>CM016619.1:59430238-61830238 GCA_005393395.2 Gossypium australe
CCATGCAACCTCACAATCTCTGCTACATACAGCTTGGCTAACTTTTGTAGGGTGTAGGGAACACGAGCCGATATGAAGTGAGCGAACTTCGTCAATCGATCAACAGTTACCCACACTGAATCTTTCTTAGTAGGCGTAAGAGGTAGCCCACTAACAAAGTCTATCGTTATCCTCTCCCACTTCCAAAATGGAATCTTCACTGGCTGTAGCAATCCTGAAGGCAACTGATGTTCCGCCTTCCCCTGCTAACACGTCAAGCACTTACTCACAAACTCGGTCACCTCTTGCTTCAGACCCGGCCACCAAAACTATTCACGCAAATCCCGATACATTTTACTTCCACCAGGATGCATAGCGTATGGACTACTATGTGCTTCCTGCAGAATCTTCTGCCTTAACTCAGAATCCTTTGGCATACAAGCCTTTCCACGAAAGCACAATACCCCATCACTGTTCACACTAAAATCTGCTGTCTCACCACCTGCCACTAGTTGAAATTTAGAACTTAGTGATTCGTCCGAAAACTGTTGCTCTTTAATTCGACTGACCCAAGAAGGCTTCACTTGAAGTTCAGCCAGCAAAATTCCATCATCATACAAGCTGAGATGCGCAAACATTACCCTCAAGTCTTATATTACCTTACGGCTCAACGCATCTGCCACTACGTTAGCTTTACTCGGGTGATACTCGATTGAGCAGTCATAATCCTTCAACAACTCAATCCACCACCGCTGCCTTAAATTCAACTCCTTCTGGGTAAGGAGATATTTCAGGCTCTTGTGATCGGTGTAGATAATGAACTTCTCCCCATACAGGTAGTGTCTTCAAATCTTCAGAGCGAACACTATCGCGGCTAACTCCAAATCATGCGTGGGATAGTTCACTTCATGTGGTCTCATTTGCCTAGACGCATATGCTACCACTTTCCCCTCTTGCATCAACACCCATCCTAACCCTGTGTGCGATGCATCACAGTATACGACAAACTCCTTCCCAGCCTCAGGCTGAATCAACACTGGTGCCTCTGTCAAAATCCTCTTTAACTTCTCAAAGCTTTCCTGCTGCTTATCTGACCAGACAAACGATACCTCTTTCCATAATAACTTGGTTAACAGTGCAGCTATTAACGAGAACCCCTTAACAAACCTTCTGTAGTACCCAGATAACCCAAGAAAACTCTGAATTTCTGCTACTGACTTCAGCGATTTCCAGTCCGACACGGCTTCAATCTTTCGGAGGTCAACCCTAATGCCCTCGGAGACACAACATGCCCTAGAAAGGTAGCTTCTCTCAACCAAAATTCACACTTGCTGAACTTGGCATACAGCTGCTTTTCTCTCAAAACCTGCAGAACCACTGAAGATGCGAATCATGCTCCTCTTCCGTCCTTGAATAAACCAAAATATCGTCTATGAACACTACGACAAATCGATCCAGATAGGGTTGGAACACCCTGTTCATCATGTCCACAAATACAGCTGGTGCATTCGTCAACCCAAACGGCATTACTAAGAACTCGTAGTGACCATAACGAGTTCGAAAAGCTATCTTATGAATATCCACTTCCTTGACCTTAAGCTGATGATAACCTGACCTCAAGTCTATCTTTGAGAAGACAGAAGCCCCTCGCAGTTGATCGAACAAGTTGTCAATCCTTGGCAACGGGTATTTGTTCTTGATCGTCAACTTGTTCAATTGCCTGTAGTCAATGCACATCCGCATCGACCTGTCCTTTTTCTTAACAAATAACACCGGCGCTCCCCAAGGTGACACACTTGGTCGGATAAAACCCCGGTCCAACAGTTTCCTGAATCTGGGCTTTAAGTTCTACTAGCTCTTTCGGCGCCATTCTGTATGGGGCAATGGACACTGGCGCTGTTCCTGGAATAAGATCAATACCGAACTCCACCTCGCGATCCGGAGGTAACCTTGGAAGCTCTTCTGGAAAGACGTCTATGAACTCCTTCACTGTTCTAACATCCTTTACAGTCAATGCCTTGGCCTCCAAAGCACTGATGAAAGCTAAGAACGCTTCACACCCTTTTCTCACCATCCTTTTAGCCTTAAGAGCAGACACCACATTGGACAGATAATTCCTTCTTTCGCCTATCACTAACACCTCTTTATCCTCGGAAGTCTTTAACACCATGCGCTTAGCAGCACAATCCAAGTTTGCTCGATACCTAACTAACCATTCCATGCCTAAGATCAAATCAAACTCGCCGAACGGCAGTTCTATCAAATCAGTCGGGAAGACTACCCCTTGTACTTCTAAAGCCACACTCCTAAAGAGTTTGTTCACCACTACAGATTGTCCTAAAGGGCTAATCACAGTCATCTCTCTAGAAGCAATCTCAGATTCTATGTTCAAATTTCTAGACACATACTAGCAATGTAAGAATGTGTAGACCCAATATCAATCAATGCAGTAAAGGGCGAACCGAAAAGAAGGAACGTACCGATTATGACGTCCGGTGCATCTCCATCCTCTCGGTGTCTAGCTGCATAAACCAACCCAGGCTGTCTTGCATCTGTATTCCTAGCACCTCTGCGCAGTGCTCCACACCCCCGACCAAAACCATTCCCTCCTCTGGCCGGACCACGACCTCTCTGTGGTTGCTGACCACCTCTTCCAGGCTGAACATAACTCTGGCCCACTCGCCGCGCTCTGTTTGGTTCTTGCGGACGTCCCTTACTCGATGATCCATAGATCCACACCTGAAGCATCCTTTACTACCCATCCAACACTCCCTCGAATGAAATTTCCCACATCGAGCACACAGCTAGGACCCGGCCTCGTAGCTCGACCCGGCCCATCCAACCTAGGCCTCTTCTGGAAATTCCCTGCAGATCCTGATGACCCAAAATTCCTTTTATTCCTACCATTTTCCCTATCCTGATTTTTCTTTTCAGATTGCTTTACCTCTTTGGCTATCTTAGCCTTCTCAACCAAAATAGCGAACTCCCTTTCCCGTTGCGGAGATATCAGTACTCGTAACTCATCCCTCAGACCATCCTCAAAACTGGACACAACACTCGTGATCTGATGCAATGATACCCCGGGCATAACGACTTAGGCGTAGGAATTCCACCTCATACTCGGCCACCGACTTACTCCTCTGAACCAAGTTTAGGAATGCCTTCCTCTGAGCGTCCACATAGCTCGACCCAATATACTTTCCCTGAAACACAGACTTAAAGAAGTCTCAGGTAATGCAGTCAGCTGCTGTACCATCCCTTACCGTGAGCCACCACTGATACGCCTCATCTCGGAGGAGAGACACCACCCCTTTCAACTTCTCTTCTGCGGTACAGTCAAGATCGTCCACGATCCGTTCAACTGCTTCTAGCCAATACTCGACTACGTTAGGAGCTACACCAGAAACGCCCCTAAACATTTCAGCCCCATTGGCTCGGAGTCGCTCCGACACAGATTTTTGAGCCACTAATCCCGTGCTCGCTCCAGCAACCCGCTCCAAAACGCGCAACATAGCTTGAGACACATCATCATCTCCACTAGTTTGATCTTGAAATTCTGCTTCCGCAACTGGTGATGCTGGCCAATTCGACTTAATCTGGTTACAACTGGTGAAATTCCAAAGGTTCAACCCCAACACCCCGACCTCTACCACGGTCGCGCATACCACGTCCATGCCCTCTAGCGCTCATGACTATCAATTCGACTTAATCTGATTACAAGTTTTATGAATTAGTATTTCTTCCACTGTTTATTACTGAGCAATCTTATGAAAGTAGTATTAGGAGTAGTTTTCACAAGAAATGTTTCTAAGGTCTCTATTTCTAAAGTTAAAACTATCTACCTCAATATTTCATAAGAATTCAAGCTATAATAAAAAAACTTACAGTGCGGATTGGTGCCGGAGACTTGGGTGCCATGCTTCCAAAAACATGTATTTTTCTAAACCATTTTCCCAAACCAACTTTTTGAAAATATTTTTGAACCTCATACCCACAGTCGAGTTTTGAAACCTACTCTGATACGACAATTGTAACACCCCAAACCCGGTCAATACGTTATGACCAAATCTGGTATGTTACAGGGAAAGGTTGTTTAAAGGAGTTTGAACTCTTAAGGGAAAAACCGTAGTTTTGAAAACTTTTTTTTTGCTAGTGTTTTTATAATTTGAAAATGTTTTGTAGTTTAAGAGTTATTTACCATCTCCAATTTAAGAGGTTTCATTTTATGACAACTAAAATCGAGCGGCGTTCCAAAATTGGACATTTTAAAATCAGTGCTTGAAGGTTTAAGAAAAATTCCCGAATTTAATCAATTAATCATTCACCATCTTTTGTTAACACTTGAAAACTATTTGATTATGCTTTAAGTTTTCTGAAAAAAACCCCATATTCGACAGTTTATAAAATTTGCAGAATCACCATTTAATCAAATTCCAAATTAAAGTTATAGCGGCCTTATAACATAACAACAATCCCAATTAAAAATAAGTTTAAATAAAAGAAACGAGTTGACGAGAAAAACATTGCATGGCCACCACCAGTCCGCCTCGGCTCCCAAATCTGCGATCTAATGATTACCTGCAAAATTAAGCAGAGGGGTGAGTCACCGAGACTCAGTGTGTAAATCCCCATTAAATGAAATCAGGGCTTTGAGCCCTCAAATGCCCATTGGGCCTTATCCCAAACAATACAACGGATTAAACATGTATGCAATGCAGCCCAGCCCAACCTAATTTTCCATCCTCTACATCTCCTGAATTAGCCAAACCCCCGTGGTGCCAAGCCACTATAGTTCCAGACCACTGTGATACCAGATCACTATGACAGAGTCACTAATAATGTGTGTGGGGCCAACCAACTATGGTACCAAATACTAGTAAAAGTTACTCCTTGAGTAATCGGCTAAAAGAAACTTAGAGAAGGAAAAAGTATCGCACGAGATTACCTTGCGTTATTGATAATGAAAAACCAAGATAGATTTGGCAGAAAAGAATAGCTCTTCACTCCTTAGGCTATACGAGCAACATCGATTTGAGTTGACAAAGAACGAGAGGCTCGGTTAGTGAAGATGGAGATAGAAGATTCAGTTTTTAACAAAAGAGAGAAAAGAAGATCATTACCTTGTAGAACTGTAACATCCTGGAATTAGGGGTACTGCATTTTATGTTTTCTGTGTGTTTGGCTTGTTCTACTTGTTAATTTGGTGTGTTTGGGGTCCCGGGTAGGCTCGGGGTCAAGCTTGAGCCTTGGTAAATTTTTTTAGGCACTTTAGGGGAGAGCTGGTTGAGGCAGGTCTTAAGAGTATTTTCTTGTGTTTGTTGACACAAGAAAGCGTGTGGTGTGGTGGCAAGGTGATGCCACTTAGGGAGCAAGGGAAGTGGCATCACAAGGGAGCAGCAGGGGGAAGGAGTTTGAGTCTCGTCAGCAGCATTCAGAAGCTTTATTTTTTTTTTGTGCTTAGGGAGCTAAGGTGTTGGCATTCGGCTGGACTCTTCATGGTGGTTGTTGAATGAGTCAAATGCTTTTGAATGAGTGGTGGAGAGGTGCTTGTAGTGTTTGAATGGGTCAACAAGTTTGAATGGGTGTGGGGGAGTGAAAGTAGGAGGAAATCGTGGGATTTGGTGTTGGTTGTGGTGTTGGCCGAAAGTTGGGATGTATGGGGGGTGAATTCGGTCAAGTGGGTAAAAGTGAGGTTGAGCTCTTTTGATTTAGTTGCTAGAGGTATGTGCCGAAATTTGCTTTGTTTTGAGGATATTTCTTTTTGGCATCTTCGGTCTTAGGGAGTGAGTGTGTGCCATTGTGAAAGAGAGCACCTTTGAGGTTCATTTCGGGTTGCCTATTCTTTGTGAGTGCCGAAAGTCATAAGTGCATTACTGTTTCTTCCATTTTTCATTTTCGGCAAGTACTCTATCTCTTATCAAAGCATTTCTTTTCTCTTCCATCTTCTAGTAAACATCTCCTTCTCCATAACTGAATCTTCTATCTCCTTCACTAATCGAACCTCTGGTTCTTTGTCAACTCAAATCGATGCTGCTCATATAGCCTAAGGCGTGAAGGGCTATTCTTTTCTGCCAAATCTATCTTGGTTTTTCATCATCAATAATGCAAGGTAATCTTGTGCAATACTTTTTCCTTCTCTAAGTTTCTTTTAGCCGATTACTCAAGGAGCAACTTTTACTACTAGGCTGAACTTTTGGTTCTCTCACAACTCATCTTTGATTCAAGGACGAACCAGTTGCTGTATGGTTCATCATTTACCAAGGCAGGAGTCACTTCATTCCGGTTCTTGGTTATTATATCCCTTATCGGTTGTAGTCTGCCTTAATCAATTCTCTTGTTAGACAAGTTACGTTTCACTCTCAGTACTGATCAAATCTCTTCATGGATGCAAGTGTCGGTCAAGCTGTGGTGGGGAGCGAACCCGTAATCCCTACTCCCGAATTTAAAAGACGCGCTGTGTCGGTGGTTCAAGACTATCCGTCAGGTTGTGGTAGGGAGCCTACGTGTGCCTGGGTTAGGCAAATAGCCGTTGTCCTTGCTAGTGAAAGCGTTGACGTAGAGAGTTTAGTGTTACGCGTTATCAGGTGTGTAATTCTCACATTCTGTTTAAGAAATTACGTTATTAACTGTGTTGGCTGGAAGCTGAAACGACTGTACTGATGGTCGAGATACCCTTGTGGGTAAGGTTGGAGACACCGGGTAAGTTCCACCATGATTTTATGTTCGAAAATATGTGTGTGTATGAAAGAGATGACAGTTGTACATTTGAAGCATGATCGCATTCATCTCAGTATGTTAATATGTGCATGGGCTTGGGATATGATGTGAAAGGGGAAGTGTTATTTAGGGACTGTCACAGTTGGTTGGCCCCACATATCTCATTCAGTGACTATGTCTCAGTGGTTTGGTACCACGGTGGTTTGACACCACGTATATGATTCAGTGACTCCTCTTAGTGGTTTGGTACCACAGTGGGTTGGCCCCACACATATTTATCCAAGATTGTCACAGTGGTTTGGTACCACGGTGGTTGGCCCTACACACATTATTAGTGACTCTGTCACAGTGATCTGGTATCACGGTGGTCTGGAACCACAGTGGCTTGGTTCCATGGGTGTTTGGTTGATTCAGGAGATGTAGAGGATGAAAAATTAGGTTGGGTTGGGCTACATTGCATACATGTTTAATCCGTTGTATTGTGTGGGCTAAGGCCCAATGGGAATCTGAGGGCTTAAAGCCCAGATTTTGTTTAATGGGGATTTACACACTGAGTCTCGATGACTCACTCCTCTGCTTAATTTTGCAGGTAATCATTAGATCGCGATTTGGGAGCCGAGGCGGACTGGTGGTGGCCATGCAATATTTTTCTCGTAAACTCGTTTCTTTTATTTAAACTTATTTTTAATTGGGATTGTTGTTATGTTACAAGGCCGCTATAACTTTAATTTGGAATTTGATTAAATGGTGATTCTACAAATTTTATAAACTGTCGAATATGGGGTTTTTTTTTCAGAAAACTGAAAACATAATCAAATAGTTTTCAAGTGTTAACAAAAGATGGTGAACAATTAATTGATTAAAATCGAGAATTTTTCTTAAACCTTCAAGCACTGATTTCAAAATATCACATTTCGGAATACCGCTCGATTTTAGTTGTCATAAAACGAAACCTCTTAAACTGGAGATGGTAAATAACTCTTAAACTACAAAACATTTTCAAATTATAAAAACACTAGCAAAAAAAAAAGTTTTCAAAACTGCGGTTTTTCCCTTAAGAGTTCAGAATCCTTTAAACAACCTTTCCCTGTAACATACCAGATTTGGTCGTAACGTATTGACCGGGTTTGGGGTGTTACACGAACGGCCTTCTCCGCTATTCTTATATCACGAATTACTTCGAGTATGGGTTGAACAATTACAAACCAAATACAGAACTAGAAGTGATTTATTACTTTCAGTAGGAAAGTAATTCTCAATAGAAACTGGTAGAATTGTGATTCCCAAAATATATGATTTATATTTAGAAAATAAATTCTCTCTCCTTTTTGGCAAGAAAACAATGTCTCAAATTTATGTAAAACTTATATAAAACTCATTGTGTTAATAGCTTTACCAGTGCGATCTATTTATGTGGAGAGATAGGAGAATCCTGGTTGAATTAGTAAAACATAAATAATATTTAGAAAAATTAGTCTTCTAGTTGAACTAGAAAAGGGGGCAGCACACCCTAGTAAAATCTAGTAGGGTTGTCACCCCTCATATATATGAGGGGATTTGGGCCTCTCCTGCATTAGGGCTAATTTATATTAGTTTCATGTGATTTTAACCCAGTACTTTATAATTTAATCCAACTCAAAACATGTTTTTCTATTTTCTAAAATAAATATTAATTATTTAATTAATTTTTAATTAAATAATTTTCTCAATTCAATTCTAATTTCGTTAAAGCAATGACAATTTTACCATAAAAGAATATATGAGGAAATATATTTGATTTTCATATTCAACGAAATTCACACTGACTATTTAATTTAATTCTATTTTCAAAGTTCAATTATTTAATTAAATAATAATTCGAAAAATTAAATTAATTCTCAAGTCATTTCTATACTCAGTAAAAAAAACACTTTCATTTGCGAATATGACCCATTTCTCTAACTTTATCATTTCTATCCATTTATGTTCATTTGATTTTGTAATTCATTTCTGGTTTCAACGAGCTAGTGGAGGGACCGATTAGACATATGTAATTAGGGATCAAATAAATTTTAATTAAGTTCCAAATTTTTTCCTATTAATTATAAACTTATTTAGTCATGAAGTCATTTGACTATAGTATCACGACTAAGCTCTCCCTAATTACATACCATTATGAAAACTACTCAATCAGTGCTCCTCTAATAACCTTGTCATAAGTGTGTTACCCTCATGGGATATCCTTAATCTCTTTGGGATAAATATGTTCTCCCAATATGATACTATTTTATCTCACTGTAATCATTACATCTTTCTTCATGAAAAGTTAATTACTATCAAATAGTAGTCAAGTTGTTTATCACTAATACAAATGACCTGTGACCACATTTACTTTTCATCTATCATGTAATGCCGATGAGAGGATATCATTTACCCCTTTCTTGGGCTATAAATTCCACTATTGTAGTGATGCTACATATTGCAGAATTCATATACCTAATGCACCAGGTTTTGGTTCCTTATCTATTTAAACTCAAGCTTTTACTTGCATCAAAGTATAAGAGTCATGCATACATAGTCCACCACCCACTTTGGATTAAGGTATGTCACACTTTGAACGTCACAAATGAATAAACACATAAACGGATTAATGACCTATTCTACTTGGGTCCTGTCTGATGTACTGTCAATCTAGTCAGTCACATCTGTCTCTATATTTTAGAAGTCATTCGCTTTGATGCTCAAGACAACACATCTCCTCAATTGGACTTGATAGATGACATACTAATCTTTCAATTATTAGTTTGCTTATTTATGATTAGACAAATGACATGTTTAGGTTCATCTACTAATATAAGTTGTCTTTTTGCATTACGATCTGACCATATAATACCTCTTAATATTAGTTAAGTGTTAGATAAACTGTGAACCAATATTTCCTTTTATTTTTCTTTACATTCAAAAATCATTAAGGACAATAAATAACGATTATTAATGTAATTAATGGATATTATTATTAAACCAATTTGTTCAAAAAATACAACTGTACATAGATGAAAATAATATACTTAAGGCACTAAATCCAACAATATCCCACTTCCCCTAGTGAAGTAGAAGAGTCATGTTTCGTTCCTATGCCCTCTATATGTTTCTCAAAACTCTTATCTAGCTGATTTTTAGTAAACAAATCCGTAAGGTTTGTCCCCAGTTGTGATCATTAACTACATCACAATGTCAATCTCTACCATCTCCCTTTTGGTACTTTCTATCAATGTATTTTGTCCTCATATGGTTTCTTTGGTGTTTAGTTATATTCACATTGCTAGTGTCATAACTTTTTCTATACCTCATATTCGACCTCTATAGTAAAGTTAGCAGTGTAGCCCTGCTTGACACTTATGTACACTATGGACCAACTGCTTAGGAAAAAATATAGCTCGATATCAGTTTTCTTGAATTTCGAAACATTTTGAAGTCAGAATCAGTCTATCTAATAGGAGAAAATCTCCTATGAAATACACAAGCATATAATCCCTTGTTTGTAACACCCTTTTCCCGAACCAATAGTCGAGACCAAGTACCAAATGTCACAATTAACTCGAGTTACAAAATCCGTCTTTCAAACTTGTTTTAATTACAAGCTTAGACAATGTTTGTAACGCCCCAAATTTTTGGCCTAGAAGTGTTGGGCCTTGTGCATGGGAGCCGCTAGGAGACTGAACATAAAAGTTCATGTGTGCAAGAAATATTACAAATTGGTGGTTGCTTTAATGGTTAAGGGATTAAGAGTGTTTGGGAGTGTTGGAGAAGTCTTGGGTTCAAACCTGGGCTTTAGCAAAAATTTATGTTTTTCTCTTAAAGGAGCCTTGATGTTAGTGGGTAGGTTTTAAGAATATATTTTGGATAATTTATAACACATGAGGAGCTTGTGGCTTAGTGGCAAGTGGTGTGTGGTGGACTGGCAAGAAGGTAGCGTCACAAGGGGGCAAGGAGATCAGAGGTTCAAGTTTCTCCTTGCTCAAAAGAGTAATTTATTTTACTCCTTGCTGAGCTAGAAGTTGAGTTGGAGTGGAACTCTACTTGGTAAAGGTTTGAATTGGTCTTGGTATTTGAATGGGAGGTAGGGAGTAGATTAAGGAGAGATAATAGGAGGGATCTATGGGATGAGAAGTTGTTGGGGAGTGGGTAGCCGAATTTGTTTAGGGAATTGAGAGTTCGGTTTTGTGCATTTTTCAGCTTTTGGTCACTTGGCTTTTCTTTTCTGAAAAGGAGGCATCGCCGAATTTTCTTCTTTTCGCTTTCGGGTTTTGTTTCCTTTTCTTTTCCTCTCAAAGTTCAAATTTAGCACTTGTTTTGGTGTGTAGCGTTTATTTCTTCCCCTCTATTTTCTAGCCGAATTGGGGAGAGTACCATTCAAGTACTTTGTGGGATTGTTTTGCTTTTCCTTGTGACCGAGTCTTTCTTTACTCAACCTGCCGAATCTTTTCACTTTTCTCCTTCTTCGACATCTCTGTTTTTACTCTTTACCATTGTTGGTCGAATACTCTCAATCCTTCACTCAAGCAATTGACCTAGCCAATTGTTGATTCCTCTTCCTCTCCGTTTACTTTCCTTCCTTTTCTTTTCTCTCTAAAGCTGAATACAACCCTATTGTCTTTCTCAAATATTTCTTTTCCTCCCTTCCAGGATTTGGCCGAATAAAACCCTTTGCAACTCAGTTTCATCCCTTGTTTACACTTTCTACTGACTTTTTCTCCTTTGCATCTCTTTAATCAGTCTTTGGATTAACAATTGATCTCTGGCAAGTGGTAAGTGGATTGGACTTATTCTTATTTTCTCTAACCATTCTCGAAGTACTCTACTCTTGTACTGCTTAAAAGCCGAATGTATCTTACCCTTCTCTGTCTTGATGCTGATTCTTCTTCCTCTCTGCTAGGTGTGGTGTTATCAAGTTTTAGAACCCCTTGAGAGTGGAGGAAATATCTAAAGTTTGAAGTGTTTGGAATCTCTCGCTCTTTTTCAGATTGCAGGTAAGTACTTAGTCGAGGAACCCGGGGTAAGGTCGAATGCTATCCTTCCTTACTTTAGGGTTCTGTTGTTCTGTAATCATCACAAGTGGGTGTAATCCACTCGGTTAATCTATTCTGTTAATTGAATCTGCTTATAATGCAAGTTTTCAATAAGGGACAAGGGGGTCAACACTAGCCAGTAACATAAGAGAATTACGCCATCTAGTATTCTATTAAGGTGCGTAACTTTGTGCTTTGTTGATGATCGACTGAAAAGCCAAAAGTGTGTATTCCACACTGATTGGTCTATAGATTAGCAAAAGCCGAAAAGCCGAAGGATTGGGCTTTTAGGCCACATGAGTGTGCGAACACCCATGTGATCAACCGAGCTCACGAAACATGGGCGTACGACGAGGAAGGCCGCCATGAGTAATCTCATGGGCTTGGCCGAAATAGGCCGTATGGGCCCAATGGGCCCATGGGCCCGCGTGGGTAAACTTTACTATTAAGTGGGACATAGATAGACTTGTCATGTCGCACACATGACTTAAGTAGTTCTAGATCTCGTCAGGCCGAAATGGGCTGAGTGGGGCCAGTGGGCTTATGGGCCCACACGGATAAAATGCATGTGATATGGTATGTGTTGTTTGAGCTGTGCTGTTCGTATAGTCGAGGCTATTTCTGGGCTATTTGGGCCACACGAGCGTGTGGGCCCACTTGGGCCGAGTAATGGGCCTAGGCCCATTTACTCTGTTGTGACTGTTTAGGTTACTTAAGTCGCTTGAGGCGACGATAGACCTTCTATTGGGTTGCTGAGACCCCGATTTACAAAATTACTGAAATACCCCTAGTTTGCAAAATTACTGAAATGCCCCAAGTTTGCAAAATTACTGAAATACCCCAAGTTTGCAAAATTACTGAAATATCCTCGATTTGCAAAATTACCAAAATACCCCTATTTTGCAAATTTACCGAAATACCACTGATTTGCAAAATTACTAAAATACCCACAATTTGCAAAATTACCGAAATACCCTCAGTTTTTAAAATTACCGAAATACCCCAGTTTGCAAAATTACCGTAACTTGAGTTGAAAATTACCGAAATACCCCTGATCTGCAAAATTACTGAAATAACCCTAAAGGGTAGGATTATCGAAATACCCTGATAGGGTAAAATGACTATTTTGCCCTTGTGGGTAAATGACTGACTTAGACTATGAATTTGACTGCGATCGTATGACTTTATTTTAACTGACTTGACTGTGGTCGTGTGACTAATATGCTTTTAATATATGTCTAAATGACTGTTACTGAGCATGGCCATTTTGCATACACGTGTAATGATTGAGAATGACATACACGACATATTGCATGGGGTTTGGACATTGATACGGATGAAGTTCTGATAGGATCGCACGGGTCGCATGACGACTGTGGATCCAGTATTGATCTATTAAGGTCGCACGGGTCGCATGAGATGATTGTGGACCGACGGATGGCTTAAAGCCGCGTAATCTAATTATGGCTCTGTGCCAACCTAAACATGGCTTTGTGCCATCTTGATTATGGCTTTGTGCCAATCGTATTTACCCGTGGCTATGTGCCTAACATATATATCGACGACTCTGTGTCGATCATATTTACCCAAGGCTGTGTGTCGATTATATTATCGTCGCTGATGGCTACATGCCAAACATAATACAGTTACTGATGGCTTTGTGCCAATTATAATACCGCTACTGAAGGCTTAGAGCCGCATTTATATACTAGTAGCTTTGCTGCGATTTCGATTAGGGCCGCAACCGGTGCTAACATTGGTGTGCTGGCTAGGTGGGTCGATTTTATCCCCACATAAGTGTAGGGTTGGTACGGGTGGTGTGTTGGCTGGATCGGGGTGGGATGCATCCTCATACTATTACATATCTGTTTATGAGATCAGTCACTATACTGGACTTAGGCCCACTTGTTCTGTTATTGGTTTGGGCTAGGCCCAATTGATTCTGTTATGGGCTGTAACCCAAATGATATTGTAGTGGGTTTTGGCCCACGTATGCTCTGATCTGGACTGTACTGTTACTGTTAAAGGGCTTTGGCCTAGACTGTTTTGGTTTCTGTTTCTGTATACTGACTGTTACTCCAGTAAGGGGATTGCACACTGAGTTTTCGTAAACTCACCCCGTTTTTAACTATGCAGGTAATCCCCAGCCTTGGACGAATCGGTGCTACGAGGGATTCAGAGAAGGCCACACACTGCTTGTGTTTTCCATTTTGATTATTTACATTCAAGTATTTTGTTTTGGGTTGTAATAGGGCCTTTTTAAGTTTCTAGATTTTAACTTCGCGTCTTTCTTTACTTTGGTTTATATCGGTTAGAAGTAAGTCACAGTTTTCCAAAATGATAACTATTTTCAACAACACTACATTTCTGCAACATTTTTGAAATGGTTTTGAGACCTAATCCTTAAAAATCACGTTTTCGTAAATTGGTTACTTATAAACTTAGCTTTCGCAACTGGAAAGATGTTTTGGGAATAAAACTAATAAATTTTCAATGTACCATGTTTTAAAAATAAACTAGCGTAACTGGGATTTTTCTTAAGCTTTTAAACAAGAAGGGTTTTCAATGAAAACATGGTTTTCTAAAAACACTTCAATGTGACACGCCAGATTTGAGCCTAACTTCTGGGCCGGGTTTGGGGTGTTACAATGTTGAATTGTGAACCCACATTTACCATAAAATTTATTCCAAAACCCTCATTAACAACATGTTTCAAAAATTAACTTTAAATAAATTGCCTATTATACAAGTACTTAAGGTTTTACGATCATTTTTCCGTACTAGGCCTGAATATTTACACTTAATACGACGTCAGACTTAATTCGAAACCATACAGTAGTCCAACTCCTGAGGCATAGCCTTTGAGGGTGCCCCTCTATACGCATGATACAACTATCTCCATATGTGTGGTCTTGGCAATGTCTGGCTTGGTCCCTCAACACGATCCCCAAGTCATCCCTTGACCTTTCATTCAAGATAAAAACAAGCATAAGTTTAGGTGAACTTAGTGAGATTCTGTACAGTTTTAGTCATAAAAGGCTCTAAGTTTTTGGATAAATAAGCATAAGAGTATAGAATTATGATTCCCTGGTTGACTTAAAAGATTTTGCATTTTGACTAGCATGGTCGACGCCCGCGCGTTCTCTGTATTGATCATTGGCAAACATATCGGCTGACTTAATCATAGGTGTGTTCTTTCAAGCAACCCTTTTCTAGGACTTAACCTTGTCTGTAACACCCCAAATCCGGCCCAAACACTACGACCGGATCTGGCATGTCATTAGGAAGAAGTTTAGGAACTTTGACTGGTTTCAGAAAAATTCTAAGTCATTTTAAAATCTCAAATTTCGTGGTTCAGCTAAAAACCTGTTGCTTAGTTGACTTTGAAATTTAATTAGTCGAGCCTCGTGATTAGGTGACTTTTGAAATCACTTACCGATTGTTCGATTATCAGGTTTTTAATAATAATAAAAAAAAGATGCCCTTTCTAATTTATAAGAAACGTTGTTTGGTAGGATATAAGAAAACTTTAGTTTGTTATTTAGTTTTTAAAACGTCCCATTGAGCAGTCCATAATTAATATGTCCAAAATTTAAAACCCGAAAGAAAATTTCCAAATTTTGTAGTGGCCTTATTACAAATCAAAGAAGAATCCCCAACAGTGATAAACATTAAATAAAATAAAATTTACTCGAAAAAAGTCCATGCGTGGCCACCTCGTGTTCCTTCCAGCCCTTCCATAAAGCTCGGAATCACCTACAATTGGTTAAAAAAAGTGTGAGTCACGAGACTCAGTGTGCAATTAGTCCACATAATCCATAGGTGGGCCTGAGCCCCAAAACACCATCGGCCGAAGCCCAATCATACGGTATAGCAAACAATTAACATGATAGTTTTTCCATCCTCTACACTCCACTCCATATGTCCATCCTCAACACACCTGGGGATTTCTACAATCAACCCTCCATCCTCTACACTCCTCTTTGGCAGTCATGCTGACAGACACACTGCTCAAAGTCAATATAACGTGGCCTAGCCACCGATCACCATGTGACCAAATCACCGATACGATAATGTGGCACCAAGCCATCATTTAGTGTGACATTGTCACCCATAAGCACTTCCCCTTCATATCATAACCATCCCAATATCCCATGCACATGCAATAAAGTATGATAGACAGGTTATATGATGTCATATATACAATTATGCTATCAAAATTATAAGGTTTAATCAAGATACGCTAACCTGATGTTTCGGTTTTACCCAACAGGGGGTAACTCAATCACCATTGTCGGGATTTTCGGCTTTCATAACACATACACGATTATTACAACAAAAAGGAGTAGTGTGATAATTACACACCTATAAATACGCAAGACTATACTATCGATCTCACTAACATCCTCACTCGCAGGGATCACAACGATCTATTTATCCCTTTTAGAAGCCGTCCCACAACCCGGTGGCCAATCTCGAACGGCAGACACCGCATGCTCTTTAAACTTAGGGGCTGGGTTTACGGGTCCAACCCCCTCCTTTGCCTGACTGGTATTGGATTCCATCAAAAGATCTTGGTCAGGAGCCCGAGTCAAGACATCGAGCAGAGAAATTAAGGATATACGCTGAATAATATAACGATTTCTTACTAAGTCGATAGAACCTGAAGGCTACTACACTTGGATTAGTAAGCCACTGGAACCCCTACACAACTCCATTTTAGAATCGACCATCTTAGATATGGTCAAAAAGAGTGGCCTTTTGGCCTAACAAAAAAAATGTGAACTCCCCTACCTTGGTTGACCGATTGCCCTTCCTAAGATTCTTCAATACCGCTTAGATGCAAAAAGAATGTGAATGGAGGCCCCTCCTACATTTGGCCAAAGATATACAGAACATGGTTAACCCCACTGGTTACAAATCAAACATAGATTAAAAGAGAAAAGAGAAGGAGGCTAGCGCTTACCACTTAACAGGATGGAATCGATTTGAAAGGGAGATAGGAGGACGAGTGGCTGCACTTTCCTGAAACAATAATCGAGTAAGAGATGTGAACACAACAAGGGATTCGGCAAATCAAGAAGATAAAAAAACTTAGGAGGAAAGAAGAGAAAGTAGGTTTCGGTTTATGAAGAAACAGAGAGAAAATGTGAGAAGAATTGGCTATGGAGGTTCGACTTACCAAGAAGATAAAGAAAGAGTTTGAAGCACAAAAGTTTCGGCCTTGAAAGAATAAACTTGCAACAATGGTGATTAAAAAAACGTGGCTAGAGAATGAAGCACTACTGTTTCGGCAATGGAGTAAGACCAATAGGGATGCTACGGCTTGGAATAAATGAAGGAAGAAGCAAAAGAAGAATGAAAGCTATGAGGGTTCGGCAAGAGGGAAAGAAAGCTTGATCACACGTTACCAAAATGCTAAAAAAAAAAGACAGTTTCGGTTTAGGCTAAAGAAGAATGAATAAAGCCCTTAGGAGTTTCAGCTACTCAAAGAAAAGATCAAAATTGCCCGAAATGCAACATACTCAAATGCCGTAAAATAGAGCTCACTACATAAAGCTAACCCTTTAGAATTTTCGGCACTAACACCCCCTAAAACCGAATGCCTAACCCACCTAGCACCCCTTCAAAAATTCGACTTGCACCCTACACCACCTTTAACCCCTTGATTCTCTCCTAACTTCACTCACCACCTACTATTCAAAATAGTTTGAAAGTTTCAAATCCCCTTTTTTACTCTTGTCCACCCTTTTTAAAAAAAAACTTGACCAAGTCCACCCCACTCTTCAAGGCTTCCAACCGAAACCATCATCCAAGCCCTCTGGCGCATAAGAAAAAAATAAACGTCCACTTTGCTGACGACGCGAATCAAACCTGCTCCCTCTCTGCTCCCTCTGAGGCGTCACTTACCTGCACCCTAAGTGGCGCCTCCTTGCCACCTTACCAATTGAATTCTTGTGTCAGCAACCACTAACAATAAACCTTATGAAACACCCCAAAACCGGCCCACAAGCTCCGACCGGATTTGGCATGCTCCTTGAGAAAAACTCGTTTTATGTTATGATGGAAAACATGTTGATTTCCAAGAAAAATAAATTTGAAGTATGTTTTTGTTGAAAACCGTGTTATGATTTAAGTTTGTATCTTATTAAAACATTATCTTTATGATTTTAGAAAATTTATAAATCAAAAGAAGAACCGGATTTAGAACTTATTATTAAGTTGAAAACCATAGGTGTTTAGGTGTCAAAACAATTTAATTCGGTTATCGAAAATATTTAATTACTTAGTTGAAGTTGATCGTAGCAGAATAAAAAAAATTAAAACGTATAAGTAACATAGCTAATGGTGGCCTTATTACAAAAACATAACCCAAAATAAGTCCCAAAATAATAAAAGAAAGCGTAGTAAAATTTAATAAAAAGGGAAAACCGAAATACTGAGTTGAGCAATGGCCACCACATAGTCCTCGCTGACCCGGTCCAATCACTGTGTATCACCTGAAAATGATATCCCACAAAGGGTGAGTCAACACACTCAATGTGTAACAATACACTAAAAGCCCAATCGATTATAGCCTTAGCGATAACATTCTTGGCAAAGCCCATTTTAATCACATTTAGCCATAAGCCCATAACATATCAAATCAAGCAAATTAAATCATATGTACATATAAAATGAAATGCAATCCCGAGCCCACCTAAACATCCGCTACACACCACCCATACCAGCCAATCACACCGTGGGGATTACTAAATCGACCCTCCATCCGCTACACACCATCGAAGGCAGTCGCTGTAGTCAACTGCACATCGCCCTTATATATTGTGGCATGGCCACCAGATAATTGTGACAAAGTCACCGGAATCATAATATGTGATCGAAGTCACCGAATAATATTATTGTGATCGAAATCACCGGATAATGTGGTAAAAACCACCAGAACACTTCCCCTTTATCAAAATCACCCATATGCCCATGCACATACATATTATTCAGATTTTATGCAATATACCCCCAAAATCATAACAGAATCATACACATTTCATATCCATGCTTACAGCATTATTAACGAAGTATTAGGGGGTTAACGTACCTGAATATCATATACCACTGAATGGTACCCGCAACCATTATCAAACATATTTCGTATTAACACATGCAAATATTAATACTATCGATTTATTGGAAGTTTAGTGTAGGGCTACACACCTGATAACAGTGATTACAATACTACCGATACCAACGCTCTCGCTAGCAAGAATAACAATGAAATGCTTATCCCTATCGAAATGCCCCTAAAAGATTATAGTCAGAATCAGCCAACCTTAATAGACAATATGGCCTTTGGCCGCATATTAAGACTCCTTACCTTGATTGTTTAGATCCCGAAATATCACTTGTCCTTGGAGATGTCGAAATCCCTACATGGTTTATGTTAGATTCGATTTCTAACATTTTAATAAACCAAAATACATGGCCTTCGGCCTAATATTACACTTGCTTACCTTGGATATTTAAATCCCGAATGATCTTCCCCCTAAACGTCGGCTACAGAAGAACCCCGAAACTTTCCTTCATGATTCGACCAAAGAAACTAGGAGGATTAGAGTCTTGATTTTCGACAGTCAGAGAAAGATAAAGGAAAAGAAATTAGCCTAGAAGAGATCCTTACCGAAAAAGAATTACCAAATCGCAAATGGTCAATAACCTCTAAGAAAATCGAAAAAGGTAACCTGCAGTAGAGAAATCGGTTCAGATGAGAAAGATGATAGGCTTTCGGTGCTTAGGAGCAATCGGTTTCAATAGGTGACAATGAAGTGGAACTTTCGGCTTAAGAAAAGAATAGCAAGGGGTTATAGATTCGGCTTGATGAACAATCGGCTAAGGTCAAATGTTCTTGGCTTTTGATGAAATATGAAAAGAAGAAATGAAGGGGATGGAGTATGATGCGAGTTGGCTTGATGACAAGAGGGAGATTCGGCTTACCCTTAAACAATAAGAAAGAAAAGAAAAGAAACAAATGACCCTTATGGTCTATGGATGATTTGGCCAAAGTCTAACAATAGAAGGAAAAGAATAGATTTTGGTGTGGTTTGGTTACAAAGAAAAAGGTGAAAGTTTAGGAGAGAATGAGGTTGGAAATCAGCAAAAGAAAGTGACCAAAATGGCTCTTTGATGGCCTTAAGCTTTAGGCACCACACTAGAGAAAGAAGAAGAAACCCGAAAAAATAAACACCTAAACCTCTTAAGAAAATTTCGGCTACTCCCCTCTACTCACATGACCGAAATGGTCATCAAAGAAATCCCTTGGCCGGCCAACTCACATTCTCATCACAAATCCCACATTTTCCTCCTTATTTCCTCCTAATCTTCCTCCTAATCCCTTTCAAAATTCGGTCAACCCCCTTGCCCCCTATGCCGTCTACATACATGGTCAAAAGGCCATAAAAAAAAATTTCCAAAACATCATTCCTTACTTCAAGCCTTATGTCCCCTTATTATACCAAAACTTCTTGATTCCATACCTTAAGTTAGCACTTGCCTTCTTCCTTAGTCTACTATCCATAAAAGAAAATAGTCCAACCTTACCTTAATTAAAGTTTGACCGTCACATGCCATACAAGTGCAAAATAAAAGTCACCTTAAGACTATCCATGGGATTCGAACCTAAGCCCCCCTCACACTGCTTGTGGCGTCACTTCTTAAGGCCCTAAGTGGCGCCTCCTTACCACTTTGCCAACTGAATTCTTGTGATTAAATCCTCATACAAATTTTTCTTAAGGCCAATCTTGCTTAGCTCCCTTTTAAGAATTAAAAATCTAGTATTTTTCTAAGGCATTCTCCTACATTCTAAAGTTCCCGAAGTTCCTAAAACACATACAAACATCACACAACATGCCACTGCACACATTCAAGTGAAAATACATAACCACTAAATCCTGGATATTACAGTTCTAGCCTCCTTAAAAAAAAAATTTCGACCTCGAAATTACCTGGCTAGAATAAGTGAGGGTATTGCTGTCGCATTGCTTCCTCCGGCTCCCACGAAGCTTCTTCCGATCCATGGTTACACCATAACACTTTGATGAGAGGAATTGACTTCCTCCATAACACGTTCACATCCCGTTCCAAAATCTGAATCGGCTCTTCCTCGTAGGACAAATCTGGTCTTAGTCTACCTCCTCAACTGGCACTACATGAGATGGATCCGACCGGTAATGACGTAGCATCGAAACATGGAACATATCGTGCATCTGCTTTAACTCCGAAGGCAACTCTAACTGATATGCCACTGGTCCAACCCGCTTCAAAACCCGATAAGGTCCTATAAACCTGGGACTTAACTTTCCTTTGCGACCAAATCTCATTACCTTCTTCCATGGCGACACTTTAAGAAATACTTGATCTCCCACAACAAACTTTATTTCCTTCCGCTTAAGATCTGCGTACGACTTTTGCCTGTCAGATGCCTCCTTTAACCAAGCCCGAATTACCTTAACCTTTTCTTCGGATTCTGCCACCATCTCCGGACCCAAAACATGACGTTCTCCCAATTCTGTCCAACACGTAGGAGTGCGACACTTCCGTCCATACAGCGCTTCATACGGTGCCATCTGAATACTGGCTTGATAACTATTGTTGTACGCAAATTCCGCTAAAGGTAAGAACTCCTCCCAACTTCCTCTGAAATCTATCACACATCCCCTTAACATATCCTCTAACACTTGGATTACTCGCTCAGACTGGCTGTCCGACTGTGGATGAAATGCCGTACTGAAGTCCAATCTGGTGCCTAAAGCCTGATGTAATGCTTTCCAAAACCGAAACGTAAACCTCGGATCCCTATCCGAAATAATCGACACCGGCACTCCATGCAACCTTACAATCTCTGCCACATACAACTTTGCCAATTTCTGCAAAGAGTAATCAACCCGCACTGGTATGAAATGTGCAGACTTCGTCAATCGATCCACTATCACCCATACCGAGTCTTTCTTAGTAGGCGTAAGGGGAAGCCCACTAACAAAATCCATGGTGATTCGCTCCCACTTCCACTGCAGAATCTTTATCGGCTGAAGCAATCCTGACGGAACTTGGTGTTCAGCCTTAACTTGCTGACACGTTAAGCACTTCCCTACAAATTCTGTAACTTCCTGCTTAAGACCAGGCCACCAAAACTGATCCTGTAAATCTCTGTATAACTTACTTCTTTCAGGATGCATAGCATAAGGGCTACTATGCGATTCCTGAAGAATTCTCTGCCTCAGCTCCTTATCCTTCGGCATACAGACCTTACCCTTGAAACACAAAACTCCATCGCTGTTAACACCATAATCTTCCAGCTCCCTATTCTGCACCTGCCGTAGCTTAACACTTAGATCATCGTCTACCAACTGTCTTTCTTTCACCTGACTCAACCACGTCGGCTTTACTTGCAATTCTGCCAGCAAGCTTCCGTTGTCATAAAGACTAAGATGTGCGAACATCGCCCTTAGATTCGACACCACTTTCCGACTTCAGGCATCTGCCACTACATTCGCCTTGCCCGGGTGATACTCTATAGAACAATTGTAGTCTTTCAACAACTCCACCCATCTTCACTGTCATTCAGCTCCTTCTGAGTCAGTAGATACTGACTTTTCTCCATACAGATAATGCCTCCACACCTTAAGAGCAAAGACTACCGCTGCCAACTCCAAGTCATGCGTCGGATAGTTAACCTCATGTGGCCTTAATTGCCGAGACGCATAAGCGACTACCTTCCCGTCTTGCATCAGAACACATCCTAATCCTGTGTGAGAAGCATCACAATATACCACAAAATCCTTCCCTGCCTTAGGCTGAATCAAAACCGGAGCTTCAGTCAAAACCCTCTTAAGCTTCTCAAAGCTCTCTTGCTGCTTATCTGCCCATACGAAAGGTACCTCCTTTCTCAACAACTTCGTCAAAGGTGCAGCTAACGATGAAAATCTTTCGACGAATCTTCTGTAGTAGCCTGCTAATCCCAAGAAACTGCGAACCTCAGCTACAGACTTAGGTGGTTTCCAATCTAACACTGCCTCAATCTTCCGAGGATCCACCCTTATCCCTTCTGCAGATACCACATGCCCTAAGAACGCAACTTCCTTCAGCCAAAATTCACACTTGCTGAATTTGGCATAAAGCTTCTTCTCCCTTAACACTTGCAACACTATCCGAAGGTGCTCAACATGCTTTATCTCAGACTTGGAATACACTAGGATGTCGTCTATGAACACAACGACGAACCGATCCAAGTAGGGTTGGAAAACCCGGTTCATCATATCCATGAACGCAGCTGGGACGTTCATCAAAATGAATGGCATTACCAAGAACTCATAATGCCCATATCTTGTTCGGAAAGCTGTGTTATGGATATCCGCTTCCTTCACTTTAAGCTGATGATACCCTGACCTTAGATCTATCTTTGAAAATACCGCAGCTCCCTTAAGCTGATCGAACAAGTCATCAATCCTCGGCAGAGGGTACTTGTTCTTGATGGTCAGCTTATTCAACTGCCGGTAATCTATGCACATCCGCATTGTCCCATCCTTCTTCTTCACAAATAGAACTGGTGCTCCCCATGGAGACACACTAGGTCGGATAAACCTACGATCAAGCAACTCTTGAATCTGAGCCTTAAGCTCAACCAAACTCCTTTGGTGCCATTCTGTACGGAGCGATAGATACTGACGCCGTTCCAGGCAATAAGTCAATCCCAAATTCCACCTCACGATCCGGAGGCAATCCTGGAAGTTCTTCCGGGAAGACATCCACGAATTCTCTTACAGTCCTGACCTCTTCAACAGTTGCTTCCTTAACCTCCAAGACACTAACCAACATCAGAAAAGCTACACATCCCTTTCTTACCATCTTTTCTGCCTTAAGGGCAGATACTACATTTGACAAGTAATTCCATCTCTCGCCCATCACCACAACTTCATTGTCGTCAGAGGTTCTCAATGACAAGTGCTTAGCAGCACAATCCACATTCGCACGGTACTTCACTAGCCAGTCCATGCCTAAGATTAGGTCAAATTCCCCGAATGGCAACTCCATTAAGTCAGCCGGAAACTGCGTCCCCTGAACTTCTAAAGGCACTTCCTTAAAGAGCTTATCTACTACTATAGTCTGCCCTAACGGACTAAGTACGGTCATCTTCCTAGGTACAGTTTCAGAGTTCACATGCAGAGTTCCAGATACTTCACTAGCGATGTATGAATGAGTTGACCCTATATCTATCAAAGCAATAAAGGGTAACCCAGAAATAAGGAACGTACCCGTTATGACATCAGGTGCATCGCTATCCTCCCTCCGACGAACTGCATATACCAGACCTGGCTGTCTAGCCTCAGTGCTACCACTACCTCTTCCTGGGGTCCCGCGACCTCTACCAGAACCATTACCTCTGCCATTTGAACCACGACCCCTCAACGGCTGCTGTCCACCTCTGCCAGCCTGATTAAACCCCTGACCTACTGAGCGGTTCCTACCTGTATCCATCGGGCAATCCCTAATCATATGATCCTTGCACCCGCACTTAAAACATCCCCCTGTCTTTTTCCAACATTCTCCCGGGTGCATCTTTCCACACTGAGCACAAGTACGGTACTGTCCTCCCGTAGCAACCTACTGACCTCGCGGCCCATCAACTCTAGGTTTCTTTTGAAAATTCCCGGATGACCCTGAAGACCCAAAGCTCCTCTTATTCCTATTCTGACATCTGTCCCGGTTCTGTCTTTCAGTCCGCTTAACTTCTTCAGCTATCTGTGCCCTATCCACCAAAACTGCAAAGTCCCTCTCTCGATGCGGAGCAATCAACACTCGCAGCTCATCTCGCAACCCATCCTCAAATCTAACACACCGCTCGTAATCAGTAGCTACTATCCCTCTGGCATACCGGCTAAGCTGCAAAAACTCCGCTTCATACTCAGCTACCGACTTATTTCCTTGCACTAAATTCAGAAACGCCTTTCCCTGAGAGTCTATGTAGCTAGCTCCAACATATTTTCCCTCAAACTTAACCTTAAAATACCCCCAATCCTCTCGATTCGCAGGGGTACTCTCCTTGACAGTGAGCCACCACTGGTAGGCCTCATCTCGAAGTAGTGAAACAGCACCTTTCAGCTTTTCCTCAGCAGTGCAGTCCAAATCGTCCATGATCCTCTCGACTGCCTCTAACCAGTACTCCGCTACATTCGGAGCTACCCCAGATACTCCCCTAAAAACCTCCGCTCCATTTGATCTAAGTCTCTCAGCCATTGACTTCCGAGCCTCATTTCCCATACTAGCTCCTGCTACTCGTTCTAAAACTCGCAGCATAGCCTGCGATACTGCGTCATCTCCTCCTATTTGCTCTTGAAATTCTACCCCTACAGCCGGTGGCGGTGCCTCATTCTCGGAACCCTGTCCAGACCCAACTGGTTCCGACACAGCCATTCTGCCTCTACCGCGTCCACGACGACCACGTCCCCTAGAACTTATGTCTACTTCACGTCTTATATGTTTTTACGAAAATTTTATGCATTAGCGTCTTTTCACTTTCTTGTTTAAAGAAAATTTTATGCAACAAAGTTTTAATCAGTGGTTTTTTCGTAGAAGTACACATATACCTAGGGTCCGTGTCTCTAAAGTATAGTTTCCTTAGGCTTATAACTAAAGTATCATACATTAACATACTCACATCAATTTATCAACAAAAGAACTTACCTGGCAGACCTGGGCCGAGGACTCGGGTTCCATGATTCCATAAAAACCAGTTTAACGAAAACTTTTCAAAACTCAATTGGGCTCAATTTTGAAAATGTTGTGGGCTTCAAAACCCAAGGCCGAGTGTTTAAAACTGGGCTCTGATACCAAGTTGAAACACCCAAACCCGGCCCGCAAGCCCCAACCGGATTTGGCATGCTCCTTCAGAAAAACTTGTTTTATGTTATGATGGAAAACATGTTGATTTCGAAGAAAAATAAATTTGAAGTATGTTCTTGTTGAAAACCATGTTATGATTTAAGTTTGTATCTTATTAAAACATTATCTTTATGATTTTAGAAAATTTATAAATCAAAAGAAGAACCAGATTTAGAACTTATTATTAAGTTGAAAACCATAGGTGTTTAGGTGTCAAAACAATTTAATTCGGTTATCGAAAATATTTAATTACTTAGCTGAAGTTGATCGTAGCAGAATAAAAAAAATTAAAACGTATAAGTAACATAGCTAATGGTGGCCTTATTACAAAAAGATAACCCAAAATAAATCCCGAAATAATAAAAGAAAGCGTAGTAAAATTTAATAAAAAGGGAAAACCGAAATACTGAGTTGAGCAATGGCCACCACATAGTCCTCGCTGACCCGATCCAATCACTGTGTATCACCTGAAAATGATATCCCACAAAGGGTGAGTCAATAAACTCAATGTGTAACAATACACTAAAAGCCCAATCGATTATAGCCTTAGCGATAACATTCTTGGCAAAGCCCATTTTAATCACATTTAGCCATAAGCCCATAACATATCAAATCAAGCAAATTAAATCATATGTACATATAAAATGAAATGCAATCCCGAGCCCACCTAAACATCTATCCGCTACACACCACCCGTACTAGCCAATCACACCGTGGGGAATACTAAATCGACCCTCCATCCGCTACACACCGTCGAAGGCAGTCGCTGCAGTCAACTGCACATCGCCCTTACATATTGTGGCATGGCCACCAGATAATTGTGACAAAGTCACCGGAACCATAATATGTGACCGAAGTCACCAAATAATATTATTGTGATCGAAATCACCGGATAATGTGGTAAAAACCACCAGAACACTTCCCCTTTATCAAAATCACCCATATGCCCATGCACATACATATTATTCAGATTTTATGCAATATACCCCCAAAATCATAACGGAATCATACACATTTCATATCCATGCTTACAGCATTATTAACGAAGTATTAAGGGGTTAACGTACCTGAATATCATATACCACTGAATGGTACCCACAACCATTATCAAACATATTTCTTATTAACACATGCAAATATTAATACTATCGATTTATTGGAAGTTTAGTGTAGGGCTACACACCTGATAACAGTGATTACAATACTACCGATACCAACGCTCTCGCTAGCAAGAATAACAATGAAATGCTTATCCCTATCGAACTGCCCCTAAAAGATTATAGTCAGAATCGGCCAACCTTAATAGACAATATGGCCTTTGGCCGCATATTAAGACACCTTACCTTGATTGTCTAGGTCCCGAAATATCACTTGTCCTTGGAGATGTCGAAATCCCTACATGGTTTATGTTAGATTCGATTTCTAACATTTTAATAAACCAAAATACATGGCCTTCGACCTAATATTACACTCGCTTACCTTGGATATTTAAATCCCGAATGATCTCCCCCCTAAACGTCGGCTATAGAAGAACCCCGAAACTTTCCTTCATGATTTGACCAAAGAAACTAGGAGGATTAGAGTCTTGATTTTCGACAGTCAGAGAAAGATAAAGGAAAAGAAATTAGCCTAGAAGAGATCCTTACCGAAAAAGAATGACCAAACCACAAATGGTCAATAACCTCTAAGAAAATCGACAAAGGTAACCTGCAGTAGAGAAATCAGTTCAGATGAGAAAGATGATAGGCTTTCGGTGCTTAGGAGCAATCGATTTCAATAGGTGACAATGAAGTGGAACTTTCGGCTTAAGAAAAGAATAGCAAGGGGTTATAGATCCGGCTTGATGAACAATCGGCTAAGGTCAAATATTCTTGGCTTTTGATGAAATATGAAAAGAAGAAATGAAGGGGATGGAGTGTGATGCGAGTTGGCTTGATGACAAGAGGGAGATTTGGCTTACCCTTAAACAAATAAGAAAGAAAAGAAAAGAAACAAATGACCCTTATGGTCTATGGATGATTCGGCCAAAGTCTAACAATAGAAGAAAAAGAATAGATTTTGGTGTGGTTTGGTTACAAAGAAAAAGGTGAAAGTTTAGGAGAGAATGAGGTTGGAAATTGGCAAAAGAAAGTGACCAAAATGGCTCTTTGATGGCCTTAAGCTTTCGGCACCACACTAGAGAAAGAAGAAGAAACCCGAAAAAATAAACACCTAAACCTCTTAAGAAAATTTCGGCTACTCCCCTCTACCCACATGACCGAAATGGTCATCAAAGAAATCCCTTGGCCAGCCAACTCACATTCTCATCACAAATCCTACATTTTCCTCCTTATTTCCTCCTAATCTTCCTCCTAATCCCTTTCAAAATTCGGTCAACCCCCCTTGCCCCCTATGTCGTCTACATACATAGTCAAAAGGCCATAAAAAAAATTTCCAAAACATCATTCCTTACTTCAAGCCTTATGTCCCCTTATCATACCAAAACTTCTTGATTCCTTACCTTAAGTTAGCACTTGCCTTCTTCCTTAGTCTACTATCCATAAAAGAAAATAGTCTAACCTTACCTTAATTAAAGTTTGACCGTCACATGCCATACAAGTGCAAAATAAAAGTCACCTTAAAACTATCCATGGGATTCGAACCTAAGCCCCCTTCACACTGCTTGTGGCGTCACTTCTTAAGGCCCTAAGTGGCGCCTCCTTACCACTTTGCCAACTGAATTCTTGTGATTAAATCCTCATACAAATTTTTCTTAAGGCCAATCTTGCTTAGCTCCCTTTTAAGAATTAAAAATCTAATATTTTTCTAAGGCATTCTCCTACATTTTAAAGTTCCCGAAGTTCCCAAAACACATACAAACAGCACACAACATGCCACTGCACACATTCAAGTGAAAATACATAACCCTTAAATCCTGGATATTACACCTTAAATCCTGCCCCAATTAGCTTCCCTTTTAAAGTGCCTAAAATTAAAATTTTGGCCAAGGTTCCGACTTAACACCGGGCCCTCCCAGAGACCCCAAACACACTCAAACAACACACAAAGTATACCAAACACACAGAAACAAGATAAATACAGAGCCCCTAAATCCCGGATGTTACATTGTCTGGCTCCATCTCCGACTTTCATTTTACCTTCTTCGCTCAGCTCATCAAATATAGCCATACATGTGAATATGCAGATTATCGACTACTATTACTGACAGACTTGCAATTGCCTTCGCCACAACAATGGATCCGTCATGAAGAGCCAATATGTAGAGCTCAAAGAAGTTGTACGCAAGAGAAAAATCTCATGGGAGCGATGAAAACTTCACTCCCATGGTAAGGATTCTTTCCAGGGGAAAGAATGTTTGTCAAGACTATTCCACTTTGAAAAAAGACTAATGCGGGTACACCACAGCAATGATAGCCCCGTAGGGAGGAAAGGAGCAAGGGGGATGGCAAGTTCGTATAGTCTCATGAGTGATAACTTGTTGGTTCGGTAAGTCAGATTGACCTTCATTTATGAGACGAGTGAGTCCCTAGGAGGGGTCTTAGTTATGGGTGGAGTATTGGTAGTAATCCCACCTTTGCCACTAGTAGGGTGGAACAAGAATGGGTTCGCCCAAGTGGTGAGGTCAGCTATAAGTTAGCACAATACGAAAATGTCAATGAGTCCTTCGGGACTATGGTATAGAACAAGGGGAGTCTGCCAATGACTAGTCTAACCAGGAAAGTGTGCCAAGAAAGGTATGGCCTAAGGATCCTTGGGCAAGGAGTCAAGAAAGTTACCATAGAGGTCATCGAACACCTTGTATGTTGGGTGTATAAAAGGAAACAAATATGAGAAGTAAGGATCAGACTCGTTGATATGTCGATGTTTCTAGATTACGGTCAAGTAGAGAGTTCGACTAGATGAAGGTCTTATAGTGAGTCGAGTAGCTCGGAGGATCGGGAGGAGTTCGCCATCTTGACAAAGAAAACTTGCCTTGAGTGAGCATGAAGTTAAATTAAGCTTAATTCATTTTACATTTGTTACCCTCGAGCGACATGGTTTTTTTATGTGTGACCTAGAGAAGGAACTCACTAAGTTCATTTGAACTTATAGTAGTGTGGCTGGTGTTTGCAACACTTGTGGGGATGGTTGAGGACTTTGAGAAGGGACCAAGCCAGTTGTTGCTGAGATTGGGTAATTACAGATGGTTTAAAGTTATGAACATAAGAAAGTGGGGGTGTACCATTAGAGGCTTCACTTCAGGATCAATCATGGTGTAACTAGACGACGCCCTTAGGGTCTAGATTCTGATATAGTTAACCCTGTGTTAAAAACTTTAAGGGTCTTATTGTAAACAAACAGTCTGATTAGAGACAAAAATTTGAGGGACTAAACATTCAGTGGCTTAAGGCCCTTGTTATAAGAATTATTATTGGTTTTATTTTTAATCTGTTTCTAGCAATTAAGTTGAAAAAAATTTGTAACACCCCTAACCCATATCCCTCGCCGGAATAGGGTTATGGAGCATTACCAGACTTATTAATTAAACAATCATACAATTCTCATATCCCAACAACATCATTCAAATACAATCATATAGTCCCAATAAGAGCCTTAGAGGCTTAAAACAAACATTAGAAGTGGTTTGGGACTAAACTGAGAACTCAAGAAAATTTTCTAAGTACATAGGACGCACACCTGTATCATCCGGCCGTGTGTCTCACACGGCCAAAGACACTCCTTTGTCACAGGTCGTGTGGACATTCGAAATGGGATCACATGGCAGTGTCCCAGCCTGTGTCCAACCCTGTGTAACTCACTGACTTAGGTCACACGGCCAGCCACACGCCCGTGTGACTAGCCCATGTACCCTTCGAAATGGCCTCACACGCCCTTGTGTCAGGCCGTGTGTTAGGCCGTGTGAAAACTAGAGGGTATACTGACTTATGCCACACGACTAAGCCACACGCAAGTGTGCTAGACCGTGTGAAGCTACTGACTTGATTTCTAATTAAGTATCAGGGGACACAACCGTGTCACCTTACCGTGTGTCACACACGGCTAAGACACACGCTCGTGTCTCTGCCCCCGTGTAGACAAAAATAGGCTATGTTTCAAGCCACATTTCTCACCCAAAATGTCGTCAACCTAGGTTCAACAATGCACAAACAACCAATGCATAAATAGGCACTTATAACCAACCAATTTCAAACCAAAATCATATACTACCAATACCAACAACTAAAATACTCATAAGCATCCCAAATAGCCATTCAAATTGATACTAATTTCACATCCAAAATTCACCTAAATGATCAAACTCACCTATTAAACTTTGTGCCTAAATTGACATGCATACCACATTCTCAAATTCAACCATTTGCCACCTTCAATACCAAATCTCAACAAGACATTCACATAGTAATTATGAACCACATATTAAAGGGCCATTTACATAACCAAGTTTACCAAAATAAGATAAATCACATGGCTAAACACATAACCAAGAACATATATCATTTACAAGCCAAATCAATTGGCTATCAACATTACAAACATATATTCCATATTAACCACAATACCTATACATGCCATATAACCAAGTTCACAAGTTCAAAAGTACCAAAACAACGGTTGGATAGTGTGATAAGATCTCCGACAACTCCCAATCCGAGCAAGCTTTAAAATCACTATAAAACACGAAAAAGTAAACATAGTAAGCTATTAAGCTTAGAAAGCTCGTATGGCTAAAAAGTATAACTTACCATTCATTCACGATTTAAGTATTATAAACGTAATATACAATAACTCCATTTAATCACAAGGCTAACATATATTCATTCACATAGTTAATCATAAAACTTCCAAATTTCATGGATTCAATACTTGTATGATTTATGTACATACCTGCACTGATACATATCAATCTCTTACCCTTCTATATCATCAATTTACCCATCGAACCATTTGGAATAATATCGGATACTCGAGAATCTCACACACTAAGTGCCAATACATGTTCAAAACCATCTTAATCTCATATCTCATATAATGCTCACTCTCGAGCTATAATCGGGTCTGCTCACACAAGCTGACGGTCAAGACGTAGCTATACAGTGCTGCTCATACAAGCTGACGAGTAAATGTAACAAATGCTGGAAAACTCAGCCACCAGTAGAATGTACGGACCAGCACCCAAAACACAATAACCCCTAATGACATGTCATTTGTATCCTATCTATTCCTAAGGTTCAACCGGGATTTCACATGTTGCCAGATCTTTGTCGAATATTTTCGTGAGGTTGTATTCACCAATAATGCAATAATAAAGCATTTAAAACACAATTACATTAATACTTACTAACATACGAATTTACCTCGATCACAAAAATGATGTAATAGGATTGACTAGTCTAAAACTTTATCTTTCCCTCGATCTAGTTCCGTACGAGGCTTAACTTGATCTAAATAATCAAATTCAATCCATATAGATTACATTCTATTCAATTCAGTCCAAAAATATACATTTTTACAAATTTACACTTTTACTCCTATTATTTTAACTTCTTTACAATTTAGTCCTTAGCTCATAAAAATACGAATTCATGCAAATTCAATTTCAACCCACTATAGTCGAATATTATCTAGACTCATAGCAGCCAATAATTTTCATTATTTCACACAATTACCACATAATTTTCATTTTTTTCAATTTAATCCCTAATTTACAATTTCATTCAAAATCACTTAATAAATGTTGTTTATCTAACAACAACCATTCATTTGCTACCATTAATATTCAAAATACATACACATTCATCAATGGTAAAACCCTATACTTTTAACAACTTCGCAAATTAGTGCCTGGGCTAGCTAGATTAAGCTACAACGACTCTAAAAACATAAAAATCATTAAAAACGAATCAAAATTCACTCACCAATTTAGCTTGCAAGCATGGCCGAACCTAGCATGCATCCAGGGAGGTTTTTTCTTCTTAATTTTGGTGGTGAAGAAGAGAAAATGATGATATTTTTATGATATTCATTACTTTACTTAAGTTATTTCCTAATTTACTATATTAACCTTATCTACTAACCTTTGAAAACACATATATCATGTCCATGTATGTCCACTCACTTTATGGATGGTTTACTTACAACATAAGGACATCCACTTTAATGTTCCATAGCTATTAGACACCTTTAGCTATTAGAACACCACCTTTGTACTTTACACAATTTAGTCCTTTTTATCGAATTGAGCATTCAAACAATAAAATTTCTTAACAAAATTTTCATATGACTCTAATAAAATGCTATAGACATTAAAATAATAATAATAAAAAATATTTTGATCTCAAATTTGTGGTCCCAAAACCACTATTCCTATTTGACAAAAAATGGGCTGTTACAAAATTAAGGATAGGTGAACCTATTCCATTTGCGATGCTCCATACTCGGATCTGGCAGACAAGTCTGGTTAGCGGTGTTAAAATCCTCCCACTATAACTATTCAAAATTCAAAATGTATTCCATGTGTCAATGCTATGAAGATATCACTCTGATCCAAATCATGCAGGTCAATTGGAAACATTAGAAGTAGAACCAAATCTGACTTACGAGAAAGAGCCTGCATGTATCCTGGATAGGGAAATCAAGATGCTCAGGAACAAATGGATTTTTTTGGTTAAAGTGTTATGGCGAAACCATAAGGTAGAAGAAGCTTTATGGGAGAGAGAAAGCACCATGAGAGATCAATATCCGCATGTTTTCATAGGTACAAAATATCAAGGATGAAATTTATTTTTAGGGTGGGGTAGTTGTCACACACTTGTTTGGCAAACTGGATTAGCTTAGGAGACTACGCTGGTGAAGACAGCCTAAGTTGTGAGACTTAGACCAAATAAGGTTGGTTACTTTGTAGCGGAGCGCTACGAAAAACTTTGCCAATATTCTGGAGTACCAGTCCAAGTGATAGAGAGGTTGTAGCTAGGGAGAGGACCTTATTAGGCAGACTTTCCCTTTGATAAGATCGCCACCTATGTTTTAGTGTCATTGCTAAAGTAAGTATGATGGCTTGTAGGATACGTTTAGGTCACCTTGCATCCTACTAGAAGCTATGTGTCAGTAATTGATCATTGTTTTATGTGATGTCAAAGTCTTAATATTTATATAAAGAATGATCAAACCTGGAAACTAACTGTGACAACGATTTGAGGCAAGCGCACCTATCGAACACTAGTATAGTTAAGGCAATACCAAAATGTCGAACCCAAAGGAACCAAAAGTACTAATACTAAAACTCTTTTTATTATTTAGCCTAAGAATTAAGTGGTTTTTTATCTAATCTAAAATTAACTATCTACTAAACTAAACTAAAGATTCTAAGACAAAGAAGAATGAAATTGGAAAAATAACTTTGAGGAAAAACCAATTGATTAAGACGACACCCAAGGAAGAATCCACATAGACTTCACTTGTTATCTAACTCTGAACCAGACGATTTATTCATTTGACTTGATCCGTAAGATTCCCTAAGTTATATTAATCCCTCTCTCGAGGTGACTAACGTCTAACTCAAGGTTGATTAATTGAAATCTCTTTCTAATTAAAATCCCTAGAATTGCATTAACTCGATCTATGGACTCCCATATTAGGTTTCACCCTAATCCGGCAAAATCTCGTCACCCTATCTCTAGGCGTGCGATCAACTCCGCTTAATTATGCTAGATCTACTCTTAGGCAGGGACTTTTGCTCCTCCACCTAAGCACATCATACTTGAATTAATATCCCGGAAATATCAACACAAGAATTAAGAACACATAATTAAGAACAAGACAAATATTTATCATATAGTTCAGCAAACGATAACAAGATTCATCTTAGGTTTCATCTCCCTCAGGTATCTGAAGGTTTAGTTCATAATAATAAAAGAAAACAAGTCAGAAGAAAAGATAAAACAAAACATAAGAAATCCCTAAAACCCCATGAAGGAATTGAAGGAGAGATTCTCCGTCTTGAGTATGATTCTGGCTTCTTGAGATGGATCAACTGGCTCTCTTCGAGTGAATCCCCACAAATCTCCCTATTTGGCCTAGCTAGACGCCCCCTAACTAAAGCCTAGGGTTCCCCCGACAAAAGCCCTGGTAGAGGGCTTCTGCCGAACTCCCCGCTTAAGTTGCCCCCTAAGGTGTTTATATAAGCTTTAATATGCCTTCCTTGGCCCCTAAGTATCCTAATTCGAGTAGAATTCCTCCTAGGGTGTTTAAATAGGCTTTGGAATGTGTTTCTTTTCCTCCAAGTATCTTATTCCGAGTAAAACTCCTATTGGCTGCGGGAGGGACACGCCCATGGCACACGCCCATGTGAATCGTGGCGAGGCCGTGTTCGAGTCTGTTAATGAGGCACGATCGTGTCGTCTTGGGCCCAGGCCGTGTCGATTTCGTGATATGGCCCTATTACTCCGTTTTGGGCCCGTTTCTCATTCTTTTCATCCTTTGGTGCTCTCCTGGGTATAAAACATGAAAACAAAGGATTAAGAGCACCAAATTACACAATTCAAGGCTTAAATCATCCAAAAGTCTGTTAAATGTGGGCCTAAAATATGTTACTTTTACGGTTTATCAAATACCCCCACACTTAAGCTTTTGCTTGTCCTCAAGCAAAATTCTCAACTTATAATTAAAACGAACTTCCTAGGTTCATAATATTCATCAATAATGTTTTGTCATAATTCAAAGATAATTCATACATGAATAATTCAACTTAAAGAGTCCTAAAGATTCAAACACTCAAAGTCATACATTTGTAGCACAAAAAAATAGGTATTTTCCCCTCATCTAAATAATTACCTCTGATTTAAAATCGATAAGAGTTGTCATCCTCACTAAAGATTCACTCAAACCACTCAAAGTGTTTTAAGGTTCAAAATTAACCACTCAAAAGTCAAACATGAAGAGTTAATCACATAGGCTTTCATGAAAATCAAATCTCCACCACTTTAATATGAGATGATACACAAATCAAAAGGTCTTTACAAGGTTGTAACGGGGTTTTGGGTTAAAGGTGTGGATAAAGGCTGAATTAGAAGGTTAGAATCGAGATTGACCTGACAGTTTACCTAACTAGAATAATGAACTAATCCTAAATAATTACCTCAATTGAAAACGAGCTTTTTCTTTAAGATTTGGACTTTTTCGTATAAGCTCAATTACATAAACAAATACTGAATATACTTCATTTTAAAAAAAAAAAACAAGTCAAATGATGAATTTACTACTGAAATAAAATAATTAGGCAACCGATGAAATAAATTCTCGATATAAGGGTAGTAAAAAAGAATGGTGATAACAAATACAAAGGGTTTTGGGGGAATATTAGTGGGTGAGTCAATAAAAAGGGTTGTTAGGATTAAACGGGGTTCACTAGGGGTTAATTTGTGAAGGTAGGCTTTTAGTGGAGTGAGTGGGTTAAAACCTAAGTGCCTTTGTGATCTCTGTATATCAAATCAAAGGTGTGGTCTCGACATGTATAATCGATGCAAGTTCTAGAATAACAAATCAATGTTGACACACTCATAATAAAAAAGTGAGCACGAAAGAATGTATGCTCTTATAAGGCTCAAAATCTCACAAAAATTATGGTTTTTTGATGTCAACCTCGTAAGTTTCAAACTTCAAGGTAACATTTAGATTTAGGTAGACAACCTAGAAAAAAAAATTTGATTTCTGAAAAATAGACTTATCATGCTTGATTCTCTAGTATCCTTCAAATTTAATTATCAATGCACAATTATCAATGACTTAATCCAAAACACATCAATAAAAGTCATAAATGAAAGAAAATTTCATTCTAATCATAATATGAGAAACTCACTTTAAGACAAGATATCATTCATGGCATAATTCAGGGATTTTCAAATAATACTATAGTTGACCCCCCATACTGAAGATGTACATTGCCCTCAATGTACAAAGATAGATAATATCAAAATAATCATAAAATCATAAGATGGGGAGAGAAGTGAAACTTCTGGAATTTTGGATGAAGTCAATGAAAAGAAACGTGGGGAAGCGTTTCGAACAGTTTGAAATTGAGTCCTCGAAGTAGCCGGTTTGATATATCCTAAGTAAATCTAAATGGTACGAAGAATAAGAAGAAAATAATAAAGAAAATAAACATAAAAATAAAAAATAAAAATAAAAGTAAATAATGGAAAATGAAAGAAGAAAAACAACTGGAAAAGAGAAAGGAAGAAGGGGGTTTAAATAGAGATGCAACCGTGTTTTGGGAAAAAAATTTGTCCTGTTGCCACACATCATGGCCATGCCCTTTTACCTACTTGTGGTGCCCACACGGCCACGGCCATGGCCGTGTGCAAGGCTGTGTGGGTATGGAAACCTACGCCTAAATACGAAAAGAAATAAAACGAAACTAATTAGTAGAGTTAGTGCTCGGGTTACCTCCCGAGAAGCGCTCGTTTAAAGTCTTGAGCTAGACTTACCTGTTAGTCGCACAATCATGTTGGTTTGAGGAGGTGGAAATCCTTTCTCATGCGATCAATTTGGTTATTGATATAAAGTTTAAGTTGAGTGGTGTTTACCTTAAAGGTGCTGATTTTAGGACTAGTTACCTCGACTGTTCCATCTGGGAAGATTTTGAGTACCTGATCTCCTATTTTAAGCTGGGTTGTCCCATCATTTAGTTTGTCGTGGAGTTGCCTCGCTTTTGCTTCGTGTGTTTTTAGTTTCTCTTTGAAGTGTGTCATCCATTCGTCTAGTTCATCGACCCAAAGCCTTCGTTCCTCATGAATTTCTTCTTTATCGACACGAGGTTTAGGATCTAGCATTTGCGAAAGAGCTTCAAGAAACTGCAAGTTAATAAGAAACCTCTTTGGAGGTTTAAGAAATTTACCGAATTGTTCCTCTGTGTGGTCTTTCTTTATCATATTGGGGGTAGGCCTACGAGCTTGGTACTCTGTAATTACCGGGTTTGGTAAATCCAGGCTTACCTCAACCTTACCTTCACTCACCACAGGCTCTTGCCTCGGGTCAGATTCCACTAACCTTTCACTGTCATGAGCTGTTACGACTTGAATTTGCTCTTTTGGGTGAGTTTCAGTGTTGCTTGGCAAGCTTTCTTATGGTTGTTCTAAGATCAGCTTAGCAAGTTGCCCTAACTGATCCTTGAGCTCCTGTGTTGATGCTTCAAATTTTGTTTATATTTTGGAAACATGTTCCTGTGGTTGCTATGAATTTTGTCAGCATATCTTGGAGGTTCGGCTCATCTTCCTGTTGGTGAGGTGGTTGTTGAAAAGCTGGAGGAAGTTCCGGTCTTTGGCTACTTTGATCATCCCACGAGAAATTGGGATTGTACCTCCAACCTGCATTATAACTGTTATTATAAAAAATTATTTTGAGGTCTAGAATAGTTACCCATATAGTTGACTTGTTCGCTTTCCATGCCATGTATGTAGGGTGGGTGCTTAAGATTCGCCACACCTCCACTTGTTTCGCACTGCATAACTGGATGTACCTGCGAAGAACCACATAAACCGTCAATTTTCTTACTTAATAGCTCTATCTGATTTGATAGCATGGTTACTGGGTCGAGGTTGTAGATATCGGCTACTTTTGTTGGTTTTTTCCTCATAACTTTCCACTGATAGTTATTCAGTGCCATCTACTCTATAAACTCGTAGGCCGCTTCAGGGGTTTTGTTATTCAGGGTTCCATCGGCAGCTGAATCAATTAGTTGTCTTGTTGAGGGGTTCACACCATTGTAGAAAGTTTGGACTTGAAGCCACAGAGGTAATCCATGGTGTGGGCACCTTCTCAGTAAATCCTTGTATCTCTCCTATGCATCGTATAGTGTCTCTAAATCCATCTGCACAAAAGAAGAGATATCATTCCTTAATTTGACCGTTTTGGCCGATGGAAAATATTTTAATAAAAATTTTTCGGTCATTTGATCCCATGTAGTGATCGATCCTCTAGGAAGAGAATGCATCCACTGTTTAGCTTTATTCCTCAGAGAGAAGGGAAATAACTGAAGACGGATGGCATCATCAGAAACGCCATTTATCTTAACGGTATCACAGAATTCTAAAAAATTTGCTAAGTGTGTGTTAGGATCCTCATCCTGCAAACCATCGAACTGAACAAACTGTTGTATCATCTGTATAGTGTTAGGTTTCAGTTCAAAATTACTTGCAGCAATAGTAGGCCTAACAATACTAGACTCAGTTCCTATTAAACTAGGTTTAGCATAATCATACATAGTTCGAGGAGCATGATTTTCGACCATCTCTGGAGGTGGTGGATGATTTTTAGCCATCTCTTCTGTAGTATTAATTTCGGCTTCTTCATGTAGTTTAAGCTTCGCCTTATCTCTCTGTGATTTCTGCGAACGGTGCCTTCAATATCACTGTCGTAAAGTAGGGGTCCTGTCGGGTTCCTTCTAGTCACAAACTAGAGGTACCTGAAAGGAACAAAAGAAAGAAAATTAGCAAAGTTAAAAATAAAAGTAAATTGCAAAAAATAAAAATGGCTAAAGTAATAGAAATTAAGCTTTCTTAATATTTTAGTTCCCCGGCAACGGCGCCAAAAACTTGATCGTTGTTTTATGCAATGTCAAAGTCTTAAAATTTATATAAAGAATGATCAAACCTGGAAACTAACTATGACAACGATTTGAGGCAAGCGCACCTATCGAACAGTAGTATAGTTAAGGCAAGACCGGAATGTCGAACCCAAAGGAACCAAAAGTACTAATACTAACTCTCTTTTTATTATTTAGCCTAAGAATTAAGTGGATTTTTATCTAATCTAAAATTAACTATCTACTAAACTAAACTAAAGACTCTAAGACAAAGAAGAATGAAATTGGAAAAATAACTTTAAGGAAAAACCAATTGATTAAGACGACACCCAAGGAAGAATCCACATAGACTTCACTTGTTATCTAACTCTGAACCAGACGATTTATTCATTTGACTTGATCCGTAAGATTCCCTAAGTTATATTAATCCCTCTCTCGAGGTGACTAACGTCTAACTCAAGGTTGATTAATTGAAATCTCTTTCTAATTAAAATCCCTAGAATTGCATTAACTCGATCTATGGACTCCCATATTAGGTTTCACCCTAATCCGGCAAAATCTCGTCACCCTATCTCTAGGCGTGCGATCAACTCCGCTTAATTATGCTAGATCTACTCTTAGGTAGGGACTTTTGCTCCTCCACCTAAGCACATCATACTTGAATTAATATCCCGGAAATATCAACACAAGAATTAAGAACACATAATTAAGAACAAGTCAAATATTTATCGTATAGTTCAGCAAACAATAACTAGATTCATCTTAGGTTTCATCCCCCTCAGGTATCTGAGGGGTTAGTTCATAATAATAAAAGAAAACATCTCAGAAGAAAAGATAAAACAAAACATAAGAAATCCCTAAAACCCCCTGAAGGAATTGAAGGAGAGATCCTCCGTCTTGAGTATGATTCCGGCTTCTTGAGATGGATCAACTGGCTATCTTCGAGTGAATCCCCACAATCTGCCCTCTTTGGCCTAGCCAGATGCCCCCCAAACTAAAGCCTTGGGTTCCCCCGACTAAAGCCCTGGCAGAAGGCTTCTGCCGAACTCCCCGCTTAAGTTGCCCCCTAGGGTGTTTATATAAGCTTTGATATGCCTTACTTGGCCCCTAAGTATCCTAATTCGAGTAGAATTCCTCCTAGGATGTTTAAATAGGCTTTGGAATGTGTTTTTTTCCCTCCAAGTATCTTATTCCGAGTAAAACTTGTAACACCCCTAATCCGTATCCGTCGTCGGATTAGGATTAGAGGCATTACCGATAAAACACAGCTTATTGACCTTTAACAAATTTGGCGTAAAAGACTTCACCAAATGGTCAAGTATAGATCTTAAACAACATATTCATGTGCGCATTTAACAAGATCAGAAATGAGCCCAATTAACTAACTCCTCAAGCAATATATTCATTTGCCAAGTCAAACCTAATCAAAATAGTCAAGTCACGAACGATTATATCGTAGGCATATACATTTAATTCACTTAAGGTTAACCATTATAAACATGCATTGTATAACCAAATTCTTATCTCACGAAATGACCAAAACAAATACATACTCATAAGAAATACACGTTACTTAGCTAATATGTTACTTACCATGATTTAAACATGTATCCATCATTTACTTCATGGCTTAAGCCGAATGATATACTATACTTACCATTACCTATTGCCGAATTCAAATGGTATCATTCCACTTCATCGAACTAATGTACACCCTAATAAATTTGCATGCACATAATCGAACCAAAATGATCATATAACTTATTCATTAGTAAACATTCACCAACTTTTCCTAATTAGCAAACCATTCGGCATATTATGTGCGCATACCATCCCTTTTCAATTAAATCAAAACATCCAAAACAAAATTGAAACTATGATGTTCATTTTTATCCTATTAACTAAGTGAATTTATACCATAATCAAAGATAAATCCATACCAATCATCAAGATCATCAAAAATGCTCTAGTCATAAACAATCCACATCATTTCCAAATCAAGCCATATAAGCAATACATTATACTCACATGCTATGTAATATAATTATCCTAAAGAGCTTATAACATGACCGAATATGTACACACCATACCAACATCATGCCCCAGCCATTTTCACAAGGCTTATATACATTAACAAAAAGTCATTCGCACATAAAGCTAGCCTATACATGCCTTAAGTTCAAAATTTTAACTTTGTAAGTACCAAAAATAAGTTGATAGCGTGGATGACTTCGATGACGATCCCCTGAGCTCGTAGCTTGAACAAAATCTATAAAACATAGCGGAAACATAACACACAAAGTAAGCTAACTAGCTTAGTAAGTCTTAAGCAAATGTATTAACTCAATTGATCATTCAATCATTTCAATATCATACATAATATCGTAGAATTTAAAAGCTTACTACTTATTCAATCTACTTAAGCGGAATGCTAGTATCTCATTTGGCTCAATCATCATAATTATTTTACCTTTAAACTTCACTTTATTACTCATCATATAGTTCAAATATGAATTAATAACTCTTCTCCAACTACTAATATTTTCGATACTCTTAGTTCAATAGGATCACATAAACATAAGCATAAGGCCGAATATATAGGATCAATTAGTATCATTCACATTCGACAATTTACCACATATATATTTACCTTATTAATCAAACAGAGAAGGTCAATTTAATGATTTGTAGGCACTTACCTGTATGGCCGAACATACATGTATAACTTGTAATATCTACTTACTATCTTGATGATTACATAGCTAGAAAAGTTTATGTCTTGCAACTTGAAATTTCATCACCGGTTTAGAACCTGCTAGGCGTCAGCCTGAATCACACACCGACACTAGGCCTGCTAGACCCGAGGTCTGAAACTTAAACACCGGCATTTAGCCTGCTAGGCAATAAGCCCGATATAATTCACCAGCACAAGGCCTGCTAGGCAATAAGCCCCATATAGTTCATCGGCACAAGGCCTGCTAGGCTCGAAGCCCGAATAACAATATTATTATCATCTTATACACGTTACATGCTGCCCAAAATTTCATAAATCACACATAATTCGTATCATTTAAACATATCAACTCAGTTAAAATTTAACAACATTTCATTATAAATTCACCATCCACATTCGGCTTTGACTAAATTTACAATTATAATTTCATAATTCAACATGTAATCCAGGTTATAAATGATATTAACAGTATTAAATTGCTTATAGACTTACCTCGAATATCGTTGGGCAACTAAAACCGGCTATTCAATAACTTTCGCTTTTCCCCGATCCAAGTCCATTTTTCTTTGTTCTTGATCTAAACATATTCAATTTAAGCTCATTCAAACACATTTCATTTTAATTTAATCCAAAAACACTTAAATGGGCAAATTACCATTTTGCCCCTAATGTTTCACACTTTTACAATTTAGTCCTATTTGTATAAAACACAAAATACACCAAATTTGGCCACACACTTCAAGGGTCGAATGCTTCTGAGCTTCATACAAGACCATGCATTTCATTTGTCTCATGTTTTAGTCCCTCAAGAATTTATTCCTTCCAATTAAATCCCTAACACTCAATTTCATCAAAATTTCTAATTCCAAACATGATAATTTAAAACATACTCTTAATAATCTACCATCAACCATCACAAATCATGAATATACATTAATGGCCGAATCCTCAACACACCTAAAACTCAAAAATTTCCACATGGGTTGTACACCATTCAAGCAACGAATTCAAAAATGTAAAAATTATCAAAAACTAAACAAAGTACATACCCCAATTTGAGCTCCCCCAATGCCGAAACTCAAGCTTCAAAAATGGAGTTTCTTTCCTTCTCACATTCGGCCAAGAAGATGAACATATGCATGTTCTCTTTCTTTCCACTTTGTTACATTATTTTATGACTTAAAAATAAAAGAAATAATCATTTACTTATTACTTATATTAACATATTATAATAACATAAATTTTTTTCTAATTTTCCTACATGTTGCCGTCCACTTAAATAATAATGGACTAATTGTCCTTTAAGGACTTCACTTTAATAAAGCCATCTCAATTTTAGCCAATATTCAATTAAGAGGCCACTTCTACCAATTATGCAATTTAGTCCTTTAGTCAAATTAAACACACAAACAGTCAATTTAAGTAACAGAAATTTAACACATGCTAATTCACATATCAACGACACAGAAAATAATATTAAAATATTATTCAGACTCGGATTTGTGGTCCTGAAACCACTGTTCCGATTAGGGTCAAATTTGGACTGTTACAACTCTCCCCCCTTAAGGGATTTTCATCCCGAAAATCTTACCGTTAAACAAAGTTGGATATTGTTGTCTCACAGAATCCTCAGGCTCCCACGTAGCCTCTTCTATTCCATGTCGATTCCATAATACTTTTACTAATGGAATTTTCTTATTTCTCAGCTCTTTCACTTCTCGAGCTAAGATACGGATCGGTTCTTCCTCGTATGTCATATCTAATCGGATTTCAATCTCAGACGGGGCGATCACATGTGACGGATCTGATCTATATCTACGAAGCATCGAAACATGAAATACGCTGTGTATCTTTTCTAGTTCAGGGGGCAACTTTAATCTATAAGCAACAGGCTCGATACGTTCGATGATCTCATACGGTCCGATGAACCTCGGACTTAATTTGCCTTTACGTCCAAATCGAAGTACTTTCTTCCACGGGGAAACTTTCAAAAATACCCGGTCTCCGACCTGAAACTCAATATCTTTGCGTTTCAAATCCGCGTATGACTTTTGGCGATCTGATGCAACTTTCAAACTATCTTGGATCACTGCCACTTTTTGTTCAGTCTCTTTAATCAAATCAACCCCGTGTATCTTATTTTCACTGAGCTCGGTCCAGTACAATGGTGTACGACACTTGCAGCCGTACAAAGCTCCGTAAGGTGCCATTTTGATACTAGATTGAAAGCTATTATTGTAAGCGAATTCAATCAGAGGTAAGTATTGTTCCCACGTACCTTCGAACTCGAGGATGCAACATCTCAACATATCCTCAAGTATCTGAATGGTTCATTCAGACTGACCATCTGTCTGCTGATGAAAAGCTGTGGTAAAGTGCCTAAAGCATCTTGCAATTTCTTCCAAAACCGCAACGTGAATCTTGGGTCTCTGTCCAATACAATGGAAATCGGCGCACCATGTAATCTCACAATTTGAGATACATACAACTCAGCAAGCTTATCGAGCGAATAGTCCGTACGAACTGGGACAAAGTGAGCTGATTTAGTTAGTCTATCCACTATAACCCAAATTGCATCTTTCTTGCTCGGTGTCGTAGGCAAACCAGATACAAAATCCATAGCAATTCTGTCCCATTTCCATTCAGGTATCATGATCGGCTGAAGTAACCCAGAAGGCACCTGATGTTCGGCTTTTACTTGCTGACAAACTAAGCATTTCGAGACAAATTCGGATATGTCCCGTTTCATACCAGGCCACCAATAAAACTGTTTCAAATCATTATACATTTTCGTACTACCCGGATGTACAGACAATCGACTATTATGAGCCTCATTCAATATCATCTGAATCAAATCCACATTCCTCGAAACACATATTCGGCCTTTGAAGTTCAAACAGTCATTTTCATCAATTCGAAACTCTGACTCTGCATTACTTTCACACTGAACTCGTCTTGCCATTGAATCTTTGTCAACTTTCTGAGCATCACAATTTTGTTGAATATACAATGGTCTTGCTTTTAAAGTGGCTACTATCAAACCATCATGAGACATAACCATATGTTCGTTCAACGCACGAAGAGCAAATAATGATTTTCGACTTAGGGCATCCGCAACAACATTGGCTTTCCCCGGATGGTAGTCAATCACTAATTTGTAATCTTTCAACAGCTCTAACCATCTGCGTTGTCTCAAGTTCAGATCTTTCTAAGTAATCAAATACTTTAAACTGTTGTGATCTGAATAGACATGACATTTCTCACCGAATAGATAATGACGCCAAATCTTTAAAGCGAATACAATGGCTGCTAGCTCCAAATCATGTGTCGGATAATTTGTTTCATGTGGCTTCAATTGTCTCGAAGCATAGGCTACTACTTTGCCTTCTTTCATTAAAACGTAACCCAAACCATTCATAGAAGCATCACTATACACAACAAATTCTTTTCCCGATTCAGGCTAAACTAACACTGGAGCCTAGTTCAAAAGAGCTTTCAACTGATCGAAACTTTTCTGACATTTTTCCGTCCATTCGAACTTGACATCTTTCTGTAATAGCTTTGTCAAAGGTGTGGCTATCATAGAAAAACCTTTCACGAATCGTCTGTAGTAATCAGCAAGTCCCAGAAAGCTTCAAATTTTAGAAACATTTCTTGGTGGTTTCCAATCAAGTATAGCCTATATTTTATTCGGATCAACCCGAATGCCTGACGCCGAAATGATGTGACCCAGAAAACTGACCTCATTCAACCAAAACTCACACTTACTAAACTTTGCATACAACTGATTATCTCGCAAAGTTTGTAGCACAAATCTCAGGTGCTCAGCATGCTCAGTTTCATATCTAGAGTAGATCAGAATATCATCTATAAACACTACCACAAACCTATTCAAATACTGTCTGAAAATCCAATTCATCAGATCCATAAAAATAGCAGGTGCATTAGTAAGTCCAAAAGGCATAACCAAAAACTCATAATGTCCGTACCTCGTTCTAAAAGCAGTCTTTGGCACATCGGAATCTCTGACTCGCAACTGATAATAACCCTGATCTCAAATCTATTTTTGAAAACACTGAAGCCCCTTTCAACTGATCAAACAAGTCGTCAATCTGTGGCAATGGGTATTTATTCTTTATAGTTACCTTGTTGAGCTGTCGGTAATCGACGCACATTCGCATAGTCCCGTCTTTATTTTTCACAATTAATACTGGTGCACCCCAAGGAGAGAAGCTCGGTCGTGCAAAGCCCCTCTCTGTTAACTCTTGCAACTGTGCTTTCAACTCTTTTAATTCTGTAGGTGCCATCTGATACGGAGCTAACGAAATCGGAGTCATCCCCGGTACTAATTCAATGCCAAACTCTATTTCTTGAACAGGTGGTAAATCCGATAGTTCTTCAGGAAACACATATGGATACTCGCACACAACTGGTACGGATCCAACATATAAGCCAAGTAAGCTTCACACCCTTTTCTCACATACTTACGAGATAACATCGTGGATATTACTGCTGGTAACCCATTCAAGTCATTAGATTCAATCTGGATAATTTCGCCGTTCTGAAATCTCAAATCAATGGTCTTTTTTTTGCAATTAACAACAACATCATGCAAAGTTAACAGTCCATTCCCAAAATTATATCGAATTTGTCGAAAGGCAACAACATTAAATCAGCTGGGAAACATGAATCTCGAATCATCAACGGGCAACTTTTACACACTTTATCAACCAAAACACATCGACCCAAGGGGTTTGATACACGAATCACAAACTCAGTAGACTCAACAGGCAGTGTCTTACTGGATACTAAAGTTTCACACACATAAGAATGAGTCGAACCAGGATCAATCAATGCAACAACAGTAGTATCATAAAGAGTGAAAGTATCGGTAATAACATCTGGGGAAGAAGCATCCTCTCTGGCGCATATAGCATATGCTCTAGTAGGTGCACAAGCCTCTGATCGAACTGTAGTGTCTTTAGTTCCTTTCTGACTGGCACTTACATTTCCCAAATACCTGGGTTGTCTGCCACGCACTGATACATTGCTCGGTCTTGTATTCTGAGCAGTATTTTGCTCGGCTAGCATTGGGCACTCCCGAATAAAATGATCCAACGATCCACATTTAAAACAGGATCTATCACGGAATCTACAACTCCTGGAATGCCATTTCCCACAATGCTTACACTCAACCCGGTTAAGCTGAACATTACCAACACTGGCCATCGAAGTAGCTCGGGAACCCACAAGAGGTCGATCTCGTCTAGAGAAGTCTGAAGTAGTTTTATGTCGACCAAATTCATCTTTGAACTTTTTGGTTACAGAATGAAAAGTCTTACTAGATGATCTTTTATGAATGTCTCTAGCTTCCATTTCAGCTTTTCTTTTCTCTTTCCCAAGCTCTTCGGCTTTGCAAGCTCGTTCAACAAGTACCACGAACTCTTTAATCTCAAGTATGCCGACTAACAACTTAATATCTTCATTCAGACCGTCTTCGAACCTTTTACACATAGTGGCTTCAGTTGACACACATTCAAAGGCATATCGGCTCAGTCTAACAAATTTTCTTTCATACTCAGTCACGGTCATTCGACCCTGTTTCAATTCCAGAAATTCTTTTCGTTTTTTATCAATGAATCTCTGGCTGATATATTTCTTACGGAACTCGGTTTGAAAGAATTCCGAAGTCACTTTCTCTTTCAGAATCACCGATACTAGTGTATTCCACCAGTGATATGCGGTGTCCCATAGTAAGGATATAGCACACTTCAAGCATTATTCTGGAGTACATGACAGCTCATCGAGCACACGGATGGTATTATCAAGCCACAGCTCAGCTCGTTCCGTATCGTCATCATCATTAGCTTTAAATTCTTCGGCCCCGTGCTTCCTGATTTTATCAACGGGAGGCATGCTAGATCTCATCGGATCTATCGTTGGAGGTGCTGAAGGTATTGGAGATGGATTATTTGGGGGTGGAGGTTGTTGCACAGCCGGATTAATCCGGATGTATTGTGTAAACCACTCGTTCATCATCTGGTAGAAGGCTTGCTTAGCCTTCCCCTCATGGCTACCCGAGACAGGTCGAGAGTCTACCAGCGCTGACCCATGTGCGAGATCAGGCTCTACGCTCTCAACATCATCAGCTACTGCTCTATCGGGATCCATTTACTAAATAAAAACACAATTCAAATGTCAGAAGTCACCACACTATCGTATAATAAAATTAAGGCATGTATAACTAGACTCACACGTGCTACGGTAGTCCTAGAATCGACTAAGCTGTAAGCTCTGATACCAATCAAATGTAACACCCCTCATCCGTATCCGTCGTCAGATTAGGATTAGAGGCATTACCGATAAAACACAGCTTATTGACCTTTAACAAATTTGGCGTAATAGACTTCACCAAATGGTCAAGTATAGATCTTAAACAACATATTCATGTGTGCATTTAACAAGATCAGAAATGAGCCCAATTAACTAACTCCTCAAGCAATATATATATATATTCATTTGCCAAGTCAAACCTAATCAAAATAGTTAATTCACGAACGATTATATCGTAGGCATATACATTTAATTCACTTAAGGTTAACCATTATAAACATGCATTGTATAACCAAATTCTTATCTCACGAAATGACCAAAACAAATACATACTCATAAGAAATAAACGTTACTTAGCTAATATGTTACTTAACATGATTAAACATGTATCCATCATTTACTTCATGGCTTAAGCCGAATGATGTACTATACTTACCATTACCTATTGCCGAATTCAAATGGAATCATTCCACTTCATCGAACTAATGTACACCCTAATAAATTTGCATGCACATAATCAAACCAAAATGATCATATAACTTATTCATTAGTATACATTCACCAACGTTTCCTAATTAGCAAACCATTCGGCATATTATGTGCGTATGCCATCCCTTTTCAATTAAATCAAAACATCCAAAACAAAATTGAAACTATGATGTTCATTTTTATCCTATTAACTAAGTGAATTTATACCATAATCAAAGACAAATCCATACCAATCATCAAGATCATCAAATATGCTCTAGTCATCAACAATCCACATCATTTCCAAATCAAGCCATATAAGCAATACATTATACTCACATGCTATGTAATATAATTACCTTAAAGAGCTTATAACATGACCGAATATGTACACACCATACCAACATCATGACCCAACCATTTTCACATGGCTTATATACATTAACAAAAAGTCATTCGCACATAAAGCTAGCCTATACATGCCTTAAGTTCAAAATTTTAACTTTGTAGGTACGAAAAATAAGTTGATAGTGTGGATGACTTCGATGACGATCCCCTGAGCTCGTAGCTTGAACAAAATCTATAAAACATAGCAGAAACATAACACACAAAGTAAGCTAACTAGCTTAGTAAGTCTTAAGCAAATTTATTAACTCAATTGATCATTCAATCATTTCAATATCATACATAATATCATAGAATTTAAAAGCTTACTACTTATTCAATCTACTTAAGCCAAATGCTAGTACCTCATTTGGCTCAATCATCATAATTATTTTACCTTTAAACTTCACTTTATTACTCATCATATAGTTCAAATATGAATTAATAACTCTTCTCCAACTGCTAATATTTTTGATACTCTTAGTTCAATAGGATCACATAAACATAAGCATAAGGCTGAATATACAGGATCAATTAGTATCATTCATGTTCGACAATTTACCACATATATTTACCTTATTAATCAAACAGAGAAGGTCAATTTAATGATTTGTAGGCACTTACCTGTATGGCCGAACATACATGTATAACTTGTAATATCTACTTACTATCTTGATGATTACATAGCTAGAAAAGTTTATTTCTTGCAACTTGAAATTTCATCTCCGGTTTAGAACCTGCTAGGCGTCAGCCTGAATCACACACCGGCACTAGGCCTGCTAGACCCGAGGTTTAAAACTTAAACACTGGCATTTAGCCTGCTAGGCAATAAGCCCGATATAATTCACCAGCACAAGGCCTGCTAGGCAATAAGCCCGATATAGTTCACCGGCACAAGGCCTGCTAGGCTCGAAGCCTGAATAACGATATTATTATCATCTCATACAAATTACATGCTGCCCAAAATTTCATAAATCACACATAATTCGTATCACTTAAACATATCAACTCAGTTAAAATTTAACAACATTTCATTATAAATTCACCATCCACTGTAACACCCCAAACCCGGTCAATACGCCATGACCGAATCTGGCATGCCACAGAGGAAAACGTTTTGAAGAAAATCGAGTTAACAATTAAATTTTAGTGAAAAACTCTTTGTTGTTCCATGTTTGTAGAAATCAGGTGTATAATAAGTTAAAAACTAATAATTCACTTTGAAATTTCGTAAATAAATCTTTAAAACATAATTGCAGATCCATATATTAGAATACCTTTTATAATTTTAAAAGAAACCCAAGCGATTAGTTTGAAAACCGTTTCTAATTGAAATTTGGAAACTTGAGTTTTGGAAAATAATATGAGTTATCGAAAACACTTAAGTTGTTAAATATTATCAAATGATTTATATTACCCGGTGGTAACGTTTTGAAAACCATTGCATTTTATAGTTTAGAAAACTTTGTACTCAATTTATTATATCAACCATGTAATTTATAATCCATATTTTAAAAAAAACAAGTCCATAGCATATAAATAATCAAAAAAAACATATTTAAAGAGGCCTTATTACAATTCCAAAATAAAAATGAAAAACCAAATTTAAATAAAATATAGTACCCAAACCAAAGTCCGTGTAAATCGAATTTTTATTGCATGGCCTCCTTGAGATCATCCGGCTCCTCATCCGCGATCTACGAATCACCTGAAAAGATAAGGGAGAAAGTGAGTCACCAAGACTCAGTGCATAAATCCTTCCCTCGGTTGATGCAACATACTTACACAATTTATAATCAAGCATAATATATATATAATGCACCCAACCTAGCCATCCATAACTCCTTTTCTACCCGTGTGGTACCAAACCACTGGTGACCCAAAGTCACGATATCCAATAATGTGGTGCCAAACCACTGGTGACCCAAAGTCACGAATAATCCATTTGTGGGGCCAACCCACGTGTGATACCAAATCACTGGCGACGATCCCATAATATCAAATGTGGGGCCAACCCACTGTGGTACTAAGCCACTAGGACGAGTCGCTATGAGGTGCCAAACCTCTGGTGTCCTAAAGACACGAAATAAACTGTGGTACCAAACAACTGGAGGTGCCAAACCTCTGGTGTCCCAAAGACACGGATATCAAATCCTTCCCCCTCCACTCATATTACCCAAACCAATGTATTACGAGTATAAATCATGCCATCATACTTTGATATGAACATATAACATTTATATATCGTAGATCATGATATCAATCAACGTATAACAACATCATATTGAAATGGACTTACCTGAATCCTTGTTCATACCCATCAAGGTATCATATCAAGATCTCTCAGTTTTCAGCTTTAATAACATGATTAGTTTAATAATATATATATACCGAGTTATAAAGTGTGTAAGGTACACACCTGTCACTAGCGAAATCACTAAATCCGGAAGACCCGATCTACCGCACTAGATCTCCTTGCCCTACATTCGGCCAACACTTAGATCAATACCATAGACCATTCGGCCAACAACAAACCTTAGTCTCAAAAGCTTTCGGCTTTACATCCTCTTAAAGAATAATGAACCAACATAAATCCTTACCACTTGACTTACCAACTTCGATTTCTAGAGAAATAGGGTTAAATCGATTGCTTCCAAAGTCCCGAAGAGCCTAAAAGAAATAAGTTCCTATGGTTAAAACCTTACTAACAAATGCCTAAAATTTGGCTTTTGCCCTCATGAGAAACGATAGAGAGAAAAGAAAAGGAAATTTGGCCCAGATACTTACCTATCTTCCAAAACTGATTATAGATGAACCCAAAGAAAATCTACCCTTGTTGATATTCGGCCAAGACAAAACAAAAAGAAATAAAGAAGATTCGACTATGGTGGATAGAAGACAATCAAATGAATTTGGCTAGAGTGGAGAAAGAGAAAGGAAAAGAGAAAAGAAAGAAATTGCAATGGGAGAGGGAGAACTCGGCAAATAGAAGGAAAAAGAAGATGATATGGTCTTTGAACAATTATGAAAAGAAAGAAAAGTGAGATGGGAGAAAGAGATTCAGCCAAACACCTTGTTTGCCGAAAAAGAGAAGAGCACAAAGTGCTAAGTGTGGTTTCTTCAAAGGAGAAATGGAAAGCAATTAGATTTGGTTCAGGATGAAAGCCAAAACAACAAAATTCACCTTTGTCCATCCTTCCTTAATCCATAAGATTCTTATCCCAAAATACAAGCTTTCCTAATCTATTATTCAACTTGCCATAAAATTTAAAGTCCAACCTACCATATGTGTAACACCCCAAACCCGATCAACACGCCACGATCGAATTTGGCATGTCACAGAGGAAAACGTTTTGAAAAAAATTGAGTTACCGATTAAATTTTAGAAAAAACTGGGTGCATGATAGTTTACTTTTAAAATCCCGTAAGTAGATCTTTTAAAACTAAGTTGACAATCCATAGGTTAGAAAACATTTAGGTCATTTTAAGAAAAACCCGAATTATTACTTTGAAAACCGTTTGCATTTGAGTGTAGAAACTTTAATTTGTAAATCATTTAAGATGTTAAATATTATCAAAAATGTTTTATATTACCCGATGGTAACGTTTTGAAAACCATTGCGTTTTTATAGTTTAGAAAACTTTGTGCTCAAATTAATATATCAATCATATATTTTCTAAGCCATATTTAAAACAAGTCCAAAACATATAATGATCCAAAAACATAATTAAAAAGGCCTTATTACAAGTCCAAATAAAGATGAAAAACCAAATTAAATAAAATACCAAGTACCAAATCGAAGTTATTATAAAACTGAATTTTATTGCATGGCCTCCTCGAGTTCATCCGGCTCCTCATCCGCGATTTTACGAATCACCTGAAAAGATAAGGGAGAAGGTGAGTCACCAAGACTCAGTGCATAAATCCTTCCCCCGGTTAAAGCAACATACTTACACAATTTATAACCAAGCAATACATATATATAATGCACCCAACCTAGCCATCCATAACTCCTTTTCTACCCCATGTGGTACCAAACCACTGGTGGTGCCAAACCACTGGTGACCCAAAGTCACGATATCCAATAATGTGATGCCAAATCACTGGTGACCCAAAGTCACGAATAATCAAGTTGTGGGGCCAACCCACGTGTGATACCAAATCACTGGCGATAATCCCAATACATCAAATGTGGGGCCAACCCACGGTGGTACGAAACCACTGGGACGAGTCGCTATGAGGTGCCAAACCTCTGGTGTCCCAAAGACACGGATATCAAATCCTTCCCCCTCCTCTCATATCACCCAAACCAATGTATATCAAAAATAAATCATGCTATCATACTTGATATGAACATATAAGATATATATATCATAAATCATGTTATCATATAACAACATCATATCGAAACGGACTTACCCGAATCCTTGCTCATACCCATCAAGGTATCATATCAAGATCTCACAATTTTCGGCTTTAATAACATGATTAGTTTATTAACATATATATATACCGAGTTATAAAGTGTGTAAGATATACACACCTGACACTAACGCAAGCACTAAATCCCGAAGACCCGATCTACAGCACTCGATTTCCTTGCCCTACATTCGGCCATTACTAAAATCATTACCATAGACCATTCGGCCAACAACAATCCTTATTCACCATAGCCTTCGACTTTACATCCATTTAAAGAATAAAGAACCAACAAACTTACCACTTGACTTACCGAAATTGATTGCTTCCAAAATTCGAAGCCTAAGAATAAGTCCCTATGGTTAGAATCTTATATATACCCAAATTTGGCTTTTTCCCTCAAGAATCAATAGAGAAAAATAGAAAAGAATTTCGGCCAAAACACTTACCTATCTTCCAAAATCGATTATAGATGAACACTTAGAAATCTACACTTGATGATATTCGGCCAAGGCAAATCAAAAAGAGAATGGGAAGTTTCGGCAATATGATTAAATGATCAAGAGTATTTCGGCTATGGATGATTTGTAATATCAAAAAGAATTCGGCTAGAGTGGAGAAAGAGAAAGGAAAAAGGAAGAAAAAGAAAGAAATTGTAATGGGAGAGGGATGTTTTCGGTTTTGAGAAAAAGTGAAAGAAAAGAAAAGAGAGATGGGGAGAAGGAAGATTCGGCCAAGAAAAGTAAAAAGAAATATGATTTTGAACAATATCAAAAGAAAGAAAAAAGAGAAATGGGAGTAAGAGGTTCGGCCAACACCTAGTTTACCCAAGAAGAAAAGTGCACAAAGTTCAAATTTAGTTTCGGTTTCAAGAGGAAAAATGAAAGAAAGAAAATAGGATTTGGTTCCAACAAAAATGAGAGCTAAAACATAACAAAATTGCACCTAAAGATCAAGGTACATTCGGCCAAGGGAGAATATTTTGGAGAGGAAAAGAAAAAAAATGCCAAATGGTGCACAAAATGTTAAAATTGGCCAACCAATCCCCCCAAACCTCCTATCAACATTCGGCCACCCCCCTAGCCACACATGCCGTCCACATTCATGGAATAATGGCCTAAGAATAGTTTCCAAAACACTCTCCATCATCCAAATCATAAGAATCTTATCCCAAAATACAAGCTTTCCTAAACTAATATTCAACTTACCATAAAATCTAAAGTCTAACTTACCATATGTATTGCTTGACCAATACTTAATGTAAGGTGCATAAAATAAAGTCTTCAAAATGCTCTCCATGCTATTCGAACCATTTCCCTCAAGCAACCCTTCATGCATCATAACCACCTTGCCACTAACTCCTCATGTGCTAGAATTTAACACTTAAATTAACTTAAGTGTCAGGTTCACCTAATCCACTTCAATAAATTTTAAAAACTAAAAATTATTCTAGCTTAACTAATAATTCCAAGCCTTCACAAAACTATATTAACTCATGAATTATGCACAAACGCATAACCCCTAAATCTAGGATATTACAGTTCTACCCTCCTTAAAAATAATTTCATCCTCGAAATTACTTACTAACGATCAATCGTACAGTCTAACTCACCACACTACGCTCTTGCTGCGCACTCTGATCCTAATAACACTACTATACTACTAACAACATTTGAATACATCGAACCCACATCCATCAAAGTAGTATATGGAAATCCAATGATCAAGAACATACTGGTTATGACGTCCGGTGCATCGCCCTCTTCTCGACGTCTCGCTGCATACACCAACCCAGGCTGTCTTGCCTCCGTGTTACTTGTACCTCTTCCCGATACTCCGCGACCTCGACCAGAACCATTACCTCCTCTACCGTTATCACGACCCCTCTGCGGTGACGGTCCCTCCTTTCTGAATTGAACACGACCTTGACCCTCAGACTGATTCCTGGCTAGCTTACGTGGACAGTCCCTTACACGGTGATCCAACGAGCCACACTCAAAACATCCTTTTCCACTAGTCCAACATTCACCTCAATGAAATTTTCCACATCGGTTACACTGTGCTGGTCCCTGATTAGCAGTAACAGACCTCCCAGACTGATTCGGCCCACTCTGCCTAACCTTTTTTTGAGAATCTTCAGCCGACCCAGATGATTCAAAGCCTCTCTTACGTCTATTCTTGTCGTGACTTTGCCTTACCGATTCCTTTATCCCTTCAGCTATCTTAGTCTTTTCAACTAGCGCAGCAAACTCTCGCTCCTAATGTGGAGAAATCAGCAATCTCAGCTCGTCTCTCAAACCGTCCTCGAACCGAACACATCGCTCATGCTCCCAAGCCACGATACCTCCAGCATACCGGCTCAATCTTAAAAACTCTGCCTCATATTCTAATACGGACTTACTCCCCTGGACCAAACTCAGAAATGCCTTACGTTGCGCATCAACGTAACTAGACCCAATATATTTCTTCTGATATGCTGCCTTAAAATAATCCCAAGTGAGATCCTCCGCTGCAGCACTATTCCTCACCGTGAGCCACCATTGGTATGACTCATCCCGAAGAAGCGACACTATCCCTTTCAGCTTTTCCTCAGCATTCAGATCCAGATCATCCCTGATTCGCTCCGTCGCCTCTAACCAATATTCGGCCGTACTGGGAGCCACACCAGAAACACCTCGAAATACCTCAGCTCCATTGGCTCGGAGTCGCTCAGGTACAAATTTTCGAGCTCCCGCGCCTCTACCTATTCCAGCTACTCTCTCAAGAACTCGCAGCATCGCCTGAGACACTGCGTCATCCCCTATTTGATCCTGATGCTCAACTCCAACCGCTGGTGGTGGGGGTGGTGGTACCTCATTCTCGGATCCTTGACCAGACCTCACTGGCTTAGACACAGCCATCCTACCCCGACCACGTCCACGCATAACACGACCCCGACCTCGAGTACTCATGACTAAAGTCTCGACTTATCTGTTTAAAAGTTTTATGCTTAAGACATCATTCCACTATCTTTAAAACCAGTTTTATGAATAATTTTAATAAGAAGTTGTTTCGCGAGTACATCCAACCTATAGTTTTGAGTTTCTAGAGTAGTTCCTACTACTATACAGTCATACCATCAACATATCACCAAGATCAACAGTTTAAAGTACTTACCCGGGCGGAATGGGTGCCGGAGACTCGGTGCCATGCTTTTCGAATTAAATAATTTCAAACAAAACCTTTAAAAATCATACTTTAAAACATTTTGGGCCTCGGGCCCACAGCCGAGTTTTTGAACTCAGCTCTGATACCAATTTGTAACACCCCAAACCCGGTCAAGACGTCACGACCGAATTTGGCATGTCACAGAGGAAAACGTTTTGAAAACCATTGCGTTTTTATAGTTTAGAAAACTTTGTGCTCAAATTAATATATCAATCATATATTTTCTAAGCCATATTTAAAACAAGTCCAAAACATATAATGATCCAAAAACATAATTAAAAAGGCCTTATTACAAGTCCAAATAAAGATGAAAAACCAAATTAAATAAAATACCAAGTACCAAATCGAAGTTATTATAAAACCGAATTTTATTGCATGGCCTCCTCGAGTTCATCCGGCTCCTCATCCGCGATTTTACGAATCACCTGAAAAGATAAGGGAGAAGGTGAGTCACCAAGACTCAGTGCATAAATCCTTCCCCGGTTAAAGCAACATACTTACACAATTTATAACCAAGCAATACATATATATAATGCACCCAACCTAGCCATCCATAACTCCTTTTCTACCCCGTGTGGTACCAAACCACTGGTGGTGCCAAACCACTGGTGACCCGAAGTCACGATATCCAATAATGTGATGCCAAATCACTGGTGACCCAAAGTCACGAATAATCAAGTTGTGGGGCCAACCCACATGTGATACCAAATCACTGGCGACAATCCCAATACATCAAATGTGGGGCCAACCCACGGTGGTGCGAAACCACTGGGACGAGTCGCTATGAGGTGCCAAACCTCTGGTGTCCCAAAGACACGAAAATATTGTGGTACCAACCACTGGAGGTGCCAAACCTCTGGTGTCCCAAAGACACGAATATCAAATCCTTCCCCTCCTCTCATATCACCCAAACCATGTATATCAAAAATAAATCATGCTATCATATTGATATGAACATATAAGATATATATCATAAATCATGTTATCATATAACAACATCATATCGAAACAGACTTACCCGAATCCTTGCTCATACCCATCAAGGTATCATATCAAGATCTCACAATTTTCGGCTTTAATAACATGATTAGTTTATTAACATATATATATACCGAGTTATAAAGTGTGTAAGATATACACACCTGACACTAACGCAAGCACTAAATCCCGAAGACCCGATCTACAGCACTCGATTTCCTTGCCCTACATTCGGCCATTACTAAAATCATTACCATAGACCATTCGGCCAACAACAATCCTTATTCACCATAGCCTTTGACTTTACATCCATTTAAAGAATAAAGAACCAACACAAACTTACCACTTGACTTACCAAAATTGATTGCTTCCAAAATCCGAAGAGCCTAAAAGAAATAAGTCCCTATGGTTAGAATCTTACTATCATATACCCAAAATTTGGCTTTTCCTCATAAGAATCAATAGAGAAAAATAGAAAAGAATTTCGGCCAAAACACTTACCTATCTTCCAAAATCGATTATAGATGAACACTTAGAAATCTACCCTTAATGATATTCGGCCAAGACAAATCAAAAAAGAGAATGGGAAGTTTCGGCAATATGATTAAATGATCAAGAGTATTTCGGCTATGGTTGATTTGTAATATCAAAAAGAATTCGGCTAGAGTGGAGAAAGAGAAAGGAAAAAGGAAGAAAAAGAAAGAAATTGTAATGGGAGAGGGATGTTTTCGGTTTTGAGCAAAAGTGAAAGAAAAGAAAAGAGAGATGGGGAGAAGGAAGATTCGGCCAAGAAAAGTAAAAAGAAATATGATTTTGAACAATATCAAAAGAAAGAAAAGAGAGAAATGGGAGTAAGAGGTTCGGCCAACACCTAGTTTACCCAAGAAGAAAAGTGCACAAAGTTCAAATTTAGTTTTGGTTTCAAGAGGAAAAATGAAAGAAAGAAAATAGGATTTGGTTCCAACAAAAATGAGAGCTAAAACATAACAAAATTGCACCTAAAGATCAAGGTACATTCGGCTAAGGAAGAATATTTTGGAGAGGAAAAGAAAAAAAAATGCCAAATGGTGCACAAAATGTTAAAATTGGCCAACCAATCCCCCCAAACTTCCTATCAACATTCGGCCACCCCCTAGCCACACATGCCGTCCACATTCATGGAATAATGGCCTAAGAATAGTTTCCAAAACACTCTCCATCATCCAAGCCCTTTGTCCCCCCATCCTACCATAAATCATAAGAATCTTATCCCAAAATACAAGCTTTCCTAAACTAATATTCAACTTACCATAAAATCTAAAGTCTAACTTACCATATGTATAGTTTGACCAATACTTAATGTAAGGTGCATAAAATAAAGTCTTCAAAATGCTCTCCATGCTATTCGAACCATTTCCCTCAAGCAACCCTTCATGCATCATAACCACCTTGCCACTAACTCCTCATGTGCTAGAATTTAACACTTAAATTAACTTAAGTGTCAGGTTCACCTAATCCACTTCAATAAATTTTAAAAACTAAAAATTATTCTAGCTTAACTAATAATTCCAAGCCTTCACAAAACTATATTAACTCATGAATTATGCACGAACGCATAACCCCTAAATCTAGGATATTACAATATGCATAGCTTGACCGACACTTAAAGTAAAGGTGCATAAAAATAAAGTGTTCAAATTGCACTCCATGCTATTCGAACCACTTCCCTCAAGCAACCCTTCATGCGCCATAACCATCATGCCACTAACTCCTCATGTGCTAGAATTTAACACTTAAATTAACTTAAGTGTCAGGATCACCTAATCCACTTCACTGAATTTTCAATACCAAGAATTATTCTAGCTTCGCTAAAAATTCTAAGCCTTCACAAAACTATACTAAGCACGCAATAAAATCATACCCGAGCTAACACAAGTAACAAGATGATACTCAAATTTTTAGGATGTTACAATTCTACCCCCTTAAAATAATTTCGTCCTCAAAATTACCTAATCAAAAGAGTTGAGGGAACTGCCGTCTCATTACATCCTCCGGTTCCCACGTAGCTTCTTCTACGCCATGGTTCCGCCATAATACCTTCACTAATGGAACTGACTTCCTGCGCAACACTTTCACATCTCGATCTAGAATCTGCACTGGTTCTTCTTCTATCGTCAAATCTGGACTCACCTCTAATTCCTTTACTGCCACGACATGCGATGGATCAGAACGATAGCGTCTAACACATCATGTATCTGGCTCAATTCTACTGGCAACTCGAGCTGATAAGCTACTGGTCCCACTCGTCTCAACACCTTATACGGCCCAATAAACCTTGGACTTAACTTGCCTTTTCTCCCAAATCTTAACACTTTCTTCCATGGCGAGACCTTCAGAAAGACCTTGTCACCCACGGCAAACTCAATATCCCTCCGCTTGAGATCGGCATACGATTTCTGCCTGTCCGAAGCTTCCTTCAAACGAGCCTGAATCAACTTAACCTTATCCTCAGTCTCTGCAACCAACTCTGGTCCTAACATCTGACGCTCACCCAACTCTGTCCAGCAGGTAGGTGTGCGACACCTCCTTCCATACAATGCCTCATATGGTGTCATCTTAATGCTTGCTTGATAACTATTGTTGTATGCGAACTCAGCTAATGGTAAAAACTCCTCCCAGCTACCTCTGAAATCCAAAACACAACCTCTCAACATATCCTCTAAAATCTGTATAACCCTTTCCGACTGCCCGTCAGACTGTGGATGAAATGCCGTACTGAAATCCAACCGCGTACCCAAAGCCTGATGTAACGCTCTCCAAAACCTCAACGTAAATCTGGGATCTCTGTCCGAGATGATCGACACTGGTACACCGTGCATCCGCCACATACAACTTAGCTAACTTCTGAAGCGAGTAATCCACCCTTATCGGAATGAAATGAGCTGACTTAGTCAGACGATCCACAATCACCCAAACTGAGTCTTTCTTACTAGGTGTAAGGCGTAATCCACTAACAAAGTCCATAGTGATCCTTTCCCACTTCCACTGTGGAATCCTCACCGGCTGAAGTAACCCAGACGGCAACTGATGTTCAGCCTTGACCTACTGACAAGTCAGACATTTACCCACAAACTCAGTTATCTCCCGCTTCAGACCTGGCCACCAAAACTGCTCTCTTAAATCCCGATACATCTTGCTACCTCTAGGATGCATAGCGTATGGGCTGCTATGTGCGTCCCGAAGAATTCTCTGCCTCAACTCGTCTTTGGCTAACTCTCCGTTGAAAACACAATACTCCATCACTGGACAAACTATAATCCTCTAAACCATCATTCTGAACCTGCAATCTCTGATCGTTCAAACCCTCATCCTCTAACTGTTTCTCCTTGATATGCTCTAACCAAGTCGGCTTGACTTGCAGTTCTGCCAACAGACTCCTATCATCATACAGGCTTAGATGGGCAAACATCGTTCTTAAATCTGATACAACCTTATGGCTTAACACGTCTGCCACCACGTTAGCCTTGCCCGGATGATACTCAATCGAACAGTCGTAGTCCTTCAACAACTCAATCCATCTGCGCTGCCTCAAGTTCAAATCCTTCTGAGTCAAAAGATACTTCAGACTCTTGTGATCCGTGTAGACTATCGATTTCTCTCCGTACAAATAGTGTCTCCAAATCTTCAAAGCGAAAACCACTGCTGCTAATTCCAAGTCATGCGTCGGATAGTTAACCTCATGTGGTCTCAACTGACGAGATGCATAAGCCACTACCTTCCATTCCTGCATCAGCACACATCCCAAACCAGTATGTGATGCATCACAGTAAACCGTGAATTCCTTGCCTGCCTCAGGTTGAATCAAAACCGGAGCTTCAGTCAAAATCTTCTTTAACTTGTGGAAACTTTCTTGCTGCTTCTCAGTCCACACAAATGGTACTCCTTTCCTCAATAACTTAGTCATTGGTGCTGCGATCAAAGAAAATCCCTCTACAAATCTTCGGTAATATCCCGCCAGACCTAGAAAACTCCGAATTTCTGCCACTGACTTAGGCGGCTTCCAATCCAACACTGCCTCAATCTTGCGAGGATCCACTCTAATCCCCTCAGTTGATACTACATGACCCAAGAAAGTCACCTCCCTAAGCCAAAACTCGCACTTACTAAATTTGGCATAAAGCTGCTTTTCCCTCAGAATCTGCAACACTACTCGCAAATGCGCATCATGCTCCTCCTCTGACTTGGAATATACCAAAATGTCGTCTATAAACACCACGAAAAACTGATCCAAAAACTGCTGAAATACCCGATTCATCATGTCCATGAATGCTGCTGGCGCGTTAGTCAACCCAAACGGCATTACCAGAAACTCATAGTGCCCATACCGAGTGCGAAACGCCATCTTATGGATATCAGCCTCTTTCACCTTTAGCTGATGATACCCAGACCTTAAATCAATCTTGGAGAAAACCGCTGCCCCCTTAAGCTGATCAAACAAGTCATCTATCCTCAGCAAAGGATACCTGTTTTTTATCATCAGCTTATTCAACTGGCGGTAGTCTGTACACATCCGCATCGTACCATCCTTCTTCTTGACAAATAGTACCGGCGCTCCCCAAGGCGAAACACTTGGTCGGATAAAACCTCGATCCAACAACTCCTGAATCTGAGCCTTCAATTCCACTAATTCCTTCGGTGCCATCCTATACGGAGCGATAGACACTGGCGCAGTTCCGGGTAATAGATCTATACCAAATTCAACTTCACGATCTGGAGGCAGTCTCGGAAGTTCTTTTGGAAATACGTCAGCATATTCCTTTACCGTTCGGACATTCCCTACAGTAGACTCCTTAGCCTCCAACGCACACACATGAACCACAAATGCCTCACAACCCTTCCTGACCACCCTCTCAACTTTCAACGCAGATACCACGTTGGATAGATAATCTCTTCTATTACCTATCATAACCACCTCTTCACCCTCAGCTGTCTTCAAAACCATGCACTTTGCAGCACAATCCAGACTTGCCCGGTACTTGACCAACCAATCCATCCCAAGAATCAGATCGAACTCCCCAAACGGCATTTCCATCAGATCAGCTACAAACACTACCCCTTGGAGTTCTAGGGGTACATCCCTATACAGCTTATTTACTTCTACAGAGTGACCTAGAGGGCTAATTACTGTCATCTCCCTAGAAGTAGTCTCAAAGTCTAAATTCATGGTCTTTACTATTCTACTAGCAACATACGAATGCGTCGAACCCACATCTATCAAAGCAGTATATGGTACACCAAAGATTAAGAACGTACCGGTTATGATGTCCGATGCATCGCCCTCCTCTCAACGCCTCGCTGCATACACCAACCCAGGCTGTCTTGCCTCAGTATTGCCTGCACCTCTGCCCGATGCTCCGCTGCCTCGACCTGAACCATTACTTCCTCTTCCATTACCACGACCCCTTTGCAGTGACGGTCCCTCATTTATGAACTGAGCACGACCTTGACCCTCAGACTGATTCCTGGCTAGCTTACGTGGACAGTCCCTCACATGATGATCCAGCGAGCCACACTCAAAACATCCTTTCCCTCCAGTCCAACATTCGCCCCAATGAGATTTCCCACATCGGTTACACTGTGCTGGTCCCTGATTCGCATTAACAGACCTTCCGGACTGATTCGGCCCACTCTGCCTAGCCCTCTTTTGAGAATTACTGGCCGACCCAGATGATCCAAAACCTCTCTTATGTCTATTCATGTCGTGACTCTGCCTTACAGATTCCTTTATCCCTTCAGCTATCTTAGTCTTTTCAACTAGCGCAGCAAACTCTCGCTCCTGATGTGGAGCAATCAGCAATCTCAGCTCGTCCCTCAATCCATCCTCGAACCGGGCACATCGCTCGTGCTCCGAAGCCACGATACCTCCAGCATACCGGCTAAATCTTAAAAATTCTGCCTCATATTCTGATATGGACTTACTCCCCTGAACCAAACTCAGAAATGCCTTTCGCTGCGCATCAATGTAACTAGACCCAACATATTTCTTCTGATATGCTGCCTTAAAATAGTCCTAAGTGAGATCCTCCGCTGTAGCACTATTCTGCACCGTGAGCCACCACTGATATGACTCATCTCGAAGAAGCGACACTATCCCTTTCAGCTTTTCCTCAGCATTCAGATCCAAGTCATCTATGATTCGCTCCGTCGCCTCTAACCAATACTCAGTCGTACTGGGAACTACACCAGAAACACCTCGAAATACTTCAGCTCCATTGGCTCGGAGTCGCTCAGGTACAGATTTTCGAGCTCCCGCGCCTCCACCTACTCCAGCTACCCTCTCAAGAACTCGTAGCATCGCTTGAGACACCGCGTCATCCCCCGTTTGATCCTGATGCTCAACTCCAACCGCTGGTGGTGGGGGTGGTGGTACCTCATTTTCGGATCCTTGACCAGACCTCACTGGCTCAGACACAGCCATCCTACCTCGACCGTGTCCACGCAAAATACGACCCCGACCACGAGTGCTCATGTCTAAAGTCTCGACTTATCTGATTTAAGAGTTTTATGCATTAATCATTATTCCACTATCTTTAAAACACAGTTTTATGAATAATTTTTAATAAGAGGTTGTTTCGCGAGTACATTCAACCTATAGTTTTGGGTCTCTAGAGTAGTTCCTACTACTATACAGTCATACCATCATCATCATATCATCAAAATCAACAGTTTGAAGTACTTACCTGGGCGGATCTGTGCCGGAGACTCGGTGCCATGCTTTTCAAATAATTTCAAATAAAAACATTTTAAGACCATACTTTAAAACATTTTGGGCCTCGAGCCCACAGCTGAGCCTTTGAACTTGGCTCTGATACCAATTTGTAACACCCCAAACCTGGTAATACGCCATGACCGAATCTGGCATGCCACAAAGGAAAACGTTTTGAAGAAAATCGAGTTAACAATTAAATTTTAGTGAAAAACTCTTTGTTGTTCCATGTTTGTAGAAATCAGGTGTATAATAAGTTAAAAACTAATAATTCACTTTGAAATTTCGTAAATAAATCTTTAAAACATAATTGCAGATCCATATATTAGAATACCTTTTATAATTTTAAAAGAAACCCAAGCGATTAGTTTGAAAACCGTTTCTAATTGAAATTTGGAAACTTGAGTTTTGGAAAATAATATGAGTTATCGAAAACACTTAAGTTGTTAAATATTATCAAATGATTTATATTACCCGATGGTAACATTTTGAAAACCATTGCATTTTGTAGTTTAGAAAACTTTGTACTCAATTTATTATATCAACCATGTAATTTATAATCCATATTAAAAAAAAAAACAAGTCCATAGCATATAAATAATAAAAAAACATATTTAAAGAGGCCTTATTACAATTCCAAATAAAGATGAAAAACCAAATTTAAATAAAATATAGTACCCAAACCAAAGTCCGTGTAAATCGAATTTTTATTGCATGGCCTCTTTGAGATCATCCGGCTCCTCATCCGCGATCTACGAATCACCTGAAAAGATAAGGGAGAAGGTGAGTCACTAAGACTCAGTGCATAAATCCTTCCCCCGATTGATGCAACATACTTACACAATTTATAATCAAGTAATATATATATATTGCACCCAAACCTAGCCATCCATAACTCCTTTTCTACCCCGTGTGGTACCAAACCACTGGTGGTGCCAAACCACTGGTGACCCAAAGTCACGATATCCAATAATGTCGCGCCAAACCACTGCTGACCCAAAGTCACGTATAATCCATTTGTGGGGCCAACCCACGTGTGATACCAAATCACTGGCGACGATCCCATAATATCAAATGTGGGGCCAACCCACTGTGGTACTAAGCTACTAGGACGAGTCGCTATGAGGTGCCAAACCTCTGGTGTCCCAAAGACACGAAATAAACTATGGTACCAAACCACTGGAGGTGCCAAACCTCTGGTGTCCCAAAGACATGGATATCAAATCCTTCCCCCTGCACTCATATTACCCAAACCAATGTATTACGAGTATAAGTCATGCCATCATACTTTGATATGAACATATAACATTTATATATCATAGATCATGATATCAATCAACATATAACAACATCATATCGAAACAGACTTACCCGAATCCTTGTTCATACCCATCAAGGTATCATATCAAGATCTCTCAGTTTTCAGCTTTAATAACATGATTAGTTTAATAATATATATATACCGAGTTATAAAGTGTGTAAGGTACACACCTGTCACTAGCGAAATCACTAAATCCCGAAGACCCGATCTACCGCACTAGATCTCCTTGCCCTACATTCGGCCAACACTTAGATCAATACCATAGACCATTCGGCCAACAACAAACCTTAGTCTCAAAAGCTTTCGGCTTTACATCCTCTTAAAGAATAATGAACCAACATAAATCCTTACCACTTGACTTACCAACTTCGATTGCTAGAGAAATAGGGTTAAATCGATTGCTTCCAAAGTCCCGAAGAGCCTAAAAGAAATAAGTTCCTATGGTTAAAACCTTACTAACAAATGCTCAAAATTTGGCTTTTACCCTCATGAGAAACGATAGAGAGAAAAGAAAAGGAAATTCGACCCAGACACTTGCCTATCTTCCAAAACCGATTATAGATGAACCCAAAGAAAATCTACCCTTGTTGATATTCGGCCAAGACAAAACAAAAAGAAATAAAGAAGATTCGGCTATGGTGGATAGAAGACAATCAAATGAATTTGGCTAGAGTGGAGAAAGAGAAATGAAAAGAGAAAAGAAAGAAATTGCAATCGGAGAGGGAGAACTCGGCAAATAGAAGGAAAAAGAAGATGATATGGTCTTTGAACAATTATGAAAAGAAAGAAAAGTGAGATGGGAGAAAGAGATTCGGCCAAACACCTTGTTTGCCGAAAAAGAGAAGAGCACAAAGTGCTAAGTGTGGTTTCGGTTTCAAAGGAGAAATGAGAGAAAGCAATTAGAATTTGGTTCAAGGATGAAAGCCAAAACAAAAACAAAATTGCACCTAATGTCCAAGACACATTCGGCTAAGGAGGAAGATTTTGGAGAGGAAACGAAAAAAATGCAAAAGATGCACAAAATGCTAAGAATTGACCAACTAATCCCCCCTCATATTCCTATCAACATTCGGCCAACCCCCCTAGCCACCCATGCCGTCCACATTCATGGACTAATGGCCATAGAAGAGTTTCCAAAACAATCTCCAAAATTCAAGCCTTTTGTCCCCCTATCCTTCCTTAATCCATAAGATTCTTATCCCAAAATACAAGCTTTCCTAATCTATTATTCAACTTGCCATAAAATTTAAAGTCCAACTTACCATATGCATAGCTTGACCGACACTTAAAGTAAAGTTGCATAAAAATAAAGTGTTCAAATTGCACTCCATGCTATTCGAACCACTTCCCTCAAGCAACCCTTCATGCGCCATAACCATTATGCCACTAACTCCTCATGTGCTAGAATTTAACACTTAAATTAACTTAAGTGTCAGGATCACCTAATCCACTTCACTGAATTTTCAATACCAAGAATTATTCTAGTTTCGCTAAAAATTCTAAGCCTTCACAAAACTATACTAAGCACGCAATAAAATCATACCCGAGCTAACTATACTAAGCACGCAATAAAATCATACCCAAGTTAACACAAGTAACAAGATGATACTCAAATTTTTAGGATGTTACATCCACATTCGGCTTTGACTAAATTTACAATTATAATTTCATAATTCAACATGTAATCCAGGTTATAAATGATATTAACGGTATTAAATTGCTTATAAACTTACCTCGAATATCATCGGACAACTAAAACCGGCTATTCGATAACTTTCGTTTTTCCCCGATCCAAGTCCGTTTTTCTTTGTTCTTGATCTAAACATATTCAATTTAAGCTCATTCAAACACATTTCATTTAATTTAATCCAAAAACACTTAAATGGGAAAATTACCATTTTGCCCCTAATGTTTCACACTTTTACAATTTAGTCCTATTTGTATAAAACACAAAATACACCAAATTTGGCCACACACTTTAAGGGCTGAATGCTTCTAAGCTTCATACAAGACCATGCATATCATTTGTCTCATGTTTTAGTCCCTCAAGAATTTATTATTTCCAATTAAATCCCTAACACTCAATTTCATCAAAATTTCTAATTCCAAACATGATAATTTAAAACATACTCTTAATAATCTACCATCAACCATCACAAATCATGAATATACATCCATGGCCGAATCCTCAACACACCTCAAACTCAGAAATTTCAACATGGGTTGTATAGCATTCAAAGCAACGAATTCAAAAATGTAAAAATTATCAAAAACTAAACAAAGTACATACCCCAATTTGAGCTCTCCTAATGCCAAAACTCAAGCTTCAAAAATGGAGTTTCTTTCCTTCTCACATTCGGCCAAGAAGATGAACATATGCATGTTCTCTTTCTTTCCACTTTATTACATTATTTTATGACTTGAAAATAAAAGAAATAATCATTTACTTATTACTTATATTAACATATTATAATAACATAAATTTTTTTCTAATTTTTTTACATGTTGCCGTCCACTTAAATAATAATGGACTAATTGTCCTTTAAGGACTTCACTTTAATAAAGCCATCTCAATTTTAGCCAATATTCAATTAAGAGGCCACTTCTACCAATTATGCAATTTAGTCCTTTAGTCAAACTAAACACACAAACAGTCAATTTAATTCACAGAAATTTAACACATGCTAATTCACATATCAACGACACAGAAAATAATATTAAAATATTGTTCAGACTCGGATTTATGGTCCCGAAACCACTGTTTCGATTAGGGTCAAATTTGGACTGTTACAAAACTCCTCTTGGCCGTGGTAGGGACACGCCCATGGCACACGCCCGTGTGAATCGTGGTCAGGCCATGTTCAAGTCTGTTAATGAGGCATGACTGTGTGGTCTTGGGCCCAGGCCATGTCGGTTTTGTGATATGGCCCATTTACTCCGTTTGGGCCCGTTTGTCGTTCTTTTCTTCCTTTGGTGCTCTCCTGGGTATAAAACATGAAAACAAAGGATTAAGAGCACCAAATTACACAATTCAAGGCTTAAATCATCCAAAAGCATGCTAAATGTGGGCCTAAAATATGTTACTTTTACGGTTTATCAGTAATTAGGACACTTGTAGAGCCTTGTAAGATTTGATTAATTAGTGGAAGCATGTGAGAACGAGTAATGATTAGAGACAAGCCTGATTGGGATTTGGACATAAGTTAACTATAAAAAGGATAAAATGGTAGTGGAAAAAATATTTTTTTATTCATCTTTTCCACTAGACTTTGTTACCATCGAAGGAGCCAAAAGAGTTCTTATTTGCTAACAAGGGTGTTAACTACAAAAGCCTAGGAGAACTTTTATGCTAGTTGGCGACTGGTAAATTATTAAACCTTCATTTAAGCTTTACCAGGTAGATAAAAATTAATTTAAGAAGGATTGGATGGAATTTCTTGGAATAATGAGTAGGACGGAAAATTTTTCCCATAAACTATTTACAGTCTATAGATTCTTGCTAAATCTAAAGTTTTAGTTAATTCTTATTATTAAAGAAGTTGTTTTATTGTTTTAGCTAAAGAAACAAGAGAATGTCCCAGTAACAAAGGGAAAGAACCAATAGAGTAGGCAAAGCTCTAAGTAAAGTATTTTGGTGAGTTCTTCTGTACCTTGTGTCTAATTCTATGCTAATTCATTTACTCCTAAATACTGTATAGTTAGGCAAGTGTTTTTTTTCAATTGTCTCTAGTGTTCATGTTTGAGAAAACCCCATTAAAGAGTCAGTGCATGCATGGTTAAATGTTGTTAAACAGAATCGAAAAACTTGGTATATACACAGTATGAGTATTCCTTCCTCCGTATCCAGATGGGTGTAAGGAGGTATCAGAGGGGTTTTTTGTATTATGATAAAGAAGACTCAGGATAAAATGTTTGCCTCCGGTATGACACTTAGATGAAAACCATGATTGGTGAAAACTCGACCTTATGGGGAAACACTCGTGTTTATACAAGGAGGAGAGCCATGAGGATATGGAGGAGATGTTGTTATATAGCTCAGATGAGCTAATATGAAGATACTGGAGAAAGATTGGTTCTTCAGTAACTGAGATCAGAAGCTAGCACAAGGAAGGGGGTACATGAAAGAAAAGGGAGCATGTGGTAGTGCACGTTGCATGAAAACATAGATAGTAAGCCTGTTAGTTATCGATTGTAGTCCATACAAGTGGCGTATTTGCAGAGCAGGTGTTCTCGTGACTATCTTATAGGAGTTTAGAAACTAGTGTTATTCGCAAATGGGCTGGGACTTGTAATGCCCCGAATTTGGGCCTAGTAGAATTGGGCCCATTGGGCCTTAGGCGTGGTAGCATTTAAAATTTTTGAGAACAAGAGAATGGCGCTAAGGCAAGTTGGACCTATTAGGTGAGTGATTTTGGAAGGTTAGGGGGCTTCTATGAAGTCTTGGGATCAAACTTGAGCTTTAGGGAAATTTTGGTTTTAGGTGGATAAAACCCTGGGAGTTAGTAGGTAGGCTTTAAGAATAAAATGTGGAGAAAAATAACACAAGTGGAGTGTGTGGTGTAGTGGCAAAGTGATGCCACATAAGAGACAAGGGGGTGACGCCACAAGGAAGGAAAGAGGTCCAAGGTTCAAGTCTTGGCTCTTGCATTTTAGTTTTCTTTTTAAATGGACTTTAGAATTTGGCTATAGATTTAAATTTAGTTGCGCATGGTTTAAGACACAAGAGGAGCTTGTGGCCAAGTTGTTAGCGGCATGGATTATGTTGCAATGGAGCCTGGGTTCAAATCTCATGACAAGCAATGGAGTATTTATTTTGCAGATTGGACGAGAAGAGTTTGAGTTGAATTTAAACTCTACTGGCGAAGGGTTCCCACATCGGAAAGATACAAAGAAGGAAGGTGAGAAGCTAGCTATATATATAGAGTATTCTATGTGGAGATAAAACATACCTTGGTGGGCGTTGGGCGTAGGAGCATTCGGAGCGCGGTTTAGTAGCTTCAGAATTCCTATCAGGTGTGTACTTCTCTACTCTAGTTGTAGAGCGGCAAATTGCCAAAATGCCGATCACAAAGTGTTAATAGCCACACGAGCGTGCGAGCACACGTGTGAGGCTTCGATGCGATAGTTGAGGCCATCAGTAGTATTCTTATGGGTTGAGGCTGCTTGGGCCACGATGGGCCGAAGTGGGCCCAATTGGATAAAATGCATGATGGTGTAGTATATAGTGAACTAGACTAGGTGAAACTCATATACGTTGCTAGATTTGTGTTAGGTGGGCCACACGAGTGTGTGGGCCTAAATGGGCCGAAATCGGGTTTTAGGCCCAATAGTCTGGTACGACCGGAAATGGTAGTTGAGCCGCTCGAGGCAATATTAGGCCTTTGGAAAGGCTATCGCAGGTGCGAAATACTGAAATACCTTCAATGGGTAAAATGACCGATATGCCCCTGAAGGGTAAAATGACAAAAACGCCCCTACATGTTATATGATTATTCTTGTATGTGATTTATGATTGTTATCGTATGATTATTATTTTATGTTCCATTCATGTGTTATTATGTTGCATGGGATTGGGATTATTTGAAAGGGGAAGTGCTAATAGGATCGCATGGTCGCTTGATGACTGTGGATCCACCGAAGGCTTTTCAGCCATCGAGCAGCTATGCTGCACCGTTAAGGTAATGCCACAACCGGTGTCACATAAGGAATGTAGGGATGGGTAGTTCGATTAAATCCCCACAGGAGTTTAGGGTTGGACAGGAGACGGAGTGCAGGGCTGGTATGGGCATTAATGCATTGCATATATGGATTTTAATATTGGATTGGGCTTACGCCCAGATTTATATATGATATGTGACTTTTGATATGGGTTAAGGCCCAACCGAGGCTATTTTGGCTAAGGCCCAATTGCCACCGTTATTGTAATGGGCTTCTGCCCGGATTGTTTTGATACATGCTCTATGACTGACGAGGGATTGTACACACTGAGTTTTCGTAAACTCACCCCCTTCTTTTTAATATTTTTCTCAGGAAATCCTCAGTAGGCGGTTCAACGTGCTGGAGGACTCGGAGGTGGCCACACTACGAGCAGTTTTGGACTCTAGTATTTTTCTTATTTTTAACTTGGGTTAATATTTTGTAATAAAGTCTCTCTTAGATTCTGGTTTTAGTTTTGGATTTTTAGTTTATTATGTTTTAAATCTGCTAAACTTTGAATCACGGTTTTCCAAAATAATATCTGCTTTCAAAATACTACGCTTTCGCAAATAGGTCGTAAACATCACGTTTTCATAAGTCAGTCATTTTAATTAAGCTTCCGCAACAAACAAAGTTTATTTTTTTAAAGGTAATAACTTTTTAATAAATGTTGATTAATAATAAACAAACGTAAACTGGAACTTTAGTTTTAATGTCAAGAAATGTTTTTCAATTGGAACCATGGCTTCTCGAAAAGCACCCCAACGTGACACGCCAGATTCGGGTCTAACTTCTAGGCTGGGTTTGGGGTGTTACATTTAGTTGTATCAGAGCCCAATTGCAAAACTCGGGTTGTGGGATGGGCTTTAGTTTCTATTTTAAAGATGTTTACAAATGATTTTGAAGTGGTTTTGAAAGATTTTTGTGTGGCACACTGAGTCTCAAGCGTCAGACCAGGTAAGTTCTCCTATCTGTTTTAAACTGTTATATTGTAGATAATTACTGGGCTTACTTTAGATGATAGACTATACTGAGGCCCGTAGGAGACTAAAACTGTAGTAAGCTTACGATTTCGAAAATAACTCTTAACTACTACTTCCATAAAACATTTGTTTAATTACTGGAACTATGGGCTTATTCATAAAATTTCTAATTCAGATAATACGCGAAGTGATAATGTGCGCAGCAGAAGCGTAGCGGTATAACTGGTAGTGTGCGGCTATTAGATAGTTGGAAATTTCGAGGACGAAATTTCTTTAAGGGAGGTAGATTTGTAACGCCCCAAATTTGGGCCTAGTAGAATTTAGCCCATTGGGCCTTAGGCGTGGTAGCGTTTAAAATTTTTGAGAACAAGAGAATGGCACTAAGGCAAGTTGGACCTATTAGGTGAGTGATTTTGGAAGGTTAGGGGGCTTCTATGAAGTCCTTGGGCTTTAGGGAAATTTTGGTTTTAGGTGGATAAAACCCTAGAAGTTAGTAGGTAGGCTTTAAGAATAAAATGTGGAGAAAAATGACACAAGTGGAGTGTGTGGTGTAGTGGCAAAGTGACGCCACATAAGAGACAAGGGGGTGACGCCACAAGGAAGGAATGAGATCCAAGGTTCAAGTCTTGGCTCTTGCATTTTAGTTTTCTTTTTAAATGGACTTTAGAATTTGGCTATAGATTTAAATTTAGTTGCGCATGGTTTAAGACACAAGAGGAGCTTGTGGCCAAGTGGTTAGCGGCGTGGATTATGTTGCAAGGGAGCCAGGGTTTGAATCTCATGACAAGCAATGGAGTATTTATTTTGTGGATTGGACGGGAAGAGTTTGAGTTGAATTTAAACTCTACTGATGAAGGGATCCCACATCGGAAAGATACAAAGAAGGAAGGTGAGAAGCTAGCTATATATATAGAGCATTCTATGTGGAGAGAAAACATACCTTAGTGGGCGTTGGGCGTAGGAGCATTCGAAGCGCGGTTTAGCAGCTTCAGAATTCCTATCAGGTGTGTACTTCTCTACTCTAGTTGTAGAGCGGCAAATTGTCGAAATACTAGTCACACGGTGTTAATAGCTACACGAGCGTGCGAGCGCACGTGTGGGGCTTCGACGTGATAGTTGATGCCATCAGTAGATTCTTGTGGGTTGAGGCTGCTACGGGCCCATTGGGCCCACGAGCCCAATTGAATAAAATGTTTGCTGGTGTAGTATATAGTGAACTTAGACTAGGTGAAGCTCATATATGTGGCTAGATTTGTGTTCGGCGGGCCACACGAGCGTGTGGGCCAGAATGGGCCGAAATCGGGTTTTAGGCCCAATAGTCCGGTACGACCGAAAATGGTAGTTGAGTCGCTCGAGGTGACATTAGGCCTTTGGAAAGGCTATCGCAGGTGCGAAATTACTGAAATACCCTCGATGGGTAAAATGACCGATATGCCTCTGAAGGGTAAAATGATGAAAACGCCCCTACATGTTATATGATTATTCTTGTATGTGATTTATGATTGTTATCGTATGATTATTTTTTTTGTTGCATTCATGTGTTATTATTGAAACACCCCAAACCCGGCCCACGAGCCTTGACCGGATCTGGTATGTTCCTCGATGTAAACCGGTTCAAATTTCTTTTGTTACTTAGGAAAAACTTGTGTGTTTTGAAAGAAAGTTTTTTTTGGGTTGGGCTTGAGTTGAAAACGAGTTTATTTTATATTGAAAACCCATTTATTTCAGGTAACACAATATTTAGAGTTTATTTTAAATTAAATTGAATTAATCTTTAATAATTAAAATTTCATAACATAGTAAATAAAACAGAATTAAAATAATTCCCTATGGCCTTATTACATCAAAATAATCCCCAAAAATAAATTAAAATGCTTAAATAGAATAAAAGTCCAAATAATAAAATTTTCCTTGCTATGCATGGCCACCTTTAAGCTCCTGCCGACCCGGTCCATTACTGATCGTCACCTGAAAAAGGTTCCCACAACGGGGTGAGTCAAACAGACTCAATGTGTAACCAACACTATAACTTAACAATTCAGGCATACAATGTCATATCACATACTTATTCATATAACAGATATAAAGTAATGATGCAAACCCGAACCCAAACCTATAAGCCATCCGCTACATATCACCCGTACCAACCTGCACACCGTGGGGACTAATAAGTCAACCCTCCATCCGCTACACACCATTGAAGGCAATCGCTGCAGTCGACGTGCTCATCGCCCTATAAAATTCGTGGTCTTAGGTCACCACATTCAGATATTGTGGTATTAGGTCACCACATTCAGATATCGTGGTCTTAGGTCACCACATTCACTTCCCCTTTCATATAACCCGTATGCCCATATCATACATATCATGCACATCATGCCTTAATTCACATTCTTATCACTTTTCACATGTTAAAAATAACATATATTCATAATCCTAGTAGGAGTAGGAAACGTACCTGAGTACTTTTGTACAATAGCATGGTACCTTAGCCATATTCATATTCTTATAAACATGCATATATTAATTATTGCCATAAATGTATCAAGAAATAGTGTGAGGTACACACCTGATTCGCTTAAGGTTTCCAATCCAAATCCCGAAAAGCTTGATCTAATGCCTTAGATCTTAGATCTCTACATTTAATCAATCATTTAATACTTAGTAAAGAGCCATTCGGCCATAAATCCAAAACCTAGTAGGATTAGTACACTAAAACTTACCTTGTTGCCGATTAACTTAAGAATCAAGTCCCGAAACTTTGTATCCTTCTTTCTTGAAATCAGCAATCACTAGATTACTTGAATAGATTAGTTTCGATTTTTGAATGAATCTTAATTATGAAATAGACCTTTGGCCGAATGTACATATATGTACTTACCTTGCTTTTAAATCCCGAAACTCTCCGAATAACTAGGGAACACACGGCCTATGGTGCACCTTCGGGAAAAAAAAAAATTTCACCTTCCTTGTAGTCGACACGTAGTAAATCCCGAAAGGCCCTTCAAAGTGTCGGCCAAAGATATGGATGGCATGAGAATCTAAATTTCGGCTTAAAGAAAAGAACCAAAACGATGTCAATAACATCCTTACCTTTAATATTGAAATCGGCAACACTTGATATCCCGAAATTCCTCCTCTAATGTTGTAGTCGACACACCTTGGCTTGAATCCTCAGCAATATTCAGCTTTTAGGAGATTGAGAGAACAAGAATAAGAGAATAGGGTGTAGAAGGATTCGGCCAAAGAGAATCAAAAAGAAAAAGAGGATGATGAGCAGAGAGAATTTGGCAGAGAGAAGAAAGAAAAGAGTGGAGAAATTTGCTAGAGAATTTCGGCAGAGTCTTCAAGGAAAAAGAAAATAATGCAGAATGGCCTCTTTTTTCCTTTTATGGTCGAATTTACTAGGCCAAGACTCCCTTACTTGGCCATCACTCTTCTATTTTGATATCTTTATCACTTTAATTATCACCTAAAACTTAATCCAATAATTATCTCTTATCTCTTAATAAAAATATCAATAAAAATCCATCATTTATCCATCTATTTGCCGAATTTTAACAACAATAAAACACCTCCCTATAGAGCCTTAATACCGTCCACTTCTCTTGTTCCTAGCACCAAAATAAAATTCTTTTATTTGCTCCCCAAGTGACTCGAACCCAGGCCCAATTGCACCTGCTTGTGGCGTCAACTCCAGAGGCCCTAGGTGGCACCTCCAAGCCACTTAGACAAGCCCAATTGTATGTCATATTTCACCCATAAATTTTCTTAAGGCCACCCTGCTTTACTTCCCTCTCTTAACCTCAGAACTTAACTTTTCCTAAAACGTTTCCTTACATTTCCTTACATTTCCTTACATTTCCTTACATTTCCTTACATTTCCAAGTTTCCAAAAATGTTCGTTTGCCTCCTTTAAACTTAACATTTCTTACAATTCCAAGTTTCCAGAAATGTTCATTTTCCTCTTTTGAACTTAACATTTCTCACATTTCCAAGTTTCCAGAAATGTTCACTTTCCTCTTTTAAAACTTAACATTTCTAAATCATTTCCTTACATTTCCAGGACAAGACATTTCCTTACATCTTAGGGTTCCTAAAACTCCTCAGAACACATCCAACACACCCACTGAGCCCACTATCTCATGAATTACGCATAATCCCTAATCTAGGATGTTACAGTTCTACCCTCCTTAAAAATAATTTCGTCCTCGAAATTACTTACTAACGATTAATCGTACATCTTAACTCGCCGCACTATGCTTATGTTGCGCACTCTAATCTTATAAAAATATCATACTGTAAGAGTATGCCCAAAGATCAATCATGAGATGGTTGTAATAACATACTTAATTTACCATGTTTATTAATATAAAGCGTTGTCATTATTATTTCAGTTTTTCTTTCTGTGTGTATAGATAAACTGTTTTATAATAATGTCCTGAGAATAATATGATTATTCTTAAAAGATCCTTAGTTGAGTATTATTGTTGACTAGGACAATAATAATGCTTTAAGACTAACATGTAGTTGATTGATGATAAAGAGTTGTCATTGATATGGAGTGTCAAAATCAATGCATGAATATGTGTGTTAGAGAACAATATATTGGATTGACCCACTATGAGTATGTTCTTGGATTATTATGTAATTGTCACAACATTACTCATAGTGATTAATATGTATATGATCTTCAGACTTGAGATCATTATTATCCCAACATCGTGAGTTTTATATTTTGATACAGTCAAACGTACACCATAACAGGTTGTTCTATAAAGGCTGATGTTGGATATACCACAGTCTATGTAGAGGGATATGGTTGATCAATAAAGGATAAGTCCCTCCTACATAATAGGAGTAATATCTTAGGCCACTTGATTGAGTGAGACTAGAAATGCATGGCCATGCTCAAATAAGTTGATATGAGATGTCATACTAATTTGTATATCATAGTCTACTCAAGATATCAAGAAACATGGGATGGACTATGCAAGTGTGACTATCCCATGACTTGTATCCGTTCCAGAGATAAAGGACTTAAGGATTAATGCATGAAAGGTTAATCACGAAAGGTTATGTCGAATCATGACTTCTTGTAACTTAGGTAGTAATGATGCATTGCTAGATGCCACTCATTGTCTGTGACAATAGAATCGTTCTAGTATTACTGCTAACGTTGCAAGAACCTACAGGGTCACACCCTATGGTTGAAATGAACGGAATAAATTATAGTTGGTATTGTGCTTGGTTGTCACATAAATTAAATTAATTAAAGAATTAATTTAATTGGGCAATCAAATATTGAACATATTATATGTACAAGGATGTTGTACACATAATGATAACATAATTTTATTAATATATGAATTTGATTCATATATAAATTTAAATAAATATACTTTACCAGAATCCTTATTATATTAATGTAATTATAATTTTCGGTTAAAAACTTTATTGTATTTATTTAATCTTGTAATACATTCAAGAGATACCAATTATAAAAGGCCCAATTAAGAGGATACCTATTATAAAAGGCCCAATGAGAAAGGCACCCATTATAATAGGTATTAAAAGGAGACAAAACTCAACATGAAAACCCTAAGTGATTGCTTGTTAGGTCTAGCAGCCGTCAAGCAAATAAGCCTCCAAAACAGTTTTGGAGATTTCTTCCGTTCATAGTCAAACCAGGTAGATTATGTAGAGGCCGACATCGGAAAAGGTTGAGGCTTGATTCGACAGTTGATCAAAACTCTTGTTGCCAAGGCATCTCTGTCTACTCAGATTGAAGTTTTGGTAATTTCGAAACCTTTATTTCACCCCGATTCGTTCTTCACACATGGATCCATGATTTGGATCGCCGGATCTAATTTTATTCTGCTGCGCCATGGGGTACCGGCATTCCAACACATACTTCCTATGCACAATCTTTAAGTCCATATGCAAGGCTTCGAACACTTTCACTACAAGAAAACTATAAAACAATCAAAGCAATTAAGGGTATTCCAGAAATAAGGAACGTACCTGTTGTCACATCGGGCACATCTTCCTCCTCGCGACGGCCAACTGCATAAACCAACCTTGGCTGCCTTGCATCTGCACCTTCAGCACCTCCACTTGGTGCTCTACGACCTCGGCCGGAACCATTTCCTCCATGGTTCGGACCACGACCCCTCGTCGCTTGTTGACCATCTCTACCAGCCTGATTAACATTCTAGGCTACCAGTTTATTCCCCTCCGGCCTCATCGGACAGTCCTTAATCATATGGTCCTTTGACCCACACCTAAAGCATCCTCCTGTCTTTTTCCAACACTCTCCTAAGTGTTTCTTCCCACACTGGTCACAGGTACGATATTGCTCTCCAGTACCAGCTTGCTGACCTCGCGGTCCATCAACTCTAGGCCTCTTATCCTCAGATGATCCTGACGATCCAAAACCTCGTTTTGGCCTGTTCCGATCAGTGTTCTGCCTGGCAGAATCCTTGATTCCCTCGGCTATTTTAGCCTTTTCCACTAATGCGGCAAACTCCCGCTACTGATGTGGGGCTATCAACAATCTCAAATCATCCCTTAATCCGTCCTCAAACCGGACACACCGCTCATGCTCCGTAGCCACTACTCCTCGAGCATACCAGCTTAACCTCAGAAACTCAGCTTCGCACTCAGCTACAGACTTGTTCCCTTGAACCAGCCCTAGAAAAGCCTTCCTTTGCTCATCAATGTATCGTGTGCCAACATATTTCTTCTGATATGCCGCCTTAACATATTCCCAGGTCAGATCCTCAGCTGTGGCACCATCTCGAATTGTTAACCACCATTGATACGCTTCATCTCGTAGCAGTGCCACCATTCCTTTCAACTTCTCCTCAGGGGTCAGATCAAGCTCATCCATAATCCGTTCGGTAGCTTCCAACCAATATTCAGCTGTACTGGGTGCTACACCAGATACTCCACGAAACATCTCAGCCCCATTGGCTCGAAGTCGCTCGGGTATAGATTTCCGAGCTCCCATTTTTCCACCCGCGCCAGCCACCATTTCCAAAACTCGCAGCACAGCTTGCGACACAGCATCATCCCTCGTCTGAGCTTGCTGCTCAACACCAACAACTGGGGGTGGTGGTGGCGGTGGTATCTCATTGTCAGATCCTTGACCCGATCTAACGGGTTCCGACAAGGTCATTCTACCTCTACTGCGTCCACGACGACCACGTCCTCTAGAACTCATTTCTAACGACTGCGCTTTAATCTGATTAGGAAATTTTATGAGTTAACCTTTATTCCACTGATTACCCGCGAAGAAGTTTTATGAAAAGAATTTTAGAAGTGGTTCTTTCGTATTCATACATGCACACAGTCTTTACATTCATACATTCATCAATCAATTATGAACTTTCGTTCATTCAGAGAAATGTTGTAGTTTTCATTGTTGTTGTTTTTCCACTACCTAGGGGTATTTTCGTAATTTTCCCTACAGGGGTATTTTCGTAAATTTTTTTTTCAAAATAAGGTTCCTTGGTGATTTTTTCAATAAGGGTATTTTGAAGATTTTTAAAATCCCGGGGGTGTTTCGGAAATTTTGAAATTACAGGGGTATTTAGGTAATTTTGGAACTCGGGGGTATTTTGGTAATAAACTAGGGTAAATTTGTAAATCTTACTAAATAAAGGGTATTTCAACATTTGCAAAACTTGAGGGTTCTTTTTGAGCATTTGCTTTCCAAGTCGGTGATGTTGCAAAAATTTTGGAAATCAGGGTCATTTTGGTAATTTTATAAGTTAGGGGCAATTTCGTAATTTTCCAAAATCAAAGTATTTTGATATTTTGCAAATTAGGGTTTTTGGACTTGTTATAAAGTAATGAAATTTTTTTTAATAAGAACTGTGGGTATTTTGGAAATTTCATAAACCAAGGGCATTTTTGTAATTTTACCACTAGGGGCATTTTAGTAATTTTGTAAATCAAGAAATATTTTAGAAAAATTTTATGGGATAGCTTGTATAAATCAAAAGGGTAATTTAGTCATTTTAAAACTAGGGTTTCCATAAAAATGTGGCTAATCCCTTTCGGGTTTTAGTTAGGGGTTTAGCCCATGAATAAGTCCTCTTGGTTAGGGTGAACTAAAGCTACGCACCAGGTAGGATTCCTGCGAAGAGGAGGTGAGTCACTAGGACTGCTTAAATACCAGGCTCTTCCGGATCCAATCCTAGACATGCGCACAATGGTTACCACACCCTAACTCGGCGACTTAGACACTGGTTTGTTTTATTAAGCATTTAAGTCTTATGTAACTGTTGGGGTAAGCTAGCCTTATAGTTCAAGTACCTATCATACTAATCTACGTTCCATTCTATTTCTACCCTTCTACAGATCACAATATAAATCACCCAAAGGTTAGGGGTACTTACCTGGTGGACTTCGGGTCGGAGACTTAGGTGCCATGCCAGAAAAACCTGCTTATTTCCAAAAATATTTTCATAAAAACTCATTTGGGCTCGATTTGAAAACGTTTTGGGCCTTAAACCACAGGCCGAGAGTTTAAAATTGGGCTCTAATACCAAATTGAAACACCCCAAACCCAGCACACGAGCCTTGACCGGATATGGTATGTTCCTCGATGTAAACCGGTTCGAATTTCTTTTGTTACTTAGGAAAAACTTGTGTGTTTTGAAAGAAAGTTTGTTTTGGGTTGGGCTTGAGTTGAAAACGAGTTTATTTTATATTGAAAACCCATTTATTTCAGGTGACACAATATTTAGAGTTTATTTTAAATTAAATTGAATTAATCTTTAATAATTAAAATTTCGTAACATAGTAAATAAAACAGAATTAAAATAATTCCCTATGGCCTTATTACATCAAAATAATTCCCAAAAATAAATTAAAATGCTTAAATAGAATAAAAGTCCAAATAATAAAATTTTCCTTGCTGTGCATGGCCACCTTTAAGCTCCTGCCGACCCGGTCCACTACTGATCGTCACCTGAAAAAGGTTCCCACAACGGGGTGAGTCAAACAGACTCAATGTGTAACCAACACTATAACTTATCAATTCAAGCATACAATGTCATATCACATACTTATTCATATAAAAAATATAAAGTAATGATGCAAACCCGAACCCACACCTATAAGCCATCCGCTACACATCACCCGTACCAACTTGCACACCGTGGGGACTAATAAGTCAATCCTCCATTCGCTACACACCATCGAAGGCAGTCGCTGCAGTCGACGTGCTCATCGCCCTTATAAAATTCGTGGTCTTAGATCACCACATTCAGATATCGTGGTCTTAGGTCACCACATTCAGATATCGTGGTCTTAAGTCACCACATTCAGATATCGTGGTCTTAGGTCACCACATTCACTTCCCCTTTCATATAACCCGTATGCCCATATCATACATATCATGCACATCATGCCTTAATTCACATTCTTATCACTTTTCACATGTTAAAAATAACATATATTCATAATCCTAGTAGGAGTAGGAAACGTACCTGAGTACTTTTGTACAATAGCATGGTACCTTAGCCATATTCATATTCTTATAAACATGCATATATTAATTATTGCCATAAATGTATCAAGAAATAGTGTGAGGTACACACCTAATTCGCTTAAGGTTTCCAATCCAAATCCCGAAAAGCTTGATCTAATGCCTTAGATCTTAGATCTCTACATTTAATCAATCATTTAATACTTAGTAAAGAGCCATTCGGCCATAAATTCAAATCCTAGTAGGATTAGTTCACTAAAACTTACCTTGTTGTCGATTGACTTAAGAATCAAGTCCCGAAACTTTGTATCCTTCTTTCTTGAAATCGGCAATCACTAGATTACTTGAATAGATTAGTTTCGATTTTTGAATGAATCTTAATTATGAAATAGACCTTTGGCCGAATGTACATATATGTACTTACCTTGCTTTTAAATCCCGACACTCACCGAATAACTAGGGAACACGCGACCTATGGTGCACCTTTGGGAAAAAAAATTTCACATTCCTTGTAGTCGACACGTAGTAAATCCCGAAAGGCCCTTCAAAGTGTCGGCCAAAGATATGGATGGCATGAGAATCTAAATTTCTGCTTAAAGAAAAGAACCAAAACGATGTCAATAACATCCTTACCTTTAATATTGAAATCGGCAACACTTGATATCCCGAAATTCCTCCCCTAATGTTGTAGTCGACACACCTTGGCTTGAATCCTCAGCAATATTCGGCTTTTAGGAGATTGAGAGAACAAGAATAAGAGAATAGGGTGTAGAAGGATTCGGCCAAAGAGAATCAAAAAGAAAAAGAGGATGATGAGCAGAGAGAATTTGGCAGAGAGAAGAAAGAAAAGAGTGGAGAAATTTGCTAGAGAATTTCGGCAGAGTCTTCAAGGAAAAAGAAAATAATGCAGAATGACCTCTCTTTTCCTTTTATAGCCGAATTTACTAGGCCAAGACTCCCTTACTTGGCCATCACTCTTCTATTTTGATAGCTTTATCACTTTAATTATCACCTAAAACTTAATCCAATAATTATCTCTTATCTCTTAATAAAAATATCAATAAAAATCCATCATTTATCCATCTATTTGTCGAATTTTAACAACAATAAAACACCTCCCTATAGAGCCTTAATGCCGTCCACTTCTCTTGTTCCTAGCACCAAAATAAAATTCTTTTATTTGCTCCCCAAGTGACTCGAACCCAGGCCCAATTGCACCTGCTTGTGGCGTCAACTCCAGAGGCCCTAAGTGGCACCTCCAAGCCACTTAGACAAGCCCAATTGTATGTCATATTTCACCCATAAATTTTCTTAAGGCCACCCTGCTTTACTTCCCTCTCTTAACCTCAGAACTTAACTTTTCCTAAAACGTTTCCTTATTTCCTTACATTTCCTTACATTTCCTTACATTTCCAAGTTTCCAAAAATGTTCGTTTGCCTCCTTTAAACTTAACATTTCTTACATTTCCAAGTTTCCAGAAATGTTCACTTTCCTCTTTTGAACTTAACATTTCTCACATTTCCAAGTTTCCAGAAATGTTCACTTTCCTCTTTTAAAACTTAACATTTCTAAATCATTTCCTTACATTTCCAGGACAAGACATTTCCTTACATCTTAGGGTTCCTAAAACTCCTCAGAACACATCCAACACACCCACTGAGCCCACTATCTCATGAATTACGCATAACCTCTAATCTAGGATGTTACAATTATGTTGCATGGGATTGGGATTATTTGAAAGGGGAAGTGCTAATAGGATCGCATGGTCGCTTGACGACTATGGATCCACCGAAGGCTTTTTAGCCACCGAGCAGCTATGCTGCACCGTTAAGATAATGCTGCGACCGGTGTTACATAAGGAGTGTAGGAATGGGTGGGTCTATTAAATCCCCACAGGAGTGTAGGGTTGGACAGGAGACGGAGTGCTGGGCTGGTATGGGCATTAATGCATTGCATATATGGATTTTAATATTAAATTGGGCTTAGGCCCAGATTTATATATGATATGTGACTTTTGATATGGGTTAAGGCCCAACCGAGGCTATTTTGGGCTAAGGCCCAATTGCCACCGTTATTGTAATGGGCTTCGGCCTGGATTGTTTTGATACATGCTCTATGACTAACGAGGGATTGTACACACTGAGTTTTTGTAAACTCACCCCCTCTTTTTAATATTTTTCTCAGGAAATCCTCAATAGGCGGTTCGACGTGCTGGAGGACTTGGAGGTGGCCACAGTACTATGAGTTTTGGACTCTAGTATTTTTCTTATTTTTAACTTGGGTTAATATTTTGTAATAAAGTCTCTCTTAAATTCTGGTTTTAGTTTTGGATTTTTAGTTTATTATGTTTTAAATCTGCTAAACTTTGAATCATGGTTTTCCAAAATAATATCTGCTTTCAAAATACTACGCTTTCGCAAATAGGTCGTAAACATCACATTTTCATAAGTCAGTCATTTTAATTAAGCTTCCGCAACAAACAAAGTTTATTTTTTTAAAGGTAATAATTTTTTAGTAAATATCGATTAATAATAAACAAACGCAAACTGGGACTTTAGTTTTAATGTCAAGAAAGGTTTTTCAATTGGAATCATGGCTTCTCGAAAAGCACCCCAATGTGACACGCCAGATTCGGGTCTAACTTCTAGGCCGGGTTTGGGGTGTTACAGGATTGATTCTGGCATCATCCACCAGTCAATCTACAAAATAGAGTATTGTATTTGCCAATTATGACGAGCTAGTTGGAACCTTTCTTTTTCTTAATGTCTGGTAGTAATCTTGGTGAGATTGTTCTTCCCAAGAACTCACTAAGTTCTTACAAACTTACCCAGTTTCTTATTCTTCTCGGTTCTTAGGTTAAGCATGGTGACCGAAGAGATACAGCCAGATCCGCGACCATTTGTTAGATTTCGTATTTTTGTGGATAACATGTATGTGTTGAGGTGTTAGGTCAACTATCAGAAACCACCATTTTGAAACTGTTAAGCTTGATTGAATGTTATTTTGAGCACTTCGAATGTTGAATGGAAGCCTTGTCGGCATAATGTTATATTTGATTTATTGATGTGAATTTAAATAGCCGTCAAAGATTTATTTGTGCATCATTAAAACCTTAAATGAGGCTGGGTTTTCAGTCTAAAGCCACATTTTCAAATAAAAGTGGACTTAACCCCCAAAGGAATACCGTTTTGGCATAAGAGGTATCCGCAAAAATGAATAATGGTCTTTTCTTGATAAAAAGGGAAAAATGTGTAATTTCTATTCGACTTAACCTATGACGCTTCATACCCGAGTCCGATGATTGGGTCGGGCGTGGAATGTTACAGCTTACCGTGCGAGTCGTATAGAGATTTCTAATTTCATTCCGTGACATGTTTCCCTGTTCATTGTCCTTGCGGACTCCATTTTCTCCATAAGGTGTACTTGTTCGACATTGGATAATGCCATGGCTAACCATGGACTTTTGATTCTAAAGAATCAATAAACCCTTTTCGAGCTGTCGCCCCGTAGGACCTGTATACCGTTTAATGGTGCACACCAAAAGACCTTTATATACCATTTACACAGTGTCACCCTGAAGACTAGTAGATAACTATCAACACAGTGTTACCCCAAAGGACCAGTAGATAACCAGTGTCACCCCAAAGGGCCAGTAGATAACTGCCAACACGGTGGCATCCTGAAGGACTAGTAGATATTCGCTCCTCGATGTCGCCAAACTCTCTTATATCCCCCTTTTAATTCACCCATTCCACCATTACGCCATTTTCCTATCATTACTAACTAATTTAAAGTAACCGCCTCTAAACTTCGCATTTTATAAACATACATTTCATGTAAGACATTGTACTTATTGCTATAACATACAAGACACCATTTATCAATACGTAAATGCACAATCACATTTAGCATCTAGAAAACATACTTACAAACATCCATATATTTTCACAACTTTATGCATGCATGTCATACTCATTCACCGTGATGATACTCAACCATGGAATTCACATTGAACTTGTAGTAAACACACGAGTAGAGAATTCCAACATATCAACAACAAACACCCAATTAGAGTATAAAAACTCGACTTAAATCCTTCATTTTTGCCAACTTAGCTTGTCCAAACACTAGAGCCTACTTCGTCTTGGCAGTAAGCATTACAACCATATATATATATATATCAGTTAAACCAAAGGTGTTCAACCTTAAAACGTTGAACCCATTATTATACAGAAGTTTTTAAGGAATCCTCACTTCTCTTTTCCTCTAATTCACGAGTGTAGAGAGATTTAGGAGTTTACTAGCTTACTAGATTCTCCACTTTCCAGATTCGAGTTTCACATTTACCACCCTATGGAAAGATTTCCTTAACTTTCTCTTCTTTAGAGCAACCAAAAAAGATAATGCAGATGAGAAGAAAATATAAACGGACCTAGGAAGAATTTTTCCTCTGCTGAATAGGGCTTCTCACCTATATATATAATGCTTCTTTGACAATCTTCCAAAGAAAGATGAAATCCCAATACAGAAGGTTAAGTTCCTTTCTTTGACTTGGCCATTGCATAATGTTCTAATATCCTATTTATGTATGAAGCTTGTGATAATGTTATCACTTTATTCTTTTGATCCCTTAGGATTTAGGTACCTATAATAAAATTAGCTTCTCTCAAGCCCTTTATGCTAAATTGTTGAGTTAACCATAGTGACAACATGTAATCTTAAACAAGTGTTGTGAATCTGTTGCAAGTAATCTTCTACGTTGGAGATTCAAAAATGTAGAAGAGGATACAACTCTTCACTACAGATTTATAATTTTATACGCATGTAATCTTTTGTGTGTGTGTTTGTGGCATGAAAGGGATACGACTTCTTTGGGGTCTAAACTCGACATCTAGATTTGAAGAGCCATTGGTAGGGCATGCTAGTTGCTAACTAGGTGAGAGAATATGATGGAACACTGGTAGGGCATGTTAGTTTCTAACCAGATTAACGTGTATGTTGGACCACTGGTAGGACATGTTAGTTGTTAACTAGGTTGGTAGCCACTAGTAGGGTATGTTAGTTACTAACCAGTTGGCATGAGTGATGGGATTGGTAGGGCATGTTAGTTGCTAACTAGCCTAGCTGTATGGGTGCTGCCTACGATAGACATGTTAGTTTTTAACTATAGAAAAGAGTCTTAAACTCATGGGAACATGCATGTATTCAAAATGTTAAGAAATGTAATATTTGTTCTGATATGTGACCGGGGGGTCTGAGGTTTAACCCAATGAAGGATTTGAAAAGAGCAAGTTAATATGACTCTGTATGTGTTATGTTGCGTATATTTGCTGATAGAAAAGAAAAGTTTAATGTTAAGTGGTAAGTTCTGGTTCTTGTTTGTTATGTTGAAATATAACGTATTTATTAAGTATTGGTATTTGGCGTATAGATTCCGCCATAATGAAGGTGTGTATGATTTAACCTGATGAGATGTTTGAAATACAAAGGTATGTGTTAGAAAAGATTGTGTTTGATTGGGTAGTGTCAGGTTTGTTAAGATTAATGATCTCGTCGGTGTAAAGATGAAAGTATCTTCTTGATTTAAGAAACAAGGTATGTGCCTGATGTTAGAGTCTGCCTAGAAATGTTATCCACCATGGTTAAGTATACACTAGTGATATGGGAGTGTTCATCCTAATATCTTGGCGTGTAAAGTTGGTGTATTAGTCTATATGCATGAGTTTACAATTGAAATATCATTCTTGCTTATGTTTTTCATCTAAAGGGTTGAGTCTTTTCTTCTCTGTAACTCACTAAATTCTTATGAACTTTCTTTTCTTTCCCCCCTTCCAAGTGGTACTCTGTTGTAGGTTGTGGAAGGGACTCGGCTTGAAAGAGCGACCTCTGTAGTGAGCTTCACCTGTGTTTGTTTTGTAGCACGCATATGTTTTATGGGGGTGGAGTGTAAATCTGATTTGAATATGATTCTATAATAAAGTACATTCATTTAACTATAGTTTTATTTGAATTATACCCTTGACGAATTTGATAAATTTTATGAATTATGTTTTTGAAATGTATTCTACTTGTATACACCAAATTATTTTATATGTTATGACCACTACCAAAAATACTGTGTTTCCAAAGGAAAAGAATTTCAACAAAAAGTTTAAAACTTAATTGCATTTACATCATGGCATATACCAGGTTGGATAGTTGTGTTTTTGAAATTTTTCCAAGTTAAAATGCCATTGCAACTATTGTACATTGAAACTATGTGTAAGTTTTCTTTTGTGTAACGCCTTAGTCAACCTTTGAAGATTGGGGTGTTACAATATATCTGGTGAGTTGCATCATATAAATGCTTTCTTCAAGATAGTTGTTCAAGAACATTGTCTTGACATCCATTTTCCAGATCTCGTAATTAAAAGCCATCGCAATTGAAAACAATATGCAGATTGACTTAAGCATAACAACTAGAGATAAGGTTTTTTCATAATCGATGCCTTCTTTTTTAGTATAACCTTTTGCTACAAGTCTAGCCTTGTAAGTTTCCACTTTTTCATCCGTATTTCTTTTCTTCTTGTAGATCCACTTGCACCTTATTGGTTTTATCCCTTCTGGTAAGTCTACAAGTTCCCATACTAAGTTGGAATTCATAAAATCCATCTTAGATTTCATAGTTATTTCATAGAGCATGAAATCAACACTCTGCATTACTTCATCAAATGTGAGTGGGTCATAATCTTCTTGTTCGATAGACTTAGTGTTTAAAATTCTTTCGCCAGATTGGAAGAACCCAATTTATTTCTTATTTCAAGGGGCTAAGGAAGGGACCGATTGAACATATGTAATTAGGGATCAAATAAATTTTAATTAAGTTCCATATTTTTGCCTATTAATTATAAACTTATTTAGTCATGAAGTCATTCAACTATAGTATCCTAATTGAGCTATCCTTAATTACATTCTATTACAAAAGCTGCTCAATTAGTGCTCGTCTAATGACCTTATCATAAGTGTGTTACCCTCAAAGGATATCCATATTCTCTTTGGGATCAATCCATTCTCCCAATATGATCCTATTTTATCTCATGGTAAACATGACATCTTTCTTTATGAAAAGTTAATTACTATCAAATAGTAATCAAATTGTTTATCATAAAGACAAATGATTCATGACCATATTTGCTTTTCTTCTATCATGTAATGTCAACGAGAGGCTATCATTTACCCATTCATTGGGCTATGAATTCCGGTATTGTGAATGATGCTACATACGAAAAATTTCATATACCTAATAAACTAGCTTTTGGTTACTTATCTCATTGAAATCAAGCTTTTACTTATATAAATGATAAACCATAAAAGTAACATATTTTAAGCCCACATTTAGCATGCTTTTGGATGATTTAAGCCTTGAATTGTGCAATTTGGTGCTCTTAATCCTTTGTTTAAATGTTTTATACTCAGGAGAGCACCCAATGACGAAAAGAACGGAAAACGGGCCAAAAACAGAGTAAATGGGCCATATCACGAAATCCACATGGCCTGGGCCTAACACCACACGATCATGCCTCATTCAATAGGTTCGAACACGGCCTGGCCACGGCTTACACGGGCTTGTGCCATGGGCGTGTCCCTGCCATAGGAAAGAAAAGTTTCACTTGGATTTGGATACTTAGGGGCAAAGAAACACATTCCGAAGCCTTTATAAACACCCTAAGTATGACCAGAAGCCGGAACCCAAGGCTTTAGTCAGGGGGCGTCCGACTAGGGCAGAGGAGGCAGATTTGTGGAGATTTACTCGAAGATAGCCAGTTGATCCATCTCAAGAAGCCGGAGTTATACTCAAGACGGAGGATCTCTCCTTCAATTCCTTCAGGGGGTTTTAGGGATTTCTTATGTTTTGTTTTATCTTTTCTTTTGATATGTTTTCTTTCAATATTATGAACTAAACCCTCAGATACCTGAGGGGATGAAACCTATGATGAATCTTGTTATCATTTGCCGAAATATATGATAAATATTTGACTTGTTCTTAATATGTGTTCTTAATTCTTGTGTTGATATTTCCAGGATATTAATTCAAGTATGATGTGCTTTGGTGGAGGAGCAAAAGTCCCTGCCTAAGAGTAGATCTAGCATAATTAAGCGGAGTTGATCGCGCGCCTAGAGATAGGGTGACGAGATTTTGCCGAATTAGGGTGAAACCTAATATGGGATTCTATAGATCGGGTTAATGCAATTCTAGGGGTTTTAATTAGAAAGAGATTCCAATTAATCAACCTAGGGTTAGACGTTAGTAACCTCAAGAGGGGGATTAATATAACTTAGGGAATCTTACGGATCAAGTCAAGTGAATAAATCGTCTGGTTCAGAGTTAGATAACAAGTGAAGTCTAGGTGGATTCTTCCTTGGGTGTCGTCTTAATCAATTGGTTTTTCCTCAAGTTATTTTCCCAAACTCTTTCTCTTTGTCTTTGCATCTTTAGTTTAGTAGTTAATTAATTTAGATTAGATAAATAAATCCTTTTATTCTTAGGCTAAATAATAAAAAGAGAGTTAGTACTAGTACTTTTGGTTCCTTTGGGATTCGACATTCCGTGTCTTGGCTTAACTATACTACTGTTCGATAGGTGCGCTTGCCTCAAATCGTTGTCATAGTTAGTTTCCAGGTTCGATCATTCTTTATATAAATTTTTAAGACTCGACAGACACGATCAAGTTTTGGCACCATTGTAGGGGAATTGAAGTATTAAGCACGCTTAATTTTTATTACTTAAGCCATTTTTTTATTGCAATTTATTTTCATTATTATTTTTTTATTTTTATTTTTTTACTTTGCTAAATTTTCTTTTATTTGATTTTGGCAGATAGAGGAGATGGAACTAAATAACTATCAGTGGCAAGTTATGAGGACAAAGCCAACAAAAGCAGTCGATATCTACAACCTCGACCCAATAACCATGCTATCAAACCAGGTAGAGATGTTACATAAAAAATTTGATGGTTTGTACGGTTCTTCGCAGGTACACCCAGTAATGCAATATGACTCGAATTTAGGAGGCGTGGCGAATCTTGAGTACCCACCCTACGTATATGGCATGGAGAAAAACAAGTCCACTATATGGGTAACTATTCTAGACCTCAAAATAATTTTTATAGTGACACTTATAATGCAGGTTGGAGGTACCATCCCAATTTCTCGTGGGATGATCAAAGTAGCCAAAGACAGGAACTTCCTCTAAATTTTCAACACCCACCTCATCAACAGGAAGAGGATTCGAGTCTTGAAGAGGTGCTAACAAACTTCATAGCAGCCTCAGAAACACGTTTCCAAAATATACAAACAAAACTTGAGGCATTGACACAGGAGTTCAAGGATCAATTCGGGCAACTTACTAAGTTAGTTTCTGAAACACGATCAGAAAACTTACTTAGGGAAAAAGAGCAGGTATAGGCAGTGACACTGAGAAGTGGAAGGGAGCTAATCGACACAAATAAAGAGGTACCACATGAAACCGATAAGGCAAATAAAACACCGATCCGTGAGGAAATTAAACCAACAATCCCATATTCAGCAAAGTTGAAGAAAGACTGCTTAGACGCACAATATGGTAAATTTCTCGAACTTTTCAAACAGCTACATATTAACTTACCTTTTGTTGAAGCTATTTCACAGATGCCAACATATGCAAAATTTTTAAAGGAGCTTCTAACAAATAAAAGGAAGTTCGAGGAAATTTCAACATAGAACTTAATGAAAAATGCTCAGCTATCATCCAAAACAAGCTGCCAACCAAATTGAAAGATCCAGGAAGTTTCACTATTCCTTGTTTAATTAGTTTGAGCATAGAGAAACCATTAGCTGATTTAGGAGCCAGTATTAATCTAATGCCTTATAAAATGTTTAAGCAACTTGGTCTCGGGGAGCCAACACCCACTAGGATGAGTATTCAGTTAGCTAACAGATCTGTTAAGTATTCTAGGGGAATTATTGAAGATGTTCTGGTAAAAGTAGGTAAATTTATATTTCCCGTTGATTTTGTTGTGCTTGACATGAATGAGGACGTAGAGGTACCTTTAATTTTGGGACGACCCTTTCTAGCTACTGCTAGGGTTGTCATTAATGTTGGTGATGGTAAACTTGCACTAAGGGTAGGAGATGAGGAAATTGTTTTTCGAATTCATGATGCCATGAGATATTCTAGAGAACAAGATGATTCTTGTTACTTTGTTGATGCCACTGATCACATTTTTAAAGAATCTTTGCAGGAAATCATGCACAGTGACACGATGGAACTGTATCTTTCACAAGGTGAGGGGAAAGATGACGATACCAATTGTAATATCCTGGATTATAGCTTATGATGCGAACTCACCTACGAAGCCTATAACGAACGTCAACCATGACCCGATGAAGTTACCTAACGGGCCAATTACACGTTCACGTGCCAAACAATTCAAAGATGCCGCAATGGTTTTGGTGGCACAAATCTGGAATGACGATAGAAAAGCCAAAAACATGCTGAACTATTACAACTTGTTTGAAGTTGAATATACCAGCTAATCCGACTGCTAGTTTATTCAACACCTTAAATTACGCATGTTGAATTATTTTCAGAAGTTGTTGCATTTTCTTATCTCATTTTGTCATAATTAAATGTTAGTGTGTTTCAAATTAAGTAACTTACTAATATTGTGGGATAATTTTTAATTGTGCACTTTTGTTTTTGTAATAGGGATATTCGGCTTGGGTGCTTAGCTAATGGTGGAATAAATAATGAACATGTGGGAATTACTTGATACAAGATAGTGGAACAATCAATTAATGTGGACGGCAAGCTAATGTTTGGGGAGCTTGGAATTTAAAAGTATTATGCTAAATTGAAGGTGCATGGACGGTAGACACTTGGAGCATGAATTGGAGTTTAAAAATTATTTATTTTGAGATAATGGATGGCAAATTAAACAATGGTGGGAATGATGGTGATGGTGGACAACATAAAGCTTTGGTGCTCAAAATCTTGAACGGCAACTTCCTGAAGATAATGCAAATTGTAGGCACCCACGAGAATTGAACAATTTCAAGCTTGGTATTTTGGCCATTCGGCTAGTAGCTATAAATAGAACATTTATTTTCATTTGTAAGATAGAACTTTGAATTTGAATGAAAGAAAAATTTCTTTTGGTGAGTATTCACTCTCCTAATTCTCAAGGTTGAATTGACTTATCTAGTTTTCTAGTGGCGTCGTTCTTTCCTTGTTTTGAACTTATCATCCTCACGGGTGTGGCGTTCATTTACCTATACCGTTGGTTCCTATCTCGCTAGATAGTGGGTCTCGGTTTTATTTCGAAACTCCTTCCATCAATTTGAAACCTATAAGATTTGGATCTTTAATTTTTATTAAAGGTTCTTTCTTGTTTCAAATTTCGAAACTCCTTCCATCAATTTGAAACCTATAAGATTCGGGTCTTTAATTTTTATTAAAGGTTCTTTCTTGTTTCAAATACGTATCCATTTCAACCCCTCACCTATTTTTACTTTCGAAGATATTATTTCCTATAAAATTATCTTATTCGAAAACTACCTAATTTACGATCGGGCAATATTTACGATTCGCCTCCTAACCCGAGACGGTATAGGTTTGAAACAAGAGATTTTTTTGCACCAATGCTCACAACAAGGTTGATAGGACTCGGTTCACTACTTCGGTCTGTCCATCCGTTTAAGGATGACATGTGGTCGAGAATAGTAGTTTCGTCCCCAACTTTCCCCACAGAGTTCGCCAAAAGTGACTTAAAAATTTTACGTCCCGATCAGATACGATCGTCTTCGGAACTCCATGCAATCGTATGATTTCCCTAAAAAACAAGTTTGCAATATGCACAGCATCGTCAGTCTTGGAACAAGGGATAAAATGGGACATTTTAGAGAAATGATCAACCACAACAAAAATCGAGTCCTTCCCAGTTTTTGATCTTGGTAATCCAAAGATGAAATCCATGGAAATGTCGGCCCACGGAGTGTCTGAAATAGGAAGGGGCGTATATAAACCATGAGGTTGGACTCGCGATTTTGCTTGTTTGCAAGCTATGCAACGTTCACAAATCCGTTCAACATCCTTTCTCATTCATGGCCAGAAAAAATGTTCTTGAAGAGTGGACAATGTTTTGTCTCTTCCAAAGTGACCCATAAGGCCACCACTATGTGCCTCTATCACAAGCATGTCTCGCATAGAACCTTGCGGTATACATATCTTGTTTTCCTTGAAAAGGAATCCTTCATGCCTGTAAAACTTATCAAAAGCACCACTCTCACAAGCATTATAGACATTGCCAAAATCAGCATCATTAGCATACAATTCCTTAATGTGATGGAAACCAAGTACTTTACAATCAAGAAAGGTTAATAAAGAGTACCTCCGTGATAACGCATTCGCTACTACATTTTCCTTACCTTTCTTATATTTAATTACGTACGGAAACGATTCTAAATACTCGATCCATTTTGCATGTCGTTTGTTGAGCTTGTGCTGACCTTTAATGTATTTGAGTGCTTCATGATCTGAATGAATAACAAACTCTTTCGGCCTCAAGTAATGTTGCCACGTTTCGAGCGATCTTATTAGAGCGTACATCTCTTTGTCATACACGAGGTAATTGAGTGTAGCTCCGTTCAATTTCTCGCTGAAGTACGCCACCGGTCTTCCATTCTGAGTTAGAACGGCTCCGATCCCTATACCTGATCCATCACACTCAATTTCAAAAGTTTTATTAAAGTCAGGAAGGGATAATAATGGAGCTTTAACAAGAAATTCTTTAATGGCATTAAAAGACCGTTCTTGTTCATCGGACCAATGGAAAGCTGAATTCTTCTTGATCACGCTCGTTAAAGGAGCGGCTATCGTGCTGAAGTTGGGCACGAATCGGCGGTAAAAACTAGCCAACCCATGGAAACTTCGTACTTGGCTAACCGTTGTAGGACGGGGCCATTCTTGGATTGCTCGCACCTTCTCTTGGTCCACCTCTAATCCATTTGCACTTCCGACGTATCCTAAGAAAATAACCTTGTCAGTACAAAAAGAGCATTTCTCGAGATTGGCGTACAATACCTCCTTCCACAGTGTTTCTAAGATCGCACGTAGATGTTGGAGGTGATCCTCCAAAGATATGCTGTACACTAATATGTCATCAAAATAAACAACACATGATTTGCCGATGAAAGCTCGTTAAACATGATTCATAAGTCTCATAAAAGTACTCGGAGCGTTCGTAAGTCCGAATGGCATTACCAACCATTCATACAAACTTAACTTTGTTTTGAAAGTCGTTTTCCACTCATCACCTTCCCGCATCCTAATTTGGTGATAGCCACTTTTGAGATCAACCTTTGTGAAGATTCGAGCTCCGCTCAACTCGTCGAGCATATCATCGAGTCGGGGTATCGGGTGTCGGTATTTAACGGTAATCTTGTTAATAGCGCGACAGTCGACACACATTCGCCACGAACCATCTTTCTTTGGTACTAGTAATACCGGTACCGCGCATGGACTAAGGCTTTCTCGGATATATCCCTTTTCTAGCAATTCAGTGATTTGCTTTTGGAGCTCTTTTGTTTCTTCGAGATTGCTCCGGTACGCAGGTCGATTGGGCAGGGAAGGTCCCGGCACCAAGTCAATTTGATGTTCTATACCTCGAAGGGGCGGTAAACCACTTGGTATCTCCTCTAGAAATATGTCCTTGAATTCCTGAATCAGAGACAACACAGAAGAAGGAAGATTCTCGGGTAAGTCGTTAGTGTTCAAAAACGATTCCTTGTATAGTAAAACATACATAGGTTGTCTCACACACAAAGCTTTTTGAATATCTCTTGCTTTTGCAAAAACACTCATTTTTCCATTTTCTTTTTCTTCCTTCGTTTCCTCTTCTTTTTGTTCACACTCTCTTGTTTTATCACTTGATTTCTTGCCCCTCTTTTTTTTTTTTAAAAAAATTCTTCTCTTTTTCTTTCTCATTTTTCCGCTCGCTTTCTTTTGATTTTTCTATTGATGCCTTCATCTTCAATTAATCTTCGTAAACTTGCTTGGGTGTTAGTGGAGCTAGCATCACGTTCCGGCCCAAGTATTTAAAGGTGTACCGATTAGTGTAGCCGTTATGGATTGCTCGCTTGTCAAATTGCCAAGGTCGTCCAAGCAGGAGATGTCCTGCTAGCATCGGAACCACATCGCACAAGACCTCATCTTGATACTTTCCTATTGTAAAGGGAACCAAAACTTGTTTTGTGACCTTAAGTTCTCTCGCGTCATTAAGCCATTGAAGCTTATACGGATGGGGATGTTTGGTGGTAGTCAATCCAAGTTTCTCCACCAATATGGTGCTAGCCACATTAGTACAGCTTCCTCCGTCAATAATGACGCAACAGACCTTCCCTTGTACTTGGCAGCGCGTATGGAAGATGTTTTCGCGTTGTTGTTCGTTTTCGACACCTTGTAAGCTAAGGCTCCTTTTTACCACCAAGATCTCTCCACTTTCGGCTTGTTCTACCTCTTCCTCGTCTTGGGATGTCTCACTGGCTTCATCTTCCTCTTCACTTCAGGATTCAATCTCGCCATTATCTCGAATAAACATAGTGTTTCGGTTTAGACATTGACTTGCAATATGTCCTCATCCCAAACATTTGAAACACTTAATGTCTCGGGATCGATTCGGAAGAGCTTCCATTTTGCCTTTGCTTGGTTCACCGATCGGCTTGTTAAACTTGGGTGCGCCACTTGTTTCTTTGGCTCAGTTCGGTATGTCCCTTTTGTTGGTCACTTGCCCCCACTTAGTTGTTGAAGCATGATTGGGGTTTGCTCTAGGCGTAGCTTTTCGTTTTAGCTGTTTTTCGACCTTTATTGCCATGTGAACCATCTCGATGATATCGATGTAATGGTGTAATTCTACAATATTTGCGATATCTCGATTAAGGCCAGCGCTAAAACGTGCCATGGTGGCTTCTCGTTCTTCTTCCACATTGGCTCGAATCATGGCCACTTCCATCTCCTTCTAGTAATCCTCCACGCTTCGGTGACCCTGAGTTAGGCTTTGCAACTTTTGATGCAACTCGCGGTGATAGTAGGTTGGGATGAACCTTTTCCGCATTAGCGCCTTCATTTCTGCCCATGTGGATATTGGGCGTTCGCCATCCCGTCTTCGACTCGTCGTTAATTGATCCCACCAAATAAGGGCGTAATCAGAAAATTCGATGGCAGCAAGTTTCACCTTCTTATTTTCTGAATAATTATGACATTCGAAGATTAATTCCACCTTCTTTTCCCACTCAAGGTAGGCTTCCGGATCAGACCGCCCTTGGAAAGCAGGAATCGTCATTTTAATGTTCTTCAAGTCATCATCGGCCCATTCTCAATCCCTTCACTCACGGACTCGTGGACCTCCTCTCCATTCATCGTGTTCGAAATCCGGGTTGCTGTCGGCTTCACTTGGTTCATAGACGACGTTGTCACGTAACCAAGGTTGTTCTCGTCCCCTTCTCGGAATTAGAGGGGTGTTTGCTCGAGGTCTTTGATCATCTCTTCAATCTAATCGTTCGTTGATCGATCTGAACATACGTTCGATTTCTTGCATTACTGTTTGCAATTCCAGATCTCTCCCTTCAGGATTATTCCTTCGGGGTTGTAATCCTCCCCCACCTCCGGCGGTGTCGGATGCTTCGTCGCTTATTATTCGACGTTCAGGGCTCCTAGAGATGTTTTTTTTTTAAACAAAATTAATGAATCCTCACTACAATCCTCACTTGTTCACTCACAAGGAAATTATCAACACTCAAACTCGTGTTTTTACTCAATTACTGGCTTTTTACTTAATGTAATCGCTCTTGCCTTTTACCACTCAATTCACCCTTCTAGATTCTAGAAGGTTGACTTCGACTTACTAGAAACTCGTAGGTCGTTTCAAGAGTTAAAAAGGTAAGATTGGTTTCGGAAATGGATAGGCTTAGAAAGGATAGAAATGTTGATAGGTGTTGGGTCGAAAAATAAGGCTCGTTAGTAGAGGTTGTGAAAAATGAAGAGCCTTAAAGAAAAAAATATCCAGACACTACGATAATTTTTTTTTGTTTCGAATTTTTTTTTTGAAACTCAAGACGATCAAAACGTGCCTAATTTAATTGGCTCTGATACCAGATGATAACGGTCCGTCTCGGGTTAGGAGGCGAATCGTAAATGTTGCTCGATCGTAAATTAGGTAGTTTTCGAATAAGATAATTTTATAGGAAATAATATCTTCGAAAGTAAAAATAGGTGAGGGGTTGAAATGGATACGTATTTGAAACAAGAAAGAACCTTTAATAAAAATTAAAGACCCGAATCTTATAGGTTTCAAATTGATGGAAGGAGTTTCGAAATTTGAAACAAGAAAGAACCTTTAATAAAAATTAAAGACCCGAATCTTATAGGTTTCAAATTGATGGAAGGAGTTTCGAAATAAAACCGAGACCCACTATCTAGCGAGATAGGAACCAACGGTATAGGTAAATGAACGCCACACCCGTGAGGATGATAAGTTCAAAACAAGGAAAGAACGACGCCACTAGAAAACTAGATAAGTCAATTCAACCTTGAGAATTAGGAGAGTGAATACTCACCAAAAGAAATTTTTCTTTCATTCAAATTCAAAGTTCTATCTTACAAATGAAAATAAACGTTCTATTTATAGCTACTAGCCGAATGGCCAAAATACCAAGCTTGAAATTGTTCAATTCTCGTGGGTGCCTACAATTTGCATTATCTTCAGGAAGTTGCCGTTCAAGATTTTGAGCACCAAAGCTTTATGTTGTCCACCATCACCATCATTCCCACCATTGTTTAATTTGCCATCCATTATCTCAAAATAAATAATTTTTAAACTCCAATTCATGCTCCAAGTGTCTACCGTCCATGCACCTTCAATTTAGCATAATACTTTTAAATTCCAAGCTCCCCAAACATTAGCTTGCCGTCCACATTAATTGATTGTTCCACTATCTTGTATCAATTAATTCCCACATGTTCATTATTTATTCCACCATTAGCTAAGCACCCAAGCCGAATATCCCTATTACAAAAACAAAAGTGCACAATTAAAAATTATCCCACAATATTAGTAAATTACTTAATTTGAAAAACACTAACATTTAATTATGAAAAAATGAGATAAGAAAATGCAACAACTTCTGAAAATAATTCAACATGCATAATTTAAGGTGTTGAATAAACTAGCAGTCAGATTAGCTGGTATATTCAACTTCAAACAAGTTGTAATAGTTCAGCATGTTTTTGGGCTCTTTTCTATCGTCATTCCAGATTTGTGCCACCAAAACCATTGCGGCATCTTTGAATTGTTTGGCACGTGAACGTGTAATTGGCCCATTAGGTAACTTCATCGGGTCATGGTTGACGTTCGTTACAGGCTTCGTAGGTGAGTTCGCATCAGCTTATGCATTAATGCTAAATTATATGAAATAGCATGCATATGTGTGTAGTGAATGTGTCCTATGAATTTTGTGAACCTTAGTGTGTAGGTGAATACCTTAGAAATTGTTTAATTTTAAGTTTAAAAGAGGAAGCTAAGTTTGACAAGGCCTTAAGAAAATATGTAGGGGAAATATGACATGAAATTGGGCTTGTTAAAGTGGCTGCAAGGCGCCACTTAAGGCCTAGTAAGTGACGCCACAAGCATGTGTGAAGGGCTTGGGTTCGAGCTGCAAGGGAAGCAAATAAAAGAATTTTATTTTGCTGCAAGGAGCAAAGGAGATGGACGGCACTAAGGCACTAAAGGGATGAGTTTAATCCTTTCTAAAATTCGGCTAAGATAAGAGATTAATGTTGGATTATTTTTATTAATTTGAACAAGGTGATAAATAGAGAAAAGAGGAGAAAAATGAGGAAGCTGATAAGGGAAGAGTGTGCCCGGCCTAGGGACTCTCTTAAGGTGAATTTCGGCCAAGCTTAGTAAAGGGAATAGCCGAATTTCATTTAGCAAATTAGCCTCCCTTTTCGTTTATTCTTTTTCTCTCCAAAGTTCTTCTTTTCTTCTTCTTTTATTCTAGCCAAAATCTACCTCTCCCTAAAGATCACCATTGTCGAAACTCCTAAGCCTCATACTCCTCTCTTTTTGTTCTTGTGGAAGCCGAATACTCAAGTAACCCTTAGCCCCTAGCCGATTATTCATTAAGCCTCAAAGCCGAATATCTTTGTGGTGTCAGGCAAAGGTGCTGTCGACTACAACATTAAGGGTAAGACTGAATGTCATTCGATTTCTCCTATTTTTCTTTTAGTCGAAAGTTCAAGACTAATCCCTTTTATGTCTTTGGCCGAAACTTGGAAAGGGGGTTTCGGGATTTGGTAGTTGTCGACTACAAGAGAAGGGATCTTTCCGGACTTTAAAATCGCAAGGTAAGCTATGTGATATTCGGCCAAGGGCCAGTTACTATGATTAAATGTTAGAAGTGGATCTAACATGTACCCTGTAGGTTTCGACATCTTCATAGCCAAGAGATTACTTTTCGGATTTGAGATTCACAAGGTAAGTGAATCTAACATTCGGCCAAGGCCCTATTTTAGTATTTAGATCTGTTTCTTATTCGTTTAAAAGCCGAAAGCTAATATGTGAAGTGATTTAGTGCTAGCGGATTGCAAGGAAGAGATATCACGAAGTTTCGAGATTTGATTAGTAATCAAATCGACACCAAGGTAAGGATTTAAGTGTGTTAATCCTTCGGGATTTGGTTGTTTGGCCGAATGGCTTTTGCTAAAGTGTTTAAGGATTGGCCGAATGTAGGAACTTGAGATCTAGAGGATTAGATCGGGATTTTCGGGATTCCAGTGGAAGCGTTAAGTATACCAGGTGTGTACCCCACACTAATTCTTAATAGATTTACGGTTTAAGTTATTATATGTATGAATAAGAATGTGAAAGATATGGCTTAAGATACCATTCAATGGTATGGCATATTCAGGTACGTTATTCTCTAAAGCTATGTTAATAATGTTACAAATACCTGTTATGACACATATGTGAATATTGATAAGAATGTGGAATTAAGAATAGGGTATAGTCTTTGCATGATTTGTATGACATGGGGCATATGGGTGATATGTTAAGGGGAAGTGATCTGGTGGTTTTATACCACAATATCTAAATGTGGTGACTTATGTCACGTAATCTGAATGTGGTGACTCATGTCACAAAATATTATCTGGTGGCTATGCCACAAAATATATATAAGGGTGATGAGCACGTCGTCTGCAGCGACTGCCTTCGATGGTGTGTAGCGGATGGAGGGTCGACTTAGTAGTCCCCACGGTGTGATGGTTGGTACGGGTGATGTGTAGCGGGTGGTATATAGGATTGGGTTTGGGTTTGCATCATTAAAGTTAATTGCTATATGTACATGTATGATTTGTTATGCCATAAACTGTTGGGACTTAGTGTTGGTGGTTATACACACTGAGTCTGTTTGACTCACCCTGTTGTGGGATATTTTTCAGGTGACACTCAGTGATGGACCGGGTCGGCAGGAGCTTAGTGGTGGCCATGCTCAGCACGAAATTAAGTCATTTGGATTTTTATTTTAAGTACTTTGAATTTTTTTTTTTGGGTTTGTTTTGATGTAATAAGGCCATTAGTATGAACTGTTTATGCCTGCATTTTAACTATTTTATTATGGTATGAGTTTTTATCGAATTAAAGTTTAAGCAACTTTTCTATAAAATAAATCTTCAAACGTTTTGACACCTAAATACAAATGACTTTCAATTTAAATAGTAAACCCTAACGACTCGACTTTTATCAGTAACTTATAGTCTTGAAATATAACAATAAAGTTTTAACAAAACGAAGTCTTTAAAAATAGCGATGTTTTCAACTTGAACCCAAATCAAATTTTTCTCTAAAAAGTTTTCCAAAGGAATAAACAAGTTTGAATCGTTTTTACTCAAGGAACATACTAGATCTGGTCGAGACTCGTGGGCCGGGTTTGGGGTGTTTCAATTTGGTATCAAAGCCCAGTTTTTAAACTCTCGGCCTTGGGTTTAAAGCCCATAACGTTTTCAAAATTGAGCCCAAATGAATTTTGTGAAAATTTTTGTGAAGTAAGCAGGTTTTTCTGGCATGGCACCTAAGTCTCCGACCCGAAGTCCACCAGGTAAGTACCCCTATCTACAGTGTGATTTTTTTTAGTATGATTTGTAGAAGGGTATAAAGGGGATGTAGATTAGTATATTAAGTACTTGAACTATAGGACTAGTTTACCCCAACAATTACATAAAACTTTAAATGCCTAATTAAACAAACCTGTGACTAAGTCGTCGAGTTAGGGTGTGGCAACCATTGTGCGCATGTCTAGGATTGGTTTTGGTGGGAGCTTGGTATTTAAGCAGTCCTAGTGACTCACCTCCTCTCCACTCGAATCCTACCTGGTGTGTAGTGACGGTTCACCCTAACCAAGAGGATTTATTCACGGGCTAAACCCAATAACTAAAACCCGAAAGGGACTAGCCGTATTTTTTATAAAAACCCTAGTTTAAAATCCTCAAATTACCCGTTTGATTTGTAGAAACTATTCTATAAAATTTTTTTGAAATATTCCCGATTTACAAAATTACTAAAATGCCCCTGGCTTGGAAAATTTTTTTATTACCATACTACCCTCGACTTTTATTAAGATATCTTTCAAAATACTAGAAACCTCTATTTTTGTAAAATAATAATAAGATACCCTGATTTGGAAAATTTACCAAATTACCCCTAGTTTACGAAATTACCAAAATAACCCCGATTCTAAAACTTCTACCATACCTTTGATCTGAGAAAATTTTCAAAATTACCCTAGAGTTTTGAAATTTCAAAGTGCCCTGATTTATTAAAGTTTTCAAATGGACCCCGATTTATTACCAAAATACCCCTGTAGGACAATTGACGAAAATACCCCTGGGATAGGAACAGACAAAAATGTTTGAAGAGTGAATGTGTATGGTAGATACTACTGAATGGATGTGTTTCTGTGAATTAAGGTAGAAAACTTGAAACTCTGAATGAACGAAAGAACTACTATTAAGCTCCTTTCATAAAATTGTTCGCGGATAAACAGTGGAACAAATACTAATACATAAAATTTCTTAAATCAGATTAAAGCGCGATCGTAAACATGAGCTCTAGGGGACATGGTCGTAATGTGCGAGGACGTGGTAGAGGCAGAATGACTGTGTCGGAACACGTTAGATCGGGTCAAGGGTCTGAAAATGAGGTACCACCACCACCCCCACCACCAGCTGTTGGTGTTGAACAGCAAGATCAGACGGGGGATGATGCTGTATCGCAGGCTGTACTCGAGTTCTAGAGATGGTGGTTGGAGCAGGTGGAAATATGGGAGCTCGAAAATCTGTACCCGAGCGACTCCTAGCCAATGGAGCTGAGGTGTTCCGTGGCGTATCTGGTGTGGCACCCAGTACTGCTGAGTATTGGTTGGAGGCAACCGAACGGATTATGGATGAGTTGGATCTGACTGCTGAAGAGAAAGTGAAAGGAATGGTGTCGCTACTTCATGATGAGTCATATCAATGGTGGCTCACAATTCGGGATGGTGCTACAGCTGAGGAACTTACTTGGGAGTATGTTAAGACGGCATACCAGAAGAAGTATGTTGGTACTCATTATATGGATGCACAGAGGAAGGCATTTCTGGGGCTGGTTCAAGGGAACAAGTCCGTGGCGGAGTACGAGGCTGAATTCCTAAGGTTGAGCCGGTATGCTCGAGGAATCGTGGCTACGGAGTATGAGCGGTGTGTCCGGTTTGAGGACGGACTGAGGGATGATCTGAGGTTATTGATAGCCCCACAGCAAGAGCAGGAATTTGCTGTGTTAGTGGAAAATGCTAAGGTAGCCGAAGGAATTAAGGACTCTGTGAGGCAGAACATTGATCGGAATAGGCAGAAGAGAGGTTTTGGGCCGTCAGGGTCATCTGGGAATGTTCAGAAGAGGCCTAGAGTTGATGGGCCGCGAGGTCAGCAGGCTGCAACAGGGGGGCAGTATCGTACCTGTGACCAGTGTGGAAAGAAGCACCTAGGAGAGTGTTGGAAGAAGACAGGAGGATGTTTTAATTGTGGGTCCAAGGATCATATGATTAAGGACTGTCCTATGAAACTGGATGGGAATCGACCAGCAGCTCAGGGTTTTAATCAGGCTGGAAGAGGCGGACAGCAGCCTCAGCGAGGTCGTGGTCCGAATGGTAGAGGAAATGGTGCTGGAAGAGGACGTGGAATACCTGGCAGAGGTGTTGGTAATACCGAGGCAAGACAGTCGGGCTTGGTATATGCAGTTCGCCGTAGGGAAGATAGAGACGCCCCGGACGTCATAACCGGTACGTTCCTTGTATTTGGCAAGCCTTACTTTGCTTTGATTGATGTGGGCTCGACCCATTCTTATGTCGCATGTAGAGTAGTGGAAACTTTAGGCATAGCCTCTGAACTATCTGATAGGGAGATGACTGTAGTAAGCCCATTAGGTCAAACTGTAGTAGTGAATAAGATGTTTCGGAAAGTACCTTTAGAGATTCAAGGTGCAGTATTCCCTGCCGACTTAATGGAACTACCTTTTGGAGAATTCGATCTCATACTGGGCATGGACTGGCTAGTTGAGCATCGAGCTATATTGGATTGTGCAGCTAAGTGAATGGAGTTAAGGACCCTAGAGGATGAGGAAGTAGTTATGATAGGAGAAAGAAGAAACTACCTGTCTAACGTAGTTTCTGCTTTAAAGGCTGATAAGATGGTTCGGAAAGGATGCAAGGCATTCTTGGCTTTCGTTAGTGTGTTGGACGCAAAGGAAGGGGGCGTTAGTGGAGTTCGAACAGTAAGGGATTTTGTGGATGTCTTTCCGGAGTAGTTACCTGGAATACCCCCGGATAGCGAGGTGGAGTTTGGAATTGATTTCCTACCTGGTGCAGCTCTTGTGTCAATCGCCCCGTACAGAATGGTACCCAAGGAGTTGGTTGAGCTCAAGGCTCAGATCCAAGAGTTGCTTGATCGTGGGTTTATTCGGCCCAGTGTGTCTCCATGGGGAGCACCGGTCTTGTTCGTGAAAAAGAAGGACGGAACTATGCGTATGTGCATAGATTATCGTCAGTTGAATAAGCTGACCATCAAGAGCAAGTACCCTTTGCCGCGGATTGACGACTTGTTTGATCAGCTTAAGGGGGCAGCGGTTTTCTCGAAGATAGATCTAAGGTCTGGATATCATCAGCTTAAGGTGAAGGAAGTGGATATCCATAAGACAGCTTTCCGGACAAGGTATAAGCATTTTGAGTTCGTAGTAATGCCGTTTGGATTGACGAACGCCTCAGCTGCGTTCATGGACATGATGAACCGAATTTTTCAACCTTACTTGGATAGGTTCGTCGTTATGTTCATCGACGACATTCTGGTGTATTCCAAGTTTGAAGAGGAACATGATGAGCATCTCCGGATTGTGTTGCAAGTGTTAAGGGAGAAGAAGCTCTATGCCAAATTCAGCAAATGTGAATTTTGGCTTAAGGAAGTTGCGTTCTTAGGACATGTAGTGTCTGCAGAAGGAATAAGGGTGGATCCTAGGAAGATTGAGGCGGTGCTAGATTGGAAACCACCTAAGTGTGTGGCTGAGGTTCGTAGTTTCTTGGGATTGGCAGGTTACTATAGAAGGTTTGTGGAAGGATTCTCATCGATAGCCGCACCTTTGACGAAGTTGTTGAGGAAGGAAGTACCTTTCGTATGGATGGATAAGCAGCAGGAGAGCTTTGAGAAGCTTAAGAGGGTTTTGAGGAAGCTCCAGTTTTGATTCAGCCTGAGGCAGGAAAGGATTTTGTGGTATACTGTGATGCTTCTCACACGGGACTAGGATGTGTTTTGATGCAAGACGGGAAGGTAGTCGCTTATGCGTCTCGACAATTAAGGCCACACGAGGTTAACTACCCGACTCATGATTTGGAATTGGCGGCAGTGGTCTTTGCTCTTAAGGTATGGAGGCACTATCTTTATGGAGAAAAGTCAGTGATCTACACAGACCACAAGAGTCTTAAGTATCTGTTGACTCAGAAGGAGTTGAACATGAGACAGCGAAGGTGGGTTGAATTATTAAAGGATTACGACTGTTCAATAAAGTATCATCCGGGCAAGGCAAATGTAGTGGCGGATGCCCCAAGTCGAAAGGTTGTGTCGGATCTGAGGGCGATGTTTGCACATCTAAGCTTGTATGATGATGGAAGTCTGCTGGCAGAGTTGCAAGTTAAGCCGACGTGGTTGAATGAAGTGAAAGAGGGACAGTTGGTTGATGATGATCTAAGTGCTAAGCTACGGCAAGTGCAGAGTGAGGAGTTGGAAGATTATGGTATTAATGACGAGGGAGTATTGTGCTTCAAGGGTAAGGTCTGTATGCCGAAGAACGAGGAACTTAGGCAGAGAATTCTTTGGGAATCGCATAGTAGCCCATATGCTATGCATCCCGGAGGCAGTAAGTTGTACAGAGATCTAAGGGAACAGTTTTGGTGGCCTGGTCTTAAGAAGGAAGTTACCGAATTCGTAGGGAAGTGCTTAACGTGTCAGCAAGTTAAGGCTGAACACCAAGTTCCGTCAGGATTGCTTCAGCCAATAAAGATTCCGCAGTGGAAGTGGGAGAGAATCACCATGGACTTCGTTAGTGGGTTTCCCCTTACGCCTACTAAGAAGGACTCAGTATGGGTGATAGTGGATCGGTTGACAAAGTCCGCGCATTTCATTCCAGTACGGGTTGATTATTCTTTGCAGAAGTTGGCGAAGCTGTATGTGGCGGAAATTGTAAGATTGCATGGAGTTCCGGTATCAATCATTTCGGATAGGGACCCAAGGTTTACTTCTCGGTTCTAGAAAGCACTACATCAAGCTTTAGGCACCAGATTGGATTTCAGTACGGCTTTTCATCCACAGTCAGACAGTTAGTCTGAGCGAGTAATCCAAGTGTTAGAGGATATGCTGAGAGGCTGTGTGATAGACTTCAGAGGAAGTTGGGAAGAATATTTGCCTTTAGCGGAATTTGCATACAACAACAACTATTAAGCTAGTATTCGAATGGCACCGTATGAAGCGCTGTATAGACGGAAGTGTCGCACTCCTACGTGTTGGACGGAGTTAGGGGAACGTCGAGTTTTGGGTCCAGAGATTGTGGCAGAATCCGAGGAGAAGGTTGAGGTAATTCGAGCTCGGTTGAAGGAAGCATCGGATAGACAGAAGTCGTACGAAGATCTCAAATGGAAAGAAATAGAATTTGATGTGGGAGATCAAGTGTTTCTTAAAGTGTCGCCTTGGAGGAAGGTGATGAGATTTGGTCGCAAAGGGAAGTTAAGTCCAAGGTTTATAGGACCTTATCGGGTATTGAAGCGAGTTGGACCAGTGGCATATCAGTTAGAGTTGCCACCGGAGTTGAAGCAGATGCACGACGTATTCCATGTTTCCATGCTACGTCATTATCGATCGGATCCATCTCACGTAGTACCGGTTGAAGAGGTGGAGCTAAGGCCAGATTTGTCCTACGAGGAGGAGCCGATTCAAATTTTGGAACGAGATGTGAAAGTGTTGCGGAGGAAGTCAGTTTCTCTAGTCAAAGTGTTATGGCGAAATCATGGATCGGAAGAAGCTTCGTGGGAGCCGGAGGAAGCAATGCGACAACAATACCCTCACTTATTTCAGCCAGGTAATTTCGAGGACGAAATCATTTTAAGGGGGTAGAACTGTAATATCCTGGATTATAGCTTATGCAATAATGCTAAATTATATGAAATAGCATGCTTATGTGTGTAGTGAATGTGTCCTATGAATTTTGTGAACCTTAGTGTGTAGGTGAATACCTTAGAAATTGTTTAATTTTAAGTTTAAAAGAGGAAGCTAAGTTTGACAAGGCCTTAAGAAAATATGTAGGGGAAATATGACATGAAATTGGGCTTGTTAAACTGGCTGCAAGGCGCCACTTAAGGCCTAGTAAGTGACGCCACAAGCATGTGTGAAGGGCTTGGGTTCGAGCTGCAAGGAAAGCAAATAAAAGAATTTTATTTTGCTGCAAGGAGCAAAGGAGATGGACGGCACTAAGGCACTAAAGGGATGAGTTTAATCCTTTCTAAAATTCGGCTAAGATAAGAGATTAATGTTGGATTATTTTTATTAATTTGAACAAGGTGATAAATAGAGAAAAGAGGAGAAAAATGAGGAAGCTGATAAGGGAAGAGTGCGGCCGGCCTAGGGACTCTCTTAAAGTGAATTTCGGCCAAGCTTAGTAAAGGGAATAGCCGAATTTCATTTAGCAAATTAGCCTCCCTTTTCGTTTATTCTTTTTCTCTCCAAAGTTCTTCTTTCCTTATTCTTTTATTCTAGCCGAAACCTACCTCTCCCTAAAGATCACCATTGCCGAAACTCCTAAGCCTCATACTCCTCTCTTTTTGTTCTTGTGGAAGCCGAATACTCAAGTAACCCTTAGTCCCTAGCCGATTATTCATTAAGCCTCAAAGCCGAATATCTTTGTGGTGTCAGGCAAAGGTGCTGTCGACTACAACATTAAGGGTAAGACTGAATGTCATTCGATTTCTCCTATTTTTCTTTTAGTCGAAAGTTCAAGACTAATCCCTTTTATGTCTTTGGCCGAAACTTGGAAAGGGGTTTCGGGATTTGGTAGTTGTCGACTACAAGAGAAGGGATCTTTCCGGACTTTAAAATCGCAAGGTAAGCTATGTGATATTCAGCCAAGGGCCAGTTACTATGATTAAATGTTAGAAGTGGATCTAACATGTACCATGTAGGTTTCGACATCTTCATAGCCAAGAGATTACTTTTCGGGATTTGAGATTCACAAGGTAAGTGAATCTAACATTTGGCCAAGGCCCTATTTTAGTATTTAGATCTGTTTCTTATTCGTTTAAAAGCCGAAAGCTAATCTGTGAAGTGATTTAGTGCTAGCTGATTGCAAGGAAGAGATATCGCGAAGTTTCAGGATTTGATTAGTAATCAAATCGACAGCAAGGTAAGGATTTAAGTGTGTTAATCCTTTGGGATTTGGTTGTTTGGCCGAATGGCTATTGCTAAAGTGTTTAAGGATTGGCCGAATGTAGGAACTTGAGATCTAGAGGATTAGATCGGGATTTTCGGGATTCCAGTGGAAGCGTTAAGTATACCAAGTGTGTACCCCACACTAATTCTTAATAGATTTACGGTTTAAGTTATTATATGTATGAATAAGAATGTGAAAGATATGGCTTAAGATACCATTCAATGGTATGGCATATTCAGGTACGTTATTCTCTAAAGCTATGTTAATAATGTTACGAATACCTGTTATGACACATATGTGAATATTGATAAGAATGTGGAATTAAGAATAGGGTATAGTCTTTGCATGATTTGTATGACATGGGGCATATGGGTGATATGTTAAGGGGAAGTGATCTGGTGGTTTTATACCACATTATCTGAATGTGGTGACTTATGTCACGTAATCTGAATGTGGTGACTCATGTCACAAAATATTATCTGGTGGCTATGCCACAAAATATATATAAGGGCGATGAGCACGTCGTCTGCAGCGACTGCCTTCGATGGTGTGTAGCGGATGGAGGGTCGACTTAGTAGTCCCCACGGTGTGATGGTTGGTACGGGTGATGTGTAGCGGGTGGTATATAGGATTGGGTTTGGGTTTGCATCATGTACATGTATGATTTGTTATGCCATAAACTGTTGGGACTTAGTGTTGGTGGTTATACACACTGAGTCTATTTGACTCACCCCGTTGTGGGATATTTTTCAGGTGAGACTCAGTGATGGACCGGGTCGGCAGGAGCTCAGTGGTGGCCATGCTCAGCATGAAATTAAGTCATTTGGATTTTTATTTTAAGTACTTTGAATTTTTTTTTGGGGTTTGTTTTGATGTAATAAGGCCATTAGTATGAACTGTTTATGCCTGCATTTTAACTATTTTATTATGGTATGAGTTTTTATCGAATTAAAGTTTAAGCAACTTTTCTATAAAATAAATCTTCAATCGTTTTGACACCTAAATACAAATGACTTTCAATTTAAACAGTAAACCCTAATGACTCGACTTTTATCGGTAACTCATAGTTTTGAAATATAACAATAAAGTTTTAACAAGACGAAGTCTTTAAAAATAGCGATGTTTTCAACTTGAACCCAAATCAAATTTTTCTCTAAAATTTTTTCCAAAGGAATAAACAAGTTTGAATCGTTTTTACTCGAGGAACATACCAGATCTGGTTGAGACTCGTGGGCCGGGTTTGGGGTGTTTCACCAATGATGAGAATCTCAATGCATCATCCTCTAGACAGATGAAAATAGAGGACATCGAGACTAATGACGAACTAAAATAGAAACCCTCTATTGATGAGCCACCCAAGTTAGAACTAAAACAATTACCAAAGCATTTAGAATATGCATTCTTGGGGGATAATTCTACACTACCAGTAATCATCTCTTCAGAACTAGGACCCAAAGAGAAGGAAGATTTACTAAGAGTACTAAGGAAGCACAAAAAGGCCATAACATGGAAAATGTCAGACATTAAAGGATAAGCCCATCATTTTGCACCCACAAAATTTTAATGGAAGATGAGTATAAACAGTGCATGCAACATCAGAGACGTTTAAACCCCAATATGAAAGAAGTTGTCAAAGCCAAGGTAATTAAACTTCTATATGCAGGAATAATTTATCCTATTTTTGATAGCACTTGGGTAAGTCCTGTGCAGGTAGTTCCGAAGAAAGGAGGCATGAATGTGGTAACCAACAAAAAGAATGAATTGATTCCCATAAGAACAGTCACAGGTTGGAGAGTCTGTATTGACTATAAGAAGCTGAACGACACCACCAGAAAAGATCACTTCCCTTTACCCTTTATTGATCATATGTTAGAAAGATTGTCTGGGCATATATACTACTGCTTCTTGGACGGACTCTCCGGCTACTTCCAAATCCCAATAGCTCCTGAAGATCAAGAGAAGACAACATTTACATACCCATACAGTACGTTTGCTTATCGTAGAACGCCTTTTGGATTATGTAATGCTCCTACTACTTTTCAGCGCTGCATGTTGGCCATCTTTGATGAACTTGTGGAAGACATTATGGAGGTATTTATGGATGACTTCTCGGTATTCAGGAATTCTTTACACCTTTGCCTTAAAAATTTAAAACGAGTTCTAATAAGATGTGAGGAAACAAATCTTGCCTTGAATTGGGAAAAAATGTCACTTTATGGTTAGAGAGGGTTGTGTTAGGACATAAGATTTCTAGTAAAGGGATTGAGGTAGATAAAGCTAAGATTGAAACCATAGAAAAATTACCTCCCCCTAGTTCAGTTAAGGCTATTAGAAGCTTTTTAGGACATGCTGGATTTTACAGAAGATTCATTAAAGATTTATCTAAAATAGCTAAGCCTTTAACAAGATTACTATAAAAAGATGTTCCTTTCAATTTCGATCAGGAGTGTTTAGATGCATTTAAAATCCTCAATGATAAACTAATAAATGCTCCGATTATAATTGCACCTGATTGGAATCTGCCTTTCGAACTAATGTGTGATGCAAGTGATTTTGCAGTAGGAGCAGTTTTGGGACAGCGAAGAAACAAGCATTTTCATCCAATTTATTATGCTAGCAGAACATTGACACCTGCACAAGAAAATTACACCACCACAGAGAAAGAATTGCTAGCTGTAGTTTTTGCATTTGACAAATTTAGACAGTATCAAATATTATCTAAAGTTATCATTTACACTGATCATTCAGCTCTTCGTTACCTCTTAACTAAACCTGATGCAAAACCTCGACTCATACGATGGATCTTACTCTTACAGGAATTTGATTTGGAAATACAGGATAAGAAGGGAGCTGAAAACCTTGCAGCAGATCACCTCTCCAGGTTGAGAACCCAAGAGCTCAACGAGAGTTAGATAAACGACTCGTTTCCCGAGGAACAACTCTTTTCTATAACTAACACTGAGGTACCATGGTTTGCAGATATTGTAAATTATTTAGCTGCTAACATCTTACCAAAAAGGCTAACACATCATCAAAAGAAGCGATTCTTTATTGATGCAAAAAGCTATTTTTGGGAGGATCCTTTCCTTTTCCGCATATGTGCAGATCAAGTAATTCGGCGATGCGTTACAAAGGCGGAATCAAGTAAAATCTTAGAACATTGCCATTCAGGACCTTCAGGAGGACATTATAGCGGGATTAAGACAGCACACAAAACACTCGAATCAGGATTTTATTGGCCAACTCTTTTCAAAGATGCCAACAGGTATGCCGCTTTGTGTGATAAATGCCAAAAAACAGGTAATATTTCTAAACGTGATGAAATGCCTCAAACATATATGTTATCATGTGAGATATTTGATGTATGGGGTATTGACTTTATGGGTCCATTCCCTAGTTTATTTGGAAATAAATACATCTTAGTAGCAGTAGATTACATGTCAAAATGGGTGGAAGCCCAAGCTTTACCTACTAATGATGCTAGAGCTGTAGTAAAGTTTCTTAAGAAACTTTTCTCTCGTTTTGGAACACCCAAAGCAATCATCAGTGATAGGGGCACTCACTTTTACAATACTCAATTTGAAAAAGTCTTAAGAAAATATGGAGTACACCATAAAACAGCTACCCCTTATCATCCTCAAACCAGTAGGCAAGTGGAAGTGGAAAATCGAGAGCTTAAGCGAATCCTAGAGAAAACAGTTGAATCAAATAGGAAAAATTGGGCAGTAAAAGTAGATGATGCTTTATGGGCCTATAGAACAGCATTTAAAACCCCTTTAGGGAAATCCCCATACAAACTTGTTTACGAAAAACGTTGTCATCTACCATTCGAGTTAGAGCACAAAGCCTAGTGGGCTATAAAATTCTTGAATTACGATCTTAAAACTGCAGGTAAAAAGAGGATGATGCAGTTAAACGAACTAGATGAATGGCGACCTGAGGCCTATGAGAATTCACGACTATATAATGAGACAATAAAACGATGCCATGATGCTCGTTTAAAACAGTCAAATCAATTCGAAGTAGGAGACTTAGTCCTGCTGTATAATTCAAGGCTCAAACTATTTCCTGGAAAGCTGAAATCAAGGTGGTCAGGCCCATTCGTGATAAAATCTATTTTTCCTCACGGCACAGTCGAGGTAACCCATCCAACTCAAGGAACATTCAAGGTAAATGGCCATCGACTAAAACTTTATAATGGTGAAGATTTCAAAGACTTGAGAGAGGAGCTTCAGCTCCGTGAACCTTCTTTCAGGCATGAAAACAGGGTGAGTCTAGCTTAAGACTTTAAACGAGCGCTTCTCGGAGGGCAACCCGAGCACTAACTTCACTAACCCCATTAATTTTCACATTTTAATTTTATTTTTCCTTTTAGCATCTAAATCAAACTAACTGATTCAGTAAAGCGTAGGTTTCCTACCACACGGCCTTATACACGGGCGTGCCCGTGGCTGTGTGGTAGCCATATGATGAAAAACAGACGTTCAGGCAGACGTGTGAGATGAAGAAGAAAATTTTTTTCCCCAACACGGGCTGCGATAAAAAGATCATGGTCGTGCGATGCGGCGGTGGTCTATTCTGAGTAAACCAACACGGACACGAGCCACGCTCGTGCTGACCAACCGTGTGCAACACTGACTATATGAACACGGGCGTGGCAAACTTAGCACGGGCGTGGGAGAAGCGAACATAATCATACACGGCTAGAAGCACAGGCTTGGGCAACATCGTAAACGTGCCCAAATTCAAAAATCGAGACTTACACGGGCCAAATAAAAGAGACACGACGTGGCACCTACCTGTGTCTCCCTCCCTATATAAAGATCCATACGGCCACCTTCCCCAAAATTCCCCCCATTGTAAACCCTAGCCGTTTTCTCTCTCAAAACCATCACCAAAAATCCAGCCACCATCACAAATCCCCCACCATTGTCTTCCTCCATCCAAAATCTTCCACTTTCCTTCACAATCACAACAAATAACCAGTACACGGCCGTGCTCCGCCAACACGCCCAGCCCAAAGGTCTCCCAATGCCGTGTTTCACAACTAGAATGCAGCACACGTCCGTGGCTCACCCCTACACGCCCGTGCCCCGTCAATCCATGCCGCAAATGCCACTACTGGTCACAAACTCACTATTTCTTTTCCATTTTTTTCCTTTTAACTAATTTTTCATTAAGAATTGCATTTAGTTTATATTTATTATTAGGAATTAAGTAATGATTAAAAAACCTTAAGATTTTATTATTTTATTATTTTGAGTACTATTCCGATTACTCTAGTTGAATAGGAATAATTAATTATGCTTACTCGTACTTTGATTGCAAAATTTTATTATAAGTCTAATATGATTATTGACCAAAATATGTGATAGAAATATTACTTGAATAACTAATACTCTCAGTAAAAATGTCATCATCTCGAGGAAAGAGAACAGCAGCCCCGAGTCGAAAAAGCAAAAGGGACCCGGATCATCATCCGCAAGAGCATCCGCCGAAGTGCGCCATCCATTCCTCCAATTTCCTCCAGGGGTCCAAGAGGACCGTTATAAATTACTACGCGCGCGACCCCTCGGCATAGGCAGATGTATCGACTGGGCCGCTTTAGAGCAGGTCCATCTTGACAGTGACATACAGGCTCTCCTAATCACTGATCCGTGGGAGCAGTTCTTCAACATTGCCGAGCCCACATACCTAGAGCTCACTTTGGAGCTCTGCTCAAAATTTCGACTTCAAATAGTGATGAGCTGTTACGATGATCCAGGCACGATACAATTTCGTCTCGGCTGCATTATACGACAGCTAAACGTGCCACAGTTTGAAGCTACTTTAGGACTTTATACGGATGACTTCATAGCAGAGAATGACCTTTCAGAGTTGCATCGCCATATACATTTCAGGCCCACCCAATGTTGGCACAAGATAGCTACCCACTACCATAATTATGACCCCAGTCGCTCAAAAGCAATGGCCCTGGTTCAGTCTCTGAGGTACGTACACACTATTTTGGCTTATACTTTGACATGTCAACGAGAGAGCATCGGCATCGTCAATACTCATGACGCCTACTATCTATGGTGCATGTCGAATGGACATGTTGTCGACCTAGCATATTTTATAGCCCGAGCTATTCAACATCAGATGGAGCAGCATCGGCGACGGATCATATCTATGGGTCCCTACATCACACGCTTGGCTCGGTACTTCGGGCTCCTTAACACCGACGCACAAACCTCTTCACTCACACTGATAGGGCAGATGGCCCCACAGGGCATCTATACGATGCTACATATGAGGATGATCCAGCATCGATGTGGGACCGACCCTCCCCAATACCGGCTCACACCCCCCACCGAAGAGGACGACTTCGAGGGCATTACGAACGATCTCCCTCCATTACAGGAGGCACCACCACCAAGCCATCACCCATCCCATACGGCAGCATCTTATTCAGACATATCCGAGCGCTTCACACTTTTTGAACAGCAATGCTTCCAGCGCTTCGACTATATCGACAGCACCCTCCACCTGATATGTCAGCACCTTCACATTTCACCATCGCCACCACCACACGACCCAGCCGATGACGAGGACCTTTTAGTCCTTTCATTTTATTTATTTTTTAAGTTTATTTTCCATTTTTATCTTTATTTTTATTTTTATTTCAGTTTATTTTCGTATTAATTAAGACTTTTTAACTTTCATGCTTAATTTTTTATTACAGTTTAACTGCTTTATCACCTGCTATCTAACCCTCGAGTATCTCTAACAACACTTATACCTGAACACCTAACTAATGACTTTGCAATTTTATAAAAGTTCAATCTGACACTCCAAAAAACACAAAGACGAATACATCACTAGGAGTAGTCACAACCACTTTCACCTATGCCTAACCGCATCATCATTAATCATCCTACAATTCAAGGAATCCATAAAAAATTCAGGAAGTGTTACTTCTCCCCTTCTCTTTTGATTTTAATTACTATATATTATCATCTATCTTTGTACATTGAGGGCAATGTACATCTTAAGTGTGGGGGGTGAATAGTTATTTCAAGAAACTGCCTAACTTTCTTCATTATTCTCAAATCCCTGACTATTATCTTGTCTTGAAGTAAGTTTTCATATTATGATTAGAATGAAATTTCCTTTGATTTATGATTTTTATTGATATGTTTTGGATTAAGTCATTGATAATTGTGCATTGATGATTAAATTTGAAGGATACTAGAGAATCAAGCATGATAAGTCTATTTTTCAAAATTTAAAAATTTTAGGTTGTCTACCTGAATTCGAATGTTACCTTGAAGTTTGAAATTTACGAGGTTGATATCAAGAACCCATAATTTTTTGTGAGCTTTTGAACCTTATAAGAGCATATATTTTTTTTCATGCTCACTTTATTGATTATGAGTGTGTCAACATTGATCTGTTATTCTAGAACTTGCATTGATTATACATGTCGAGACCACAACTATGATTTGATATATCGAGATGATAAAGGCACCTAGGTTTTAACCCACTTACTCCATTAAAAAGCCGACCTTCATAATTAACCCCTAGTGAACCCCGTTGATCCTAACAACCCTTTTTTTGACTCACCCACTAATATTGACCCAAAACCCTTTGTATTTGTTATCACCATTCCTTTTGACTACCCTTATGTCGAGATTTGATTTGATCAGTTGTCTGACTATGATCTTTATTTCAAGTAGTTGAATTTATCATTTATCACACATTTGACTTGTTCTTAAAAATTTTTTTGAAATATATTCATTATTAGTTCTATGAGCTTATGCATGTAAATTCCAAATCTTGAAAAAGAAGCTCGTTTTATTAGTTTCCAGTTAATATAATTATTCATTATCAGTTTGTTGTTTCTAGTAAGGTAATTTGTCAAGTCAATCTCGATTCTAACCCGCTAATTCAGCCTTTATCCACACCTTTAACCTAAGCCCCGTTACAACCCTGTTAAAGACCTTTTGATTTGTGTATCATCTCATTTTACAGTGGTGGAGATTTGATTTTCATGCAAGCTTATGGGATTAACTCTTCATGTTTGACTTTTGAGTGCTTAATTCTGAACCTTAAACACTTCGAGTGGTTTGAGTGAATCTTTAGTGAGGATACCAATTCTTGTCAATTTTGAATCAGAGGTAATTATTCAGGTAAGGGGAAACACCTATGTTTTCATACTATAAAAACTATGACTGTGATTTTTTGAATCTTTAGGACTCTTTGAGTTGAGTTATCCATGTATGAATTATCTATGAATTATGATGAAACATTATTGGTGAATATTGTGAATCAGGGAAGTCCTTAATTGTGAGTTAAGAATTTTGCTTGAGGACAAGCAAGAGCTTAAGTGTGGGGGTATTTGATAAACCGTAAAAGTAACATATTTTAAGCCCACATTTAGCATGCTTTTGGATGATTTAAGCCCTGAATTTTGTAATTTGGTGCTCTTAATCCTTTATTTTCATGTTTTATACTCAGGAGAGCACCCAATGACGAAAAGAACGGAAAATAGGCCCAAAACAGAGTAACTGGGCCATATCATGAAATCCACACGGCTTGGGCCCAAGACCACACGGCCATGCCTCATTCAACACGTTCAAACACGGCCTGGCCACGACTTACATGGGCGTGTGCCATGGGCGTGTCCCTACCGTAGGAAAGAAGAGTTTCACTCGGATTTGGATACTTAGCGGCAAAGAAACACATTCCGAAGCCCTTATAAATACCCTAAGTATGACCAGAAGCCGGGACCCAAGGCTTTAGTCAGGGGGCGTCCGACTTGGCCTGATGAGGCAGATTTGTGGAGATTTACTCGAAGATAGTCAGTTGATCCATCTCAAGAAGCCTACGTTATACTCAAGACGGAGGATCTCTCCTTCAATTCCTCCAGGGGTTTTAGGGATCTCTTATGTTTTGTTTTATCTTTTCTTTTCAGATGTTTTCTTTCATTATTATGAACTAAACCCTCAGATACCTGAGGGGATGAAACCTAAGGTGAATCTTGTTATCGTTTGCTGAACTATATGATAAATATTTGACTTGTTCTTAATTATGTCTTCTTAATTCTTGTGTTCATATTTTCGGGATATTAATTCAAGTATGATGTGCTTAGGTGGAGGAGCAAAAGTCCCTGCCTAAGAGTAGATCTAGCATAATTAAGCGGAGTTGATAGCGCGCCTAGAGATAGGGTGACGAGATTTTGCCGGATTAGGGTGAAACCTAATATGGGATTCCATAGATCGAGTTAATGCAATTCTAGGGGTTTTAATTAGAAAGAGATTCTAATTAATCAACTTAGGGTTAGACGTTAGTCGCCTCGAGAGAGGGATTAATATAACTTAGGGAATCTTATGGATCAAGTCAAGTGAATAAATCGTCTGGTTCAGAGTTAGATAACAAGTGAAGTCTAGGTGGATTCTTCCTTGGGTGTCGTCTTAATCAATTGGTTTTTCCTCAAGTTATTTTCCCAAACTCTTTCTCTTTGTCTTTGCATCTTTAGTTTAGTAGTTAATTAATTTTGATTAGATAAATAAATCCCTTTATTCTTAGGTTAAATAATAAAAAGAGAGTTAGTACTAGTACTTTTGGTTCCTTTGGGATTCGACATTCGGTCTTGCCTTAACTATAGTACTGTTCGATCAGTGCGCTTGCCTCAAATTGTTGTCATAGTTAGTTTCCAGGTTTGATCATTCTTTATATAAATTTTTAAGACTCGACAGACACGATCAATAAAAGTATATGAATCACACATACATAGTCTATCATCCACTCTGGATTAAGTCATGCCACACTATGAATTTCAAGAGTGAATAAATCCATAAATGGATCTAGGATCTATTCTACTTGGCTCTTGTCTGATGTACTATCAGTCCAATCAGTCACATCTATGTCTCTATCTTCTAGGAGTGTGATCTACTCCGATGCTCAAGACAAAACATCTCCCCAATTAGACTTGATAGACAACATATTAGTCTTTCAATTAGTTTTTTCATTTTCTATTAGACTAAAGACATGTTTAGGTTCATCTACGGATATAATTTGTCTTTTCTATTACGATCTGACCACGTAATACCGCTTAGTATTAGTTAAACATTAGATAAATAATGAGTCAATATTTGCCTTCATTTTTCTTTGTGTGCAAACAACATTGAGGACAATATACAAAAGGTATTAATGTAAATAATGGATATTATTACACCAGTTTTCAAAAAATACAAGTGCATATAGTAAAAAATGTTACACTTAGGGCACCAGATCCTACAAAAGAGGGCAAATGACTCACTTGTGAAAAAAGTGGAGAAATAAAATGTTGAACACTTATTTAATGGATTATCATGGGGGGCATGGATGATTGCCCAAGAAATGGTTTATAAACTATTTGGAAATTTGGTTATTTTTGTATATTATTTGAATTTATGGATTTGGATTTTAATTAGTTTCATTTATGACTAGATTTTTATTAGTATTTTATATAGTTTTTATATAAGGGGTAGAAGAATTATCATTCGAAATAAATTATATTGGGACTGTGGTCAGCATCGTAACATTGGGGTGTTAGTGTTGTGAAAATGGCAACAGTTTTCGAGTGAAGATTTGTAGGTTAAAACAAATTCAGTGTTTCAACATCAACACTTTATTGTTGCGACATGAGCGTCAGTTTGGAGTTTGAGATTTCAGGTTTAAATCAGGGTCAGTGTTGTGAATCCATGCTATTGTAGTCTTGATACCATAGGCAAATGTTAACGACCCAACTTTTGGTGGTGTCAGAAAATATAGTTTCAGAATCCTATTTTCGTAAACTGAGTCCGTAAGGATAAAATAGGAAGATTTACAGAGTTAATATGAAAATGTATTAAAGATAAATTAAGTAATTTAACCGAGAAAATTGTTAACAAAAGGTTAGGAACTAAATTGTAAAAGTCTAATAGCTATCATCTTTTAATTCAGAAAATACTTGAGGACCTAGTTAGCAATTATACAAAGGACCAAAATGATTATTTAACCATTTTTAAAAATGATATAGTGGGAAATGGTTATGATATCCACTAAACTTTCATAATTATAATTGGTAAATATATAGGCCTTAAATTAATGGATTAAACTTAATTAATTAAAATTAATAAAAGGCTAATCTAAGTATAAATATGAATTTAAGTGGGAGATGAAAACATTTTCATGTTCTCCCTTAAGCTTCAATCGTCCAAGCCAGAAAGAAGAAGAAAAACTTCTTTGATTCTTTTTAATAAAGGAAATCAAGCTAGTTCTTTAAAAGTCTTATAGATTTTGAATCATTGGAGCTTGATGTAACTAGCCCATATGTTAATTTATTTAATTATTAGATGTTTAGCAAGTTGCAATTGTAGCAAAATTGATGAATTTAAGCTTGAATTTAAAGAGATTGTTAGCTAGTAAGCTTGGACTATGGTAAGGGCTAAGTTAGAAATTAAGTTAAGCTTGTTAGAAGATTTTGTGACATTTGGGACTAAATTGAATAAATAGAAAGTTGTCATAAAATTATGCCATAGATGAAAAAGATAGGGTCCCTAATGAAAGTATGTAAAATTAGATTTTGATTTGATGTTAAATATAAAAAAATATGAGTGCTTAAGTTATAATGACTAAATGAATAAAACGAAAAATACATTTATTATGTGTTTTAGTGTGATTTGGATGTGAACTAAAATTGTTTTTATAATTGAATTGTAACACTCCTTACCCGGTCCAATTACCGAATCTAAGTAATAGGACGCTAGAAATGCATACAAAATAATTATATGCAATTTATTAATCAAAATCACAACTAAATGTCATTACATCATATATGATCAAGTAAAACATGTAATTCAATCAATTGTGGGTTTATCTCGAGCTTATGAAAGCTTAAAACCTACTTAGTATCAAACATGGATCAATTTGAAATACAAAACAAAAATATAGGAAAAATCTGTAAATAGGGGTCACATGGTTGTGTTCCGTGACCGTGTGGAATGCTAAGGCCGTGTAGGATAGGACACACGGTCCTGTAGGCAAGCAGTGTAATAGACTGATGTTGTGTGGGATTGGAGTCACACAGCCGCACAATTAACCGTGTAAACTCACTAGTTCTATGTGGGATAACAGTTAAAATATTGATAATATGTCACAAGGTCGTGTCATTGGGCCGTGTAACAGACTGTGACCGTGTTCACCAAAAATCATCCAAAACCTCTAGACCACACAATCGTGTGTTAGGCCGTGTTTATCTAAAAATACCTTTAAAAACAAGTTTTCTAACCTTAGCTCACTTAGGCCTCAAGCAACCATTAAACCATATCTCAACCAATTCAAAAGCATCAAAATTATACCAAAAATATCTGTAGCACCCCTTACCCATATACTACGCCGGAACCGGGTACGGGGCATTACCAGACTTAACAATACATTCTACCAAATCCCGAGCCACAAAATTTCACTAATAATTTAAACTTTAACAAACACATGCATACACAAGCATTATAACTCCATAACCAATATGAGCCACAACTCGTGGCTAAATACAGAATAATCCTTATTACCGTTATGAAGCAATACGTTTAATCAAATTAATTAACACATATAAAAAATGACTTAGTCAAACCCCTATACATGCCATAATTAAGTCATTTATAAATAAAGATACCTATATATAGCTTGATAGTGTGAAGCGATCTCCGACGACCTTCAGCCCGAGCTTGTTTAATAGGACTCTGAAACATGGGAAAGAAAAGGGGGTAAGCTTATTAAGCTTAGTAAGTTCACATGTAAAAATAATAAGCATTAGCAATGAATTTAGCTTACTACTAAGTTGTCATAACTTGCATAAATAATGCTAAGTTCTTACTTTCTCAACTTACTCATTTGTAGCCTTACCAAAGCCTCAACGAGACAAATCCTCACAGCAAGTTCTCAAATTGATATAATCATTAAATCACATGCTTATACCTTATTACTCATGTTCACATTAATCTGTCTACTTGAATCATTGTCATTAAATTATTTATTTCTTGAACTATAGAGCTTCGAATTACAATCCGCTAATTTTTCCTAAAATTAGACTCACATATCTTCATATCATAAAATTACTAGAATTTTTGGTCTTGCCAATTAGTACAGTTTATTTATTAAAATTTCTCCTATTTCACTGTTCCACTATTCTGACCTCTCTTCACTACGAATCAATTTTCTCCTCGTACAGAATTTAGATGACCTTCTCGTTTTGTTCATTTGAAACTAGACACATTTTAGACTTCAGGAATATAAATTATATCCCATAATTATTTTTTTACAATTTTAAATGATTTTCTAAAGTCGGAACAGAGGATTCCAACATTATTCTGACCCTGTCTAACAAAAATTCAAATATCACAGAATATGAAATTCTTTTGTTTACACTGTTTCTTTTATGTGACAATAGACTCAATAATCCTTAAATAAATATCTCATCAACTTATAGTTCAATTTCTACTATTTTTGGTGATTTTTCAAAATCACGTAACTGCTGCTGTCCAAAACAGTTTTATTTGTAAATTTTTGCTCTGACTCACTTTAGTTGTATTCATTACTTACCTATAACAATCTTTCCAATTTCTGATTACATATCGAGCATATTGCTCATACGTTACACATGCATATACCTACACTTATCACTACAAGCCACACATAATTTCACTTAATCGATTTTCCCGGTGAACTCATCGATAACCTTACCAAAGGCTCAGCATACAAAGGGCACCTTACTTAATAGCTTGCTTACATACCTGCAACATTCTTACTTAACACATGAGTACTCTTTCGTAATAGAGGCATACTTCCAATCATGTCATAAAGTGTCACAAGCATAACTAAAAACTCATCACTTATTTAATACTTGATAATCTTAATTACTTACAATCTCAATATTAAATAAGCCTTAAATGCATACCTGTACTCATACCTGTACTCTTTCTTCATGTTCTCACCTTGTCATTTCTTTGACTTACTCTTTGGACTACTCAGGAACCTTTTCCTTTTGAACTTACCATTGCCATGTCTTGACATGGTCTTACTTGGTATCCTTGCCTTATGAACTCACCAATGCCATGCCTTGGCATGGACTTACATGGGACCTTTGCCTTATAGTAACTCATCAATGCCATGTCTTGACATGGTCTTACATGATTTCCTTGCCTTGTAGAACTTATCAATGCCATGCCTTGGCATGGTCTTACATGATATCCTTACCTTACCAAATGTCATGTTCCAAACATGGTCTTACATGGTATCCTTGTCTTAGTGCCAATACCACATCTTGATGTGGTCTTACATGGAGTCCTTAATCAATGCCGATGCCATGTCTTGACATGGTCTTACACGGGATCCTTGCCTTACCAATGCCATGTCTTGACATGGCCTTACATGGTATCCTTAACCGTCAATTCCTCCTTAAATGCCATGTTATGAACATGGACTTTTCCGTCAATTCTTCCTTAATTGCCATGGTATAGCCATGGACTTTGAGATATCAATGCCTTGTCAAGTCATAGCTGAAACATACTTGCTCAAATTCTCAAGGTTAGTCGCATAACTCAATAATAACATTACTAATAACAATAATTGCATAATAATAAAATGCTACTCAACTTACGTACTTACATTCTAAATCTCATCATATCATAAACTTAACTTATTCTCATCAAACTATGCTAGGCAATACTTTCTTGTTATCATACAAAGCCATAATACAAAATGTGGTCTAACATATAAATTATACAAGTTCTCTTTCCAATATCGAATTATTATCGAACATTAATCATTATATTTGAAACTCAATACTATAGTATTTATGACCAAAATATCAATTTATCATTCAAATATGCATAATTAAATGCTTATTAAACATATGAACTTACCTCGATACCAAAATGGTCATTTTACCAACTTTCCCGATTTTCGATTTTCCTCTCGTTCTAGGTCCAAATCTCATTTTTCGGGGTCTAAGACATCACATTTCACTTATTTAATTAATGCACTACTCAAAACAGTTCCTAACTCAAACTTTGGCAAAATTATAATTTTGCCCCTAAACTTTTGCATAATTATGATTTTGCCCCTAGGTTCGAAAATTAAACTTCATCCCTTATTCTTATGTTTTATAACATGCTAATCATTTTTCCCTTCTATGGCAACATCAAATTCTTGCTCTAACATGCACTTATGTACATTAGGTATTTTTGCCGATTATGTCGTTTTACTCGTTTACACTTAAAATCGCTTAGTAAAAGTTGTTTAACATAATTCCAAGCTTCATATTCTGCCATAAAACATCAAAATAAACACATTTCACCTATGGGTATTTTTCCAAATATGAGCCCTAGGTTAAATTATTGCTAGAATAAGCTAAATCAAGTTACCGGGACTCCAAAAACGTAAAGAACATGAAAAATGGGGCTAGAATAGACTTACCATGAAGCTTGGAAAGCTTGCAAACCCTATCCATGGCTTCCCACATGTTAAATTCGGCCTAAGCTTGAAGATGGACAAATTTGGCATTTAAATTTTGTTTTTAATTCATCTAATTCACTAAATTACCAAAATGCCCCTTAAAAAATCTTTTGAAACATACCCATCCATGTCCGTATTTGTCCACCAACTTAACCAATAGCCTAATTATCATTTAAGGACCTCCAATTTAAAATTTCATAACAATTGGACAGCTCTAACATGTAGAACTCAACATTTGCACTTTTTACAATTTAGTCCTTTTGACTAAATTGAGTGCCTAAACGTCAAAATTTTCGAATGAGATTTTCACGAAATCATTCCGTGAAATTGTAGATCATAAAAAATATAAATAAAATAAATTTCTCAACTTTGAATTTGTGGTCCCGAAACCACTGTTCCGACTAAGCCCAAAATCGGGCTGTTTCAATATCGCTTATAACAATCATCCTAAGTGCCTAACCAATATGCCACGATTGACACCTCAATCCAACAAATTAAAATAAACTAAAACATTATATTCAACCATACCAATATACCTTTATAGGTACCTCAACATGTTCAATCAAGCATACATCATTTAGCCCTTTTAAGACATAATGAAACAATTCAACTTCAACCACAAAACATGCACCAAAATTTACCATTCATTACAAGATCAACACAAGTATACTAACCATCACTTTCACAACTATGTACCAACCAAATACATCACCTAGCATATTTTCTTCTCAACCATTAAGCATATAGCCAAACTAATTTAGCAAGATAAAATTAACATGACCATTCCCATCACACATACATATACATTTATATACATGATCTTAAAATGCCAACAAGAGTCCAAAATAAAACAAAATTATCTGCCCAAATGACACCTTAGGTATATAATCAAAATTAAAAAATTACCAACACTTGAGTTTGGGATTACCGCTGGATGCTGAACCGATGATCGAATCATAAAGTACCTAACTTGCGCACGAGAAACAAAAATGTACGGTGAGTATAACTTAATGGTATTTTTATAATTCGAACATTTAAACATAAGTCATTAAGATGCATAAATTAAAATAAGTGATAATATGAAATATAACAAGTCAATTATGCCAATTCACATATTCTTTGATCAAGTATAACTTAATGGTATTTTTATAATCCGAACATTGAAACATAAGTCATTAAGATGCATAAATTAAAATAAGTGATAATATGAAATATAACAAGTCAATTATGCCAATTCACATATTCTTTGATCACAACCAACACATTTTACCAATATTAAGACATGGCAATTAAATTTCATATGTCATTTGATAATATAATGGCACATTCCAACTCAATTTCAAAATTCAGGAGTCCATTGAACATAATATATCAATATTCCCAACTTATTCCACAATTTCATTTTTCATTTCACATTTCACTTTTATTTCTTATCCATTTGCCATTCTAGTATCAAATATTTCATTTTTACCTTTTATTTCCCTATTAACACGACTCGAGCTCGGGCGAGTACACAGATCCAACCAACACACTAGTTTGGCACCCGGTGCCTTTCAAATAAATTTGAAGCAAATAGTTGCTCCCAATGCTAAATAAGTTTGACACCCAGTGTCTTATCAGTAAAACTGAAGCAAATTGGCACCTAGTGCCTCATCGACTCGTAGTCGAAGTAACCCTGAATTCTTCGTATCCTATGACATGCCAAGTATATCTGACTTTGCCAGAACAATTAATAGGGTATTCATTTCATATTTCATTATCAACCAATACCTTAATTCACATTTATTTTCATCAATATTCAAGTTAGTCCTCATAAACATAAATCAATTCAAATCAATCTAGTTCATCTCATTTAAACCAAAGGATCTCACCTTACATCTTTACCCAATATGCAACAATTATAAGATAGTTCAAATTATAGAAACACAAGTCGTAAACTCTGAGCTATTTGTCGACTATTTTGTTTTTTCTTATTTTTCATTTCTAACACAAAATTTGGAATTTGTACAATTAAGTCCCTATTGCACAAAAAATCAATTGACTTTACAAATTAGTCTTTTTTTCAATACTAAACTTAAAATCTATCAAATTGGTTTTTAAAACTTCAACTATTCAACAATGGTAACATCTTAAAAATTTAAAAGTATCGAAAAATATGACATGGGTTAGCTAGCTTGAGCTCCCAAGATTTTGGAAACATAAAAATTACAAGAAAATGACTAAATTGTACATAGCAATTGAAGCTTGAAACTTTGGAAAACCTAAGGTTGTTCGTCCGTCCCCCTTTCTTCTTGGTTTCAAAATTGTGAAATGTAAAGAGAAAGAATGCTTAAGAATGCTTTCTCTTTCATTCCACCAACCTATATCTTTTCTTTAATTAATTTTTAATTCATTTTATAATATAATTAACTAATGTTTTATATACTATAAACATACATTCCACTTCATTAATTGGCCATATATATGCATATTCTAGAAATATTTTCCATTTAAGGCCTTCACATTAAGTTCTAATTATAAATCTTTAACAATTCACACTTTTATCACTTATTTGATTTAGTCCCTAAGCTTTAATTAAGCACTAATTCAACAAAATTATTCAATCAAAATTCAACCCACATCTAATATAAATCAGTAAACAATTAAGTAAAATATTTAAAAGTCCAGTTTATGAAAATAGGGTTTCGAAATCACACTTTTCAACACCATTGACATTTGGGTCATTAGAAGTCTTCCCCTTAACAAATTTCGTCCTTGAAATTTACCTAAAAAGATGTAGGGTACTAGGATCTCATCGTCTCTTCCGATTCCCAAGTCACCTCTTTCACACAGTGACTACGCCATAAGACTTGCATGAGTGGAAAACGTTTATTTCTTAACTCTTTCATCTCGCGAGTTAGAATTTCGACTAGTTATTCCTCATATGACAAGGCAGGCTGAAAGTCAATTTCTTTTTCTAAAATAACTTGAGACGAATCATTGACATATCTTGAGAATTGACACGTGAAAAACATCATGTATTTGTTGTAACCCTGCCAGTAATGCCAACCGATACACCACTGGTCTAACCCTTTCAGTAATTTCATATTGTCTGATTAATCAAGGGCTCAACTTTCCCTTTCAACCGAATCGTAGAAATTTCTTCCATGGAGAAACCTTTAAAAACACTTTATCACCCACAAAAAAACTCAATATCATGACATTTTAGATTAGCGTATCATTTGTCTATTAAAAGATGCTTTCAATCTATTAAAAGATAATGAGACGTTTGGATGCTTAAATTTCTTTTTATTATAATGTTTTATATGTTATTATTTTATGATAAAGATAAAATAATTAATAAAAAAAGGTTAATAAAATTAAAACATAAGACATCATCTTCTTTAACACTTAATGGCCATGGAAAGAAAGAAATGGAAAAGCTTCAAGCTTTTGCCTAGCTTTGGAACATGCATGTAAGTCCATTTTTGCCCCGTTTTCAATAATTTTTATGTTTTTGAGATCGTTGTAACTAAATCCAGCTAGCCCGTATCTTTGATTTTGAAACTGTTAAAGATTTTGAATATTTTCATTGATGAATCTTGTTATATTTGTTGGTAAATGATGAATTTGGAATGTTGATTGATAATTAAAAGTATTTTGTTAAGTGATTTTTGATGAATTTATCGATTAGGGACTAAATTATTAAATTAATAAAAATACAAGGATTTAATGTGAAATTGTTCCATAAATGGGTGTTATGAATACCACGAACATTTGGCCATGCTCGATTTTTGGTAAAAATGGTTAATTTTCATGTTTTGGGCTCAGGGACTAAATTAAATAAAAGTAAAAATTTAGGGGTAATTTTATAAAAAAGTCAAAAATGACCAAATTTCATGAAATGAATTTTTTTATTATTTAAATTAGTATATTGAATGAAATTATTAATTTAGATCAAGATCGGGTGGAAAACCGAGGAAAATAAAAAATTTCTAAAATGCCCTTGAACCTTGGTATTTTTGCAATTTTGCCAAGTAAGTCCATATGAACTGTATTCTGTATAATTTTGATTCAATTGAATGTTCATACGTAATCTTATTGTGATTAAATCAATATATATATGTTAGTATGCAATTTATCGTGTTATGAAACTACATAAATCCAATGACGTACGACGATTACCGAGCCCCGTTTGAACCTTAGGAATTCGTAGGATACCAATGGCATGTCATTAGGGTTACATGATTTTGGTGTTGGTCCTGAACGTTCTACCAATGGTTGAGGTCTGGCATGTGTTGCGTGTAACACCCCAAACCAGGTCTATGCGTTAAGACAAGATTTGGCTTGTCACACAGATCGAACATCCATTAAATTCTCTAATGATTTAGGTAAAACAGTTCTACAAAACCTTTTGAAAGTGAAGTTTAGTAAAAATTAAGAAAAATGATTTAAAATCGATGAATTAAGAAATACTAGTTTGAAATCTTATCATTTAGTATTTAATTGTCAAAAACCTTAAAGTAGTTTTTAAAGAGTCCAAAAGAATTTGAAATCAAGAATAGTTAAAGTATCTCAAATGTTTTAAAACAAAATTAAATCCATCCACACATAAAAATCCATAAAAATATTAATAAAGGCCTTATTACATCATACCCAAAATAGTAATTAAAAGTAATCACTTAATAAAAGTTCATAGTTTATAAAACCCATATTCGCAGTATGGACTCCACGAAGTCATCCTCAGCCCAAGCCTCCGTCAATTGCCATTACCTGAGATGGATAATTAAACAGAGTGAGTTACTCAGAACTCAGTGTATAACTCACTTACCACATTTATTGGGCCAGATCATCAAGATATTATTTTGGGCTTGAGCCCATTTATGGATTTAACAATATAATAAATGAAATGCATGTAAAATGAAATTTTCCAACCAAACCTAATTTCCATCCGCTACACACCACCCGTACCAACCAACACACCTGTGGGGATCAAGTCAACCCACCCCGCCAACACACCAATCGTAGGCATAAAGCCATTTTTAAATAATATTGTGGTGCACCACCGAACTAGATTGTGACAAAGTCACCGAACTAGAGGCATTAAGCCATTAAAAATTTGTGGCAGAGCCACCGAACTAGATTTTGGCAACAGGCCTTTCTTCTATTCATCAATTATCCCAACCCATGCAATCATGTATGCATAACACTCTATATCCATATGATAATTTAACAAGAAGCCCATAATACATGTGAGTCTATATTTCAAATTTTCATTTTGGCCCATAATACAAAATAGCATTTAGCCCATTTAGCAATCTAGCAAACTTTGGCCCATATATCGATCTAGCAGTTTTTCGGCCCATTTAACGATCTAGCAGTTTTTTGTAAATTTCACGACTTTAACTGTTTTCATGCATTTACACAAAAGTTTAATTACTATGTATTTTCCGATTTTGCCATCTTTACGATTTTATCCCAATACTTATGGTATAGCATCTAACTCGAGATAAGTGTGAAGTTACACACCTGGTTACTGTGAGAACTAGACTTTCCCGCTCGTCGATTTACAAATCGAATCTTAGAAATAACAATCTAGACTTCTTACCCTTAGAATTTCGAACTACTTCTCTTTGCGGGTTCTCCCTGATTATTGGTTCGTTACCTGATGAAAATCCACGAACAAACAAAGGTTCGGGAGTACGAACGAATTCAAACAACTGATTCTCTTCGGATGAGTGTCCACAACCCGGTGGAAAATCTCGGATTCCCGAAATAGCCCTTTGCTTAAACTTAGGGGGAATAGCGGAACCACCCCTCTTCCGAACACTATTCACCGCCCTTTTCGTCCCTATCTTGATTGTCTCCATTGACAAAAGATCATCAGTCTGACTTAATAATATATCGAAATTATGACTAACAGTTTTAAGGGTGAGATTGGCTTACCACAAATATCCTTGTTCCACAATATGTAAATCGAGCGATAACGTCCCCTAAATCGAAATCGATTAATAATCCATCTATATCAATATGAAGAGTAATATGAGAATCCTTGAATAAACTCCTTACCTTAACTCTTTAGATCAATTCCAACGATTCACGATGCTCACGAACACTTGAGTTTCGGCCCTCCAAAATCACACTAAAATATAATGAAAGGAAACGTTTAAGAGAATGAACGATGATTTCGATCAAAGAGATTCTCCCTATCATCAATAAGATTCGGCCAAAGCAACTAATAACCAACATAAACTAAAAAGAAACTCTTACCTATTGTCCACAGTTGAAAAAGAAATGATTGAGAAGAATACTTATGTATAATGGGAGATTCGGCTATGAATAAACAAAGAAAAGAAAAAAGATTCGGCAATGGAGTAAACTAACATTCAGCCATAAGAGAAAAATAATGAAGAAAGTGTTTGAATGATAAAAATGAAGAAGAAGAGAGAATGGGAAGAAGGTGTTAAAATTCGGTTTTCAAAGAGAAGAAAAGAGAATGAGGAAAAGAGATGAGTTTAGGAACAATGTGTATTCGGCAATGGGCGAGGAGAAGGAAAAGAAAATGATCTTGGCTTTGGTATTTCGACAAAAAGAGAAAAGTGTCTTGAGATGCTAAACAAAAATGTGCCCAAATGGTAACATGAAAATGAAATGGTCAAAAGAACAAGGCTTACCAAAATCTCAAATTCGGCTAAAAGAAAAGGTTGAGAAGAGAATTGCAAATTTTGCACAAAAAAATGCTAGGAATGACCAAAAGCTAAGTCTTAATCCTAGCCAAGCTACTAACACATTCGGCCAACCCCCTTAGTCCACAATGCCGTCCATGTTCGTGGTCAAAATGGCCATGAAAAAGTTACCAAAACATCAACCTTGATTCAAGCCTTGCAATCCTCCATTTTCCTAAAGTTTGAGAATCCTATCCCCAAAATCAAGCAATTCCATCCCTAAAATCATGCTTGCCATAAACTTTAGTCTTCTTACCATAAAAAATTAGTCCATCTTATCCATGAATGATGCTTGGCCGACACATGCTAGGAAAAAGCAAAAAATAAAAGCTCCCAATTTGCATGCTAGGAGATTCAAACCTCTCCCCTCAAGTCCAACTTATGGCGCCATCACCACTTTGCCAATTACTCATCTTATGCCATCTTTTATCACTTAATTAACTTAAACTTCAAGATCACCTGATTCCTCTACAGTAAAGTACTCTTTACTAAAAATTATTCTAACTCCAATTAAACCCTAGCCTTCTCAAGACTATATTAAGCACACAATAAAATCATACCCGAGCTAACACAAGCAACATAATGATACTCAAATTTTTAGGATGTTACATTACGGGTACTCCACATCTCATGTGAGTAGCATCGTGTAGCTACGTTCCGATTCACAGCTTCTGTGTGCAAACCGATTCACAACTCGTGTGAGCATACCGATTCACAGCTCATGTGAGCATGCATGTACATGATTTGATGGATTACAGTTATATGAGCTAGCACACTATGTGTGAGCTGTCCTGGGTATCCCACGGTATTTAAAATGGTTCAATGGGCAATGTTCTAATATGAAATAATAAGAATTCGATATGAGCTATTACAGGTATACATATGAATTACATGGAAATGTTGTCACATGGTATATGGAAACTTGAATTAGTTGATACATGTATATGGAACTTGATCAATGGTTATGTTCATCTATGTATATTAGCTTGCATATGTAATAACATGGCTAACATGGTTGGTGTATATGTGCTTAGACATTTGGCAAAATTGTGTTGGGATATGCTTGTTTACTTACCTATTATATGTCTAAATGGTAAGTTATATTCTATGTTATGCAAACTTACTAAGCTTAAATGCTTACTCTGTGTTACTTTTCGTGTTTTATAGTGAATCAGAAGTTCGTTCGAGTTGCAAGCTTGTCAGAGCTATATCACACTATCCATCGGCTCTTTTGGTATTTTCGGTTGTTTAATTTTGGTTATAATGGCATGTATAGGTGAACTATGTCTAATGTTTAATTGATTATTTTGGTATATATATATGACATTTTGGTTGATGTTTTAGCCATTATGTTTTGGCTTGTAGATTTGGTACTTTGAATGGTTGATATGTTGATATATGTATATGGTCTTATGATGGAAGTTTAACATGTTCATATTGGTATAAAAAATGTAGTTGTCATATATGTTTATTGATGCTAATTGTTAAATGGTAAATTTGGTATATTTGAATGTGAATTTGATATGTGAACAAAGTGGTAAGTGATGACATAAGTTTAGTTATAAGTTAGTAGAACTTTTGACCAATTTATATATATGGATATACATGTTTAATGGTTGTAATTGAGGTGCCTTTTGGGCACATTGGTTGTATGCTTATATACCTTGATTGGATAGCTTATTATAGCATGGTTTGTTGCACTTTGGAAGCTTGATTGTATGTGGAAAATTGGTGGTAGGTGGATGCATGTTTGGGTGAGAAAAGTGGCTTGAAAGTGGCCTATTTTTTGTCCACACTAGCAGAGACATAGGTTTGTGTCTCAACCGTGTGTGATACACGGCCAAGCGACACGACCTTGTGTCCCCTCCAACTTTCAAAGGGTTGCAAGTCAGGCTATTACACAGTCTAGTACACGGCCTTGCACACGGGCGTGTGAGGCTATTTCAAAGGTTACACGGCCTAGCACACGAACCTGTGGCTTGGCCGTGTCACCCAAGTCAGTGAGTTACACGGGAACAAAAATGGGCTGGAACACGGTCGATGAGGAAGCTATGAGAAAGCAGTACGTTAACCTGTTCACTGGTAAGATTTTTTGGGGACGAAAATCCCTAAAGGGGGAGAGTTATAACAGCTCATTTTTAGTCAAATCGGAACAATGGTTTTGGGACCACAAATCTGAAGTTGAAATATTTATTTATTTTATTATTTTAATGTTTACAACATGAAAATATGATTGTGTGAAATTTTTGTTAAGAAATTTTATCATTTGAGTGTTTAATTTGATAAAAAGGACTAAATCGCGTAAAGTGTAAAACTTGAGTTCTAATAGCTAAAGGTTTCAAATAGCTATAGAACCTTAAAGTTAAGGTCCTTATATGGTAAATAGACCACTAATTAGATAGTGGATGATAATTTCTTGCCATAATTGAAATTTTGAATCAATAATAAGGTTAATTTTGTAATTTAGTAATTAAAGGATAATTAAATTAAACAAAATAAAATTATTGCAACAGCTCGATATTAGGGCTAGTCGGAACAGTGGTCTTGGTGTAACACCCTTTACTCGGATTCTATGCCAGAATCGAGCCCGAGGCGTTACCATACTGGAATCACTTGATCGCCACTTAGGCTCGTATTAACTACTCTTTAAAGTCACCTCATCAACCTTATTCTCGACTTACGAGACCTCATTCATACACACGAGGACTCTCGAGACCCTATCGGAACTTTTTCAAATCTTAAAATTTTTCTCTTTTGATAAGGGTTCACACGCCTGTGCAAGTTACAATACGCCCGTGTGAAGTCACACACGCCCATGTTTCCAAACCATGCTTAAAACTTGAGCATTCTGCCAAATGCCCCACGGCTAAGCAACGCCCGTGCCTCCCAACTATGGTGAACACTGACTTCCCTCACACGGCCTGGAGTCTAGGCACACGCCCGTGTGTCTAGCTCGTGGCCAATTCTAACTTAAAATGTTAACATGCAGAGGACGCACGGTCCAAACACACACCCATGGGCTGACCATGTGTCACACATGGTCTAGACACACACCCGTGTGTCTATCCACATGGACAAGAACAAAGCTATTTGCTAAGCTCTTCTCACCCCTATAGCATTCACAACATGCACTCATACAACACATCCATAATCAACTCAAACTGAAGTGCAATCTCACATAGAAACTACATCTTTTAATATAATGTAATAGCCAACAACTATGGCATTATACAAAATACACTATCCATCTAAAGGCCAACACATCATAGCCATTTACAACAAAATTCACTAACTTATCTAGCCCCTATACATGCCATATACAAAACATTGAGTTTCATGTACCAGAGTGTGCTGATATGTGGGCTGTCTACCAATGATCCTCGTATCTCGATTCAATGCCTTTACTGCATAAGACAAATGAAAAGAAAGGGAGTAAGCTTTGAGCTTAGTAAGTATTCACATAAACAATTAAGCATCATAGTATAAGCTAAACAACTATTAGCATTATACTAACATATAATGTACAACTATGCTTACTCTTTCTATCATTTACCATATTTCCAACGCAACATGGGTCACATACTCATAACCATTGAAATGCACCCCTACATTGAACATCACATTTATACAATATTCAACACATCATTATTCTCAATAATACAACCACACAACTACCTTACTCAATTTAACAACCACACAACTAGTTCACATAACTAATCCACACAGTTGATATCTCGGTGGTTTCGCACTTAGCACACCATAATCAATTAATAAGGGGTATCGCACTTAGCTTACCACAAATGTATTCATAGTGGTTTTGCACATAGCCCACTAGACAATATACTAAACGATAGCATCGCACATAGCCAGCTCATCATCAATATGCATTAGAATGGTATCGCACTTAGCCCACCATCTAGCATAATCACAACACATGTACAAGTCTACTTACTCAATCTTTCATCCATTCACAATTACATTCATTCTACTTGAACCACATAGGTTCTCAATCATTCTCATTCATGCTACACACTAGCTAGCATTACAAATTGTAAGTATAAATGCATTGTTTATGCATAGACTTACCTCGATATTCAAAAGTATAGAAAGGTGCAATTTAGTCCACCACCTTGCTTTTGCCTTGGTTTCGATCCGGGCTTTGTCTTTCTTGATCTATAATGAATAAATTAGCTTATTCAATACACACATTAACTAAATTGACCCACATCTTATACTTTAGCAAAATTACTATTTTGCCCTTAAACTTTCTCATATTTACACTTTAGCCTCAAGGCTCGTAAAGTGATTTTTATTCAACTTTATAGCCTTTCATGCTAAACCGAACCACTTACTCAACTAAAGCATTCATCAATTCTCACTAAATCACACATGTATGACCAAACTTAAGTTTTTCACAAACTAGTCCCTACATGCATTTGCATGGAAAATCACTTAGCAAAAGATGTTTCTACTATATCAAGCTTTCATATTCTTCCATAAAACATCAAAATACATGCATCTCATACATGGATACATTTTTGAACATTCATTTTAGCTAATCAAATAGCTAAAAATAGCTTTCTCATGCAACTAGGACTTCAAAAATACGAAGAATATAAAAAACGAGACTTAATTGCACTTACTAGCAAGCTTGAAAAATTTGAAGAACCCTAACAATGGCTCTTGCAATTTTCGACGGCCTTGGAGAAGAAGATGAGTGAATTTTGTTATCTTTTCTCCTATTTTAATCATTTAATAACCAAATGACCAAAATGCCCTTTTTGATAAACTTCCTATTTTAACTCATCCATGCCCAAATTTGTTCAAAAACTAAAAATTGGGAAAATTGTTCATTAAGGACCACTAATATGTATTCTAAAGCAATTTCACACAAATAGCTTCTAGAATCTCACATTTTGCAACTTTCGCAATTTAGTCCTTTTGGACAATTCAACCGCAATTTCTCAAAATTGCTTCATGAAACTTTCACACTAGCATGCATACATAGAATAAACCTTAAAAACTCATTCATAACTCTCGGATTTGTGGTCTCGCACCACTATTCCGACTAGACCTTAAACCGGGATGTTACAACTCTCCCCCTTTAGAGATTTTCGCCCTCGAAAATCTTACCAGTAAAGAGGTTTGGATGTTGCTCTCTCATAGCTTTTTCTATTTCCCACGTAGCTTTCTCCACACCATGTTTCTGCCACAACACCTTCACTAGTGCTATGCTCTTATTTCTCAACTGTTTCACCTCTCGAGCCAATATCTTAATCGGCTCCTCTTCATAAGACATATTCGGTCTTATCTCAATTTTCGCTGAAGGAATCACATGTGAAGGATCGGATCGATACCGTCATAACATCGACACATGGAACACATCATGAATCTTTTCCAACTCAACCGACAAAGCCAACCGGTAAGCTACTGGCCCAACTCTTTCTGTAATCTCATACGACCCTATAAATCTTGGACTCAACTTCCCTTTCGTCCAAATCTCATAATCTTCTTCCACGGAGACACTTTTAAAAACTCTTTGTCACCCACATCAAACTCGATCTATTTTCTTTTCAAATCTACGTATGACTTCTGTCAGTCTGAAGCAGCTTTCAGACTATTACGGATTACTCTCACTTTCTCTTCAGTTTCTTTCACTAGATCGACTCCATGGATTCGTTTCTCACTAAGCTCGATCCAATACAAGGGAGTCCAACACTTACGACCATATAAGGCCTCATACGGAGCCATCCGTATACTCGACTGATAACTGTTATTGTAGGCGAATTCGACCAAAGGTAGATATCTCTCCCAACTACCATCGAATTCTAACACACAGCATTGGAGCAAATCCTCAAGAACTTGAATCACTCTCTCAGACTGACCATCAGTTTGCGGATGGAACGCAGTATTGAAATTCAACCTCGTACCCATGGCCTCTTGCAACTTCTTCCAAAACCTCGAAGTAAACCTTGGATCTCTATCCGATATGATGGACATAGGCACACCATGCAATCTCACTATCTCTGCATATACAATTCAGCTAGCTTATCCAGTGAGTAATCAACACATACTGGAATAAAGTGAGCTGACTTCGTTAATCCATTCACAACAACCCACACAGCATCTTTCTTTTTTAGAGTTATCGGCTACCCTGTCACAAAATCCATGGTAACCCGATCCCACTTCCATTCGAGAACCATCACTGGCTGAAGTAATCCTGAAGGCACTTGATGCTCAGCTTTCACTTGTTGACAAATCAAACACTTTGCCACAAACTCTGAAATGTCTCTTTTCATACCCGACCACCAATAAAACTTCCTTAAGTCATTGTACATTTTCGTACTGCCCGGGTGCACTGACAAAGAACCACTATGCGCCTCAAGTAAAATATTTTTAATTAACTTCTCATCTCTAGGTACACAAATTCTGTCACGGTACATCAAAAAATCATTCGAGTCCACTCGAAAATCAGAATCACTTTCTGATCCGCACTTAGCTCTTTTAGCTTGCATCTCACTGTCATTCCTCTGAGCCTTACATATTTGTTGAGCAAATAGCGGCTTAGCTCTCAATTCTGCCAAAATAGCACCATCATTAGATAATGCTAAACTCGTGCTCATAGCTCTTAGAGCATGCAAGGATTTCCTACTCAGGGCATCCGCAACCACATTCACTTTTCTCGAATGATAATCAATGACTAATTCATAGTCTTTCAACAACTCAAGCCATCGTCTCTGTCTCAAATTCAGATCATTCAGATCCATCAAATATCTTAAACTCTTATGATCCGTAAAGATTCGGCACTTCTCACCATACAAGTAATGTCGCTAAATCTTTAACGCGAAAACAATCGCAGCCAACTCCAAATCATGAGTCGGATAATTCTTCTCGTGCGGTTTTAACTGTCTCGAGGCGTAAGCGACTACCTTACCCTCTTGCATCAACACGCAACCGAGACCATTGAGCGACGCATCACTGTAAACCATGAACTCTTTCCCTGATTCTGGCTGAACCAAAATCGATGCCTCAGTCAACATTGTTTTCAGCCTCTCGAAACTCTGTTGACATGTCTCCATCCATTCAAACTTAACATCCTTATGCAATAGTTTCGTCATAAGAGTAGCAATCACAGAGAACCCCTTCACGAAACGTCTATAATATCCTGCTAATCCCAAGAAACTTCTAGCCTCTGACACATTCCTCAGCTATTTCCAATCCACAATAGCCGAAATCTTACTTGGGTCAACTCTGACACCATCACCAGACACAACGTGTCCCAAAAATCTGACCTCTCTGAGCCAGAACTCGCTCTTGCTAAACTTAGCATACAATTGCTTATCTCTTAAAGTTTGCAAGACAATTCTCAAATGTTCCTCATGATCGTTCTCATCCTGAGAATAGATCAATATGTCGTCAATGAAGACAACCACAAACTTGTCCACATATGGTCTAAAAACACGGTTCATCAGATCCATAAAAATTGCAGGCGCATTCGTCAAATCAAACGGCATAACCAAAAACTCATAATGGCCATACCTTGTTCGAAATGCAGTCTTCAACACATCTTGCTCTTTCACTCTGAGCTGACCTCAGGTCTATCTTGGAGAACACTGAAGCTCCTTTCAGTTGATCCATCAATCCTTGGTAAAGGATACTTATTCTTCACCGACACCTTGTTAAGCTGTCTATAGTCTACACACAACCTCATAGACCCATCTTTCTTCTTCACAAATATTACTGGAGCACCCTACGGTGAGTAACTCGGTCTTACGAAACCCTTATCTGTCAACTCTTGCAAATGTTTCTTCAGTTCTTTCAACTCTATAGGTGCCATTCTATACGGAGCAATAGAAATCGTTGTCGTTCCTAAAATCAACTCAGTTCCAAACTCGACTCCTCTCACTGCAGGTAATCTGGGTAACTCTTCCGGGACTACATCTGGATACTCGCGTACCACTGGCACTATTTCAAACTTCACTCCAACCTCTCGAGTATTCAACACGAAGGCGAGATAGGACTCACACCCTTTTCTCAAACATTTCTCAGCCACTAGGGAAGAAATCATCACTGGTAGACTATCCGATCCACCTAATTCAACTCAAACCACATTTCCATTCTCACATTTCAATTCAATGTACTTACTACCACAGTTCACTAAGACACTATGGATAGTCAACCAATTCATGCCTAGGATTAAATCAAACTCATCAAATGGAAACAACATCAAGTCGGCCGGGAAACAATAATTCTCAACCATCAAAGGACAATTTTTACACACCTTGTCCACTAACACATGCTTTCCTAACGGGTTTGACACCTTAACCACTATGCCCGTAGACTCAACCGTCATACTCAGACTAGATGCTAACTTCATGCAAATATAAGAGTGAGTAGACCCTGGATCTATTAAAGCAATAACAAAGGTGTCAAAGAGAGAAAAAGTACTCATTATCACATCTGGGGAGGATGCCTCCTCGTGAGCCCGAATGGCATACGTCCTCGCATGTGCTCGACCCTCTGATCTCACAGCAGAGTCTCTGGGCGCACCTCTACCACTAGCCCCACCTCTTGGGTTTCTTAGTTGTCTACCCCTTATAGACACATCACTAGGTCTCATCTCTTGCTTCTCTTCCTTATTGTCCCACTCGGGGTAGTTTCGGATAAAATGGTCTGGGGAACCACACTTATTTCGAGTATTTCCCCAACACTATCCGGTGTGATATCTACCACAACTTGGGCACTCTGGTTTGCTCTTTGTATTGCCCACACTTTCCATCGAGGTAGCTCGGACTCTCAAACCCGAACGAATATTGTCTGAGTCTTGATGCGAATATCCCACTGAGGCTGTCGTCCAAGGATTCACTTCCTTGGACCTTTTTGACTGGGCTTGATACGACTTGCCCATCGACCTTTTTCTAGCATATCGGGCTTCACTCACAGCCCTTCTTTTTTCTGTACTCAATTCTTCGGCCTTACTTGCCCTTTCAACCAATACCACAAATTATTTCAACTCCAAAATACCTACTAGGAGTTTCATATCCTCATTCGGTCCATCTTCGAACCTCTTACACAAGATGGTCTCTGTCGATACACACACTTAAGCGTATTTGCTAAGCCTAACAAACTCACGCTCATACTCTACCACTGACACTCTTCCTTGCTTCAACTCAAGGAATTCTTTTGTTTTTCGATCAGTAAACCGTTGGATTATATACTTCTTCCGGAACTCTTTCAGAAAGAAGTCCCAAGTCACCCGCTCTTTCGGGACCACTAACATTAGTGTCTTCCACCAATGGTATGCCGAATCTCTCAGCAAGGATACGGCACACTTCAAGCTCTCTTCAGGTGTGCATGAGAGTTCATCAAACACTCTCATCGAGTTCTCTAACCAGAACTCCGCCCTCTCAGGGTCAACATCTACCTTAGCTCTAAACTCCTCAGCCCCGTGCTTCCTAATCTTATCCACCGGGGGTTTCGATAACCTTACTACATCGATACCTTGCGGAGCCACTGGGTTTGGCTGAGGTATAGTAGGAGGTGGAGGAGGTTGAGCATTAGGGTTCACTCGAAAAGGCTTCCCGTGCCTCTTCCCCTTGACCCCTAGCCTCGGGTCCACTTTGTACTGGCACGGTTCCTTGCGCAGGAGCAGGCGCATTACTAGCTGCCTCATCAGTAGTAGATTGATCAGGATCCATATTCTATATAAAACAAGATTTAAAATCATCAGAAGCCACCACACTATAACTGTACACTTATGGCTTGTATAGCTGGACTCTTACACCCGCTATGGTAGTCCTAGAAACGGCTAAACCTAGCTCTGATACCATTAAATGTAACACCTCTTACCCGAATTCTACGTCGGAGTCGGGCCCGAGGCGTTACCATATTGAAATCACTTGATAGCCACTTAGGCTCGTATTAACTACTCTCTAAAGTCACCTCATCAACCTCATTCTCAACTTACGAGACCTCACTCATACACACGAGGACTCTCGAGACCCTATCAAAACTTTTTAAAATCTTAAAAGTTTTCTCTTTTGAACAGGGCTCACACGCCCGTGCAAGTTACAATACGCCTGTGTGAAGTCACACACGCCCATGTCTCCAAACTGTGCTTAAAACTTGAGCATTCTGCCAAATGCCCCACGGCTAAGCAACGCCCGTGCCTCCCAACTATGGTGAACACTGACTTCCCTCACACAGCCTGGAGTCTAGGCACACGCCCGTGTGTCTAGCTCGTGGCCAATTCTAACTTAAAATGTTAACATGCAGGGGACGCACGGTCCAAACACACATCCATGGGCTGACCGTGTGTCACACATGGTCTAGACACACACCCGTGTGTCTATCCACATGGACAAGAACAAAGCTATTTGCTAAGCTCTTCTCACCCCTATAGCATTCACAACATGCACTCATACAACACATCCATAATCAACTCAAACTGAAGTGCAATCTCACATAGAAACTACATCTTTTAATATAATGTAATAGCCAACAACTATGGCATTATACAAAATACACTATCCATCTAAAGGCCAACACATCATAGCCATTTACAACAAAATTCACTAACTTATCTAGCCCCTATACATGCCATATACAAAACATTGAGTTTCATGTACCAGAGTGTGCTGATATGTGGGCTGTCTACCAATGATCCTCGTATCTCGATTCAATGCCTTTACTTCATAAGACAAATGAAAAGAAAGGGAGTAAGCTTTGAGCTTAGTAAGTATTCACATAAACAATTAAGCATCATAGTATAAGCTAAACAACTATTAGCATTATACTAACATATAATGTACAACTATGCTTACTCTTTCTATCATTTACCATATTTCCAACGCAACATGGGTCACATACTCATAACCATTGAAATGCACCCCTACATTGAACATCACATTTATACAATAGTCAACACATCATTATTCTCAATAATACAACCACACAACTACCTTACTCAATTTAACAACCACACAACTAGTTCACATAACTAATCCACACAGTTGATATCTCGGTGGTTTCGCACTTAGCACACCATAATCAATTAATAAGGGGTATCGCACTTAGCTTACCACAAATGTATTCATAGTGGTTTTGCACATAGCCCACTAGACAATATACTAAACGATAGCATCGCACATAGCCAGCTCATCATCAATATGCATTAGAATGGTATCGCACTTAGCCCACCATCTAGCATAATCACAACACATGTACAAGTCTACTTACTCAATCTTTCATCCATTCACAATTACATTCATTCTACTTGAACCACATAGGTTCTCAATCATTCTCATTCATGCTACACACTAGCTAGCATTACAAATTGTAAGTATAAATGCATTGTTTATGCATAGACTTACCTTGATATTCAAAAGTATAGAAAGGTGCAATTTAGTCCACCACCTTGCTTTTGCCTTGGTTTCGATCCAGGCTTTGTCTTTCTTGATCTATAATGAATAAATCAGCTTATTCAATACACACATTGACTAAATTGACCCACATCTTATACTTTAGCAAAATTACTATTTTGCCCCTAAATTTTCTCATATTTACACTTTAGCCTCAAGGATCGTAAAGTGATTTTTATTCAACTTTATAGCCTTTCATGCTAAACCGAACCACTTACTCAACTAAAGCATTCATCAATTCTCACTAAATCACACATGAATGACCAAACTTAAGTTTTTCACAAACTAGTCCTTACATGCATTTGCATGGAAAATCACTTAGCAAAAGATGTTTTTACTATATCAAGCTTTCATATTCTTCCATAAAACATCAAAATACATGCATCTCATACATGGGTACATTTTTGAACATTCATTTTAGCTAATCAAATAGCTAAAAATAACTTTCTCATGCAACTAGGACTTCAAAAATACGAAGAATATAAAAAACGGGACTTAATTGCACTTACTAGCAAGCTTGAAAAATTTGAAGAACCCTAACAATGGCTCTTGCAATTTTCGGCAGCCTTGGAGAAGAAGATGAGTGAATTTTGTCATCTTTTCTCCTATTTTAATCATTTAATAACCAAATGACCAAAATGCCTTTTTTGATAAACTTCCTATTTTAACTCATCCATGCCCAAATTTGTCCAAAAACTAAAAATTGGGAAAATTGTTCATTAAGGACTACTAATATGTATTCTAAAGCAATTTCACACAAATAGCTTCTAGAATCTCACATTTTGCAACTTTCGCAATTTAGTCCTTTTGGGCAATTCAACCGCAATTTCTCAAAATTGCTTTATGAAACTTTCACACTAGCATGCATACATAGCATAAACCTCAAAAAATCATTCATAACTCTTGGATTTGTGGTCTCGCACCACTATTCTGACTAGACCCTAAATTGAGATGTTACACTTGGGACCACTAATCTGAGGTTGAAGAAAATTATTTTCATAATATTTTATGAATTAAAGCGTGTTTACAAGGATGCATGAAAAGGATGCATGAAAATTTTGGTGCTTTAATTTTAGCGATTGTATGCTTACTTACGAAAAAGGACTAAATTGCATTAAATGCTAAAGTATCATTTTACAAGAAAAATATGTCTAATAGCTGTAGATTTTAATTGGAGGTCCCTAATATGCAAATAGACCTTTCTAAAGTTAATAGCTGGTCATAGGGGACAAAGAAATAAATTTTCAAAGCATTAGGTGAGATTTTGGTGGTAATTTGTCTAGTAATATAATAAAATAAGGAGAGGAAAAGATATCATCTTTTCCCCTTCTTCTCACCACCAACATTTCCAAACAAAAACACCATGGGAGTTTGAAAATTTTCAGCAACTCCTTATCTCTACAAGTAAGTGATCTTAGTGGTTTTTATTGAGAATTTTTGTACTTTTGGAGTCCTCAAAGCTTAAGCTAGCTAATGATGGGACTAATTTGCAATATGGTTGAAAGTCTAGGGACTTGCTATGAGAGAGTTTTTTTGCTGAGTTTTTATGGAATAAAATGAATGTTAATGAGAGGAGAAACAACTTTTGTGAAAGGTGTTATCATGAAAACACCTAAATGAGACCAAGTTGTAATGTTGTGATTTAGTGATTAATGCATGAAATAGTTGGATTTGAGAGTAGTTGTAGGAGGAATAAATGTTCAGCTAGGCTTGTTTAATGAGAAAAATGTGATGAAAAATGATTTAAGAGCCTAGGGGCAAAATCATAATTTTGCCATAGTATAAGGGTAAATTGGTCATTTTTGCCTAAGTAGAGATTATGATGTATTATGATCATAAAATGATTGAATGAGTGAATTTTTTTTTGTTATAGATCAAGAAGAGCACAAAATTAACCTTGACTGGGGAAAAGGCAACTTTCGGATTAAACCACAAATTAACACATTTTGCACCGGGGTAAGTTTATGTGTAAACGATGCATCTTAAATACACATGTTGTTACTTATTGGTGCAATATATGATTGAGAACATTTATGATTTAAATGGATGGAATTCGATGGATAATGAATAGTTTTCGTATGAACATTGAAATAGATAGGTAAATATGGAATGTTATCCATAGTGGTTAATGGTGGGCTGTGTGCGATACCACTATAAATATTCTTGTTGGTCGGCTATGTGCGACACCACCTTATTACTTATTCATGATGGGCTATGTGTGATGCCATCGTTTATATTATTATTTGTGGGCTATGTGCGATACCACTGTAAAAATTCTGGTTGGTGGGCTATGTGCGATACCACCCTATTATAGATTAATGGTGGGCTACGTGCGATACCACCGATTTATAGACCAATGGTGGGCTATGTGCAAAACCACCGAGTGTTTAGTATTATTTCAAAAGGTTTTTTGAGAAATTGTTTAAGTGATGTATCATGTAACCTTGTGGTGATAAGTGCAGGGATGTATGTTAATGAATGTGAGCATTATGCTTGTGATATGGTTGGAATGTGGTAAGAGATGAAATGAGTAAGCATGATCATAGAATGTGGATTGTTCTCGCTTGGTATGTAATGCTATTCATTGATTAGCACATATTATGATTTTTATTGTTTACATGTAAACTTACTAAGCTTAAAGCTTATTCCCTTTTCTTTTCCTTTATTTTATAGTGTCAAAGAGCAGGGTCGAGATACGAAGATAATTGGAAGATCACCCACACTATCAGCTCATCTCGGTATATCTAGACTTAGTGTTTTGAGTATGGCATGTATAGGGGCTAGACTATGTGAATTATTTTGTTATTTTGGCCAAGTATGTATTGGCCCCTTTAAAGGATGAACTCTTTTGTATATTGCCATAGTTGATGGCTCATTATTACTAATTTATGAAAAGATGAAGATATTCATGGAAGTGCATGTTGCAAATTTGAGTTGCTTAGTGATTTGTTGAATGGAATTATGATGTGTGAGCTAGGGTGATGAAAAGAGCTTGGCAAATAGCCTTGTTCTTGTCTACACGGGTAGGCACACGGGCGTGTGTCTAGGCCGTGTGAGACACACGTTCAGTCTCATGGATGTGTGACTAGGCCGTGCGTCCCCTGCATGTGTAACACCCCTAACCCGTATCCATCGCCAGATTAGGGTTACGAGGCATTACTGTAACAATTACCAAGTCAATGCACTCCATCCAAACTAACACTTGATAAATTCATATCATTTTATGCTATCACAAATGAATATATATATTCTAACTGGTCTTAATACAACAACTTGCATTATAAGAATCACATGGTCATTTAAAAACAATGAATGAATAGGTATATAATATTTAAACATTTATTTCATTTCTATTATCAACCATACATTCAAGCATACACTATTATTAAACGTATGATACATTTGTTTCTTTAATCATAGACATGAATGCTCACTGTATCAATATCACATATGAAAAATACCATTTACTCACTTATAACACAAACACAAAATAAAATCTAATAGTCACTTACATATTCAATCAAACAAAATTTCAAAGCATTCCATATATATATATATATATAATATTTACAATTACCTAACTAGCACATACCATTTTCGAAATCAACCCATGCAGAAATATGTTCATGTACAACTTTATTATTTACCATTATACACCGAATCCCTATAGCAAAATATACTAGCAAATCACCATTATAAATATATATATATATATATATATATATCATATGGCTGCACATTTAAACTATGAAACATTATACATAACATGAACATATATTTAAACGGAATATACATTATCAAAACATTATCTTAGCCCAAAATGCCATAAACCACAAAACCAAACCATACCTATCATATAAATAAGTACCATGGCCGAATATATGCTAATTAAAAACCCCCACAACCCATGCACAATAATGACATAAACATATACACCATTTTGACCATTAAAAACCATATGCCTCAATACCAAACTAACACAGGAGATAAGCCATGTTCGCATAGCTTTTAATATATATATACAGAACAAAATTCATGGCTCATAACATAGTTTAGCCTATACATGCCTTTAGTCCAAAACTAAACTAAAAAAGTACCAAAATAGATTGATAGTGTGGATGACTTTGTTGACGATCCCCTGAGCTCGTAGCTTGGTCAAAATCTCTAAAACAGAACGATGAACACACGGTGTAAGCTAATTTAGATTAGTAAGTCTTAAGCAAAAGTATCAAATCAAATGGTCATTCAAACATTTTCTAATCCAAATTTAATATCAAACAATTTCAAGGCTTAGTACTTAAATGATATACTAATGTCGAATACTAGTACCCTTTTCTTTGATAACCTCAAAATATCCTTATCTCACCTTAATTGTGCAAACTCACAGAATACACATAAATGTAATATGTATCCACATATAACCAAACCAAGTAAGTATAATATACATATTAAACACATGTAAACAATCATACACATAACTAAACATCTCCATTTACCCTCACATATAGCATTTACACATATGGCCGAATCTCAAAGGCACAACCAAGATTAAATTCCAATATATATCATATTCATTATTTGTAAGACCAAATGAACATATTAAAATCTCGCAAAAATACTTCAACTATATCACATGGTACTCACTTCAAATAGTACTATAACAACTTACCTTATTCATTGCAACTATGAAACTTATACTTACCTGCACATTTACCTTAATTGTAGTAATTACATTCCACCTTATTAATGATCCATGAATCCTCTATTTATAATAAATCACATGCATTAAGCCTGCTAGGTAACAAAGCCTGAAACACACACCGGCACTAAGCCTACTAGACCCGATGTCTGATATTTTATACCGGCTTTTAGCCTGCTAGGCAATAAGTGTAACATCCTTAAATCGGGGTCTCTGCATTTTGTATGTGTTTGCATGTATTGGTAGGCCTACTGTGTTTATTTGATATGTTTTGGGGTCTAGGCATGACCTCGGGCTAGTCCTGGGTCATGGCTAAAAATTGTGTTTTAGCACTTAAGTAGGGGGAGCAAGGAGAATTAGGGGTTAAAGGTAATTACTGGAGGATTTAAGCACAAGAAATCAAGTGGTAAAGTGGTCAAGGAGGCACCACTAAGGTGTTAGGTAAGTGACGCCACATGCAGGGAAGGAGTGCCTGTGTTCGAGCAGCAGGAATTGCACTCCTGCTTATTCTTTTTGACGCCAAAGCTGATGAAGTGGAGTGCTCAGGTTGGACTCTCTTGGATAAGTGTTGAAGGAGTCAACACATTTGAAAGTTGTGGTTGGGAGGATTTTGAGGAGTTTGATGAATTCAAACTTATTTGAATTGGTGGCCAGGAGAATTTCTAGGAGGAAACAAAGGGATGGAGAAGGGGTGTGCTTAGCCGAATTTGGGAAAGTGTTTGGGGCAAGGGGAAATTGGTTTTGGGGTTTTTGGTAGTGGCCGAATGTGCCTAGGTTGGTAGCTAAAATCGACAAAGCTTGGTAGGTCTTGTTTTTTGTGTTTAGTGTCAAACTGAAACCCCAATTGCACCCCCCTCAATCTCTCTTTTCTCTTTTTGGCAATTTTGGGCACTTGGCCGATTGTTCACTTCTTCTCCTTCTTGTTGCTGAAAGCCGAAACTTTCTTTTGCCATTGGAAGCACCTAGCCGAACCTTCATTTGAGCTCTCTCTCTTTTTCTCCTTTGAAACTGAAAGTCACAAGCACCTTAGACTCTTACCGTTTTCTTTCTTAGGCATTTGGCCGAATCTCCTTTGGGAGCCTCTCTCTCATCTTTTATTTTTCTTTGTAGCCAAAAAGTAACCCTCTTCCCTTCATCTTTTTCTTCTTCTCAAGTGCTTGGCCGAACCTTCTTCTTCCCCATCTCTCTTTGTTTTTCTTCCATTTTTATTTTTGCTCAAGCCGAATCCTCATTCATCTTATTTTATTTTACTTTGCCATTCTTTTCTTTCATTCGTTAGTCGCATCTCATTTGTTGTTCTTCTTTCAAAACCTTAGCTGAATCATCTTGATCACTCAACCCTTTGCCGAAATCTCCTTCTTTCTTCTAGGTTTGCTTTGGCCGAATATCAACCAAGAATGGATCTTCCTTGGTTTTTCTCTAATCGGTTTTGAGAAGGGTAAGTGGTCTTGGCCGAATTTTTTATTTCTTTTCTTTCCTCTCTGTCGACTCTTATGAGTGCAAAAGCCGAATTTCGGCATTTGTTGATAGTAAGGCTAACCATTTATAGGAACCGATCTCTTTAGGGACCTCTGGGGTTGTGAAGCAGTGGATCTAAGCCATCTATTTACTATCAACCGAATTCGTTAAGTCTGTGGTAAGGATCCATGTTGGTTCAATCATTCTTTAAGTTGTTTGAAAAACCGAAGGCTATTGAGACTAAGTCTTGTTGTTGGCCGATTGTAGGGGGAGGATCAGTCTCGCATATCTTGGTATTGTGGTTAGCATTCGTAAGGCAGAAAGTGACCGAAGGCGTTATGGACCCTGTTGTCAGCTGAACGTTAGGGGGGGTTGGATCGGAGACCCCAGCCCCTAAGTTCAAGAAGAGGGCAGTGTCGGCTGTTTGCGGTTGGCCACCTGGGTGTAGGCCGGCATCGGAGCAAAGCAGTAGACAGATAGCGGTAGTGTCGATTAACAACAGTACCGACGTAGAGAGCATAGTCTTGTGTGTAAACAGGTGTGTAAACTCTTACACACTTTATTAGTATAATGATGCTTATTATGTTACTGTATAACGATTGGTATTAGTGACTTGCCTTGTGGGCATGAGCTTGGATTCCGGGTAAGTCCCCTGTTATGTGATTTTTGCTATACATCATCATGACTTGTTAAATGCTATGCTATGCCTTAAATGCATGATACATGATATTATGACACGTATGATATGAGCATGATGATGATGGGATTGATGAGAGGAGGGGGATGATTTATTTGGACTGTCACCAGTGGTTTTGACCACAAGATGGGTTGGCCCCATCACTTGATTTGTGACTACGGTCACCAGTGGTTTTGAACACACTATTAATATGATTTGTGACTAAGTCCCAGTGGTTTTGACCACCAGTGGTTTTGACCACGCGATTGATATTTGTGACTACGGTCACCAGTGGTTTTGACCACACATGGATATTGTGACTCGTCCCAGTGGTTTGGTACCACAGTGGGTTGGCCCCATATGATATATTACGGGATTGTCATCAGTGGGTTTGACCATACGATGGGTTGGCCCCATTACTTGATTTGTGACTACGGTCACCAGTGGTTTTGACCACACCGATATATTTGTGACTTCGGTCACCAGTGGTTTTGACCACCAGTGGTTTTGACCACACGGGGTAGAAAAAGGAGATCGGATGGTTAGGTTATGGGTTGCATGATTTGCATGTTTTACTGATGATCTGTGTAAGTGCTTGAACTATCGGGTTGGGGATTTATACACTGAGTCTCGGTGACTCACCCCTTTCCTTTACATTTTGCAGATGAGGCATAGATCGCGAATATGGAGCCGGGGAGGACTCGAGGTGGCCATGCATCTTAGTTGGTTTTGATTTTAAACTGCTATTTCAATTTTAGTAATTTTCCTTAAATTTGGTTTTGGTTTTGTAATAAGGTCGTTAAGTTTATTTTGGGTGTTTGGTTATTACTTGCTTTTATTCTGCCTATATTTTACATATGTTGGATTTATGGACTTGATAAAATTAACCGGTAAAAAGCAATGCTTTCTAAATTATATCTCTTCGGGTTTTCAAACGTTACCATCGGGTAACAAAGTTCACAAAATAATAAGGTAACTTGGATGTTTTTATAACTCAAATTTTCAAATCTTTTTAAAGGCAAATGGTTCTAAACTTGATTTTACTTATCGCGTTCAGTTTTAATAAGTATCCAATGTTTTCTAAAATCGGCAATCACAAATGGGTTTTAATCTTGAGTTTTCCAAGTGTTACGACAACTACTAGAACAACTTCAGCATCAATTATTATTGAGTTTTCTAAACCCTAAAACAAAGCAAGAGTCTTCTTTAAAGATTTTTCCGACAAACTTATGATTTTAAAAATGTTTTGACTCCGTAACCTACCAGATTCGGTCGTGGTGTGTTGACCGGGTTTGGGGTGTTACAATTGTGGTATCAGAGCCAGGTTCAACAGCTCGGCTGTGGGCCTGAGGCCCAAAAATGTTTTAAAGGGATCACGAAAGGTTTTTAGGGGAAAAGTATAGTGATGGCACCGAGTCTCCGGCACCAATCCACCCAGGTAAGTACCCCAAACTGTTGCTTTCGTTGATATGATTATATGATTATGATGAATGGCATGATTGAATAATAGTAGGAACTGCTATAGAGACTGGAACTATAGGACGATGTGTACTCGCAAAAACAACCCCTTATTAAACTTTTCATAAGATTGTGCTTTAAAAGACAGTGGAAAAAAGTCCAACACATAAAACTTTTAATCAGCTCGATTCTTATCGGTAAACATGAGTGCACGTAGACGGGGGCGTAATTTACGTGGACGGGGTAGAGGTAGGATGGCTATATCTGAGTCAGCTGGGTCTGGCCATGGGTCAGGGAATGAGGCACCGCCGCCGCCAGCTCTGGGCACAGAGTTTCAGGAACAGACGAGTGGTGATGACGTAGTGTCACAGGTGATGCTGTGGGTTCTAGAGAGGGTAGCTGGAGTAGGTGGAGGTATGGGGGCTCAGAAATCTGTGACCGAGCGACTCAAGGCTAAGGGTGCAGAGGTATTTAGAGGTGTATCCGGCGTGACACCTAGTACAGCGAAATACTGGTTGGAGGCGTCGGAACGCATCATGGATGACCTGGATTTTTTTCAGCTGGGGGAAAAGCTGAAGGGCATAATATCTCTGCTGCGAGATGAGTCATACCAGTGGTGGCTCACAGTTAAGGGCAGAGCGATGGTGGACGATCTCACTTGGGAATTCTTTAGAACAGCCTATCAAAGGAAATACACAGAGGGCTAGTTATGTTGATGCGCAGCGCGGAGCATTCTTGAATTTGGTCCAGGGTAATAAGACTGTAGTGAAATATGAAGCGGAATTCCTTTGGTTGAGTCGGTAGGCACGGGGTATTGTGGGCACAGAGCATGAGCGCTGTGTCAGATTTGAGGATGGACTGAGAGATGAGCTACAGATGATAATTGCCCCACAGCAGGAACGAGAGTTTGCCGTTCTAGTGGAGAAATCTAAGGTTGCCGAAGGGGTAAAGCAGTCTGTAAGGCGGAATCAGGATAGGGGTTGGAACAAAAGGAGTTTTGGATCATCTGGGTTTTCTGGGAATCAGCAGAAAAGGGTTAGATATAGTGGGTTGAATCAAGCTGCTAGGCCTGCTGCTGCTAATACTCAATGGCCACCACGGTGTGCTCGGTGTGGAAATTCTCACATGGGAGAATGTTGGACTGGTAACAGAGGATGCTTTGAGTGTGGCTCGATGGGGCATCGAGTTAGGGATTGTCCACAGAGATTAGCTAGGCTGCAGTCTGAGGATCAGAACTGTACACAGTTCAGGAGGGATAATCAGCATCCACAGAGGGGCTGAGGTTCAGGCAGGGGAGGTAATGGCTCTGGCAGAGGCCGTGGAGCACCGGGCAGAGGTGCAGGTGGTGCAGAAGCGAGACAGCCTAGGTTGGTCTACGCTGCGAAGTGTCGAGAGGAGTACCTTATAATGCTTTAATTGATGTTGGATCGACGCACTCGTATGTTGCTAGTAGTATAGTGGAAACCATGAACTTAGACTCTGAGATTACTTCTAGGAAGATGACAGTGATAAGCCCTCTAGGTCACTCTGTAGAAGTAAGTAAAATATATAGGAATGTACCCCTAAAACTTCAAGGGGTTGTGTTCTTGGCTGACTTGATGGAACTGCCGTTTGGGGAGTTCGATCTGATTCTCGGGATGGATTGGCTAGTTAAGTATCAAGCTAGCTTGGATTGTGCAGCTAAACGCATGGTGTTGAAGACCATGGAAGGTGAGGAGGGGGTGACGATAGGTAATAGGAGAGATTATCTATCCAATGTTGTCTCTGCACTGAAGGCTGAGAAGATGGTTAGGAAGGGTTGTGAAGCATTTATGGTGCATGTCTGTGCTTTGGAAGCTAAGGATGCAGCTGTGGAGAATGTCCGAATTGCGGAGGAAAAGTCGATAGTTTGTACAGATCACAAGAGTCTAAAGTACCTCTTGACTCAAGAAGACCTAAATTTGAGGCAGCGAAGGTGGATTGAGTTGTTGAAGGACTACGACTCCTAGAGTGAGTACCATCTGGGTAAGGCTAGCGTAGTAGCGGATGCGCGGAGCCGAAAGGTGGTAGCGGACTTGCGAGCGATGTTTGCTCACCTTAGTCTTTTGATGATGGGAGTTTTTTAGCGGAATTGCAAGTGAAGCCGTCTTGGATTGATCAGGTTAAGGAGGTACAGCTGACAGATGAGGTTGAGTGCTCGGAGGTTTCAAGTGCAGAATGGCGAATCTGAGGGTTACAACTTGGGCAGTGATGGAGAACTGTGTTTTCAGGGGAAGGTATGTATGCCTAAGGATGTTGAATTGAGACAGCGTATTCTTCAGGAAGCTCATAGCAGTCCATACGCTACGCAGTCTGGAGGTAGTAAGATGTACCGTGATTTGAGGGAGCAGTTCTGGTGGCCAATGGCTAGCGGCGTGGATTATGTTCCAAGAGGAGCTTGTAGCCAAGTTGTATGTGGCAGAGATACTAAGGTTGCATGGAGTGCCTGTGTCAATTATTTCGATTAGGGATCCCAGGTTCACGTCGAGGGTTGGAAAGCTTTACATCAGGCTCTGGGTACAAGGTTGGACTTCAGCACAGCGTTTCACCCGCAGTCTGATGGACAGTCAGAAAGGGTAATCCAAATTCTGGAGGATATGTTAAGAGGCTGTGTTCTGGATTTCAGTGGTAGTTGGGAGGAGTATTTACCATTGGCAGAGTTCGCTTACAACAATAGTTATCAGGCAAGCATTAAGATGGCACCATATGAGGCGTTGTATGGTAGGAAGTGTCGCACACCTACATGCTGGACAGAACTGGGTGAACGACAGATGTTGGGTCAAGAGTTGGTGGCAGAAACAGAAGATAAGGTTAAGGTGATTCGAGCTCGTCTTAAGGAAGCGTCGGACAGATAGAAATCATACGCTGATCTTAAGCGCAGGGATAATGAGTATGCAGTGGGTGATAAGGTCTTCATGAAGGTATCGCCTTGGAAGAAAGCGTTGAGATTTGGTTGAAAAGGCAAGCTAAGCCCTAGGTTCATTGGGCCATATACAGTGTTGAAGTGAGTAGGACCGGTAGCTTATCAGCTTGAGTTGCTAGCAGAGTTAAGTCAGATTCATGACGTCTTCCATGTTTCCATGCTTAGGCGCTATCGATCAGACCCGTCACATGTGGTGCCAGTTGAGGAGATAGAGGTGAGCCCTGATTTGTCTTTCGAGGAGGAACCGGTACGGATTCTGGATCGGGATGTTAAGGTTCTGTGTAGGAAGTCCGTTCCTTTGGTGAAAGTATTATGGCGGAACCATGGTACGGAGGAGGCCACGTGGGAACCAGAGGATGTGATGCGACAGCAGTACCCTCAACTCTTTTGACCAGGTAATTTCGAGGCCGAAATTATTTTTAAGGGGGTAGAACTGTAACATCCTTAAATCGGGGTCTCTGCATTTTGTATGTGTTTGCATGTATTGGTAGGCCTGCTGTGTTTATTTGATATGTTTTGGGGTCTAGGCATGACCTCGGGCTAGTCCTGGGTCATGGCTAAAAATTGTGTTTTAGCACTTAAGTAGGGGGAGTAAGGAGAATTAGGGGTTAAAGGTAATTACTGGAGGATTTAAGCACAAGAAATCAAGTGGTAAAGTGGTCAAGGAGGCGCCACTAAGGTGTTAGGTAAGTGACGCCACATGCAGGGAAGGAGTGCCTGTGTTCGAGCAGCAGGAATTGCACTCCTGCTTATTCTTTTTGACGCCAAAGCTGATGAAGTGGAGTGCTCAGGTTGGACTCTCTTGGATAAGTGTTGAAGGAGTCAACACATTTGAAAGTTGCGGTTGGGAGGATTTTGAGGAGTTTGATGAATTCAAACTTATTTGAATTGGTAGCCAAGAGAATTTCTAGGAGGAAACAAAGGGATGGAGAAGGGGTGTGCTTAGCCGAATTTGGGAAAGTGTTTGGGGCAAGGGGAAATCGGTTTTGGGGTTTTTGGTAGTGGCCGAATGTGCCCAGGTTGGTAGCTAAAGTCGGCAAAGCTTGGTAGGTCTTGTTTTTTGTGTTTAGTGTCAAACTGAAACCCCAATTGCACCCCTCTCAATCTCTCTTTTCTCTTTTTGGCAATTTTGGGCACTTGGCCGATTGTTCACTTCTTCTCCTTCTTGTTGCTGAAAGCCGAAACTCTCTTTTGCCATTGGAAGCACCTAGCTGAACCTTCATTTGAGCTCTCTCTCTTTTTCTCCTTTGAAACCGAAAGTCACAAGCACCTTAGACTCTTGCCGATTTTTTTCTTAGGCAAGAATCTCCATTGGGAGCCTCTCTCTCATCTTTTATTTTTCTTTGTAGCCGAAAAGTAACCTTCTTCCCTTCATCTTTTTCTTCTTCTCAAGTGCTTGGCCGAACCTTCTTCTTCCCCATCTCTCTCTGTTTTTCTTCCATTTTTATTTTTGCTCAAGCCGAATCCTCATTCATCTCGTTTTATTTTACTTTGCCATTCTCTTCTTTCATTCGTTAGTCGCATCTCATTTGTTGTTCTTCTTTCAAAACCTTAGCCGAATCATCTTGATCACTCAACCCTTTGCCGAAATCTCATTCTTTATTCTAGGTTTGCTTTGGCCGAATATCAACCAAGAGTGGATCTTCCTTGGTTTTTCTCCAATCGGTTTTGAGAAGGGTAAGTAGTCTTGGCCGAATTTTTTATTTCTTTTCTTTCCTCTCTATCGACTCTTATGAGTGCAAAAGCCGAATTTCGGCATTTGTTGATAGTAAGGCTAACCATTTATAGGAACCGATCTCTTTAAGGACCTCCGGGGTTGTGAAGCAGTGGATCTAAGCCATCTATTTACTGACAACCGAATTCATTAAGTCTGTGGTAAGGATCCATGTTGGTTCAATCATTCTTTAAGTTGTTTGAAAAATCGAAGGCTATTGAGACTAAGTCTTGTTGTTGGCCGATTGTAGGGGGAGGATCAGTCTCACATATCTTGGTATTGTGGTTAGCATTCATAAGGCAGAAAGTGACCGAAGGCGTTATGGACCCTGTTGTCAGCCGAACGTTGGGGGGGTTGGATCGGAGACCCCAGCCCCTAAGTTCAAGAAGAGGGCAGTGTCGGCTGTTTGCGATTGGCCACCTGGGTGTGGGCCAGCATAGGAGCAAAGCAGTAGACAGATAGCGGTAGTGTCGATTAACGACAGTACCGACGTAGAGAGCATAGTCTTGTGTGTAAACAGGTGTGTAAACTCTTACACACTTTATTAGTATAATGATAGTTATTATGTTACTGTATAACCATTGGTATTAGTGACTTGCCTTGTGGGCATGAGCTTGGATTCTGGGTAAGTCCCCGGTTATGTGATTTTTGCTATACATCATCATGACTTGTTAAATGCTATGCTATGCCTTAAATGCATGATACATGATATTATGACACGTATGATATGAGCATGATGATGATGGGATTGATGAGAGGAGGGGGATGATTTATTTGGACTGTCACCAGTGGTTTTGACCACAAGATGGGTTGGCCCCATCACTTGATTTGTGACTACGATCACCAGTGGTTTTGACCACACTATTAATATGATTTGTGACTAAGTCCCAGTGGTTTTGACCACCAGTGGTTTTGACCACACGATTGATATTTGTGACTACGGTCACCAGTGGTTTTGACCACACATGGATATTGTGACTCGTCCCGGTGGTTTGGTACCACAGTGGGTTGGCGGGATTGTCATCAGTGGTTTTGACCACACGATGGGTTGGCCCCATCACTTGATTTGTGACTACGGTCACCAGTGGTTTTGACCACACCGATATATTTGTGACTTCGGTCACCAGTGGTTTTGACCACCAGTGGTTTTGACCACACGGGGTAGAAAAAGGAGATCGGATGGTTAGGTTATGGGTTGCATGATTTGCATGTTTTACTGATGATCTGTGTAAGTGCTTGAACTATCGGGTTGGGGATTTATGCACTGAGTCTCGGTGACTCACCCTTTTCCTTTACATTTTGCAGATGAGGCATAGATCGCGGATATGGAGCCGGGGAGGACTCGAGGTGGCCATGCATCTTAGTTGGTTTTGATTTTAAACTGCTATTTCAATTTTAGTAATTTTCCTTAAATTTGGTTTTGGTTTTGTAATAAGGCCGCTAAGTTTATTTTGGGTGTTTGGTTATTACTTGCTTTTATTCTGCCTATATTTTACATATGTTGGATTTATGGACTTGATAAAATTAACCGGTAAAAAGCAATGCTTTCTAAATTATATCTCTTCGGGTTTTCAAACGTTACCATCGAGTAACAAAGTTCACAAAATAATAAGGTAACTTGGATGTTTTTATAACTCAAATTTTCAAATCTTTTTAAAGGCAAATGGTTCTAAACTTGATTTTACTTATCGCGTTCAGTTTTAATAAGTATCCAATGTTTTCTAAAATCGGCAATCACAAATGGGTTTTAATCCTGAGTTTTCCAAGTGTTACGACAACTACTAGAACAACTTCAGCATCAATTATTATTGAGTTTTCTAAACCCTAAAACAAAGCAAGAGTCTTCTTTAAAGATTTTTCCGACAAACTTATGATTTTAAAAATGTTTTGACTCCGTAACCTACCAGATTCGGTCATGGTGTGTTGACCGGGTTTGGGGTGTTACAATAAGCCCGATACATTTCATCGGCACAAGGCCTGCTAGGCTCAAAGCCCGAATATTGATATAATTAAACCATCTCATACACATTACTTACTACCAATATCACATATATCACACATAATTCATATCACTATAACATATCAAACTCAATTAAATATAACTACATTTCATTATTAAATCACTTACCACATTCGGCTTTGGTCAAATTCACATTTATATTTTCGTAATTCAGCATGTAATCAAAGGTATAACTGATATTAACGGTATTAAATTGCTTATAGACTTACCTCGGATATCGTCGGACAACAAAACCGGCTAGTCGATTACTTTAGCTTTTCCCCGATCCAAGTCCTTTTTCTTTTGCTCTTGATCTAAATTTGTTCAAATTAAGCTCATTCAAATACATTTCAATTCAATTTAGTCCTAAAACACTTAAATGGACAAATTACCATTTTACCCCTAATGTTTCACACCTTTACAATTTAGTCCTATTTGCACAAAACACAAAATACACAAAATTTGATTTCACAACCTAAGGGCTGAATATTCATAGAGATTATACAAGTCCATTCATTTAATTTATTTTGCGTTTTAACATCTCAAAAATTTATTTTCTTAAATTAGCCCTATTTAGCTAAATTCGTTAAAAATTCAAAAACAAAACATATAAATCTATCACATATATTTTATAATCCATCCTTAAATAACATAAACAACCAACTATCAACAATGGCTCAACTCAAAATTTTCATCAAATTCAAAAATTAAAGCATGGGTCTTGAACATTTCTAAGTAACGATCTCAAAAACGTAGAACTTATCAAAAATCGAACAAGAACTAACCTTTAATTTTGCTTAATAGTAGCCGAATGTGAGAAAGCTTCAAAAACTTTTCTTTCCTTTGTACTTTCGGTGGAAACAATGTATGAATGAATCCCACTATTATGTTTCTTTTAGTTTAATATAATTATAACTTATAAAATAAATAAAATATAACATTTTAACTAATAAAATAACATAAAGAAACATGTTATAAACCATGTTGCCACTTTATAATACTAATGGACTAATTGTCCTTTAAGGACTTCACTTTAATAACGCCATCTCAATTTAGCCAAAAATCAATAAAGTGGCCACTTTTACCAATTATGCAATTTAGTCCTTTTGTCAAATTAAACACACAGACAGTCAATTTAATTCACAAAAAATTTAGCACACGCTAATTCACATATCAACGACACAAAAATAATATTAAAATATTATTCAGACTCGGACTTGTGGTCCCAAAACCACTGTTTCGATTAGGGTCAAATTCGGATTGTTAAAGCATGCTAGTGTTGCAAGTCAGTGTCGACCACGGGTTAGCCACACGAGTGTGAGCCTAGGCCGTGTGTCCCTTAAGAGGTTACTGACATCATAAACAGAATACCCAGGTTTTTATAGACGGGCGAGGACACAGGCGTGTCTAGGCCGTGTGGAGCACACGGGCCAAGAACACGAGCCTGTGTTCGGCCGTGTGAAAACCCCTGTAGGTTTGAAGTGAAAATAAAACCCACACGGGGTAGGGACATAGGCGTGTGTGACCACATGTCCTGCCCCACATGGGCGTGTCCCAGTTCACACGGGCGTGTGGCCCCTGTATAACTAAAAAATTTTAAGTGCACAAAAGTTCCCGGTTGGATTCCAAAAACCTCTGTATGCATGTTTAAGGCCTCGTGGGCCCTTATTGAGAATGTTTTGGTTATAAATGAAAAATTTTTAGTTGGAATGAAATTTCTTAGTTTAAAGTTGTATGACCAAGTGAGTTAAGCCTGGTAATGCCTCGTACCCAGTTCCGGCGTCGAATACAGCTAGCATGAATTTGTGATTTTATGAAATAAGGACTAAATTGTAAAAGATGTAAAACATTAGGGGCAATTGTGTAAAAATGCCTTAAAGTGATATTGGACTAAATTGAATGGAGAGATGATTAAATAAGTTAATTTTGATTACATATAGATTAAGAAAACTGAAACTCGGATCTAGATCAAGAGAAAAACAAAGTTCTTAACTAATCGACTTATATCGTTGTTTTTACATCCGAGGTAAGTTCGTATGTAATAAGCATTGTTATAATCATGTTTTAAATGCTTTGATATTGTATAAGCTGTGAATACAAGACTACAAACATGTTTGAAAATGATTTGACGATGATTCGGCATAGGAAATCCTAGTTGAACCTTATGAATAGATTAGGATGCGAATGACATGTCATTAGGGAATTCATTGTGTTGGCTTTGGGCCATGATATTAGCACTTCGGGTGCGAGTTCATTGATTTGGCTTCGGGTCATGATATTGGCACTTAGGGTGCGAGACTTTTGAGTATCCAAATTTTTTTCGAATGGTTCAACGGGTCTGTGGAAGATGTGAAATGGTGAGAAATAGATACATATTGGTACAGGTATGTACGGAAAACTATACGAGCATTGAATCTATGGAAGTTGTGAGCTTATGATCAATTATGTGATCAAATTCATGTTAACTTTGTGATTAATGAATTGTTCTATATTTTGTTTTTATAACTTGAATGGTAAATGAATGGTGAATGTTGCTTATTATTTCATACGAGCTTACTAAGCTTTATAGCTTACTCTGTTTAAATTTTCCATGTTTTATAGTGACTTCAAAGTTAGCTCAGATTCGGGGATCGTCGGAGACTATGTCACACTATCCAACTATCACCCTGGTACATTTGAAACTAAGTTTTTGGTCATATGGCATGTATAGGATTATGATTATTTTAATATGTAGTTGGTATTGGGTTTTGCCATTTGAATTGGCTTGTAAATGTCTTGTTTTGATTTGTATATATAGCCATAAGAGTTGGCTTAACTAGGTTGGTTTTGTGATGCTTATTGATAGCAAGAATTATGGATGACAAATGGATAATATTTGAGAAGCAGGCTTATGAATTTGAGCTTAATGATGCATGTTTGGGAATGTCTTATTAGTTGAAATACATATGTGAAATTGGTATAAATGGATTGGCTTATTTTGTGACTTGTGTGCATTGTGGATAATGATATTGAGTTTGCATGAACTAGGTTTGATTTAGCTGGTTTGAATGCATATATATGCTATGAATTGTGCAGTTTGATTTGGTGAAGGTTTGTGCAAGTTTGGGTGACAAATTGGCTTGGTTAATAGCCTATTTTTGTTTACACGAGCAGAGACACAAGCGTGTGTCTCAGCCGTGTGTAGCACACGGTAATGTACACGACCGTGTATCCCCTAGTGTTGAATTAGAAACCAAGTCAGTATGCTCCACATGTCCTCACACACGGGCATGTGACTTGGCCGTGTGATATAAGTTAGTATACCCTACAGGTTTGGCATGACCTAACACACGGCCTAGCATACGGCAGTGTATGGCCATTTTTAAGGCACATAGGCTAGCCACATGAGCTTCTGTGTTGGCCATGTCACCCAAGTCAGAGATTTACACGGGGTCGGACAAGGGCTGGGACACGACCATGTGCTCCCATTTTGAATGTCCACATGGCCTGTGACACGGGCATGTCTTTGGCCGTGTGAGACATACAGTTGGGCCACACGGGCGTGTGTCCCCTATTTTTGAGAAAATTTTCTAAGTGTTCTAAGAATTTCTAAAGTTATCGGTTTAGTCCCGAACCATTCCTAATGCATGTTTAAGGCATTGTAGGCTCGTATTAGGGACAAAATGATTGATTGTGAATGAATTTTATGTGAATTATATGTTTAAATATGTTATAAGTCTGGTAATACTCCATAACCCTATTTTGACGTTGAATACGGATGAGGGGTGTTACATTTATTGGTATCAGAGCTATGGTTTAGTCGATTATATGACTAACTGTAACAGTCTAGTTTAGACCCTAGTCAAAACAGTTGTTTTGGGACCTCAAATCCGAGTTAGAATAATATTTTAATATTATTTTTTGTGCCTATGATACGTGATTAAGCATGTGTGAAAGTTTCGTATGAAAATTTGTCTATTTGTGTGCTTGATTGGACAAAATGACTAAATTGCATAAAGTGTAAAAGTGGCTTTCTAATTGATTGAGTGCCTATTTGATGTGGCTTTTAAATAAGGAGGCCTTATGAGGTAATTGAGCCATTTATAAGATAGTGGATGGTTAAATGGCATAATAACCTAGATGTTTATTTGTCTTATTTGATAAATGGAAGGGTAAATAGGTAATAGTAATATTATGTTAATTAAAACATAATAATAAAACATTTGTTTATCTTTTTGACTCATCCACCACCGAAAATCATAAAGGAAAGAAAAGGTTTGAACTCTTTAAACATTCAGCTAGCTTTTAGCCAAATTCAAGGTATGTTTTTGATTGGTTTTTGATAATTTCTACGTTTTTGCAATCGTTGCTTTGTATACTTCAAAACCCATGTCTTAATTTTGAGATTTGATGATGTTTTTGAGATGAGCCTTTGATGAACTCATGTGTTTTATGATGTTTAATGGTGAATTTTAAAAGATATATAATTGATAAACATGTCTTGTCTTTGAAGTTTTGTTGATTTTGAGTATTTTGAACTTAATTGAGAAAAATAGTATTTTGAGGGACTAAATTGTGAAATAAATGAAATGCATGGATTGATATGAGCATAGTGTGTATTCGGCCAAGCATGGGTAAAAGCAAATTTGTTGTATTTTGGTGATTTGGTGAAATAGGGAATAAAATGTCCAAATGTGTAAATGCGAGGGCTAACTTGTAAATTGCCCTAAATATGTGTAGTTGGATTTAATTGTATGAGTTGTTAAATAAATGGATTAAATTTGAATATGTATAGATCAAGAATCGAAGAAAACAAACTTAGATTGCGAGAAATCAAAAGTAATCGAGTAGCCGTATCCGTTTCCGTTAAACTGAACTCGAGGTAAGTCGATATACAAATAAATGTATTTGAATTGAATTATTCATATATATATGAAATGTAAATTGCTGTGAATATCTATTGATATGGAATGTATATGGAATTCGGGTTTATATATATATATCGACAAGTTATCAGTGTCCAAGAATTCCCGTTTGAACCTAGGGATAGATAGGATAGTATTTGTCATGACATAGGTGTCCGTTATGTAATATCATGTAAGACCACGTCTAGGACGTTGGCATCGATATGAGATTTACGTGTAAGACCATGTTTGGGACATTGGCATCACATTCAGTTTGTGTAAGACCCTATCTGGGATAGAGGCGTCGATATCTGATTACATGTAAGACCACGTCTGGGATGTTGGAACTGTACGACTATTTTGAGCATTCTGAGTATCCTATTAGATTCTGAACTGTTCAACGGGCATGTTTGGGAAATGAACAACTTGGTGAGTTGTATATCAGTTTCAGGTACGTTTGAAAAGTATACTATGTGAGTGAAAGGTAAGTGTCTATATGAACTTACTATGGTGAATATGTGTATTGAAATGATGAGATGATATGTGAATATATGCTTGATTGAACTATGTGCATAAGTGATGCTTGGGTTAAAGAATGTGGTAAGAGATGGCTAAACAAATGAGCTAAATGCTATGTGATAAATTTGCATATAAGAAGTATTTAAGTTGATGTATCAATATGGTTATGTGCATTTTAGTGCTAAGTTTATTTGTATATGGCTTACTAAGCTTTTGGAAAGCTTACTCTCTGTGTGTTTTTACTCTGTTTATAGGCTGTCAAAGCTATGAAAGGCTCGGGAATCGTCAAGGAACATTACCACACTATCAAACTCAACTTTGGTACTTTTGAATGTATATATAACTAAATATGGCATGTATAAGCTAGTCATTTAGTATATGTTTGAGATGTAAATAGCCATGTGATTTGGCTAGTTAAATGTTGGTAATATGCATGAGTGAATATGGTATATGAAGCATGTTTTGATATGGCTTAATGGAAATGAAATGGTCTTATGAATGGTAAGCTTATTTATGGGTTGATGCCATAGTGATTTAGTGAAGTTGTGGATGAGTTATGCTTGGATTTACATGTGAATTGATGTGCAAATTGGCATGTTTAGAAATGAGATTGAATGTCAAAATTTGATGATTATTTGACATGTACTTGGTTGCCAAATTGTGTGTGAAAATAGGTTTGTATGTGCTCGTAGGTATGACCCAAGTGTGGGTGGCATTTTGGCCTTGCAAATGGCCTATTTTGCATACACGGTCGTGGCACACGGGCGTGCCTAGTGGCCGTGTGAACAAGTCAGTAGCTAGCTTAATTTTACACGGCCATGGCACACGGGCGTGTCTGGTGGCCGTGAGGATAAGTCAGTATACATGCTCTATTTTGGCATGGCCGGGACACATGGGTGTGTCTGGTAGCCATGGGAGGCACACGGCTTGACCACACGGGCGTGTGACCTCTGTAACTTTGAAAAAGTTTTAAATTTATGAGAATTTCCTTATGTGTTCGACTTAGTCCCGGCCCTAATCTAAAGCATGATTAAGGTCTCGTTGAACTATAAAAGGGACACTTTGATTGCGTTTTGATGATTTGTATTATGAAACGTCTGTAAAAGTTTCCGGTATGTCTGGTAACGCCTCGTAACCCTAATCCGACGTCGGATACGGGTTAGGGGTGTTACACTAACGTAGCGTATGTGAGAGTCTAGCTATACATGCCATATATAACCTGTGATAGTGTGATGACTCCTGACAATTTAAACTGTGTTTTCATATAGTAAATGAATCCTAATCGAGCTGTAGCTAACAATGTTGAAAGTAATTCGCCAGCTCCCACTCAAGGGGCAGTGTCATCCAAATCTAGAAACGTATCAAGTAGTCACGGGGGAGAGGCTAAAGAAGCCTTTTTCCAAATGATGAATGAATGGTTCACACAATTTGTCCGGATGAATCCGGCTGCTCAACAACCTCCACCCCCACCTAATCCCTAACTTGTTACCGTAGCTCCTCAAGGTGTGGAACTTCTACGAGTAAATAAGCCACCAGTTGATAAAATCTGTAAATACGGGGCTCAAGAGTTTAGAGCTACCGTTGATGATGATCCCGAGAGAGCTGAATGTTTACTTGAATACAGTATCCAGGTATTCGATGAACTTTCCTGCACGTCAGCTGAGTGTTTAAAATGTGCCATTTCCTTATTGAGGAATATTGCATATCAGTGGTGGAATACCTTAGTGTCTATGGTACCGAGAGAAAGAGTTACTTGGGAATTCTTTCAGACTAAGTTCCGGAAGAAATATATAAGTAAAAGATTTCTCGATAAAAAACATAAAGAGTTTTTAGAATTGAAACAGGGCCGTATGACTGTGACCGAGTACGAAAGATAATTTGTAGAGTTGAGTTCTACTGAAGAAATCATGTACAAGCGGTTTGTTGATGGGTTGGACGAGGATATTAAACTACTGGTTGGAATTCTAGAGTTGAAAGAATTTATTGTCCTGATTGATAGAGCTTGCAAAGTCGAGGAGCTCAGCAAAGGAAAGAGAAAAATAGATTTAGAGGCTAGAGACTCGAGGAAAAAATCAATGAGTAAACCATATCAATCTTCGTCAGAGAAATTTAGAGACTCTATACTCATTCGAATGCTTTAGTGGGATATCTAAGTAAAGATCGAGGAAAGCAATACTCAAGTCCTAAATCTCAAGCTACTTCAGTATCGAGTATTGGCAGTGTAAGAAACAATAAACCTGAGTGTCAATAGTGTGGGAGACGACATTTTGGAGAATGTTGGGATAAAAGTAATAAAGCTTGTTACAAATGTGATTCGCTAGATCATTTTATTCGGGATTGTCTTGAGTTATCCAAGAAAGATAAATATCAAAGTACAAGACCAAGCAATACGACAGCTAAAGGGAGAACAGCTAGAAATGAGGGAAATACGACCAATAGTAGAGGTGTGACAAAAGATTCGGCTAAGGAATCCAAGGCAAGAGCACTAGCTAGAGCTTACGCTATTCGCGCTTGCAAAGACGCGTCATCACCAGATGTTATCACTGGTACTTCTCTTTATGACTCTAATGTGATTGCTTTGATTGATCCTGGATCAACTCATTTGTATGTTTGTATAAATTTGGTGTCTAATAAGGGTTTGCCTGTTGAGTCTACTGAGTTTGTGATTAAAGTATTGAACCCCTTAGGCAAGTATGTGTTAGTTGATAAAGTTTGCAAGAACTGTCCTTTAATGACTCGGGGTTACTATTTTCTGGCTGATTTGATGCTATTATCGTTTGATGAGTTTGATGTAATTTTGGGTATGGATTGGTTGACTCTGCATGATGCCTTGAAATGTCAAAACGATGAAATTCTTCGAATTGAATCAGATGAGTCGAGTGGGTTGCCTGTTGTGATTTCGTCTATGTTAGCTTAGAGATGTGTGAGGAAAGGTTGCGAAGCTTATCTTGCTTATGTTTTGGATACAAAAGTGTCTGAATCTAAGATTAAATCAGTGGCAGTTGTCTGTGAGTTTCCTGATGTGTTTCCAAAAGAATTACTGGGGTTACCATCGATCAGAGAAGTTGAATTTGCTATTGAATTAGTGCTGGGAACTTCACCGATATCGATAGCTCCGTACAGAATGGCTCCTACAGAACTAAAAGAGTTGAAAGCTTAGCTGAAAGAATTAACAGATACAGGTTTTGCATGACCTAGTTTTTCACCCTGGGGTGCGCCAGTATTGTTCGTAAACAAGAAAGACTGGTCAATGAGAATGTGCATTCACTATAGACAGCTCAACAAGGTTACAATAAAGAATAAGTATCTGTTGCTGAGAATAGATGATTTGTTTGATCAGTTGAAAGGGGCAACAATGTTTTCGAAGATTGATTTGAGATCTGGCTATTATCAGTTGCGATTTAAAGATACAAATGTGCTGAAAACTGTGTTCAGAACGTGGTACGGACATTATGAATTTCTTATTATGCCTTCCAGATTGACTAAGGCTCCTACAGTCTTTATGGATTTGATGAATCAGATTTTTAGACCGTATTTAGACAGATTCGTTGTTGTGTTCATTGACGACATTCTGATCTATTCACGAGATGAGTCTGAGCATGCCGGGCTGTAACACCCCTTACCCGTATACTACGCCGGAGCCGGGTACGAGGCATTACTGTACTTAACTCACTTGGTCATACAACTTAAAATATCTCCTTCACCATCAAAACATTCTCATTAAGGACCTACGAGGCCTTAAACATGCATACGAAGGGTTTCGGAACCCAACCGGAAACTTTAGTGCACTTAAAAATTTTCACCTAAACAGGGGCCACACGCCCGTGTGAAATGGGACACGCCCGTGTGGGTAGGCTGTGTGGTCACACACGCCCATGTCCTTCACCCGTGGTCGACACTAACTTATTTCACACGGCCAGACACACGCCCATGTCCCTCACACGGCCTCGACATGTCCGTGTGCCAAAACCTTGGCATTCTATTTATGACGTCATCATCTCATTATGGTCACACGGTCAAGGCACATGCCCATGTCCTTAGATCGTGTGTCGAATTAAATTCCAATTTCAAAGTGTGGACTTCACACGGCCTGGGCACACGCCCGTGTATGTGGTTGTGCCTTCCACACGGCTGAGACATACGCCCGTGTCTCTGCCCGTGTGTTTATTACAAAGCTTACTAACTTGCAAAACTAACATGCAGGGGACACATGACCTGGTCACACACCCATGGTACTAACATGTGTCACACAATGCCTAGACACATGCCCGTGTTCCTACCCGTGTGGACAAGAACAAGGCTATTTGCCAAGCTCTTTTCACCACCCTAACTCACACAACATAAATCCATTCAACAAATCACTAAACAACTCAGCATTGCAATATACACTTCCATGAATAACTTCCTCTTTTCATATATAATAGTGAGCCATCAACTATGGCTATATACAAAAGAATTCACCTTTAAAGGGGCCAACACATTCTTGGCCAATATAACAAAACAAATTACCTAGTCTAGCCCCTATACATGCCATACTCAAAACACTAAGTCTAGATATACCGAGAGGAGTTGTTAGTGTGGGTGATCTTCCAATTATCTTCATATCCCGACCCGGCTCTTCGACTCTATAAAATAAGGGGAAAAAAAGGGGAGTAAGCTTTAAGCTTAGTAAGTTTACATGAAAACAAATAGCATCATAGTATGTGCTAAACAATAAATATCATTACATACTAAGCAAAAACAATACACATTCCATGATCATGCTTGCTCATTTCATCTCTTACCACATTCCAACCATATCAAAAGCCAAATGCCCACATTATTTAACATAATTTTCCCACATGATCACAAGAAATAACACATCATAATTTTCCCAATAAACCATTCATAATACTACCAATCACTCGGTGGTTTCGCACTTAGCCCACCATCAATCTTTAACAGGGTGGAATCTCACATAGCCCACCAACAAGAATATTTATGGTGGTAACGTACTTAGCCCACTAAATAATATAAACGATGGTATCGCACATAGCCCATCGTGGATAAGTAATAAGGTGGTATCGCACACAGCCCACCATTTATTACTACGGATGTTATTTCACATTTACATATCTATTTCGTCTTTCATACGAAAATTATTCAATACCTACCAAATTCAATCCCATTGAATCATACATGTTCCCAATCATACAACGCACTAATAAGTAACAACATGTGTATATAAGATGTATCGCTTACATATAAACTTACCTCAGTGCAAAACGCGTTAATCAACGGTCTATTTCGTAACCTTGCCTTTTCCTCGGTCAAGGTTGATTCCATGCTCTTCTTGGTCTATAACAACAAAATTCACTCATTTAAAACATTTTATGATCATAATGCATCAAAATATATGCTTAGGAAAAAATAACCATTTTGCCCTTACACTTTGGCAAAATTATGATTTTGCCCCTAGGCTTGTAAATCATTTTTCAACACATTTTCTCATCAAACAAGCCTAGATGAACATTTATTTCTCTTACAAATACTCACAAATCTAACTATTTCATGCATTTATTACACATTTTTAATCTTTGCATTCAAGTCCTATTTAGGTGTTTTCATGTTAACACCTTTCACAAAAGTTGTTTCTCATCCCCCTAACATTCATTTTCTTCCATAAAAATTCAGCTAACAACATAAACACTCTAATGGCAAGTCCCTTGACTTTCAACCATATCACAGATTAGTCCCCTCATTAGCTAGCTTAAGCTTTGGAGACTCCGAAAGTACAAAAATTGTCAAATAAAACCACCAAAATCACCTTCTTGCAAGAGATTTGTTTTGTTGAAAATTTTGAACTCCAAGAACCCTTATTTCTCTCAATTTTCGGTGGTAGGAGAAGAAGGAATAGTAAAAGATGACAACATCTTTTATTCATCTTATTTTACTCATTTTTATCACCTAATTTCCACTAAATTTGACCAAAATTTAATGTCTTGTCTCCCTAGCCTCTATATGGCCGGCCATCACAAATTCAATGGCCTAATTTCACTTTAAGGACCTCCAATTGATATTCTTTGGCTATTAGACACCTCTACCACTTATAAGGGAACTTTCGCACTTTATGCGATTTAGTCTTTTTTCACAATTAAGCATGAAATCATTAAAATTAAAACACCAAAATTTTCATATAGCCATATATTAATGCCATAACACGTAAAATAATATCAAATAATTTTCCTCAACCTCGGATTAGCGGTCTCAAAACCACTGTTTCGACTAGCCCCAAAATCGGGCTGTTACAACTCTCCCTTCATTTGGAGATTTTTGCCCTCGAAAATCTTACCGGTAAAAAGGTTTGGATATTGTTCTCTCATGGCTTCTTCCGGTTCCCATGTAGCATATTCCACCGTGTTTTTTCTATAACACTTTTACTAAAGCTATGTTCTTATTCCTCAATAGTTTAACCTCCCGAGCCAATATTTTAATCAGTTCCTCTTCATAAGTCATGTCCGATTGTATCTCAACTTCCGTTGGAGGGATCACATGCGAAGGTTCGGAACGATATCGTCGCAACATTGACACATGAAACACGTGTATTTTCTCTAACTCTACTGGCAAAGCCAACCGGTATGCCACTGGCCCAATTCTTTCAATAACCTCATACGATCCTATGAATCATGGACTCAATTTGCCCTTACGACCAAATCTCAATATTTTCTTCCACGGGGATACACTTGAAACTCGATTTCTTTTCTTTTCAAATCCGCATATGACTTTTGTCGGTCTGAAGCAGCTTTCAGACTATTACGGATCACTTTCACTTTTTCCTCGGTCTCTTTAACTAGATCGACCCCATGAATTTTCTTCTCACTAAGCTCGGTCCAATACAAGAGAGTCCGACACTTACCACCATACAAGGCTTCGTACAGTGCCATTCGTATACTCGACTGATAACTATTATTGTAGGCAAACTCAACCAAAGGTAGATATCTCTTCCAATTACCTCTGAATTATAACACACAGCATCGTAGCATATCCTCAAGAACTTGAGTCACTCTTTCAGATTGGCCGTCAGTTTGAGGATGGAACGCAGTACTAAAATTCAACCTTGTACCCAAGGCCTCATGCAACTTCTCCCAAAATCTCAAAGTAAATCTCGGATCTCTATCTAATATAATAGATACAAGCACCCCATGTAATCTCACCACGTCAGCAATATACAACTCGGCCAACTTATCAAGAGCATAATCAACATGCACCGGTATAAAGTGAGACTATCAACAATAACCCACACAACATCTTTCTTTTTCCGGGTCATTGGCAACCCTGTCACAAAATCCATGGTGATCTGATCCCACTTCCACTCAGGAACCACCACCGGTTGAAGTAATCCCGAAGGTACTTGATACTCAGCTTTCACTTGCTAACAAATCAAACAACTTGTTACAAACTCAGAGATGTCTCTTTTCATACCCAGCCACCAATAAAATTTCTTCAAATCATTGTACATTTTCGTGCTACCGGGATGTACTGACAAGTGACCACTATGTGCTTCATGTAAAATTTCCCGGATCAACTTATCATCTTTTGGTACACAAATTCTGTCGTGAAACATTAAACAACCATCTGAACTCACTCGAAAATCAGAATCATTACCCGATTCATACTTAGCTCTCTTAGCTTGCATTTCATGATCATTCTTTTGAGCTTTACAGATTCGCTGAATAAATAGCGATTTAGCCCTCAACTCGGCCAACATAGCACCATTATCAGAAAACACTAAGCTCGTGCTCATAGCTCTCAAAGCATATAAAGATTTCCTGCTCAAGGCATCCGCAACTACATTCGCTTTCCCCGGATGATAATCAATTACTAGCTCATAGTCCTTTCATAATCCGAGCCACCGCCATTTTTGCAACTTCAAATCCTTTTGGTCCATTAAGTCCTTCAAACTCTTATGATCGATGAAGATTCGACACTTCTCACCATATAAAGAATGACACCAGATCTTTAATGCGAAAACAATCACAGCCAACTCCAAATCATGAGTTGGGTAATTCTTCTCATACGGTTTTAGTTGTCTCGAGGCTTAAGCTACTACCTTACCCTCTTGCATCAACACACAACCGAGACCATTTAATGATGCATCACTGTAGACCACAAACTCTTTCCTCGACTCAGGTTGTACTAAAACCGGTGCCTCAGTTAACAATGTTTTCAATCTCTCAAAACTCTGTTGACATTTGTTAGTCCATTCAAACTTGACATCCTTATGCAACAGTTTTGGCATTGGGGTAGCAATTATGGAAAATCCCTTTACGAACCGTCTGTAGTACCCCGCTAAACCCAAAAAGCTTCTGACTTTTGACACATTCCTCAGTGGTTTCCACTCCACAATAGCCGATATCTTACTCGGATCAACTCTAATACCATCACTCGACACAATGTGTCCTAGGAATCCAACCTCTCAGAGCCAAAACTCACTCTTGCTAAATTTAGCATACAACTGCTTGTCTCTTAAAGTCTGCAAAACAATTCTCAGGTGCTCTGCATGATCACTCTCATCCCGAGAATCAATCAGTATATCATCGATAAAGACAACTACAAACTTGTCCAAATACAGTCAGAAGACATGATTCATTAAATTCATAAAAATCTTAGGAGCATTCGTTAGGCCAAATGGCATGACAAGAAACTCATAATGGCCATACCTCGTCCGAAATGCAGTTTTCAGCACATCCTTCTCCTTAACTCTCAACTGGTAATAGCCAGACCTTAGTTCTATCTTAGAGAACACCGTAGCTCCCTTCAGTTGGTCAAATAAACAATCTATCCTTGGTAAGGGATATTTATTCTTCACTGTCACCTTGTTGAGCTGTTTGTAGTCTATGCACAATCTCATTGACCCATCTTTCTTCTTCACAAAAAGCACCAGAGCACCCCACAGTGAATAGCTCGGTCTTGCAAAACCCTTGTCCGTTAACTCTTGCAACTGAGCTTTCAGCTCTTTCAACTCTAATGGTGCCATCCTATACAGAGCAGCCAAAATAGGTGCCGTTCTCGGAACTATCTCAATCCCAAACTCGACCTCTCTAACAGGAGGTAATCAGGGTAACTCTTTCGGGAATACATCCGAAGTCTCACATACCATCGGCACTGATTCAATCTTTATCTCAGACTCTTGAGTATTTAGAACAAAAGCGAGATAGGACTCGTATCCTTTTCTCAAATATTTCTCAGCCACCATGGAAGAAATTATCACCGGTAAACTATCTGATCTACCTGATTCAACCTGAATGACATCTCCAATTTCACATTACAATTGAATAAGTTTTCTACCACAGTTCACTAAAATACTATGAGTAGTCAACCAGTCCATACCAAGAATCAAGTCAAATTCATCAAACAACAACAACATAAGGTTTACCAGAAAACAATGACCTCTAATTGTCAAAGGATAATTTCTACACACTTTGTCAACTAACACATGTTTGCCTAACGGGTTTGACACCTTTACTACAAATTCCGTAGACTCAACAATCATGCTCATACTAGATGTCAATCTCATGCAACTGTAAGAATGAGTAGACCCTGGATCAATCAAAGCAATAACAGAGGTTTCATGAAGAGAAAAAGCACCCGTTATCACATCTGGAGATGATGCCTTTTCACGAGCGCGAATGGCATAAGTCCTTGCAGGTGCTCGACCCGCCGATCTCACAGCAGAATCTCGAGTCGCACCTCTACCACTAGTCCCACCTCCCGAGTTCCTTTGTGGTCTACCTCTTGAAGATACATTGCTTGATCTTATCTCTTGCTTCCTTTCCTTATCATCCCTCTAGGGCAATTTCGGATGAAATGATCGGGTGAACCACACTTGTAGCAGTTTCTGCTATTCCCCCAACACTCCCCCGTGTATTGTCTTCCACAATTTGGACACTCTGGTTTGGACTTCAGATTGCCCATAGTTTCCATCGAAGTGGTTTGAACTTTGAGCCCGAGTATGTGTTACCTCGGTCTCTATGTGAATATCCAACTGACGTAGTCGTCCAAGGGTTTACTTCCTTGGACCTCTTTGATTGAGCTTGGTATGATTTACTCATTGGCCTTTTTCTTTCATTTCGGGCCTCACTCACAACCTTTCTCCTTTCCTTATTCAGTTCTTGGGCCTGACATGCCCTATCAACCCACACTACAAACTATTTTAACTCCAAGATCCCAACTAGAAGTCTGATATCCTCATTTAGACCATCTTCAAAACCTCTTGCACAAGATAGCTTCTGTAGACATGCACTCTTGTGCATACTTGCTGAGCCTAACAAACTCGCGCTCATATTATGCCACAGTCATTTTTCCTTGCTTTAACTCAGGGAATTCCTTCCACTTCTGATCAACAAATCGCTGACTTATATACTTCTTTTGGAAATCTTCCAAAAAGAAGCCCCACGTCACTCTCTCCTTTGGAACCACTGATGTCAACATTTTCCACCAATGGTATGCCGAATCCCTCAGCAAAGACACGTCACATATTAAGCTCTCCTCAGGTGTACAAGAGAGTTCATCAAATACTCTCATTGAGTTCTTAAGCCAGAACTCTGCCCTCTCGGGGTCATCATCTATATTAGCTCTGAACTCCTCAGCCCCTTGCTTCCGAATCTTGTCTACCAGAGGCTTGGTTATTCTCACGACATCTATACCTTGAGGAGCCACAGGAACTGGCTGAGGTATAGGAGGGGGTAGAGCAGGTTGAGCATTAGGAATTGCTGGTACATACTCCGTGTACCAATTACTCATCATTTGGAGAAAGGCTTCTCGGGCTTCTTATCCTTGACCCCTAGTCTAGGGTCCACTCTCTACACGCGCGGTCCCTTGTGCGGAGGCCGGCACGTTACTAGCTGTGTCATCAGCAGCTCATCGATCGGGATCCATTTACTATATAAAAACAAAGTTTATACTTATCAGAACCCACAACACTATCAATATACACTTATGGCATGTATAGCTAGACTTTTACACACACTACAGTAGTTCGAGAACTGACTAAACCATAGCTCTAATACCACCAAATGTAACACCCCTTACCCATATACTACGCCGGAGCAGGGTACGAGGCGTTACCGTGCTTAACTCACTTGGTCATACAACTTAAAACATCTCTTTCACCATCAAAACATTCTCATTAAGGACCTACAAGGCCTTAAACATGCATACGAAGGGTTTTAGAATCCAACCGAAAACTTTAGTGCACTTAAAAATTTTCACCTAAACAGGGGCCACACGCCCGTATGGGCAGCCTGTGTGGTCACACACGCCCATGTCCCTCACCCGTGGTCGACACTGACTTATTTCACATGGCCAAACACACGCCCTGTCCCTGGCCCGTGTCCCTCACACGGCCTCGACACGCCCATGTCTCAGCTCGTGTGCCAAAACCTTGGCATTCTACTTGTGACGTCTTCATCTCACTATGGTCACACGGTCAAGGCACACGCCCGTGTCCTTAGACTGTGTGTCAAATTAAATTCCAATTTCAAGGTGCAGACTTCACACAGCCTGGGCACAAGCCCATGTTCGTGGCCGTGCCTCCCACACGGCTGAGACACACGGCCGTGTCTCTGCCTGTGTGTTTATTACAAAGCTTACAACTTGCAAAACTAATATGCAGGGGACACACGGCCTGATCACACATCCATGGGACTGACCGTGTGATACGGGCCGGCTCGGGGTGAGTCGAAACGTATGCGGGTTGCCCAATCGCCTACGAGGAGGAATCAAGCCTTCAGAAGATAATCGGAAAATATAAATGAGTTTGCGGAAGCTTAAATAAATAAAAATAGGATTTGGTTCGGTTTTGATAAAATAAAATATAAAATAGATAAAAGGATAATTGGATGGAGATGGATAAATGAACTTAAACGAGAAGCGATTCAACACTAAAGAGTGTCACCCCGGGTTCTATAATGTTTAAGGTGGATAAATGGATTCGAAGGTGGAAATGGAAATACGAACTTAACTTAAGAAAGATTCAACACTATATAATAGTGTCACCCCATTTCTTATATCGTTAAGGTGGATAGGTGAAGATAGGTTGATGAACGCCACACCAAACGAAATTTGGTGATAAGTTCAAACAAGCCGAAGACGCCACAAGCAAAGCTTGATAAGTCTAACGAAACTTGTACGAAAACAAAGAGGAGATAAACTCACTCAAATGAACTAAGTTCATAAAATTTCATTCATAAAAATTCTGTGTCTCTACAAATGAAAATGGCCAAATATTTATAGCCAATGTGCCTTACAAATAAAAATAAATAGCAAGAATTTTGGTCTTCAATTTGCTGTCCAAGATATGAAAAATTAATCCCAAATATTCTTGTGACCTCCCAACGTGGCCATTATCTTTATTTTCAAATGTGCTTTGCCATCCACTATTCCCACAACCACCCATTTCATGTTGCTTTGTATTTAATTCATGCTCCCAGTAGCTTTTATTTGGCCGTCCATACTCCCTCTATTTTAAAAGGAATTTAAAATTTGTTTTGGCTCCATAAATTGTTCTTCATGCATCAATCTTCCATGTATGCTTTATAATTCTCCATGAATTGTGGCCTTCCACTTGCCGTCCAACTTAATGTAAAAACATGTGAACAAAACCATTAATCATTCTTTATGTTCCATGATCAAATGTTTCTCCCTTAAAATATTAAGCTTCCATGCTGTCCCATGGTGGTTCTTCATGCCTCCAACTTGATTAAATAATTTCAATATGTGTCATCTTGTGCCGCATGCTCTAATCAACAATTTGCCCATTGCCATCCATCACTTGGTTCTTTATGCATCCATTTTAAAATCAACCCCATTTGGCTATTATCCATCATGCATTATTTGTTTATTCAAGACAACCATGCCTATGCTCCTTGTAAATGATTTAAAAAAAAATTCAGCTCCATCATTCCTTTCTCCAAGCTCAAGGCCGTCCATCTCATAAGAATATTTGTTTATTCTTCCACCAAGTTGCTCCCCAATATTTTAATCAATTCCATCATCTTAAAATAATGGAGCATGCCGTCCATATTGTTTCCACTACCACTTGCACATTGAATTTCATTTAGCTATCATCAAGTCTCCATGCCGTCCATGCATTCCCTTTTGGCCTCAATTATTTATTCATGATTTGTCTTTCTCTCCCCAAGTGTGCCGAATATTCCTATTGCAACATAAAAGTGCAACAATTAAAATTAACCCATTGGCTCATAAATTTAACAATAGACATCTAGACATATTTAATATGATACTAATTATTTGGCAAATTAATTTGCTATAGAAAATCAATTAAACAAATTAAGATGTTTAATTCATTTAATTAAAATTCAGCAATTTAATTTTCAACAAATTCAAAGACTCGATTTATTTAAAGCAATAAAAATTAAAATTTGGCGTCGAGCTTCGTCAACTTGAAAATTCGGTGGGTGCCCCGGGCGTGCCCGTATCATCCCCTCCCTCTTCAAGATGATTCGTCCTCGAATCGACCTGTTGGTTGTCCGAACAAAGCTCCTTGTTCGTCTTTCCTCGATCAAACGGGAAGGATGATAATAACAATTCCTGAAGAAGATAACCAAGAATTAGCAAGATTGGCTTCAAACAATCTTGCAACCCAACTACGAACACCATCAAACAAGTAAATCGCATGTGATCGAGTAGTACCAAATTATCGTTTAAAAGAAATAATGCCTTGTCAAACATTTGCAATAAATTTCAAAAGATCTCAAGGCGTGTATATGATCTACTTGGAGTCCAAAATGTATGCTTATCACGCGAATAGTAAATTAAATGATATACATAAGCATCACAAGTAGATAGATGACAAAATTCACATGGAACACATAATTGAACAACCAAACCTTGCATTGTTCGATATGTGGGCTCTCTCATACACGAATAATAACAAGTATCAGACACAAGAATCCTTTTGTCGACCATTAAAACAAATAGACCATCAATAGGTAATATAAGACAATTAATCATAACATGATCTAGATGTTTGGCAAAAAAAAAAGTTAGAAACACAAAGCTTATCGTAATCCGAAGAGAGTAACAACGCATCAACAGTTTCAGAAGACTTACCCTTATACTCAGAAAGATAAAGATCAGTCTTACCTTGATCGAGTAATACAAACCTTCTCTCCACGGTCAAGTAGTGTAATCGAAGCTTTGCGTTCAACTCAACCATTTTCAAATGGAAAGTGAATTTCAAATACAGCCATAAAAATTGTTTAAGGAACGAATAAAAATTAAAAACAAAGTTGACAAAATTCATTACCTTATTCAAAAACCAAGTATCAAGAATATAGAAATCTTTCAAACTTACCGGATGATAGTTGAGTTTTCCACAAAACAAATCGAAACATATGCCCGATTTATGGGACTTAGGTTCCGAAAAATCAATCACGTTAACCAATAAGAATTATGTACATTCAAGATAAAGCAATCAAAACTCTTAACATATTTCAAAATGTATTTACAAAAACTCAACATTTTCATATTAGACAACGAACTAATCTCGTAATATCTACAATCAAACAAATTGGGGTTAGAAGAAAAATCATCTTTATACAAAAAATTCGATGGAGATTGAATTACTTCAGAACACTTTCTTTCCTTACCTTCCTTACCTTTTTCACTCAAATGAAATTGCTTTTCTTCGGGAAGGTACTGAAGTTGGAAATCATCGTGCGATACATTGGACACCTGAAATGAAGAAACAAAAGAAAAACATAATTCCAAGGAGTTAGTAGAAAAACCACTCTCTTTTTCTTGCTCATCTTGTGTTCGTGTTCCTTTTTCCAACTATTTTTTTCTCCCTTTTCTTCTTTTTCATTTTTTATTTTCTTTTTTCTCATTTTTATTTTCTTTTTCAATTTCTTTTTCTTTTTCTTCTTTTTTTCTTCTCTCGAGTTCGTTCCATATTCGCTCGTTTTCTTTCATGATCTTCTCTTGCCTTTCTTTTCTTTTTAGTTCTTTTTCTCTCTTCCTTTCATCACAATAAGAAGAGGATACAAAAGAATCAACATAAGTAAAATTTTGTTCAAGAGAAGGGTTAGCGTTCTCATAGATATCCCGATGAGTTCTTTGGGAACGTTTCTCCAATAGAGACTTAGACGAGGAATAACTTGTTCCTTCTCGTTCGTGGCCTCGAAAGGATTTGAACTCGTATCTTTCTTCTCTCCGTCTAGAAAACCTTGAGGAATCTGAATCTTGACTAGAGTCTCTTCGCGAATAGTTTCGGGATGTACATTGCTGTGAAGTTGACTCCGTTTTCCGACTTGAAGAAAGCCGATCTCGTTGGTCTCGTTCCTCGATCCGATCCAAGTGCTTTTCCAACTTGTTTATGGCTCTTTGCACTCCGTTTAACAAGTATTGGTAATCATTGGATGAGAACTCTTCTTGAGACATATTTATTGAAAGAAAAATCGCTCACACTCGTATTTTTACTAGTATAAGACTTTTTTTTAATGAATCACTCTTGTCTTTTATCGCTCAATCTCGTCTCACAAATTCGTACTTGTTTCAAAAAGACTTATTGCGGCTTGAGGGTCGGCTTCAAAATTGGTAACAAGGGTTTGATGCAGGGGAAAAGGTAGGCTAACAAAAATTTTTTTAATTATTATTTTTTTTTTGTCACGGGTAGGCTAAAACAAAGAAAAAAAATTCTAGGGGTTGGGCAGGAAGATGAAGAGGGTGGAGTAGTGGCTTTAAGATCGGGAACAAAGTAGACAAAATGAACAATATTGCAAACTTTCAGAAATTTCAAAACACTTTTTTTTTGACCCTTTTTTTTTGTATTTCTTCTTCTCTTTTTTTTTTCAAATGAAAACAAATACAATAGGAACGAAAATAAAAAATTTTTTTTGAATTTTTTTAACTTCAAATTTTTTTTTTGAATTTTTTTTACGAACCTATTCCGGCTTCACGTATGGTCGTCAGTAGTCCTCGTTTTGTAGCTCTGATACCAGATGATACGGGCTGGCTCGGGGTGAGTCGAAACGTATGCGGGTTGCCCAATCATCTACGAGGAGGAATCAAGCCTTCGGAAGATAATTGGAAAATATAAATGAGTTTGCGGAAGCTTAAATAAATAAAAATAGGATTTGGTTCGGTTTTGATAAAATAAAATATAAAACAGATAAAAGGATAATTGGATGGAGATGGATAAACGAACTTAAACGAGAAGCGATTCAACACTAAAGAGTGTCACCCCGGGTTCTATAATGTTTAAGGTGGATAAATGGATTCGAAGGTGGAAATGGAAATACGAACTTAACTTAAGAAAGATTCAACACTATATAACAGTGTCACCCCGTTTCTTATATCGTTAAGGTGGATAGGTGAAGATAGGTTGATGAACGCCACACCAAACGAAATTTGGTGATAAGTTCAAACAAGCCGAAGACGCCACAAGCAAAGCTTGATAAGTCTAACGAAACTTGTACGAAAATGAAGAGGAGATAAACTCACTCAAATGAACTAAGTTCATAAAATTTCATTCATAAAAATTCTGTGTCTCTACAAATGAAAATGGCTAAATATTTATAGCCAATGTGCCTTACAAATAAAATTAAATAGCAAGAATTTTGGTCTTCAATTTGCTGTCCAAGATATGAAAAATTAATCCCAAATATTCTTGTGACCTCCCAACGTGGCCATTATCTTTATTTTCAAATGTGCTTTGCCGTCCACTATTCCCACAACCACCCATTTCATGTTGCTTTGTATTTAATTCATGCTCCCAGTAGCTTTTATTTGGTCGTCCATACTCCCTCTATTTTAAAAGGAATTTAAAATTTGTTTTGGCTCCATAAATTGTTCTTCATGCATCAATCTTCTATGTATGCTTTATAATTCTCCATGAATTGTGGCCTTCCACTTGCCGTCCAACTTAATGTAAAAACATGTGAGCAAAACCATTAATCATTCTTTATGTTCCATGATCAAATGTTTCTCCCTTAAAATATTAAGCTTCCATGTCGTCCCATGGTGGTTCTTCATGCCTCCAACTTGATTAAATAATTTCAATATGTGCCATCTTTTGCCGCATGCTCTAATCAACAATTTGCCCATTGCCGTCCATCACTTGGTTCTTTATGCATCCATTTTAAAATCAACCCCATTTGGCTATTATCCATCATGCATTATTTGTTTATTCAAGACAACCATGCCTATGCTCCTTGTAAATGATTTAAAAAAAAAATTCAGCTCCATCATTCCTTTCTCCAAGCTCAAGGCCGTCCATCTCATAAGAATATTTGTTTATTCTTCCACCAAGTTGCTCCCCAATATTTTAATCAATTCCATCATCTTAAAATAATGGAGCATGCCGTCCATATTGTTTCCACTACCACTTGCACATTGAATTTCATTTAGCTATCATCAAGTCTCCATGCCGTCCATGCATTCCCTTTTGGCCTCAATTATTTATTCATGATTTGTCTTTCTCTCCCCAAGTGTGCCGAATATTCCTATTGCAACATAAAAGTGCAACAATTAAAATTAACCCATTGGCTCATAAATTTAACAATAGACATCTAGACATATTTAATATGATACTAATTATTTGGCAAATTAATTTGCTATAGAAAATCAATTAAACAAATTAAGATGTTTAATTCATTTAATTAAAATTCAGCAATTTAATTTTCAACAAATTCAAAGACTTGATTTATTTAAAGCAATAAAAATTAAAATTTGGCGTCGAGCTTCGTCGACTTGAAAATTCGGTGGGTGCCCCGGGCGTGCCCGTATCACCGTGTGTCACACACGACTTAGACACATGCCCGTGTGCCTACCCGTGTGGACAAGAACAAGGCTATTTGCCAAGCTCTTTTCACCACCCTATCTCACACAACATAAATTCATTCAATAAATCACTAAACAACTCAGCTTTGCAATATACACTTCCATGAATAACTTCATCTTTTCATATATAATAGTGAGCCATCAACTATGGCTATATACATGTAACGCCCCAAATCTTGGGCCTAGATGAATTGGGCTTTGGGCTTTGGGTCTCAAAAAATTTTTAAGTGAGCGAGAAAATGACAATTGGCATGTGGGCTTTGAGGGTTAATAAATTTGAAGTGTCTAGGGGTGTTGGAGATGTCCTGGGATCAAGTAAGGGTATAGGAAAAATTTTGGTTTTAGCCCAAGGGAACTGTGACTTCAGTTAGTAGGCCTTCTAAATAAATGAAGAAGAAAAATGACACAAAAGAGCTTGTGGTGTAGCGGCAAAGTGGCGCCACTTAGGGAGCAGGGAGGTGGCATCATTAGCAGGCAAGGGAGTCCAAGGTTCGAGTAGTGGCATGATATTTTATTGGGGTATTTATTTTGCAGATTGGATGGCCAGAGTTTGTGTTGGATTTGAACTCTAGCTTTGGAGAGTTTGTCTTGTGAGATGGTTGTGGAGGAAATCAAGGAGGGATAAGGGGAGAGTATCTTAGAGTAAATTTAGGATGAGACTGAGGAGTTATCAGGGAGAAAAGTTAGGAGCTAAGAAGTGTAAAGAGTTGGTGCCGTTTTGGGAAGTGAAAAGTGTATAAATTCAGATTAGGAGGGTAAATGAGTGCCGTTTTTGGGTCTTTTAGGGGGTATTACGAATTTTCATTGTGGCTTTCGGCATTTGGAGAGTTTTGCAAATAGGCCAGTCTTTCTTTCTTTACCGAATATCCTGTAGTTACCCTCACGCAAGCACATTTGATCTTTTTCTTTTCTTCTTGTTACCTTTTCCAAACCCTCTAAAGCAGAATAATTCCACCCTCCCTTTGCCTAAATCTTTTTGTGCCGTCACTATTTCTTCAACCTAGCCGATTCTTGTGTAAGTACTTTACTCTTTCAATTGGTCTTGCTAGAACTGACTTCTCCTTTCCCTCACTCTTTCTAAATTGATTTTGGTAAGGGATTGATATCGAATCTCTGTTCTTCAAATCTCTATCGAATTACTCTTTATGCGTTTTTGGATTTGGGTAAGTATTCTTCACTTTTGGTTTTGAAGGTTGGCCGAATGGTCGTAAGTAATGTAAGAGTGACTTAAGATGGATATAAGTCACTTATGGTTCAGTTTTTAATAATTAAGATTGATGCAGATTTAGGAAGTACTCGTGATTAGTGATCGAGGGAAAGCTATTAAGCCATTGAGTGACATCGTTTGTAGGATTGTGGCTAAGGAGATCACAGCGCGTTTTGTTATCAGGTGTGTACATACACTATACACAAATGGATTGGGAAAGCTCGAAATCCCAAAAGTTTGGTTTTGGTAATCTTGCGAGTGTGCGAACACTTGTATGAGGGAAATGGAATCGATAATAAAGACCCCATGAGCGATCTCATGGACTTGGGTCGTGTTGTGGCTGATGGGCCGTGGGCTCAAAATAGGCGAATTTGATAATTTCGTAATAAGTGATGAACTAGTCATGCTGGTTACATGGCTTGGAATGTGATTGGGCCAGATGGGCCATATTAATGTGATTTGGGCCTAAGGGGCCATAAGAATGTGATTGGGCCAGACGGGCCATATGAATGTGATTTGGGCCTAATGGGCCATACGAATGTGATTGGGCCAGATAGGCAATATGAATGTGATTTGGGCCTAATGGGCCCTACGAATGTGATTGGGCCAAACGAGCCATATGAATGTGATTGGGCCAGACTGGCCATATGAATGTAATTTGGGCCTAATGGGTCATACGAATGTGATTGGGCCAGACAGGCCATATGAATGTGATTTGGGCCTAATGGGCCATACGAATGTGATTGGGCCAGACGGGCCATATGAATGTGATTCGGGCCTAATGGGCCACACAAATGTGATTGGGCCACAAGGGCCATATGAATGTGATTTGGGCCTGGTGGGCCATATGAACGTATGTGAATTTGTTTGGGATTTGTAAGGGGTCTTGGGCTTAGTATTTGGTAAATCGCTTAACCTTACATAAAACTTTAATAATCTATTAAGTGCGACTGTGAACAAGTCATAAGGTTTAAGTGTGGCAACGGGCACATGCATGTCTAGGATTGGATCTAGGGAGAGCTTGGTACTTAAACGGTCTTAATGACCCACCTCCTCTTCTCTGGAATCCTACCTGGTGCGTAATGTTCACTTAGCCGCGAGGACTTGTTGACGGGCCAAGGTTCATAATTAAGACCCATACTGTTAAGAATTACTAAAATACCCCTATATGGGTGGGTCAATTTAGAAATCCCCACAGAAGTGTTTCGGTTGGACGGAGACGATGTGTACTTGGATGGATTATTTGGGGAGGGTTTGCATAGCATTGCATGTATGATATTATTATGTTATTATTATGATGTGTATGCTATTTGTTTGATGAGGGTCGTACACACTGAGTTTTCGAAAACTCACTCCCTTTTTTATTTTTCTTAGGTGATCCTTAGTAGGCAGTTCGACGGATGAAGGGACTCAGAGGTGGCCAACTAGCAAGACGATTAGACCTATTTTTCTTAATATCTAAATTCTAGATTTTAAGTGATTTACTTTAAGTTATTTTTTTCCGGATTGTAATAAGGATTTCCCTCTAGTTATTATTCCATTACTTCCACTATGCATTGGAAATTTTGAAACGAAACCTGGATTTATTTCTTTTAAGCATACTTTAAGTTTTTAAAAATAATTGTTTTTTAAGAACGAGCTTCTGCTGTCAAAAGAATTTTTTTTTAGTAACAAGTAAATGGTTTTTTTTTATACACCTCGTTTTGAAAGGAAATTGGGTTTTACTTCACTTTTCTTTAGAAGGGTTTTCAATGAAAACAAGGTTTTTGCAAAAACACTTCAATGTGACACGCCGGATTTGGGCCTAACTTCTAGGCCGGGTTTGGGGTGTTACTGTAACAGACCGAATTTGACCCTAATCGGAACGGTGGTTTCAGGACCACGAATCCGAGTCTGAGAAATATTTAAATATTATATTTCGTGCTTATTATATGTGAATTAATGTATGTGAAAGTTTCGTAGAAAAATTTAATCGTTTGTGTGTTTAATTTAGAAAAAGGACTTAATCACGTAAAATGTAAAAGTTGCAAACTATAGTGCAAAGTGCTAGAATGATGATGGCTTTTTCATATGAGGTATTAAAAGGGCAAATAGCCCATTTTTAAGTTAGTGGGTGGTATATGACAAGATTAACCTTAAGTTATATTTTGTTTTTATTATTAATTAAAGGTTAAAATGGTAAATCATTAAAATGCTAATATATGTTAAACGAAATAAAAAAAAGAAGAAGCCATATGTTCATGTTTTGGCAGAAACTTAGCAAGGGAGAAGGAAGAAAAACCCTTAGGCACATTCGGCATTGTTCAAGCTCAATTAAGTATGAATTTTAGTTCGGTTTTCGTTAATTTCTACGTTTTTGAGATCGTTGCTTCGAACATTAGCTGACCCATGTTAGAATTTTTAAATTTAAGCATGCTTGATGTTCGGCCATTAACATGTTCTTGTGGTTTTTGATGTTTGATGATTTTAAATTAAAGATATGTTAAGATTAGTATGTTTTGTATTGGAAATTTTAGTGAATTTGAGTATTTTGGGCTAAATTGCAACAATGAATTTTTGAGGAGGCTAAAATGCAAAATAAATGGAAGAAATGGACTTGTATAGTCCCTATGAATATTCGGCCCTAAGGTGCTATAGTGAAATTTTGTGTATTTTGTGTTTTGTGCAAATAGGACTAAATTGTAAAAATGTGAAACATTAGGGGTAAAATGGTAATTTGCCCATTTATATGTTTTGGGACTAAATTGAGATGAAATGTGCTTGAATGAGCTAAATTTTAATGTGTTTAGATCAAGAACAAGGAAAAACGGATTTGGATCGGGGAAAGGCGAAGGTTATCGAATAGCCGGTCTACATTGTCCGTCGATAGTCGAGGTAAGTCCTTAAGCAAGTATATGCCAAAGAATTATTTATGAACATAGTATATGATGAAATTTGGAAATTTAAAGTATAAAAATATATGTTGGCCGAATGTGGGGGTATGAGTTTGTAGTGAATTTATTTTGTTAATGTAATGTGAATAAGTATGTTCGGTTTAATATGTGAAAGTAATATGAAGTATATGAGATGGTTGTGATTTTAGTACTAAGTAATGTGTATTGAAATGTTGAATGTGATGATATTTCAGGCTTCGAGCCTAGCAGGCCTTGTGCCGGTGATTTACTTTGGGCTTCGAGCCTAGCAGCCCTTGTGCCGGTGATGTATTTCAGGCTTAATGCCTAGCAGGCTAAATACTGGTGTTTTAAATTCTCGGACTTCGAGTCTAGCAGGCCAAGTGCCAGTTTACGCGATTCGGATTAATGCATAACTTGTTATACGCTGGTGAGTTTTCAATTCCCGAACTTTGGTTATGAAATAGTAAAGTTATGAAACAAACCAAGAAAGCTTAAGTTTATGAATGTGAATTTGTGAGTTTGGCTATAAGGTATTTATTAAGTATACTTTAATGTTATGATTATATGCTATGATGCTAAGTAAATGAAATGGTGAAAGAAAGTGATATACATATGATAGATGGAATGTAATTATAATGTATACTATGAGTGAAATGGTTATAGAAAAGCATGAAAGAAGTAATTATTTGTACAAGTATAATTATATGCATAAGTGTGTGATTATTTATTCAGTATATAATATACTGTGGTAAAGAAATGAAAGTTGATATATGTACAGTGAGAAGGGATATTCAGTTATGGTAAATTAAATATTAAGTCTTGAATGTTTAATGTTAGGAAATGTTATTATTAAATGCTTGTATACTTCAATGTCATATTGTGGTTGCTTAAGACTTACTAAGCTAGCAAGCTTATCTTGTGTGTATCCCTTATTTCTTTTATAGATTTCGTTCAAGCTACGGGCTCAAAGGATCATCAGAAGAATCATCCACACTATCAACCCCTTTTTGGTACTTATATATTTGGTTTTTAAATCAAAAGGCATGTATAGGCTAACTCTATGTTTGAATATCATTTTGGTGATGTATAATAGCCATGCGATAATGGATTAAATTTTCATACTAAGCTCGGTTCTATTTACCCTTGACTATGAGATTAATATGTTTAGCTTCAACTATTCGACTAGTGGCTGTTCTTTCATTTCCAGCTTATGTATTATGCGTACTATATGATTGCTTGTTGTAATGTCAATGTTGGTGTTAAATTAGCCAAGTGTTTCGGCATTTAAGTTAATATTTGCAGGTATAATTCAAGGGAGGTATATGTAGTTGAGCATCATTCGGAATTTATGTATGTATGTCAACTTTAGTTGATTTACGAAGTGTGAATTATATTGAGTATTGCATGTGTGTGTATTCGGCCAAACCTAGGTGATAGTTGCAAATGTAGTTAGCATGTTTAAATAAGTTAGTGTTTAGGCTCATAGTCGAACATGGAAAATATGTGTAACTATGATGTATTCAATATATATATATATATATATATATATTTGGCTTGTGAGATTGCTTGATTTAATTGAGTGCATGAAACTACTAATACACGGTTTGTGCTAGGTAACGAATATGAAATGTTATGAATGAAACCTTGTACATTTGGCCAAATATTTAAGTACATAGGTGATGTGTAATATATTGCATGTATTCAATTATTTGAAAATAGGTTTTTTGCCATATGAAATTGGTCTGAATAGAAAGCAGTTGCATTAACATTTGAAGTATACCTATTTTATTAATTAGTTACGAAAAGTTTAATTGTTTATAAGTTTCATAGATCAAGATCATTTTGAAAAAGGTGGTGCATGTAATCTGTATTGTCTGTTTATGATTAAATTATTTGATGAAGATGATCAACTGAGATTTAATCAATTGAACGGAAGTTTTAATTTACATGGTAATACTTGTAACCCTAATCCGGCGACGGACACGGGTTAGGGGTGTTACATTTTATTGGTATCAGAGCTTATGGTTTAGTCGATTCTAGGACCACTGTAGAGCGTGAGAGTCTATCTATACATGCCTTTTATTGTATATACGATAGTATGGTGACTTCTGACAATTCAAACTGTGTTTTATATAGTAAATGGATTCCGATCCTGACAAAGCCGTAGTAGATGATGTAGAGAGTGTAGCGCCTGATCGCGCACGCGGGTCAGCGCCGATAGACTCTCGACCTGTCTTGGGTAGCCAAGAGGGGGATGCTAAGCAAGCCTTCTACCAGATCATGAATGAATGGTTTACCCAATTTGTTCAGAATAACCAGACTGTACAACAACCTCCACCCCGAATAATCAAACTCCGGCACCTTTAGCACCTCTGATGATAGATCTGATGAGATCTAGTAGGCCTCCTGTTGATAAAATTAGGAAATTTAGGGCCGAAGAATTCAAAGCTAATAATGATGACGACGCAGAGCGAGCTGAGATGTGGCTTGATAACACTATTCAGGTACTTGATGAGCTATCATGTACTCCAGATGAATGCCTGAAGTGTGCTATATCTTTACTACGGGACACTGCATATCACTGGTGGAACACACTAGTATCAGTGGTTCCGAAAGAAAAAGTGACGTGGGATTTCTTCCAAATCGAGTTTTGTAAGAAATATGTTAGCCAGAGGTTCATTGATCAGAAAAGGAAAGAATTTCTGGAGTTAAAACAGGGCTTCATGACTGTGACTGAATATGAGCGGAAATTTGTCAGATTAAGCCGATATGCCCAAGAGTGTGCATCAACTGAAGCCATTATGTGCAAAAGGTTTGAAGACGGTTTGAATGAAGACATAAAGTTGCTTGTGGGCATTCTTGAAATCAAAGAGTTCGTGGTACTTGCTGAACGAGCTTGCAAAGCTGAAGAGCTTGGAAAAGAAAAAAGAAAGGCTGAAATGGAAGCTAGAGACACTCGTAAGAGATCATCGAGTAAGGCTTTCCAATCTGTATCTAAAAAGTTTAGAGATGACTTTAATCGACATAAAGCTACTTCAGACCTGTCTAGACGAGATCTACCTCCAGTGAGTTCCCAAGCCACTTCGATGGCTAGTGTTGGTAATGTTCAGCAGAACCGGGCTGAGTGTAAGCATTGTGGAAAATGGCATTCTGAGAGTTGTAGATTCTGTAATCGGTCCTGCTTTAAATGTGGATCATCAGATCATTTTATTCGAGAGTGTCCGATGTTAGCCGACCAAAATACGGTTCAGAACATTAAACCGAGCAACACGTCAGCACGAGGTAGACCACCCAGATATTCAGGCAATGTAGGTGCCAGTCAAAGAGGGACGAAGGACACTACAGTTCGATCAGAGGCCCGAGCACTAGCTAGAGCTTATGCTATACGAGCCAGAGAGGATGCTTCTTCCCCAGATGTCATTACCGGTACTTTCACACCTTATGATACTACTGTGATTGCATTGATTGATCCTGGTTCAACTCATTCATATGTGTTTGAAACTCTAGTATCCAGTAAGACTTTGCCTATTGAGTCTACTGAGTTTGTGATCCGTGTGTCCAACCCTTTGGGTAGATGTGTTTTCGTTGATAAAATGTGTAAAGGTTGCCCGTTGATGATTCGAGATTCCTGCTTTCCAGCTAATTTAATGTTGTTGCCTTTTGACGAGTTCGACATAATTTTGGGAATGGACTGGTTAACTTTGCATGATGCTGTGGTAAATTGCAAAAGAAAGATTATTGATTTGAGAAGTCAGAACGGAGAAATCATACGGGTTGAATCTAATGATCTGAGCGGGTTGCCTACCTTAATATCCTCGATGTTAGCCCGAAAGTATGTGAGAAAAGGATGTGAAGCTTACTTGGCTTATGTGTTGGATAATAAAGTGTCCAAAAAGTAGATTGAATCTGTACCAATTGTGTGTGAATACCCAGATGTGTTTCCTGAAGAATTACCGGGTTTACCGCCAGTATGAGAGATTGAATTTGGAATTGAATTAGTACTGGGAACGACTCCGATTTCGATAGCTACGTATCAGATGGCACCTACTGAGTTGAAAGAGTTGAAAGAAAAGTTGCAAGAGTTGACAGATAGGGGCTTTGCACGACCGAGCTTTTCTCCTTGGGGTGTACTAGTTCTATTTGTGAAAAAGAAAGATGGAACTATACGAATGTGTATTGATTATCGGCAGCTGAATAAGGTGACTATAAAGAATTAATAACCGTTGCCTCGGATTGATGACTTGTTTGTTCAGTTAAAAGGGGCTTCAGTGTTTTCGAAGATAGATTTGAGATCGGGTTATTATCAGTTGTGAGTCAGAGATTCTGATGTGCCAAATACTGCTTTCCGAACGAGGTACGATCATTTTGAGTTCCTAGTCATGCCTTTTGGACTTACTAATGCACCTGCTGTCTTTATGGATTTGATGAATCCGGTTTTCAGACAGTATTTGGATCGGTTTGTGGTAGTGTTTATAGACGATATCCTGATCTACTCCAGAAATGAAACTGAACATGTCGAGCATTTGAGATTGATGCTACAAACTTTACGAGATCAACAGTTGTATGCAAAGTTTAATAAGTGTGAATTTTGGATGAAAGAAGTCAGCTTTTTAGGTCACGTCGTTTCAGCATCAGGTATTCGGGTTGATCTGAACAAAATATCGGCTATACGTGATTGGAAGCCACCAAAAAATGTTTCCGAAATTCGAAGCTTTCTGGGACTTACGGGATACTACAGACTATTCGTCAAAGGTTTTTCCATGATAGCTACACCTTTGACAAAGCTACTACAGAAAGATGTCAAGTTCGAGTGGTCGGAAAAGTGTCAGAAAAGTTTCGATCAGTTGAAAGCCCTTTTGACCGAAGCTCTAGTGTTAGCTCAGCCTGAATCGGGTAAAGAATTTATTGTTTATAGTGATGCTTCTTTGAATGGCTTGGGTTGCGTTTTGATGCAGGAGGGCAAATTATCTGACTCATGAAACAAATTATCCGACTCATGTTCTGGAATTAGCAGCCATTGTGTTCGCATTGAAAATTTGGCGTCATTACTTATTCGGTGAGAAATGTCATGTTTATTCAGATCACAAAAGTTTGAAGTACTTGATGACTCAGAAAGATTTGAACTTGAGACAACGTAGATGGTTAGCGCTGTTGAAAGACTATGAATTAGTGATTGACTACCATCTGGGGAAAGTTAACGTTGTTGCAAATGCCTTAAGTCGAAAATCATTGTTTGCTCTTCATGCGTTGAATGCACATATGGTTATGTCTGGTGATGGTTCGATCATAGCCGAGTTGAAAGCAAGACCGAGGTTTATTCAGCAAATTTGTGATGCACAGCAAATTGACAAAGATATGATTGCTAGACTAGCTTAGTGTGAAAATGATGCAGAGTCAGAATTTCAATTTGACGCAAATGATTGTTTGAACTTCAAAGGCCGAATATATGTTCCGAGGAATGTGGATTTGATTCAGATGATTTTGAATGAGGCTCATAGTAGTCGACTATCGGTACATCCAGGTAGCACGAAAATGTATAATGATTTGAAACAGTCCTATTGGTGGCCTGGAATGAAACGAGATATATCAGAATTTGTTTCAAAGTGTTTAATTTGTCAGCAAGTAAAAGCCGAGCATCAAGTGCCTTCTGGGTTACTTCAGTCGATCATGATACCTGAATGGAAATGGGATAGAATCACAATGGATTTTGTATTCGGTTTGCCTACAACATCGAACAAGAAAGATGCAGTCTGGGTTATAGTGGATAGACTGACCAAATCAGCTCACTTTGTGCCGGTTCGTACAGACTATTCGCTCGATAAACTTGCTGAGTTGTATGTATCTCAAATTGTGAGATTACACGGTGTGCCGAGTTCCATTGTTTCAGACAGAGACCCGAGATTCACATCGCGGTTTTGGAAGAAGTTGCAAGATGCTTTGGGTACTAAACTCCACTTTAGCACAGCCTTTCATCCGCAGATAGACGGTCAGTCTGAACGAACCATTCATATACTTGAGGACATGTTGAGATGTTGCATCCTTGAGTTTGAAGGCACGTGGGAAAGATACTTACCTTTGATTGAATTCGCTTATAATAACAATTTTCAATCTAGTATCAAAATGGCACCTTATGAAGCTCTATATGGCTGGAAGTGTCGTACACCATTCTATTGGACCGAGCTCAGTGAAAATAAGATACACGGGGTTGATTTGATTAAATAGACGGAATAGAAAGTGGCCATAATCAGAGATAGGTTGAAAGCTGCCTCGGATCGTCAAAGATCCTATGCTGATTTGAAACATAAAAACATTGAGTTTCAGGTCGGAGACCAGGTATTCTTGAAAGTTTCTCCGTGGAAGAAAGTACTCCGATTTGGTTGGAAAGACAAACTAAGTCTGTGATTCATCGGACCGTTCGAGATCATCGAACGTATTGCTCCTGCTGCTTATAAATTGAAATTACCTTCTGAATTAGAAAAGATACACAACGTATTTCACGTTTTGATGCTTCGTAGATATAGATCAGATCCGTCACATGTGATCGCTCCGTCCGAGATTGAAATCCGATCCGATATGGCGTATGAGGAAGAACCGATCTGTATTTTAGCTCGAGAAATGAAAGAGTTGAGAAACAAGAAAATTTCGTTAGTAAAAGTACTATGGAATCGGCACGGAGTTGAAGAGGCTACGTGGGAGCCTGAGGATTCAATGAGGCAACAATATCCGACTTTGTTTAACGGTAAGATTTTCGGGACAAAAATCCCTAAAGGGGGAGAGTTGTAACAGACCGAATTTGACCCTAATCGGAACGATGGTTTCGGGACCATGAATCCGAGTCCGAGAAATATTTAAATATTATATTTCGTGCTTATTATATGTGAATTAATGTATGTGAAAGTTTTGTAGAAAAATTTAATCGTTTGTGTGTTTAAATTAGAAAAAGGAATTAATCGCGTAAAATGTAAAAGTTGCAAACTATAGTGCAAAGTGCTAGAATGATGATGGCTTTTTAATATGAGGTATTAAAAGGGAAAATAGCCCATTTTTAAGTTAGTGGGTGGTGTATGACAAGATTAACCTTAAGTTATATTTTGTTTTTACTATTAATTAAAGGTTAAAATGGTAAATCATTAAAATGCTAATATATGTTAAATGAAATAAAAAAAGAAGCCATATGTTCATCTTTTGGCCGAAACTTAGCAAGGGAGAAGGAAGAAAAACCTTAGGCACATTCGGCATTGTTCAAGATCAATTAGGTATGAATTTTAGTTCAGTTTTCGTTAATTTCTATGTTTTGGGATCGTTGCTTCGAACATTAGCTGACCCATGTTAGAAGTTTTAAATTTAAGCATGCTTGATGTTCGGCCATTGACATGTTCTTGTGGTTTTTGATGTTTGATGATTTTAAATTAAAGATATGTTAAAGATTAGTATGTTTTGTAGTGGAAATTTTAGTGAATTTGAGTATTTTGGGCTAAATTGCAAAAATGAATTTTTGAGGAGGCTAAAATGCAAAATAAATGGAAGAAATGGACTTGTATAGTCCCTATGAATATTTGGCCCTAAGGTGCTATAGTGAAATTTTGTGTATTTTGTGTTTTGTGCAAATAGGACTAAATTGTAAAAATGTGAAACATTAGGGGTAAAATGGTAATTTGCCCATTTATATGTTTTGGGACTAAATTGAGATGAAATGTGCTTGAATGAGCTAAATTTTAATGTGTTTAGATCAAGAACAAAGAAAAACGGATTTGGATCGGGGAAAGGCGAAGGTTATCGAATAGCTGGTCTACGCTGTCCGTCGACAGTCGAGGTAAGTCCTTAAGCAAGTATATGCCAAAGAATTATTTATGAACATAGTATATGATGAAATTTGGAAATTTAAAGTATAAAAATATATGTTGGCCGAATGTGGGGGTATGAGTTTGTAGTGAATTTATTTTGTTAATGTAATGTGAATAAGTATGTTCGGTTTAATATGTTAAAGTAATATGAAGTATATGAGATGGTTGTGATTTTAGTACTAAGTAATGTGTATTGAAATGTTGAATGTGTTGATATTTCGGGCTTCGAGCCTAGCAGGCCTTGTGCTGGTGATTTACTTCAGGCTTCGAGCCTAGCAGGCCTCGTGCCGGTGAATATATCGGGGTTAATGCCTAGCAGGCTAAATGCTGGTGTTTTAAATTCTCAGACTTCGAGTCTAGCAGGCCAAGTGCCGGTGTACGCGATTCGGATTAATGCATAACTTGTTATACGCTGGTGAGTTTTTAATTCCCGAACTTTGATTATGAAATAGTAAAGTTATGAAACAAACCAAGAAAGCTTAAGTTTATGAATGTGAATTTGTGAGTTAGGCTATAAGGTATGTATTAAGCATACTTTAATGTTATGATTATATGCTATGATGCTAAGTAAATGAAATGGTGAAATAGTGGATCGTCTGACTAAATCGGCTCATTTCATTCCAGTGAGGGTTGATTTTTCGCTTCGAAAGTTAGCCAAGTTGTATGTGGCGGAGATAGTACGGTTGCATGGTGTGCCTGTGTCAATTATTTCGGATAGGGATCCCAGGTTCACGTCGAGATTTTGGAAAGCTTTGCATCAGGCATTGGGGACGAGGTTAGATTTTAGCACGGCTTTCCATCCGCAGTCTGATGGACAGTCCGAGAGGGTAATTCAGATTCTGGAAGATATGTTAAGGGGCTGTGTTCTGGATTTCAGCGGTAGTTGGGAGGAGTATCTACCTTTGGCAGAGTTCGCTTATAATAATAGTTATCAAGCGAGTATTCAGATGGCACCATATGAGGCACTATATGGGCGAAAATGTCGTACTCCTACGTGTTGGACTGAACTGGGTGAACGACGGTCGTTGGGTCCGGAGTGGGTAGCAGAAATAGAGGATAAGGTTAAGGTAATTTGGGCTCGTCTGAAGGAAGCGTCGGACAGGCAGAAATCTTACGTCGATCTTAAGCGCAGGGATATTGAGTATGCAATGGGTGATAAGGTCTTTCTGAAGGTATTGCCCTGGAAGAAGGTGTTGCGATTTGGTCGAAAAGGGAAGCTAAGCCCTAGGTTTATTGGGTCGTATACGATGTTGAAGCGAGTGGGACCAGTAGCTTATCAGCTCGAGTTGCCAACAGAGTTGAGTCAGATTCACGACATTTTTCATGTTTCAATGCTTAGGCGCTATCGATCAGATCCGTCACATGTTGTACCAGTTGAGGAGATAGAGGTGAGTCCTGATTTGTCTTTCGAGGAGGAACCAGTACGGATTTTGGATCGGGATGTCAAGGTTCTGCGACGGAAGTCAGTTCCCTTGGTGAAAGTATTATGGCAGAACCATGGTACGGAGGAGGCCACGTGGGAACCCGAGGATGTGATGCGGCAGCAATACCCTCAACTCTTCTGACTAGGTAATTTCAAGGTCGAAATTATTTTAAGGGGGTAGAACTGTAATATCCTTAAATCGGGGTCTCTGCATTTTGATTGTGTTTGCATGTGATGGTATGTCTGCTGTGTTCGTTTGGTAAGTTTTGGGGTCTAGGCATGACCTCGGGTTAGTCCTGGGTCATGGCCAAAAATTTTGTTTTAGCATTTAAGAAGAAGGAGCAAGGAGAATTAGGGGTTAAAAGAATTTATTGGGGGATGTAGACACAAGAAGTGCCTTGGTAAAGTGGCAAGGAGGCGCCACTTAAGACACAAGGGAGGTGACGCCACAGGAGCAAGGAGGACCTTGGTTCGAGCTGCAGAAATCCCTTTCTGCTCATTTATTTTTGAAGCCACAAGCTGAAAGGAGGAGTGCTCAGGTTGGACTCTGGGAGATAAGGATGAAGGGGTCAAACCAATTTAAAATGGATGGAGGGGAGAAAAATTTTGTGTTTGACTCATTCAAATTTGTTTGAATGAGTGGATGAGAGGAATTCAAGGAGGGATGAGGGGGACGGCAAGTGTTTGAGTAGGAGTGGGTTGAGCTTACCCGAATTTTTGGATGTAGTGTGAGTTTGGGGAAGCAATCAGTTTTGGTGCTTGTGAAGGGGGGTTGCCGAATGTTCTTAGTAGCCACAGTAGAGTGCATTTTCGGCTAGCTTAGGGGTTCTTTTCATTTTGTATAGTGTCAAAACCGAAACACCAAAGTGCATTCTTTTCTCTTCTCTCTCTTTTGGCAATTTGGGCACTTGGCCGATTCATTTTAGCAACCCCTTGAAGAGCCGAAACTCTCTCTTTGTCGAAACCATCTATTGTTCATTTCTTCTTCTTCTTCTTTTTTCTCAAAGCCAAAACCAACAACCTTACCCCCCATTCGGCATCTTTTCTTCCCTCTCTCAAAACCCCTTGTGCCGAAAGTTCCTTTATTCACCTGTGCCGAATCCCTTCTTCTCCATTGCATTATCCTTCTTCATCTTTCCATTGTTCAAAAGCCGAAACCTTGTTGTTCTCTTCTTGGCCGAATATTCTTAGCCTCATTCTCTTCTTTTCTCAGGTGTGTTAATCTCTCTGAAGTGCCGAATCTATTGCTAGTTCTTTTACTTGGGTTAGTCGAATCTCCTGGTAAGTGATTTCACCTTCTTTTCTTCTTGATTGATGTGGGGACTACCGAATCTCTTTTGCCCTTCTTTTGACACTCCTTCAATCGTTGGTAATCGAGATCTTAACTTACTCTTGTTCTATATAGTAGCCGAAATCCCTAAATAACACTAGGGTGTTGTAACATCCCGAAATTGGGCCTAGTAGGATTGGGCCTTGGGCTTAGGAGTGTTTAAAATCTTCAAGAATATGAGAATGGTGTTATTGCAAATTGGACTTATTAGTTAAGTAGATTTGGAAGGTTACAAGGTTTCTATGAAGTCTCGGGTTTAATTGGACTTTAGGAAAAATTTGGTATTTTAGCACTTTAAGGAGAGATGGTAAGTAGCTTCAAGACATATAGAAATTTATGAGTAAATAGCTAGCATAAATGAGCTGTTACTAAAGTGGTTATGGTGTTACTTGTAGTACCCTGAGGGAAGGAGTTCGAATCACTTTGTGTGCAAATTGAGATTATTTTTGCATGCTTTCCTTAAGTATCGGTCAAGAGGTATTTTTGGTAAGTTGGACTTTAAATTTTTATGGCAAGATGACAAATAGTTTAGGTAAGCTTGAACTTGGGGAAATGAAACATTTTGATTAAGGAATGATAAGGGGACATAAGGCTTGGATTAAGGATGAGGTTTTTGGAAACTTTTTAATGGCCAACTTGTCCATGTATGTGGACGGCATTATGGTCTAGGGGGGGTGACCGAATTTTTATTGAAGGTTTTGGTAGGTTGGTAGCTACTTGGTCAAATTCCTTAGCATTTTGTGCATCATTTTCTTTTCTCTCAAAACTCTTTCTCCTAAACCGAATTTGAGCAATAGGTAAGCTTTTGTTTGGTTTTGGCTTTTATTCTTGACCAAATTGGTATTGTTTTCTTTTCCTCTCAAGCTCTTTTTCTCTTTGTGCCGAAAATATTCTACCATTGAAGGGAGGCATTTTTCTTTCATCCTATTCTTTTTCTTCCTTGGCCGAATCTCTTTCTCCCCATCTCTCTCTTTTTCTTTCTCTCATTCTTGATCAAAGATGAATACCATTCATATTTCTTCCTTTCTCTCCTTTTTAGTTAAGCCGAATCTTAATTGCTTTTCTCTTCTATCAGCCATACTCTATTGCCGAATCCTCCCTCTTCCATTGTATTTTTCTTTTCCTTTCTCTTTTTCCACTCTAGTCGAATCTCATTTGTTTGTCTTCTATCCACCATAGCCAAATCTTCTTTCTTTCTTCTAGTTTATTTTGGCCGAATCTCAATCAAGCCTTGATCTCTTTTGGTTGTTCTTCAATCGGTTTTAAGAAGGTAAGTGTCCATGGCCGAAACTCCCTTCTTACTTTCTCTTCTTCTCTGTCGACACACATAGGTGAAAGCCTAATCTGGCATTTGTTGATAGTGTTGTTAATCATTAATGGGAACCGATTTCTCCTAAGTTCTTCGGGATTGTGGAAGCAGTCGATTTAAGCCCCTATTCTTTAGCGATCGAAGTTGTAAGTCAAGTGGTAAGGATTTATGTTAGTTCAGTCTTTCCATTAGATATTTGAAAAGCCGAAGGCTTTTGAGATTGTGTGTTAACGTTGGCCGATTGTAGGGAAAGGTTTGATCTTGCATACTTTGGGTGGTGTCTAGTATTCGAGGAGCATTAAGGTAAGGTTTGGGGTTCCACGTTAACCCTTCGGGATTTGTTGGTGCGGTCGAATGGCCTTGTTAATGGTTTTATGGTTTGGCCAAATGTAGGACAACGAGATCTAGTGCGGTAGATCGGGTCTTCGGGATTTAGTGATTTTGCTAGTAACAGGTGTGTAACTTACACACTTTATAACTTAGTAAATATATATTAATAACCTAAATATGTGAAAAGCCAAAAACTGTGAAGATCATGATATGATACCTTATGGGTATGAGCAAGGATACGGGTAAGTCCGTTTCAATATGATTTTGCTATATGATGCTTAATAACATGAACTATGATATATTTGCTATATGTTCATATTAAGGCATGATGGCATGATGTGTACATGTGATGCATTGATGTGGGTGATATGAGAGGAGGGGGAAGATTTGATATCTGTGTCTTTGGGACACCAGAGGTTTGGCACCTCCAGTGGTTTGGTACCACAGTTTATTTTGTGACTTTGGGTCACCAGAGGTTTGGCACCTCATAGCGACTCGTCCCAGTGGCTTAGCACCACAGTGGGTTGGCCCCACATTTGATATTACGGGATTGTCGCAAGTGATTTGGTATCACAACGTGAGTTGGCCCCACAGATGGATTATTCGTGACTTTGGGTCACCAGTGGTTTGGCACCACATTATTATTGGATATCGTGACTTTGGGTCACCAGTGGTTTGGCACCACATTATTATTGGATATCGTGACTTTGGGTCACCAGTGGTTTGGCACCACCAGTGGTTTGGTACCACACGGGGTAGAAACGGAGTTACGGATGGCTAGGTTTGGGTGCATTACATATATTGCTTGGTTGTGATTTGTGTAAGTATGTGGCATTAACCGGGAGGGGGATTATGCACTGAGTCTTGGTGACTCACCTTCTCTCTTATCTTTTCAGGTGATTCATAGATCGCGGATGAGGAGCCGGGTGGACTCGAGGTGGCCATGCATTAAATAAATTCGGTTTCACAAGGACTATGGTTTGGGTACATTATGTCTTTAAATTTGAGTTCATTTTACTTGGGTTTGTAATACGGCCATTTAAGTTATGTTTTCGGTATATTTATATGTTTTGGGTTTGTTTTAAACATAGTTAAATAAATTACTTGATGGATTTAACAATATAAGCCAAGGTTTTCTAAACTACAAGACGCAATGGTTTTCAAAACTTTACCATCGGGTAATACAAATCAATGGATAACAACAACAACTCAAATGGATTTCAAACTTAAGATTTCCACATTTAATTCAACTGATTTCGAAATAACTAAGAAAGAATAATTCGGGTTTTTTTTTTTAAAAAATGATACACACGTTTCCAAACCTATAGGTTGACAATTAAGTTTTAAAGATTCATTCCCGGGATTTCAAAGTAAACTATCGGTTTTTAACTAGTCATGCACCTGATTTCTACAAACATAGAACAACAAAGAGTTTTCACTAAAATTTAATCGGTCTCCTGATTTTCTTCAGAACGTTTTTCCTCTGTGACATGCCAGATTCGGTCGTGGTGTGTTGACCGGGTTTGGGGTGTTACAATTGTGGTATCAGAGCCAAGTTCAAAGGCTCGGCTATGGGCCCGAGGCCCAAAATGTTTTAAAGTATGGTCTTAAAATGTTTTTGTTTGAAATTATATGATTTGAAAGGCATGGCATCGAGTCCCCGGCACCAATCCGCCCAGGTAAGTACCCCTAGCCTCTGGTTGTGATTTTTGGATGTTATAAATTTTGAATGACTAGTGATAGTGGACTACCTTAGAGACTGAAATTTATAGGACTTTATGGACTCGTGAAAACAAAACTCTTTAATAAGAATTATTCATGAAACTGTGCTTTATAGATAGTGGAATAATGACTAATGCATAAAACTTTTAAATCAGATAAGTCGAGACTTTAGACATGAGTACTCGAGGTCGGGGTCGTAATACGCGTGGACGCGGTAGGGGTAGGATGGCTGTGTCTGAGCCAGTGAGGTCTGGTCAGGGGTCGGAAAATGAGATACCAGCACCACCACCAGCTGTAGGTGGTGAGTTCCAGGATCAGATGGGGGATGATGTAGTGTCTTAGGCGATGCTGTGAGTTCTTGAGAGGGTAGCTGGAGTAGGTGGAGGCGCGGGAGCTCGGAAATCCGTACCTGAGCAACTCCGAGCCAATGGAGCTGAGGTTTTTTGAGGTGTTTCTGGTGTGGCTCCCAGTACGGCTAAGTATTGGTTAGAGGCGACGGAGCGAATCATGGATGACTTGGATTTGACTGCTGAGGAGAAGCTGAAAGGGATAGTGTCGCTTCTTCGGGATGAGTCATACCAGTGGTGGCTCACGGTGCGGGATAGTGCTGCAGCGGAGGATCTCACTTGGGACTATTTTAAGGCACGTATCAGAAGAAATATGTTGGGTCTAGTTACATTGATGCGCAGCGGAAGGCATTCCTGAGGCTGGTTCAGGGGAGTAAATCTGTATCGGAGTACGAGGCAGAATTCTTAAGATTGAGCCGATAAGCTCGAGGTATTGTGGCAACGGAACATGAGCGATGTGTCAGTTCGAGGACGGTCTGAGGGATGAGCTGAGATTGCTGATTGCTCCACAATAGGAGCGAGAGTTTGTTGTGCTAGTAGAAAAGGCTAAGGTAGCTTGAGGGGTTAAGGAGTCTGTGAGGCAGAATATGGATAGGAATAGACATAAGAGAAGTTTTGGATCATCTGGGTCGGCCGGAGATTCTCAGAAGAGGGCTAGGCATGGTGGGTTGAATCAGGCGGGGAGGCCTGTGGCTGCTAATCAGGGACCAGCACAGTGTAATCAATATGGGAAATCTCATTGGGGCGAATGTTGGACCGGTGGGAAAGGATGTTTTTAATGTGGCTCGCTGGATCATCGTGTGAGGGACTGTCCACGTAAGCTAGCCAGGAATCAGTCTGAGGGTCAGGGTCGTGCTCAGATCAAAAATGAGGGACCGCCACCGCAGAGGGGTCGTGGTAACGGTACAGGAGGTAATGGTTCTGGTCGGGGCCGCGGAGCACCGGGCAGAGGTGCAGGCAACACTGAGGCAAGATAGCCCAGGTTGGTGTATCCAGCGAGGCGTCGAGAGGAGGGCGACGCACCGGACGTCCTAGCCGGTACGTTCTTAATCTTTGGGTTACCATATACTGCTTGGATAGATGTTGGTTCGACTCATTCGTATGTTTCTAGTAGCATAGTAGAGACCATGAACCTAGACTTTGAGACTACTTTTAGGAAGATGACAGTACTTAGCCCTCTAGGTCACTCTGTAGAAGTAAATAAACTATATAGGGATGTACCCCTAGAACTCCAAGGGTTAGTGGTTGTGGCTGATCTGATGGAACTACCGTTTGGGGAGTTTGATATGATTCTTGGGATGGAGTGGCTAGGTGTTTTGAGTATGTGTAGGAATTCCAAATTCTAGTTAAAAGTATAGTAGTGTTATTAGAATCAGAGTGCGCAGCGTGGGCATAGTGTTGTAAATTAGGATGTGCGGCTGTTAGTTAGTTGGAAATTTCGAGGACGAAATTTCTTTAAGGAGGGTAGAATTGTAACATCCCGAAATTGGGCCTAGTAGGATTGGGCGATTGGGCTTTGGGCTTAGGAGTGTTTAAAATCTTCAAGAATATGAGAATGGTGTTATTGCAAATTGGACTTATTAGTTAAGTAGATTTGGAAGGTTACAAGGTTTCTATGAAGTCTCGGGTTTAATTGGACTTTAGGAAAAATTTGGTATTTTAGCACTTTAAGAAGAGATGGTAAGTAGCTTCAAGACATATAGAAATTTATGAGTAAATAGCTAGCATAAATGAGCTATTAGTAAAGTGGTTATGGCGTTACTTGTAGTACCTTGAGGGAAGGAGTTCGAATCACTTTGTGTGCAAATTGAGATTATTTTTGCATGCTTTCCTTAAGTATCGGTCAAGAGGTATTTTTGGTAAGTTGGACTTTAAATTTTTATGGCAAGATGACAAATAGTTTAGGTAAGCTTGAACTTGGGGAAAGGAATCATTTTGATTAAGGAATGATAAGGGGACATAAGGCTTGGATTAAGGATGAGGTTTTTGGAAACTTTTTAATGGCCAACTTGTCCATGTATGTGGACGGCATTATGGTCTAGGGGGGTGACCGAATTTTTATTGAAGGTTTTGGTAGGTTGGTAGCTACTTGGTCAAATTCCTTAGCATTTTGTGCATCATTTTCTTTTCTCTCAAAACTCTTTCTCCTAAACCGAATTTGAGCAATAGGTAAGCTTTTGTTTTGGTTTTGGCTTTTATTCTTGACCAAATTGGTATTGTTTTCTTTTCCTCTCAAGCTCTTTTTCTCTTTGTGCAGAAAATATTCTACCATTGAAGGGAGGCATTTTTCTTTCATCCTATTCTTTTTCTTCCTTGGCCGAATTTCTTTCTCCCCATCTCTCTTTTTTTCTTTCTCTCATTCTTGATCAAAGCCGAATACCATTCATATTTCTTCCTTTCTCTCCTTTTTAGTTAAGTCGAATCTTAATTGCTTTTCTCTTTTATCAACCATATCTATTGCCGAATCCTCCCTCTTCCATTGCATTTTTCTTATCCTTTCTCTTTTTCCACTCTAGCCGAATCCCATTTGTTTGTCTTCTATCCACCATAGCTGAATCTTCTTTCTTTCTTCTAGTTTATTTTGGCCGAATCTCAATCAAGCCTTGATCTCTTTTGGTTGTTCTTCAATCGGTTTTAAGAAGGTAAGTGTCCATGGCCGAAACTCCCTTCTTACTTTCTTTTCTTCTCTATCGACACACATAGGTGAAAGCCTAAACCGGCATTTGTTGATAGTGTTGTTAATCATTAATGGGAACCGATTTCTCCTAGGTTCTTCGGGATTGTGGAAGCAGTCGATTTAAGCCCCTATTCTTTAGCGATCGAAGTTGGTAAGTCAAGTGGTAAGGATTTATGTTAGTTCAGTCTTTCCATTAGATATTTGAAAAGCCGAAGGCTTTTGATATTGTGTGTTAACATTGGCCGATTGTAGGGAAAGGTTCGATCTCACATACTTTGGGTGGTGTCTAGTATTCGAGGAGCATTAAGGTAAGGTTTGGGGTTCCATGCGTTAACCCTTCGGGATTTGTTGGTGTGGCCGAATGGCCTTGTTAATGGTTTTGTGGTTTGGCCAAATGTAGGGCAAGGAGGTCTAGTGCGGTAGATCGGGTCTTCGGGATTTAGTGATTTTGCTAGTAACAGGTGTGTAACTTACACACCTTATAACTTAGTAAACATATATTAATAACCTAAATATGTGAAAAGCCGAAAACTGTGAAGATCATGATATGATACCTTATGGGTATGAACAAGATACGGGTAAGTCCGTTTCAATATGATTTTGCTATATGATGCTTAATACCATGAACTATGATATATTTGCTATATGTTCATATTAAGGCATGATGGCATGATGTGTACATGTGATGCATTGATGTGGGTGATATGAGAGGAGGAGGAAGATTTGATATCCGTGTCTTTGGGACACCAGAGGTTTGGCACCTCCAGTGGTTTGGTACCACAGTTTATTTTGTGACTTTGGGTCACCAGAGGTTTGGTACCTCATAGCGACTCATCCTAGTGGCTTAGCACCACAGTGGGTTGGCCCCACATTTGATATTACGGGATTGTCGCCAGTGATTTGGTATCACAACGTGGGTTGCCCCCACAGATGGATTATTCGTGACTTTGGGTCACCAGTGGTTTGGCACCACCAGTGGTTTGGAACCACACGGGGTAGAAACAGAGTTACGGATGGCTAGGTTTGGGTGCATTACATATATTGCTTGGTTGTGATTTGTGTAAGTATGTGGCATTAACCGGGAGGGGGATTATGCACTGAGTCTTGGTGACTCACCTTCTCCCTTATCTTTTCAGGTGATTCACAGATCGCGGATGAGGAGCCGGGTGGACTCGAGGTGGCCATGCATTAAATAAATTCGGTTTCACAAGAACTATGGTTTGGGTACATTATTTCTTTAAATTTGAGTTCATTTTACTTGGGTTTGTAATACGACCATTTAAGTTATGTTTTCAGTTTATTTATATGTTTTGGGTTTGTTTTAAACATAGTTAAATAAATTACTTGATGGATTTAACAATATAAGCCAAGGTTTTCTAAACTACAAGACGCAATGGTTTTCAAAACTTTACCATCATGTAATACAAATCAATGGATAACAACAACAACTCAAATGGATTTCAAACTTAAGATTTCCACAATTAATTCAACTGATTTCGAAATAACTATGAAAGAATAATTCGGGTTTTTTTTTAAAAATGATACACACGTTTCCAAACCTATAGGTTGACAATTAAGTTTTAAAGATTCATTCCCGGGATTTCAAAGTAAACTATCGGTTTTTAACTAGTCATGCACCTGATTTCTACAAACATAGAACAACAAAGAGTTTTCACTAAAATTTAATTAGTCTCCTGATTTTCTTCAGAACGTTTTTCCTCTGTGACATGCCAGATTCGGTCGTGGTGTGTTGACCGGGTTTGGGGTGTTACAGGTGTGCCGAACTTTGGTGTTGAGAGGCCGAATCAGTCATTAAGGTAAGGGGCGACTAACTCATGTGGTTTCGGGATTTATGTTATGGCCGAATGGCCTATGGATTTTAAGTGTTGTATTAAAACCGATTGTAGGGAGGAGCAACATTCGGGATCTCGTTGGTTGTGCAGTTTCGGGATTCGCTTAGATTTATGAATAGTCAGGTGTGTAACGCTTACACACTTTATTAGTATAATAATGCTTATTATGTTACTGTTATAACCATTGGCTTTAGTGACTTTGCCTTGTGGGCATGAGCTTGGAAACCGGGTAAGTCCCCTGTAAGGTGATTTTTGATATACATCATCATGTTTTGTTAAATGCTATGCTATGCGTTATTGCATGATTTCATGATATTATGACACGTATGATATGGACATGATGATGGCGATTGATGAGAGGAGGGGGATGATTTATTTGGACTGTCACCAGTGGTTTTGACCACAAGATGGGTTGGCCCCATCATTTGATTTGTGACTACGGTCACCAGTGGTTTTGACCACACTATTATTATTTGTGACTAAGTCCCAGTGGTTTTGACCACCAGTGGTTTTGACCACACTTGTGATATTTGTGACTACGGTCATCAGTGGTTTTGACCACATATGGATATTGTGACTCGTCCCAGTGGTTTGGTACCACAGTGGGTTGGCCCCACATGATTATTACGGGATTGTCATCAGTGGTTTTAACCACACGATGGGTTGGCCCCATCACTTGATTTGTGACTACGGTCACCAGTGGTTTTGACCACACCGATATATTCGTGACTTCGGTCACCAGTGGTTTTGACCACCAGTGGCTTTGACCACACGGGGTAGTTAAAGGAGATTGGATGTTTAGGTTATGGGGTGCATGATTTGCATGTTTTACTGATGATCTGTGTAAGTGCTTTAACTATCGGGTTGGGGATTTATGCACTGAGTCTTGGTGACTCACTCCTTCCCTTATATTTTGCAGATGAGGCATAGATCGCGGATATGGAGCCGAGGAGGACTCGAGGTGGCCATGCATCCTGATTTGGTTTCAACTTTAAACTACATTTTTGGTTTTATTTATTTCCTTTAAATTTGGTTTTGGGTTGTAATAAGGCCGCTAAGTTTTATTATTTTGGTTTTTATAATTTGCTTTTATTTTGATTATATTATTCACATGTTGGATATAGTGACTTGTTGAATTAACCGGTAAAAAGTAATGTTTTCAAAACTATATCTCTTCGGGTTTTTTCTTCCAAACATTACCATCGGGTAACAAAGTACAAAGTAATAAGGTAACTTGGATGTTTTATAACTCTTAATTTCAAACCACTTTAAAGACAAATGGTTTTAAACCTGATTGTACTCATCGCATTCAGTTTTTAATAAGTATCCAAGGTTTCTAAAAATCGATAATTACAGATGGGTTTTCAATCACGAGTTTTCCAAGTATTACAACAACTTCTAATCAACCTCAATATCATGTATTACTGAGTTTTCTAAACCCTTAAGCAATAAAAGAGTCTTCTTTAGAAAAATAATCCAACAAACGTATGTTTTCAAAATGTTTTCACTCCGTAACATACCAGATTCGGTCGTGGTGTGTTGATCGGGTTTGGGGTGTTACAATTGTGGTATCAGAGCCAGTTTCAACAACTCGGCTGTGGGCATGAGGCTCAAAAAAATGTTTTAAAAAGGGCTATGAAAGTCTTTTATGGGAAAAGTGTAGTGATAAAAGCATGGCACCGAGTCTCCGGCACCAATCTGCCCTGGTAAGTACCCCGAACTATTGTTTGTGTGATGATATGGTTATGATATTGGCTTGACTGAATAGCAGTAGGAACTACTTTAGAGACATGAACTATAGGATGATGTGTACTCGCGAAACAACCCCTTATTAGAACATTTCATAAGACTGTGCTTTAATAGACAGTGGAATAAAAGTCTAACGCATAAAACTTTTAATCAACCTGAATATATCGGTAGATATGAGTGCACGTGGACATGGGCGTAACACTCGTGGACGAGGTAGGGGTAGGATGATGGTCTCGGAACCAGTAGGGTCCGAACATGGTTCAGAAAATGAGGTACCACCGCCGCCAGCTGTGGGCGCGGAATACCAGGATCAGACGGGTGGTAATGATGCAGTGTCGCAGGCTGTGCTGCGAGTGCTGGAGAGGGTTGCGAGTGCAGGAGTAGGAACTGGAGCTCAGAAATCTGTGACCGAGCGACTCAAGGCTAATGGTGCAGAGGTATTTAGAGGTGTATCTGGTGTGGCACCTAGTACAGCGGAATATTGCTTCGAGGCAACAGAACGCATCATGGATGACCTGGATTTTTCAGATGAGGAAAAGTTGAAGGGCATAGTATCTCTGCTGCGAGATGAGTCATACCAGTGGTGGCTCACAGTTAGGGACGGAGCGATGGCGGATGATTTCACTTGGGAATTCTTTAGAACAGCCTATCAGAGAAAATACATAGGGGCTAGTTATATTGATACGCAGCGCAGAGCTTTCTTGAACTTGGTTCAGGCTAATAAGATTGTAGCGGAATACGAGGCAGAATTTCTTCGGTTGAGTCGGTATGCACGGGGTATTGTGGGTACAGAGCACGAGCGCTGTGTCAGATTTGAGGATGGGCTAAGAGACGACCTGCGGATGATAATTGCCCCACAGCAGGAACGAGAGTTTGCCGTTCTAGTGGAGAAAGCTAAGGTTGCTGAAGGGGTAAAACAGTCTGTAAGGCGGAACCAGGATAGGAGTTGGAACAAAAGGAGTTCTGGGTCATCTGGGTTTAACGGGAATCAGCAGAAAAGGGTTAGATACAGTGGCCCGAATCAAGCTGCTAGGCCTGCTGCAGCTAATACTCAGTGGCCACCACGGTGTGCTCGGTGTAGGAAGTCTCACACGGGAGAGTGTTGGACTGGTAACAGGGGATGCTTTGAGTGTGGATCGTTGGGGCATCGAGTTAGGGATTGTCCACAGAGATCAGCTAGGCTACAGTTTGAGGATCAGAATTGTGCACAGTTTAGGAGGGATCATTAGCAGCCACAGAAGAGCCGTGGTTCAAGCAGGGGAGGTAATGGCTCTGGTAGATGCCGTGGAGCACCGGGCAGAGGTGCGGGTGGTACAAAGGCGAGACAGCCTGGATTGGTCTACGCTGCGAGGCGTCGAAAGGAGGGCGACGCATCGGACGTCATAACCGGTACGTTCTTAATTTTTGGAGTACCTTATAATGCTTTAATTGATGTTGGTTCGACGCACTCGTATGTTGCTAGTAGCATAGTGGAAACCATGAACTTAGACTCTGAGATTACTTCTAGGAAGATGACAGTGATAAGCCCTCTAGGTCACTCTGTAGAAGTAAGTAAACTATATAGGGATGTACCCCTAGAACTTCAAGGGGTCGTGTTTTTGGCTGACTTGATGGAACTGCCGTTTGGGGAGTTCGATCTGATTCTCGGGATGGATTGGCAAGTCAAGTATCAAGCTAGTTTGGATTGTGCAGCTAAGCGCATGGTGTTGAAGACCATGGAAGGTGAGGAGGTGGTGATGATAGGTAATAGGAGAGATTACTTATCTAATGTTGTTTCTGCACTGAAGGCTGAGAAAATGGTTAGGAAGGGTTGTGAATCATTTTTGGTGCATGTCTGTGCTTTGGACGCTAAGGATGCAGCTGTGGAGAATGTTCGAACTGTAAGGGAATTTGCTGATGTATTCCCAGAGGAACTACCGGGTGTGCCTCCGGACCGTGAGGTTGAGTTCGGAATAGGCTTGTTACCTGGAACCGCGCCAGTATCTATTGCTCCATATAGGATGGCGCCAAAAGAATTGGTGGAGTTAAAGGCTCAGATTCAGGAGTTGTTGGATAGAGGTTTCATCCGACCGAGTGTATCGCCTTGGGGGGCACCTGTGCTCTTTGTTAAGAAGAAAGACGGGACGATGCGGATGTGTATAGACTACCGCCAGCTAAATAAGTTGACGATCAAAAGTTTAATTGTTTATAAGTTTCATAGATCAAGATCGTTTTGAAAAAGGTGGTGCATGTAATCTGTATTTCTGTTTATGATTAAATTATTTGACGAAGATGATCAACTGAGATTCAATCAATTGAACGGAAGTTTTAATTTACATGGTAATACTTGTAACCCTAATCCGGCGACGAACACGGGTTAGGGGTGTTACAGTTACAATACAAAAGAATTCACCTTTGAAGGGGCCAACACATTCTTGGCCAAAATAACAAAACAAATTACCTAGTCTAGCCCCTATACATGCCATACTCAAAACACTAAGTCTTGATATGCCGTGAAGAGCTTATAGTGTAGGTGATCTTCCAATTATCTTCGTATCCGACCCGGCTCTTCGACTCCATAAAGCAAGGGAAAAGAAAAGGGGAGTAAGCTTTAAGCTTAGTAAGTTTACATAAAAACAGATAACATCATAGCATGTGCTAAACAATAAATAGCATTACATACTAAGGAAAAACAATCCACATTCCATGATCATGCTTACGCATTTCATCTCTTACCACATTCCAACCATATCACAAACAAAATGCCCATATTACTTAACATGCATCCCTGCACTTATCACCACATGATCACAAGAAACAACACGCCATAATTTTCCCAATAAACCATTCATAATACTACCAATCACTCGGTGGTTTCGCACTTAGCCCACCATCAATCTTTAACAGGGTGGTATCGCACATAGCCCACAAACAAGAATATTTACGGTGGTAACGCACTTAGCCCACCAAATGATATAAACGATGGTATCGCACATAGCCCATCGTGGATAAGTAATAAGGTGGTATCGCACACAGCCCACCATTTATTGCTACGGATGTTATTTCACATTTACATAACTATTTCGTCTTTCATACGAAAATTATTCAATACCTACCAAATTTAATCCCCTTGAATCATACAAGTTCCCAATCATACATAGCACCAATAAGTAACAACATGTGTATATAAGATGTATCATTTACATATAAACTTACCTCGGTGCAAAATGCGTTAATCAACAGTCTATTATGTAACCTTGCCTTTTCCTCGGTCAAGGTTGATTCCACGCTCTTCTTGGTCTATAACAACAAAATTCACTCATTAAAAATATTTTATGATCATAATGCATCAAAATATATACTTAGGCAAAAATGATCATTTTGCCTTTACACATTGGCAAAATTAAGATTTTGCCCCTAGGCTCGTAAATCATTTTTCAACATATTTTCTCATCAAACAAGCCTATCTGAACATTTATTCCTCTTACAACTACTCACAAATCTAACTATTTCATGCATTTATTACATATTTTTAATATTTGCATTCAAGCCCTATTTAGGTGTTTTCATGTTAACACCTTTCACAAAAGTTGTTTCTCATCTCCCTAACATTCATTTTCTTCCATAAAAACTCAGCTCACAACATAAACACTCTCATGGAAAGTCCCTAGACTTTCAACCATATCACAAATTAGTCCCCTCATTAGCTAGCTTAAGCTTTGGAGACTCCAAAAGTACAAAAATTGTCAAATAAAATCACCAAAATCACTTACTTGCAAGAGATTTGTTTTTCTAAAAATTTTAAACTCCAAGAACCCTTATTCCTCTCAATTTTCGGTGGTAGGAGAAGAAGGAATAGTAAAAGATGACAACATCTTTTATTCATCTTATTTTACTCATTTTTATCACCTAATTTCCACCAAATTTGACCAAAATTTAATGTCTTGTCTCCCTAGCCTCTATATGGTCGGCCATCACAAATTCAATGGCCTAATTTTACTTTAAGGACCTCCAATTGATATTCTTTGGCTATTAGACACCTCTACCACTTATAAGGGAACTTTCGCACATTATGCGATTTAGTCCTTTTTCATAATTAAGCATGAAATCATTAAAATTAAAACACCAAAATTTTCATATAGCCATATATTAATGCCGTAACACATAAAATAATATCAAAATAATTTTCCTCAACCCCAGATTAGAGGTCTCGAAACCATTGTTCCGACTAGCCCCAAAATTGGGCTGTTACATGGGCATTTGAGGGTTGTGTTACAAATTTTGAGAGATAAGCAACTGTTCACTAAATTCAGCAAATGTGAATTCTGGCTTTAAGAAGTCGAAATTTTGGGACATATGGTTTTAGCTGAAGGTATACAGGTTGACTCGAGCAAGATTTCTACAGTTGTTGACTGGAAACCACCGAGAAATGTGTCCGAAGTGAAAAGTTTTCTAGGGTTAACTAGTTATTATCGATGTTTTGTTAAGGTATTTTCAATGATTGCTACACCAATGACCAGATTACTACAGAAAGATGTAAATTTTGAATGGTCCGAGAAATGTCAACAGAGTTTTGATCAATTGAAAACATTGTTAACTGGGGCACTTGTTTTGGTTCAACCTGAGTCGGGTAAAGAGTTTGTGATTTACAGCGATGCGTCATTGAATGGTTTGGGTTGCGTTTTGATGCAAGTAGAAAAAGTAATGCTTTAGCCTCCAAACAGTTGAAGCCGCATGAAAAGAACTATCCAGTGCACGATTTAGAGTTAGCTGCAATTGTTTTCGTATTGAAAATTTGGCGACATCATTTGTATGGTGAAAAATGTCACATCTTTACTTATCACAAAATTTTAAAGTATATAATGACTCAGAAAGACTTGAATTTGCGACAACGGAGATGGCTCGAGCTATTAAAAGATTATGAGTTAGTAATTGATTATCATCCGGGGAAAGCAAATGTAGTCGCAGATGCTTTGAGTAGAAAGTCTCTTTGCTTTGAGAGCAATGAATACAAGATTGACTTTGTCCGATGATGGTTCGATTCTAGAAGAGTCAAAAGCTAAACCAGTATTTCTTCGGCAAATTTGTGAAGCCGAAAAGTGTGATAACGAGTTACAAGCTAAAAGATTGCAATGTGAGTCGACTAGTGATTCAGACTTTCAAATTGGATCCGATGATTGCTTATTGTTCTGAGGTAGAGTTTGCATATCGAGAGATCTAGAGCTTATACAGAAAATTCTGATTGAAGCACACAGTGGTTGTTTATCTGTTCACCCGGAGAGTGCCAAAATGTACAATGATTTGAAACAATTATATTGGTGGTCAGGTATGAAACGAGACATTTCAGATTTTGTATCGAAATGTTTAGTTTGTCAACAAGTCAAAGCTGAACTTCAAGTGCCTTCAAGATTACTACAGCCTGTGATGATACCCGAATGGAAATGGGATAGAGTTACAATGGATTTCGTATTGGGTTTGCCTATGTCTCCGAAAAAAGAAAGATGCTATCTGGGTTGTTGTAGATTGACTAACAAAGTCTGCGCATTTCATTCTGGTACGTACAAACTATTCACTTGATAAATTATCTGAATTGTATATCTCTGAGATCATTAGATTACACGGGGTGCCAGTTTTCATTATTTCATATAGAGCTTCGAGGTTTACATTGCGATTTTGGAAGAAAGTGCAAGAAACTCTGGGCACGAGGTTGAATTTTAGTACAACATTTCATCTGCAAACCGATGGTCAGTCTGAGAGAGTAATATAGATTCTCGAAGATATTGAAACACCCCAAACCCGGCCCAAACACAACAACCGGATCTGGTATGTCACTAAGGAAATTTAATAAAAGGATGTGGCACTTTGGAAAACAACTATCAGGTTTTAAGTATTTATACCGAAAACTTAATAATTTATTAAGTCATATTGGATATAAAGTTATAAAATGTCTTGGTGAATTTTAAATGAAAACAGAAATTTTATACATGTCTTAGCTTAATTTAAACATAAAATGTAAATGCCTAGTAATAAAAGCCCAACATAAAACCAAAACATAAATAATAGTCTAGTGGCCCAAGGCCTTATTACAACGAAATTCAAAGCCCTTAATCAAAAATATTAAAAACAATATTCTAAGTAAAATCTTCTGCTGGATCAAGTACTCTCTCGCATGGCCACCTTGCGCTCCTCCCCAGCCCGGTTCGATGCACTAGGTGCTACCTGAAATTGTTAAATAATAGGTTGAGCCGCGAGACTTAGTGTGCAACCCTCTTGCACCATTAGATTTGGGCCTTAACCCCACAGAACATAATAACAGATTAATATATATATATATATAACAAAAATTATGCAAGCCCAACCCAAATCCTAGGTTTCCATCTGCTACACGCCACCCGTACCAGCCATTCACACCATTGGGGATTTTTACAATCAACCCACACTGCTACACGCCATTGATGGCAGTCTTGCTGCTCATCGTCAGATCATGGCCGTAGCCACTACAATAGGTCATGGCAAAAGCCACTACAACAGGTCACGACAAAAACCGCTACAACAGGTCACGGCAAAAACCGCTACAATAGGTCACGACAAAAACCGCTACAATAGGTCACGGCAAAAGCCGCTACAACAGGTCACGGCAACAGTCGCTACAACAGAACACTTCCCCTTTCATCAAACCCAACCCCATGCAATCACAGAAAATCGGCATATTCATATCATTTAATCAGAACATTCACTTAGAATGACAGGGATCACTAACCTGGTGATTTGCTTTTACCCTCTTCGGGATTCAATCGTTATGTTGGGATTTCGGCATTAACCAGAATATAACAGATTAATAAACATATTTTAACAGGCAATCTATATGGTGTGGAAGTGTTACACACCTGATATCGCGTAGTTTTACTCCCTTAGTTAAATCATTACTATCTGGATCTACAACCCTTAGTCTAAAACCTTGCTCAAAAGCCGGAAGAATACGAAGATTTGCGTTCCCCTACATTCAGCCAATGATTAATAAATACCCGAATTTACATGCTAAAAAAAATAGATCTCCTTACCTTAAAATCTCGAAAGTAACACGATTCGAGTGTTACTGAACTCTGACTTAGAGATCTAAGCAAATGAATCCCCTTCAAATCCTGGAATGCCGCAAATAAGAGAAAACACGAGATTAGACAACTATTTAACCATTCGGTTATAGTCTCCAAAAGCCGAAAAAGATCAAAAGAAAACCCAAATCGATACTTACCTCTATAGAAGGTTTCGGCTATCCCTTGTAGAAAGATTCGACAATTGTAATATCCTTAAATTGGGGTCTCTGCATTTTGTGTGTTTGCATGTGTTAATGTACCTATTGTGCTTGTTTAGCATGTTTTGGGGTCTAGGCATGACCTCGGGTTAGGCCTGAGTCATGGCTAAAAATTTTGTTTTAGTGCTTAGAGAGAGGAAGCTAAGGAAGTTTTTGGGTTAAAAGAAATTATTGGAGGATTTAGACACAAGGTGTGCCTTGGAAAAGTGGCAGAGGAGGCGCCACTAAGGTGTCAGGAGGGTGACGCCACATGCAGGGAAGGAGTGCTTGGGTTCGAGCAGCAGGAATTGCATTTCCTGCTTATTATTATTTTCACGCCAAAGGAGGGTAGGTGGAGTGCTCAGGTGGGACTCTGTTGGGAAGATATGGATCAAGCTGACAGATTTAAAATATGTGGAGAAGATAGATTTTAGCTGGTGGACTCATTCAAACTTGTTTGAATGAGTGGAAGGGAGGATTTCGTGGAGAAAAAGGAGGAGTTTGAGAAGGGGAGAGTTCAGCCGAATATGGGAAGGTGTTTTTGTCAAGTGCAGTCGGTTTTGGGCTCTTTGGAGGGTGGCCGAATATGCTATGTGAGGTTGCCAAAATCGGCTAGTTTAGAAGGTTTGCTCCACTTTCGATTAGTGTCAGAAACTGAAACCTTATTACTTTTATTTCCTTTTCTCTTTCGGCAACTTTGGTAGTTGGCCGAACCATCCTTGCCACTCCTTTTGAAAAGTCGAAACTCAATAGCCATTCTCCCCTTTTCTTTTCGGTTCACTCATTGTTAGCCTACCTAGCCGAATCCATCTTAGTTCACTTCTTTTCTCCCTATTTTGCTCAAAGCCGAAAGCAACTTTTTCCACTTCATCTTTTCTTTCTTTCAAATCTCCCTATGCCGAAATCTCTTGCTTTCTCCTTTGCCGAATCCCTTCATTCCCATTCCCTTTTCTTCTTCATCTCTACCACCTTCAAAAGCCAAAATCTTGTTGAGTTCTCTCCTCTCTTCTTTCAAGTATTTGGCCAAATATCCTTGGCCTTATTTCTTTCTCTTCTTACGTGATCTGGTCTCCATTAAAGTGCCGAATCTATCTCTTTCTTTTTGGAGTCATAGCCAAATCTCTGGGTAAGTGACTTCTTCTTCTCTTTTTGATCGATTTGGGTAATGTCGAAACCTCACTTTCCTTCTATCTTCCCTTTTATTATAGATTCACATATATTAAAACTTCATTCTTGTTCTTTAATGGTAGCCGAAACCCTTAACATCACTTAGGGGTGCCGAACGTTGGTGCTTGGTAGCCGAATACAGTGGATCTTCAGGATTTGGTTGCCGAGCTAGGTAAGGGTTCTAGCGTTTGGATCTGTTTCTTATTCATTCAAAAGCCGAAGGCTAATTATCTTTATGCTAGGGCTTAGCCGGTTGTAAAGGGAGGTTCATCACGTAGCTACGGGATTTGGTTGGAAACCAAATCAGCGTTAAGGTAAGTGCTACCTTTGTGCGACATATCTTCGGGATTTTGGTGATTGTGCCGAATGGCTATAATCTTAAAAGTATGTGTTGGCCGATTGTAGGAAAGGTGAAGGCAGACGTTTCAGGATCTCGTTAGTTTCGCGTAGTTTCGGGATTTCACTTAGATCTACAAATAGCCAAGTGTGTAACGCTTACACACTTCGTTGTATGATATGTTTATTGTGTGACTGTTATAGCTATTGAAACCGGTAGTTATGCCTTGTGGGCATGAGCGTGGACTCCGGGTAAGTCCCCTGTTATATGGATCTCGATATATGCTATCATGTCGTTGTTAAATGCTATGTCATATGTTATTTACATCATCATATGTTATTATGCCACGATTGAGATGGACATGATGGTGGGATTGTTGAGAGGAGGGGGAAGAATTATGTTGGACTGTCACCAGTGGTTTTGACCATACGACGGGTTGCCCCGTCTTTGATATTATTATTTGTGACTAAGTCCCAGTGGTTTTGACCACCAGTGGTTTTGACCACATTGATGATATTTGTGACTACGGTCACAAGTGGTTTTGATCAGATATGGAAATTGTGACTCGTCCCAGTGGTTTGGTACCACAGTGGGTTTGCCCCACATGATTGATACGGGATTGTCATCAGTGGTTTTGACCACACGATGGGTTGGCCCCATCACTTGATTTGTGACTACGGTCACCAGTGGTTTTGACCATACCGATATATATATTTGTGACTTCGGTCACCAGTGGTTTTGACCACCAGTGGTTTTGACCACACTGGGTAGATAAAGGAGATCGGATGGTTAGGTTATGGGGTTGCATGATTTGCATGTTTTACTGATGATTTGCGTAAGTGTTAGCACTATCGGGTTGGGGATTTATACACTGAGTCTCGGTGACTCACCCCTTCCCTTATATTTTGCAGATGAGGCATAGATCGCGGATATGGAGCCGGGGAGTACTCGAAGTGGCCATGCATGCTAGTTTCGGGTTTTGACTTTCAAGTACTATTTCGGTTTTATTTATTTTCTTTAAATTTGGTTTTGGTTTTGTAATAAGGCCGCTAAGTATTATTTTGGGTTTTACTTCTGGATTTTATTTTACCTATCTTATGCATGTGATTGATAATTTGATATTGCTTAAGTAACAGGGATTAAATCGATGTTTTCAAAACTATACTCGATATCGGGTTTTTCAAACGTTACCATCGGGTAACATTATTCACAAGGTAATAACAAAGTTAACATAGATGATTCCAAACCTAAAGTTTCAAACAACTTCAAATGCAAATGGTTTTAAACTTGACTATGATCATCTCACTCGGTTTTTAATAAGTAACATATGATTTCTAAAAACTAGTAACAACAAACGGATTTTCAAGCCTGAGTTCTCCGGATTTTAAAGCAACACAAAAACGTTTTCAACATCGCTCTGTATAGGGTTTTCTAAACCTTAAAACGATAAAAGAGTTTTCAATAGAAATAAACCGGGGAACTTGTTTTTATTCAAACGTTTTCACCCCGTAACATGCCAGATTCGGTCGTGGTGTGTTGACCGGGTTTGGGGTGTTACAATTTTGGTATCAGAGCCAGGTTCAACAGCTCGGCTGTGGGCCCGAGGCCCAAAAATGTTTTAAAAAGGGATTATGAAAGGTTTTATGGAAAATACATGGTCTGAAAGGCATGGCACCGAGTCACCGGTACATATCCGCCCAGGTAAGTACCTCAAACTGTTGTTTATGATGTTGTGAATATGATGATATTGGCATGACTAAATAGTAGTAGGAACTACTCTAGGGACTTGAGCTAATAGGCTGGATGAACTCGCGGAACAATCCCTTATTAAACTTCTCATAAAACTGTGCCTTAATAGACAGTGGAATAAAAGTCTAACGCATAAAACTTTTAATCAGCTCGATTCGTATCGGTAAACATGAGTGCACGTGGACGTGGGCGTAACACTCGTGGATGATGTAGGGGTAGGATGACGATCTCGGAACTGGTAGGGTTCGGACATGGGTCGAAAAGTGAGGTACCACCGCCGCCAGCTGTGGGCGCGAAACATCAGGACCAGACAGGTGATGACGCAGTCTCACAGGCGATGTTGCGGGTGTTAGAGAGGGTCGCTAGTGCAGGCGTCAGAGCAGGGGTTCAGAAATCTGTGTCCGAACGACTCCGGGCTAATGGTGCAGAGGTGTTCAGAGGTGTATCCGGCGTGGCTCCTAGTACGGCAGAATATTGGCTGGAGGCAACAGAACGTATTATGGATGATCTGGACTTCTCGGCTGAGGAGAAGATTAAGGGGGTAGTATTTTTGCTACGAGATGAGTCATATCAGTGGTGGCTCACAGTTAGGGATGGAGCAATGGTGGATGACCTTACTTGAGAATTCTTTAGAGCAGCTTATCAGAGAAAATACATAGGGGCTAGCTATATTGATGCGCAGCGCAAGGCGTTCCTGAACTTGGTCCAGGGTAGTAAGACTGTATCGGAGTATGAGGCGGAATTTCTTCGGCTGAGTCGGTATGCACGTGGTATTGTGGGCACTGAGCATGAGCACTGTGTCAGATTTGAGGATGGGCTGAGAGACGAGCTGCGGATGTTAATTGCCCCACAGCAGGAAAGAGAGTTTGCGGTCTTGGTGGAGAAGGCCAAAGTTGCTGAGGAAGTGAAACAGTCGGTAAGACGGAATCAGGATAAGGGTTGGAATAAAAGGAATTTTGGATCATCTGGGTCTGCCGGGAATCAGCAAAAATGGGGTAGATATGGTAGCGGGCCGAATCAAGCTGCTAGGCCTGCTGCTGCTACTAATACTCAATGGCCGCTACGATGTGCTCGGTATGGAAAGTCTCACACGGGAGAATGTTGGATTGGAAACAGAGGATGTTTTGAGTGTGGATCGATGGGGCACCGAGTGAGGGATTGTCCACAGAGGTCAGCTAGGTTGCAGTCTGGGGATCAAAATCGTACACAGATCAGGAGGGATAGTCAGCAGCCACAGAGGGGCCGTGGTGCAGATTCAGCCAAAGAAACTAAGAGGATTAGAATCTTGCTTTTCGATAGTCAAAGAGAGATAAAGAAAAAGAGATTAGCCTAGAAGAGATCCTTACCGAAAAAAAAGAATGACCAAAATGTATTTGGTCAAAAACCTCCAAAAAAAAAAAATTCGGCAGATGAAGTAGAGAAATAGATTCAAATAAGAAAGAAGATAGGTTTTTGGTGCTTAGAAGCAATCGGTTTCAATGGTGTCAATGGAGTGAAACTTTCGGCTTTAGAAGAGAATAGCAAGGTTATAGATTCGGATTTAACAAAATAGAAAGAAAAGAAGAGAAAGGAAAAGAAAAAGAAAAGAAGAAATGATCAAAGAGACTAAATGGTTTCGGTTATGAAAGAATTTGAACAAAGAAAAAGTTTTTGATAGTGGTGCACATTCGGTCAAGTAAGAAAAAGAATGAAAGAAAAATGCCTTTAAAAGTAATAATATTTCGGTACCAAAAAGAAAGAAAAGTTTGAGAGGAAAAGAAGAAAAAGGGAAACCAATATGGTCAAAGATGGTAGCCAAAACAAAACAAAATTTTCACGTAATGCCCATGACAAAATTCGGCTAAGGAAAAAGATTTTGGAGAAAAGGGAAAAAGATGCACAAAATGCCAAGAATTTGGCCAACTATCTTCCCCCTAATCCCATACAATATTCGGCCAACCCCCCAGCCCCCTAAGCCATCCACATTCATGGTCAAAATGACCATGAAAAATTTCCAAAACATCACCCATACATCAAGCCTTATGTCCCCTTATCCTTCCATAACACCTTGATTCCATACCTTAACTAATAACTTGCCTTTTTCCATTAGTCTACTATCCAAAAATGAAAGAAAATCCATCCATTCCAAATATAGAGCTTGGCCGACACTTGATGTAAATGTGAAGAAAAATAAAGTCTCCAAAATGCACTCTATGCTATTCGAACCACTCCCCTCAAACAACCATTCATGCGCCATTTCCACCCTGCCACTAACTCTTCTTGTGCTAAATTAAGACACTTAAATTAACTTAAGCATCATAATCACTTGATCCACTTCACTAAATTCTCCATACTAAAAATTATTCTAAATCCAAATAATTCCAAGCCTTCACAAGACTATATTAATCACACAATAAAATCATATCCGAGCTAACACAATCAACAAGATGATACTCAAATTTTAGGATGTTACAACTCTACCCTCCTAAAAGAAAATTTCGTCCTCGAAATTACCTGACTAGAACAAGTGAGGGTATTGCTATCGCATTGCCTCTTCCGGCTCCCATGAAGCTTTTTCCGATCCATGATTACGCCATAACACTTTGACGAGAGGAACTGATTTCCTCCGTAACACCTTCACATCCCAATCTAGAATCTGAATTGGCTCTTCCTCGTAGGACAAATCTGGTCGTAGTTCTACCTCCTCAACTGGCACTACATGAGATGGATCCGACCGGTAACGACGTAGCATCGAAACATGGAACACATCGTGCATTTGCTTCAACTCTGAAGGCAACTCTAACTGATATGCCACTGGTCCAACCCGCTTTAACACCCGATAAGGTCCTATAAACCTGGGACTTAACTTTCCCTTGCGACCAAAACTCATCACCTTCTTCCAAGGTGAAACCTTTAGAAACGCTTGATCTCCCACAGCAAACTCTATCTCCATCCACTTAAGATCTGCGTACAACTTTTGCCTATCAGATGCCTCCTTTAACCGAGCCCGAATTACTTTAACCTTTTCTTCGGATTCAACCACCATCTCTGGACCCAAAACTTGACGTTCCCCTAATTCTGTCCAACACGTAGGAGTGCGACGCTTCATACGGTGCCATCCGAATACTTGCTTGGTAACTGTTATTGTATGCAAACTCCGCTAAAGGCAAAAATTCTTCCCAACTTCCTCTGAAGTCTATCACACAACCCCTTAACATATCCTCTAATACTTGGATTACTCGCTCAGATTGACCGTCAGACTGTGGATGAAATGCCGTACTGAAGTCTAACCTGGTGCCCAAAGCCTGATGTAGTGCTTTCCAAAACCGAGACGTAAACCTTGGATCCCTATCCGAAATAATCGACACCGGCACTCCATGCAACCTCACAATCTCTGCCACATACAACTTTGCCAATTTTTTCAAAGAGTAATCAACTCGCACAGGTATGAAATGTGCAGACTTCGTCAATCGATCCACTATCACCCATACTGAGTCTTTCTTAGTAGGCGTAAGGGGAAGCCCACTAACAAAGTCCATGGTGATACGCTCCCACTTCCATTACAGAATCTTTATCGGCTGAAGCAATCCTAACGGAACTTGGTGTTCAGCCTTAACTTGCTGACACGATAAACACTTCCGTACAAACTCTGTAACTTCCCGCTTAAGACCAGGCCACCAAAATTGATCCCGTAGATCTCTGTATAACTTACTTCCTCCAAGATGCATAGCATAAGGGCTACTATACGATTCTTGGAGAATCCTTCGCCTCAGCTCCTCATCCCTTGGCATGCAGACCTTACCCTTGAAACACCACACCCCGTCACTATTAACACCATAATCTTCCAATTCCCCACTCTGCACTTGCCGTAACTTAGCACTTAAATCTTCGTCTACCAATTGCTTCTCTTTCACCTGACTCAACCATGTCGGCTTTACTTGCAACTCCGCTAACAAACTTCCGTCGTCATAAAGGCTAAGATGTGCAAACATCGCCCTCAGATTCGACACTACTTTCCGACTTAGGGCGTCTGCCACCACATTCGCCTTGCCCGGGTGATACTCTATAGAACAATCGTAATCTTTCAACAACTCCACCCACCTTCGCTGTCTCAGATTCAGCTCCTTCTGAGTCAGCAGATACTTCAGACTCTTGTGGTCCGTATAAATCACTGACTTTTCTCCATATAGATAGTGCCTCCATACCTTAAGGGCAAAAACCACCGCCGCCAACTCCAGGTCATGCGTCGGGTAGTTAACCTCATGTGGCCTTAATTGCCGAGACGCATAAGCAACTACCTTCCCGTCTTGCATCAGAACACATCCTAATTCGGTATGAGAAGCATCATAATACACCACAAAACCATTCCCTGCCTCAGGCTGAATCAAAACCGGAGCTTCAGTCAAAACCTTCTTAAGCTTCTCAAAGCTCTCTTGCTGCTTATCCGTCCATACGAAAGGTACTTCTTTTCTCAACAACTTCGTCAAAGGTGCAGCTATCGATGAGAATCCTTCTACGAACCTTCTGTAGTAGCCTGCTAAACCCAAGAAACTGCGAACCTCAGCTACAGACTTAGGTGGCTTCCAATCCAACACTGCCTCAATCTTCTGAGGATCCACCCTTATACCTTCCGCAGACACCACATGTCCAAAAAACGCAACTTCCTTCAGCCAAAATTCACACTTGCTGAATTTGGCATAAAGCTTCTTCACCCTTAACACTTGCAACACTATCCGAAGATGCTCATCATGCTCTGCCTTAGACTTGGAATATAGTAAAATGTCATTTATAAACACAACAACAAACTGATCCAAATAGGGTTGGAAAACCCGATTCATCATATCCATGAACGCAGCTGGGGCGTTCGTCAAACCGAACGGCATTACTAAGAACTCATAATGCCCGTATCTTGTTCGAAAAGATGTCTTATGGATATCCACTTCCTTCACCTTAAGCTGATGATATCCCGACCGTAGATCTATCTTTGAGAATACCGCAGCTCCCTTAAGCTGATCGAAAAAGTTGTCTATCCTTGGCAAAGGGTACTTGTTCTTAATGGTCAGCTTATTCAACTGCCGGTAGTCTATGCACATACGCATAGTCCCGTCCTTCTTCACAAACAAAACCGGTGCTCCCCATGGAGACACACTGGGTCAGATAAACCCACGATCAAGCAACTCTTGGATATGAGCCTTGAGCTCACCCAACTCTTTTGGTGCCATTCTATATGGAGCGATAGATACTGGCACCATTCCAGGCAACAAGTCAATCCCAAATTCCACCTCACGATCCGGAGGCAATCCAGGAAGTTCTTCCTGAAAGACATCCACAAATTCTCTCACAGTTCTGACCTCTTCAACAATTGCCTCCTTAGCCTCCAAGGCACTGACCAACATAAGAAAAGCCAAACAACCCTTCCTAACCATCTTTTCTGCCTTAAGGGCAGATACTACATTTGACAAGTAATTCCGTCTTTCGCCCAACACCACAACTACCTTATCGTCAAAAGTTCTCAATGATAGGCGCTTAGCAGCACAATCTACATTTGCACGATACTTCACTAACCAGTCCATGCCTAAGATTAGATCAAATTCCCCGAATGGCAACTCCATTAAGTCAGCCGGAAACTGCGTCCCTTGCACTTCTAAAGGCACTTCCTTAAAGAGTTTATCTACTACTACAGTCTGTCCTAAAGGACTAAGTACAGTCATCTTCCTAGGTACAGTCTCAGAGTTCACATGCAGAATTCCAGATACTTCACTAGCGATGTAAGAATGGGTTGACCCTATATCTATCAAAGCAATAAAGGGTAACCCAGAAATAAGGAACGTACCCGTGATAACATCAGGTGCATCACTATCTTCCCTCCGACGAACCGCATATACCAGACCTGGCTGTCTAGCCTCTGTATTGACAACACCTCTGCCCGGTGTTCCTCGTCCTCTTCCAGAACCATTACCTCTGCCATTCGCACCTCGACCTCGCTGAGGCTGCTGTCCACCTCTTCCAGCCTGATTATGGCCCTGACCTGATGGTCGACTCCCGTCTATCTTTATCGGACAGTCCTTAATCATATGATCCTTAGACCCGCACTTAAAGCATCCTCCTGTCTTCTTCCAACACTCTCCTAAGTGCTTCTTTCCACACTGGTCACAGGTACGATACTGCCCTCCTGTCACAGCCTACTGACCTCGCGGCCCATCAACTCTAGGCCTCTTCTGAACATTCCTAGATGACCCTGCTGATCCAAAGCCTCTCTTTTGCCTATTTCGATCCGTATTCTGTCTCACAGAGTCCTTAATCCCTTCGGCTACCTTAGCCTTCTCTACCAACACGGCAAACTCCCGCTCTTACTGTGGAGCTATCAACAACCTCAGATCATCCCTCAGTCCATCCTCAAACTGGACATATCGTTCATGCTCGGTAGCCACAATCCCTCGAGCATACCGACTCAACCTTAAGAATTCAGCCTCGTACTCCGCTACGGACTTGTTCCCTTGAACCAGCCCAAGAAATGCCTTCCTCTGCGCATCAACATAATTAATTCCAACATACTTCTTCTGATACGCCGCCTTAACATACTCCCAAGTGAGATCCTCAGCTGTAGCACCATCCCGAACTGTGAGCCACCACTGATATGCCTTATCGCGAAGTAGCGACACCATTCCTTTCAGTTTCTCCTCAGCAGTCAGATCTAGCTCGTCCATGATTCGCTCTGTCGCCTCCAACCAATACTCAGCCATACTGGGCGCTACACCGAATACACCACGGAATACCTCAGCTCCATTGGCTCGGAGTCGCTCGGGTACAGATTTCTGAGCTCCCATACCTCCACCTGTTCCAGCCACCATTTCAAGAACCCGTAACATCGCTTGCGATACTGCATCATTCCCCGTCTGATCCTGATGCTCAACTCCAACCGCTGGTGGTGGGGGTGGTGGTACCTCATTTTCGGACCTTTGACCAGACCTAACAGGTTCCGATACAGCCATTCTGCCTCTACCACGTCCTCGCACATTACGACCACGTCCCCTAGAATTCATGTCTACGATCGCGATTTAATCTGATTTAAGAAATCTTATGCATTAGTCTTTATTCCGCTGATTACCCTCGAAGAAATTTTATGAAAAGAAGTTTAGTAGTAGTTCTTTCGATCATTTCAGAGTTTTCGTTTCAAGTTTTCTACCCTAATTCAGAGAAAGCACATTCATTCGATAGTACCTACTACACACACACATTCACCATTCAAGCATTTTCGTTCATTCTAATCCCAGGGGTATTTTTGTAATTTGTCCTATAGGGGTATTTTGGTAATTTTCCAAATCAGGGTATTTTGATATTTTGCAAATTAGGGGTTTTGGTATTTTTGTAAAGTAGGAATATTTTAATAAAAGTCGAAGGTATTATGGTAATTTTATAATCCAAGGGTGTTTTAGTAATTTTTACAAACCAGGGGTATTTGGGTAATTTTGTAAATCGGGAATATTTTGGAAAAATTTTCAAAAATAATTTTCCTGCAAATCAAAGAGGTAATTTGGTGAATTCAAAACTAAGGTTTTTATAAAACCGTGTAGCTAGTCCCTTTCGGGTTTTAATTATCGAGTTTAGTCCCGTGAATAAGTCCTCTTGGTTAGGATGAACCGTCACTACGCACCAGGTAGGATTCGAGTGAAGAGGAGGTGAGTCACTAGGACTGCTTAAATACCAAGCTCCCACCGAAACCAATCCTAGACATGCGCACAATGGTTGCCACACCCTAACTCGGTGACTCACTCACAGGCTTGTTTAATTAGGCTTTAAGTTTTATGTAATTCTGTGTTGGAGTAAACTAATCCTAGAGTTCAATAGTTCCTAGTGTACTAATCTACGTTCCCTTTATACCCACATACAAACCATACAATAAGTCATACAACAGTTAGGGGTACTTACCTAGTGGACTTCGGGTCGGAGACTTAGGTGCCATGTCAGAAAACTTGCTCATTTCCAAAATTTTTCACAAAATCTTAATTGGGCTTAATTTTTGAAAACGTTGTGGGCTTTAAACCCAAGGCCGAGAGTTTAAAAACTAGGCTCTGATACCAAGTTGAAACACCCCAAATTTGGCCCACGAGCCTCAACCGAATCTGGTATGTTCCTTGAGTAAAACATTTTAAAAACTTGTTTGTTACTTTGGAAAAATTTTAGTGATTTTGAAGAAAATTTGATTTGTGTTGATTTCAAATTGAAAACAATGTTATTCTTGAAATCTAGATCTTAATAAAACTTTATTTTAGTACTGGAAAACAATAAGTTAAAAGTATTCAATTTATCTTTGAGAAAAGTTATTTAAAACTTGAAATAATAATAATCATATCATAATGAAATCAAATAAAATGCATGCATAAAAACAATTCAATAGTAATGGCCTTATTACAACTGAAAAATACCAAATAAATCCCGAAAATAAAATAATAGAAAACGCAAGTTCAACTATTTGAAATCCCGAAAATATTCAGCATGGCCACCACCTAGTCTCCGCCGACCCGGTCCAAGTCACTATATGTCACCTGAAAAGATATCCCACAACGGGGTGAGTCAAACAGACTCAGTGTGTAACAGTCAACACAAAGTCCCAACCGATTTAGGCATATCAAAACATACATATATATATATATATAGCAAATAGGGATAATGATGCAATCCCGAACCCAAACCTAAATATCCATCCTCTACACATCACCCGTACCAACCAATCACACCGTGGGGATTACTAAATCGACCCTCCATCCGCTACACACCATCGAAGGCAGTCGCTGCAGACGACTTGCACATCGCCCTTATAAATTGTGGCATAGCCACCAGATAATGTGACAAAGTCACCAGATAACAATATGTGACATAAGTCACCACATTCAGATTATGTGACATGAGTCACCAGATATTGTGGTAAAAACCGCTAGATCACTTCCCCTTCACATATCACCCTTATGCCCATATGTCATACAAAACATGCAAAATCATGCCATATATCTTATTCCATGTTCATAACGAATTCACTTATATGTCATATTCAATCTTCATAACACTATTAACATAGTATTAAAAGTGAACGTACCTGGGTACTCTGTACCATCGTATGGTACCTTTAGCCATATCTTTCATATTTTCATTAACACATATATTAAATTAATACCGTAAATCTATTAGGAAACAATGTAGAGTTACACACCTGATAGTAGTGATTACGATACTACCGATACCAACGCTCTCGCTAGCAAGAATTAACAATGAAATACTTATCCCTATCGAACTACCCCTAAAAGATCATAATCAAAATCGGTCAACTTAATAGACAAATATGGCCTTTGGCCGAATATTACTCTTGCTTACCTTAGATATTTAAATCCCGAATGATATCCCCCTAAACATCGGCTATAGAGAAACCCCGAAACTTTCCTTCAAGATTCGGCCAAAGAAACTAAGAGGATTAGAATCTTGCTTTTCGATAGTCAAAGAGAGATAAAGAAAAAGAGATTAGCCTAGAAGAGATCCTTACCGAAAAAAAAGAATGACCAAAATGCATTTGGTCAAAAACCTCCAAAAAAAATTCGGCAGATGAAGTAGATAAATAGATTCAAATAAGAAAGAAGATAGGTTTTTGGTGCTTAGAAGCAATCGGTTTCAATGGTGTCAATGGAGTGAAACTTTCGGCTTTAGAAGAGAATAGCAAGGTTATAGATTCGGTTTTAACAAAATAGAAAGAAAAGAAAAGAAAGGAAAAGAAAAAGAAAAGAAGAAATGATCAAAGAGACTAAATGGTTTCGGTTATGAAAGAATTTGAACAAAGAAAAAGTTTTTGATAATGGTGCACATTCGGTCAAGTAAGAAAAAGAATGAATGAAAAATGCCTTCAAAAGTAATAATATTTCGGTACCAAAAAGAAAGAAAAGTTTGAGAGGAAAAGAAGAAAAAGGGATACCAATATGGTCAAAGATGGTAGCCAAAACAAAACAAAATTTTCACCTAATGCCCATGACAAAATTCGGCTAAGGAAAAAGATTTTGGAGAAAAGGGAAAAAGATGCACAAAATGCCAAGAATTTGGCCAACTATCTTCCCCCTAATCCCATACAATATTCGGCCAACCCCCCTAGCCCCCTAAGCCTTCTACATTCATGGTCAAAATGACCATGAAAAATTTCCAAAACATCAACCATACATCAAGCCTTATGTCCCCTTATCCTTCCATAACACCTTGATTCCATACCTTAACTAATAACTTGCCTTTTTCCATTAGTCTACTATCCAAAAATGAAAGAAAATCCATCCATACCAAATATAGAGCTTGGCCGACACTTGATGTAAATGTGAAGAAAAATAAAGTCTCCAAAATGCACTCTATGCTATTCGAACCACTCCCCTCAAGCAACCATTCATGCGCCATTTCCACCCTGCCACTAACTCTTCTTGTTCTAAATTAAGACACTTAAATTAACTTAAGCATCATAATCACTTGATCCACTTCACTAAATTCTCCATACTAAAAATTATTCTAAATCCAAATAATTCCAAGCCTTCACAAGACTATATTATCACACAATAAAATCATATTCGAGCTAACACAATCAACAAGATGATACTCAAATTTTAGGATGTTACATGTTCAGTAGCTATATATGCCGCAGGATCAAAGGTGGGATTCGGTAAGTACTCACTCAACCTCCTTAGTGTGTTTTGTTAAAAGCCAAAGGGCTATCTAACTACTCATTGCCGTTAACCTTGTATTAACAAGGGTAAGGTTCAAAGATCACAAGCGTGGTAAGGATTGTTAGCAATTGGTAAGTGTACTCATCTCAGTTGTGGATTAGTGGCTGGTCGAATGTAAGTATGGCTTATAGAGGTGACTTGTGTGGAATATGAGTCACTTGATTGTTGATAGTGTATGTGTGGGTGCAGATCTACGTGAATAGTAGCTAAGGAAGGGCTACTAGAACTGGTGGCACACGGTAAGGTTATGGTAAGGCTTCGATTTTTGGGTAAATACTGTGGTTAAGTGTGTATTGATTGGAGATTGGTATTGGTTGTAGGTTCAAGGTTGAGGATAGTGTAGCACGTCGCATTAACCAGGTGTGTACATACACTTCACACACGACAATTGGCAAAACCTGAAATGCCGAAAAGCCGAAAAGCCGAAAGGTTGGCGCCGGCAACCAAACGAGCGTGTGAACATTCATGTAGGAAAGCCGATACGATTGCCGGGGCCAAGAGAGCGATCTCATGGTCTCGAGCCACTATTTGGCCAACCGGGCCAGACGGAGCTAAATGGGCCTGTCGAGTTCGTGGGCTCAAGTCGGTAAGAGTTGAGATGTGAAATTGAATGATGGAATGATATGGATGGTTGTATGATTTGATTATGATCGGGCCTAATGGGCTACATAAACATGATTGGGCTTAGTGGGCCTTATGGGATTTTAGAAATGCATGCTAGGGTTTTAATGGACTCTAGGCCTAGTTCTGATAAATTCTTAAATAGCATAAAACTTAAATTTAATAATCAAACATATCTTTTGCTTTCTCCAATTTCTTCTCCTATTGCCGAAACTCTAAAGCCATTAGTGAGTACTTTTCTTTATTTGTTTTGCTGAAACCACCTAGCCTAATTGATCATCTTCTCCATCTTTCTTGATTAAACCGGGTAAGTGTTTTATTCAAATCTTTTCATTCTTTTTCTCTTTAGCTGAATGAGAGTCCCTCATTATTTGGTTGTTTCATCTTGATTCTAAAACCAAAATGGTGTTCTCCCTTACTCCCTCACATCTTGGTAATCTTTTATTTGTAGTATTCTAGTGGATTGGCCAAATACCACATCATTGCCTAATCATCTCAAGTCATAAGCCAATTGGTGGGAATTGGGATTATCATCGATTAAGGTAAGGAGTCTTTTCATAGTCCATTCGATATCACTACTCAGTTATTGTGTTAATCGGATCGAAGTTTTGACTAATCGATTATGTTTTAGGGACGAAATCACTTGATATATTCTACCTTCAGACATAGTGGTAAGTGATTCAAGTGTAAGGGATGCGAAATCTTTCGAAAATTCGAGGCTAACTTTTGGTTGGTATTGTTCTAGGTCAGCGACGAGTGGTTCTTTAGGAAATCAAAATCAGGTGTGTAATCCCCTACCTTCCGTATGCATATCTGAAATGGTGTGTAATCTCACACTTCTCTGAATGTTTGAATGAAATATTCTGTGAATCGATCGAAATACCGAAGAAAACCAAAAACCGGCATCCGTGATCACTCGGGCTTGCGTATGATTGTAGTGGTAATCGTATTTTGTAATAAAATAGTTTCGATTAGAAGCAGTGACGTGTTTTTGAAAAATCACGAAAAATATGAGAAAGGGAATTAGAAAGTGAATAACATATCAAATTAAAACTTACTGTGTCTATTTTAATATGGAAGAAACGGAGAAGGAAAATAAATTTTATATTCTGAGATATCTTAATTTTAGTGAGACTGCTTCTGATTGACTTCATGGTTCCCTGATCTGTCTTGGAAAAATTGTATAAAATTGTACAAAGTGAATTATTAGTTATAAGTTATATGTAAAGATTCCTTAGTGAGCCTATTTTCATTAGAAAAAAGTGGGAGCAGTATATGAAAACCGTACAAAGAGATATTTGAAAATAAGTTAAAAGAGGTTAGAATCGTTGGACAGTGAAACAAGGGAAACTTTAAGGAATAAACTGTACTAATTTGTTAAGTCAAAAATCTGGAAAACCAATAGTAGAAAGATATACGAGTCTAGTTTCAAGGAAAATTTACGGATTTAGATTTCGAGATTTCCAACTCAAGTTATAGTCAATTTAGTCAATATGACACAGATGGACAGTTTCAATGTTTATGCCCCACATTAGTAGTTAAGTCTGGATTGCGGAATTACCGAATTATGAAAATGCCCTTAATGGGCCGATTTGATAGATTGCCTTAATGGGCCGATTTGATAGATTGCCTTAATGGGCCGATTTGATAGATTACCTTAATGGGCCTATTTGATATTTTTGCTAAATGGGCCAATCTAACATTTTGCTTAATGGGCCTATTTGATAAATTGTTATAATGGGCCGTACTTTTGTAATGAATATCCAAATAAATTACTGTTGTTATATTGTAAAAATCATGAATTGCTATACATTATATACATGATTTTGCATGGGATGGGATAATATTGAAGAGAAGTTCTGGTGGCTCTGCCACATATTTTGGTGGCTCTGGCACAAATCTGTATAGTGGCAATGCCACGTATATTTTGTTATTCTGATGGTTTGTCCACAATTAAAATGTTATAAATGGCTTAATGCTTGCGATTGGTGTTTTGGTCGGGGGGGTTGACTTGATCCCCACAGGTGTGTTGCTTGGTAGGGGTGGTGTGTTGCGGATGGATTACTAGGTTTGGATTGGGATTGCATTACATTCATATGACATATTTGATACATTCTGTTATGTAAAAAGGGGGGCTTAGGCCCAAAATATTGCTTTATGGGCTCAGGCCCAAGCTTTTGCTAAAAGGGTTCAGATCCAATGGATTACAGTAAGGGGATTTCACACTGAGTTCTTGTAACTCACCCCCCTTTTCTTTCTTAATCCTTGTAGGTAATGCTCAGAGACGAGGACTTGGGGCCATGGATTACTTGGTGGAGGTCATACTTCAGAAATGGTGTTTCTAACTTTATTAAATTTCCTTTTTCGTTTATTTCGTTGCTTTTACTATTCGGGTTTTAAAGTTGTAATAAGCCCTCTGAGATATTTTATTTGGTTGTATGTTTAGCTGTACTTATTATTTTTCTGCATTATTTTAAATGGGGATTTTTCAAAAATCATAAATAATGGTTTTCCAAAAATTGATTAACAAATGATTTTCATAACAAACTTTTACAAATGATTTAACTCAGAAAGTTTCTTTCAAATTATCGACGACATTTTCAACAGTTACAGTTAAAGTTCACTACCTCGATTTTCGACTCATCAATCAAACTCTCAAAAATACTTGTATTTTATCTATGTTTCTGCAATGTTTTCAAAATGCTTCTGCAACTCTATTTCCAAACGTCATATTTTTGTAAATTATTTATTTCAAATATGTTTTCGCAACCAAAAAGGTTTTTAAAGATAATTACGTTTTCAAGTAGATAACAATTGCTTAAGTGTTTTGGGTTTTAACAAAGAGGCTGCAATTCTCAAACAAGTTTTTAACAATCGCAAAGATGGTTTTGAAAAAAAAACCACTTCCATGTGACACGCCAGATTCGGGCCTAACTTCTAGGTCGGGTTTGGGGTGTTACATTTTATGGTATCAGAGCCCAGTTTCAAAACTCGACTGTGATTTGGGTTCAAAAAACATTTTCAAAGCTGTTTAAAATTTTAATTTATACATGTATGTTCTAAAAGGAAGTATGGCACCACGGGTATCCAGCACCAAGTCAAGTAAGTATTTGTTTTCATTTTATGATTATTGTGTTAAGAAAATTCAACAAAATAAATACTCTAGAACTGTTAGCTTTAGGATTTGAAACTGTAGAGACTGAGACTCTAGGATGCGGATTCGACTCTCGGAAACAACTTTTCTACTCACACTTCATAAAACATTGTTTAATAAACACCGAAATAACATAATGATTCATAAAACTCTTAATCAGATTATATCGACTTAGTGAATATGAGCGCTAGAAGATGTGGACGCGGTAGACGTGCACGTTGTAGAGGCCGAGGTGCTAGGATTAGATCTTCAGCATCGGAGCGTGTTTACGAAAGGGAGGTGTTGGCATCGCCAGTAGCTGAGGCGGGGTCTCATGATCAAGTTGGGGTTGCCGAGCTAACCCAGATAGTTAAGGAAGTATTGGATGAGGTTAAAGGAATCGGTGAAGTACTTCGAGTTGGGTCTGCGGACTGTAAGAAGAAAATAGATCGTGGTTCTTTTGGGTCGCAGTTTCATTCCGTAAAGCATGTCAAGGCACGACCAAACTATCCGGCTTGCTATTATTGTAGAAGGCGTCATCCGGGAGAATGCTGGAGGAGGTCAGGAGCATGCATGAGAAGCAAATCTAAGGAGCATAAGGCTCGAGATTGTTTCATCACCATTAAATCAGGTATGTTTTGGTTGGACGTGATGATTGAATGTAGAAAATTCTAAGTATAAATGGTAGATAACTGTTTGCTTATGTGGTTAGATGTTTGGTTGGTGAAAGAGGATTCAAGATTATTTTAAAAGTACATTAGTGCTATTAAGATCAGAGTACGCAGCGAAAGCATAGTGGTGTGATTTGAGCGGTACGTTTAGTAGTTGATTTGAAATTTTGAATACGAATTTTTCTTTAAGGAGGGTAGAATTGTGACATCCCGAAATTAGGCCTAGTAGGATTGGGCCCATTGGGCCTTGAGCGTAGAAGCGTTTTAAAATTTTGAGAACAAGAAAACGGCATTATTTCAAGATGGACTTATTAGGAAGGTGATTTTGGAAAGTTACGTGGTTTCTAGGAAGTTCCGGGTTCAAGTTAGGCTATAGGAAAATTTGGTGTTTAAAGCCTATTAAGGAGAGATAGTAAGTGGCATCAAGGCTTATGGAAATAGGAGAGCAATTTGCTTGCATAAATGAGAATATGGTAAAGAGGATGTGGTGTCACATGAAAGGCTTTAAGGGAAGAGGTTCGAATCCCACTTGGTGCAAAAATTTGACTATTTTTTGTGTTCTTTCCCTAAGTGTCGGCCAAGGTAGTATTTTAGGCAAGGTGGACTTTTTAATTTTGGCAAGGTGGCTAAGGGAATATGGAAAGGATAAGGATAGGGAAAGTAATCAAAAGAAAAAGGCAAGTTGAGGGAGCATGTTGGCATTTTTCGTGGGGGATGTTTTGGAAAGGTTTTATTTGGTCTATGTTCATCTTTTGGTAAAGATGATAATGGTTTGGGAAAGGGAGAGGATAGCCGAATTTTCTATAGGCAATTGGCAAATTTTTGGTGCTTGAGAGGTTGTTTTCTCCTTAGCATTTTGGTGTCTTTTGCTTTCTCCAATTTCTTCTCCTATTGCCGAAACTCTAAAGCCATTAGTGAGTACTTTTCTTTATTTGTTTTGCCGAAACCACCTAGCCTAATTGATCATCTTCTCCATCTTCCAAGTTGGGCTTTTCTTTATTGATTAAACCGGGTAAGTGTTTTATTCAAATCTTTTCATTCTTTTTCTCTTTAGCCGAATGAGAGTCCCTCATTATTTGGTTGTTTCATCTTGATTCTAAAACCGAAATGGTGTTCTCCCTTACTCCCTCACATCTTGATAATTTTTTATTTGTAGTATTCTAGTGGATTGGCCAAATACCACATCATTGCCTAATCATCTCAAGTCATAACCCAATTGGTGGGAATTGGGATTATCATAAATTAAGGTAAGGAGTCTTTTCATAGTCCATTCGATATCACTACTCGCTTATTGTGTTAATCGGATCGAAGTTTCGACTATCGATTATGTTTTAGGGACGAAATCACTTGATATATTCTACCTTCGGACATAGTGGTAAGTGATTCAAGTGTAAGTGATACGAAATCTTTTGGAAATCCGAAGCTAACTTTTGGTTGGTATTGTTCTAGGACAACGACGAGTGGTTCTTTAGGAAATCAAAATCAGGTGTGTAATCTCGTACCTTCCGTATACATATCTAAAATGGTGTGTAATCTCAACTTCTCTGAAAGTTTGAATGATATATTCTGTGAATCGGTTGAAATACCGAAGAAAACCAAAAACCGGCATCCGTGATCACTTGGGCGTGCGTATGATCGTAGTGGTAATCGTATTTTGTAATAAAACAGTTTCGGTTAGAAGCAGTGACGTGTTTTTGAAAAATCACGAAAAATAGGAGAAAGGGAATTAGAAAGTGAATAAGATATAAAATTAAATCTTACTCTGTCTATTTTAATATGGAAGAAACAGAGAAGGAAAAGGAATTTTATATTCTGAGATATCTTAATTTTAATGAGACTGCTTCTGATTGACTTCGTGGTTCCCTGATCTGTCTTTGAAAAATCGTATAAAATTGTACAAAGTGAATTATGGGTTATAATTTATATGTATAGATTCCATGAGCCTATTTTCATTAGAAACAAGTGGGAGCAGTATATGAAAACCGTACAGTGAGATATTTGAAAATAAGATAAAAGAGGTCAGAATCGTTGGACAGTGAAACAAGAAAAACTTTAAGGAATAAACTGTACTAATTGGTTAAGTTAAAAATTCTGGAAAAATTATAGTAGAAAGATATACGAGTCTAGTTTCAAGGAAAAGTTACGGATTTAGACTTTGAGATTCCTAACTCAAGTTATAGTCAATTTAGTCAATATGACACAGATGGATGGTTTCAATGTTTATGGCCTACATTAGTAGTTAAGTCTGGATTGTGAAATTACCAAATTACGAAAATGCCCTTAATGGGCCGATTTGATAGATTGCCTTAATGGGCCGATTTGATAGATTACCTTAATGGGCCGATTTGATATTTTGGCTAAATGGGCCAATTTGAGATTTTTGCTAAATGGGCCAATTTGATATTTAGTTAAATGTGCCGATCTGATATTTTGCTAAATGGGCTAATCTGATATTTTGCTTAATGGGCCTATTTGATGAATTGTTATAATGGGCCGTACTTTTGTAATGAATATCCAAATAAATTATTGTTGTTATATTGTAAAAATCATGAATTGTTATGCATTATATACATGATTTTGCATGGGATGGGATAATATTGAAGAGAAGTTCTGGTGGCTCTGCCACATATTTTGGTGGCTCTGCCAGAAATCTGTATAGTGGCAATGCCACGTATATTTTGTTATTCTGGTGGTTTGTCCACAATTAAAATGTTATAAATGGCTTAATGCCCGCGATTGGTGTGTTGGCGGGGTGGGTTGACCTGATCCCCACAGGTGTGTTGCTTGGTACGAGTGGTGTATAGCAGATGGATTACTAGGTTTGGATTGGGATTGCATTACATTCATATGACATATTTGATACATTCTGTCATGTTAAAAAGGAGGCTTAGGCCCAAAATATTGCTTTATGGGCTCAGGCCCAAGTTTTTGCTAAAAGGTTTCAGATCCAGTGGATGACGGTAAGGGGATTTCACACTGAGTTCTTGTAACTCACCTCCCTTTTCTTTCTTAATCCTTGTAGGTAATGCTCAGTGATGTGGACTTGGGGCCATGGATGACTCGGTGGAGGCCATACTTCAAAAATGGTGTTTCTAACTTTATTAAATTTCCTTTTTCGTTTATTTCGTTGCTTTTACTATTCGGGTTTTAAAGTTGTAATAAGGCCTCTGAGATATTTTATTTGGTTTTATGTTTAGCTGTACTTATTATTTTTCTTCATTATTTTAAATGGGGATTTTTCTAAAATCATAAATAATGGTTTTCCAAAAATTGATTAACAAATAATTTTCATAACAAACTTTTACAAATGATTAAACTCGGAAATTCTCTTTCAAATTATCGATGACATTTTCAAAAGTCACAGTTAAAGTTCACTACCTCAATTTTCGACTCATCAATCAAACTCTCAAAAATACTTGTATTTTATCTACGTTTCCGCAATGTTTTCAAAATGCTTCTGCAACTTTATTTCCAAACGTCATATTTTCGTAAATTGTTTAATTCAAATATGTTTTCGCAACCAAAAAGGTTTTTAAAGATAATTATGTTTTCAAGTAGATAACAATTGCTTAAGTGTTTTGGGTTTTAACACAGAGGCTGTAATTCTCAAACAAGTTTTTAACAATCACAAAGATGGTTTTGAAAAAAAAACACTTCCATGTGACACGCCAAATTCGGGCCTAACTTCTAGGTCGGGTTTGGGGTGTTACATTTTATGGTATCAGAGCCCAGTTTCAAAACTCGGCTGTGGTTTGGGTTCAAAAAACGTTTTCAAAGCTGTTTAAAATTTTAATTTATACATGTATGTTCTAAAAGGAAGTATGGCACCACGGGTATCCAGCACCAAGTTAAGTAAGTATTTGTTTTTATTTTATGATTATTGTGTTAAGAAAATTCCACAAAAAAAATACTCTAGAACTGTTAGCTTTAGGATTTGAAACTATAGAGACTGAGACTCTAGGTTGTGGATTCGACTCTCGAAAACAACTTTTCTTCTCACACTTCATAAAACATTGTTTAATAAACACCGAAATAACATAATGATTCATAAAACTCTTAATCAGATTATATCAACTTAGTGAATATGAGCGCTAGAAGACGTGGATGCGGTAGACGTGGACGTGCTAGAGGCCGAGGTGCTAGGATTAGATCTTCAGCATCGGGACGTGTTTCCGAAAGGGAGGTGTTGGCATCGCCAGTAGCTGAGGCGGGGTCTCATGATCGAGTTGGGGTTGTTGAGCTAACCCAGATAGTTAAGGAAGTATTGGATGAGGTTAAAGGAATCGGTGAAGTACTTCGAGTTGGGTCTGTGGACTGTAAGAAGAAAATAGATCGTGGTTCTTTTGGGTCGCAGTCTCGTTCCATAAAGCATGTCAAGGCACGACCAAACGATCCGGCTTGCGATTATTGTAGAAGGCGTCATCCGGGAGAATGCTGGAGGATGTCAGGAGCATGCATGAGATGCAGATCTAAGGAGCATAAGGCTCGGGATTGTTTCATCACCATCAAATCAGGTATGTTTTGGTTGGACGTGATGATTGAATGTAGAAAATTTTAAGTATAAATGGTAGATAACTGTTTGCTTCTGTGGTTAGATGTTTGGTTGGTGAAAGAGGATTCAAGATTATGTTAAAAGTACATTAGTGTTATTAAGATCAGAGTACGCAGCGAAAGCATAGTGGTGTGATTTGAGCGGTACGTTTAGTAGTTGATTTGAAATTTTGAATACGAATTTTTCTTTAAAGAGGGTAGAATTGTGACATCCCGAAATTAGGCCTATTAGGATTGGGCCCATTGGGCCTTGAACGTAGAAGCGTTTTAAAATTTTGAGAACAAGAGAACGGCATTATTTCAAGTTGGACTTATTAGGAAGGTGATTTTGGAAAGTTACGAGGTTTCTAGGAAGTTCCGGGTTCAAGTTAGACTATAGGAAAATTTAGTGTTTAAAGCCTATTAAGGAGAGATAGTAAGTGGCATCAAGGCTTATAGAAATAAGAGAGCAATTTGCTTGCATAAATGAGCATATGGTAAAGAGGATGTGGTGTCACATGAAAGGCTTGAAGGGAAGAGGTTCGGATCCCACTTGGTGCAAAATTTTGACTATTTTTTTTGTGTTCTTTCCCTAAGTGTCGGCCAAGGTAGTATTTTAGGCAAGGTGGACTTTTTAATTTTGGCAAGGTGGCTAAGGGAATAAGGAAAGGATGAGGATAGGGAAAGAAATCAAAAGAAAAAGGCAAGTTGAGGGAGCATGTTGGCACTTTTCATGGGGGATGTTTTGGAAAGGTTTTATTTGGTCTATGTTCATCTTTTGGTAAAGATGATAATGGTTTGGGAAAGGGAGAGGATAGCCGAATTTTCTATAGGCAATTGGCAAATTTTTGGTGCTTGAGAGGTTGTTTTCTCCTTAGCATTTTGGTGTCTTTTGCTTTCTCCAATTTCTTCTCCTATTGCCGAAACTCTAAAGCCATTAGTGAGTACTTTTCTTTTTTTGTTTTGCCGAAACCACCTAGCCTAATTGATCATCTTCTCCATATTCCAAGTTGGGCTTTTCTTTCTTGATTAAACCGGGTAAGTGTTTTATTCAAATCTTTTCATTCTTTTTCTCTTTAGCCGAATGAGAGTCCCTCATTATTTGGTTGTTTCATCTTGATTCTAAAACCGAAATGGTGTTCTCCCTTACTCCCTCACATCTTGATAATCTTTTATTTGTAGTATTCTAGTGGATTGGCCGAATACCACATCATTACCTAATCATCTCAAGTCATAAGCCAATTGGTGGGAATTGGGATTATCATCGATTAAGGTAAGGAGCCTTTTCATAGTCCATTCGATATCACTACTCGGTTATTGTGTTAATCGGATCGAAGTTTCTACTAATCGATTATGTTTTAGGGACGAAATCACTTGATATATTCTACCTTTGGACATAGTGTTAAGTGATTCAAGTGTAAGTGATACAAAATCTTTTGGAAATCCGAGGCTAACTTTTGGTTGGTATTGTTCTAGGTCAACGACGAGTGGTTCTTTAGGAAATCAAAATCAGGTGTGTAATCTCGTACCTTCCGTATACATATCTGAAATGGTGTGTAATCTCACAATTCTCTGAATGTTTGAATGAAATATTCTGTGAATCGGTCAAAATACCGAAGAAAACCAAAAACCGGAATCCGTGATCACTTGGGCGTGCGTATGATCGTAGTGGTTATCGTATTTTGTAATAAAATAGTTTCAGTTAGAAGCAGTGATGTGTTTTTGAAAAATCTCGAAAAATAAGAGAAAGTGAATTAGGAAGTGAATAAGATATCAAATTAAAGCTTACTGTGTCTATTTTAATATGGAAGAAACGAAGAAGGAAAAGGAATTTTATATTCTGAGATATCTTAATTTAAGTTAGACTGGTTCTGATTGGCTTTGTGGTTCCCTAATCTGTCTTGGAAAAATCGTATAAAATTGTACAAAGTGAATTATGGGTTATAATTTATATGTATAGATTCCTTGGTGAGCCTATTTTCATTAGAAACAAGTGGGAGCAGTATATGAAAACCATACAATGAGATATTTGAAAATAAGTTAAAAGAGGTCAGAATCATTGGACAGTGAAACAAGGGAAACTTTAAGGAATAAACTGTATTAATTGGTTAAGTCAAAAATTCTAGAAAAATTATAGTAGAAAGATATACAAGTCTAGTTTCAAGGAAAATTTACGGATTTAGATTTTGAGATTCCTAACTCAGGTTATAGTCAATTTAGTCAATATGATGCAGATGGACAGTTTCAATGTTTATGCCCTACATTAGTAGTTAAATCTGGATTGCGAAATTACCGAATTACGAAAATGCCCTTAATGGGCCGATTTGATAGATTGCCTTAATGGGCCGATTTGATAGATTACCTTAATGGGCCGATTTGATATTTTTGCTTAATGGGCCAATTTGATATTTTGTTAAATGTGCCGATCTGATATTTTCCTAAATGGGCCAATCTGACATTTTGCTTAATGGGCCTATTTGATAAATTGTTATAATGGGTCGTACTTTTGTAATGAATATCCAAATAAATTACTGTTTTTATATTGTAAAAATCATGAACTGTTATGCATTATATACATGATTTTGCATGGGATGGGATAATATTGAAGAGAAGTTCTGGTGGCTCTGCCACATATTTTGGTGGCTCTGCCACAAATCTGTATAGTGGCAATGCCACGTATATTTTGTTATTCTGGTGGATTGTCCACAATTAAAATGTTATAAATGGCTTAATGTCTGCGATTGTTGTGTTGGTGGGTGGGTTGACTTGATCCCCACAGGTGTGTTGCTTGGTACGGGTGGTGTGTAGCGGATGGATTACTAGGTTTGGATTGGGATTGCATTACATTCATATGACATATTTGATACATTTTGTTATGTAAAAAAGGGGGCTTAGGCCCAAAATATTGCTTTATGGGCTCAGGCCCAAGTTTTTGCTAAAAGGGTTCAGATCCAGTGGATGACGGTAAGGGGATTTCACACTGAATTCTTATAACTCACCCCCTATTCTTTCTTAATCCTTGTAGGTAATGCTCATTGATGAGGACTTGGGGCCATGGATGACTCGGTGGAGGCCATACTTCAGAAATGGTGTTTCTAACTTTATTAAATTTCCTTTTTCGTTTATTTCATTGCTTTTACTATTCGGGTTTTAAAGTTGTAATAATGCCTCTGAGATATTTTATTTGGTTTTATGTTTAGCTGTACTTATTATTTTTCTTCATTATTTTAAATGGGGATTTTTCTAAAATCATAAATAACGGTTTTCCAAAAATTCATTAAAAAATGATTTTCATAACAAACTTTTACAAATGATTTAACTCGGAAATTCTCTTTCAAATTATCAACGATATTTTCAAAAGTCACAGTTAAAGTTCACTACCTCGATTTTCGACTCATCAATCAAACTCTCAAAAATACTTGTATTTTATCTACGTTTCCGCAATGTTTTCAAAATGCTTCTGCAACTCTATTTCCAAACGTCATATTTTCGTAAATTGTTTATTTCCAATATGTTTTCGCAACCAAAAAGGTTTTTAAAGATAATTACGTTTTCAAGTAGATAACAATTGCTTAAGTGTTTTGGGTTTTAACAAAGAGGCTGTAATTCTCAAACAAGTTTTTAACAATCGCAAAGATGTTTTTGAAAAAAAAAAAACACTTCCATGTGACACGCCAGATTCGGGCCTAACTTCTAGGCCGGGTTTGGGGTGTTACAATCCATCATTTATACATTATAAAATCACTTATTTTAAGTCCATAACCGTCCATACTATTGTTGAATGGCCAAATTACAACATAAGGATCTCTTAATTAATTAATCAAAACAATTAAGCACTTTAACATATAACATGCTACTTTTACATTTTACACGATTAAGTCCTTTTATTAAATTAAACAACCAATCGATAAAATTATTTCACGAAACTTTCACACATATTAATTTACATGCTGTAACACAAAATAATATAAAAATAATTTTATGACCTCGGATTTTGTGGTTCTGAAACCACTGTTTCGATTTAGCTAAAACCGGGTTGTGACAACTCTTCCCCCTTAGGGATTTTTGTCCCCGAAAATCTTACTAGTGAATAGGTTTAGGTATTCCTCTCTTATAGCATCCTCAGTTTCCCACGTAGCTTCTTCGACCTCGTGTCGATGCCATAAGACTTTCACTAATGCAATTTTCTTGTCTCTCAGTTCTTTGAACTCGCGAGCTAAAATTTTGATTGGTTCTTCATTGTACGTCATATCAGATTGAATCTCAATCTCAGAAGGGGAAATCACATGCAAGGGATCTGATCTGTATCGTTGAAGCATCGATACGTGAAATATATTATGAATCTTTTCAAACTCAGGTGGCAACGATAATCTATAAACAACTGGCCCGATACGCTCGATAATTTCATACGGCCCGATGAATCTCGGACTTAACTTGCCTTTTCTGCAAAATCTAAGTATTTTCTTCCACGGAGACACTTTCAAAAACACTCTATCCCCAATTTGAAACTCAATATCTTTTCGTTTCAAGTCTGTGTATGATTTCTGAAGATCTGACGCTGCTTTCAGACAATCACTCATTTTCACTTTCTGTCAGTCTCTTTAATCAAATTGACCCCGTGAATCTTATTCTCGCTGAGCTCAGTCCAGTACAAAGGTGTTTGGCATTTGCGACCGCACAAAGCTTCATAAGGTACCATTTTAATACTCGATTGAAAGCTATTATTATACACAAATTCAATCAATGATAATTATCATTCCCACGTACCTTCAAAATCAAGAATGCAACATCTCAACATATCCTCGAGTATCTGAATAATCCACTCGGATTGACTATCCGTCTGTGGGTGAAAAGCAGTACTGAAGTGTAGTTTCATACCTAATTCATCATGCAGTTTCTTCCAAAATCGCAATGTGAACCTCGGATCTCTATCCGAAACAATAGAAATAGGTACTCTGTGCAATCTCACAACTTGAGAGATGTACAACTCAGCAAGCTTATCAAGCGAATAATCCGTGTTCACCAGAATGGAATGAGCTGATTTAGTTAGTCTATCAACAACCACCCATATTGCATCTTTTTTAGTCGGAGACAGGGGCAAACCTGATACAAAATCTATCGTGATTCTGTCCCATTTCCACTCAGGAATTATAATCGGCTGCAGTAACCCAGAAGGTACCTGATGCTCAGCTTTTGACTTGCTGACAGATTAAACATTTCGAAACAAATTCTGAGATATCACGCTTCATACTAGGCCACCAGTAAATTCAGATCGTTATACATTTTAGTACTTCCGGGATGTACGGATAAACAACCACTATATGCTTCGTTTAAAATTATCTGAATCAACTATGAATTTTTCTGAATACATAACCTGCCTCTGAATCTTAAACAATCATCAACACCAACTCAAAACTCTGAATCAGAATTCAAATCACATTGAGCCCGTTTTGCTAACAATTCATTATCAACTTTCTGAGTTTCGCAAATCTACTGTATAAATAACAGTCTCGCTTTCAACTCAGCTACAATCGAGCCGTCATGAGATAGAGCCAACTGAGTATTCATCGTACGTAGAGCAAACAAAGATTTTCGACTTAAAGCATCAGCAACAACATTGGCCTTCCTCGGATGGTAGTCAATCACTAGCTCGTAATCTTTTAACAATTCTAACCACCTTCGCTCTCGTAGATTCAGATCTTTCTAAGTCATCAAATATTTTAAGCTTTTGTGATCAAAATAAACATGACATTTCTCACTGAACAGATAGTGGCGCGAAATCTTCAATGCGAACACGATAGTTGCTAATTCCAAATTGTGTGACGGGTAATTGTTTTCTTGCCGCTTTAATTGTCTCGAGGCAATAAGCCATGACTTTGCCTTCCTACATCAAAACACAGCCCAGACCATTCAACGATGCATCACTATAGATTATGAATTCTTTACCTGATTCTGGCTGAACTAACACTGGAGCTTCGGTTAATAAAGCTTTCAATTGATCAAAACTTTTCTGACACTTGTCCTACCACTCGAGCTTAACATCTTTCTGAAGTAGTCTCATCAACAGATTTGCAATCATTGAGAAACCTTTTACGAATCGTTTGTAATAACCGGCAAGTCCCAAAAAACTTCAGACTTCGGATACATTTCTCGGAGGCTTCCAATCTAATATTGCTGAAATCTTGCTCGGATCCACTCGAATACCTGATGCTGACACAATATGCCCTAGAAAACTAATTTCGCACAACAAATATTCACATTTACTGAACTTTGCAAATAGCTTTTTATCTCTCAAAGTCTGTAGCACTGTTCTCAAATGCTCAGCATGCTCTAATTCATCACAGGAATAAATCAAAATATCATCTATAAACTCAACAACAAATCGATCCAAATACGATCTAAAGATTCGATTTAGTAGGTCTATAAAAATTACAGGTGTATTCGTTAATCCGAAAGGCATAACAAAAAACTTATAATGCCCGTACCTCGTTCGGAAAGTAGGTTTTGGCACATCAGAGTCTTTAACTCGCAACTGATAGTAACCCGATCTCAAATCTATCTTAGAATACACTGTAACCCTTTTCAACTGATTGAACAAATCGTCAATTCGTGGAAAAGGATGTTTATTCTTAATAGTCACTTTATTGAGTTGTCGATAATCGATGCACATTCTCATAGTTTTGTCTTTCTTTTTCACAAAAAACAACGGTGCACCCTAGGGAGAATAACTCGATCGCACTAAAACTCCATCTATCAACTCTTGCAACTAAGCTTTCAACTCTTTTAATTTGGTTTGTGCCATTCTATACGGAGCTATCGATATCGGAGTTGTTCTCGGCACTAACTCAATACCAAACTCTACCTCTCGGATCGACAGCAAACCCGATAACTTTTCAAGAAACACATATGAATATTCACACACAACTGGTACTGATTCAATATTCTTTTCGGTCACTTTAGAGTCGAGCACATAGGCAAAGTAAGCTTCACAACCCTTTCTTATATATTTCCGAGCTAACATTGAAGAAATCACTACCGGTAAACCATTCAAACCATCTGATTCAATCCGAATAATCTCATTATTTTGGCATCTCAAATGAATCGCCTTTCGTTTGCAGTTTACAATAGCATCATGCAGTGATAACCAATGCATACCCAGAATTATATCAAATTCGTCGAATGGCAATAACATCAAATCGTCCGAAAAACAGAAACCCAGAATCATCAACGAACAGTTCTTGCATACTTTATCAACCAAAACACACCGGCCTAAGGGGTTCGATACTCTAATAAAAAATTCAGTAGACTCTACAGGCAAATTCTTACTGGATACTAAAGTCTCACATACATAAGAATGAGTTGATCCTGGATCTATCAATGCAATCACAGTAGTATCATATAGAGTGAAAGTACCGGTAATAACATATAGAGATGAAGCTTCTTCACGAGCGTGAATAGCATAGGCTCTGGTAGGTGCTCGGGCTTCAGATCTCACAGCCGTGTCTTTAGTCATTCTCTGGCTTACCACTCACATTACCCGTGTTTCTGAGTGGTCTACCTCTAGCTACAGTGTTACCCGGCCTTGTATTTTGCACTATCTCTTGTTCAGCTAACTCAGGACAATCACAGATGAAATGATCTAGGGATCCACAATTAAAACAAGCCCGACCATTCAATCTGCACTCGCCGGGATGTCTTTTACAACAATGTCAGCACTCGGGTCGATTAGGTCTCGCACTCCATACACTAGCTATCGAAGTAGCTGGAGCTTTAAAGCTCGAATGTTGCTTTACTCGATCTCTGCTCGAATGACCCATAGTAGCCTTTGAGCGGCTATAATCATCTCGAAACTTCTTTGATGTTGATTGAAATGACTTACTTGATGATCTTTTTCGTACCTCTCTAGCTTCCAAGTCAGCTTTTCTTTTTCTCTTTCCCGAGTTCCTCAGCTTTACCGCTCGTTTGACAAGCACAACAAACTCTTTTATTTCCAGAATCCTGACTAATAAGCGGATATCTTCATTCAAGCCATCTTTAAATCTCTTGCACATAATTGCTTCAGTCGTGACACACTCTCATGCATATTGACTTAATCTCACAAATTCTCGTTCGTATTCCGTAACAGGCATAGGCCTTGTTTTAGCTTAAGAAACTCTTTGCATTTCTCATCTATTAATCTCTGATTGATGTACTTCTTTCTAAACTTAGTCTGAAAGAACTCCCAAGTGACTCGTTCTTTAGGAACCATAGATATCAATGTTTTCCACCAATGATACGTCGTATCTCTCAGAAGTGAAATAGCGCATTTAAGACATTCACCAGGAGTACATGACATTTTATCAAACACTCGTATCATATTCTCGAACCAGAACTCAGCTCTCTCAGCATCATCATCAGCGATAGCACGAAATTCTTCATCCCCATATTTTCTAATTTTATCAACTAGAGGCTTACTCAATTGAATCAGATTCATAGCTTGTGGCATGATAGGGACTTGTGGAGGATTAGGCGGGGGTGGAGGTTGTGGAGCAGGCTGATTAGTTCTAATATACTGAGTGAACCACTCATTCATCATTTGGAAAAAGTCTTGCTTAGCCTCTCTCTCGTGGCTACTCGTAACAGGTCTAAAATCAGATTGCGCTATCCCTTGAGTGGGAGCGGGCGCATTACTTTCCACATCATCTACTATGGCTCGATCGAGATCCATTTACTATACAAAAACACATTTTAATTATTAGGAATCATCACACTATCGCAGTATATAAATATGTCATGTATAACTAGACTCTCACACGCTACGTTAGTCCTAGAATCGACTAAATTGTAGCTCTGATACCAATCAATGTAACACCCCTAACCCGTATCTGTCGCTGTATTAGAGTTACGAGGCATTATCGATCAAATACACAACTTAGAACAATCATTTATTTCAATTCATACACAAAGCTATAACAACCCCTTTACAAGAATTTCCAAACTCAAATAACAACCATTATCTTAATTCATCTAAAACAAATTCGCATATTTGAACTACTTAACCAACTAAAATCAATTATCTAATCCAATTTTGAACCAACTAACATTCATCAAAGCCATACTACATATGCTTCAAAATTACAACATTCGAACCATATGATCATCAATTTCATTACATTCGAATACCAAAATTAAAATCAAGCATATTTCAATTCATATACCAAGCACATATATCACAACATTCATTTGTATATATATTTATTTTATTAGCTAATTATCCACATGCCATTTTATAAGTTTTCGTACATGCACTTATTAAGCCAAGACTAGCCATATCATACAGCTTAATAAACATCCATATATGAGACATTAGAACCATCACCAAATGGTCAAATATAGTTTTTGTACATTACAAATTCTTGCGCATTTTACCATATCATCATGGACCATTTTTTATTACAATAACAAGTCAAAGCATACCTAACTCACATGCTAAATATCATGTCTAGACATCATATATTCAATCATCCAATGAGTCATTAATTCGGTCTTCAAAATAGCCTCAAAATTCGTACCAATTCCATCACTCAATATTAAGCTAATTGTACTATTTCATAACCGAATATAAACATCAAGATGCCATTTTATAACTATCCATATACCCAACAAAACATACCTCAAACATTATCATTATTTACTAATAAGTAACCGAATAAAAGTAGCCATTTTCCTACTATAATTCGCCATTAACACTCTATGCTCATAACAAAAATAAAACATTAAACTAACCAACTTGACCTTTAAATACCAACCACAAACAAACATGTCATATGTATATGTATTTAATTTATCTATCATTAGCCGGATATGAAAGCCCATCATTTACCAATTCCAAGCCAATTTACAAGACAAATTATACATCAAATTATAGGTCAATAATGAGCCATTCCAAATAGCCAAATTCACAATATATAGCAAAGTCATCACATAGTTTATAGAAACATGTACCACAAATTAAAAACACATCTATCAACTACATAATTACTCGAGCCGAATCACATGTTCATCAAACAAACTTTCCAAAATGAGCTAATTAACAAGGTCGATTATTCACAAACATTAACATCATTAACAAGCCATTTTTGCATGGTTATTTATACACAATACAAAACTAACCTTATCAAAACTAGCCTATACATGCCATATGTCAAAAGTACAAGCTTTCAAAGTACCGAAATAACGATCGATAGTGTGATGATGATCCTTGATGATCCCCAAACTCGAGCTAGCTTTATATATCTATAAAACAAAAAAAGAATGTGTAACACCCCAAACCCGGTCATCACACCACGAACGAATCTGGTATGTTACGTAGCGAAAACATTTAAAAAAATCATAAGTTTGTCGAATAATTTTCCTAGAAAACCCCTTTTTAAAAGTTTGGAAATCCTTGTTTAAGATGATATTGAAATCGTGTGATGGAAAAACTCACGCTTGATAAACTACTTTGTTGTTACAAATTTTACAAAAACGATACTTGTTCAAAACTGAGTGTAATGCGTATAATCGAGTGGAAAACCACTTGCTTCGAAAGTTGTTTGAAACTTAGAGTTATAAAAATATCCAAGTTACCTTATTACTATGTGAACTTTATTACCCGATGGTAACGTTTGAAAACCCGAAGAAATATAATTTAGAAAACATTGCTTCTTTACCAGTTAATTTTCTCACATTCATAAATCCAACTTGTAAAATATAAACAAAACAAAAGTAAGTAATAATAAAAACCCAAAATAAACTTAGCGGCCTTATTACAAAACCAAAACCAAATTTAAGAAAAACTAATGAAAATGAAATAGCAGTTTAAAGTCAAAACCAAACTAAGATGCATGGCCACCTCGAGTCCTCCCCGGCTCCATATCCGCGTTCTATGCCTCATCTGCAAAATATAAGGGAAGGGGTGAGTCACCGAGACTCAGTGTATAAATCCCCAACCCGATAGTTAAAGCACTTACACAGATCATCAGTAAAACATGCAGATTATGCCACCCATAACCTAGCCATCCAATCTCCTTTTTCTACCCCGTGTGGTCAAAAACACTGGTGGTCAAAACCACTGGTGACCGAAGTCACAAATATCAAGTGATGGGGCCAACCCATCGTGTGGTCAAAACCACTGATGACAATCCCGTAATATATCATGTGGGGCCAACCCACTGTGGTACCAAACCACTGGAACGAGTCACAATATCAGTATGTGGTCAAAACCACTAGTGACCGTAGTCACAAATATCACAAGTGTGGTCAAAACCACTGGTGGTCAAAACCACTGGGACTTAGTCACGAATCATAATAATATTGTGGTCAAAACCACTGGTGACCGTAGTCACAAATCAACTGATGGGGCCAACCCATCTTGTGGTCAAAACCACTGGTGACAGTCCAAATAAATCATCCCCCTCCTCTCATCAATCCCATCATCATCATGCTCATATCATACGTGTCATAATATCAAGTATCACGCAATAAGGCATAACATAACATCTAACAATACATAATGATGAATATCGAGAATCACATAACAGGGAACTTACCCGATTTCCACGCTTATGCCCACAAGGCACAGTCTCTAATGCCAATGGTTATAACAATAACATAATAAGCATAGTTATACTAATAAAGTGTGTAAGCGTTTACACACCTGACTATATGCAGATCTAAGTAGGAATCCCAAAACTATACGCAACTAGCGAAACTCCGAGACGTTGTTTTCCTCCTACAATCGGCCAACACATACTTCTAGATCTAAAGCCATTCGGCTTATCCACCAAAATCCCGAAAATACAACACATGAAGACAATTCCTTACTTAGATCGACCACCAAATCTCGAAGGCTCACTGTATTCGGCTATAGCCCTCCCTGCAATCGATTTTAGCATTCCATTTAGAGGCCAGAGGCTATTCGGCCATAACATGAAACCCGAGACCACATGGGTTAGTCGCCCCTTACCTTGATGATTGATTCGGCTCCTAACCACCACAGATCGGCACTCCCTCCTAATGATGTTTAGAAGTTTCGGCTACTAACATGAAACAAATAAAATGGGGAGTTAACACTCCATCCCTTAATAGAAGAAAATATGAAAGAGGAGTGGGGTTTCAGCAGTACCCCAAGTTGATCAAGAAGAAAAGGAGAATCTTACCAGGAGATTCGACTAACCCAAAAGAGCAAGATAGGTTCGGCACTTGAGATGATGAAAAGAAATCGCAAGGAGAGGGGGTTTGTGGACACAATATTCGGCCAAGGGGAGAACAACTACAAGGTTTCGGCTTTTGGGAACAATTAAGATGAAAAAGAAAAATATGAAAAAGGGAGAGAAGTATTCAGCTATGATCAAAATAAGAAGAAGGAGAAAGTGAGCAAAAGATGGATTCGGCAAGGAGCAGGTTCGGCTAACAATGAATGATTTTAGAGGCAAAGAGAAGAAGAGAGGGCATTGAGTTTCGGCTTAAAGCAAAAAGAAGAAAAAGAAAAAGATAATGGTAAATTCGGCCAAATGCAAGGCTTGCCAAAAAGAAAAGAGAGAAACGTAGAGCACCTTGATGTTTCGGTTTTGGCAAAAATGGTGAGAGGCAACTAAAGCACATTCGGCCACTACCCAAAAGACCCCAAAACCGATTGCCCCTTAGCTCCAAAACACTAATTCGGCTGAACACTCTCTCCCCCCTAGAGTTCAAATTCGGCCAACCTCCTCAAAGCTCTCCCTTCCACTCATTCAAACAAATTTTAATGAGTCAACTCCAAATTTTTCTCCCTTCCATCCATTTCAAAAGAGTCCCACCTGAGCACTCATCCTCTAGCTTGTGGCGTCAAAAATAATGAGCAGAAAGGGATTCCTGCAACTCGAACCAAGGCTCTCTCACACCCCTTGTGGCGTCACCTCCTCCAAGCCTTAAGTGGCGCCTGTTTGCCACTTTACCAGCTAAGTCCTTGTGTCAACACTCCCCACTAATTTCTCTTAACCTCTATTTCCCTTAGCTCCATTTCCTTAAGTGCCAAAACAAAATTCTTAGCCCTAGCTCAGGCCTAACCTAAGGTTGTAACTAGACCCCAAAACATGACAAATCAACACTATAAACCATTCATCACATGCAACACAAGCAAAATGCAGAACCCCGATTTAAGGATGTTATAGAATGCACAAAGTAAGCTTTGAAAGCTTAGTAAGCCACAAGCAAATAGTTCATCACAAGAACATATATAATTCAAATCGAATATGCCAAATTTAGCTAATCTCATACACATATACAATCACTTTTCTCATATAATTCATATTACTACATTAAGTAACTTCACTTACCATATTTTAAATGAATATATAAACTTCATACGTACCTGAATCATTTAGTTCAAATTCACATTCGGTCTCGTTTTGATATTGCCCGTTGAACCATTCGGAATCGTTAAGGATAATCAGAAACACATATATCACATACAATGCCATATCCCAGATATGGTCTTACATGTTACCACATATCGATGCCTCTGTCCCAGACAAGGCCTTACACGAAATCATATACGATGCCAATGTCCCAGACATGGTCTTACACGAAATCGCACCTCGGAAGTCCTAATGTCATGACATTAGTATCCTATACTATTCTTAAGGCTCATACGGGACTTTCGACTTCGTAATTCAATCAATTCATGCTCGAAACAAGTCCTCCAATGCTCAATTAAATTCGTCAACATATATAAATATATACAATTCAATTCAGCAATATATACATTTAAATCTAAAAAACATTTATTTGCATATGAACTTATCTCGTACGAAAATAAACTGATCGGAACTACTATTCAATAACTTTCAACTTCCCCCGATCCAAATATGATTTCTTCATTTCTTGATCTAAATCAATTCAAATTTAACTTATTTAAAGACATATTCATTCAATTTCATCCAAAAACACATAAATGTGCATTTTGCACTTTAGCCCCTAACATTTCACCTTTTCTCAATTTAGTCCCCATTTCAAAACAACTCAAAATACACAAAATTTCAACATGCTCATGTTAGGCCGAATTTTCCTTAGGTCCCTAGTAGTCCATTAATTCCATTTATTTCACATTTTGACTCCAATATTTACGAATTTCATAAATAAATCCCTAATTTGGATTTTTATCAAAAATTACTTAACAAAATATAATAATCTACCAACAATTATTTATTTTTCATCATCAAACAACAAAAACATCAAGCTATCATCAATAGCAAATCACAAATTCATCAACCAATCCAAAAATTAAGGCATGGGCTAGCTAGAATACAAAACAACGATCTCAAAAATGTAAAAATTATCAAAAATCGAGTAAAGAATATACCTAAATCAAGCTCCCAAATGAGCCGAACCTTAAATCTTTCAAATGGTTTCGGCCTAAACAAGATGAACATGCATGATGTTTTATGTTGTATTTTATTTATTACATATTAATATTCAATTTACAATTTTATCCATCATTTATAAATTATAAAATCACTTACTTTAAGTCCATAACCGTCCATACTATTGTTCAATGGCCAAATTACAACATAAGGATCTCTTAATTAATTAATCAAAACAATTAAACACTTCAACATATAACATGCTACTTTTACACTTCACGCAATTAAGTCCTTTTATTAAATTAAACAACCAATCTATAAAATTATTTCACGAAACTTTCACACATATTAATTTACATGTTGTAAACACACAAAATAATATAAAAAATAATTTTATGACCTCGAATTTTGTGATTTCAAAACCACTGTTCTGATTTTGTTAAAATCAGGCTGTTACAACCCTTCCCCCCTTAGGGATTTTCGTCCTCGAAACTCTTACCAGTGAATAGGTTCGGGTATTGCTCTCTCATAGCATCCTCAGTTTCCTACGTAGCTTCTTCGATCCCGTGTCGATGCCATAAGACTTTCATTAATGCAATTTTCTTATTTCTCAGTTCTTTGACCTCGCGAACTAAAATTGTGATCGGTTCTTCGTTGTACGTCATATCAGATTGAATCTCAATCTCAAAGGGGGAAATCACATGCGAGGGATCTGATCTGTATCGTCGAAGCATCAATTCATGAAATCATTATGAATCTTTTCTAACTCAGGTTGCAACGACAATCTATAAGCAACCGGCCTGATACGCTCAATAATTTCATACAGCCCAATGAACCTCGGACTTAACTTGCCTTTTCTGCGAAATCTAAGTATTTTCTTTCACGGAGACACTTTCAAAAACACTCTATCCCCAATCTGAAACTCAATATCTTTTCGTTTCAAGTCTATGTACGATTTTTGACGATCTGACGTTGCTTTCAGACTATCACTCATTTTCACTTTCTGTTCAGTCTTTTTAATCATATTGCCCCCGTCAATCTTATTCTCGTTGAGCTCAGTCCAGTACAAAGGTGTTCGGCATTTTCGATCGTACAAAGCTCCGTAAGGTGCCATTTTTATACTCAATTGAAAGCTATTATTATAAGCAAATTCAATCAATGGCAAGTATCGTTCCCACGTACCTTCAAAGTCAAGAATGCAACATCTCAACATATCCTCGAGTATCTGAATAATCCGCTCAGATTGACCATCCGTCTGTGGGTGAAAAGCAGTACTGAAGTGTAGTTTCATACCTAATGCATCTTGTAGTTTCTTCCAAAACCGCGATGTGAACCTCAGATCTCTATCCGAAACAATAGAAATAGGTACTCCGTGCAATCTCACAACCTGAGAGATGTACAACTTAGCAAGCATCAAGAAAAGAATCTGTACGTACCGAAATAAAATGAGCTTATTTAGTTAGTCTATCAACAACCACCCATATTGCGTCTTTTTTACTCGGAGATAGGGGCAAACCTGATACAAAATCCATCGTGATTTTGTCCCATTTCCACTCAGGAATCATAATCGACTGCAGTAACCCAAACGGTACTTGATGCTCAGCTTTTGACTTGCTGACAGATTAAACATTTCGAAACAAATTCTGAGATATCACGCTTCATACTAGGCCACCAGTAAAGTTGTTCAGATCGTTATACATTTTAGTACTTCCCGGATGTACGGATAAACAACCACTATGTGCTTCCTTTAAAATCATCTGAATCAACTCTGAATTTTTCGAAACACATAATCTGCCTCTGAATCTTAAACAATCATCAGCACCAACTCGAAACTCTGAATCAGAATTCAAATCACATTCAGCCCGTTTTGCTAACAATTCATTATCAACTTTCTAAGTTTCGTAAATCTGCTGCATAAATAACGGTCTCGCTTTCAACTCAACTACAATTAAGCCGTCATCAGATAGAGCCAACTGAGTATTCATCGCACGTAGAGCAAACAAAGATTTTCGACTTAAAGCATCAGCAACAACATTGGCCTTCCCCGAATAGTAGTCAATCACTAGCTCGTAATGTTTTAACAATTCTAACCATCTTCACTCTCGTAGATTCAGATCTTTCAGAGTCATCAAATATTTTAAGCTTTTGTGATCAGAATAAACAAGACATTTCTCACCGAACAGATTGTGGCACAAAATCTTCAACGCGAACACGATAGTTGCTAATTCCAAATTGTGTGTCGGGTAATTCTTTTCATGCAGCTTTAATTGTCTCGAGACAAACGCTATGACTTTGTCTTCCTGTATCAAAACATAGCCCAGACCATTCAACGAAGCATCACTATAGATTACGAATTCTTTACCCGATTCTGGCTGACGTAACACTAGAGCTTCGATCAATAAAGCTTTCAATTGATCAAAAATTTTCTGACACTTTTCCGACCACTCGAACTTAACATCTTTCTGAAGTAATCTCGTCAATGAATTTCCAATAATTGAGAAACCTTTTACGAATCATCTGTAATAATCGGCGAGTCCCAAAAAACTTCAGACATTAGATACATTTCTCGGAGGCTTCCAATCTAATATTGCTAAAATCTTGCTCGAATCCACTCGAATACCCGATGCTAACACAATATGCCCTGGAAAATCGACTTCACACAACCAAAATTCACATTTACTGAACTTTGCAAATAGCACTGTTCTTAGATGTTCAGCATGCTCTAATTCATTACAAGAATACATCAAAATATCATCTATAAACACAACAACAAATCGATCCAAGTACGGTCTGAAGATCTGATTCATTAGGTCTATAAAAATAGCAGGTGCATTCGTTAATCTTAAAGGCATAACGAAAAACTCATAATGCTAGTACCTCGTTCGAAAAGTAGTTTTCGGCACATCAAAGTCTTTAACTCGCAGCTGATAGTAACCCGATCTCAAATCTATCTTAGAAAACACTGTAGCCACTTTCAACTGATCGAACAAATCATCAATTCGTGGCAGAGGATATTTATTCTTGATAGTCACTTTATTGAGCTGTCGATAATTGATGCACATTCTCATAGTTCCGAGCTTTCTTTTTCACAAACAACACTGGTGCACCCCAGGGAGAATAACTCGGTCGCGCGAAACCTCTATCTATCAACTCTTGCAATTGAGCTTTCATTGTTTTTCTTTTCTTCCCCTTATTTCCCTCACATTCCTTCTCTTCCCCTTTGACTAGTTATGACACCCCTTTTACCAAAAGAAAGCCATCAACTTTCATTATTTTTCTTGTCATCTTTTTTCTCCAAAACCACCACCCCGTGTTGCCCCTATAACCACCTTGCTCTCCTCCTCCTCCTAATATATTTTTTTTGTTGTGATTTGAGCTACCACTTTCCACCATAAGAACCACCTTTGTGCCGCCACTCTTGGCTACTCCTCCACATTTGAACCACCCTTATCACCACCCTAAATCACCACTATTTTCTGCCATTTTTCTTTTTTTTCTTTTCTCTCTACATCTCATTATTTTCTCTTCATTTCTTTCTATTCTTTTTTAACTGGTCATCACCATTTTTTGTTTCTTTCTTTTTTGCTACATCTAAATTCAGTCACCTTGTATCATGGGTCTTTCTCACCATTTTCAGCTCATCATTAGTCGGTAGTGTAAGTGTGATTAAGTATTAAGTTTCATCTTGTTATGAGATCTATAGTATTAATGTTTTCCAAATATACATATGTTAATCAAGTGTTTAGATTGGATTGAAGGATCATATTTGGGCATATGAATCTTCAGTGGATTAAGATCAAAGTTTTCTTTGTTTGAAGTTGAAAAAGAGTAAGTAGTGATCTCACATTCATGTTATGAAATGTTTTGGATTCTTTCAATTTTTGTAGTATATTTATGGTACTGAAAGCTGATATATAACTTGGATTTGTATATTTTAGGTATTGATTTGAACTTGTTTAGTTAGATCTAAAAGTAAAGGTTGCGGTTTAGATTTGTTACGAGTTGGATGATTATTATAGGTGTGTGTCTTACCTTAAGTAGTTAGTGAGAAAATATTGCCTATGATGTTATTTTGATGTATATATTATTGTCAATAATGTAATTAAATGATGGTTGGGAAGTGCTAAAATGATTACTGATTTTGAGCCTATGGTAAGTACTTGATTTCAATGATGATTTATTTGTTGTATGATGATAAAATATGTTATGTTCTGATGCTCATGTTTTGTGACATTATGGCACGATTTTGTTTCTATTAATCTAATCTCATATTATGAGATGAATTTTTTATATTACTATATTTTATTACATGTTAATCATGCCTACTATTCTAATTCTATTTTTATATGGCATGTCACATTACATGAGGTTAAGACAATATTTAAAGGAGGAAGTTTTTGGTAGTTTAATGATCTACACTTTCTGGTGGTTTATCCGTAAATTTAGGCAATATATCTGCGATTCTAGTGGTATGTCTTTGTATCTGGTAGCTTGTCTACAACTTTTGGTGACTTGTCCATAATTTTGGTGTGTTATTGGATGGATGAGTTCTAGGGAACTCTTTTATGGTGTGTAGCAAAGTTGGGTAGGAACTTTTTTGAAAAATCTTGCATTATTTTTCTGAAAAATATTGCATTGGCATAATCATGCATAAGGGATTCTATGAAATTAGACTGTATAAATTCTTTGTGATATTCTGATTTGTATGCTATAATTCCTATTTAACACTAGGATTTATAGCTCACCCTGTTTAGTTTTGTGCTTTTAGATTTTTCGCAACGTTAGGATTCAATGGCGACATTTGGAGGAGTTTCCTAAAATTAATTTTAAATTAAAGTATTAAAGTCTATTTTGGTATTTTGTTATTTTGGGAATGTATTAAATTTTTATATTGAATTGTGGCACGGGTAAGTTTGATTTTGCTTGGGATTTATTTGGCATGCATGATATACTTTTTTTAAACTGCTTAATATTTTATCCATCAATATAATTGATCTCATTAAAAAAAAATTTAAGATAAAAATCCACTTTTATTGTTTTCGGCTGCAAATATGAAAATGGGTTTATAAAGAAATTCAAGTAAATATGTAACTAAGTTTTCAAAATTGAATTTCGACATTTGATTGTTTTACTAAGTAAATATATTATTTCCAAAAATAAAAGCAAATGTTTTAAATATACGTTTTGAATTTGATTATTTTTATTGGGTCATTTCGGTGGCTAATGTGGCCTTTACAATCCGACCATAACTTTTGGTTCAAGCTTGAGAGGTTACAAGATCTAGGTTACTTAGGAAAATCGAAACTATTAGTGTAACACCCCAAACCCGGTCAACACACCATGACCGAATCTGGCATGTCACAGAAGAAAACGTTTTGAAGAAAATCGAGTTACCGAATAAATTTTTGTGGAAAACTTTTTTTGTGTTCTATGTTTGTAGAAATCAGGTACATGATTAGTTAAAAACTGATAGTTTACTTTGAAATCCCGGAAAATAAATCTTTAAAACTTAGTTGCCGATCCATAGATTAGAAAACCTTTATGTAATTTTAAAAGAAACCCAAATGATTAATTTGAAAACCGTTTCTATTTGAGTTGTCGAAAATGATTAAGTTGTCATTTATTATCAAGTGATTTGTATTACCTGATGGTAAAGTTTTGAAAACCTTTGCGTTTTGTAGTTTAGAAAACCTTGCGCTCATATTATTAAATTAATCAAGTAATTTACTTAATCATGTTCGAAGTCTAAACCAAAACATATGAATAATTCAAAACATAATTTAAAAGGCCTTATTACAAATCCAAATAAAATGAAAACCGAATTTAAATAAAGTACCCAAACCAAAGTCCGTGTAAAACCAAATTTCTATTGCATGGCCACCTCGAGTCCATCCGGCTCCTCATCCGCGATCTACGAATCACATGAAAAGATAAGGGAGAAGGTGAGTCACCAAGACTCAGTGCATAATCCCCCTCCCGGTTAATGCCACATACTTACACAAATTATAACCAAGCAATATATGTAATGCACCCAAACCTAGCCATCCGTAACTCCGTTTCTACCCCGTGTGGTACCAAACTACTGGTGGTGCCAAACCATTGGTGACCCAAAGTCACGATATCTAATAATAGTGTGGTGTCAAACCACTGGTGACCCAAAGTCACGAATAATCCATCTGTGGGGCCAACCCACGTTGTGATACCAAATCACTGGCGACAATCCCGTCATAACAAATGTGGGGCCAACCCACTGTGGTACTAAGCCACTGGGACGAGTCGATATGAGGTGCCAAACCTCTGGTGACCCAAAGTCACGAAATAACAATAATCCAAGTGTGGGGCCAACCCACGTTTGATACCAAATCACTGGCGACGATCCCTATATGTCAACTGTGGGGCCAACCTAATGTGGTACTAAGCCACTAGGACGAGTCGCTATGAGGTGCCAAACCTCTGGTGTCCCAAAGACACGAAATAATCTGTGGTACCAAACCACTGGAGGTGACAAACCTCTGGTGCCCCAAAGACACAGATATCAAATCTTCCCCCTCCTCTCATATCACCCATAACCGTGCAAATATTATGCAAATCATGCCATCATGCTCAAATATGAACATACAGTAAGTATATCATAGATCATGGTATTAAACAACATATAGCAGAATCATATCGAAACGGACTTACCTGAATCCTTGCTCATACCCAATAGGTAACATATCAAGATCTACACAGTTTCCGGCTTTTAACACATTCAGATTATTAACATATTTACTTAGTTATAAAGTGTGTAAGTTACACACCTGTTACTAACGCAAGTTCTAAATCCTGAAGACCCGATCTACTACACTAGATCTCCTTGCCCTACATTCGGCCAACACTTAGATCAATAACATAGGCCATTCGGCCAACAACAAACCTTAGTCTCAAAAGCCTTCGACTTTTCAACCACTAAATGAATGATGAACCAACATAGATCCTTACCACTTGACTTACCAAAATCGATTGTCAGAGAATAGAGGCTTAGATCGACTGCTTCCAAAGTCTCGAAGAACCTAGGAGAAATCGATTCCCATTAATGATTAACAACACTATCAACAAATATCGGATTAGGCTTTCACCTCTGTGTGTCAACAGAGAAGAAGAGAAAGTAAGAATGGAGTTTCGGCCAAGAACACTTACCCTTCCCCAAAACCGAATAGAGAAGAACCCAAAAGAGATTTACCCTTGTTGATATTCGGCCAAGACAAATCAAAAGGGAATGGGAAATTTTGGCAAAATGATTGAGTGATGAAGGGAGTTTCGGCTATGGTTGATTAAAGACAACAAATAAAATTCGGCTAGAATGGAAAAGAGGAAGAAAAAGAAAATAAAATGGAAGAGAGGGAATTCGGCAAAGGAAGGTGGAGAGGATTTCGACACAAGAGTTTGAGAGAAGAAAGAAAAAAATGAAAGGGAAGAGATGGTACTTTCGGCTTTGAGCAAAAGAAAATGGAAAAGACAAGGAGAGAGGTGGGAGTGTAGTAGGTTCGGCCTTAGCAAGGTAAAAGAGAAGAAGATGCACAAATGGTTTCGGCTTTAGGTCAAGAAAGAAAATAGTGCACAAGTGATCTCCTATTTCGGTTCCCAAAAGAAAAACACACAAGCTTTCTAGACAACAAAATAGCACAAAAAGAATGCCCAAACCTCACTATGCATATTCGGCCAAGAGGAAAAGATGAGAGAAACACTATTGCTTTTGGGTGAGCAAAAAGACCAAAATGAAATTTCTCCCAAGCTACCAACTTTTCCCAAAACCCACCACAAAATCGGCTCCTCCCTTAGTCCACAAAACCGTCCATGTTCATGGATAAAATGCCATTAAAAAGTTTCCAAACCTCATCCCTTAATGCCTTATGTCCCCTTATCATACCAAAAGCTTAGGATTTCATTACTTAAATAAACACTTGCCTTTTTCCTTAGTCTACTATCCATAAGTGAAAAAGTCCATTCTTACCATAAATAAAATTTGACCAACACATGCCATACAAAAGCAAAAATAAAAGTCACCTTATTGCCATCCATGGGACTCGAACCTAAGCCCCCTCACACTACTTGTGGCGTCACCTCTTAAGGCCCTAAGTGGTACCTCCTTGCCACTCTACCAAGCCAATTCTTGTGCTAAAATTCCCCACGAATTACTCTTAACCCCTAGCTCATTCAACTCCCTTTAACTAAAGCTTAAAAAATAAAAATTTTCCTACAGCTCGATCCTACCCTTGGCTTATTCCTATGCCCTAGAACATCTCACTTAACAACACGACAATCCGAACTCATGCAAAACAATACAATCACAAATAACCCCTAATTTAGGATATTACAATTAGAAATATTTAATCATCATCAAGATATGAAGTTAGCAACCAAAAATCACAAGGGAGGCACATATATTTATTTGGCAAAATGTTGACACACACACATGCAATAACATTAGTCAGGACACACATCTTTACCACAAGACTGATCGACACACCTCAAGTTCAGATCTGATTTGCCTCTCCTAGATCTGGCCCTTCAAATGACAAATACATACAAAATGTGGCTTATGTTAGAAAATAGAGTTAGTCTAATTTGGGGAACCATAGAACCATATAACATAATAAAAAAGAGAGGGGTAGAAATTGTACACCCCAATGTACCATCAACTGAAACTAAATAGTGTTAAGATCATACATACCGATCTATTGTTGTTAAAATTGGAATTAATTGTGGATAGATCTAAGCGCTAACAGAATCCAAGTGGACAAAGTAATTCGACAAGGGAAGAAAACCTAGCAGTGCAAGGGATGAAAAGTTCAGCGGCTTCAATTGAGTGCAAGGTGTGGCTGTGAGAAGGGGAAAAGAGGGAAAACGACAACCCAAAAAGTGATGGAGGTGATGTCAAGGGAAAATCAAGATGTCAAGGGAAAATCAAAGGGGGTTTGGCGATTCAAGGTGCCAAGTACGGTGGCTAAGAGAAATAAAGAGAGGAAGGAAGAGGAGGAGAAGGGAAAAGAAAGGAGAATGAAAACCCAATAAAGATGGAGGAAGCAGCGACGCTTAGGGAGAAAATAAATAAAATAAAATAAAATAAAAGAGGAGAGGAGAGGGGGAGGTGGCTAGGGTAAAAGAGAAAAGGGTAACAAAAGAAAACAGAGAAAATAAAAGGTTTGGAATAATTTTTTTCTCCCACTATGATCTTATTTTATCTCTTGGTAACTATTACATCTTCCTTTATGAAAAGTTAATTACTATCAAATAATAATCAAGTCATTTATCAAAAGGACAAACGACTCGTGGTCACGTTTACTTTTCATCTATCATGTAATGTCGATGAGAGAGTATCATTTACCCATTACTTGGGCAATGAATTCCACTATTGTGAATGATATTGCATACTACAGAAGTCGTATACCTAATGCACCAACTTTTAGTTCCTTATCTGTAACGACCCGAAATTGGGCTTAGTAGAATTGGGCCCAATGAAATTTTTGAGAACAAAAGAACGGCATTATTTCGAGTTTGACTTATTAAGAAGATGATTTTGGAAAGCTACGAGGCTTCTAGGAAGTTCCGAGTTCAAGTTAGGCTATAGGTAAATTTTTGTGTTTATGCACTTAAGGGGGAGAAGGTAAGGGGCATCAAGACTTAAGGAAATAAGTGTGCATTTTGCTAGCACAAGGAGTCTATTGGTAAAGGTGGAAAGTGGCGTGTGGAGTGTGCTAATGGTCTGAGGTTCGAATCCCATCTATTGCATTTTTGATTAATTTTTGTGCTTCATTTTTAATGTGTCGACCATGACTTTAATATGGTAAGGAAGACTTTTTAATTTTGGAAAGAAGACTAAGGATTATGGTAAGGAGGAAAGCAAGGGAAAAACAAGGAAAGAAATGAAGGAAAAAGGTAAGAGAAGGGAACATGTTGGCCTATTATGTGGTAGATGTTTTAGAAAAGAATATTTTTGGGGTCAACACTCTTCTTTTGGAAAAGATGATACATGGCTTTGGTGGGGGGGAAGCCGAATTTCTCTAGCTCTCCCTTGTATTTTCACATTTTTTTGGGTCACTTTTTCTTTACCTAATATTTTGTTCCTTTTTTGTTACATTTCCTCCTTGTCGAAATTCCCTCTTCTTCTATAGTGCTCCTTCTACTCATCTTTTCTCTCTTTTCATCCAATTCTAACTAGTACAACTTGAGCCGTGTGTTGCAAATCTCTTCTTGGCCAAAACCCCTACTTCTTTTTCCCTCCTAATCTTTAAGTGGTTGATTCCATTCTTTTCATCTTTTGGTTTCCATTGCGGTGTGTCCCAAAAACCAAATAGTGGTTCTTACGTTTTGCTGTTGTGCCAAATATTTTCTTCCATTCGACTTTTCTCTGAGTTAAGTTAAGCCGAAACATTCTTTTGCCAATTCTTTTGATAATCAAAGGGTGAGGATCGTTAACATCAGTTGCAGTAAAGGAGCATGTGGTGGTAGTCAGAAGGCGGGGTTCAATATCGGGACTCCGTATAGGGAGATCACGTAGTGGGTCAACAAAGAGTGGTTCTTTAGGAAATCCAAATCAGAGGGAGATCACGTAGTGGGTCAACGAAGAGTGGTTCTTTAGGAAATCCAAATCAGGTGTGTAATCCCGTACCCTTCCGAATACATGTTTGAAATGGTGTGTAATCTCATACCTCTCTGAATGTTCGCATGAAATGTTCTGTGATTCGGTCGAAATACCAAAGAAAACCAGAAATCGGCATCCGTGATCACTCGGGTGTGCGTATATTTTAGTAGTAACCATATTTTGCAATGAAACTGTTTTAGTTAGCAGCAGTGACGTGATTTTGAAAAATCACGAAAAATAGGAGAAAGAAAATTAGAAAGTGTATAAGATATATAATTAAAGCTTACTGTGTCTATTTTTATATGAAAGAAACAGAGTAGAAAAAGGAATTTCATATTCTATGATATTTTAATTTTAGTGAGAGTGGTTCTGATTGACTTCGTGGTTCCCTGTTTTGTCTTGGAAAAATCATTTAAAATTGTACAAAGTGAATTATGAGTTATAATTTATATGTATAGATTTCTAGTGAGCCTATTTTCTATAGAAACAAGTGGGAGCAACATATGAAAATTGTACAGTGAGATATACGAATTTCAGGTAAGAGAGGTCAGAACTGTTGGTCAGTGAAACAAGGGAAAATTTTAATTAATAAACTATACTAAATGGCTGAGCCAAAAATTCTAGAAAACTATTAGTAAGAAGATATATGAGTCTAGTTTCAAGGAAAATTTACGGATCTAAATTTTGAGTTTCCTAACTCGAGTTATAGTCAGTTTAGTCAATATGACGCAGATGGACAGTTTCAATTTTTATGCCACACATTAGTAGTTAAGTCTGGGTTGCGAAATTACCAAAATACCCTTGGAGGGTAAATTACCGAAATACCACTAGGTTGCGAGATTACCGAATTACCCTAAGTGGGTAAACTTTCTGAATTACGAAAATGCCCTTATGGGCCAGGTTATGAAAATGCCCCTACGGGCCGATTTACTAAAATGCCCCTATAGGCCGAATTGCTAGAATGCTTTAGTGGACCGATTTACCGTAATAAATTACTGGATTAATGATTGTTGTTTATACATGTGGATATTATGCTTTATTATGTATGTTGCATTTACATATTTTGCATGCTTTGGGAAAATTGTTGAAGAGAAGTGTAGTCTGGTGGCATTGCCACAAAAATGTTTATTATTATGTTTCATTATGATTTCGGTGGCTCTGCCACAGATTTTGATATGGCTTTGTACCATCGTAAATATGTCTTTATGCCATCGTGAATCGGTGGCATGGCCACAATAATTATATTATAAATGGCAACTTGCCTACGAAATTGGTGTGATTTGCGGGGTGGGTTGACTTGATCCCCACAGGTGTGATTGGCTGGTACGGGGGTGTGATTGGATAGATGGGTTGGGTTGCATACATTGCACATATATATACATGTTCTATTTTGTAAATGGGCTTCGACCCAAGATTATGTTTTATGGGCTCAGGCCCAGGTTTTGCTAAATGGATTCAGGCCCAATGGATGACGGTAAGGGGATTGTACACTGAGTTCTAGTAACTCACCCCATTTCCTCAACCCATGCAGGTAATGTTCAGTAATATGGATTTGGGCCATGGACGACTCGGTGGAGGCCATACTTTAGAAATGGTGTTTTTGAACTTCAGATTTCTATTTTCATTTACTATATTACTTTTACTATTTTGGGTTTTTATGTTGTAATAAGGCCTCTGGAATATGTTATTTTTGCTTTATGTTTGACGTAATTATTATATTGCTTGAACTGTTTTAAATGGAGATTTTTCCAAAAATATAAATAAAGGTTTTCCAAAATATATTAACAAATGGATTTCATAACAAATTTTTACAAATAAGAAATTTTCTCTCGAATTATCAACAATATTTTTCAAAAGTCACGGTTTATAAGATCTCTTGTTCAAATTATCGATTTATTAATCAATCATCGAGGTTAGTAGTATTTTATTAAATATGTCAAATCAAACTTGTTTTCTTGATTATAACAAATCAATTTTAGTACGAATAAAAATGATTTAACATGTTTTTCTCGTGTGACATGTCAGATCCGATCATAACGCATGGGCTGGGTTTGGGATGTTACATTTTATGGTATCAGAGCCAGGTTGCCAAACTCGGCTGTGGTTTGGGTTCAAAAGTGTTTTCCAAAGCTGTTTAAAATTTTAATTTATAAATGCATGTTCTAAAGGAAGTATGGCACCACGGGTATCCGGCATCAAGTCAAGTAAGTTTATGTTTCCATTTTAGAATTATTATGATATGACTGTAGAAATACTCTAGAACTTTTAGCTTTAGGAGCTGAAACTATAGAGATTGGGACCATAGGATACGTTTTGCAAAAACGACTTTACTTCCTATACTCCATAAAACATTGTTTAATAAACACTGAAATAGCGTACTGATTCATAAGACTCTTAATCAGATTAAATCGATTTAGTGAACATGAACGCTAGAAGACGTGGACGTGGTAGACGTGGATGTGGTAGAGGCCGAGGTACTAGGGCTAGATCTTCAGCATCGGGGCATGTTAAAGGAGGTGTTGGCATCGTCAGTGACTGAGACGGAATTTGTAACACCCCAAACCCGGTCAACACGCCACGACCGAATCTGGCATGTCACAGAGAAAAACGTTTTGAAGAAAATCGAGTTACCGATTAAATTTTAGAAGGTAGGTGCATAATTAGTTAAAAACTGAAAGTTTACTTTGAGATCCCGAAAATAAATCTTAAAAACTTAGTTGCCGATTTTGTAATTTTAAAAGAAACCCAAATGATTAATTTGAAAACCGTTTCTATTTGAAATTTGGAAACCTAAGTGTGGAAACCGTTTGAGTTGTGTTTTATAGTTTAGAAAACTTTGCGCTCATTTTATTAATTTAACCATGTAGTTTATTTAGCCATGTTTAAAACAAGTCCAAAGCATATAAATAATCCAAAAACATAATTTGTAAGGCCTTATTACAAATCCAAATAAAGATGAAAAACCGAATTTAAATAAAATAAAGTACCCAAACCAAAGTCCGTGTAAAGCCGAATTTCTATTGCATGGGCCACCTTGAGTCCACCCGGCTCCTCATCCGTGATCTACGAATCACCTGAAAAGATAAGGGAGAAGGTGAGTCACCAAGACTCAGTGCATAATCTGTAAGAGTATGCCCAAAGATCAATCATGAGATGGTTGTAATAACATACTTAATTTACCATGTTTATTAATATAAAGCGTTGTCATTATTATTTCAGTTTTTCTTTCTGTGTGTATAGATAAACTGTTTTATAATAATGTCCTGAGAATAATATGATTATTCTTAAAAGATCCTTAGTCGAGTATTATTGTTGACTAGGACAATAATAATGCATTAAGACTAACATGTAGTTGATTGATGATAAAGAGTTGTCATTGATATGGAGTGTCAAAATCAATGCATGAATATGTGTGTTAGAGAACAACATATTGGATTGACCCGCTATGAGTATGTTTCTTGGATTATTATGTAATTGTCATAACATTACTCATAGTGATTAATATGTATATGATCCTCAGACTTGAGATCATTATTATCCCAGCATCGTGAGTTGTATATTTTGATACAGTCAAACGTACACCGTAACAGGTTGTTCTATAAAGGCTGATGTTGGATATACCACAATCTATGTAGAGGGATATGGTTGATCAATAAAGGATAAGTCCCTCCTACATAATAGGAGTAATATCTTAGGCCACTTGATTGAGTGAGACTAGAAATGCATGGCCATGCTCAAATAAGTTGATATGAGATGTCATACTAATTTGTATATCATAGTCTACTCAAGATATCAAGAAACATGGGATGGACTATACAAGTGTGACTATCCCATGACTTGTATCCATTCCAGAGATAAAGGACTTAAGGATTAATGCATGAAAGGTTAATCACAAAAGATTATGTCGAATCATGATTTCTTGTAACTTAGGTAGCAATGATGCATTGCTAGATGCCATTCATTGTCTGTGACAATAGAATCGTTCTAGTATTACTGCTAACGTTACAAGAACCTACAGGGTCACACCCTATGGTTGAAATGAACAGAATAAAATATAGTTGGTATTGTGCTTGGTTGTCACATAAATTAAATTAATTAAAGAATTAATTTAATTGGGCAATCAAATATTGAACATATTATATGTACAAGGATGTTGTACACATAATGATAACATAATTTTATCAATATATGAATTTGATTCATATATAATTAAATAAATATAGTTTACCGAAATCCTTATTATAATTAATGTAATTATAAATTTCGGATATAGTTAATGTAATTATAATTTTTGGTTAAAAACTTTATTATATTTATTTAATTTTATAATACATTCAAGAGATACCAATTATAAAAGGCCCAATTAAAAGGAAACCAATTATAAAAGGCCCAATGAAAAAGACACTGATTATAAAAGGTATTAAAAGGAGACAAAGCTAGATATGAAAACCCTAAGTGATTGCTTGTTAGGTCTAGCAGCCGTCAAGCAAATAAACCTCCAAAACAGTTTTGGAGATTTCTTCCGTTCATAGTCAAACCGGGTGGATTACGTAGAGGCCGACATCGGAAAAGGTTGTGGCTTGATTCGACAGTAGATCAAAACTCTTGTTGCCAAGGCGTCGCTGTCTACTCAGATTGAAGTTTTGGTAATTCCGAAACCTTTATTTCACCCCGATTCATTCCTCACACATGGATCAATCGCCGGATCTAATTTTATTCTGCTGCGCAATGGGGTACCGGCGTTCCAACAGTGGTATCAGAGCCACTTGTGTGATACGAACTCCGGTTTAAATACTTGGGTGATGCAATTGTATGAGATGCATGTTTTGATCTTATTGTAGTTTCGATTGTTTAAATCGTTTAAGCATAACTTGATAACTGATCCTTTCGGTAATTGATTAAATGTTAACCATGGTGTTGTGACCTATTCGATTTTATGTTATTACAGTTAACTATTAACAAATCTGTAATAATGCGACGGTGGTATTTAAAGTTTCCAGTAAGTGTTAACTGGCTAGTGGAACAAGGGTTGTTCCGATTTGAAACCTCAAGGATTAAAATTCTAAAAACACGATTCTGTTGATAAAAAGTTATCAAATCGTGAGGTTTCATTTGACTGGGGTATGCGATTCGTACCGCAAAAAGTTTTGTTAATAAAAGAAATTTATAAACTTGATGGGCCACAAAAGGTTGAAAGGATATTTTATAATTCACCTTAAATAAAAAAAATTGAATTATGTATGCTATTTTTGACATGCACGGTGTTTGAAATGCATAGTTATAGCCCAATGACCCATTCGATAAAAAGGTTGTATTTTTTTTAAATACGGCCTGCGTGTCGTGCCTTACTACTATTCTCTTGTATTTCTCTTCTCATCTTATTCCCTCGTATGTAAAACGAGTTTCTGCATATTGTAATTTGCAAGAGTTGCTGTGGGCCAAACGAGAAGAAAGGTGGGACAATGATTGCGAATGATAGCTTGTGAAATGGCTTACACCTTTAGGTTTCTTTTTGGTTTTCCCATTGGCTTGGGTTGAACCACCTTAGTTTATGGGCTATAACTATTGTAACATCCTGAAAATGGGCCTATGCATTTTTTATTTAAGTATACAAAATGGCATGTCTTATGTGTTATGAATGTATTATGAACATTTTTGGAAACTTGGAAATGAATTAGAAATGTTAAGTTTCAAAAGAGGAAAGTGAACATTTCTGGAAACTTGGAAATGTAAGAAATGTTAAGTTTAAAGGAGGCAAATGAACATTTTTGAAAACTTGGAAATGTAAGGAAATGTAAGGAAATGTAAGGAAATGTAAGGAAACATTTTAGGAAAAGTTAAGTTCTGAGGTTAAGAGAGGGAAGTAAAGCAGGGTGGCCTTAAGAAAATTTATGGGTGAAATATGACATACAAATGGGCTTGGAAAAGTGGCTTGGAGGCGCCACTTAGGGCCTCTGGAGTTGATGCCACAAGCAGGTGCAATTGGGCCTGGGTTCGAGTCACAGGGGAAGCAAATAAAAGAGTTTTATTTTGCTGCAAGAAGCAAGGGAGTTGGACGGCACATGGCTAAATTCTAGGAGCTTTTATTCTTTTATTTTTAAGAGATAAAGGGTGGATAAATAAGGGATAAATAATGGATTTATTTTAGATTATTTTCAAGAGATAAATGAGGATTTATTCTTTAATTTTTAAATAAAGAGATAAGGATATGTGAGTGATGGCCAAGTAAGGGAGTCTTGGCCTAGTAAATTCGGCTATAAAAGGAAAAGAGAGGCCATTCAGCATTATTTTCTCTTCCTTGATAACCTCTGCCGAATTCTCTCTGCTCATCATCCTCTTTTTCTTTTTTATTCTCTTTGGTCGAATCCTTCTACACCCTATTCTCTTATTCTTGTTCTCTCAATCTCCTAAAAACCGAATATTTTTGAGGATTCAAGCCAAGGTGTTGTCGACTACAACATTAGGGGAGGAATTTCGGGATATCAAATGTTGCCGATTTCAATACTAAAGGTAAGGATGTTATTGACATCGTTTTGGTTCTTTTCTTTAAGCCGAAATTTAGATTCTAATGCCATTAATATCTTGTTGCCGAAACCTTGAAGAGATCTTTCGGGATTTACTAAGTGTCGACTACAAGGAAGGAGAAGTTCTTTTCTCGAAGGTACATCATAGGCCGCGTGTTCCCTAGTTATTCGGTGAGTTTCGAGATTTAAAATCCACAAGGTAAGTGTCTATAGCATTCGGCCAAGGCTTATTTTGGTATGAAGATCTATTTCTTATTTCGTTTAAAAGCCGAAACTAATTAGTTAAGTGATTTTAGTGCCTAGCCGATTGCAAGGGGAGAACTCTGCGAAGTTTCGGGATTTGACTATAGTCAATTCGACAGCAAGGTAAGTTTTAGTGTACTAATCCTACTAGGATTTGGATTTATGGCCGAATGGCTCTTTACTAAGTATTAAATGATTGATTAAATGTAGAGATCTAAGATCTAAGGCATTAGATCAAGCTTTTCGGGATTTGGATTGGAAACCTTAAGCGAATCAGGTGTGTACCTCACACTATTTCTTGATATATTTATGGCAATATTTAATATGTATGTGACTATAAGAATGTGTAAGAATATGGCTAAGGTACCATGTAATGGTACAAAAGTACTCAGGTACGTTTCCTACTCCTACTAGGATTATGAATATATGTTATTTTTAACATGTGAAAAGTGATAAGAATGTGAATTAAGGCATGATGTGCATGATATGTATGATATGGGCATATGGGTTATTGAAAAGGGGAAGTGAATGTGGTGACCTAAGACCACGATATCTGAATATGGTGACCTAAGATCACGATATTTGAATATGGTGACCTAAAACCACGATATCTGAATGTGGTGACCTAAGACCACGAATTTTATAAGGGTGATGAGCACGTCGACTGCAGCGACTGCCTTCAATGGTGTGTAGCGGATGGAGGGTTGACTTATTAGTCCCCACGGTGTGCAGGTTGGTACGGGTGATGTGTAGCGGATGGCATCTAGATTTGGGTTCGGGTTTGCATCATTATCTTTACTTGTTATGTGAATGTGATATGTATGATATGCCAGAATTTGTTTGGATTTAGTGTTGGTTACACATTGAGTCTGTTTGACTCACCCCGTTGTGGAAACCTTTTTTAGGTGACGATCAGTAATGGACCGGGTCGGCAGGAGCTTAAAGGTGGCCATGTACAGCAAGGAAAATTTTATTATTTGGACTTTTATTTTATTTAAGCACTTTAATTTATTTTTGGGAATTATTTGATGTAATAAGGCCATAGTTGAACTACTTTATTTTTTTTTCCTTTATTTATTACGGTACAAATTTTTATTAATTAAAGATCAAGTGAAGTTTATTTTCAAAAAAACTCTAAACGTTTTGTCACCTTAAATAAAGGGTTATTAAAATAAGATAAACTTGTTTTCCACTCGAGCCCAACCCAAAAGCAATCTTTCTTTCAAAACACACAGTTTTCCAAAGTAACAAAAGGATTTTGAACCTGTTTACATCGAGGAACATACCAGATCCGGTCAAGGCTCGTGGGCCAGGTTTGGGGTGTTTCAACTATTGCATTTATTTATTGCTTTATTTATTCATGTATGAGATACTATGGATGTCTAAAGCATGCCAATTATATATATTAAAACTTGGTGATAATAAACCCTATTAATTGATGAGATCGATTAGAAGACTAAATGGGCTAAAGTAGACCATAATTGGTGAGATGCAACAACCTTAATAAAATCCCTCTATTAAAATATTAAGTCAACATGGCCTTCCAATTTTGCCCTTGTTAAGGCCTCGATCAATACTATGTAGGTTCTGCCAAAGCGAAGTACTAGTATTTATCTTGGTTAAACGTGAAGAATAAACAAGTGATATTCGCTGGTTAAAAAATTGGTTAATGACTTAACTAGGTTACTCTAATAGGATTAGAAACCTAGAGGCAAGTAAATTGGATAAATCATAAGATGATTAGAACAAGAGTTGTTCACCAAATATTAGGAGTTATATATGATGTAATTAGCAAATGTTGCTTACCTAAATAACCATAATCTTAAGAGTAAAGCCAAAGCTGACTTAAGAGGTGGTGAAATATGGATCCTTAACCTACTAGAAATACTTTTGAGAAAGTTTTTTCCGAAATTAATATACGAGGGTTATTAATTTTGTAATAAAATAGTGGGAATATCATTTAATAAAGTCTTTTTAATGATTGATATAAAATTGGTAAATTTACTCACATGCATATTTAATTGTTGTAGATATATTATGGCTGCAAACACTAGCACACTCTCATTGCGATCGGTCCTTGAGAAGGACAAATTGAATGGTTTGAATTTTCTTGATTGGTTCCGTAACTTGAGGATTGTCCTTAAACAAGAACGGAAATTATATGTCATTGAACAACCACTTCCTAATGAACCACCCGCTAATGCCTCGAGGACTGATAGAGATGCTTACAAGAAGTATCTCGATGACATGATAGATGTTGGATGTCTTATGCTTGCCACTATGAATCCTGAACTTCAGAAGCAACATGAGGACATGGTTGCTTATGATATGATCGAGCACCTGAAAGAACTTTATCAGGGACAAGCACGGCAAGAGAGGTTTGATATCTCTAAGGCCCTATTCCAATGTAAGTTGGCTGAAGGAAGCCCAGTAGGACCTCATGTCCTTAAGATGATTGGCTATATTGAAAGCCTGTCTAAGCTTGGGTTTCCATTGAGCCAAGAGTTGGCCACTGATGTTATTTTACAATCGTTGCCGGATAGCTACAGCCAGTTTGTCCTCAATTTCAATATGAATGAAATTGACAAGACTCTACCACAATTGCTCAGTATGTTACGAACTGCTGAAGGCAACTTGAAAAAGGTTGGACCCAAGCCCATACTGATGGTCCGTAATAACAAGGGCAAGGGAAAGGCTAAAGTTCAAACAAAGCCCAAGGGTAAAGGTAAGCCCAAATTTGGAAAAGGAAAGGCTGCACTGAAACCTAAAGGTGGGGTGTCTAAGGAAGGAAACTGTTTTCATTGTGGTGTGACTGGACATTGGAAACGGAACTGCCCTGTTTATCTTGAAGAAGTCAAGAAGGCTAAAGCAAGCGGAATGTCTGCTTCAGGTATTTATGTTATTGATATTAATTTATCAACTACTACTTCTTGGGTATTAGATACTGGTTGTGGTTCTCATATTTGTACTTCTGTACAGGGACTACAAAGGAGTAGGACTTTGGCTAGAGGAGATGTGGACCTACGAGTTGGAAATGGAGCAAAAGTTGTTGCATTAGCTGTGGGAACATATACTTTATCTTTGCGTAGTGGACTTGATTTATGTTTAGAGGATTGTTATTTTGTGCCCAGTTTGACTAAAAACATTATTTCAATTTCTTGTTTAGACAAAATTGGTTTTGAGATAATTATTAAGAATAATTGTTGTTCATTTTATCTCAATAATGTTTTCTATGGTTCGGCACAATTGATTAATGGCCTCTATATTTTAGATCAGACAAATCCCATTTACAACATAAATACTAAAAGATCTAAAATAAATGACTCAAATCAAACTTATCTTTGGCATTGTCGTTTGGGCCACATAAGTGAGAAACACATATCCAAACTCCATAAAGATGGTCTCTTGAATTCATTTGTTTTTGAACAATTTGAAGTATGTGAATCTTGCTTATTGGGAAAAATGACTAAATCTCCTTTTACTGGTAAAAGTGAAAGAGCTAGTGATTTATTGGACCTAATACATTCTGATGTATGTGGACCAATAAATACACAGGCCAGAGGTGGATTTCACTACTTCATTACTTTCACTGATGATTTCAGTAGATATGGGTATGTTTATCTCATGCGCCATAAGTCTGAGTCTCTTGAAAAGTTCAAGGAATTCAAAAATGAAGTACAAAATCAACTAGGCAAAACTATCAAGTCACTTTGATCTGATCGAGGTGGAGAGTACTTGAGCCTAGAGTTTGATGATCTTTTGAAAGAATGTGGGATTGTCTCACAACTTACTCCTCCTGGTACTCCTCAATGGAATGGAGTATCTGAGAGAAGAAATCGAACTTTGTTAGACATGGTTCGATCCATGATGAGTCATGCTGATCTACCGACTTCCTTTTGGGGACATGCACTTGAGACAGCTGCTTTCACACTAAATCGTGTTCCATCTAAATCAGTTCAAAAGACGCCATATGAGGTGTGGACTGGGAAACGTCCTAGTATGTCTTTTATGAAAATTTGGGGCTGTGAAGCTTATGTTAAACGTCAGACGTCTACTAAGCTTGAACCCAGATCTGAAAGGTGTATTTTTGTGGGGTATCCAAAAGAAACCAAAGGATATTATTTCTTTAATCCCACTGAGAACAAAACGTTTGTTGCTCGGACTGGTGTCTTCTTAGAGAGAGAATTTACTTCTAGAAAAGGAAGTGGGAGAAGATTGAACTTGAAGAAATTCGAGAATCACAAGATACCACTGAACCAGAGATTGAACAACAACAAATTCCACAAGAAATTGAGGAACAAACAACTGCTGTAGAAACACAACCACCGCGCAGATCTTTAAGAGAACGCCGTGCACCTGAGAGATATGGATTTCTCATTACAACGCATGGTGACGTTCTTCTTATAGATCAAGATGAGCCTAGGACTTATCAAGAAGCGGTGACGAGCCCAGACTCTGAGAAATGGCTTGAGGGCATGAGATCTGAGATGGATTCCATGTATGAAAACCAAGTATGGACTTTGATTGACCCACCCGAAGGGGTTAAACCTATAGGGTGCAAATGGGTTTTCAAAAAGAAAATAGACATGGATGGTAATGTACAAACATACAAAGGGCGATTAGTCGCTAAAGGTTTTCGCCAAATTAATGATGTTGACAATGATGAAACCTTTTCTCCTGTAGCTATGTTTAAATCCATCAGGATCTTGCTCTCCATAGCTGCATTTCATGATTATGAAATCTGGCAGATGGACGTCAAAACAGCTTTCCTTAACGGGAAACTTGAAGAGGATGTGTATATGACACAACCTGAAGGTTTTGTAAATCCAAAGGATGCTAGAAAGATATGTAAGCTACAAAGATCCATTTATGGATTAAAGCAAGCTTCTTGAAGTTGGAATATTCGTTTTAACGATGCAATCAAAGAGTTTGGTTTTATCAAAAATGAAGATGAACCATGTGTTTACAAGAAAGTTAGTGGGAGCACTATCACATTCTTAGTACTATATGTGGATGACATACTTATCATGGGAAATGACATACCTACCTTGCAGTCTATTAAGACTTGGTTAAGAAGTTGTTTTTCTATGAAGGACTTGGGCGAAGCCACTTATATCTTAGGAGTCAAGATCTATAGAGATAGATCAAGACGACTACTAGGTCTAAGCCAAAGTACATACATAGATAAAGTACTGAAAAGGTTCAGTATGGAAGAATCTAAAAGAGGATTCCTACCTATGAGACATGGTATTTCACTCTCGAAGGAAATGTGTCCTTCAACTCCACAAGAGAGAGAACGTATGAGTAAAATTCCATATGCTTCCGCTATTGGATCTATCATGTATGCTATGTTATGTACCCGTCCAGATGTCTCGTATGCCTTAAGTATGACGAGCAGGTATCAAGTAGATCCCGGTGAAGCTCATTGGACCACAGTCAAGAGTATCCTTAAGTACTTAAGAAGAACTAAGGATACGTTCCTATTATATGGAGGTGAAGAAGAGTTAAGTGTAAAAGGTTACACTGATGCCAGCTTCCAAACCGACAAGGACGATTCTCGATCGCAATCAGGTTTTGTGTTTTGCCTTAATGGTGGTGCTGTGAGCTGGAAGAGTTCAAAGCAAAGTACAGTAGCCGATTCTACAACAAAGGCTGAGTATATTGCAGCCAGTGAGGCAGCAAAGGAAGCGGTTTGGATCAAGAAGTTCATTACTGGACTAGGGGTTGTGCCTAGCATATCAGATGCTATAGAACTCCATTGTGATAACAATGGAGCTATTGCACAAGCTAAAGAACCCAGATCTCACCAGCGATCCAAACATATACTTAGACGCTACCATCTTATTCGAGAGATTATCGATCGAGGGGATGTAGAGATATGTAGAGTACCTTCAGATGATAACATTCCTGATCCCCTGACCAAGCCTCTGACACAGCAGAAGCATGATCGTCACACTAAGTCACTTGGTATTAGATATATGAGTGATTGGTCTTAGTGCTAGTGGGAGATTGTAAGAGTATGCCCAAAGATCAATCATGAGATGGTTGTAATAACATACTTAATTTAACATGTTTATTAATATAAAGCGTTGTCATTATTATTTCAGTTTTTCTTTCTGTGTGTATAGATAAACTGTTTTATAATAATGTCCTGAGAATAATATGATTATTCTTAAAAGATCCTTAGTCGAGTATTATTGTTGACTAGGACAATAATAATGCATTAAGACTAACATGTAGTTGATTGATGATAAAGAGTTGTCATTGATATGGTGTGTCAAAATCAATGCATGAATATGTGTGTTAGAGAACAACATATTGGATTGACCCGCTATGAGTATGTTTCTTGGATTATTATGTAATTGTCACAACATTACTAATAGTGATTAATATGTATATGACCCTCAGACTTGAGATCATTATTATCCCAGCATCGTGAGTTGTATATTTTGATACAGTCAAACGTACACCGTAACAGGTTGTTCTATAAAGGCTGATGTTGGATATACCACAATCTATGTAGAGGGATATGGTTGATCAATAAAGGATAAGTCCCTCCTACATAATAGGAGTAATATCTTAGGCCACTTGATTGAGTGAGACTAGAAATGCATGGCCATGCTCAAATAAGTTGATATGAGATGTCATACTAATTTGTATATCATAGTCTACTCAAGATATCAAGAAACATGGGATGGACTATACAAGTGTGACTATCCCATGACTTGTATCCATTCCAGAGACAAAAGACTTAAGGATTAATGCATGAAAGGTTAATCACAAAAGATTATGTCGAATCATGATTTCTTGTAACTTAGGTAGCAATGATGCATTGCTAGATGCCACTCATTGTCTGTGACAATAGAATCGTTCTAGTATTACTGCTAATGTTACAAGAACCTACAGGGTCACACCCTATGGTTGAAATGAACGGAATAAAATATAGTTGGTATTGTGCTTGGTTGTCACATAAATTAAATTAATTAAAGAATTAATTTAATTGAGCAATCAAATATTGAACATATTATATGTACAAGGATGTTGTACACATAATGATAACATAATTTTATCAATATATGAATTTGATTCATATATAAATTTAAATAAATATAGTTTACCGAAATCCTTATTATAATTAATGTAATTATAAATTTCGGATATAGTTAATGTAATTATAATTTTCGGTTAAAAACTTTATTATATTTATTTAATTTTATAATACATTCAAGAGATACCAATTATAAAAGGCTCAATTAAAAGGAAACCAATTATAAAAGGCCCAATGAAAAAGACACTGATTATAAAAGGTATTAAAAGGAGACAAAGCTAGATATGAAAACCCTAAGTGATTGCTTGTTAGGTCTAGCAGCCGTCAAGCAAATAAACCTCCAAAACAGTTTTGGAGATTTCTTCCGTTCATAGTCAAACCGGGTGGATTACGTAGAGGCCGACATCGGAAAAGGTTGTGGCTTGATTCGACAGTAGATCAAAACTCTTGTTGCCAAGGCGTCGCTGTCTACTCAGATTGAAGTTTTGGTAATTTCGAAACCTTTATTTCACCTCGATTCGTTCCTCACACATGATTCCATGATTTGGATCACCGGATCTAATTATATTCTACTGCGCCATGGGGTACCAGCGTTCCAACATAATCCCCCTCCCGGTTAATGCCACATACTTACACAAATTATAACCAAGCAATATATGTAATGCACCCAAACCTAGCCATCCGTAACTCCTTTTCTACCCCGTGTGGTACCAAACCACTGGTGGTGCCAAACCACTGGTGACCCAAAGTCACGAATAATCCATCTGTGGGGCCAACCCACGTGTGATACCAAATCACTGGCGACGATCCCGATATATCAACTGTGGGGCCAACCCACTGTGGTGCTAAGCCACTGGGACAAGTCGCTATGAGGTGCCAAACCTCTGGTGACCCAAAGTCACGAAATATCAATAATCCAAGTATGGGGCCAACCCATGTGTGATACCAAATCACTGGTGACGATCCCGATATGTCAACTGTGGGGCCAACCCACTGTGGTACTAAGCCACTGGGACGAGTCGCTATGAGGTGCCAAACCTCTGGTGTCCCAAAGACACGAAATAATCTGTGGTACCAAACCACTGGAGGTGCCAAACCTCTGGTGTCCCAAAGACACGGATATCAAATCCTTCCCCCTCCTCTCATATCACCCAACAGTGCAATTATTATGCAAATCATGCCATCATGCTTTATTATGAATCATAAAGAAATATATATCACATATTATGGTAATAAGTATCATATAGCAAAACATATCAAAACGGACTTACCCGAATCCTTGCTCATACCCTTACAGTATCATGTCATGATCTTTACAGTTTTCAGCTTTTCACATATTTATGTTATTAATATATATATAATTACTAAGTTATAAAGTGTGTAAGTAACACACCTGATAATAGTGATAACTAAACTTTCCCGCTCGTCGATACCCTTAGAATCTCGAACAACAACTAAATGCGATTTCTCTCCAATTGATGGTTCATAACCCGATGAAGAACCACAAACAAACAATGGCTCGGGGGTACGTACGACTTCAAATAATCGATTTTCGCCGGCAGAGGGTCCACATCCCGGTGGAAAGTCTCAGACTCCCGACACAGCCCTTCGTTTGAAATTTGAGGGTATAGCAGAACCACCCCTCTTCCAAACACTATTAACTGCTCTTTTCGAACCCATTTGATTGCCCCAAAAATCTAACGTTCACGGAAAAAAATAATAAACGAGCGATAGAGTCCCCTAAAACGTAATCGATTAGTAGTCCATCTAAAACGATATATAGCAAGTATAAAAATCCTTACCTTAACACTTCGATTCAATTCTGAAAATCGTCACTTGCCTATGGAGTTTGTCAAAATCCTATATTATATATGTTAGATTCGATTTCTAACATTAATGAACCAAAACACATGGCCTTTGGGCGAATATCATTATTCCATACCTTGAATGATGAAATCCTTTTCCACACGTTCTTAGTATGACCATGGTCGACTATCAATAAAGAAATGATCAGCACTCCACTATACCACTACCAAGATAAAAGGGTTTGTTTGAAAGAGAAGAGATAATGATTTCGGTCAAAAAGACCCTCTCAAGGTAATATACAATTTCGGCAATGAAAGAAAAAATAAAAGAATTGAAAAGAGTGTTCTTACCGATTGATCAAGGTGTGAATAAGAAAAATGGTTGAGAAGTGAATATATGTGAAGAGAAAGATTCAGCTAAGATGAATCAAGGAAGAACTTTGAGTCAAAGTGCATTCGGCAATAAGGGATAAAAGAGAAGAAATGGTCTTTGATGGTTTTTTAGTTTCGGTCACAAAAAGAAGGGAAAGAAGGAATGGACTTGAGGGGAGAAAGAACAACTAAAAACCAAAAAAAATGGTCAAAACTCAAATGGCCAAAAGAAAAGAAAATGGTTTACCTTTTGTCCAAAATACATTCGGCTAAGAGGAGAAAAAATTAGAGAGAAACACAAAATGACCAAAAGAAAGATGTGCTCATCTAGCACTTAATTCTACCAAAAGCTAGCACCAAAACTAGCCATCCCCCCTTAGCCCCTAATACCGTCCAAATTCATGAACACCAAGGTCAAAGTTTTTGCCACACAAAACTTTCCAAAACATTCACCTTATATTGTGCCTTGTAATCCTCTACTTTCCCTAAGTTAAAGAAATTCTATCCCCAAAATCAAGCAATTCTATCCCTTATTTCATGCTTACCATAACCTTAAGTCTTCTTGCCATAAAAATTAGTCCATCTTATCCATATTTGATGCTTGGCCGACACATGCTAGGAAAACCAAAATAAAAGCTCCCAAATTGCATGCTAGGAGATTCGAACCTCTCCCCTCATGCATTTACTCATGCGCCAACACCACCTTGCCAATTAATCATCTTAAGCTATTTACTTATAAATTTCCATATGTCTTGAAGCTACTTACCATCTCTCCTTAAAGTGCTAAAATACCAAATTTTTCCTAAAGCCCAATTAAACCCGAGACTTCATAAAAACATCGTAACCTTCCAAATCCACTTAACTAATAAGTCCAATTTGCAATAACACCATTCTCATATTCTTGAAGATTTTAAACACTCCTAAGCCCAAAGCCCAATCGGCCCAATCCTACTAGGCCCAATTTCGGGATGTTACAATTCTACCCTCCTAAAAAAAATTTCGTCCTCAAAATTTCCAACCAACTACTAACACACTGCACAAATCACACCACTATGCTTTCGCTGTGCACTCTGCCCTTAAAAACCACAATGTACTTTTTAACAAAATCTTGAATCCTTTTTCACATAACCAAACATCTAACCACAATAGCAAACCGTTATCTACCACTTATACCAAAAATTTTCCTACATTCAATCATCACATCCAACCAAAACATACTTGACTTGAGGGTGAGAAAACAATCCCGAGCCTTATGCTCATTAGACCCGCATCTCAAGCATGCTCCAAACCTCCTCCAGCATTCTCCCGGATGACGCCTTTTGCAAAAATCACAAGCCGAATAGTTTGATCGTGCCTTGACATGATTTACAGAATGAGATTGTGACCCTAGAGAACCGTGATCTCTTTTCTTCTTACAGTCCACAGACCCAACTCAAAGTGCTTCACCGATTCCTTTAACCTCCTCCAATACTTCCTTAACTATCTGAGTCAGCTTATCAATCCTAACTCGATCATGAGACCCTGTCTCAACCACTAGCGATGCTAACGCCTCCTTTTCGGAAATATGCCTTGGTGCCGAAGATCTAGCCCTAGCACCTCAGCCTTTACCACGTCCACGACGACCATGTTCCTAGAACTCATGTCTAAAGTCTCGACTTATCCGTTTTTACGAAAATTTTATGCATTAGAGTCTTTTCACTTTCTTGTTTAAAGAAAATTTTATGCAACAGAGTTTTAATAAGTGGTTTTTCCGTAGAAGTACACATATACCTAGGGTCCATGTCTCTAAAGTATAGTCCACTATCACTAGTCATTCAAAGTTCATAACATCCAAAAATCACAACCAAAGGCTTGGGGTATTTACCTGGGCGGATTGGTGCCGGAGACTCGGTGCCATGCCTTTCAAATCATATAATTTCAAACAAAAACATTTTAAGACCATACTTTAAAACATTTTGGGCCTCGGGCCCACAGTCGAGTCTTTGAACTTGGCTCTGATAACAATTTGTAACACCCCAAACCCGGTCAACACGCCACGACCGAATCTGGCATGTCACAGAGGAAAACGTTTTGAAGAAAATCGAGTTACCGATTAAATTTTAGAAGGCAGGTGCATAATTAGTTAAAAACTGAAAGTTTACTTTGAGATCCCGAAAATAAATCTTAAAAACTTAGTTGCCGATTTTGTAATTTTAAAAGAAACCCAAATGATTAATTTGAAAACCGTTTCTGTTTGAAATTTGGAAACCTAAGTGTGGAAACCGTTTGAGTTGTGTTTTATAGTTTAGAAAAATTTACCCTCATTTTATTAATTTAACCATGTAGTTTATTTAGCCATGTTTAAAACAAGTCCAAAGCATATAAATAATCCAAAAACATAATTTGTAAGGCCTTATTACAAATCCAAATAAAGATGAAAAACCAAATTTAAATAAAATAAAGTACCCAAACCAAAGTCCGTGTAAAGCCGAATTTCTATTGCATGGGCCACCTTGAGTCCACCCGGCTCCTCATCCGCGATCTACGAATCACCTGAAAAGATAAGGGAGAAGGTGAGTCACCAAGACTCAGTGCATAATCCCCCTCCCGGTTAATGCCACATACTTACACAAATTATAACCAAGCAATATATGAAATGCACCCAAACCTAGCCATCCGTAACTCCTTTTCTACCCCGTGTGGTACCAGACCACTGGTGGTGCCAAACCACTGGTGACCCAAAGTCACGATATCCAATAATGTGGTGCCAAACCACTGGTGACCCAAAGTCACGAATAATCCATCTGTGGGGCCAACCCACGTGTGATACCAAATCACTGGTGATGATCCCGATATATCAACTGTGGGGCCAACCCACTGTGGTGCTAAGCCACTGGGACAAGTCGCTATGAGGTGCCAAACCTCTGGTGACCCAAAGTCACGAAATATCAATAATCCAAGTGTGGGGCCAACCCATGTGTGATACCAAATCATTGGCGACGATCCCGATATGTCAACTGTGGGGCCAACCCACTGTGGTACTAAGCCACTGGGACGAGTCGCTATGAGGTGCCAAACCTCTGGTGTCCCAAAGACACGAAATAATCTGTGGTACCAAACCACTGGAGGTGCCAAACCTCTGGTGTCCCAAAGACACGGATATCAAATCCTTCCCCCTCCTCTCATATCACCCAACAGTGCAATTATTATGCAAATCATGCCATCATGCTTTATTATGAATCATAAAGAAATATATATCACATATTATGGTAATAAGTATCATATAGCAAAACATATCAAAACGGACTTACCCGAATCCTTGCTCATACCCTTACAGTATCATGTCATGATCTTTACAGTTTTCAGCTTTTCACATATTTATGTTATTAATATATATATAATTACTAAGTTATAAAGTGTGTAAGTTACACACCTGATAATAGTGATAACTAAACTTTCCTGCTCGTCGATACCCTCGGAATCTCGAACAACAACTAAATGCGATTTCTCTCCGATTGATGGTTCATAACCCGATGAAGAACCACGAACAAACAATGGCTCAGGGGTACGTACGACTTCAAATAATCGATTTTCGCCGGTAGAGGGTCCACATCCCGGTGGAAAGTCTCGGACTCCCGACACAACCCTTCGTTTGAAATTTGAGGGTATTGCAGAACCACCCCTCTTCCAAACACTATTAACTGCTATTTTCGAACCCATTTGATTGCCCCAAAAATCTAACGTTCACGGAAAAAAATAATAAACGAGCGATGGAGTCCCCTAAAACGTAATAGATTAGTAGTCCATCTAAAACAATATATAACAAGTATAAAAATCCTTACCTTAACACTTCGATTCAATTCTGAAAATCGTCACTTGCCTATGGAGTTTGTCAAAATCCTATATGATATATGTTAGATTCGATTTCTAACATTAATGAACCAAAACACATGGCCTTTGGGCGAATATCATTATTCCATACCTTGAATGATGAAATCCTTTTCCACACGTTCTTAGTATGACCATGGTCGACTATCAATAAAGAAATGATCAGCACTCCACTATACCACTACCAAGATAAAAAGGTTTGTTTGAAAGAGAAAAGATAATGATTTAGGTCAAAAAGACCCTCTCAAGGTAATATACAATTTCGGCAATGAAAGAAAAAAATAAAAGAATTGAAAAGAGTGTTCTTACCGATTGATCAAGGTGTGAATAAGAAAAATGGTTGAGAAGTGAATATATGTGAAGAGAAAGATTCGGCTAAGGAGATTGTCATCAACATTCGGCCATGGTGAAGAATTAGGGAGAGAATAATGTTGAAAGTCTCTTGTGGAAAGCAAAGAGGAAAAAGAATAGAAATGAGGAGTTTGGGTTTCGGGTTCTCAAGGATAGAAGATGAATCAAGGAAGAACTTTGAGTCAAAGTGCGTTCGGCAATAAGGGATAAAAGAGAAGAAATGGTCTTTGACGGTTTTGTAGTTTTGGTCACAAAAAGAAGGGAAAGAAGGAATGGACTTGAGGGGAGAAAGAACAACTAAAAACCAAAAAAAAATGGTCAAAACTCAAATGGCCAAAAGAAAAGAAAATGGTTTACCTTTTGTCCAAAATACATTCGGCTAAGAGGAGAAAAAATTAGAGAGAAACACAAAATGACCAAAAGAAAGATGTGCTCATCTAGCACTTAATTCTACCAAAAGCTAGCACCAAAACTAGCCATCCCCCCTTAGCCCCTAATACCGTCCAAATTCATGAACACCAAGGTCAAAGTTTTTGCCACACAAAACTTTCCAAAACATTCGCCTTATATTGTGCCTTGTAATCCTCTACTTTCCCTAAGTTAAAGAAATTCTATCCCCAAAATCAAGCAATTCTATCCCTTATTTCATGCTTACCATAACCTTAAGTCTTCTTGCCATAAAAATTAGTCCATCTTATCCATATTTGATGCTTGGCCGACACATGCTAGGAAAACCAAAAATAAAAGCTCCCAAATTGCATGCTAGGAGATTCAAACCTCTCCCCTCATGCATTTACTCATGCGCCAACACCACCTTGCCAATTACTCATCGTATGCAAGCTATTTACTCATAAATTTCCATATGTCTTGAAGCTACTTACCATCTCTCCTTAAAGTGCTAAAATACCAAATTTTTCCTAAAGCCTAATTAAACCCGAGACTTCATAAAAACCTCGTAACCTTCCAAATCCACTTAACTAGTAAGTCCAATTTGCAATAACACCATTCTCATTTTCTTTAAGATTTTAAACACTCCTAAGCCCAAAGCCCAATCGGCCCAATCCTACTAGGCCCAATTTCGGGATGTTACAGAATCTCATGATTGTGCTGGGGTTGATGAGCTAATTCAGATAGTTAAGGAGGTATTAGAGGAGGTTAAAGGAATCGGTGAAGCACTTCGAGTTGGATGTGTGGACTGTAAGAAGAAAAGAGATCACCATTCTCTAAAGTCGTAGTCTCGTTCTGTGAAGCGTGTTAAGGCACGTCCAAACTTTTCAGTTTGCGATTATTGCAAAAGACGACATCCGGGAGAATGCTGAAGGAGGTCAGGAGCATGCTTGAGATGCGGGTCTAAGGAGCATAAGGCTCAGGATTGTTTCATCACCATCAAGTCGGGTATGTTTTGGTTGGACATGATAATTGACTGTAGAAAATTTTACGTATAAGTGGTAGATAACTGCTTGCTTCTGTGGTTAGATGTTTGGTTGTGTGAAAGAGGATTCAAGATTACGTTAAAAGTACATTAGTGTTATTAAGATCAGGGTGCGCAGTGAAAGCATAGTGGTGTAATTTGAGCGGTGCGTTTAGAAGTTGGTTGGAAATTTCGAGGATGAAATTTCTTTAAGGAGGGTAGAATTGTAACGACCCGAAATTGGGCTTAATAGAATTGGGCCCAATGGGCCTTGGGCATAGGAGTGTTTAAACTTTTTGGGAACAAAAGAACGGCATTATTTCGAGTTGGACTTATTAAGAAGATGATTTTGGAAAGTTACGAGGCTTCTAGGAAGTTCCGTGTTCAAGTTAGGGTATAGGTAAATTTTTGTGTTTATGCACTTAAGGGGGAGAAGGTAAGGGGCATTAAGACTTAAGGAAATAAGTGTGCATTTTGCTAGCACAAGGAGTCTATTGGTAAAGGTGGAAAGTGGCGTGTGGAGTGTGCTAATGGTCTGAGGTTTGAATCCCATATATTGCATTTTTTGATTAATTTTTGTGCTTCATTTTTAATGTGTCGGCCATGACTTTAATATGGTAAGGAAGACTTTTTAATTTTGGAAAGAAGACTAAGGATTATGGTAAGGAGTAAAGCAAGGGAAAAACAAGGAAAGAAATGAAGGAAAAAGGTAAGAGAAGGGAACATGTTGGCCTATTATGTGGTGGATGTTTTAGAAAAGAATATTTTTGGGGTCAACACTCATCTTTTGGAAAAGATGATACATGGCTTTGGGTGGGTGGGGAAGCCGAATTTCTCTAGCTCTCCCTTGTATTTTCACTTTTTTTTGGGTCACTTTTTCTTTACCTAATATTTTGTTCCTTTTTTGTTACATTTCCTCCTTGCCGAAATTCCCTCTTCTTCTATAGTGTTCCTTCTACTAATCTTTTCTCTCTTTTCATCCAATTCTAACTAGTACAACTTGAGCCGTGTGTTGCAAATCTCTTCTTGGCCGAAACCCCTACTTCTTTTTCCCTCCTAATCTTCAAGTGGTTGATTCCATTCTTTTCATCTTTTGGTTTCCATTGCAGTGTGTCCCAAAAACCGAATAGTGGTTCTTACATTTTGCTGTTGTGCCGAATCTTTTCTTCCATTCGACTTTTCTCTGAGTTAAGTTAAGCCGAAACATTCTTTTGCTGATTCTTTTGATAATCAAAGGGTGAGGATCGTTAACATCAGTTGCAGTAAAGGAGCGTGTGGTGGTAGTCAGAAGGCGGGGTTGAATATCGGGACTCCATAGAGGGAGATCACGTAGTGGGTCAACAAAGAGTGGTTCTTTAGGAAATCCAAATCAGAGGGAGATTACGTAGTGGGTCAACGAAGAGTGGTTCTTTAGGAAATCCAAATCAGGTGTGTAATCCCGTACCCTTCCGAATACATGTTTGAAATGGTGTGTAATCTCACACCTCTCTGAATGTTTGCATGAAATGTTCTGTGATTCAATAAAAATACCGAAGAAAACCGGAAGCCGGCATCTGTGATCACTCGGGCGTGCGTATATTCGTAGTAGTAACCATATTTTGCAATGAAACTGTTTTGGTTAGGAGCAGTGACGTGATTTTGGAAAATCACAAAAAATATGAGAAAGGGAATTATAAAGTGTATAAGATATAGAATTAAAGCTTACTGTGTCTATTTTTATATGAAAGAAACAGAGTAGAAAAAAGAATTTTATATTCTGTGATATTTTAATTTTAGTGAGACTGGTTCTAATTGACTTCGTGGTTCCCTATTCTGTCTTGGAAAAATCATTTAAAATTGTACAAAGTGAATTATGAGTTATAATTTATATGTATGGATTCCTTAGTGAGCCTATTTTCTATAGAAACAAGTGGGAGCAACATATGAAAACTGTACAGTGAGATATATGAATTTCGGTTAAGAGAGGTCAGAACTGTTAGTTAGTGAAACAAGGGAAAGATTTAATGAATAAACTGTACTAAATGACTAAGCCAAAAATTCTAGAAAAATTTCAGTAAGAAGATATATGAGTCTAGTTTCAAGAAAATTTTATGGATCTAAATTTCGAGTTTCCTAACTCGATTTATAGTCAGTTTAGTCAATATGACGCAGATGGACAGTTTCAATTTTTATGCCCCACATTAGTAGTTAAGTCTGGGTTGCGAAATTACCAAAATACCCTTGGAGGGTAAATTACCGAAATAACCTTGGGTTGCGAGATTACCGAATTACCCTTAGTGGGTAAACTTTTTGAATTACGAAAATGCCCTTATGGGCCAAATTACGAAAATGCCCCTACGAGCCGATTTACTAAAATGCCCCTATGGGCTGAATTGCTAGAATGCTTTAGTGGACCGATTTACCGTAATAAATTACTGGATTAATGATTGTTGTTTATACATGTGGATATTATGCTTTATTATGTATGTTGCATTTACATATTTTGCATGGGTTGGGAAAATTGTTGAAGAGAAGTGTAGCCTGGTAGCATTGCCACAAAAATGTTTATTATTATGTTTCATTATGATTTCGGTGGCTCTGCCACAGATTTTGATATGGCTTTGTGCCATCATGAATATGGCTTTGTGCCATCGTATATATGGCTTTGTGCCATCGTGAATCGGTGGCATGGCCACAGTAATTATATTATATATGTCAACTTGCCTGCGAAATTGGTGTGATTGGCGGGGTGGGTTGACTTGATCCCCACTGGTGTGACTGGCTGGTACGGGGGTGTGATTGGATGGATGGGTTGGGTTGCATACATTGCAGATATATATACATGTTCTGTTTTGTAAATGAGTTTCGGCCCAAGATTATGCTTTATGGGCTCAGGCCTAGGTTTTTGCTAAATGGATTTAGGCCCAATGGATGATGGTAAGGGGATTATATACTGAGTTCTAGTAACTCACCCCGTTTCCTTAACCCATGCAGGTAATGTTCAGTAATATGGATTTGGGCCATGGACGACTCGGTGGAGGCCATACTTCAGAAATAGTGTTTTTGAACTTCAGATATCTATTTTCATTTACTTTATTACTTTTACTATTTGGGGTTTTTATGTTGTAATAAGACCTCTGGAATATGTTATTTTTGCTTTATGTTTGACGTAATTATTATATTGCTTGAACTGTTTTAAATGGGGATTTTTCTAAAAATATAAATAAAGGTTTTCCAAAATAGATTAACAAATGGATTTCATAACAAATTTTTACAAATATTTTAACTCGGAAATTTTCTCGCGAATTATCAACAATATTTTTCAAAAGTCGCGGTTTATAAGATCTCTTGTTCAAATTATTGATTTATTAATCAATCTTCGAGGTTAGTAGTATTTTATCAAATATTTAAAATCAAACTTGTTTTCTTGATTATAACAAATCAATTTTAGTACGAATAAAAAGGATTTAACATGTTTTTCTCATGTGACATGTCAGATCCGGTCATAACGCATGGGCCGGGTTTGGGGTGTTACATTATCTATTTTAACTTAGGCTTTTACTTGCATCAAAGTATATGAGTCACGCATACATAGTCCATCATCCACTCAGGAATAAGATATGCCACACAATGAATGTGACAAGTGAATAAATCCATAAATGGATCTAGGATCTATTCTATTCATGTCTTGTCAGATGTACTATCAGTCTAGTCAGTCACATTTTGTCTTTATTTTCCCGAAGTCACCCGCTCCGATGCTCAAGACAAAGCATCTTCCCAATTGGACTTTATAGATAACATATTAGTCTTTCAAATGGTTTGCTCTTTTTTATTAGACTAAGAACATGTTTAGGTTTATCTACTAATAAAAGTTGTCTTTCTGATTACAATCCGACCACATAATACTACTTAGTATTAGTTTAACATTAAATAACCAATGAGCCAATATTCACTTCCATTTTGCTTTGCGTGCAAAAACATTGAGAACCACAAAATATCACCGAACCATGTACTTCACAACACCCATAGAGGGGCCTCCCAATTTTGGCTATCCTTTAGGCTCTCAATCAGGTCACTTGCCTTTGGTGACTCATTTTTATTCCCCAAGGGGGACCATTAAGGAACCACTAAGGCATAACAGCCTCGTACTACCTCAGCCAAGGGAATGCTAGGGAAGGACCACACAATACTATGCTAGACTATAATTGACATATAGTGGACCAACCCTTTGACTGACCACATGAGCGAGTCACCATCCATATTGTTAATGACGTGGTACTACTGGACAAGGGACATTCCCCTATAAATACCCCCAACACACGATGTATGAAGGATCTTCTCCTTTTGGGCCTTCTGAAACCTTTTACCTATTTACTCAATATTCTACAGCCTCCTCTCCTTTCTCATTCCTTCACCCCCTCATTCCTTAACTATTTCAGCTCTTCACCTATCATAGATGAATCAGCCTCCTTATTACCACCACTATCTCCTCCTTTTTGAACACTAATATAAACAATAAATTAATAAATTAATTGTGTTTTTTAGGTTAATTAACTAATTGCTGATAAATGGTTTCAAGCAATGCTTAATAAATTGGTGGTACAATTATATACTTATGAATTAAAATATAATTTATTTATAAAAAACAAAAAGAGATGTTCTTTATATATTAATATATTAAACTCTAGTCCATCTATCATTCATCAAGGAATAAAAGGGAAAGAAAATAGTAGAGGGTATAGCTAGCTAGGCGTAGACCTAGAACGTTAATTTGCAGCAGATTAGCAAGTAAATGGATTCCAAAAAGTTTAATAAGATCAGTGAGATCGTCAGGCTTCAACAGATTGTCAGGAAGTGGAAAAAGTTGGCCAATGCATCAAAGAAAACAACCAACACCGGCAGCGGCGGCGGAAAGAGTATGAAATTCTTTAAAAGAACACTATCTTTTAATGATGTTTTAGCAGCGACAACAGGGTATGGTGGTGAGATCGTTCCCAAAGGGTTCCTGGCTGTTTGCGTAGGCAAAGAGCTGAAGCGATATATCATTCCTATGGAGTATTTGGGGCATGAAGCCTTTGGGATTCTCCTAAGAAAAGCTGAAGAGGAGTTTGGGTTCCAACAGGAAGGAGTTTTGAAGATCCCTTGTGATGTTTCCATGTTTGACAACATCTTAAACTTGCTTCAACACAAAAAAGATGATGAATTCTTCTTCCTTCTTGATAATTCTGACTTAACACCATCTCATCATCCTCAAATGTGTAGATGATCAACTCTTCTTTTTTTCTCTCTTCCGATTTGCATTAGAAATATAAAAATGGATTCCATATGTTTATATTTGGTTGAATGTTACTTGTTATCACTACAGGTATCAACCAAATTAAACTCGGAATTACCAATCTTTGTGTCACTTTATTACCCAATTAGAACAACTTTTTTTTTATTACTACACTTATCACCGGAACTAAATCAAAATATTAGTATTTCTTTGTTATTTCATTACATCTATTCTTTTTAATTTGAGATTCTTAACATTTTCCCTTTTTGTTTGTTTTCAATTACTTGTTTTTGACATGGTAGATTAAGAATATGAAACCGAGCTACAAATGTTAAAATGCAAATGTTAAATTATCAATACATCTAAACTCAAAATTTTGAATCTTTCATTTACTTCGTTACATAAGTAATAGGACATGTAAACAATTTTCCTTTGAATTTTATAGTTGAAAGAGAGGAAAATAAGAATTGTTTGGAAATAATTTACTTTCATCTTTGTAAAATTAAAGTAATTTTATACCATTTTTATTTTTTTTGTATGATTAATATTTTAATGATCCAACCTTTGAACTTATCGATATAATTGTATTTATCATATATATAAAATTTTAAATTGATCTGATGTCTCTATTATATTGATCTAAAATACTATACATATATATATATATATTTTTAGTGAACAATTGAAAGTTTTTATCCAAAACAAATAGTTATAAATTTTTTTTATTTGCATCAAATTTGAAAAACATAATTTATATGAGTGGAATAAAAAATTCAACAATTGAATTGTTAAAATATGAATCATATAAAGAGATACAAAAGGGTGTAAAATAGTTTTACACATGTGGAAGTGAATCATTTCCAAAAAAAAAATTATGTAAAAATATATTTATAAAATTTTTATATTAAAATCAATAGAGGCTTTGACTTTAATGGTTAAAGCTAAAAGTTTACAACTCACGTCCGCTAAGTGTTAATCCTATTATAATATTTTTTATTAAAAAATTTGATTAGACAAAACACCCTCATATTGATTTTTTTGAAACAAAAATGATTTAAACCTAAACAAATATTGAAACAGATGAACACTCGACCAAAAGGTTACAACTTAAATTCTTAAAGCTTATTTGATAATATGTTAATAAATAACTTTAGTAAAAATAAAAATAAAAAAGTTGAGGCATTCAAAAGTTTATATGTATTTGTCAACAAATATTAAAAACAAAAATCATTTCATATAATATCATAAATGAAACATTAGAAAATATAAGTAAATAAGGATTAACTTATTGGAAAATATATTTAGTTAATTTATATGCTTTTTTTTTAAAACATTGTTTACCCTTTAAGTTGCAAACCAATAGTTTAAACTAGTTACTTTTATTTTTAATTTGGATATTGGTAAAAATATTTATCTCTTTTAGTTTTATGCTATTTTCATATTTATCACTTTTATATTTTACTAGATATTTAATTTTATATTCAAATTAAGAGTAACGATAAATTTTTAAAATGAAAAATATCAAAATTTAACATTTGCAATAAAAAAAATTTTCTATCGAACAAACAAACAAATTTTATAGTTGAAGTTCAGTACTTTTAAAATCAACATTTAAGTTTTAGAATTTAATTTTTCTACAGTTAATTTTTTAATTTATCAAATAATGTCTTAAAGTTTAAAATATTTGTTATATATACTTGTTGATGCAAGAATCAAATAAGGGCAAAGCTATGTGGTGATTGGTCGTTCTGTAAGAGTATGCCCAAAGATCAATCCTGAGATGGTTGTAATAACATACTTAATTTACCATGTTTATTAATATAAAGCGTTGTCATTATTATTTCAGTTTTTCTTTCTGTGTGTATAAATAAACTGTTTTATAATAATGTCCTGAGATTAATATGATTATTCTTAAAAGATCCTTAGTCGAGTATTATTGTTGACTAGGACAACAATAATGCATTAAGACTAACATGTAGTTGATTGATGATAAAGAGTTGTCATTGATATGGAGTGTCAAAATCAATGCATGAATATGTGTGTTAGAGAACAACATATTGGATTGACCCGCTATAAGTATGTTTCTTTGATTATTATGTAATTGTCACAACATTACTCATAGTGATTAATATGTATATGATCCTCAGACTTGAGATCATTATTATCCCAGCATCGTGAGTTGTATATTTTGATACAGTCAAACGTACACCATAACAGGTTGTTCTATAAAGGCTGATGTTGGATATACCACAATCTATGTAGAGGGATATGGTTGATCAATAAAGGATAAGTCCCTCCTACATAATAGCAGTAATATCTTAGGCCACTTGATTGAGTGAGACTAGAAATGCATGGCCATGCTCAAATAAGTTGATATGAGATGTCATACTAATTTGTATATCATAGTCTACTCAAGATATCAAGAAACATGGGATGGACTATGCAAGTGTGACTATCCCATGACTTGTATCCGTTCCAGAGATAAAGGACTTAAGGATTAATGCATGAAAGGTTAATCACAAAAGGTTATGTCGAATCATGACTTCTTGTAACTTAGGTAGCAACGATGCATTGCTAGATGCCACTTATTGTTTGTGACAATAGAATCGTTCTAGTATTACTGCTAACGTTGCAAGAACCTACAGGGTCACACCCTATGGTTGAAATGAACGGAATAAAATATAGTTGGTATTGTGTTTGGTTGTCACATGAATTAAATTAATTAAAGAATTAATTTAATTGGGCAATCAAATATTGAACATATTATATGTACAAGGATGTTGTACACATAATGATAACATAATTTTATTAATATATGAATTTGATTCATATATAAATTTAAATAAATATAGTTTACCGAAATCCTTATTATAATTAATGTAATTATAATTTTTGGATATAATTAATGTAATTATAATTTTCGGTTAAAAACTTTATTGTATTTATTTAATCTTATAATACATTCAAGAGATACCAATTATAAAGGCCCAATTAAAAGGATACCAATTATAAAAGGCCCAATGAAAAAGACACACATTATAAAAGGTATTAAAAGGAGACAAAGCAAAAGTAGAAAACCCTAAGTGATTGCTTGTTAGGTTTAGCAGCCGTCAAACAAATAAACCTCCAAAACAGTTTTGGAGATTTCTTCTGTTCATAGTCAAACCGGGTGGATTACGTAGAGGCCGACATTGGAAAAGGTTGTGGCTTGATTCGACAGTAGATCAAAACTCTTGTTGCCAAGGCGTCGCTGTCTACTCAGATTGAAGTTTTGGTAATTTCGAAACCTTTATTTCACCCCGATTCGTTCCTTACACATGGATTCATGGTTTGGATTGCCGGATCTAATTTTACTTTGCTGCGCCATGGGGCACCGGCGTTCCAACACATTCACCAAGTTTAGAGCAAGGTGGAGAGCAACTGTTGATTAGTCTAGGGTTAAAAGATATTTTGGAGTTAAGTTCGAAAAAAGAAGGGAGAGAGAGAAAAGAGAAAAAGATTCTCTTTCTTGAGGTAGTCAAGTGTTTACTTATATATTCTAAGCTAGAAATCCAAGATGCCATGTGTTATCTGGTTATATAGGCAACAAAAGGTTATTAAGTCAATCGGTTTGACATAACATGTTTAAATAGGACCACTAAATTGACACGTTTAAATAGATTAATGATTGATTAAATGGTGGTTAGTTGAGATCCTTATGTAATTTAGGTCTGAAGAGGTCTAATGGGAAGAATTTTCATGAGAAGATTTCACAAGGAGTTTATATGTCCAAAATCTCGAGGGGCAATGCCTGAAAGATCTTCTAGGTATGGGCCCTGATTCCTAATAAGTAATATCTGAGAGGTTGAGGGTATATGAATGTTATTTAATATTAATATTTAGCAGCCTATTTGTATGTGCTATGCACATTAAATCTGATTGAAATATTATTATAAAATAAGTAGTTAAATAATTTTAATAATTATCTTGAAATACGATGTATAAGGTATAGTTTATTTTAGTAAAACATAAAATTGAAAAGAAAAGATGTAAAACTTGATCCCCTTGGTATAAATAAAATCTTTGCCTTTCACTAAAGACAGTTGTAAGACAAATAGTACTCTGATAAGTACACTCATTATAAAATTCATAATAATTTATATTGTTAAATTATTAATTTTAATTACTTAGTGTTAGGCTACTTATTTCTATGCACTGTTTGTTGCTTACAGCTAAAATATGGGAAATTAATAGTTTGAACGTGGTACACACTTGCCCAAGTACTTTCCTCTTTTTATTTTGAAAAAATAAATAAGTTACTTTCTCAATATAAATAATAAAAAAGATCTATGGGGAATAAAAGTTGGGAATTCTTTATTTACTTTTTTTTTTTTTTAACAATTATTTTAGGTTAAAGGCTAAAGCACATGCAAACTCTGTGTTTAAGGCGTTTCACGGATTAATTAATATAACCACAGCATTAATCAATTGCTTTCTTTGGTACATAACTTGAATAATTTAATAATGGTTGGGACTTGGAATTCCTTTAAAAAAAGCAAGCTGTATTCTGTACAGCAAAAAGTCAAACTCACTGCTTATTACTTTAATGCAATTAATTTTGTTATTACAAATTTTAATAGCCATTATTTATATGTATGATTAAATTTAATCATTAATTTTGAATTCTTTAATTATTTTGATCATAATTCTATTTTTTATAACTTTAGTTATCAATTTTTAACTTTTAGTTTTCTTTAGTAAGAAAACCTAATTGAACTATTAAAAAATTAATGATAGTGATATGGTAATTCACATGATAATTAAAGTGAATTTCATAAAAAAAACATAATTAAAGGTCAAAAAAGTTTTTAATTTTAAAAAATTATGGCCATATCAATAAAGTACATGTGAATTGTTATGTTGACTATCACGTAAAATCTAATTAAAATTTAATAGTCCAAATAGTTTTGAGATAAATCTCAAAATTATATTTAAATTTTTATCAAATGTGTAATTTAATACATAAAATTTAATTTATGCAATTATATACATGAAACTTTCATTGTAATTCAAATGTATTTGCAAAAATCTATTTGGAAATAAAAAGTCCCTTGTGAGTGAAATGAAAGGGCTATTCTTTCTATGATTTTTTTTTAAAATATATATTTCTTTAGAGCCCTTGTTTTATTTAAGAATATAAATGAGGTTAAATTAGCTAAATAAACTTTTTTTTTTAATTTGGCCTTTAGGCTATTTTTTAATTTAATTAGAGAAATAGGTCATAACCCTAGAGAGAGAAAGTGAAAGCGCGTCTACCTGAATGCGCTTTAACTTTCTCTCTCTAGGGTTAGGACTTTTATTTTTAGGGTTAGGGTTTTTAGGATTTAAGGTATTATGAAAGTGTTCAGGGTTTTCGACTGAAACGACAGAAGTTCTTAGGTAGTTTTAAAGGGTTGGGGATGTGATAATGCGCCTCAGCACACATACATTTCATATGTCATGGCAAGATAAGGCAACCACCTTAGAAAACCATCGTAGGGAAATCAAGTTTCAGGGTGATAATGCTTGATATGATCAAGGGTTGAAGTCTAGGTGGAGATCCCAACGGTGGTCGTGATGCGGTCACGACTTTGATTATAACCGGGGGGGATAAGTGACAGTCGTTATGTGTTTAGGAGTTCATGCTTTTTGGATGCTCGTAAATAATGCCCTATATATACCATACATAATATTGAATCCATAATCATACAGAAAAATTTTGGGAACTTCCGGTGTAATCAACGTAATTTTTTTTCTCTCTTTCCAAGCAGTCAGTATCTTTAACCTTTGATTCTTATCCGAAGGTTGACACCGAGGTGGACACAAGAGGGCTTTCAGGTGGAGAGCGGATGTTTCGGCACAGTAGAGGTCAAACTTAGGTAAGCATGGTAGTGGTTGTAGTTGTTAATGAGTTGTGTAATAATAACAACTGTCATCGCCTTGAAAGTAGCATCACCTTTACTGCACCGCAACAACCCCTCCTCGCTTAAGAGTCCTTTTGTGTCTACGACGGTGCTGGCCTTCAAATAAGAAGGAAGGTTAAAAGTACCGGTTACTTGGAAATGGAGAAAAAAATTATATCAACTATAGCAGGAAGCCCTAGAGTTTTTTTCGTATGAATATGCCATCAAACTTCTGTAAGGTATTTATAGGGCATCATTTTTAGGTATTCAAAAACATTAAGCTCGTGGCCGCATAACAACTATCAATTGGCTCCACTGTTATACCCCGAGCCATTACCGCATAATGGCCGCCGATTGAGACCTCCATGTTGATTTCCACCTTTGACCATAGAAAGTAAAATCACCCCATGACCGGCTTCTCTAGGATAGGCTTCGGAGGCAATGATCCCATCCCAACATGATATATGAAATGCGTACAGCTTGGAGCGATATCGCATCATCGACAACTCAAGAATACCTCTAACATAAATCACATTTTAATTAATGAAATACATGCATGAGTTTAATTGAAAGTATGAATGATTGAGACAAAAAACATCATAACACGAATCAAACAAACTTCGTCAAATTAATGTAATCATTCTATCTAAACAAAATTAATCTATCATTGTTAATGAAAAATCATCAAAACAAATTGCAAACATGTTGAATGATAAAGAATAATAATAACTAAGAAAGAAGAACTCCTGGCAATTTTGGGAATTTTCTCCAAAAAAACTCGATCGTATGGCTTCCTTCAATGCTTTGTTGAAATTTTCTTCTCAAGGTGGCTGACCAAGTGAGTATTTTCTCAAGGAATTGCTAGCTAAGAGAAATGGGGAGAATGAATGGCTTTATGCATGATATGGAGAGGAAAGTGAAGAGAGAAATGAGAGATGAATGAGGCATGATAGATGAGGAATGAAGGGTGGTATTTATAATGGATGGAGGACTTGAGAGGTTGCTGAAGATTGCATCAAAATCCCTTGATTTTGTCATTCCCATGGCTAGCCATGAATTGTGGGATGCATGGTTAGGAAGTTGTTGATTTGTTGACCAACTCTCCCTTGATTCATGGAATGGGTTGGACGGTTTTGATGGTTGAAGTTGGGGGATAATTTGTGATCTTTTGGGCTGCTCTTGATGCTTGCTGAATTTGGGCTTCTCTTCCCATTGATAGATGGTTTTGTGACCTAATTTAATACACAATTAGATTTCTTTTCAGCAACCAACTTCAATTGGGTCAAGATCAAATTTCTGAACCCAATCACGCTCTAGCCGTCCATATGACTTGTTCATGTGTGACATTTAATTTGCTCCCATGTTAGTCAATTCCATGGTCCCACTGCAATATATAAAGTACTTTATTAAACATGTAGCAATATAACTTAATTTTATTCAAAATTAACTATAAATATTAATAAAATTACAAACCTTCTAAAATCATGCTCAATGTCTTAATATGAATTCAATTCATATATTTTGTTAAAAATATACTCGAAATTTTCTCAAATATTAAGTAAAAAGATGTTAAATAAGTCTATATAATTTAGAATTATCACACCCCCAAACTTAATCCATTGTTCAACCCGAGTAATATTTTAATGCAAAGGAAAAACTTTGATAAGGTAATCTTGTAATATGTTTAAGTATAACCAACTTTTGCACATAATCATACATCAACAAAGTTGTGCTCAAAAAATTTCTGTTGATAAGTCGCTCGTATGTAAATATTATTTCAAAATTTTGTACTAAGTGCGAGAAAATGCTAACATAAATCATAGAGTGCATGCATTTGAAATTCATATGTAATATTCAGCATTCAACAAAGTTTCCCTATCAATTTAGACAAAAAAACCACAAGGTTTAATTAGTGGTCTTCATATGTTGAACTTAGCAATTTCTCTCCACTAATATAGTCAACATAATTATCCAAATCAATTGGTCTTTTATAAGGTTGTAATGGGGTTAGGCTAAAGGTAGGGATAAAGGTAAGTGAATTTTCAGGTTCAATAATCTTAACCCTAACTTTGTCTTAGATCTTTTTGTGGCACAACCTTCCTATGAATGAATCTTTTGAACACCCCCAAACTTACTTTGAACTCATGCTCAACAATTTTTTTTCAAAATTTGAGCAAAATTTTCTTTGCTTCTTCTTCTCTCTCTCTCACTCTCTTTTCGTTTCATGAATTAAATGGAGAAAATGCATATCTTTCTAAATTTTTACTCAAACTTTGATCACTAAAACAAGTATAGTTAAGATTGGTGCAAAAAATAGGATAAAATTTAAAAAGATGGTAATATGGCTTATGATGTAAGCAATTCACAATAAACCAAGCCATTTAGCTCAACTTAAAGTTGCAATGGTTAAATTAATAAGGTAGGCTTGAAAGGCTCAAACGATCGAAATAAAATATCTCTATATCATGTTTAGATTCTTATGCCTCCTAGAATTTCGCCTCAAGAAGGTTACTAAGTCAATTCTAAAGACTTAAACATTCATGCATGTCTATTTCCAAGGAAAAGACTAAAATTTTCATGGAAAAGACTGCATAAGACTAAAGCACATACAAGCATTCAATAACTTACGATAACATAAAAAAACTCAGATAAAATCAGAAATCATACTTGCATTTGAGCTAACTTATGAACAAAAATTTTCTCTGAACATCATTTTATTTTAGTATACTTATGTGTAAACATTGAAACATAATAAACAAAAATTAAAATTTATGCAAATATTGCCCTACCCCTCCTTAAAAAGAAGCAATGTTCTCATTGTGTAAACAAAGTAATGAATGAGAACTAAACACCAGGTAGGATTGCATGAAAAGAGAGGTGAGTAATGAAGAATGCTTAAGTAACAAGTCTTTCTTAACAATCCAATCCTAGACATGTTCATTCACATTACCACACTACTTTGATTTTTATTAGAGAAGAGGCATTGAGCTTAATTTATTCATGTTTGCAATTTCCTACTTTATTGTGCGAAAGCAAAATGCTAGGTAAGGAAAAAAATAATATAAATGCCTAAAAATAAATACTAAGAAAAAGAAATTCCCCCCTTTTAATTCATGTCATCTTTCATGTCTTTTTTCTTTGCATTGTTGGTCTCACTTGATCCCACAAGCTCTTCTTGCCATGTCTCGAAAATATGATCTGGAAACTCAAGAACAAAATAATTAGAGATATTCTTAAAAGTATTTTGTATGGAATCATCTCTAATTTACATATCTCCAATAAGCTTGTTGTTGGTTATGCATGAATTTCCACATATCCCTCATAATTGAAAATTTTGATTTCTTCATAGTGTTCGAAGAAGTGGCCATTGGAACAGTCAACTCAGGTTGAACACTTGGCTCCACTTGTTCAGCAACATATGGTTCCACCCTTGGTTCAGGGTTGTTTGTTTCCTCTTCAGATTCTACTCCTTTTATATCATTTACTAAGTCAACTTCCAATTCAAAGTTGGTTGATGGCTCATCAGATTCTGGTTTGGTTGGCTCATTTGGCTCAATTTGGTTCAATAGTTCAACATTCTCCACTGACCTCTCAAGATCATGTCTTGTTATGCAACCTTGAACATAACGACCCTTCAGGTTTGCTTTTGATTTAACTTGGACTCTCAAGCAAAATGAAGTAATCAATCTTGAATTTCTTTGAGAATAATTTTTCCAACATTGATAGATCTCTCTGTCATAATTGTATAAAACAAAAGCATTTGCTCCATCAAGATAGTGGAACTATGTGAGATAGGCATGAAGCTATATCGAAAAAAGTAGAACCATACCTTAGCCATTGGGTTTAAATAATCCCTTCGGCAAGAATGACTGTTGTACTTCCTTATAATTCATTGGTGTAACACCCCTTACCCGGCCCGACGCCGGGACCGGATTCGAGGCATTACCATGCTTAATCTTGCTTGAACATGTAATAACGGGCTATAAAATTTCATTCCAACTAAAAACTTTTTTCTTCTTAGTCATAAAATACATTTCATAGGCCTACAAGGCCTTAAACATACATCTGGAAGATTTCGGGATTCAACCAAAAACTTTTACAATCTTTGAAATTTTTTACCTAAACAGGGGTCACACGCCCGTGTGACTTGGGACACACCCATGTGGGCAGGCCGTGTGGTCATCCACGCCCATGTCCCTAGCCCGTGTAGAATTTATTTCTATTTCAAACCTACAAGGGTTTTCACACGGCCGGGCACACGCCCATGTCAATGGCCCGTGTCCTTCACACGACCTAGACACGCCCGTGTCCTCACCCATGTGTGAAAACTAGGGGTATTTTGTTTATGACGTCAGCAACCCCTTAAGTAGCACATGGCCTAAGAACACGCCCGTGTCCTCACCCATGTGTGAAAACTAGGGGTATTTTGTTTATGACGTCAGCAACCCCTTAAGTAGCACATGGCATAAGAACACGCCCGTGTGCTAGCCCGTGTGACGAATTGAATTCTCGCAAATAAATGCAGGGGACACACGACCTATCAACATACCCATGGAGGTTGACCGTGTGTTACACATGGGCTAGACACATGCTCGTGTGTCACTTAGAGGCTATTTTCCAAGCCAATTGCCACCTTGAAACATAAACTCAATTAAGCCAACTCAAGCAATACATAATATGGCCTTAATGCACTATAAATGACCCTTAAAAACCTCACTTGTAGAACTCATATAACTCATCATCAGTAATATATACAGATTAATAACATTTGGCCAATCTCTTTGGCCATATATAAAATAGTAATAACCTTAGTAGCCAACACTTTGGCTCCCAATATGCTATAGCTCAAAATGACATAATTCCTATACATGCCATACTTAAAATAAAACAACTTGACAATACCCAAAATAATGATTGATAGTGTGATCTGAGCTCCGACGTCAAAGATCCCCGAACTAGCTTGGCAAAACTACAAGGAAAAAGGAAATGAAAGAAGTAAGCATATAGCTTAGTAAGTTTGCATGAAATTCATATAGCAATTAAATTTGCTTAATATAACTCATCCATCAAGAGACAAATACAACATGAGTCTCAAGTGCTTGGGCTTCCTTTCTCATACTTATTCTTACTCATCACATGATACATAATAATTACATACTTGTAATGTACTCATGGTACCTGTATCACTTAATCACATAAATTAGTATTGTAACACCCCAAACCCGGTCAACACACCACGACCGAATCTGGTATGTCACAGGAGGAAACGATTTCTAAGAAAACAGTTTGTAGATTTAATTTTGAAAGAAGGGGTCATTATTTAAAACGAGTTGTTTTGATTCAGTAAAAACATGGTTTGGAAAGTTGTGTGTAGTTTCTTATTTTAAGAAAACCATTGGTTTTTATTGAAAATCCTAAACAGTTTTAGCCCAGTTGTCAAAACCATTTGTAGTTTTTAAGAAAACCGAGTTAACCTATTGATGCTACTTGTTTGTCGTTACCCGATGGTAAAGTTTTAGAAAACCCGATAAGTTGTGAATTTTAGAAAACTTCCATTTTAAAGGTTATTTAGGCATGCCGTTCTGTTTAACTTACGCAAACATTTCCGTGATAATTTAAGCAGATAGATAAACTTCAAAGTGAAAGTTAATGGCCTTATACAACCCGAAAACCAAATTAAGAGTAAAGCAAAATCCAGATTATAATTTAAATCAAAACCCAAAGCAATGAGCATGGCCACCTCGAGTCTATCCCGGCCCCACATCCGCGATCTACAAGTCACCTGAAACATGTAAAGGAAGGGGTGAGTCACCGAGACTCAGTGTATAAGTCCCCAACCCGAGAATATCAATGCTCTTACATAATTTCATAAGCCAACATGCAAGTCATGCAACCCGAACCTAACCATCCATACTCCTTTTCTACCCGTGTGGTCAAAACCACTGGTGGTCAAAACCACTGGTGACCGTAGTCACAAATAATATCAGTGTGGTTAAAACCACTGGTGACCGTAGTCACAATAGTATCTATGGGGCCAACCCATAATATGGTCAAAACCACTGATGACAATCCCGTATAATAATTTCTGTGGGGCCAACCCACTGTGGTACCAAACCACTGGGACGAGTCACAAAATAGCAATATGTGGTACCAAACCACTGGTGGTCAAAACCACTGAGACTTAGTCACAATAATATATGTAAAGTGGGGCCAACCCACTATGTGGTCAAAACCACTGGTGACAGTCTAAATCATCCTTCCCCCTCCTCTCATCATACCCACATCAATGAACATACTTTTCATGGCATGAATGTCAAGCTTAGCATACAATAGTCACATATCATGGCATATACAACTTTTAACCAAGGCATTTAACATCAATCAAATCAGAAGGGACTTACCCGGAGTCCTCGCTTATACCCATGAGGGTAACACATCGTAAAACATTGTTTTACGCCACTATTCTGGCATTTAACAAATCACATAACAAAATCATATTAACTTACAAAGTGTGTAAGAGTTACACACCTGATTACCCGCAATACGACACTATCTATGCTGATGCTGTCGTCAATTGACACCACCACGATCTGCCTACTCTCCTGCTCAGATGCTGGTCCACACCCAAGTGGCCAGTCACGAACCGCAAACACTGCTCTCCTTTTGAACTTAGGGGCTGGGGTCTCAGATCTGACCCCTCCTAATGTTCGGCTGGTAACAGGATCCATAACACCTTATCACTAAATCAGGTTAACACAGAAAGTAACTATGACTAAGAATATCAACCCCGAATGAATAAATCCCTTACCTAGATTGATCAATTCCCGAAGATCAATGACTTAAATCAAAGCACCACCTGAATGCCCAGTCGACTAATGCCAAGCCTCCTTAACACCCTCCAATCGGCCAAGATCTACAGGATTAACCACTGCCTTCGGCACTTAAACACAATAGGAAACATTGAATAGCAGAGACACTTACCACAGCCCTAACAAATCCGATTGGAGACAATGGCAATCGCACGTTACAGATCCACTGTAACAACAGTCCAACAAAAGAGTTTGAGTGCCAGAGATTTCGGCTTTCACTACCCCAGCAAACGAAATCAGATAAAGAAATAGGGATGTAAGAGCACTGAGAAGATTTGACCATAAGAGCAAAGAAAAGAAGAAGAAACAACAGAATCTCACCTGACTATGGGTTGAAGTTCGACTTTGAGAACCAAAGAAGAGATAGATTTCGGCACCAGAGAAGGTTAAGGGAAAACGCCTAAAGAGAAAAGAAAATATTGACAAGAGATATTCAGCTCTTTGCGCAAAGGTTGAAGATGATAAGGGGTTAGGGGATTTTCGGTTTTGGGATAAAGAAAAGAAGAAATGAAAACAGCTATAGGAGAAGAAATATCCGACTTTTCAAGGAAATGGCATGAAGGTGAAACGCAAAAGATGAAAAGAACAAGGTTGGTTCGACCAAATACCAATAGATGCCAAAAAGGTAAAAAGAAAAAGAGAGAAGAGATGTAGGAGAGGTTTCGGTTTTGACAAAAGAAAGGAAACCGATGAATGCCCTCTAAGCTAGCCGAAAATACTACCTAAAGAGAACCCCAAATTCGGCACACCCCCTTACCACTCTCCAAAACCGAATGCACACACCCACACCACTCAAATTCGGCTAACACACCTTCCCAACTCAATCCCCTCATCTTCTCCTTGTTTTTCTCCTGGCCAACCATTCAAACAAGTTTGAATATTTCAAACTCCACAAATTTCTCTCCACCACACAATTCAAATGTGTTGACTCCTTCAACACATATCCAAGAGAGTCCATCCTGAGCACACCACCTCCCTAGCTTTGGTGTCAAAAACAATAAGCAGAAAGGGATTTCTGTAGCTTAAACCCAGGCTCCCTTGCTCCCCCTTGTGGCATCACTTCTCCAAGCCTTAAGTGGCGTCCCTTGCCACTCCACCAAGGCTCCTCTTGTGACAAAACCTACCACCAAATATACTTAACCCCTAGCTCTATCAGCTCCCCTTCCAAGCACTCAAAACAAAAATTTCTACTATGGCTCTGGCCTATCCAAAACTCGAGCCTAGACCCTAAAGTAGTCCAAACTAACACACCTACCATACAATACACATGCAAACACACAAAAATGCAGAGACCCCGATTTAAGGATGTTATAAGTATATTTTGCTAATACAAGCATAAACTCAATCTTCATCTTCCTTAACTTGAAAAAAACTCTTTATCAACTTTGAACAACTTAGCTTATTACTATCTTTACTTGCTTAGCTTTCTTGTTACCTCTTTCATACTTGGCTATTTTTCCCGATGAATTACCCGGAATAATCTCATCACACATAGGTCTCGATGCCAATGCCATGTCCCAGACATGGTCTTACATGGGATCGCCTCATGATGCCGATGCCATATCCCAGATATGGTCTTACATGGGATCCCTTAACTTGATGTCGATGCCATGTCCCAGACATGGTCTTACATGAGATCTTCCTTTGGTGTCGAAGCCATGTCCTAGACTTGGTCTTACAGAGGACCTTCCTTGTATGGTGTCGATGCCACATCCCAGACATGGTCTTACACGAGACCTTCTTTGTTCGATGCTGATGACATGTCCCGGACATGGTCTTACACAGGATCTACGTTCGGTGTCGACGCCATGTCCAGACATGGTCTTATACGGGACCTACATTCCTTGGGTGCCGATGCCATGTCCCAGACATGGTCTTACATGTGATTTCCTTGTCTCATGTTGTGACATAAGTATCCTCGTTATTCCGAATCTTCAACCGGGATTTTTACTTATATATTCTCATTGATTTCCTTATTAGACATTGATAATCAACTTCATGGAAGTAATGTACATTATACATCATAATAAGTAATTTTAAACATAAAAACATATGTAGCCTTAAATTCATACAAGCTTACCTAGGTATTCAAAATGTATGTAGATATGCAATTTAGTCATTGACTTTGTTCTTGCCTTGGTTTCGATTCGGGCTTCGCATTTCTTGATCTATAATAACAATTTAACTTGTTTAATACTCATGTTGACTAAATTGGCTCATAACTCATACTTTGGCAAAATTACTATTTTGCCCTTAATCTTTCTCATAATTACACTTTTGCCCCTAGGCTTGTAAAATGATTTTCATTCAACTTTCTTACATTTCAAGCCTAGCCGAATCATATTCTCAACTATAGCAATATTAAATTCTCACTATTTCACTCATGTATGACCAATTTCATAACTTTTACAATTTAGTCCTTGCATGCATTTTTCATGAAATTCTCTTAGAAAAAGATGTTCACACTACATTAAGATTTCATAATCCTCCATAAAACATCAAAATACATGCATGAAATACATGGGTAAATTTTTGGACATGAATCCTAGCTCAAAATATAGCTAGAAATAGCTAATTCAAGTTACGAGGATTTCAAAAATACGAAGAATCTTAAAAACGGGACTAGGATGCACTTCCTTTGAGCTTGAAAATGAGAAAAAACCCTACCTATGGCTTCTCTCAAAATTTTGGCACTTAGGGAAGAAGATGGACATGATTTTTGACTTTTTTTTTCCGTTTTTAATCATTTATTAACTAAATGACCAAAATGCCCTTAAGGCCCCTTCCTTAGGATTTTTCCTTCCCATGTCTATTTTTGTCCATCTTAACATTTAATGGTCTAATTGCTAATTAAGGACTTCTAATAAATTTTATGATTCTATTTCATACTCAAATCTTCTAGAAACTCATATTTTCTCATCTTTGCAATTTAGTCCTAATGGACAATTTATTCACTAATTAATAAAATTTCTTCATGGAATTTTCACTCAATTATGCAACCACCTCATAAGCCTCATAAAAATAAAAAAACACATATTTTTACTTCAGTTTTGTGGTCTCACACCACTATTCCGACTAAGCCCTAAATCAGGTTGTTACAATTGGGATCTCAAATTTGTAACAACATTAAGTACTTGTTGAATAAAATCTCAATTGATATTTTTCATCATGGTAGAGTACTCATATTCTTGAACATTAGATAGATTGAACAAATCGTTGATGGATTTAGAAGTAAGGGGTACCTTCTTTTTCGAACAAGAACTTCAGAAGCATCTGGCATAGTTAATTTGGCATAGAACTCTGACACTAATTCCTCAACAGACATTGATCGTGCATTATAGAATTGATTCTAATTTAAGGCATCAATTATTTTTTGAATTGAAAAAGGCATAATCATCTTGTCATTGCTCTCCAAATTGAAACCTTTTTTTGGCATCATAAGTTGATTTTTGAAGATGGAATCAAATCTTTCCTTCGCTTCCTCATCTTGAATCATAATGGGATTTTCGACAGAAGTCTTTGAAGATCTAGTTTTCTTTCAACTTTTGGCAAAGAGTTAAGGAAAAGAAGAAATCAACAATATGATTATGATGACTAGGGTTCGCAATAGTAAGAATGGTATGGTGGCAAAAGAATTGTGGATGCGATGGGATAGATCATAATAGTTGTTGTGATAGAAAGGGTGCTATGGCGAAGGCTTGTGGGGATGCTGGTAGGGGTATGCAAAAAGATAGAAAAATTGGGGAGACGCTTTTGCGACTTGAGGCTGACGGCTAGGAGAAAAAAATGTAGGTTTAAGGTGAAGGCTAAATTTTTAGGTGTTGTGAAAATTATGAAGGTGTTAAGGGGTTTTTATAGTGGTATATTAGGACAAAAAGTTAGCTATAATTTAGCTAAGTAGTGACTTGGGGGGCAAGGCGTGGAGGGAAATAAAAATGGTGGTAGAAATTTAGGGTCTTGGGGGGTGTTATGGTAATAAGTAAGTAAAAGAGTTACCGTCTCCACAGGAACTGTGTTAATCAAATAATTGCAAAATTAAAGATTACAAGTTGGTAAGAAAACATAATAATTTGATTGGCAGGTGTTAAATTAAATTAATTAAATGCAAATGAATTAATCTAAATCCAATGAATGAAATAAGATGGTTTAGCATCAAACTCACAAGCTTTAGCAATAATAACATGAATGAGTTAGAACAATTACAACATTTGAATCAATTCACCTTTCATCGTGTTTAAAAATGTCTAAAAAGTATATCATGGAAACTCGATCATTCATTAATTGGAAACCAATTATAAGCCCTTCCAAAATCTTATACTTAGAAAAAACATGCATACTACCATGATCATATTTAACTCAGAGTTTCTTAGAGTTATGTGAAGTAATTGGGAAAAATTATATTTGAAACACTTTAATCACACAAATATAAAAGTTATGCAAGGTAATAGAGCTCTCTCGAGTAATTACAAACCTTTAATTTAATCGGGCTAGGATCTAAATTTAGTATGCGCCTTTCAATTATTGCGTCCATTAATCATCATCTAGCTAGATTTGAAAAACTAATTCTAATGCATTGAATCACATTTTAATGAATGAAATACATGCATGAGTTTAATTGAAAGAATGAACAATTGAAGCACAGAACATCATAACACGAATCAAATGAACTTCGTCAAATTAATGTAATCATTCTAGCTAAACAAATTAAGCTATCATTGTTAATGAAAAATCATCAAAACAAATTGCAAACTTGTTGAATAATAAAGGATAATAAAAAATAGGAAATAAGAACTCTTGACGATTTTGGGAATTTTCTCCAAAAAACTCGATCGTGTGGCTTCCTTCAATGCTTTGTTGCAATTTGCTTCTCAAGGTGGATGGCAAAGAGAGGATTTTCTCAAGGAATTGCTAGCTAAGAGAAATGGGGAGAATGAATGGCTTTATGCATGAACTAGAGAGGAAAGTGAAGAGAGAAATGAGAGATGAATGAGGCATAATATATGAGTGATGAAGGGTGGTATTTATAATGGATGGAGGGCTTGAGAGGTTGTTTAAGATTGCATGAAAAACCTTTTATTTTCTCATTCCCATGGTCGGCCATGAATTGTGGGATGCATGGTTAGGAAATTGTTTATTTGTTGACCAACTCGCCCCTGATTCATGGAATGGGTTGGACGATTTTGATGGTGGAAATTGGAGGATAATTTGTGATCTTTTTGCAAGTATAAGGACCTCAATTTAGTTATCCCGAAACATGATTTTTTGGTTGCTCTTAATGCTTGCCGAAGTTGGGTTTCTCTTCAACTTGATGGACAGTTTTGACCCAATTTAAGACACAATTAGATTTCTTTTCAGCAACCAACTTCATTTGGGTCAAGATCAAATTTTTGAACCTAATCAATATATTAATGTGTGACATTTAATTTGCTCCCATGCCATCCATAGTCACATTTAGTTAGATTTTTTTTTAGCAACCAACTTCATTTGCCGTCTATATAACTTGTTCACTTGTGACATTTAATTTGCTCCCATGTTAGTCAATTCCATGGTCCCATTGCAATATATTAAGCACTTTATCAAACATGTAGCAATATAACTTAATTTTATGCAAAATTAACTCTAAAAATTAATTAAATTACAAACTTGCTAAAATCATGCTTAATGTCTTAATATTAATTAAATTCATATATTTTGCTAACAATATACTCAAAATTTACTCAAATATTAAGTAAAAAATTTCCAAATAAGTTTATATAATTTAGACTTTTCAATTACTATCCTCTAATTTGGGTTTTTTCTTAGAATACTTTGTTAATGTGTTCTTTGATGGAGCAACAGTAGTCTTACTCTTGGTTCGAGCCTCTTTAAGAATATAAGTAATATCCATGCTTTGAGTAGAATCAAGAGAAGTGCGTGAATGAGAGGAAGACCCTACACCAGCAACACGAGAATTAGTTTGGTTTGAAGTAGAGGGAGAATCTGTAAGAGGATTAATGATAAGGTTTAAATTTCATGGGCGAAGATCGTAAATGATGTTAAAATATAAAGGAGGTTCTCTTTTGTGCCCCAATAAGATGTGTGCTAAGTCATTATCAGAATTGTAAGGACAAGCTTCAACAATAGAAGGCACGATGAAATCATCAAACCACTGGGTAGACTCATTTGATAGATAACCATTTAGGCTTATGTCTTGTGGGCAATATTGGAATACATTTCTAACCAAAATTAGTTCCACCAAATCAAGTATGCGCCCCCTTCTTAACCTTTTAAATTGTATTTTCGCAAGATGGGAATCTACTAGCTAATATTGTGTATAGATTTTCTCTTTGGGAAAAGACCATCTTGTGGGAAAACCACACACTCGATTCGAGTTTACAAATAAACCTTATAAAATTTTCTTTTCTCTAATGAATATTGGAGATATTATTTTGAATGATGGGTTCATAACTTGTGCGTACACTAAAGTGAGCACTATCAACAGATGTCCCTTGTCTTTTCACCTTTAATTGATAAAATTTCTAGAAAACGCCCAATAGTTGAGGCTTATTGTGCACACAAAAATCGATGTAGAAAGCCACTAGTGTCCACCAAGATATGGCTGATAACTGCCCTAGTGCAATGCCATATTTAGTTAGCACCACACAAAAGAAAGGGTTGAGTGGCAAACTGAAACTGACTTCTAGTAGAATTAGAGGTAAGATGAAACCTATGGTGTTGTCGCTTAAATGGAAATGATGGGGTCGTTGAAAATAATAAGTAAAGATCAGGTCTTCGATACCCTGAACTCTTAAATAATGGTTCATCTCGTCTTGGGTAGTAATACAATTGAGCATCTCTATCTTTACCCGTGGTGGAGTATTTTTGAGTTGTTGCGGTCCAAATGGAATGGGAGTTTGGAATGTGATGTTTTGTTTGGCCTGGCCTAGCCTCAGCCCTTTCATCTAGTAGTGGTTTGAACCATTTCGTGTTAAGGTAAGGCAATAAAAAATAAGGAAGGAAAAGTGTTACCTTTGGAAAATCTGAGACTGAAGATGAAGAATGCAGAAAGATTAAGCAGGGAAAGGCTAAGGCTTCGATTTCACGAGAGTGTTTGAAAAAGTGTTGGTGTATCTAGTTTATAGAAACAACTTGTGCAAGATGTTTATTTCATGAAAATTGTTCAAGTCCTCCAATACAATGTCACACCTACCCAAGAGTAAGTTTGACGTTTAAATTTTAGCGAATAACCACCAAATTTTGAATCTGCCCAAGGGAATAGGCTGATGGTATTGGTTTTGATTGGGGATTTACAAAGTGTGCAACTCTGAAAGGTCATGATTGACCAATTAGTGGTATGTGCCTAGTTGAAAGAATTAGTTTTCTGTGATATATTGAAATTCACTAAAGTTAGAATTTCAAGGATGAAATTTTATTAAGGGGAGGAGAGTTGTAACACCCTAGGTTTGGCGGATCTAAGGATTTGGTGTATAGTAGTAGAATAATTTGTCTAGCAAAGTGTAATCCAACCAATGACTTATTATGGAATATACATGTGGGCGTATTGTAACCACCACATCATTGAGTAAAGATTTTATACCAAGATATTTTGCTATGTGAAGGAGATGTTTGAGTTATGCGATATAGAGTAAGCATGGATTGAATTACTGCCAAGGGTATAATACGCCTACTTTGTATGGAATACTGTACTAGTTATATTTTACGTAACATGGTTAGAAATCAACTAGATAGTCTAGTTTGATAATTATGGATGCAACATACTTAATTACATTTCTCTCAAAAACTTTAGGCCATTAAGAATGCAAATCATGAAACATATGACACTTGTTAAATTCCATTAAGTAAGTTGAGTCATATTTATATGCATAAGATGAGTATTAAAGAGGGGTTCTTCTTTTCTTCTTTCTCATATAGTATTTATTGATTCCTTTTGTAAATTTAAATGTATCTCTTCCTCAATAATATGGAAGTAATAGTTCTTTAACGATGAGTAGTTATTCCAATTCAGGGTAAGTAATTCAGCTCTACATGCTATGTTCTGAATGAGTAAGTCTGTAAGTGGTATTTGAATAGTAAGTTGTAAGTGCAAGGTTTTGCATAAGGTTGTCACCGATTGAGATGATGATTAAGTTATGTTTCTAAGTAGTGGTTGTTGCTGGTTCGAGGGGGATAACTAAGTTTGTAATTTAGAGCTGCTGTAGGTGAGAAACAAGTGAGTCTCCATTCTGACTTTTTTATATGAACTGTTCCAAATAAGAAAAATATATGTACATATATAAATGGGATGATAATATCTGCAAAAAAAATGGTAAGGGTATGAGTATAGTAAAGATGATTGATAATCTAAAATAAAATGTATTAAGTTTTGCTAAAGAATGATGGTTGATAAGCAATATAGGTAAGGTTTAATACATAGTGTATAAGTTAGTAAGAATGTGGCTCTTTGGGTAAGTAATTGTTGATTAAACACTTCAATGTAAAGCCTTTGGTAGGGCAGATATATTGCTAAGTAGATTGGCATATCACGACACGAAAATAAGTGTAAGACTATGAGGTAGATGCCATATTAATTTAATATGAATTGGAAATGTAACACCCCTAGCCCGAAACTGTCGCCAGATTAGGGTTAAGAGGCGTGACCGAACAACCACAACAATTTACATCCATTCCATGACACAAAGTCTATCATCAATCACACATACTCAAGTACAAACATACAATCCCTTATCTAGGTCTACGAGACCTTAAACACGTGTTAAAAAAGGGTCGGGACTAAACCGAACACTTACGAAAGTTTTCAGAAATTTTAACATTTTTCAATACTGTTGAGGTCGCACGCCCGTGCAGTCAGGCCGTGTGCCTCACACGACCACCAGACACACCCATGTGTCAAGGTCGTGACAAAATAGAGCATGTATTCTGACTTCTTCACACGGCCACTAGGCACGCCCATGTGCTATGGCCGTGTACTCTTAGGCAATATACTGACTTAATCACACGGCTACTAGGCACGTCCGTGTGCCGTGCACGTGCATACTTAAGCTAGCTACTGATTTTAACCCACGGTCACTAGGCACGCCTGTGTGCCATAACCGTGTAGGTAAAACAGGCCATTTGCAAGGTCAAAATGCTGCCCACATAAGGGTCAACCCTATAAACACAATTAAGCATATTCTCACACACAATTTGACAACCAAATACATGTCAAATGATCAACATACCATCCTATCCAATCTCATTTCTATCATACCATCTTATATGCTAAATAGCTCAACCAATTCATATGTAAAACCAAGCATAATTCATCCTCAATACCACTAGATCATAATAGCATCAATTCATCACTAAGCTTACCAATCATAGGACATTTTCATCACTATCAAACCATACCATAATATGCATCATATACACAATCCATTCATACACATGACCAACATATATCTAGCCACATTACTTGGCTATTTACACATCTCAAATATGTTTCAAAACAACTAGCCTATACATGCCATATTCAAATATACACATCATCAAAGGTACCAAGACAGATTGCCGATAGTGTGGTTGAGATGCTGACGATCCCCAGATCCGAGCTAGCTTTACTGACACTGTAAATAGAGAAACAAATTACACAGTAAGCTTACAAAGCTTAGTAAGTTCGAAATACAATACAATTAGCTCATTGAATCAAATCAATGTACAAATTAAACTATCACATAGATAATTTACCAATGATACACAATTTCAACTATATCCAATACTCACATAGCATTCCATTCATCTACTTTCAATTTTACTAACCCCATAGGTATCATACATACCTTTGCCAACACTTAGTTACTCACTAACCATGCTATCCAACCATCACATAGATAAAGACACAACTAAACACATTATCAATCTTAACCACATACTCAAATGTTTATTCATTCAACTCTTAAATCTATCATCAATCACATAGGTCCAAACGTACCTTGATCAACACATAGTTACTCATCATTCATGCTACTCAATTTCTTGATATTACCTCTCATTCAACCTTTACTATTCCTTTGATAATTTCTCACACTTAGTGCCAATTTCATAACTAAAACATAATTGTCATCGCACACTTAGTGCCAATATGATAAACTGGACTTATATCGGTATCGTACACACAGTGCCAACTCGATAAGCTGAAGCTTCTATCTTTTCGTACACACAGTGCTAATCATTTAAGTCGTAGCTTCTATCGTTTTGCACACACAGTGCTAATTCAACTCTGTATCAACTCAATTTCGCACACTTAGTGCCTCAATACTCAAACTCGTACATAGCACATTCTATTCCATTAATATACATTCATTCATTATTCATCATATAGACACTAGTTTAATAGCAGGTATTATATCCGAACTTACCTCGGACGTTGAAATACTGATACGGTCGATTAATCGAACACTTTATCTTTGCCTCGATCTAGATTCGAACCTCTCCTTTCTTGGTCTAAACACATTCAAATTCAATCCATTCAATCACCAAATCGTTCATTTTAGTCCAAACACACATATTTAGGGCATTTTACATAATAGCCCTCCCATTTTCATATTTCTACACTTTAGTCCCTATTTCACAAAATCATCAAATTCACATAATTTCTTTTCGCACAAGCCTAGCCAAATTTTCCTTTTGTTCATATAAGCCCACACATTTCATTTATTTCACATTTTTGTCCTTCAATTTATCATTTTCACAATTTTGCCCTAACTAGCTAGATTCACCAAAAATCCAAGAATAAAACATGTTCATTAAACACATATCTTCCATTTAACACTAATACTCATCACAAAGCATATCATTTCATCAATGGCACATCTCATAAACTTCATCAATTCTTCAAATTACAACATAGGCTTGATAGTAGACTAAGCAACAATCTTAAAAACATAAAAAGCATCAAAAACTGAAGTGAAAACATACCTTAATTGATTCCAAAACTAGCCGAATACCCTAGCTTAATTTTTCTTTCCTTTCTTTCTTCAATTTTGGCTATTATGGATGATAATGGCTTATTATTAGCCTTTTGTTTTATTAATATTATGATATAAATTCATTTACAAAAATAACCTTTCATTTAATATATAAAACAAATTTATTATAAGGCTATTCATGTCTTTTAACCTTCCACTACCTAATTATTGGCATATTTGCCTCATAAGGCCTATACAATATAAAGACAACAACACTTAGATACTTATAAATCAGCACACAACTTTTACATGTTACGCAATTAAGTCCTTTCTCTTAATTCGGCGCATAGTCGATAAAATTACCACACAGAATTTTCACATAGGCTATACCACATGTAATTAACACCAGAAATAACATTAAAATATTATTCCATCCTCAAATTTGTGGTCTCAAAACTACTATTCTGACTAGGGTCTAAATCGGGCTGTTGCAGGAACCATTCATGGTGTAGCCTCTAGCAAGATGGAAATTGGAATGGCAGAACATAATACATGAATAAGTGTAAGACCATGTGGTTAACACCCATGGCATGATATGACATGACTATATGAATGTTCATGGTGTAGCCTCTAATAAAATAAAGTTTGTACTGGCAAATCATGATACATGAATGCGTGTAAGTCCATGTGGCTATGGCTCATGGCACAATTTGGTATGATACAGTATGATATGATATGATATGATAAGAATGTTCATGGTGTAGTCTTCGATAATGTATGAATCGAATTGGCAGATTACGACACATGAATCTCTGTATATATCCTTGAGGAATAAAACCATGGCACACTTTGTGAAGTCTGACGGGACAGTAAACACGAGATTGTGTATAAAGCATTTATGGTGTGTTCTATTTGGCTTATGTGGCGTGATCTATCAAGAATGTTTGGTAAGATTTGAATATCTGTCTTTAAGGTAAGATAAGAATAAATTATGTTATTTCTATAATAAGTATGGCTAAAATAAGGTATTGGTATAATTAGGTTTAAGAGTTGAATGCGATCTGTGATATAATTAAATAAGTCTTAAAATTTTTCATGATAAGAGATGTGTATCTATATGAAAGCAAGGGTATTCATCGTGGTGAGTGTTTTTGTATCTTCTTCTGGAATTATCCTGAATATGGGTCAGTGTTATCTTGAGCTTATGGGATTCTGAAATAAAGTGTTATGGAATTCACATAAATGGTCTATAGTACATTATCAGTATGTGAATGTGTAGTATCAAATTAGGGTATATCTGAGTGTGAATTTAATGGTATCCAGTTCTGCGTAAGTATTTACCAAATATATATGTATCCACCTGTGAAAAATGTTTGTGAACAACCATTTTGAGATAAGTTTATGTGTTAAGGCATGGGTTGTTAAAAGTGAACTCCGATGATATGTTTAGTTGAGAAATATATGCGTGTTAAAGAGGCTTAGGAAATGTTTGGAAGGATTGACAATTAATTAAATACGGAAGACATGAATATGATAAGAGCATGATAGTTGGCATCTAAGGGTATGTTGGAACCATAATGATATCTGCTTGAAATAACTAGTTCATAAGAATGGCGGCATGCAAAGTACCAATCAGGGTGTCTCTATAACAAAGTTCACTAAGTACTCTTGTACTTGCCATGTAACAACCCTTACCCATATTCTACGTCGGAACAAGGTACGAGGCGTTACCGAACTTATATGCAAGCAATCATACAAAATCGAGACATGAATTCCCATCCAAATTTAAAACTTTTCATATACATTCATATTGTCCCTATTACGAGACTATGAGGCCCAAAACATACGTTGGAAGTGGTTTGGGACTAAACCTAGAACTTTGGAAACTTTTGGGAAATATAGAAAATTTTCCATGCAAAAGGGGTCACACGCCCGTGTGGATTGTGGACACGCATGTGCTTCAGGCCGTGTTCAAAATAGGGATCATTCTGTTTATGACGTCATCATCAAATTAAGGTCACACGGCCGAGTCACACACATGTGTGCTTAGGTCGTGTGGTCGATTATATTTTCATAATTTTTCATAAAATAGGTGCAAACTTCACACGGCTAGGGAACACGCCCGTGTTTAAGATCGTGCCGTCCACACGGCTGAGACACACGCCCGTGTCTCTATCCGTGTGCTCATTACTGAGCATTCTATTTTGCAACAATTGAGGTGCAGAGGACACATGGCCAGAACACACGCCCTTGGGGCAAGCCGTGTGTCACACACGCTCGCATGTCTACCCGTGTGGACAAAAATAAGGCTATTTACCAAGCCATTTTGCCACCCTTTCTTGCACAAACCTATACAACAACAAGAAACACAAATTCAAGTATATATACAACCAACTCAGCCACAACCAAGTCATCTACACATCAATTACATGCTATTTCCATCACACACAACATCTCATACTTATCATCTTAAACCATGCAAAACCCACATTCATGAAAGACATCTTGAAATTCATATATACTTAACCAATATTAGCCAATTCCAATAGCCATTTACAAAATGAATCATCAACCATTATAAGCCAACACATTTGGTCAAATCAATTATGACACATACCAACAAGACCAAGTCCCTATACATGCCATAACTCAAAATAATGTAATCATAAGTGCCCAAAATGTTAAGTTGATAGTGTGAATGGATCTCTGATAGTCTTCGATCCCCAAGCTGGCTTGGCATCACTATAAGACAAGGGAAAAAGAAAGGGAGTAAGCTTTAAAGCTTAGTAAGTTCCTATGCAAAAACTAAGCATCATAACCGCACTTTAACATATACTCAACATGAAATAAACATAAATGTCATTGTAAATCTCATAGTCAAATTTGGCATAGATGATATTAAAACCTTAATATCGTAACTTACTCAATCAAACCAAACTGAGGGTCTATCACATATCGAGCTCATTAAGCATGAGTTTTATGCATATACCTGTACTAGCTTGTAACTTACCGTGATATTTCACAACATACCATAGTCTTTCTCAACTTTAATATTGCCGTTAAGTTTCTTGTTGAACCATATGGAATACTAAATGATACACGAGAAATCTCACACACATAGTACCATACGAATGCCATATCCCAGATATGGTCTTACATGGGATCTCATATCGATGCCAATAGCCTAGCTAATGTCTTACATGAAGTCTCATATTGATGCCATATCCCAAATATGGTCTTACACGAAATCTCATAACGATGCCATATCCAAAATATGGTCTTGCACGTAATGTCAATAACCCTAATGTCATGACATTTGTATCCTAACTATTCCTAAGGTTCAACCAGTACTTTCTCGCTTATCAAACTTTATCGAATTAGTCAAAGAGTAAATTACAATTCATACAATAATAATACAAGTAAAACATAAGTAATAATGCATCATTTACATATGAACTTACTTCAGTACAAAAATAGTAGAATAGGGATTTAATCGTCAAACACCTTATTCTTTCCCCGATCAAGGTCCGAACCTCGTTTCTCTTGATCTATAATAGCAAATTTAGCTTATTTAATAATCACATTACTCAATTCAATTCAAAATTCATATTATGGCAAAATTATATTTTTCCCCTAAACTTTGACATATTTTCAGTTTTTCCTCTAGGCTCGAAAAATGAAATCTATTCAATTTCTTCGATTTCCAAGCCTAGCCGAACCTCTTTTATACTTATAGCAGTCCACATTTTTCATTTAATCACACTTTTACACACATTTTGAAACCTTTTTACAAATAGGCCCTTTTGTCAATTTTCACCAAAAATCATCTAGCAAAAGTTGTTTATTTAACATTAAACTTGCATAATATACCATTAGCCATCAAAATAAATACATGTCACAAATGGGTAAATTTTTAAAAATGAACCATACTTTAAAATAATAGTAGAAATAGGTAAAACGGGTGATAACGATCTCAAAAACATAAGGAGTATTAAAAAAGAGGGTAGGATGCACTTACAATCAAGCTTGAAAGTTGGAAAAACCCTAGCTATGGCTCCTTAGAATTTTCGGCACAAGCATGGTGTAACAGCCCAGTTTAGACCCTAGTCAGAATAGTGGTTTCGAGACCACAAATCCGAGGTCAGAATAATATTTTAATGTTATTCTTGGTGTTGATTATATGTGATATAGCCTGTGTGAAAATTCTGTGTGATAATTTTATCAATTGTGTGCCGAATTAAGAAAAAGGAATTAATCGCGTAAAGTGTAAAATACTGTGTACTGATTGTTAAGTGTTCAATTGTTGATGTCTTTATAATAGGATGGCATTAAGAGGCAATTGAGCCATTTTAAAGGTAGTGGATGACTAATGGGCGGTTTTGGACATTGTATATATAGTTTTCTTATTTTGTTTTAAAGGTTAAATGTGTAAAATAGATATTAATGTATATTACATTAAAACAAAATACAAAAACCAAGCCATTAACATCTTATATTGCTGAAAATCAAAGAAAAGAGAAAGGAGGAAGAACACTTAGGTTTCGGCTAGTTTGGAGCTTGATTAAGGTTTGGTTTTTGATGATTTTTATGTTTTTGAGATTGTTGCTTAGTCTACTATCAAGCCCATGTTGTAATGTTTATGAGATGTGTCATTGATGAAATGGTGAGACTTGTGAGAAGTATTGATATTAAATGATAGATATGTGTTTAATGAACATGTTTTATTCTTGAAATTTTGATGAATTTGTGTAATTTGAGCTTAATTATGAAAATGAAAAAATGGAAGGACTAAAATGTGAAATAAATGAAATGTGTGGGCTTGTATGAGTATAGTAAGAATTCGGCTAGGCATGGGTATAAGCAAATTATATGTATTTTGATATTTTGTGAATTTGGGACTAAAGTGTCAAAATGTGAAAATGGGAGGGCTATTTTGTAAAATGCCCTAAATATGTGTGTTTGGACTAAAATGAATGATTTTGTGTTTGAATGGATTGAATTTGAATGTGTATAGACCAAGAGAGGAGAGGTTCGGATCGAGATCGAGGCAAAGACAAAGTGCTCGATTAATCGACCGTTTCGGTATTTTGATGTCTGAGGTAAGTTCGGACATAATACGTGTATCAAGCTATGTCTAAAGTTGTGAAATGAATGGTATGATAATATTGAAATGTGAATGCTATGTAACGACTCGAGTTATGTGGCACTAAGAGTGCGTATTCAGAAATGTGATCGAGATGATTAGCACTGTGTGTGCGAAATAATATAAGTTTCAGCTTTGTGGTTGGCACTGTGTGTGCAATACCGATTTAAGATCAGTTTGATATGGACGCACTATGTGTGTGTAACAATTTGGTTTAGACCCTAATTGAAACAGTGGTTTCGGGACCACAAATCCGAGTCAATGAAATATTTTAATATTAATTTTTGTGACTTTAATATGTGATTAAGCATGTGTTAAAGTTCCGTAAGTTAATTTGTCCGTTTGTATGTTTAATTTGATAAAAGGGTTAAATTGCATTAAATGCAAAACTAGCATTCTATTTGTAAAAGTACCTATGTATTGTGGCTTATAAAAGAGAAGGCCTTATGAGGCAATTAAACCACTATTTAGTTAGTGGATGGACAAAGGACAAATATGCTCTTAATGTATGTTTGTTTTAATCATTAATTGAAAGGTTAAATTAGTAAATTGAAAAATAAAAGATTATTAAACAAACATTAAAGAAGAAAGCCATTATTTGTGTGTTCATCTTTCTATTTGAACCAAAATAAAGAAAAGAAAAAGAGAATAAGAAAGCTAGGGCATTCGACTATGGTTTGGCTAAATTAAGGTATGTTTTGACTTTGGTTTTTGATGATTTTTGTATTTTTGAGATTGTTGCTTAATCTACTATCATGTCTATGTTGTAATTTGAAGAACTGATGATGTTTGTGAGATGTTCCATTGGTGAAATGGCGAGCTTCATGATGAGTTCAGGTGTTAATTGAAAGATATATGTTTAATGACCATATTTTGTTCTTGAATTTTTTATGAATTTAGCTAATTAGGGCTAAATTGTGAAAATAGTATTTTGAGGGACTAAATTGCGAAATAAATGAAATGTATGGACTTGTATGAGATACATAAATATTCGGTTAAGCATGGGTTTATGGTGATTTTTATGTATTTGATGATTTTGTGAAATGGACTAAAATTTCCAAATGTGAAAATGTGAGGGTTAATTTGCAAATAGCCCAAAATATGTATATTTGGATTTAATTGGATGAATTAGTGAATAAAAGAGTTAAATCTGAATATGTATAGATCAAGAACTGAAGAAAATGGATTTAGATCGCAGAAAGGCGAAAGTTGTCGAATAATCGAATCCAGTCAAATATCTGAATCCAAGGTAAGTCAATATACAAATAAATGTATTTGTATTGAATTATGTATGTTATTATCACTATTGAGAATGATGAATGTATGTGAAATGATGTATACATGAATTCCGAGATAGAATTGGCATAGTGATAATGTTCGAGAAGTCCCGTTTGAACCTAGGAATAGATAGGGTAGTCTATGTCATGACATAGGTGTCTGTTATGTGATATCATGTAAGACCACGTTTGGGACATTGGCATTGATTCGACATTTCGTGTAAGACCACGTCTGGGACGTTGGCATCGATATGAGATTTACGTGTAAGACCATGTCTAGGACATTGGCATCGTACTGATTCGTGTAAGACCCTGTCTAGGGCAGTGGCATCGATATCTGAGTACATGTAAGACCTCGTCTGGGACGTTGGCATTGTACAACTATTCCGAGCATTCTGAATATCCTATTAGTTCCGAGCGGTTCAACGGGTAAATCTGAGATACGAACGAATACATGATTTGTATATTTGTTTCAGGTACTTTTGATTTGTACACTAAGTGTGTATGAAAGATAAATGTTTATATGAACTTACCAAGATGAATATGTGAAATGAATTGATGGAAAGATATGTGATTATATGCTTAAATGAGTTATGTGTATATGTAATACTTGAGTTGAAGAATGTTGTAAGATATGGCTAAGCAAAGGAGCCAAAGAATATAGGTGATAAATTTGTTATGAGAACCATTATTGTCATTGTATCAATATGGTTATGTGCATTTCATACTAAGTTTATTTGTATATGTCTTACTAAGCTTTTGGAAAGCTTACTTTGTGTGTGTTTGTTCTGTTTTTTAGATCGTCAAAGCTACTAAAGGCTCGGGGACCATCGAGGATCGTCATCACACCACTCAAACTTGTTTTGGTACTTTGAAAATGTGTAAATAGCTAAATATGGCATGTATAGGCTAGTCATTTTGGTATAAGTTTGAGATATGAAATTAGCCATGTGATGTGGCTAGTTAAATGTTGATAATATGCATTTGTAAATGTGGTACATGATGTTGGTTTGATATGATCCCATGAATATGAAAGGGTCAAGTTCATGGTAAGCATATGGATGAAAGTTGAGTAAGTATGTTTGAGCAAAGGGATAATTATATGAAAGGTAAAATGTGGATGTATTATGCTTGGATCTATATGTGTTTTAGCTGTACAAATTGGCATGTTTGGATTTGAGATTGGATACAAAGCTTTGTTGATTAGTTTGACATGTTTCTGGTTGTCAATTGTGCATGAAATGAATTGTATATTTTCTTGTAGGGTAGACCCAAGTGTGGGTGGAATTGGCCTGTTTTGCCTACACGGTTGTGGAACACGGACGTGCCTAGTGACCGTGGGAATAAGTCAGTAGCTAACCTAAGTGTGCACGGCCATGGCATACGGGCATGTCTGGTGGACGTGTGAGTAAGTCAGTAGTTTGCCTATTAAACACAGCCATGGCACACTGGCGTGCTTGGTGGCAGTGTGGATAAGTCAATAGGTATGCTCTGTTTTGGCACAGCCTGGACACATGGGTGTGTCTGGTAGTCGTGTGAGGCACACAGCCTGCCTGCACGAGCGTGTGACCTTTATAGTACTGAAAATGTTGAAAAATTTGGAAAATTTTCTAAGTGTTCGGTTCAGTCCCGGCCCAATTATAAAGCATGATTAAGGTCTTGTTGACCTATAAAAAGGGACTCATTGATTGCGATTGATGAATTGTTTGTCTCAAATATCTGTAAAGTCTCAGATCTGTCTGGTAATGCCTTTAACCCTAATCCAGCGACGGATACGGGTTAGGGTTGTTACAGTTTATGATGCTAATTAAGCTTCAGTTAACTATTTGGGCATTAAGTGTGTGATTGAATCGAAGAAGGGACGAAAGTTGATCGAAATGGAATAGTGAGTTTTGAATAGAAAATGTAATCGACAACTAAGTGTTGACTAAGGTACGTTCGAAACCTAGGTGGTTGATGAACCTATGAATGAGTTAAGGAAGGTTGATTGGACATATTAGTTTTGGATGGTATGATATATGTGATTGTGAAATAATCTATGTGATGGTTTGTTTTAGTATAATGTATTATGTTACGAACTTACTAAGCTTTTGAAAGCTTACTGTGTGACTGTTTCTTTGTTTTACAGTGTCAGTAAAGCTAGCTTAGACCCGGGAATTGTCAGCATATTTATCACACTATCGGCAATCTATTTTGGTACTTTTGGAAAGATATATATAGTTGAAATATGGCATGTATAGGCTAGAAGTTATGATATGTCTTGAAATGTTTAATCCTTGCCATGTGATTTGGCTTGGAAGTTGAATGATGTAGAATTTATGAATGAGCTATGAATGTGGTATATTTCATGACTTTGTGGATTATGAAAGATGTAGTTTGAAGATGAATTATGGCATGAATTACATAATGCTTGATATGTATGTATATTTTGAGATATACAATTGTTACTTTGAATGGACTCATTGTGATGATATTAGGCATGGAAGTAGATGGTAATGTTGATGATTATTTGGTGCATGAAATAGTATGTTTGAATGCATTTAAAAGCATGAATTGGTATTGTATTAAAGCTTGTTCGTTGACCCTTGTGTGGGTGGCAAATTGGCCTTACAAATGGCCTATTTTGCATACATGGCCAAGAGACACGGGCGTGTGTCTCTGCCGTGTGGTTTAAGGATCACTTCTAGGTGTGTATGGACAGGTTACACAGTCGAGGCCTACGGGCGTGCAAGGTGGCCGTGTGATCAAGTCAGTAGCTACAATGTGTAAATGCTTCATAGAAGGGTTGAATGAGGACATTAAGTTGTTGGTTGGGATACTTGATATAAACGAATTTTTTGTGTTAGCCGGAAGATCATATAAAGCTGATTGTCGAAATCAGAGCTTTAAAATTTATAATAAAAATGATCGAACCTGGAAACTAACTCTGACAACGATTGTAAGGCAAGCGCACCTATCGAACAGTAGTATAGTTTAGGAAAGACCAGAATATCGAATCCCAAATGAACCAAAAGTACTAATACTAACTCTCTTTCTATTATTTAGCCTAAGAATTAAGTGAATGGTTATCTAATCTAAATTTAACTATCAACTAAACTAAAGACGCAAAGACAAAAAGGGAATGAATTGGGAAAAATAACTTGGAAGAAAAACCAATTGATTAAGACGATACCCTAGGAAGAATCCACCTAGACTTCACTTGTTATCTAACACTGAACCAGACGATTTATTCATTTGACTTGATCCGTAAGATTCCCTAAGTTATATTAAACCCTCTCTCAAAGCGAATAACGTCTAATCCTAGGTTGATTAATTGAAATCTCTTTCTAATTATAACCCCTAGAATCGCATTAACTCGATTTATGGACTCCCATACTAGGTTTCACCCTAATCCGGCAAAATCTCGTCACCCTATCTCTAGGCGCGCGATCAACTCCGCTTAATTATGCTAGATCTACTCTTGAGCAGGGACTTTTTCTCCACCACCTAAGCACATCATACTTGAATCAATATCCCAGAAATATCAACACAAGAACTAAGCACACATAATTAAGAACAAGTCAAATATTTATCACATAGTTCATAAAACAATAACAAGATCTGTCTTAGGTTTCATCCCCTTCAGGTATCTGAAGGGTTTAGTTCATATCAAATAAAGAAAACATCTCAAGAGAAAAGATAAAATAAAACATAAGAAATCCCTAAAACTCCCTGAAGGAATTGAAGGAGAGATCTGCCGTCTTGAGTGTAACACCTCTAACCCGTATCCATCGCTGAATTAGAGTTAAAAGACATTACCGAAGAAAACTCAAATCCAAATAGACATTCATTTGAATTGTAGCAAAAACAATGCAATCTTCCCTATTTCATATAGCATTACAACGCATTTAAAAAATAAATAATGTATAACGAGTTTTATTACAGGTACTTATTACCGGACAACGCCCGAACCACATAACCTAAACATTCATGAAATATTTATTCACCTAAAGCATATCCCTACTTGTATCATTATGACCTATGTTTGTCATAATCAAATCTCATATAACTCAATCTGTTTTCCACTCATTTTACTACAATACAAATACATATAAAACCAACTGAACCATTTATGCTGTTCATTCCAAAAAAAAAAATCAAATATTCGTACAACATAATAATTACCACATCACCGTAAATTACCCTTGATTGATACATAATATATATAACATGTAGTAGACCCTGTAAGTATAAGTCACATTTGAGTTGCACAATTAACCTTACAATGCACACCAAATTTGAATATAGATATTGGTTTATCTAAACTTCACAACTTATCATATTAACCAACCATATCATTTCACTTGCCATTAGCATCCATACCTTTATAGCCACTTTTAATATTCATACCTCATTTCGTAACTATAATTATCACATAGCTGAAATCATTTAAGCATAGCACTATTATTCCTCCTAAATACCTCAAACATATGTTATTTACCTTATTAACGAAACACATGACTTAACTCAACTATCGCTAATAAATCAAATCAACAAGCAACACATAAATCACCTAAACCAAGATCATACTCCCAACATATACACATCAACCTCATTTCGCATATAATAGGTCAAAACCGAATTTGCTAAAACCAAACACATCAAACGCATAACTAAAAACACTTATAGTTAACTTAAACTTCATGGTCAAGTCATTATATCCAAAATCATAAAGACTAAGGTTAACCAAACGAAATAAGCCATTTTCGCAAGGCTATATTTATAAACAAAACCAAAGTTCATTGATTTTACAACTTAGTCTAACCTATACATGCCCTTGATTTATGAACTAAGTTTATAAGTACCAAAATGGGGTGATAGTGTGGTTGACTCCACTGACGATCCTCTGAGCCCGTAGCTTTATTGGAATCTATAAAACGAAACAATGAACACACACGAAGTAAGCTTACTAGCTTAGTAAGTCTTAAGCATTATATTATATCGTTCAACCATCCAAGCATGATATAAAATTAATTCATGACATTAAATATACATGTCTTACTTATAAACTCACCATAACAAAGTATCATTACCTTACTTTGTAACACCCCAAATCGGATCAGGACACTACGACCGAATCCGGTATGTCACAGAGAAAGATCGTATTCAATTAAACCAGTTGTTGATTCAATTTTGAAATAAACATGATTTGAAAAACAAGTTGTTGTCTCTAATAGTAAGAAACTACAATTTTGTGAAAAGCCGAGTTAATAGGAGTGATGTTGCTAAAACCATTACGAATTTAGTTTTGAAGACAATTGAACTTTATTTGTGGTTACTACCTTTTTATCATTACCCGATGGTAAGTTTTAGAAAATCTCGATAGTTTGTGTAAGTTTGGAAAACATTCCTTTTATAGATTTGTTAAGCATGCCGTTACCAGTTTAGATAAGATTCGGTGAAAACTTAAAACAGATAGATAATCCAACAAGTGAAAACTGGTGGCCTTATTACAAACCCAAAACCAAATTTAAAGTAAGCAAACTAATTAATAGTTTAAAACCTCCACCCACAACGTCTTGCATGGCCACCTCGAGTCCGTTCCGGCTCCTCATTCGCGAACTAGGAATTACCTACAAAATGTAAAGGAAAGGGTGAGTCACCGAGACTCAGTGTGAATCCCCATCCCTAAGATACCAACCCTTTCACAGTCTCATAAGTGAATATGCATATCATGCAACCCAACCTAACCATCCGAAACTCCTGTGTCTACCCCGTGTGGTCACAACCACTGGTGACCGAGGTCACAAATAATATATGTATGTGGTCACAACCACTGGTGGTCAAAACCACTGGTGACCGAAGTCACAATAATATATGTGCGGGGCCAACCCACATTGTGGTCGAAACCACTGGTGACAATCCGGTATCGATATGTGGGGCCAACCCACTGTGGTTCCAAACCACTCGGACGAGTCACAAAGATAGATATATATGTGGTCAAAACCACTAAGACTTAGTCACAATAATATAAGAAGCAGGGCCAACCCACTGTGTGGTCACAACCACTGGTGACAGTCTAAATCATGCCTTCCCCCTCCTCTTATCATACCCACCTTAATGAACATACTTTTCATGGCATAAACATCATGCATAACATACAGAAATCACATGGCATGGTATATTCAGATTTTAACAAAGGCATTTAACGTTAGCCAATCAGAGTGGACTTACCCGTCCTCGCTTTTACCCACTTGGGTAACATACCGAATCCAATAGTTATTCCGACTTTTAACAATTTACATGATATTACATATTAACAAATGAAGTGTGTAAGAGTTACACACCTGATTACTCGAAATACTACGCTCTCTATGTCGGTACTGTCGTTAATCGACACTACCGCTATTTGTCTACTGCTTTGCTCAGATGCCGGCCCACACCTAGGCGGCCAATCGCGAACAGCCGACACTGCCCTCTTCTTGAACTTAGGGGCTGGGGTCTCAGATCTAACCCCACCTAACGCTTGGCTGGCATTAGGGTCCATAAAACCTTTGGTCACTAAATCAGGTTAACACAGAGAATAATTATGAACTAAGAATTAACCCGAAAGAGTAGATCCCTTACCTAAATTAACAAATCCTGAAGATCAAGATCTAAACCATGAATTGAGCAAATCCAGGGAATCCAAACGCTTGCGCCGCTCCTTCCTAAATTCGGCCAAACTTAACACTATTAAACAAATAGCCATTCGAATTTGGTCAAGAAATCCCAAACGAAGTAACCCAAAATAAAAGAAATCGCCTCCCCTTACCTTAGTCTGACAGATTCGGCTACCAACCAGCAAGATTCGGCATACACACACTAAAGATGTTTAGGGGTTTCAGCACACCCTTAGCTACCCAAACCGATTCTCCCTTCTCCATTAGTGTTTGACATTCGGCCAACACTAAGCTCCCATGCCCATCTCCACAAATTTCTCCTGGCCACTCATTCAAATCTGTTTGAATGATTCAAATCCCTAAATTTCCTCTCTTCCACTCATTTGAATCTGTTGACCTCTTCCATCCACATCCATCAGAGTCCATCCAGAGCACATCTCTTCCCTTGTCCTGGCGTCAAAAAGAAATGCACAAAGAGGGATTCCTGTAGCTCGAACCAAGGCTCTCCCCACCTGCATGTGGTGTCACTCCCCCTGTGCTTAAGTGGCACCTCCCTTGCCACTTTACCACTGGGATTCTTGTGTCAAAACTCACCAATAATTCCCTTAACACCTAACTCACTCAGCTCCCCTTCTTAGAAGCCCAAAACGAAAATTTTTGCTATGGTTCAGACCTACACCAAACTCATGCCAGGACCCCAAAACACCCTAAACTAGCACAACAGTCATACTATCACACGCAACCACACTAAAAATGCAGAGACCCCTATTTAAGGATGTTACATACTTAACTTGGTAACTTTCAATTTCTTACCAAATACAGAAATTACCGAATATATATAAATAATCACATATCTAGGTGTATAAATATACCTACATGAACATTTTAAACCACACTCATGTTTTTGAATTTCCAATAACCACATGGCATATTATATAAACAAACTTCACAACCAAGTGTATAACACATTTCTTTCATCATTTTATTTGATCATTATCATAGCATATATATATAACTTTAAAGTATGAAAGTACATACCTTGTTGCCGAATTAACAAATTCATTTTCAAAGCTTAAGCTTACTAGGTTTGCTTCATGACCTTATTACTATATCAACGAAGTTCAAAATTGAAACTCACCAGTATAGAACATGCTAGGCCTTAGCCCAAATCGCACACACCAGCACCAGGCCTGCTAGACTCAAGGTCCGAGATTTAAACACCGGCATTTAGCCTGCTAGGCAATAAGCCCGAAATATTTCACCGGCACAAGGCCTGCTAGGCATTAAGCCCGATATAGATCACCGGCACAAGGCCTGCTAGGCTTGAAGCCCGAATATCAACACAATGAATCATTCCATATACATTACTTAATCCTAAAATCATTAACATCACTTATATTTCATATTACTTTCACATATCAAATCGAACATGCTTGATCACTTCGCATTTAACAAAACAAATTCTATCCATTACTATACTTCACATTCGGCAATCCCATATTTTTATCCTTAAAAATTTCAAATTTCAACTTTTACTAGATTCATAAATAATTCTTTGGCATATATTTGCTTAAGGACTTACCTCGACTATTGACGGACAACGTACACCGGCTATTCGATAATCTTCGCCTTTCCCCGATCCAAATCCGTTTTTCTTTGTTCTTGATCTGGACACATTAAAATTTAGCTCATTCAAGCATATTTCATCTCAATTTAGTCCCAAAACACATAAATGGGAAAATTACCATTTTACCCCTAATGTTTCACATTTTTACAATTTAATCCTATTTGCACAAAACACAAAATACACAAAATTTCATTACACAACCTAAGGGTCGAACCTTCCATACATCCACACAAATGCATACATTTCATTTATTTTGCAATTGAACCCCTCTAAAAATTTATTTTTACAATTTAGCCCTAAATACTCAATTTCACCAAAATTTTCAATTCAAAACTTGTTAATTTCTAACATACTTTTAATATTTTTCCATCAAACATCATAAAACACAAACATCTATCAATAGCTGAATATCAAACATGCTCAAATTCAAAAATTCTAAAATGGGTCGACTTGTATTCAAAGCAACGATCTCAAAAACGTAAAAATTAACATAAACCGAACTAACCACATACCTTAATTTAGCTAAAAGATGGCCAAACTAAGCTTGAATATTTTTTTTTTCCTTTCTTTTCTTGCATGCATTCGGCTAAGGAAAGATGAACAAAGCATGGCTTATTTTGTTTTTAATTAACATATATATTAACTATTTGTTTAATTACTAGTTTAACCTTTTTTTATAAAATAACTAATATTATTTCATAAGGTTAGCTGTGTCCATAACTGGCCACTAAGTTAGAAAATGGGCTTTTTGCCCTTTAAGGACCCCATATTAAGAAACCACTAACACTTGGGCACTTTTCACTATAGTTTGTGACTTTTTCACTTTACGCGATTAAGTCCTTTTGTCGAATCAAGCACACAAACGATTAAATTTTTCTACGAAACTTTCACACATCATAAATCACATACAATCAACACAAAATATAATATTTAAAAATTTTTCGGACTCAGATTCGTGGTCCCAAAACCACCGTTTCGATTAGGGTCAAATTCAGACTGTTTTTACATTGAGTATAATTCCGGCTTCTTGAGATGGATCAACTGGCTATCTTCGAGTGATTCTCCACAAATCTGGTCTTTCTGGCTCGACTGCTTGGCCTAGCTAATCACCCTCTTTCAGGTAACACTTAGGGGGTTTATATAGGCTTTCAAAATATGTTTCTTTGCCCCAAAGTATCCAAATCCGAATGAAATTGCTCTTTGCCACGACAGGGACACGGCCATGGAACACGCTCGTGTGGATCGTGGCCAGGCCATGTTCGGACTTCTTTAATGAGGCAGGGCCGTGTAAGTCGAGATCAGGCCGTGTCCTAGTAGATTGGCTTGGCAAGACCATGTGGGCTTAAGTCCAGGCTGTGTCAATTTCCTCTTTGGCCCAATTTGGTCCGTTTTAGGCCCGTTTCTCGTTCTTTTCATCCTCGAGTGCTTTTCTGGGTACAAAACATGAAAAGAAAGGATTAAAAGCACCTTTTTACATAAATCGAGGCTTAATTCATCCAAAAGCATACTAAATGTGGGCTTAAAACATGTTACTTTTACGGTTTATCAAATCCCCCCACACTTAAGCTTTTGCTTATCCTCAAGCAAAATTCTCAACTCACAATTAAAATGAGCTTTCCATAATTCATAATTCCTACCGACAATGTCTCATCATAATTCATAGATAATTTATACATGGATAATTTAACTCAAAGAGTCCTAAAGATTCAAACAATCAAAGTCATAAATTTATAGCACAAAAACGTAGGTGTCTCCCCTTACGTGAATAATTACCTTTAATTCAAAATTGACAAGGAATGACATCCTCATAAAAGATTCACTCAAATCACTCGAAGTGTTTAAGGTTCAAAATTAAGCACTCAAAAGTCGAACCTGAAAAGTTAATCCCATAGGCTTGCCTGAAAATCAAATCTCCACCACTGTAGTATGAGATGATACACAGATCAAAAGGTCTTTAATAGGGTTGTAACGGGGCTTCGGTTAAGGGTATGGATATAGGCTGAATTAGAAGGTTAGAATCGAGATTGAATTGATAAGTTACCTACCTAGAAAAAAATGAACTCATCCTAAATAATTACATCAATTGGAAACTAATAATACTACTATTGATAATACTCTAATACGAGCCTCTTCTTCAATAATTGGAATTTAATGCATAAGCTCACTTAATCACACAACTAATAATGAATATAATTCGATTTTTTTTAAGAACAAGTCAAATATATAAAGGATAAATTTAACTACTGAAATAATATAATTAGGTAACTAATCAAATCAAATCTTGATATAAGGGTAGTCAAAAAGGAATGGTGATAACAAATACAAAGGGTTTTGGGTTAATATTAGCGGGTGAGTCAATAAAAAGGGTTATTAAGATCAACGGGGTTCACTAGGGGCTAATTATGAAGGCAGGCTTTTAGCGGAGTAAGTGGGTTAAATCCTAGGTGCCTTAATCATCTCTGTATATCAAATCAAAGGTGTGGTCTCAACATGTATAATTGAGGCAAGTTCTAGAATAACAGTTTAAAATTGACACACTCATAATCAATAAAGTGAGCATGAAAAAGAATATATGGTCTAATAGGCTCAAAATCTCACAAAAATTATGGGTGTTTTGATGTCAACCTCACAAATTTCAAATTTCAAGGTAACATTCAAATTCAGGTAGAAAACCTAACAAAAATTTTAATTCTGAAAAATAGACTTATCATGCTTGATTCTCTAATATTCTTCTAATTTAATCATCAACGTACATTTAACTATGACTTACTCAAAAACATGTCAATAAAAATCATAATTCATCAGAAATTTCATCCTAATTAGTAATATGAGAAAATTGATTAAAAACAAGACTAATTTCAGGGATTTGAGAATAATGAAGAAAGTTAGGCACTTTCTTGAAATAACTATTCACCCCCCACACTTAAGATGTACATTGCCCTCAATGTACAAAGATAGATAATTAATCATGTAATACTAAATCAAAAAGAGAAGGGGAGAAGTAACACTTCCTGAATTTTTGGATGGATTCCTTGAGTTAGCAGAGGCCGTGATAAAAGATGACTTATGTAATAGTGAATTAGTCCTAGTGATTTGTTTGTTTAGATGGAGTGTGTAATTGAAATTGCGAAGTGATCAATTAGATATCTCGGAGGCAGAAATAAATATGTGTTAGGCATACTCGAAAGTTAGATAACTAATGATAATCATAAGAGTTTGCAAAATTTCAAATTAAGACAAATAAAAATTAAAATAGAGAAACAATAAAATTAAAATAAACTTAAAATAAAGAAAAGAAAAATTAGATAATTAAAAAGGACTCAGAGGTCCTCATCATCTGCCGGGTCGTGTGGTGGTGTCGGTGATGAGATATGGAAGTGATGGCATATCTGCTGAAGGGTGGCCTCGATCCCATCAAAACGTCGAGTGGTATTAGTGAACTGCTAGGTACAGTACTGCTCGAACTGGGTGAGGCGTGCAGAGGTATCTGACAAAGAAGTTGCTGTATGTGAGGGCCGCTGGCTCGGGACTGGTGGAAGTGGCGTGATTCCCAAGCAGCCTTTTAAACTTCTCAGGCTGCGGTAGTCGTGGTCGTGGTTCCCAAGGTGTGATTCCCTAGTAGCCTGAAGAACCTAACACTAAGAAACTAAAATATATTAAACTAAATTAAGCATAAGATTGTCAAAGAGAAGGAAATTGAAGCAAAAGAGAAAAGAAAGAAAAGATAAATGGTCTCAAAGACCCTTGGCTTGTTGTTTAGATGAAGCGGCCGGCATGAGCTTATGTATATCGATCTCCCTAAGGAGACTACGCTTGCTTTCTTCTGCTTCTTTGTCATGGCTTTAGTGTGGCTCAAGGGTTTAGATACTTGTTCTGGAGAGGAGAATGTGAGAAAAGGGGATAAGAAAAGAAGTAGAAAGTGGATGAGAAGAATGGGGAGGGGGTTGGTGTTTAAATAGAGGCTAAATTATGGTACTTTCCCACGCCCGTGGACTGAGGGCGTGTCGTTTCACACGACCGCCTCGCACGGCCGTGTGTCTAGGTGTGTTGATTCTCCATGCCCTTTTTTAGACAACCACACCCGTTTCTAAGAAGTCAGTGTTGTCCACGGCCGCCTCGCACAGCCATGGCGCTTTGTCGGTGCCCGTGGTGGGGTGGTTGGGTCTGTGATTTCAAAGATTAGTTGGGATTTGATTTGTACCGCCTCTGCCATGTTAGTACAAAGATTGTTGAGGTACACATGGCCACGGCCACGGCCGTGTACTAGGCTGTGTGGCCTGGATATCTACACCTTTGGTTAGTTTACAACTAGGTATAAAGAAAAGAATAAAACAAAATGAATTGAAAACAAAATGTGAAAACAAATTGTGTTAGTACTCGGGTTGCCTCCCGAGAAGCGCTCGTTTATAGTCTTAAGCTAGACTTTCCTCGTATTGAAAAATCAAGGAGGTTTAAAGGTTTGAATATCTTCCCTCATGCTGACAGTTTTTTTTCTCGATAATATTTAAGTCGAGAAGCGTGTACCTTAAAAGTGCCAAATATAAGATTGCTTACCTCGACTGTTCCATATGGGAAGATATTGTGTACCTCAAGGGGGATTTCTTCGTTTGCTTTCAGGTCTGACATGGTGATTCGAGGATCTGATTTATCTAACAGTACCTGGTCTCCTATTATGAAGTGGTTTGATGTTCCTATGAGCTCTTCTGGGGGCTCCTTCAGCTTTACTTTGCATGGTTCATGTTCTTCTTTGAAGGATGTCGTCCGCTTTTCTAGTTTGTCGATACTAAGGCTTTGTTCCTTGTGTAATTCGTCTTTGATGGCATGGGGTCCATGATTTGGCTCAGGTTTGTAATCTTGTGGCGTTTCCTGTAACGAAGCTGGAACAATCTAGTTATCAACTGAATTTACTTTCTCACCTTTATCAATTGTTGTCCTGGCCGAGTCAAGAGCTTGTAGGCTGATCGATTCGTCACCTACTTGAAGTATTAATTCTCCTGTGCTAACATCAATTTTAGTCCTGGCAGTTGCTAAAAAGGGTCTTCGTAAAATTAAGGGAATCGAATTATCCTCATCCATGTCTAAGACAACAAAATCTACTGGGAAAACAAATTTGTTTGGGTTTCCCTAGACCTAGTTGTTTAAACATTTTATAAGGCATGACATTTATACTTGCCCCTAAATCAGCTAATGCATTATCAACAGTTAGTCTACCAATTAAACATGGAATTGTAAAACTCCCTGGATCTTTTAGCTTCTGTGGTAGTCTATTCTGTAACATTGCTGAGCATACTGCGTTTAATTTCACATGTGGCTCCTCGTCTAATTTACGCTTTTTCATCAGGAGCTGTTTTAAAAATTTCCTTGAATCCGGCATCTGAAAAAGAGCTTCAAGAAGAGGTAAGTTAATATGTAATTTCTTTAAAATTTTAAGAAACTTACCGAACTGTTCCTCTGTATCGTCTCTCTTCATCACTTCGGAATAAGGTATGCAGGGTTTGTACTCTTTGATTATCGGTTTCGACTTGTTATTGACCTCAACCATATCTTCTTCTACCACCTTCTTTTGTTTTGTATTAGGCTCGTCTAACCCTTCACTATCTTGAGCCGTTATGGCTTGAACTTGCTCCCTTGGGTTAGTCTCAATGTTGCTCGGTAGTCTTCCCCGTGGTCTCTCAGAAATCTGCTTAGCAAGTTGCCCGAATTGATCCTTGAAATCTTGTGACAATGCCTCAATTTTTGTTTCTATCTTCTGGAAACGTGTGTCTGAGGCTGTTATGAAGTTTGTTAGCGCCTCTTCAAGGTTCGGCTTCTTTTCCTGTGGGTAGGGCTGTTGTTGGAAGTTTTGGGATGGTTGTGATCTTTGATTTCTTTGACCGCCCCATGAGAAATTGGGGTGGTTCTTCCAACCTGGATTATAAGTGTTACTATAAGGGTTATTGTTAGATCGGAAATTATTACCCATATAGTTCATTTGTTTGCTCTCAATGCCCTGTCTGTAGGGTGGGTACTCAGGATTCACCGTTCCTTCACTTGCGTCACACTGCATAACTGGATGTGCCTGCGAAGAACCATAGAAACTATCAAATTTTTTATGTAACAATTCCAACTGTTTTGATAGTGCGGTCACTGCGTCAATGTTGAAAACTCTGGCTGCTTTAGCTGGCTTTGTCCTTGTAACTTGCCACTGATAGTTATTCAATGACATCTCCTCTATAAACTCGTAGGCTGCTTTAGGAGTTTTGTTGTTCAGGGTTCCACCGGCGGATGAATCGATTAGCTGCCTTGTTGAAGGGTTCACACTGTTATAAAAAGTTTGGACCTGTAGCCACAAAGGTAATCCGTGGTGTGGGCACCTTCTCAACAAATCTTTGTATCTCTCCCATGCATCGTATAGTGTCTTTGAATCCATCTGCACAATAAAAGAGATATCATTCCTTAACTTGGCTGTTTTGGCCGGTGGAAAATATTTTAATAAAATTTTTTCGGTCATTTGATCCCATGTAGTGATTGATCCTCATGGAAGAAAATGTAACCACTGTTTGGCTTTATTTCTTAGGGAAAAGGGAAATAACCGAAGACAGATGGCATCATCAGAAACGCCATTTATTTTGAAGGTGTCGCAAAATTCTAGGAAATTTGCTAATTGTGTGTTAGGATCCTCATCCTGCAAACCATCAAACTGAACAAACTGTTGTATCATCTGTATAGTGTTAGGTTCCAGTTCAAAACTATTTGCAGCAATAGTAGGCCTAACATTACTAGATTCAGTTCCTGTTAAACTAGGTTTAGCATAATCATAAATAGTACGTGGAGCATGATGTTCGGCCATCTCTGGAGGTGGCAGATTACTTTCTGCCATCTCTTCTGTGGTATTTATTTCGGCTTCTTTGCTCTTCGTTTATGTAGTTTAGGCTTCGCCTTATTTCTCTATGATTTCTACGAACGATACCTTCAATATCACTGTTGTAAAGTAAAGGTCCTGTCGGGTTCCTTCTAGTCATAAACTAGAGGTACCTGAAAGGGACAAAAGAAAGAAGAAAGAAAATTTAGAAAAATAAAATAAAATTGCAAAAATAAAAATAAATAGTAAATATGGCTAAAGTAATAAAAATTAAGCTTTCTTAATATTTTAGTTCCCCGGCAACGGCCCCAAAAACTTGATCGTCGAAATCAGAGATTTAAAATTTATAATAAAAATGATCGAACCTGGAAACTAACTCTGACAACGATTGTAAGGCAAGCGCACCTATCGAACAGTAGTATAGTTTAGGCAAGACCAGAATATCGAAGCCCAAATGAACCAAAAGTACTAATACTAACTCTCTTTCTATTATTTAGCCTAAGAATTAAGTGAATGGTTATCTAATCTAAATTTAACTATCAACTAAACTAAAGACGCAAAGACAAAAAGGGTATGAGTTGGGAAAAATAACTTGGAAGAAAAACCAATTGATTAAGATGATACCCTAGGAAGAACCCACCTAGACTTCACTTGTTATCTAACACAGAACCAGACAATTTATTCATTTGACTTGATCCGTAAGATTCCCTAAGTTATATTAAACCCTCTCTCGAAGCGAATAACGTCTAACCCTAGGTTGATTAATTGAAATCTCTTTCTAATTAAAACCCCTAGAATCGCATTAACTCGATTTATGGACTCCCATATTCTGTTTCACCCTAATCCTGCAAAATCTCGTCACCCTATCTCTAGGCGCGCGATCAACTCCGCTTAATTATGCTATATCTACTCTTGAGCAGGGACTTTTGCTTCACCACCTAAGCACATCATACTTGAATCAATATCCCGGAAATATCAACACAAGAACTAAGCACACATAATTAAAAACAAGTCAAATATTTATCATATAGTTCAGAAAACAATAACAAGATCTGTCTTAGGTTTCATCCCCTTCAAGTATCTGAAGGGTTTAGTTCATATCAAATAAAGAAAACATCTCAAGAGAAAAGATAAAACAAAACATAAGAAATCCCTAAAACTCCCTGAAGGAATTGAAGGAGAGATCCGCTGTCTTGAGTATAATTCCGGCTTCTTGAGATGGATCAACTGGCTATCTTCGAGTGATTCTCCACAAATCTGGTCTTTCTGGCTCGGCTCCTTGGCCTAGCTAACCGCCCTCTTTCAGGTAACACTTAGGGGGTTTATATAGGCTTTTGAAATATGTTTCTTCGCCCCAAAGTATCCAAATCTGAATGAAATTGCTCTTTGCCATGACAGGGACACGGCCATGGCAAACACCCGTGTGGATCGTGGCTAGGCCATGTTCAAACTTCTTTAATGAGGCAAGGCCGTGTAAGTCAAGATCAAGCCGTGTTCTAGTAGATTGGTGTGGCATGGCCGTGTGGGCTTAAGCCCAGGCCGTGTCGATTTCCTCTTTGGCTCAATTTGGTCTGTTTTAAGCCCGTTTCTCATTCTTTTCATCCTCGGGTCTGGGTACAAAACATGAAATGAAAGGATTAAGAGAACCTTTTTACATAAATAAAGGCTTAATTCATCCAAAAGCATCTAAATGTGGGCTTAAAATATGTTACTTTTATGGTTTATCAAAAGCCGATGAGCTCAGTAAAGAAAAGAAGAAAGTTGATTTTGAAGCTCGTGATGAAAGAAAAAGATCGATGAGTAAGTTTTCCCAACCTTCGACGAAGAGATTTAGAGATACAAGAAACCGATCACATACTTCATTTGAACATCCGAATAGAGACCGCGCAAGATTAAGTGTTGGTCCGAGAACTCAAGCTCCAATAGAATCAAGTGTTGATAGTGCCAAAAGTAACAAACCTGAGTGTAGACAGTGTGGAAGACGACATGTGGGAGAATGCTGGGGCAAGTACAACAATAGAGTTTGCTATAAATGTGGATCACGAGATCACTTCATTCGAGACTGCCCAAAGATGGCTGAGGAAGAAAATGTTTAGAATATGAGATTGAGTAATGTGACGGTTAAGGGTAGACCACCCAGAAACACCGAAAATGTGAATGGAAGCCAGAGAGGGACTACCGATACAGCTGTAAGGTCAGAGGCGAGGGCACTTGCCCAAGCCTATGCTATACGAGCACGAGAGGAGGCGTCATCTCCAGATGTCATCACTGGTACTTTTACCTTGTTTGATACTGATGTGATTACATTGATAGACCCAGGATCTACTCATTCATATGTGTGTGTGAATCTAGTATCAAGGAAGACTCTACCTGTTGTGTCTATTGAATTTATGATTAGAGTATCGAACCCTTTAGGCAGGTGTGTCTTAGTGGATAAAGTGTGCAAAAATTGTCCATTGATGTTTCGGGATTTTTGTTTTCTGGCCAATTTGATGTTGCTACCATTCGATGAATTTGATATAATCCTGGGTATCGATTGGCTTACTTTGCATCATGCCATTGTGAATTGTAAAAGAAAGAGTATTGAATTGAGAAGTCAGAATGGTGAGAAAGTTTGAATTGAATCTAGTGATATGAAAGGAGTACCAGCTGTTGTATCCGCGATGAAAGCTATGAACTATGTGAGAAAGGGTTGCGAAGCCTATCTAGCATATGTTATTGAAACAAAAGTGTCAGAAAAGAAAGTTGAATCTGTGCCTGTGGTTTATGAGTTTCCAGATGTGTTTCCTGAAGAACTATCGGGATTACTTCTGAATCGAAAAGTTGAATTTGGAATTGAATTAGTGCAAGGGACTACTCCTATTTTATTAGCTCCATATAGAATGGCACCAACGAAATTGAAAGAGTTAAAGTCACAGTTGCAAGAGTTTACTGATAAAGGGTTTGCAAGACCGAGTTTCTCGCCCTGGGGTGCTCTTGTGTTATTTGTGAAAAAGAAAGACGATACTATGAGAATGTGTATTGATTACTGACAATTGAACAAAGTGACGAAAAATAACAAATATATGTTGCCTCGTATCAATGATTTGTTTGATCAGCTAATAGGAGCTACAGTGTTTTTTAAGATAGATTTGAGATCGGGCTACTATCAGTTGAAAGTTAAAGAATCTGATGTGTCGAAAACTGCTTTCAGAACGAGGTACAGACATTATGAGTTCTTAGTGATGCCTTTTGGACTAACAAATGCTCCTGCAGTGTTTATGGATATGATGAACCGGATAGTTAGATCGTATTTGGATCATTTTGTTGTGGTGTTCACTGATGATATTTTGATCTACTCATGCGATGAGACGCAGCATGCCGAGCATTTGAGAATTGTGCTACAAACTCTGCGTGAGAAACAGTTGTATGCTAATTCTAGCAAATGTGAATTTTGGTTGGGTGAGGTTGGTTTCCTGAGACATATTTTATTAGCTGCGAGAATACGAGTTGATCCGAGTAAAATTTCAGCTATTTTAGAATGGAAACCTTCGAGAAATGTGTCTGAAGTCCGTAGTTTTCTGGGACTAGCGGGATATTATAGACATTTTGTGAAAGACTTCTCGATGATCGCAACTCTGTTGATGAAGTTGCTACAGAAAGATGTTAAATTCAAATGGTCAGAAAAGTGTCAGCAGAGTTTCGATCAGTTGAAAGCGTTGTTGATAAAGGCACCAGTGTTAGTTCATCCTGAATCGGGCAAAGAATTCATAGTTTATAGTGATGTATCATTGAATGGTTTGGGCTGTGTGCTGATGCAAGAAGGCAAAGTTATTGCTTATGCTTTGAGACAATTAAAACAGCATGAAAAGAACTATTCAACGCACGACCTTGAATTAGCCGCGATTGTGTTTGCATTGAAGATTTGGCGTCACTATCTATTTGGTGAGAAATGTCATGTTTATACCGATCATAAAAGTTTGAAGTACTTGATGACTCAGAAAGAATTGAATTTGTGACAGAGAAGATGGTTAGAATTATTGAAAGACTATGAAATTGTAATTGATTATCATCCGGGTAAAGCTAATGTTGTAGCTGATGCTTTGAGCTGAAAGTCTATATGTGCTTTGCGAACAATAAATGCTCAGAAAGATTGTGTGATGATAGTGCGATTTTGGCAGAGTTGAAAGTAAAGCCGATGTTTGTACATCAGATTTGTGATGCTCAGAAAGGCGATGTTGAAATGATGGCTAAACAAACTCAGTGTGAATCGAATGTTGATTCAGAATTTCAAGTTGATAGTAATGATTGTTTGAGATTTAGAGATCGGATTTGTGTTACGAGAAATTCAAAGTTGATTCAGATGAATTTGAATGAAGCTCATAATAGTCGTTTGACTGTTCACCCGGGGAGTACGAAAATGTATAATGATTTGAAACAGTTTTATTGGTGGCATGGTATGAAACGAGACATCTCTGACTTTGTGTCGAAATGTTTAATTTGTCAGCAAGTTAAAACTGAACATCAGGTTCCGTCCGATTTGTTACAGCCGATCATGATTCCTAAATGGAAATGGGAGAGAGTTACGATGGACTTTGTGTCGAGGTTGCCTTTATCTCCGGGAAAGAAAGATGCGATCTGGGTGATAATTGACAGATTGACGAAATCGACTCATTTCGTTTCGGTGAGAACAGATTACTCACTCGATAGATTAGCTGAATTGTATATTGTTGAAATTGTGAGATTGCATGGAGTGCCACTATCTATTGTGTCTGACAGAGATCCGAGATTTACCTCACGATTTTGGAAGAAATTGCAAGAGGCTTTAGACACAAAATTTCATTTCAGTACTGCATTCCATCCGCAAACGGATGGTCAGTCCGAGAGGATCACTTAGGTTCTCGAAGATATGTTAAGATGTTGTACTTGAGTTTGAGAATACGTGGGAAAAACATCTACCATTGATTGAATTCGCGTATAATAAAAATTTTCAATCTATTATCAAAATGGCACCATATGAGGCTCTTTATAGTAAAAAATGTCGAACTTCATTGTATTGGACTGAACTGAGTGAGAATAAGATTCACGGGATTGATCTTATAAAAGAGACTGAGCAGAAAGTGAAAGTGATTCGTGACAGTTTGAAGGCAGCCTCAGATCATCAGAAGTCTTATGCAGACTTGAAACGAAAAGATATTGAATTCGAAGTTAGCGATAAAGTGTTTTTTGAAAGTATATCCGTGGAAGAAAATACTTCGATTTGGCCAGAAAAGCAAGCTAAGTCTGAGGTTCATTGGACCGTATGAAATCATCGATAGAATTGGACCTGTTACATATAGATTAATGTTGCAGTTTGAGTTAGAAAAGATTCAGAACGTGTTTCATGTGTCGATGCTTCGACGATATAGATCTGATCCGTCTCGTGTGATTGCTCCTACTGAGGTTGAGATTCAGTCAGATTTGTCGTATAGTGAAGAACCGATTCAAATTTTAGTACGAGAAATCAAAGAGTTGAGAAATAAGAAAATCTCTTTAGTGAAAGTGTTGTGGCACAAACATGGAGTGGAAGAGGCTATGTGGGAGCCTGAGAACATTATAAAAGAGCAGTATCCACACCTATTCATTGGTAAGATTTTTGGGGACAAAAATCCCTAAGGGGGGAGAGTTGTAACATCCTGGTTTAGACCCTAGTCAGAATAGTGGTTTTGAGACCGCAAATCCGAGGTCATAATAATATTTTAATGTTATTCTTGGTGTTGATTATATGTGATATAGCCTGTGTGAAAATTCTGTGTGGTAATTTTATCGATTGTGTGCCGAATTAAGAAAAAAGACTTAATCGCGTAAAGTGTAAAATGTTGTGTGCTGATTGTTAAGTGTTCAATTGTTGATGTCTTTATAATAGGATGGTCGTAAGAGGCAATTAAGCCATTTTAAAGGTAGTGGATGACTAATGGACGGTTTTGGACATTGTATATATAGTTTTCTTATTTTTTTTTAAAGGTTAAATGTGTAAAATAGAAATTAATGTATATTACATTAAAACAAAACACAAAAACCAAGCCATTAACATCTTATATTGCCAAAAATCAAAGAAAAGAGAAAAGAGGAAGAACACTTAGGTTTCAGCTAGTTTAGAGCTTGATTAAGGTATGTTTTGACTTTGGTTTTTGATGATTTTTATGTTTTTGAGATTGTTGCTTAGTCTACTATCAAGCCCATGTTGTAATTTGAAGAATTGATGATGTTTATGAGATGTGTCATTAATGAAATGGTGAGCTTTGTGAGGAGTATTGATGTTAAATGATAGATATGTGTTTAATGAACATGTTTTATTCTTAAAATTTTGATGAATTTGTGTAATTTGAGCTTGATTGTGAAAATGAGAAATGGAAGGACTAAAATGTGAAATAAATGACATGTGTGGGCTTGTATGAGTATAGTAAGAATTCAGCTAGGCATGGGTACAAGCAAATTATATGTATTTTGTGATTTTGTGAATTGGGACTAAAGTGTCGAAATGTGAAAATGGGAGGGCTATTTTGCAAAATGCCTTAAACATGTGTGTTTGGACTAAAGTGAATGATTAGGTGATTGAATGGATTGAATTTGAATGTGTATAGACCAAGAGAGGAGAGGTTCGGATCGAGATCAAGGCAAAGACAAAGTGCTCGATTAATCGACCATTTCGGTATTTCGACGTCCAAGGTAAGTTCGGACATAATACGTGTATTTAGCTATGTTTAATGTTATGAAATGAATGGTATGATAATATTGAAATGTGAATGTTATGTGAGGACTCGAGTTATGTGGCACTAAGTGTGCGTATTTGGAAATGTGACTGAGATGATTAGCACTGTGTGTGCGAAATAATATAAGATTTGGCTTTGTGGTTGGCACTGTGTGTGGATACTGATTTAAGATCAATTTGATATGGATGCACTATGTGTGTGATGCTAATTAAGCTTCGGTTAACTATTTGGGCACTAAGTGTGCGATTGAATCGAAGAAGGGACGAAAGTTGATCGAAATGAAATAGTGAGAATTGAGTAGCAAATGTAATCGACAACTAAGTGTTGACTAAGGTACATTCGAAACCTAGGTGGTTGATAAACCTATGAATGAGTTAAGGAAGGTTGATTGAACATATTAGTTTTGGATGGTATGATATATGTGATTGTGAAATAATCTATGTGATGGTTTGTTTTAGTATAATGTATTATGTTACGAACTTACTAAGCTTTTGAAAGCTTACTGTGTGAGGCACACGGCCTGATTGCACGGGCATGTGAACTCAACAGTGTTGAAGAATGTTTGAAATTCTGAAAACTTTCGTAAGTGTTCTGTGTAGTCCCGACCTCTTTCTAACACGTTTTTAAGGTCTCGTAGACCTAGATAAGGGACTATATGCTTGTTTTTGAGTATGTTTGATTGATGATTGACTTTGTGTCGAGAAGTGAATGTAAATTGTTCAGATGATTCGGTAATGCCTCTTAACCCTAGTCCGGTGATAGTTATGGGTTAAGGGTGTTATACATGGAGAAGATGAGCAAATTTTTTTACTTGATTTTCCCTTTTTAATCTTTTAATTACTAAATGACCAAAATGCCCTTAATGCCTTTCTTTGAAATTTTACCTATCCATGTCCATTTTTGTCCATAAAAATAGAAATTGGTCAAATTACTATTTAAGACCCTCTAATTACAAATCCATGGAAATTTCATGCTCAAAGCTTCTAGAATGTATATTTTGCAACTTATTCAATTTAATCCTAAATTTCGAATTAGTCACTTTTTGCATAAAATTTCTTCATGAAATTTTCACACAGTCATGCAATCATGCTATAGACCTCAAAATGTTCATAAAATAATTATTTCTACTTCAGATTTGTGGTCTCAAAACCACTATTTCGACTAGACCCAAAATCGGGATGTTACGTACCAGGTTTGGAACGAGTTTGCGCCTGGACAATGCCATGAGTACATCAAAGTGGTGGTGGCATGGGCTATTGAAAGTGGAGTAGTCTAGGATTATGCCTTACAAGTCTGTTATTAATAATATATTATGTTGTAAAGATATATATCAAGTTTAACGTAACAACTTAATCTATAATTCTTTTTTTATTCTTAGAAGCTAGATATTTTTAGTACAATTTTTAATTAAAATAATTACAAAAATGGGAGTTTGTAAATTGTTATGTATTGTGTGATATAAAGCCCGAGATCCAGACTTAATGAATCATGCTGGGTTGAGGGTGTTACAATGGTTGTGTTGAATTTTAAGGGCACCTCAGTGTTGGCATTGCATGTCCACTCACCCATGATCCTTCGTCAAATAATTGATTATTCCTTCCGTATCTAGGTTCTCAAATGTGAATAAATTTATATTTTCGAGATAATCGTGGGAATAATATTGAGCATCATAAAATCTGCATATTTCTCGCAGTTCAATCAACACTTCTGTTCGTCGAATAGTGACATGGGTGATTGTATCACCCAACTGCCGACGATTTTCCTGATCTTTTACGGTGACATAGAATTCATAAACTATTGCATCGACCACTGGTTCGGTTGGGTATCACAAAAATGATTCCAACAGTGGTATCACACAAAATCCCAAAACTCACCACAGGAAAACATGATAGGGTTGAATCCGCATTCTTGAATGAACAATTGACCACTCATCTAGAGATAGAACCTCTCCACTTCTTAATTAGTGAATCGATTGGTATCGAAGTTTATCGGTGCATCGATAGTGCGTTATTGTTTCTTTGATGCCATTGGAAAAAAATTGAAACAATTTAAATGGTTAAGATTAATTAAAAATAGAGTTAGAGTAGAAAGCCTTTAGTTGTTACTAACGAAGATTGATCCTCCACCAGTAGACAAGTAGATGAAAACTTGATGAAAGGAGAAGGAAGGAGAAATCACTTATAGTATTTGAGGATCAGAGATGCAAAAGAATGAAACTGATATTTGAGGTGATGGTGCGGGGAATGAAGGGATGTTTTTCTATTTTAGGGTGTTTGAATGGTGTCTTTTTAAGGTTAGGGACGATAGGTATAAATAGACTTCCGACGGGCTTTTAGCGGAATAATGGGTCGAACCTTGCTGAAAGTTTGTCATGTCCCTCCATGCACATGCTATGGTGTGACATGACAACAAATAATCCCGCAAATAGGCTACGATATGGTCATGTCACGTTATAGAGGTCCTATGTCATGCCATAACGATTAATTTCTTGGGTTTTGTCTTTGAAACAGTCGTGTTGCACCATAGCTTTGGTGTGTTGCGACACACAATTTTTTCCACTCCTTCCAGCTTGTGCCGATGTCCTCAATCGTCCATTCTTGTCCTTAATAGGCGTCGATCTCTCTCGTTGCTCTCAAAAACATATTGTCTCCTAATTCTAACATATATTTTAATAATGGAATTCTAAAATCTAAATTAAGAATAGTAATTTACAATATGTGCAGTTGAATTTACTTCAAGTTAGGTTAATCTAAGTAATATTATCAAACTCATCTAGCGTCCGATATTAATGCTCATCAATTTCCCCGGCTTTGCCTTTCATCTCTAATATGGCTTTACATTCTAAGGCTTGCTTCTCGATTTCGGGCTCAAAAGAGCCTTCAAAATATCATTTCAATCTCTATCCATTCACTAGGAATTTTTTGCTATCATTGGTCGTGAGTTCCACCACTCTCTGGGGAAAGATTCTATCTACAGTAAATGGTCTTAACCAAATTGACCACAACTTGCCCACAAATAGTTTTAATTTAGAGTTTAAGAGTAATATATGTTATCAATGTGAAAAGGATTTAAATTTAATCATGGCATCATTTCTCTTGTTATCCTTTTCTTTGTAAAGTTTGGCATTTTAATATGCCAAATATCTTAACTCTTCAACTCATTTAGTTGGAATAATCTTGCTTCCTTTGCTAAGGTTGGATCCAAACTCAGTTTTTTAATTGCCTAATATGCCTTCTTCTCTAACTCTATTGGAAAATAGAAGTTCTTCCCATAAACGAGTTTGTATGGTGACATACCCAATGGTGTTTTGTATGTTGTTCGATAAGCCCATAGAGCATCATACAACCTCATGCTTCAATCCTTACAATTTGGAATTACCATTTTTTCCAAGATATGCTTAACTTCTTGATTGGATGCTTCCGCTTGCCCATTGGCCTAAGGGTGATATGTTATGGTAATTCGATGCCTGACACTATATTTTGCTAGTACGGCATCCAACTTTCGATTGAACAAGTGAGAAACTTAATTACTAACTAATGCCCTCGAGGTTTCTAATCATGCGAATATGTTCTTCCACAAGAATTTCACTACAACTTTTGTATCATATGTTGGTGGAGAAGTTGATCTACCTCTTTTCAGATGTAATCCACTGTTAGAAGAATATATTGGTTTCGAAGGGAACTCAGAAATGGTCGCATGAAATCAATGCCCCATGTGTCAAAAATCTCCACTTCAAAAATCCCATTTTGTGGCATCTCATCTTTTCACAAAGTGGCCTCCACACGAAGATGTATGGCATCCCATTAGAATATCTTTTACCTCTTCTTCAGCCACACAACATCAAATTAATTTATTAGCGCATTGTCAAAACACTTATGGCTCCTACCTTATATATTCAATGTCTGCATACCAAGGTGTTTTGGAAGTCGTTTAGAGTTGAAATAATAGCTCATCAATGGATTTTTCATTTATTTCCATTTCCCCTTTTCCTTCAGCTTCTAATTCAAGTTGCCACAGATGACTAGCAACTTGAACTTTTGTCCATTTTATATAAAGGATCCATAAATCAAATTCTTGAAGAAGCAACACACATTTGATTAGTTCGCTTTTATTTCTTTTCTCTTCATTCCATACTTTAGTGCTGAGTGGTCTATATAGATATAAACTCAGTTCGCCGTCAAATATAGTCTGAATTTCTCTCATGCAAATACATCTACTAACATTTCTTTTTATGTGTTAGTGTAATTGCATTGAGCTGGATTAAGTGTCTTACTTGCGTAATGAATGGGGTGAAAAACCTTGTCTTTATCTTGTCCCAATACTGCTCCAACTGCATGATCACTTGCATCGCAGATAATAACAAAAGGCTTTGTCCAATCAAGGCTGACTATAATGGGTGCTCAGACTAATTTCTTCTTTAAAATATTGAAAGCCTTAATGCATTTTTTGTTGAAATTGAAAGCGACATCTTTCTGTAGAATTTCGCTCAATGGTTTTGAGGCTTGTGCAAAGTCTTTTATGAATCTTTTATAAAAACTGGCATGTCCTAAGAAATTTCTCACTCCTTGGACATTTGTTGGATAAGTTAGCTTCTCTATTACTCCAATCTTGTTTCTATCAACTTCCAAACCTTTTTTGGAAATTTGATGCCCAATAACAATTCCTTCTTTTACCATAAAATGATATTTTTCCTAATTGAGCACCAGATTAGTTTCTTCACATCTTTTTAAGACTCGTTTGAGGTTTTGTAGACATTCCATGAATGAATCTCCAAAGGCAGAAAAATCATCCATAAATATGTTTAATACTTCTTCTAACATGTCAACAAAGATCGCAATTATACAATGCATGAATGTAGCTGGAGCTTTGCATAATCCAAGTGGCATCCTTCGAAAAGCATACGTTTCGAAAGGACATGTAAACATAGTCTTTTCCTTATCATCTAGATGCATAAGAATTTAATGATATCTCGAAAATCCATCAAGGAAATAATAATATTCCTTACTTGCCAACCGATCAAGCATTCGGTCTATAAATGGTACCGAAAATTGATCCTTTTTAGTTGTGTCATTCAATTTCCTATAGTCAATACAGACCCACCATCCTGTAAGTCTAAGTGGGAATTAACTCATTTTTCTAGTTTGTCACCACTGTCATTCCTACTTTTTTTGGAACGCAATGTGTTGGGCTCACCCATTCGCTGTCAAAGATGGGATATGCAATTCCTGCATCTAACAACTTTACCAGCTCCTTCATGATCACTTCATTCATTGATGGATTAAAATGCCACTGGGCGTCAACCACTAGCTTCTTTCCTTCATCCAATCTTATTTTATGTTGACATAAAATTGGATTTCAGCAGTGGTCCACCCTATAGCTCTTTTTATGAGCTTTAAGTACATCCAAGAGTGTTTTATCTTGCTCCGTTGATAAGCCTGTTATAATAACACTAGTAAAGTATCGTTATCACCCAAATACCCATATTTCAAATGTGCGGGAAGTGGATTTAACTCCAATATTGGTGGTTTGAAAACTGATGGAAACATCTTGGCTGGAAGATTATGTGATTGACAAAGAGGTTCTTTATATTTTCTTTTCCAGTCTAGTTGACAAATGTGTTCCAAATGCTTTTCGAGCAGTTTATCAATAAACTCGTCTTCTAGAATTTCTTCAATATCTGAAGTACAGTCTTCATATTCGCTCAATTGTTCTTCTATGTCTTCCTCCTTGTCCTCATTCACCTCATTGATTCCTATTACTTCTTTTATCAGTTCTAACTCTCTAATTTTTCTCCAAGTATAATCATTGTTGCTTACTATTTCAAGGAGCATAACAATTTCCTGAGGAGTTTTCTACCAAACACTTCTTCCAACCATTACATCAAATTGTTCCTTGCTATCCTGACCTAAACCTACATAAAAGTGTTGTAATTGAAAGGCTATATTGATTCCACCCCAAAGCCTTTCATACAATTATTTTGAATCCATCCCATGATTAAACGAGTGTTTGGACAGGACTTTGTTTGAATTGCAATAGCTCCTCATTTGTCTTTAACCATACATACATTAGTATGATCCTTTGTAAGCTCCATTGTACAAAACCTTCCCATGTTGTAATAGTTCCCAGAGTTAACGCTTCTAACCATTCTTGAATATGGCCTCTGAGGGCAAAAGGGATTAGCAGAAACTTGATTGCTTCTTCTAAAACTCCAGCATAGCTCATCGTGCTACATATTTGTTCAAACCTTGTCAGAAAAGTCATAGGGTCCATGGTTGAGTCGTCATTAAACTGCATATTAGTTAATAACCATGTTAATAAGGAGGGATTATTCTCAAATGGAATTGTACTCATTATTGGTCGAGCAATAGTAAGCTTTAGCCCATTTGTGTCAAATATAGTTTTGCCCATCATAGTTGCCATAATGTACTTCCGCTAAGTTTACTAAAAATATAATAAAATAAATAAGAAAAATAAAAAGTATCATATCTATAGGCTTTCATGTTTCTACTTATCTTATTCATTGTAAGAAAAATAATTGTTTTCTATATTTAATGCTAAACCTGCCCGACAACAACGCCAACAACTTAACTGTCTATAAACGAGTTATTGTTTATAGCAAAAATAACACACCAAATATATATAATTAGAATGGCGGAGTCTGCAAGTGCATGGCTCAAATTGTAACATAGTATAGTTTACAATGAAACACTTACAAGTATTACGAGGATCAAATCCAAAAGAGGATTGAATAAATCTATAAAAACATTTTTAATATAATAAGTCTAAATAGTAATAGTTAATTCCTATATTATGACAAATTATAAAATAGATTAACAAGAGATATTAAATAAAAGAGAAAATAATAAACAACTTAAATCAATAAAACCAATTAAGAAGACTAACTCATTTCAGGATTTATAATTAACTTAAAATTAGGGTTTTAGGGTGAATTAGCTATCGGTTAACTAATTATTACATCCTGACCTTAAACTAATTAATCGATTGGTTAATACTCGCTTATCTTTCAATCTCACTTTCTCAATCAAGACAAACTACAATTTACCCGGTTCGACTTATCACCCAATCTCATCTCCCCTATTATTACTTCCTAGGGTTGTCAAGCCTAGGGTTTAAGAACGCGCAATGTATACCAACTAATGTAATAACCTGAACTTAGGCTTAGTCGAAACAGTGGTTTCGGCACCACAAATCTGACGAGGAAAAAATTATTTTTACTATATTTTTATGGTCTACAATTTCATGAAATAATTTCGTGAAAATTTCGTTCGAAAATTTTGACGTTTGGGCACTCAATTTAGTCAAAAGGGCTAAATTGTAAAAAGTGCAAAAGTTGAGTTCTACATGTTAGAGGTGTCCAATTGTTATGAAATTTTAAATTGGAGGTCCTTAAATGGTAACTAGACCATTGGTTAATTTGCTGGACAAAAATGGACATGAAATAGGTGAAATAGAATATTTTTAAGTTAGGGGCATTTTGGTCATTTAGTAATTAAAAAATTAAAAAAACCAAAATTAAAGCAAAATTGTATCCATCTTCGAGCTATGGTCAAATGTTGCATGAAGAAACCAAGGCTAGGGTTTTTCAAGCTTCCAAGCTCGATTGTAAGTCCGTTCTAGCCCTGTTTTTAATGATTTTTACATTTTTTGAAATCCTTGTAACACGATCTCTCCATTTCTACCATTTATTTGAGCTAGGGTTAATGTTTGAAAATTTAACCATATGAGAAATGCTTGTATTTTGATGTTTAATGGTAGAAAATGCATGTTTATGGTTAGAGAAATGACTTTTACTAAGTGATTTTCGATGAAATTGTCAAAAGGACTAGTTTGTAAAAAGTTGTAAAATGTGTGTAAGTGTGTGAATAAATGGAAATTGTAGATTGCTATTGTTATGAAAATGGTTCGTCTAGGCTTAAAATACAAGGAAATTGAATAAAAATCATTTTACGAGCCTAGGGGAAAAGTGTAAATATGACAAAGTTTAGGGGCAAAAATATAATTTTGCCAAAAATGTGAATTTAGGCTAATTTGAGTGGCAGGATGAATAAATGAGTTAAATGTGTTGTTATAGATCAAGGAAAACGAGATTCAGACTTAGAATGGGGGAAAATAAAGAATATGACAAATAAGTCCTTTTCACCGATTTTGCTTTCGAGGTAAGTTTGTATGTAAATAATACATTGTTTTTATTTATGTTTTAATATTTTGTTATATTATATGAGGTATGGTTGAATATGGAGTAATTATTTGATGTAAATTATGAATTGTGATTGATTATGGATGAATTGGTAAAATGTTGAAAAGTGAGAATTCTCGGTTGAACCTTCGAAATAGAAAAGGTACGAATGAGGTAGCTAGGTCACATGTGTGGTACTAAGTGTAGGCCACTATGTGTACAAGAGAGCTACGAGATGATTTTAGGTCACGTGTGTAGTACTAAGTGCAGACTACTACGTGTACCAAATGGATAGGTCGCATGAATAGTACTAAGTGCAGGCTACTATGCATACCCGATAGCTTAGATCACATGTGTGGTACTAAGTGCAGGCCACTATGTGTAAGTGATGGTTTTGGTCACATGTGTAGTACTAAGTGCAGGCTACTATGTGCACCAGATAACTTCGGCTACAAGGGTGGTACTATGTGCAGGCCACCGTGTATCTGTTATTATTGGATGAGTTCAACGGGAAATTGACTAAGTGAAAATGCATGTGATCATGTAACGACTAAGTGTAATTGAAAATGACTATGTGATGAATAAGTGCAGGTATAAGTGTGAAAATTTATGAGCAATGTGCTCTGTAACACCCTGAATTTTGGGCCTAGTAGAATTGGGCCTATTGGGCCTTGGGCATGGGAGTGTTTAAAATTTTTAAGAACAAGAAAATGGCACAATTGAATGTTAGATCTATTGGGTGAGTGATTTTGGAAAGTTAAGGGGCTTCTATGAAGTCTTGGGTTCAAGCCATGTCTTATGGAAAATTTTTATTTTTAGCATTAGGGGAACCCTGACTCCAGGTTGTAAGCCTTTTAAGTAATTGTGATTAAAAAGAGACATAAAGAGAGCCTGTGGTGGAGTGGTTGTGGCGTCACAGGTGTGGCAAGGAGGATAGAGGTTCAAGTCTCACTGCATGCAAAAGGGATAATTTATTTTACTCTTGTGTGGCCAAGAGTTTGTGTTGGATTTGAACTCTGTGTTCGAGCGTTTGAATTGGTCAAGTGAGTGTTTTAAGGAGTGGATTGTGGAGAGATAAGGGGGAGAAAATCGTGGAGTTTGGGTGAGAAGGTGTTGGCCAAATATTGGGTTCTTTAGGGTGTGCATTTGGCACTTTGGGGATTCTCTTGTGGTTGTGCCGAATTAGTATAGGAGCATTAGGTTTTTTTTTTGTTCTCATTTTTTTTCGGAAGCTTTCCTCTTGAGCTATTGTTTTCTCATTCTTTTAGTGCGTTTTTGACCTTTCGGGTCCTTTTCTATTCAGCTTTATTTCTCAAGTGTTTGTTCACTTTTTCCGAAACACATAAACCAAGTGTTGAATTCCCTCTTGAAACCTTTCTTCCTTTCTTCTCCACTTCTCGATCTTGTTATTTTCTTCTTGCTTCTATTCTCAAACTCTAGCCGTATTTTCTATTTTCTCAATACTATCCCCTTCTGAGTCGAACTACCTTTTTCCCCAACACTAGTTTCTTTTGGTCGTAAGGAGTGCAGAAGCCAGATACCTCTACTCTCTCACTATCAACTAGTGCTGAATCTGTTCTCATTTCTTTCTCCTTCCATAAAGTTGCAATTTTCTTCTCTGTTTGCCGAGATCGAGAGTAAGTACTAGTGATTCTTTTATTTAGTTTTCGTTACTGATATTGTTCCTTTCCTTTCTGCCGCATCTCCCCTCTTTTCTCTTAGTCTTATGGTGGTTGGCACCTAGGGTTGCTTGAGGTATAATAGAGGGGCAAGTGACTTGAAGCAATCGACATACTACTTTTGGTTCTTAACCAAAGTAAGTGTTCTTGCCTTTTTTTGGTTAGAGGCCGAATATTCCTGATGGCTCTATTAACTGTCAAGTGCGGTTTTAACTATATAGTTATAATCTCTTTTAATAAGGTTTGTTTAATGCATAATTCAACAAGAGGTTTAATAGTCGCTAACAGTTGGGGAGGACTTAGCAAAGCTAGTTTGATTGAGGTGCAGTGCTAGGGATTCGTAGTGCACTTCGTAACAGGTGTGTACACATGCCACCCAAACTATAGATTGACAATTGACAAAATGCCGGAATGCCGAAAAGCCGAAAGTACGACATCGATTGCCATACGAGTGCACGAACACATGTGTGGAGAATCCACTGCGATAGTAGAGGCCACCATGAGCGCTTTCCTGGGCATAGGTCATTTTGGGCCGCGTTGGGGCCAAAATGGGTCGTGTGGGCCCAATAGGCCTGTGGGCCCCATACGGATTAAATGTGCATATTGTGGTAAATGTTAGACCGAGCCGTGTAGTCCACATGGCTAGGGTCATTTTTGGGCAATGGGCACTGTGGGCCCACTAGGCTGGTAGGCCCCACACGGATAAAATGCATGTTATGTGGTTTCTATTGGTTTGAACTCTTCTGTTCGTATAACCAAGGCTATTTATGGGGTAATTGGGCCACACGAGCGTGTGGGCCCACTTGGGCCGAGTAATGGGCCTTAGGCCCATTTACACCGTTGTGATTGTGTAGGTTACTTAAGTCGCTCGAGGCGATGATGGACCTTCTGTTGGTCGCTAAGACCTCGATTTGGGAAATTACCAAAATACCCCCGGTTTTGCCATGAGATGATTTGTATATGTATATTTATTCTGTCTACATGCATGATAAAATTTAATATCATGCCACTGGTGTATGTTACATAACATAGGGTTGGGTTATGTGATTGGAGGAAGTATTCTGTTCTGGCAACTCTGCTGCAAATTCTGTTTAGTGTCGCATCGGTACTATTATGTGGTGTGTAGGGAGGGGTGGGTTGATACTATATCCCCACATGGTGTGTACGGTTGGACGGAGCTGGTGTGTAGAGGCTAGATGGATAGGGTTTTTGCATGCTTGATTATTCTGATTCTGTTCTATTTAGGGCTAAGGCCCACACTGCATCTGTTCTGTAATGGGCTTAGGCCCAGTTGGACTCTGCTTCTGAGATGGGCCCAGGACCAAACTGTTCTGATTGATCGTTGTTTTTGTTTGGGTTGCACACTGAGTTTTCGTAAACTCACCCAATTGTTTAACTGTGCAGGTAATCCTCATACATAGATGGTTCAGAGCTGCGAGGGACTTGGAGATGGCCACACATTTAAACTTGCTTTGGATTTTATTTACCTTATTTCTTATTTTTGAGTTGTAATAGGGCCTTTCTAATTTCAGGGTTTTTAATTTGGAATCTTATTTATAGGTTTATAATTGATAGAAGTAGAACACCAAAATAACAACTGTTCTTCAAAACATCACGTTTCCGCAACAGTTTTAAATTAAGCTTCCACAAAAAATAAGGCTTTAAAGGTAATAGATTTTTACAAGAGAATGACTTTTAATAAACCACGTTTTAAAAACAAGCAAACAAAATATGATGTTTTAAATGGCAACAAGTTTTAATTGTAAAAAGGGTTGTTCATTAAAAACCTGGGTTTCGAAAAACACTTCAATGTGACACGCTGGATTCGAGCCTAACTTCTAGGCCGGGTTTCGGGTGTTACATGCTCGATATTTGATCGAACCTTCGATAAGATGAAATTGAGTAAGTGAAATTATGAAAGAGTGAATTTAGCAACAAAACAGTTTTAGACAGCAGTAGTTGTGTGATTTTTAAAACTTACCAAAAATGAGTCTATTTTATATTAGAGGTTGAATGAGATATCAAATTAAAGCTGAATGAGTCTATTTTCACTTAAAAGAAACAGTGTAAACAAATGAATTTTATATTCTATGATATCTGAATTTTTGTGAGACAAAGTCAGAATGATGTCAGAATCCCCTATTCTAACTTTGGAAAATCACTAAAAATTGTTTAAAAATAATTATGGTTTATAATTTATATGATTAGATTTATTAATGAGTCTACATTCAATAGAAACAAACAGAAACATCATCCAAATCTCGTACGAAGAGATAACTAATTTTTAGTGAAGAATGATTGAAGCTGTCAAACAGTGGAATAGGGGAGACTTTAAAGAATAAACTATACTTATTGGCTAAACCAAAAATTCTGAAAATTTTATGGTGAGAAGATATGTGAGTCTAGTTTCAGGGAAAATTAGCTGATCTTAATTTGAAGTTCCGAAGTCAAGATATAAATAATTTACTGACTGTGACTCGAGTAGACAGCTTGAGATGAACATGAGTAAATAGTGGAACTATGTGAAATTATGATCGTATTATCTTGAGAACATATTGTGAAGACTTATAAAAGCATGTTAATAAATTACTTATTATTTACATACCTACTTACTAAGCTATAATGCTGACCCCCTTCCTTTGTTTTTTCCTATAGTATCACAGATGCTAGCTCGAGTTGGAGGTCGTCGGAGATTCTATTACACTAACAAGTTATTGATTGGTAGTATATCAACGATCTTCAAGTATTTTTAAGTTTATGGCATGTATAGGGACTTGATTATGTGTATATGTTATTATGAGTTGGCCTAGAATGTTGGCCTATGCTATTTTATGGTTATTGTTGTATAAGGCCATTTAATGTGGCCAATATTTGTTATGTTATAAGTCTATGATGATGCATTTCAAGGATACGTATGCTTGCATGTGAATGGTTAAGAGTGTGTGTGTGATTATGCATGATGAATGTGGTTTGTAAATGGTATGTGGATGTCTTAGTGTGGATGTTTGAATGCTTAATAATACCATGTTGTGTGATGATAAATTTGTATAAATGTATAAGTGTTTTGGGGTGGAAAAGGGCTTGGTAAATAGCCTTACTTGTGGCCACACGCCACACTGTCATGTGCCCAAGGTGTGTGTAGTCTGCACTTGATTTTTGGAAATTCGAAATGCCACACAGGTGTGTATCTCGGCTGTGTGAAGGACATGGCCTTGGACATGGGCATGTGCCCCTATTTTTCAAGAAATTATTCAGTGCTTTCAAAAGTTTTCAGTTTAGTCCCAGAGTATGTTTTGGACCTCGTAGGCTCATAATAGGGACAATATGATTATGAATGAAACGTTTTAAATTTTAATATAAATTTATGACTCGAAAATGATCGGTTATATGTGATTAAGTCTGGTAATGCCTCGTACCCTATTCCAGTGATGGATACGGGTAAGGGGTGTTACAACTAATCCTCTTGGGAAACCCTAAATCCTCTGTTAATCACATCCCCATTCACTTGTTAATATCCCCTAAGGGATTTAAACACTCATGCTATTCATAATATTAATCTCAATTGAACAAAACATGTAAAGAACACGATTGAATCGAAAGAGAAAAGAGATTAGAATAATCCTATAGAGAATGCAGTAGTAAAGCTCTCGACCAGAATCCCGAAATATTTCTCTTGCAAAGAAGAAATAAACTAAATAATTTAATAATATATAAGAACTCTTGGATCAACACCGATTCCAAGAGGAAAAAAAAAGATTGTATAAAAGCTGAAAGAAAACTAATCTAATCCTTGTCTTAAACTACATGGTTTTTTATGGTGCCTTAGACAACTTTGTTACATCAAGCCCCTAATGTCTTATTCATAGGAGTGTTTCATAGGAGTGTTGGTAGCCCAAATTAGGTCTCCGGCATGTCCTAGGTCTTCATAGAAAGTTTATTGTGCAAATAAAAATAACCCTGAATACGCGGGCAACAAGTCGACCTATGTCGTGCCATACAAGGTCTATGGTACGACACGACATGTGAAGTTCACCTTGTATGGTTCATTTCATGCTTTAGCAACTCGAAAAGCTTGTGCATAACTTGTCCCTTTCTCACACGTCAATTGCGCCTATAAATCATCATGCTACACACTCAATTAAACACATTAGCACTACCTAAGGCCCGTATCGCCCCTATGGGTCACAACACTCATAAAATGTGTTGAAAAACACTTATTTTACTAATATTTAATCCTAAGTAATAAATACCAGAAATATAATATAAAATACTAAATTGGCTATAAAACTAGCTCCTCAAGTGCAGAAATAACCCGAATTAACTACTACTTTTGACGACGGGTCAGGTACACCATATTCTAACACAACCATAGACCAACACATTGCACATACATAGATCATCCAGGCAATCATTCATTTATTTCCACATCCTTATACATTCTTGATTTGCTTAATCACCGAAACCATGTGCAACCATGGAATTCATATTACACCTAAAAAAATCATCTAAACATAACATGTCAACAGCACAACAAACCTCATGCAAGGGAAAAAAGAAGAGAGTACATAAACTCACCTTGCTTCCTTTATCCTTATCAGCTTAGCTTGTTCAAACACCAGAGCCTCCTTAATCTTGACTGTAACAGCCCGATTTAGGGGCTAGTCAGAATAGTGGTTTTGAAACCACTAATTTGAGGTTGAAGAAAATTTATTTTAATATTATTTTATGTGTTATAGCATGATTATATGAGTGCATAAAAGTTTTGGTGCATTAATTTTAGCGATTACATGCTTAATTGCGAAAAAGACTAAATCGCATACAGTATAAAAGTTTCATTTTAGAAGCTAGAGGTGTTAAATAGCTAAAGAACCTTAATTGGATGTCCTTAATGTGCAAATAGACCCTTAGAAATAGGGTTGGTTGGCCATAGGGGACAAAAATGTCAAAAATGGTCAAGTTTTTGGATTAGGTGGATTAAATTGAAGGAAATGAATAAAATAAAGAAAAGATGATATCACCCTATTCATTCATCTTCTTCCATTGAAAATATCAGCCAAGGAGGGGTTTTGGAAGCCTAAAATTTTTAGCAACTTCTCACCCTTGAAAGTAAGTGATTTTGGTGGTTTTTCTTGATAATTTTTGTACTTTTGGAACCCTTGTAGCATGATCTAGCTAATCAGGGGACTATTTTGCAAAATAGTTAAGAGTCTAGGGTTTTTCCATGTGATTAATTATGTTTTTTGCTGAATTTTTATGGAAGAAAATGAATCTTGGGTGTTAAATACACAACTTTTATGAAAGGTGTTTCCATGAAAACACCTAAAAGGACATTTTTGTAAAGGTTGTAAAATAGGTGGTAAATGTGTGAAATAATGGGTATTAAAAGTTGCCATAAGAGTAATAAATATTTGCTAGGCTTGTTAAAAGAGGAAATTCGATTGGAATTGATTTACGAGCCTAGGGTAAAATCGTAAATTTTGTGAAATCTAAGGGCAAAATGGTCAATTTTCCAAAGTATGATTTTTTAAATGTATTGATTAATGTGGTAATTAAATGAGTGAATTCGTTATTATAGATCAAGAAGAACGAGGAATCAACATTGACCGAGGAAAAGGCAAGGTTTCGGACTAGATTGCAAAATTGGCATAATTTGGTACTGAGGTAAGTTTGTGTGAAATTAAAGCTACATAATGTTATTATATTCTTAATTGCTTGATATCATGAGAAATGTTTAGTATTTCTATGAAACTGATTAATAATGCTTCGATGAAAGTATAATGCTATAATGTGAGTTGAAGCCCCGGTTAAACATTAGGAATAGTAAGGATACCATTATCACAACATGAGATAAAGAAGGTCCCGTATAAGACCATGTCTGGGACATGGCCTCGGCACCGAAGGGAGCTCTTGTGTAAGACCATGTCTGGGACATGGCATTGACATCGACATACGATCTCGTATAAGACCATATCTGGGATATGGCTTCGACATCGAGACATGAGATCCTGTATAAGACCATATTTGGGATATGGTATCGGCATCTAGATATGATTCCATGTAAGACCATATCTGGGATATGGCATTGGCATGGTGTTACATGTATGATGAGATTGAGTATCCTTCGATATTCCAAGTAGTTCAACGGGTAAAGAGCTAAGTTTACATTAAAGATGCCAAAGAATTGAATTCTATTTTCAAGAGAGTAAAATTACTAAAGTTATGTGATGAGGTGATACATGTTTCCATGAGTAGCTTACGAGAAATGAATGCAAAAATGTGATATGTGATTGGGTAAGAGTAAGCATGAGTAAGTTATGTCGATGTGTTTGAGACCTTGTGTTAGTACTCAATGCAATGAATGGATGATATCATGAACCTTTATGTTCCTATTTATTTCATGCAAACTTACTAAGCTTTATGCTTACCCCTCTCATTTCCCTTCTCCTTGTAGTACTGCCAAGCTAGCTCGGGGATCGTAAGACGTTGGAGCTCGGTTCACACTATCAAGCTATTCTTTTGGTATAGTGAAGTTTGATTAATTTTGAGTGTGGTATGTATAGGAACTTGGTTATTTTGTGTTATGTCATTTTTGTTAGCCAATGTGTGGCTATTAATTTCATTCAATTCATTTTGTAAATGGTTATTGGAAATTGGCCAATACTTGACAAGTTTATATATTCAATGATAAATGTACTTTAAACCTATGTATGGATGTCTTGAATTTGGGTATTAGAAATTCCATATGATCATGATGTGTGTTGCATTGAAATGGTATAAGTGTGGTTGTTTTTTATAGGGTGACAATTGGCTTGGTAGATAGCATATAATTGTCCACACGGGTAGACACACGGGTAGACACACGGGCGTGTGTCTAGGCCATGTGTGACACACGGTCAGCCCCATTGGCGCATTTGTAACATCCTGATTTAGGGCCTAGTCAGAATAGTGGTCGTGAGACCACAAATCCGAAGTAGAAATATGTGTTTTATGATTTTTATGAGGTCTAGGGCATGCTTGCTTGATTGTGTGAAAATTTCATGAAGAAATTTTATAATTTAGTGATCAAATTGTCCATTAGGACTAAATTTCATGGACTAAATTGTCCATTAGGACTCCATAGCTAGGGTTTCTTCAACTTTCAAGCTTGATTGTAAGTACCTTCTAGCCTTATTTTTAATGTTCTTCGTATTTTTGAGATCCTCGTAGCTCGATTTAGCAATTTCTAACTATATTTTGAGCTAGGGTTAATGTTCAAAAATATACCCATGTATGACATGCATGTGTTTTGATGATTTATGGAGGAATATGAAAGTTTGATGTATGATAAACATCTTTTTTCTAAGAGATTTTCATGGAAAATTCATAAAAAAAGACTAAATTGTAAAAGTCATGAAAATGGTCATAAAGGAGTGAATTAGTGGAAATTGGGGGGCTGTTATAGTTATGAAAATGATTCGGCTAGGCTTAAAATGCAAGAAAATTGAATGAAAATCATTTTACGAGCCTAAGGGCAAAAGTGTAACACCCCAAATTTTGGGCCTAGAAGTATTAGGCCTTGTGTATGGATCAGTAAGGAGGCTATACATAAGTATTTAATTGTGCAAGAAAATGACACAATCAAATGTCTGCTCAAGTGGTTAAGGGACCTGAGAGGAGTTGGAAAAGTCCTGGGTTCAAACCTGGGTTTAGCAAAAATTTTGGTTTTAAGTGGATAAAACCCTAGATGCTTGGATGTAGGCCTTTTAAATTATTGTGTCAAAAAAATGACACAAGGAAGCATGTGGTCTAGCGGTTGTGGTGTCATTAAGGTTGCAAGAAAGCCTGGGTTCAAGTCTTGGCTCTTGCAATTTATTTTGGTTTTTCTTTTAAAGGAACCTGGACTTTGGCTTTTAGACCTCTTAATTAATTGAAGTTAAAATATGACACAAGAAGGGCTTGTGGCCTAATGGCAAGTGGCGTGTTGGGTATCTATGAGGTCGGAGGTTCAAATCCTGGGATAAGCATTGGAGAGTTTATTTTTCTAATTGAACTGGGAAGGTGGAAGAGTTGGACTGAAACACTGCTGGTGAGGTATTTGAATTGGTCATAAAGAGATTGTAGGAGCAAATCGTGGAGAGGATTAAGGGAGAGTATTGTGGAGAGAATCAAGAAAATTCAAAGTTGGTGTGTTGTAGCCGAACAAGGAGTCTAAGCATGCAAATTCGGCTAGGAGGGGGTTTTTGAGTGTTTTCTCTGCATTTGTTCGGTTTTGGGCACTTTTTGGGTGTGCCGAATTTCCTTGCTGAGGAGTTTTCCTCATTTTGATCAGTTTTGTCATTGATTTTTGGACTCCCAATCTAGTTTTCTTCCTTTTCTCTCTGAGTGCCGAAATTGCAATGCCACTCGTGCATCTTTTTGTTTGGTTCCTGCTATTCTTCTTTGGCAATTGACCATTTCCTTTCTTCCTCTTTTGCACCAACATATGCCAAAAACTCTCTTCTTCTCTCTCTTTTCACAAGTTTCGGCCAACTCACTTCTTTCCTATTGAATCTTTCAGCAGAACCTACCACCCTAGTCTTGGGATTCTTCCTCTTCTTTGGTTTGTGATCGAAAGCTCTCCCCTCTCTGTTTCGATTCTACAACAGCTCTGTTGATCGGTAAGTCTCTCGGTTCCTTTCAGTACTCTCTTTTACTGTTTAAGCCAAATGGTGCGATCCCTTATAACCGCTTCCTCTCCTGTGTATGTCCTTTCGGGTTCTAGAACTTTTGATGGGTGAAGAGGGTGCTAGTAATAAAGCGATGGCAAAGGTTCCGGCTGAGGTTAAGCGTGTAGCCTCTACTCCCAAGTTTAAGAGGTGTGCGGTGTCGGCTATTCGAGACTTTCCGCCAGGATGCGGAAAGGTGGCTGCACCAAACTTTGGTTTGAGTCGGCTAATCACAGTCGACCGATATAGTCAAGCCAAGTGGTAGTTGACCTCTCAGTTAAGTGCTTGTTAAGAGTTTTTCTAACTCTATTTGATAAGTGATTAACTGAATGTTATGTTTGAATATAGGTTCTGGCGATCATGAATTTTTAGTACTCTACGTGATCAGGTGTGTAACAGTACCCTGTATTCGATAGTCAGCGAGAAAGCCGATAGAGTGTGTGTATTTGTATGCAGTATTTGATGAGCGGCTGAAAAGCCGAAAGTATTTGTTGTTTACACTGCTATGATTGTAGATTGGCAAAATGCCGAAAAGCCAGAAATATGGCGTATGATGCCAAACGAGGGTGCGATCATGCGTGTGGTGAACCGAGCCCACGAACATGGCGTTAGTTTGTAGAGGCCACCACGAGCACTCTCGTGGTATTGGGTTGTTTTGGGCCTCGTTGGGCCGAAGTGGGCTGTGTGGGCCCACACGTGTAAAATGTATGTGATGTGGTAAGTGTTGTTTGGACCGTGACGTTTGCATAACTGTGCCTATTTCTGGGCTAAATGGTCCACACAAGTGTGTGGGCCCACTTAGGCTGAATAATGGGCCTTAGGCTCATTTACATCGACGTGTCTGTTTAGGTTACTTAAGTCGCTCGAGGCGACGGTGGACCTTCTGTTAGGTCGTTAAGCCCCGAATTGTAAAATTACTGAAATACCTCCAATTTGTGAAATTATCGAAATACCTTCGATTTATGAAATTACCAAAATACCCTCAATTTGTAAAATTATCGAAATACCCCAATTTGTGAAATTACCAAAAATACCATCGGTTTGTAAAATTATCGAAATACCCTCGAATTGTGAAATTACCGAAATACCCCTAATTTGTAAAATTACCGAAATACCTTTAGATTGTGAAATTATCAAAATACCCTCGATTTGCAAAATGACCGAAATACCCCTATAGGGTAAAATGACCGAAATACCCTTATAGGATAAACTGACTATTTTACCTTATGGGTAAATAACTGACTTAGACTATGAATTTGACTAGTTTGACTGTGATCGTATGACGTTTTAACTGGCTTGACTGTGATCGTGTGACTAATATGCTTTTAATATATGTTTAAATGACTGTTACTGAGCATGGCCATTTTTCATTCATGTGTAATGATTGAGCATGACATACACGACATACTGCATGGGGTTGGGACATTGATGCGGAGGAAGTTCTGATAGGGTTACACGGGTCGCATGAGACTACTGTGGATCTAGTATTGATCTGTTAAGGTCGCACAGGTTGCATGAGATAACTGTGGACCGATGGACGGCTTAAAGCCGCGTAATCTGATTATGGCTCTATGCCAACATAAATATGGCTCTATGCCATTTTGATTATGGCTTTATGCCAATCGTATTTACTGTGGCTATGTGCCTAACATATATATTGATGACTTTGTGTCGATCATAATTACTCGTGGCTGTGTGCCGATTATATTATCGTCACTGATGGCTATGTGCCAGATTTAATACAGTTACCAATAGCTTTGTGCCATCTTGATTATGGCTCTGTGCCATCCTGATTATGGTTTATAACCATTCTGTTTATGGCTTTTAGCCGTTCTGTCCACGGCGCCGAGCCGTTCTATTGACTTAGTGCCACAACCGGTGCTAAGCTTGGTGTGTTGGCTGGGTGGGTCAATTTTATCTCCACGTAAGTGTAGGGTTGGTAGGGGTGGTGTGTTGGCTAAATCGGGGTGGGATGCATCCTCATATTGTTGCATATCTGTTTATGAGATCTGTCACTGTACTAGGCTTAGGCCACTTGTTCTGTTATTGGTTTGGGCTAGGCCTAATTAATTCTGTTATGGGCTGTGACCCAAATGATATTGTAGTGGGCTTGGCCCACGTATTCTCTGAACTGGACTGTATTGTTACTGTTAAAGGGCTTTGGCCCAGACTGTTTTGGTTTCTGTTTCTGTATACTGACAGTTACTCTAGTAAGGGGATTACACACTGAGTTTTCGTAAACTCATCCCGTTTTTAACTGTACAGGTAATCCCCAGCGTTAGGAGGATCGATGCTGCGAGGGACTCGGAGGTGACCACACGACTACGGCTGTTATGATTTGGACTTTATATAAGTTTTAAATTCCATTTTGGGTTTTAATTTCTGTAATAAGGCCTCTCTGGATTTAATTATGAATTTGGGATTTTGTTACGTTTTATATTTGTTAGACGTAGACGAGCTTTCAACCCAATTACTATTTTTAAAAATTTACGTTTTAAACTTCTTTACCTTAAATTAGCTTCGCAACTAAAAGAGATTTTTAAAAGTAATTAACTTTTCAATGAACCACGTTTTGAAATTGAACGAATACAAACCGATACTTTAGTTTTTAAATATTAAGGAGGGTTTTCAATGAAAACATTGTTTTCGAAAAACACTTCAATGTGACACGCCAGATTCAGGCCTAACTTCTGGGCCTGGTTTGGGGTGTTACAAAAAGTGTAAATATGTAAAAGTCTAGGGTAAAATTATAATTTTTCCAAAGTTTGATTCATAGGTTATTTTAATTAATGTGATTATTAAACAAGTGAAATTGTTATTATAGATCAAGAAACACGAAGCCCGGACCGAAATCGAGGCAAGAACAAGGTGGTGGACTAAATTGAACAATTCCACATATATTTTGGGGTTATAATGAAAATATGTATAATGAAAATATGTATAATGAAAATATGTTAAAGTCGAAATCCCGGTTTGTAACATCCTGGAATTAGGGGTTCTGCATTTTATGTTTTCTGTGTGTTTGGCTTGTTCTGCTGGTTAATTTGGTGTGTTTGGGGGTTCTGGGAAGGCTCCGGGTCAAGCTAGAGTCTTGGTAAAATTTTCATTTTTAGGCACTTTAGAGGGGAGAGCGGTTTGAAGAAGGCCTTAAGAGTAATTTCTTGTGTTTGTTGACACAAGAAGAAGTGTGGTAGAGTGGCAAGAAGACGCCACTTAAGGTGCAGGGGTGTGGCGTAACAAGGGAGCAGCAGGGGGAAGGAGTTCGAGTCTCGTCAACAGCATCCTGAAGCTTTATCTTTTTGTGCTTAGGGATATAAGGTGTTGACATTCGGCTGGACTCTTCATGGTGGTTGGTTGAAGAAGTCAAAGTGTTTGAATGGAAGGTGTGGAGGAGGTTGTGGAGGAAGACTTGGCTACTAATTCAAAATGAGTGAGGAGGAGTGAAACAAGGAAGGAATAGTGGGATTTGGTGAAGGTCAGTAGTGTTGGCCGAATGTTGGAGATTGGGGGGGAATTTCGGCTATGTGTGTTGTTGGGGCTAGGGGGTGATGGCATGGGATGTGTGTTAGCTAAACCAGAAGCTTAGGAGAGTGTGTGTGCCGAATTTGTGAGTGAGCTTTTGTTTTATTTCAGGTTGCTTAGCTTTTGGTGTGCCAAAACTTCCTAGGTGCATCTAAAGTCTCTTCTTATTTCTTTTTGTTTTCTCAACTCTTTCTCATCTTTTCTCTCTTGTTGACAAACCTTCCCATTCGTGCATTTCCTTTTTCTTCAAGGTTACCAAGACATCTTTGGCCGAATCTCTCTTCACCATCCACTCTTCTCATTCAACTCTCTTTTCTCCTCTTGCTACTATCTTCTTCTGAAGCCGAATCTTCTTTAGAACCGAAACCTTGCTACCTCTCACCTTATTCCTTCTTCTTGTCTTTTCTTTGTGAATTTTAGCCGTGTACCAATGAGCAAGGTGTTTGTGGGATTGCCGAAGGTCCTTCTCATCCAATTGTGATAGTTCAAGTGGCCATAGGTAGGAGGGTACTTTTGGGCGGTATTCTCTTCTCTCGAATCTTCGGTAACCACAAGGTAAGTGGGTTCTTCCGTTTCTTCTTTTCCTTTCGGTATTATGGGAGTCATAGCCGAATGGCTATTGTGTTTCGATGATTAGGTTTCGGCTAATCCCTTCTCTTTTCTCTCATTTTGAAACATGTACTCTAGGAAACTCCAGAAGCCGAACGTTTTGAAGTCTAAAGTCTAAAGATCGGTTGATTTCCGAATCTTACCTTTCCATTCCGGTTTAAGGTAAGGAGCCTCTTTTGTTCTTTGTGTTGAGCCTTTATTCATTACTTTGTCATAATTCAACCATTGCCGGGGAAATCTCTATTTTCGCGATAGTATAGTATTGATCCAGATTTTTCTCCATGGATGCAAGTATCGGTCAAGCTGAGGGGGGAGTGGACCCATAGTCTCCGCTCCTAAATGTAAAAGGTGAGCTGTGTCGGCGGTTCGAGACTATCCGCCAGGTTGTGGTAGAGAGCCGATGTCTGCCTGGGTTAGGCAAATAGCCGTTGTCCCTGCTAGTGAAAGCGTCGACGTAGAGAGTTTAGTGTTACACGTTATCAGGTGTGTAATTCTCACACTCTGTTTATTAAATTACGTTATTAACTGTGTTGGCTAAAAGCCAAAACGACTGTATCGACAGTCGAGATACCTTTGTGGGTAAAGTTGGAGACACCGGGTGAGTCCCACTATGATTTTATGTTCAAAAATATGTGTATGTATGAAATAGTTGACAGTTGTGCATTTGAAGCATGATCATCTCAGTATGTTAATATGTGCATGGGCTCGGGATATGATGTAAATGCGGAAGTGTTATTTAGGGACTGTCACAGTGGTTTGGTACCACAGTGGGTTGGCCCCACATATCTTATTCAGTGACTATGTCCCAGTGGTTTGGTACCACGGTGGTTTGACACCACGTATGTATAAATAGCGACTTGTCTCAGTGGTTTGGTACCACAGTGGGTTGGCCCCACATATATTTATCCGGGATTTCGCAGTGGTTTGGTACCACGGTGGGTTGGCCCCACACACATTATTAGTGACTCTGTCACAGTGATCTGGTATCACGGTGGTCTGGAACCACAGTGGCTTGGTGCCATGGGCGATCGGCTGATTCAGGTGATGTAGAGGATGGAAAATTAAGTTGGGCTCGGCTGCATTGCATACATGCTTAATATGTTGTATTGTGTGGGCTAAGGCCCAATGGGCATCTGTGGGCTTAGAGCCCAAACTTCGTTTAATGGGGATTTACACACTGAGTCTCGGTGACTCACCCCTTCTGCTTAATTTTGCAAGTAATCATTAGGTCGCGGATTTGGGAGCCGAGGCGGACTTGCGGTGGCCATATCATGTTTTTCTCGTAAATTCGTTCTCTTATTTACACGTATTTTTAATTGGGGTTTTATTATTTAATAAGGCCACTATAACTTTGGATTTGGGATTTATATTTGCATTGTTATTACACATTTTATGCCACGTCTAATATGGGTTTTTTTTAAATACAATAATAAAACATAAACCATCATTTTCTTTAAAAGGTGTTAACAAAAGATAACATGCGATTAACTAATTGATTCAGAAATTTTACTTAAAACAGAAACATCCTTTTCAACTGTCAAGTTTTATGAAATTCCTTAAATTCGACTTTCGACAAATAAACCTGACTTCGAAATTTCAGTTCAAGTTAAACAACTACTTTAAATTTTCCCTGAAATGAAATAACGAAATGCAAAGTTTTTTCTAAATCACGATTGAGTTAGTTTTTCCAAAAAATTCCTTTCCTATAGCATACCAGATTTGGTCGTAGCGTATTGACCCGGTTTGGGCTGTTACACGATTGAACATTAGGAATAAGAAGGATACCATTGTCACGACATGAGACAAGGAAGGTCCCGTATAAGACCATGTCTGGGACATGGCATCGACCCTGAACGGAGATCTCGTGTAAGACCATATCTAGGACATGGCATCGACATCGATATAAATCTCGTATAAGGCCATTTTTAGGAAATGGCATCGACATCACTATGAGATCCCGTGTAAGACCATATCTGGGATATGGCATTGACACCGCTATGAGATCCCGTGTAAGACCATATCTGGGATATGGCATCGGCATCGAGATGTGGTCCCATGTAAGACCTTATCTTGGATATGGAATTGGCATCGTGTTACATGTATGATGAGATTTAGTATCCTTCGATATTCCAAGTAGTTTAACGGGTAAAGAGCTAAGCTTATATTAAAGATGACAAAGAGATAAGTCTATGTTCAAGAGAATAAAAGTGCTAAAGTTATGTGATGGAGTGCTACAGGTACCCATGAGTAACTTACGAGAAATGGATGCAAAATTTGAAATGTGATTTGGTAAGAATAAGCATGAGTAAGTACATCAATGTGCTTGAGAAATTATGTTGCTATTATTCAATGAGATGAATGGATGCTATCATAATTCTTTATGTTGCTACTTATTTCATGCAAACTTACTAAGCTTTATGCTTACCCTTTTCATTTCCTTTTTCCTTATAGTATCGCCAAGCTAGCTAGGGGATCGTAAGACGTTAGAGTTCGGATCACACTATCAACTATTCTTTTAGTATAGTAAAGTTGATTTATTTTGGGTATGGCATGTATAGGAACTTGGTCATTTTGTTATGTCATATTTGATAGCCAAAGTGTTGGCTATTAATGCCATTCAATTCATTTTGTAAATGGCAATTTGGAATTGGCCAATACTTGTTAAGTTTTATATATATTCAATGATGATGAAATTCATGAAGTGCAAGCTCGTGCAATTGATTGAGTAATGTGTGAAGTGTATGCATGAAGAATTAGTGATTGTTCATAGTGCATTATTGCTATGTTATGTGTTACTTGAGATGGTATAAGTGTGTTTACTTTTCAGGGAGACAATTGGCTTGGTAAATAGCCTTATAATTGTCCACACGGGCGTGTGTCTAGGCCGTACACGCCCGTGTGTGACACATGAGCGTGTGTCTAGGCCGTGTGTGACACACGGTCAGCCCCATGGGTGTGTTGATAGGCCGTGTGTCCCCCGTATCCAATTTACAAAAAACTCAATTCGTCACACGGGCCAGCACACGAGCATGTGACTAGGTCGTGTGCCTCCACGTGGTTGCTGACGTCATAAACAGAATACCAAGGTTTTCACACATGGGTGAAGACACGGGCGTGTCATGGCTGTGTGAGGGACACGGGCGTGTGTCAGGCCGTGTGAAAACCCCTGTACGTTCGAAATGATAAATAAAATCCACACATGCAAGGAACTTGGGCGTGTGTAACCACATAGCTTGCCCATACGGGCGTGTTCCACTCCACACGGGCATGTGGCCCTATTTCAAGCAAAAAAAATTTAAGTGTTCAAGAGTTTTCGATTTAATCTCGAGTCACTCGGTATGGATGTTTTGGGTCTCATAGACCCATAATTAGGTCGTTATGATCTCGAATAAAAAGTTTTAAGTTGAAATGAAATTCCATGGTTCGATGTTGTATGTTTGAGCAGGTTAGGTACAGTAACGCCTCGTGCTCGGTTCTAGCATCGGATAAGGGTAAAGGGTGTTCCATTTAGTGGTATCAGAGCTATAGTTTAGTTGATTCTCGGACTAACGTAGCGTATGCACGAGTCTAGCTATACATGTCATACATATGAGTATTTACATAATGATAGTGTGACGACTCCTAACATTTTAAATTATGCTTTCATATAGTAAATGGATCCCGATAGAGCTGTGGCGGATGATGTAAAAAGTAACACACCGGCCCCCGCCCAAGGGACGGTGCCGATTGAGAATGAGAATAGATCAGCAACTGTAAGTCAGAGGATGAGAAGAGGCTAGGGAAGCCTTCCTCCACATGATGAAAGCCTGGTATACAGAGTTCGTTTGTACAAACCAGAATACTCAACCCCTTCCACCCCCACCTATTCCTTAGCCTACCCCTGTAGCTCCCCAAGTTGTAGAAGTGGTGAGAAGAGAAAAGCCTCCGATTGATAGAATCCGAAAACAAGAAGCCGGGGAATTTCGAGCTAGTAAAGATGATGATCCGGAGAGGGCAGAACTTTGGCTTGAAAATACCATTAGGGTATTCGATGAGTTATCCTGCACGCCTGAAGAGTGCATGAAATGTGTGGTGTCTCTCTTAAGAGATTCACCCTATTAGTGGTGGAAAACCCTTATGTTAGTTGTACCAAGGGAGAAAATCAATTGTGAGTTTTTCCAAGAAGAGTTCTGTAAGAAGTACATTAGTCAGAGATTTATTGATCAGAAGAGAAAGAAATTCCTTGAACTAAAACAGGGTTGGATGACAGTAACCGAGTATGAGTATGAGTTTGTAAGACTTAGTAAATATGCTCGAAAGAGTGTATCCATTGAAGCTATTATGTGTAAAAGGTTTGAGGATGGATTAAATGAGGATATCCGATTATTTGTTGGTGTCCTAGAATTAAAGGAATTTGTTGTGTTAGTGGATAGAGCTTACAGAGCCGAGGAGTTGGTTAAAGAGAAAAGAAAAGCTGAGATTGAGTCTCGCGACTCAAGAAAGAGACAAATGAGTAAGTCAATTCAATCCTCATCCAAGAAGTCAATAGATTTCACTACACGATCAGCTACTTCAGCTGGGTTTTCGAATAGAAGTAAGGGTAAACAGTACTCGGGGTCTAAAGCTCGGACCACTTCAATTACTAGTGTGGGTAACGTTCGACCGAATAGACCAGAATGCTCACAGTGTGGCAGACGTCACCCAGAGAGTGCCGAGCACATGAGAGAGCCTGTTCTAAGTGCGGTTCCCAAGATCATTTTATTAGAGAATGCCCTGAGATGGTCAAAAAAAAGAAAATTTAGAGTGTAAGATCGGGAAGTACTACTAGAGGGAGACCACAGAGAAACCCGAGAAGTGGAACGAGTAGTAAGAATTCACCTAGAAAGCAAACTGCAAAACCCGAGGGTAGAGCGCCTGCAAGGATTTACGCTATTCGTGCTCACGAAGAGGCGCCATCCCCTAATGTAATTACGGGTATTTTTTCTCTCCATGATACTCATGTTGTTGCTTTAATTGATCCAGGATCTACCCACTCATATATTTGTATGAAATTAGCATCTAGTATGTGCATGCCTGTAGAGTCTACAGGATTCGTGATAAAAGTGTCCAATCCTTTAGGTAAATGTGTATTAGTTGACAAGGTATGCAAAGATTTCCCTTTGATGATTAGAGGTCATTATTTTTTGGCGAATCTCATGCTATTTCCATTTGATGAATTCAATGTAATTCTTGGTATGGATTGGTTAACTACTCATGATATGATAGTAAATTGTGGAAAGAAATACATTGAGTTAAAATATGAAAATGGGGATATTCTTCGTGTTGAATTAGATGAACATGATAGATTGCCTATATTGATTTCTCATATGTCAGCCCAAAAATACATAAGAAAGGGATATGAAGCTTTTCTTGCTTTTGTGATGAATGCCAAAGAGACCGAGTTAAGAATTGAATCAGTGCCGATAGTATGTGAGTATCCAGATGTATTCACAGAGGAATTGCCAAGGTTGCCTCCGATTAGAGAGATTGAATTTGGCATTGAGATAGCCCCTGGTACTGCACCTATATCGATTGGTCCATACAGAATGGCTCCAACTGAGTTGAAAGAATTGAAGGCACAGTTACAAGAGTTAACGGATAAAGGTTTCGCAAGACCGAGTTATTCTCTGTAGGGTGCTCCAGTATTACTTGTGAAAAAGAAAGATGGTTCAATGAGATTATGCATAGATTATCGACAGCTTAATAGGGTAAAAGAACAAGTACCCATTGCCAAAGATCAATGATTTGTTTGACCAATTAAAGGGAGCCACTGTGTTTTCCAAGATAGACTTGAGGTTTGGATATTATCAGTTAAGAGTTAAAGATTCAGATGTGCCGAAAACCGCATTCTGGACAAGGTATGGTCATTGCAAATTTTTGGTTATGCCTTTCAGTTTAACAAACGCCCCTACTGTGTTTATGGGTTTAATGAATCGCATCTTTCGGCCATATTTGGATAAATTTGTTGTGGTTTTTATTGATGATATACTGATTTATTCTCGTGATGAGAATGAGCGCGCTTAGCACTTGAGGACTATTTTGCAAATTTTATGAGATAATCAGTTATATGCCAAGTTTAGTAAAAGTGAATTTTGGCTTAAAGAAGTCAGGTTTTTGGGGCATATTGTTTCGGGAGATGGAATTTGAGTTGACTCGAGTAAAGTTTTAGCTAGTGTTGATTAGAAACTGCCAAGAAATGTATCAGAGGTTAGAAGTTTTCTGAGTTTAGCTGGCTATTACAGATGGTTTGTTAAGGGAGTTTCCATGATAGCTACTCCAATGACGAGGCTATTATAGAAAGATGTAAAGTTTGAATGGATAGAAAAGTGCCAATAGAGTTTCAAGAAACTAAAGGCATTGTTGACTAAGGCTCCAGTTCTAGTGCAACTTGAACCAGGAAAAGAATTTGTGGTTTATAGTGATGCATCCTTGAATAGATTGGGCTGTGTTCTTATGCAAGAGGACAAGGTGGTAGCATCTGCTTCTAGACAGTTAAAGTCGCGCGAGAAGAATTATCCGACGCATGATTTAGAGTTGGTTGCCATTGTGTTTGCATTAAAGATATGGAGACATCATTCGTATGGTGGAAAATGTCGGATATTCACTAATCATAAAAGCCTAAAGTACTTGATGACTCAAAAGAATTGAACCTAAGGTAATGAAGATGGTTGGAGTTGATAAAGGATTATGAGCTAGTGATTGACTACCACCTGGGAAAGGCGAATGTGGTCGCCGATGCTTTGAGTAGAAAATATTTGTTTGCATTGAGGGTTATGAATACACGGTTGGCCTTGACAGATGATGGCTCTATTCTAGCTGAGTTGAGAGCTAGATCAATGTTTCTCCAAGAGATTTATGAAGCTCAGGAAAGTGACAGTGAGTTGCAAGCCAAAAGAGTTCAATGTGAGTCAGGTGTTGAGTTAGACTTTCGTATTAGTTCTGACGGATGTTTGATGTTCCAAGGCAGAGTCTGTCTACTGAGAGATGATGAGCTTATTCAGAAAATTTTATACGAGGCACATAGCGGATGTCTATCTGTACATGCAGGCAGCACAAAAATGTATAATGACTTGAAGAAATGGTATTGGTGGCCGAGTATGAAGAAAGATATATCTGAGTTTGTATCGAAATGCTTGGTTTGTCAGCAGGTGAAAGCTGAACACCAAATACCTTCAGGTTTCCTTCAGCCTATTATGGTTCCCGAGTGGAAATGGTATTGTATTACTATGGACTTTATGACGGGTTTGCCTTTGACACCGAGTAAGAAAGATGCCGTATGGGTTGTAGTTGATAGACTTACGAAGTCGGTCCATTTCATACCGGTATGTGTTCATTATTCACTTGATAAGTTGGCAGACTTGTATGTTTTTGAAATTGTGAGACTGCACGGAGTGCCTTTGTCGATTATATCAGATAGAGATCCAAGATTCACATCACGATTTTGGAAAAACTTGCAATAAGCCTTAGGCACAAAGTTGAGTTTTAGTACAGCTTTTCACCACAAACTGACTGACAGTCAGAGAGAGTAATACAAATACTCGAAGACATCCTCAGATGTTGTGTTTTGGAATTTCAAGGCAGCTGGGAAAAGTACTTACCGTTGGTAGAGTTTGCCTACAATAACAGTTTTCAGTCGAGTTTGAAAATGGCGCCTTATGAGGCATTATATAGGCGCAAGTGCCGAAAGCCTTTATATTGGACTGAACTTAAAGAAAATCAGATTCACGGGGTAGATTTGGTTAGAGAAACCGAAGAGAAGGTAAAAATAATTCGTGATTGTTTAAAAGCTGCTTCTGATAGAAAAAAGTCCTATGCAAAACTGAAACAGAAAGAGATTGAGTTTCAAGTTGGTGATAAGGTATTTTTGAAAGTACCACCAAGGAAAAAAGTTCTCAGATTTGGTAGGAAAGGCAAGTTGAGTCCGTGTTTTATACGACTATATGAGGTTACCGAGAGGATAGGACCGTATGAGGCTTGGCTTTGCCATCTGAGCTAAAAAAGATTCATGATGTGTTCCATGTATCTATGTTACGTCTCTACCAATCAGACCCTTCGCATGTGATTGTACCAACAGAGGTAGAAATTCAACCAGACATGACTTATAGTGAAGAGCCGATTAAGATTTTGGCACGAGAAGTCAAACAATTAAGGAATAAAAGTATCGCTCTTGTGAAAGTACTATGGCAAAGACATGGGGTAGAAGAGGCTACATGGGAGCCCGAGGAGGCTATGAGAAACCAATATCCCAACCTTTTTACCGGTAAGATTTTCGAGGACGAAAATCCCTAAAAGAGGGAGAATTGTAACATTCCGATTTAGAGCCTAGCCAAAAAAGTGGTCGCGGGACCAGAAATCCGAAGTAGAAATATTTGTTTTATGATTTTTATGAGGTCTAGGATATGCTTGCATGATTGTGTGAAAATTTCATGAAGAATTTTTATAATTTATTGATCAAATTGTCCATTAGGACTAAATTGCAAAGATTGAAAAATATGAGATTCTAGAAGATTCAAGTATGAAATAGCATTAGAAAAATTATTAGAAGACCTTATTTAGCAATTAGACCAATATATGTTAAGATGGACAAAAATAGACATGGGGAGGAAAAATCTCAAGAAAGGGGCCTTAAGGGCATTTTTGTCATTTGGTTAATAAAAGAATTAAAAGCCAAAAATGGTTTCCATCTTCTCCATGCTTGGCCGAAAATTACAAGGACTCCATAGCTAGGGTTTCTTCAACTTTCAAACTTGATTGTAAGTACCTCCTAGCTTCGTTTTTAATGTTCTTCGTATTTTTTAGATCCTCGTAGCTCGATTTAGCTATTTCTAGCTATATTTTGAGCTAGGGTTCATTTTCAAAAATATACCCATGTATGACATGCATGCATTTTGGTGATTTATGGAGGAATATGAAAGATTGATGTATGATAAACATCGTTTTCTAGGAGATTTTCATGGAAAATTCATAAAAAGGACTAAATTGTAAAAGTCATGAAAATGGTCATAAAGGAGTGAACTAGTGGAAATTGGGGGCTGTTGTAGTTATGAAAATGATTCAGCTAGGCTTAAAATGCAAGAAAATTGAATGAAAATCATTTTACGAGCCTAGGGGCAAAAGTGTAAATATGTGAAAGTCTAGGGGTAAAATCATATTTTTCCCAAAGTATGATTCATGGGTTATTTTAGGTAATGTAATTATTAAACAAGTGAAATTGTTATTATATATCAACAAACACAAAGCCCAGACCAAAACCGAGGCAAGAACAAGGTGGTGGACTAAATTGAACAATTCCATATATATTTTAGTATCGAGGTAAGTTTATGTGAAATTAAAGCTACATAATGTTATTATGTTTTTAATTACTTGATATTATGAGAAATGAATATTATTTCTATGAAATTGATAATGATACCTCAATGAGAGTATAATGAAAATATGTTAAGTCGAAATCCCGATTGAACCTTAAGAATAAAAAGGATACCATTGTCACGAGATGAGACAAGGAAGGTCCCACATAAGACCATGTCTGGGACAAGGAATCGGCACCAAATAAAGGAAGGTCCCGTATAAGACCATGTTTGGGACATGGCATCCGCACCGAATAGAGATCTCGTGTAAGACCATGTCTGGGACATGGCATCGACATTGATATACGATCTCGTATAAGACCATATCTGGGATATGGCATCGACACCGCTATGAGATCCCGTGTAAGACCATATCTGGGATATGGCATCGACATCGAGATGTGATCCCATGTAAGATTATATTTGGGATATGGGATTGGCACCGTGTTACATGTATGATGAGATTTGGTATCCTTTGATATTCCAAGTAGTTCAACGGGTAAAGAGCTAAGCTTATATTAAAGATGACAAAGAGCTAAGTCTATGTTCAAGAGGATAAAAATGCTAAAGTTATGTGATGGAGTGCTATAGGTACCCATGAGTAACTTACGAGAAATGAATGTAAAATGTGAAATGTGATTTGGTAAGAATAAGCATGAGTAAGTACATCAATGTGCTTGAGAAATTATGTTGCTATTATTCAATGAGATGAATGAATGCTATCATAAGTCTTTATGTTGATACTTATTTCATGCAAACTTACTAAGCTTTATGCTTACCCTTCTCATTTCCTTTTTCCTTGTTGTTTCGCCAAGCAAGCTCGGGGATCGTAGGACGTCGGAGTTTGGATCACACTATCAACTATTCTTTTGGTATAGTAAAGTTGATTTATTTTGGGTATGGCATGTATAGGAACTTGGTCATTTTGTTATGTCATATTTGTTAGCCAAAGTGTTGGCTATTAATGCCATTCAATTCATTTTGTAAATGGCAATTGGGAATTGGCCAATACTTGTTAAGTTTTATATATATTCAATGATGATGAAATTTATGAAGTGCAAGCTCGTGCAATTGATTGAGTAATGTGTGAAGTGTATGCATGAAGAATTAGTGATTGTTCATAGTGCATTATTGCTATGTTATGTGTTACTTGAGATGGTATAAGTGTGTTTACTTTTTAGGGTGACAATTGGCTTGGTAAATAGCCTTATAATTGTCCACACGGGTAGACACACGGGTATGTGTCTAGGCCATATGTAACATACGGTCAGCCCAATGGGTGTGTTCATAAGTCGTGTCCCCTGTATCCAATTTACGAAAAACTCAGTTCGTCACACGGGCCAGCACACGGGCCAGCACACGGGCATGTGACTAGGCCGTGTGCCTCCACGTGGTTGCTGACGTCATAAACAGAATACCAAGGTTTTCACACACGGGTGAAGACATAGGCGTGTCATGGCCATGTGAGGGACACGGGCCATAGACACGGGCGTGTACCAGGCCGTGTGAAAACCCCTGTAGGTTCGAAATGAAAAATAAAATCCACATGAGCAAGGAGCATGGGCGTGTGTGACCACACAGCCTACCCACACGGGCGTGTTCCACTGCACACGGACATGTGGCCCTGTTTCAAGCAAAAAAAATTCTAAGTGTTCAAAACTTTCCAGTTTAATCCCGACTCGCTCGTTATGGATGTTTTGGGTCTCGTAGACCCATAATAGGGACGTTATGATCTTGAATAAAAAGTTTTAAGTTAAAATGAAATTCCATGGTTCGATGTTGTATGTTTGAGCAAGTTAAGCACGGTAATCCCTCATGCCCGGTTCCAACCTCGGGTACGGGTAAAGGGTGTTACAGTATTGATAGGCCATGTGTCCCCCTACATGCTAGGTTGACAAGTCAGAATACCCAGTAGTAATCTCACGGGCAGAGACACGGCCGTGTGTGTCAACTGTGTGGAAGACACGGCCATAGGGCATGGGCGTGTGCCCAGGCCGTGTGAAGTCTGCACCTGAAATTATGAATTTAATTCAACACACGGTCTAAGGAAACATGTGTATGCCTTAGCCATGTGACCTTATTGAGATGATGACGTCAGAAACAAAATGTCAAGTTTTTACACATGGGTTAAGACACGGGCGTGTCTAGGCCGTGTGAGGGACACGGGCCATTGACACGGGCGTGTGTCTGGCCGTGTGAAAACCCCTGTAGGATCAAAATGGAAAATAAAATCCATTCGGACTAGGGACATGGGCGTGTGTGACCACACGGTTTGCCCACACGGGCGTGTCCCTAAGCACACGGGCGTCTGGCCTATTTTAAGTAAAACTTTTCTAAGTGTTCAAAGTTTCCGGTTTAGTCCTGAACCTCTCCGTAAGTGTGTTTAAGGTCTCGTAGACCTATAAGAGGGACGTTATGATCTCAAATGAGAATTACTTCAAATTATAATGAAATTTTATAGTTCAAAGTTGTATGTTTGAGCAAGTTAAGTATGGTAATGCCTCGTACCTGGTTTCAGCGTCGGATACAAGTAAGGGGTGTTACATTGACAGCTAAGCATGACAACCCTTTTATTGGTTAAATCGAAGGTATCCAAACCTTATAAACCTAGAATCCATAATTATACAGGAACTTTTCGAGAATTCTTACTTCTCTTTCCTCTAATCCATGAGTACAAGGAGGCTTAGAGGCTTACCAAATTATCAAATTCTCGACATCCCATGCTCAAATCTCACATTACCACCTCATGCAAAGCTTTCTTGAACATATTCTTCTTCCTTGGAGCAACTGAAGAAGACTTTGCAGACATGAAGGAGATTACCAGTTAATTCAAGAGAATTCTTTTCTCTCCACCCATATATATATATATATATATCTCTTAATTTGCACGTCTCCTTAGACTATTGTAGCCATCCGTTGCTAATTATTTTGTCTCCCACTAAGGAGTCAATCGGTTCCAATTTAACTAAATCATAATTGAAATTTAACTATTCATAATTCAACAACTAAAATTTCTAAATTTTCCAATAGAGCCCACCAACAATCATTCTGTTCAAATAACTCCTAACTTTCCTTTACTTTCGGGACATAAGAGAAAACCGATTGTGATAGTGCCACTAGAGTTGTTGGGTTATCTCCTCCTGTTCAGTTTAGCTTAAAAAATTTATGCCGTCCAAAGAGTAGAGTTCCTAAACAAAAGACAAAAAAAATGCTTCTTTTTTTTGTTAAGAGAGTCAAAAATAAAATCTAACTAAGCAAAAAAAAAAAAAAAAAAAAGGAGTTCAAGTTCAAAATTTTTACAAATTTGAAAAAGAAAAAGAAAAGTAGTTCAGATTCAATAGGAGTTTTGTTTGGATGTCGCGCCTTCTTCTTCCTTTTTCTGGGTCCTCAACAATTTATTGACTTCTATTTGAAAGATAGGAATTGTGGCATCAGCAGGCCATGTTTTGGATGCATAATACTTTGTTGGGAGTCAAAATCCCTTTTTCATGTTAAAAAATTGGGAAACTGTCTTGATCCAAACTCTCATGTAGAATTCTTTGATGGTTGTAGAAATAGTTCTGATATGCCCATGGGAACTCTAGCTTGCTTACACAGGGCGATGGAAACACAAAAATATAGACTTTTTCAGCACATTTTGAGCTCTAATTCATTCAGTTTCGTAGTAAATTTTGTCCAAAATCACACTTCAATTATAAAATAAATAATTTGCACATAGATTATTAACATATTGAATTTTAATTATTTTTATAATAATTTTGCACAAATTTGGTTTATTTTCGGCAATTTTGCACAAAAGGTGAAAATTGGCTTAGTAGACACCTCGAAGGGCTTGAACCGTTGGAGAAATTTTTGCATCAAGTGAACCAAGAGAAAGTAAATTGGGTTAAAAATTAATATAAAGCCTGAAGGAGAAAGTGGCCCAGTATGCCAAGAAAAAAAGACTGATACACCAGGCAAATAGGCAGCCCAAAACTGTCCAATAAGCTGACACAATTAGCTGATCTTTTTTTTATTTTTATTCTTTCAAATCGGCCCTCAAAATTTCCTTAAAATCCATTTAAACCCCTCTATTTTTGTGCCTTTGAAAATTTACCACAAGCTAAATTCAGCAAAGTTTGAAACATTCAAACTTGCTTGTTGTATGGCCGGCAAAGGAAGAGTGTGAGACTGCTAATTATTTGCTATTTTTAGTCACCACTCACACCTATAAAAACCCACCTTTGTTACCTCATTCAACACACCATTCATTCCACTACATCTCTCTCTTTTTCACTCACTTTCTCCCTTCCATTCCCTTCTTTGTTTTCCCATTTCCCTTACTAATTTCCCTCTTGGAAAAGAGCCTTATTCCACCTTGGAATAGTATCATTCAATTTTTGTAAAGGCCTTGATTCAACACAACGAGCAGAGAAAAAGAGGAGCGCACTAGTCTGGATTTATAGAAATACTGTATTTGCTTCCTAGTTCCCTTCTCTTTAATTTTCTTGTTTATGTTGTGAGCATGAATATGAGTAATTGTTTTGTTGTTGTTATTGCTCTAATTAAAATGAATTAAATTAATTCATGTTAGATTAATTGCCTTCTGTCCACTTGAATTTTTAAAATCATGCTTGTGTTGTTATAGGCCTTGGTGAGTTGTTCAATTAAATAAAATAATGCTTATGTTATACGTGCATTATAAAATGTAAGGCAACGAATGAATTAATTATTAAACATAGTGAAATTATAATTAATTAACACGATATTTAATTGGTGCATGTTTAATCTTCTAAGGTAATTAAAGGTTAAATTAGCGACGGTATTAAACGGTACCTTAGCCTTGCATAACCTGCAAGATTATTGTGATTAAACTGTTTCAATATAGAAATATATTATTACCTCACTTAGTCTTATATGTGCTTATTAAGATTGATTAATTCTTTGAATTAGCATTGAAAAATGTTCAAGAGATTGTTAATTTAGTAAGTATGTATTTGCAGTAGTTAACAACTTAGGAAATGACTATAACCTAATTCTTATAACCCATCTTGGCAAAACGACCCTAATTTCTCTTGGAGTAACCAAGGGGCTACCCAGCAACACTTATGCACAACCTAGACCGACCCAGCCACCTGTATTTACCCAACAAGTTAAAAAAAAACCTCAAGCTAAATCTTCCAATGGCTTAGAAAATCTATTGAAGGCATACATAGCGAAAAATGATGTCTTAATCCAAAGCTAAATAGTCACATTGAAAAACCTGGAAAACCAAATGGGTCAGCTTGCGACTGATCTTAGGAACTGACCACAAGGTGCGTTGCCTAGTGATACGAAGAACCCGAGAAATCCAGGGAAAGAGCATTGTAAAACACATACATTGAGGAGCGAAAAGACATTAGAGCCCAATACTGTTGAAGTTGAAGAGGAGCCAACTGATGCTTAAGATTCAGTGGAAGTTAAACCAAGTGTTGAAATTCCAGCTTCACCAGAACCAGAATCTGCAAAATCTGATAAGGTAACTTCTAACCCAGTCAATTCTAATAAACTAACAACTTCGTTAGATGCAGAATTGCCACAAAAGATGAATCAACCAGTTCAAGTTAAAAATCCTCCACCATCTTACCCTCAAAGACTTCAAAAGCAGAAACAGAAAGTCTAATTGAAGAAATTTTTAGATGTACTGAAGCAACTTTATATCAACATTACGTTGGTAGAAGCACTTGAGTATATGCCAAACTATGTCAAATTCATGAAGGATATCATGTCTAAGAAATGGAGACTTGGAGAATTTGAGATGGTAGCCTTGACAAAGGAATGCAGTGCATATCTTCAAAATAAACTACCCCCAAAGATGAAGGACCCTGGATGTTTTACCATATGTTGCAACATTGGAGCAACTTATTATAGTAAGGCATTATGTAATTTTGGTACAGGGATCAACTTGATGCCTATGTCTATATTTAGGAAGTCAGCGATAGGTGAAGTTAGACCTACTATGGCTACACTTCAATTAGCAGATCGATCCTTAGCACATCTAGAAGGAAAAATCGAGGATGTATTAGTACATGTAGATAAATTTATTTTTCCTATTGACTTTGTTATTTTAGACTTTGAAGCAGATAAAGAGGTGCCAATCATCCTAGAGTGGCCTTTCCTAGCAACTGGAAGGACCCTTATTGATGTGTAGAAGGGCAAGCTTACTATGCGTGTTTAGGACAATCAGGTAACTTTTAATGTTTTTAAGTCTATGCGATTCCCTAACATAGTTGATGATTATTCTGCATATTTGAGTTAGAGGATTTATTTATAGAATGGGAACTCAACTCTGTTGAGGACCCATTGGAACACGTTTTAATGTCAAACCCTACAAGTGATGAAGAGCGGGAGGAATACTTAGCTTTGCTAGAAGCTAATCAAAGGGGATTTAATCCTCAATCCCATTTGAATCTTTAGAATTAGAAAGAAGAGACTATGTTCAAACAAAAGCGTCAGTCGAAGAACCACCTAAATTATAACATAAGCTACTTCCCTCGCACTTAAAATATGTTTATTTAGGTAACACTTTGACTTTGCCTGTGATTTTTTCAATTGAGTTAACTGAAGAGTAGAAAGAGAAACTCATTTCAATGTTGAAAAAAATCAAGAAGGCCATCAGATGGACCATAGCTGATATCCGTTGTATTGGCCCATCCATTTGCATGCATAAAATCATCCTAGATGATGGCGAGAAAGGGATGATTAATGGGCAATGAAGACTGAACCCCTACTATGAAGGACGTGGTAAAGAAAAATATTATAAAATGGTTAGATGCGGGTTAATTTACCCTGTTTTAGATAGTTCATCGGTAAGTCTGGTCTAGTGCGTGCCAAAGAAAGAAGGTATTATGGTCGTTGAGAACGAGAATAACTAGTTAATATTGACCAAAACAGTTATGGGATGGAAAATTTGCATAGATTACCGAAAGTTGAACAAGGCAACTAGGAAAGATCACTTTCCTTTGCCGTTCTTGGACCAGATGCTGGATAGGCTCACCGGATGAGATTATTAGTATTTTCTCGATGGATACTTGGGATACAATCAGATCATAGTAGCACCGAAAGATCAATAAAAAAACAACATTCACATACTCGTACAGTACATTTGTATTTAGATGCATGACATTTGGTTTATGTAATGCACCAACTATATTTCAAATATGTATTATGGCTACTTTTACTTACATGGTTGAAAAGTATTTGGAAGTTTTTATGGATGATTTTTCAATGTTTCGAGACACTATGATGTTGCTTAGCAATCTAGCCAAGGTACTAAGGTGGTGTGAAGAAACAAACCTTGTATTCAACTGGGAAAAGTGTCATTTCATGGTATGAGAAAGTATTACTCTGGGGCACCAAATAAAGAGACATGGAATCGAGGTAGATAAATCAAAGGTAGATGTTCTCGAGAAACTCCCACCTCCAACATCTATAAAAGGTGTTAGGAGCTTTTTGGGACATGCCAAATTCTATCGAAGATTTATCAAGGACTTCTCCAAAATCGCTAAACCCTTATGCAAATTATTGGAGAAACACATGATATTCAACTTTGAAGAAGCATGTTTGAAAGCATTTAATGATCTGAAAAATCGGTTAGTTTCGGCACCCATTATTGTCACACCAGATTGGGATTTTCCATTTGAGTTGATGTGTGATGCAAGTGACTTTACGATAGGAGTTGTGATGGGCCAACAAAGGAACAAAGTTTTTCATCCCATCTACAATGCAATTCGGAATCTGACGGGAGCTCAATTGAATTATACGATAATAAAGAAATAATAACTTGCTATTGTATTTGATTTTGATAAGTTTTGATCCTATCTTGTAGGTACCAAAGTGATTGTCTATACGAATCATTCGAAAATTAAATATTTACTTGTCAAGAAAGAGGCCAAGCCGAGATTGATTCGATGGGTACTTCTACTCCAAGATTTCGATCTAGAAATTCAAGATCGAAAAGAGGTAGAAAATCAAGTAGCAGATCACTTATCTAGATTAGAGCCGTAAGAAGGAAATTCTATCTTTTTTACGGGATTCTGCCTACTATTGTTGGAACACTTTGGTTTTGATTGTTCTGAAGAAACGGGTCACTTGGGATTTCTTTCAGACAGAGTTTCGCAAAAAGTATATCAGTCAGTGATCCATTGATCAGAAACGAAAAGAATTTCTCGAGTTAAAACAGGGTCATATGACCGTATCTGATTACAAGCGTGAGTTTGTGAGACTCAGTCGATATGCCCGAGTGTGTGTTGCAACCGAGGATGCTATGTGTAAAAGATTCGAGGAAGGACTGAATGAAGACATAAAATTGCTTGTCGATTTACTTGGAATAAAAGAGTTCGTAGTACTTGTCGAGCGAGCTTGCATGGCTGAAGAGCTCGGAAAGGAGAAAAGAAAAGCTGAGTTCGAAGCTACAGATTTCCTCAAGAGATCAGCAAGTAAAACTTCTCAAATGGCATCAAAGAAGTTCTAAAATGACAGTAGCCGATCTAAGACTAATGCTGGGATTTCCATACGAGAGCTACCACCAGTGAGTTCACGAACCACCTCGATTGCTAGTGTTGGCAATACTCGACCGAATAAACCTGAGTGTCAACAGCGTGGTAGGCGACATTTTGGTGAATGTTGGGGCAAGTTCAACAACCGAGTTTGCTACAAGTGTGGTTCGCAGGATCATTTCATTCAGGACTACCCAGAAGTAACTGAGAAGGATAATTCTCAGAGTGTGAGATCGAGTGGTGCTGCAGTTAGAGGTAGGCCACCCCGAAATGCGAGAGGTAGAAGCGGTACTCAAAGAGGGACTTCAGAAACAGCTATTCGATCCGAGGCTCGTGCGCCTGCCAGAGCCTATGCCATTCGTGCCCGAGAGGAAGTTTCATCTCCAGATGTTATCACTGGTATATTTACTCTCTTTAACACTAGTGTAATTGCTCTGATTGATCCCAGTTCAACTCATTCCTATGTGTGTGAAACATTAGTATCTAGTAAGACTTCACCTATTGAGTCTACTGAGTTTGTGATTCAGGTTTTGAACCCCCTGGGCCGGTATGTGCTAGTTGACAAGGTGTGCAAGAATTGCCCTTTGATGATTCAAGATTCATGTTTTCCGGCTGATTTGATGTTACTACCATTTGATGAGTTTGATATCATTCTCGGCATGGATTGGTTAACTGTACACGATGCTGTAGTGAATTGTAGACAAAAGACTATTGATTTGCGGTGCGAGAATAATGAGATAATTTGAATTGAGTCTGCTGATTTAAATGGGTTACCAATAGTGATATCTTCGATGTTGACTCGGAAGCTTATGAGAAAGGGTTGCGAAGCTTACTTTGCTTATGTAATTGATAGTAAACTGACCGAAAAGAATATTGAATCTGTATCGGTTGTACGTGAATATTCGGATGTGTTTCCGGAAGAATTGTCGGGTTTGCCACCTGTTCGGGAGGTAGAGTTTGGAATCGAGTTAGTGCCGGGGACGAATCCGATCTCAATAGCTCCGTGTAGAATGGCACCAACTGAATTAAAAGAGTTAAAAGCTCAGTTGCAAGAGTTGACAGATAGAGGTTTTGCTCGACCGAGTTTCTCTCCCTGGGGTACATCAGTGTTATTTGTGAAGAAGAAAGATGGAACGTTGAGAATGTGCATCAACTATCGACAGCTCAATAAAGTGACCATAAAGAATAAATACCTGTTGCCGCGCATTGATGATTTATTTGATCAGCTAAAAGGAGCCTCAGTATTTTTGAAGATTGATTTAAGATCAGGTTATTATCAGCTGCGAGTTAGAGACTCTGATGTGCCTAAGACTACTTTCCGGATGAGATATGGCCATTACGAGTTCTTGGTGATGTCGTTCGGACTCACTAATGCCCCTGTAGTTTTCATGGATTTGATGAACAGAGTATTCAGACAGTATTTGGATCGGTTCGTGGTTGTGTTTATAGATGACATTCTGATCTATTCGCGTAATGAAAACGAGCATGATGAACACTTGAGACTTGTGTTACAGATTTTGTGATAAGTAGTTGTACGCGAAATTTAGCAAATGTGAGTTTTGATTACATAAAGATAGTTTTCTGGGGCATGTTGTTTCAGCATCAGATATTCGGGTTGATCCGAGTAAGATCTCAGCTATACTGGATTGGAGACCCCCACGGAATATTTCTGAAGTTCAGAGTTTTCTGGGGCTAGCCGGTTATTATAGAAGTTTCGTGAAAGGTTTCTCGATGATAGCAAATCCGATGGCAAAGCTACTTCAAAAAGATGTTAAATTCGAGTGGACGGAGAAGTGCCAGAAGAGTTTCGATCGGCTGAAAACCTTGTTGACTGAAGCTCCAGTGCTTGTTCAGCCAGAGTCGGGTAAAGAGTTTGTTATCTTCAGTGATGCATCCTTGAACGGTTTGGGCTATGTTTTGATGCAAGAGGGTAAGGTCGTAGCATATGCTTCGAGGCAGTTAAAACCGCATGAAAAGAACTATCCGACGCACGATCTCGAATTACCTACTATAGTTTTTACTCTGAAGATATGGCGCCACTATCTGTTTGGTGAAAAATGCCATGTCTATTCTGATCATAAAATCCTAAAGTACTTAATAACTCAGAAGGATCTAAATCTAAGACAACGACGATGGTTGGAATTATTAAAAGACTACGAGCTTGTGATTAATTATCACCCAAGAAAGGCTAATGTGGTTGCTGATGCCCTAAGCCGAAAATCACTATTTGCTTTACATGCAATGAATGCAAATATGGCTATGACTGATGATGGTACGATTATAGCAGAATTGAAGGCGAGACCATTATTTGTTCAACAGATTTGCGAAGCTCAAAAGGTTGATGATAACTTGATAACAAAAAGGAATCAATGTGGTTCGAATGCTGACTCAGAATTTCAGATTGATGCTGAGGGATGTTTGCGATTTAGAAACCGGTTATGTGTACCAAAGGATCCTAAGTTGATTCAGATGATTTGTATTGAAGCTCATAGTAGTAGATTGTCTATTCATCTGGGTAGCACAAAAATGTATAATGATTTGAAATAGCATTACTGGTGGCACGGTATGAAACGAGATATTTCAGATTTTGTGTCGAAATGTTTGATATGTCTGCAAGTAAAAGCCGAGCATCAGGTGCCATCTGGATTACTTCGGCCGATTATGATACCCGAATGGAAATGGGATCGAATCACGATGGATTTCTTATTTGGTTTACCGTTGACACCGAGCAAGAAAGATGCAATCTGGGTTGTTGTTGATAGATTGACGAAGTCGGCTCACTTTATTCCGGTCCGTACAGATTACTCGCTCGATAATCTAGCTGAATTGTACATTTCTCAAATTGTACGATTACATGGAGTACCTATTTCTATTGTTTCGGATAGAGATCCGAGGTTTACATCGCAGTTTTGGAAGAAATTGCAAGATGCATTAGGTACTAAATTACATTTCAGAACAGCTTTTAATCCCCAAACAGATGGTCAATCCGAGAGAATTATTCAAATACTTGAGGATATGTTGAGATGTTGTGTTCTTGAGTTTGAGGGTATGTGGGAAAGATACCTGCCTTTGATTGAATTTGCATACAATAATAGCTTTCAATTGAGTATCAAAATGGCACCTTATGAAGCTTTGTACGGTCGTAAATGTCGTACACCTTTATATTGGACTGAGCTCAGTGAAAATAAGATACACGGGGTCGATTTGATCAGAGAAACTGAATAGAAAGTGAAAGTAATCCGTGAAAGTCTGAAAGCAGCATCAGATAGTCAAAAATCATATGCGGATTTGAAACGGAAAGATATAGAGTTTCATATTGGAGATAAAGTTTTCCTGAAAGTCTCTCCGTGGAAGAAAATACTCAGATTTGGTTGCAAAGGCAAATTAAGTCCAAGATTTATTGGGCCGTGTGAGATTATAGAACGTATCAGGCCGGTTGCTTATAGATTGTTATTGCCACCTGAAATAGAAAAGATCCACAATGTTTTCCATGTTTCGATGCTTCGACAGTATAGATCTGAACCTTCTCATGTGATTAGTCCGTCCGAGGTTGATATACAATCTGATCTAACTTATGAGGAAAAACAGATCTATATCCTGGCTTGTGAAGTAAAAGAGTTGCGAAATAAGCAAATATCATTGGTTAAAATGCTTTGGCTTAAGCATGGAATCGAGGAAGCAACTTGGGAGCTTAAGGATTCCATGAAAGAACGTTATCCAAACCAATTCACCGGTAAGATTTCCGGGGACGAAAATCCCTAGGGGGAAGAGTTGTAACAGTCCGATTTTGGCCCTAATCGGAACGGTGGTTTCGGGACCACGAATCCGAGTCAAAAAAATATTTAAATATTATTTTCTATGTTAATTATATGTGAATTAGCATGTGTGAAAGTTTCGTACGAAAATTTGATTGTTTGTGTGCTTAATTAAATAAAAGGGCTTAATAGCGTAAAATGAAAAATTAGTGGTTAAATTCAAAAGGGCTGAATAATGGTTGTTCTTTTAATATGAAGGTTTTATGACGCAATTTTACCCTTTAATTATTGAATGGACGGCACTAATGTTACATTATATGGTTTTTATATTAAACATAAAAGTTATAATAATAAATAACATATTATAAAGTTATTATTTTAAATAAAACATGAAAAAAAGCTTGCATGTTCATCTTTCTATTGCCGAAACTAAGAGAAAAACAAAAGAAGAAAAGCTTTATAAGGTTCGGCACTTTGGAGGCTTAATTGGGTAAGTGATTTTGATCGATTTTCGATATTTTTTACATTTTTGAGATTGTTGCTTAGTATACTATCAAGCCCATACCCTAAGTTAAGAATTTGATGAATATTTTGAGATATGTTATTGATGATTAGTTGTGACTTTTGTTGTTAGTTGATGAAATATGAAATATATGTTTTAGATTAACATGTTTCGTAATGAGATTTTTGATGAAATTGAGTAATTAGGACTAAATTACAAAAATAAATTTTTGAGGGACTAAAATGCAAAATTAATGAAATGTATGGACTTGTATGAGTGTAAGGAACATTCAGCCTAAGCATTATATAGTCAAATTTTGAATATTTTGTGTTTTGTGCAATAGGGACTAAATTGTGAAAATATGAAATATTAGGGGTAAAAATGTAATTTTCCCACTATGTGTTTTTGGATTAAATTGAATGAAAATATTTTTGAATGAGCTTAATTTGAAATTATTTAGATCAAGAACAAAAAGGATCGAGATTGGATCAGGGAAAAGCGAAGTTGAACGAATAGTTGGGAAACATAGTCCGTCGATATCCGAGGTAAGTTTTTAAGCAATTGAGTTGAATTGAATTTAATGGAAGTATGTATATATATTATTGATATATTCGAGTGTGATACATATATAAGTATAGTATAGCCGAATGTGAGGTATGTATATGAGCTATTGGTATACCCGAATGGGATGTTGATTATTTGAGATTGAAATAGGCTAATTCGTAAATTTATATTGAGGTTTAATTCTTATGTGTGTTCATATGTATATAAATGTGTAACAAGATTGAGAAAGGCACTAAGTGTGCGAATTTAAAATACCGAGCACTAAGTGTGCGAAATCGGTCATTATGTACTAAGTGTGCGAATTTAAAATACCGAGCACTATATGTGTGAAATCGGTCAATGAACACTAAGTGTGCGAAGTTAATTATCGAGCACTATGTGTGCGAAATCGATTAATAAGTATTAAGGGTACGAGTTAATTTTCAATTCAAAGATCAAATTTGGTAAGTATTGAAACTACGAGATGTGGTATTTGAAATCAAGAGTAAGTGATTATTTGTGGATTTGATGGAATGTTTCTTTTAAATGTATAGTTTGGATGATATAAGTTTATATGTGCAAATGTTTACATAATCTTATTGATTGTTATATGAATTACAAAATGTGATTTGGATATGTGAAAATTTGGTATAAGATATAGGTTTGAATAGTTTGGAACTTGAATATATCGATAATGCATGGGAACAAAATATTCATGTTAGGTTCGGTTTGATTTTGAGAGATAAGAATGTTATGTGGTTGCACAAGTAAATGAGTAGTTGATATATCGTTGTCTATTAAATTTTTATTAAATTTTTGATATATTGATTTAATGCATTGTTACCACGAAGTTGCTTATAACTTACTAAGCTATGATAGCTTATTGTATGTGTTTAATTGCATTGTTTTATAGATTTTGGGAGGCAAGTTACGAGCTCGGGGATCATCGTCAATGTCTATCACACTATCGACTAATTTTGGTATTTTATAAGCTGAATTTTTGGAACTATGGCATGTATAGGCTGGGTTAAATTTAGAAATGATTGTTTTGGGCTAAGTATATGTATATATTATGCCATGCAAAAATGGATAAATCTTAACATTTAGGACTTATGCGAATCTGGTTATGGTGTTGGCTTATTATGAAAGTATATTTCATAGTGTAATTATGCTTGTGTTTGGTCGTATGGATTGATAATGGAGTTATTCATGATATGTACTTGATCAAGTATTTAGCTCATTTTAGAAGCATACCATATAGTATATTATGTGGGATGAATGTTCTTGGTTCGATTGAATATTGAGTTAGTTAATAGTTGTGAAAAGTTGACCATGTTATTTTGCATAATTGGGTAAGTAAGTTTCATGATATGTATGAATGATATTTTAGGTTATATATCTTTATTAAGTAAAGATATGTATAACTTATAAATAGTTCTTTTAGTAAGTCTAAAACATGTTCGAATAGAAGATGTCAGTGTCTATGAGATTCGGTCTTAGTATATGTATTGTATTGATAAGCTTGTAATGTGTCTTAGTAGTTATAATGGGATATGAATAAATGTATAAATTCTGTGAGAAGCTGAGTACATTATTGATGAAATGTTCATTAGGTTTATATTATTGAATATGTAATACTTTGGGCATATTCGGCCTTATGAGTTGCTTTAATATTTTGGTCATAATGTGCTTGTGTATTTGGCTATGAGATGTTTTAAAATAGTTTGGTAAATGGCTGGATGATTACATGCATGTGAGATAGTTTCTATGGTAATGTTTTAAAATGTTCTATAAATGAAATGGTATATTTATATGGATTCTTATATATGTGAAAGTGAGTGAATTATAATTATTAATAAAATTTTGATTAGCTATGATGTAATGTTATATAATTGTTGTATGTTCAATAATGAATTCGCAATTTGATAGTCATGTGAGTGAAGTTCATTTGATTCAAACTTATAATAAAGAAGTATAATTTATGTATATGAATGTCTATTCTGGGTTGGGTTTAGATCGGTAATGCCTCGTAACCCTAATCCGGTGACAGATACGGGTTAGGGGTGTTACAGATACAAATAAATGTAACACCCCTTACCCGAGACCGTCGCCAGAGTCGAGTACGAGGCATTACCAGACTTAACTTACTAGTTCAGGCCATAAAAATTTTCTTTTAAAATTAATTCATTCGCATACATCCAATGTGTTCCTAAAAAGGGCCTTCGAGGCCCTAAAACATGCAATTGAAACGGTTCGGGACCAAACAAGAAACATTAAAAATTTTCTGATTTCTTAAACAAATCAAAACAATTTATTTCACTATTCATAATGAAACTGTCCATTTGCGTCATAGTCACTAAATTGACTATAACTCGAGTTACGAAACTCAAAATTTAGATCTGTAATTTTTTGCTGAAACTAGACTCATATATCTTCTTACTATAATTTTTCCATAATTTTTTGTGTGGCCAATTAGTACAATTTATTAGTTAAAGTCTCCCCTATTACATTGTTTGACAGTTCTGACCCCTCTTCACTAAAAATCAATTATCTCATAATATACAATTCTTTTGCCTACACTGTTTCATTCATATAAAAATAGTCTCGATAAGATTTAATTCTATACCTCATTCACACCCTAATTCCATTTCTACTATCCTTAGTGATTTTTCAAAATCACGTCACTGCTGCTATCCAAAAACTGTTCCATTGCAAATTTTACTCTTTCATAATTTCTTTGTAATAACTATCATTTAGGCATACATAACACCCAAACATGTTCTTAATTAGCCATTTTAATGGCTAATCATTATCAAGTATTTACAAGCCATTCTTTAGCCATATCATAAGGACATACACACAAAATGGTTAAGTCCCTATACATACCATAACTTAAAACATTTCGAGTCACAAAATACCGAAATAATCCTTTGATAGTGTAACACCCCTTACTCGTATTCAACGCCGAAATAGAGTACGAGGTATTACCGGACTTAACTTGCTTGAACATAGAACCTTTGGGCTATAAAATTCGTTCGAATTAAAAACTTTTTCATTTACAATCATAACGTCCCTATCATGGGTCTACGAGACCCGTTACATATTCTCAGGATGTTAAGGGACCAAACCAGAACTTTTAAACACTTAGAAAATTTTGACATAAAATAGGGCCACATGCCCGTGTTCTTGGCCCATGTGCTCCACATGGCCTAGACACGCCCGTGTCCTCACCCGTGTGTAAAACCCTGAGTATTCTGTTTGTGACGTCAGCAACCTCATAAGGGTCACACGGCCTAGGCACATGCCCGTGTGGCTAGACCGTGGTCGACACTGACTTATAACACTAACTTGCAAAGGACACGTCCTATTGACACACCCATGGCGCTGACCGTGTGACGCACACGGCCTAGACACATGCCCGTGTGTCTACCCGTGTGGACAATTAGAAGGCTATTCTCCATGCCAATAGCCACCCTGAAACATAAGCACACATATACCAACACAAGCAACCCATAACATGACAATAACACACTATGAAGGATCACTAAACATCATTTGCATAAACTTTCACTTCATAAAACTCGTTACCATTAAAATATGAAACTTGATCAATATTGGCCAACTCCTAATGACCATATACAAAATGACTAAGTCCTTATACATGCCATAGATTCAAAAGGTTTTGCATTCACTTATACCTAACATGATAGCTTGATAGTGTGATAGCATCTCCGACGATCTCCAACCTGAGCTAGTATAAAACCCTACATGATATGAGAAAGGAAGGGGAGTAAGCTATAAAGCTTAGTACATATGTATGTAAATAATAAACAATTTATCACCATGCTTTTAAAAATCCTTATTTTGAGTTCTCAAGATAATGCCATCATTATTGCATAATCTTTCTCAATTCACTTATATTCATCTTGAGCTGTCTACTCGAGTTACAGTCACTAAATTATTTTTATCCGGAGCTACGGAACTCCAAATTAAGATCCGCTAATTTTCCTTGAAACTAGACTCACATATATTCTTACCATAAAATTTCCAGAATTTTTGGTTCAGCAAATTAGTACAGTTTATTCTTTAAAATCTCCCATGTTTCGCTGTCCGACAGTTCTGACCGCTCTTCACTAAAAATAAATTTTCTCATGGTACAGGACTCGAATGATGTTTCCGTTTGTTTCTCTACACATTAAGAAATTCAAGCATATAAATTTTTCCCTTGATTATTTTTTTATATTATTTTAATGAATTTACCAAGTCAGAACAGGGGATTTCGAAATCATTTTGACCTGGTCTCACTAAAACCCAAATATCTCATCATATAAAATTCTTTGGCTTATTCTGTTTCATTTGTGAAAAAAATAGACTCAATAAGATTTAATTTCATATCTTATTAAACTTATAATTCATTTTCCACCATTTTTGGTGAATTTTCAAAATGATACAATGCTGCTGTCCAAACTGTTTTGTTGCTAACTTTACTCTATCATTTTTTTCTTTGTATTGATTCTCATTTACACACTTATAATACTAAAGCATATCCATAGTTAGCCATGCCAATAGCTAGTCATCATCAAATATTTACAAGCCATTCATTGGCCCATTCAACTCACATATCAACAACAATATAAGTCTCAAATGCTTGGGCTTACTTACTCATACTTGTTCTTACTCATCACATGTTACATAATAATTTCATACTTGTATTATAATCATAGTACCTATATCACTTAATCACGTAGATTAGTACATTTTGCTAATGCAAACATAAAATCAATCCTCATCCTTCTTAACTTGAATAATGCTCTTAATCAACTTTGAGTAACTTAACTTGCTAATATCATTACTTGATTAACTTTCTTGTACCTTTTTCATTCTTTACTCTTTTGCCCGATGAATTAGTCGGAATTACGGAGGATGCTCAATCTCATCAAACATGGGTCTCGATGCAAATGTCATGTCCCAGACATGGTCTTACATGGAATCGCCTCATGATGCCGATGCCATATCCCAGATATGGTCTTACACGGGATCTCTTAACTCGGTGTCGATGCCATGTCCCAGACATGGTCTTACACTAGACCTTCCTTGTGTGTTTCCTTTGGAAACTTACCATTGACATGTCTTGACATGGTCTTACATAGTATCCTTGCCTCATGAAACTTGTCAAAGCCGTGTCTTGACTTGGAATTACATGATATCTTTGCCTTAGGAACTCACCAATACCATGCCCTGGCTTGGACTTACATGAAATCTTTGCCTTATAATATCTTATCAATGCCATGTCTTGACATGGACTTACATGATTTCTTTGCCTTAAGGCCGATGTCATGTCTTGACAAGGTCTTATACGGGCTTTCATTGTCTCATGTTGTGAATTAGGCATCCTCGGTATTCCAAACTTCAACTGAGACTTTCTTTTTACTTATTCTCATTAATTCCTTGTTTAAAAAGAACCTCATGGGAATAATGTACAATAAATAACATGATAAGTAAGTTAATGAAAATACTTAATAAGCCTTAAATTCATACAAACTTACCCCAGTACTCAAAATGTGTGTGGATGCTCGATTTAGTCCAACACTTTATCCTTGCCTCGGTTTCGGTCCGGGCCTCGTTTTTCTTAATCTATAATAACAATTTTACTTGTTTAATACTCACATTAATTAAATTGACTCATAATTCATACTTTGATAAAATTATGATTTTGCCCCTAAACTTTCACGTAATTACACTTCTGCCCCAAGGCCCATAAAATGATTTTCATTCAACTTTCTTGTATTTCAAGCCTAGCCGAATCATTTTCTTAACTATAGCAGCCCCTAATTTTCACTATTTCACTCATGTATAACCAATTTCATAATTTTTGCAATTTGGTCCTTTTATGCATTTTTCATGAAAATCACTTAGAAAAAAGATGTTTATCATACATCAAACTTCCATATTCTTCGAGGGGTAGACCACAGAAAAACCCAGGAAGTGGGGCTAGCAGTAGAGGTGCCCCTAGAGATTCTACTGTGAGATCAGAGGGTAAAACACCTGCAAGGACTTATGCCATTCGCGCTCGTGAAGAGGCATCATCCCCAAATGTGATTATAGGTACTTTTTCTCTTCATGATATTTCTGTTGTTACTTTGATTGACCCAAGGTCTACTCATTCGTATGTTTGTATGAAATTGATGTCTAGCATGAATATAATTGTTGAGTCTACAGAATTTGTGATAAAAGTGTCAAACCCGTTAGGCAAGCATGTAATAATTGACAAATTGTGTAGAAACTGTCCCTTGATGATTAGAGGTCATTGTTTTCCATCTAACCTCATGCTACTATCGTTTGATGAATTTGACCTAATTCTTGGCATGGATTGGTTGAATGTTCATAATGTGTTAGTAAACTGTGCTAGTAAGTTTATTAAACTGAGATGTGTAAATGGAGATATTATTCGGGTTGAATCAGGTGAATTGGATAGCTTGTCTGTAGTGATTTCTTCTATGGCAGCTGAGAAATGTATGAGAAAAGGGTATGAGTCCTATCTTGCATTTGTGTTAAATACCCAAGAATCAGAAGTAAAGATTGAATCAGTGCCTACGATATGCGAGTATCCGGATGTGTTTCCGGTAGAGTTACCTGGATTGCCTCCAATTAGGGAGGTTGAGTTTGGTATTGAGTTGGTACCTGGTACGGCACCTATTTCAGTTGCCTCGTATAGGATGGCACCGTTGGAGTTAAAAGAATTGAAGGCTCGGTTACAAGAGTTGATGGATAAAGGTTTCGCAAGAACGAGCTATTCTCCGTAGGGTGCTCCAATACTTTTTGTGAAATAGAAAGACGGGTCGATGAGGTTATGTATAGACTACAATAGCTCAACAAGGTTACAATTAAGAACAAATATCCTTTGCCAAGGATCGACGATTTGTTTGACCAATTGAAAGAAGCCACAGTGTTTTCTAAGATAGACCTGAGATCCAGTTACTACCAACTGAGAGTTAAGGAGCAAGATGTACCAAAAACTGCATTCCGGACGAGGTATGGCCATTACGAGTTCCTTGTCATGCCCTTTGGCTTAACGAATGCTCCTACCGTATTTATGGATTTAATGAACCGTATTTTCCAACCGCACTTGGATAAATTTGTAGTTGTTTTTATTGATGATATATTAATTTATTCTCAGGATGAGAGTGAGCACATGGAGCATTTAAGAACTATTTTGCAGACTTTAAAAGATAAGCAATTTTATGCTAAGTTTAGCAAAAGTGAGTTTTGGCTCCGAGAGATCGGATTCTTAGGACACATCGTGTCAGGTGATGGAATTAGAGTTGATCTGAGTAAGATATCGACTATTGTTGAGTGGAAACCACCGAGGAATGTGTCAGAGATTAGAATCTTTTTGGGCTTAGCGAGTTACTACAGACTATTCATTAAAGGATTCTCCATGATCGCTACACCGGTGATGAGGTTGCTACAGAAAGATGTCAAGTTCGAATGGACAGAGAGGTGCCAACAGAGTTTTGAGAAACTGTAAGCATTATTGATTGAAGCCCAGTTTCGATACAACCTAAGTCAGGAAAGGAGTTTGTAATTTATAGTGATGTGTCAATGAATGGTCTTGGTTGTGTGTTGATGTAAGAGGGCAAAGTAGTAGCTTATGCCTCGAGACAGCTAAAACCACATGAAAAGAATTATCCGACGCACCATTTGGAATTACCTGCCATCATTTTTGCTTTGAAGATTTGGCGTCATTATTTGTATGGTGAGAAATGTCGAATCTTTACCGATCACAAAAGTTTGAAGTACCTGATGAACCAAAAGGACTTGAATTTGCGACAATAAAGGTGGCTCGAATTATTGAAAGATTATGAGCTGGTGATTGATTATCATCTAGGGAAAGCGAATGTAGTCACGGATGCCTTGAGCAGAAAATCTTTATATGCTTTGAGAGCTATGAGTACGAGTTTGGCTTTATCCAACGAAGGTTCAATTTTGGTCGAGTTAAAGGCTAGACCGTTGTTTCTTCAGCAGATTTTTGAGGCTCAAAGGAATGATAGTGGAATGCAAGCTAAGAGAGCTCAGTGTGAATTGGGAAGTAACTCTGATTTTCGAGTTGGTTTAGATGATTGTTTGATGTTTTGTGGTAGAGTTTGTGTACTGAAAGATGATGAGTTGATTCGGAAAATTTTACATGAGGCACACAATGGTTGTTTGTCAGTACATCCAGGCAGTATAAAAAATGTGTAATGATTTGAAGAAGTTTTATTAGTGGCCGGGTATGAAAAGACACATCTTTGAGTTTGTTACAAAGTGTGTGATCTGTCAACAAGTGAAAGCCGACCATCAGGTACCTTTGGGCTTACTTCAGCCAATGATGGTTCCCGAGTGGAAATGGGATCGAATCACGATGGATTTTGTAACAGGGTTACCTACGACTCCGAAAAAGAAAGATGTCGTGTGGGTTATCATTGATAGATTAACGAAACCGACTCATTTTATGCTAGTACGTACTGATTACTCACTTGACAAGTTGGCTAAGCTATATATTGCTGAAATTATGAGATTACATGGGGTACCTATGTCCATTATTTCAGATAGAGATATGAGGTTTACTTCGAGGTTTTGGAAAAAGTTGCAAGATGCCTTGGGTATGAAATTGAATTTTAGTATAGCGTTTCATCCGCAAACTGATGGTCAATCCAAAAGATTGATTCAAGTTCTCGAAGATATGCTCCTATGTTGTGTTTTAGAGTTCAAAGGTAGTTGGGAAAATATCTACCTTTGGTCGAATTTCAAACAACAACAGTTATCAGTCGAGCATACAGATGGTACCGTATGAAGCATTATATGGACGTAAGTGTCGAACTCCTTTGTATTGGACCGAGCTTAGTGAGAAGCAAATTCACGGAGTTGATTTAGTTAGAGAAACCGAAGAGAAAGTGAAAGAGATCTGTGATAGTCTGAAAGTTGCTTAAGATCGACAAAAGTCATACGCGGATTTGAAAAGGAAGGAAATTGAATTTTAGGTGGGTGATAAAGTGTTTCTGAAAGTATCCTCGTAGAAGAAAATATTGAGATTTGGTTGAAAGGGCAAATTCAACCCGCGCTTCACAGGGCCGTATGAGGTTATTGAAAGGATTGGACCAGTAGCTTACCAGTTAGCTTTGTCGGCAGAGTTGGAGAGAATACACAATGTGTTCCATGTGTCGATGTTCCGATGATATCATTTCGATCCTTTGCATGTAATTCCCCTGATCGAAATTTAGATACGATCGGATATGACCTATGAAGAGGAACCAATTAAGATTTTTGCTCGAGAGGTTAAATAGTTGAGGAATAAAAGTATAAACTTAGTGAAAGTGTTGTGGCAAAAACATGGTGTAGAAGAGGCTACGTGGGAACCAGAAGAAGCCATGAGAGAACAGTACAAAAAGCTTTTCATCGGTAAGATTTTTGGGGACGAAAATCCCTAAAGGGGGGAGAGTTGTAACAGCTCAATTTTGGGGATAGTCGGAATAGTGGTTTCGGAAACACTAATTCGAGGTTGGAGAAATTACTTTTAATATTATTTTATGTGTTATAGCATGATTATATTAGAGCATGAAAATTTTGGTGAATTAATTTTAGTGATTGTATGCTTACTGGCAAAAAAGGACTAAATCGCATAAAGTGTGAAAGTTGTATTTTGCAAGCTAGAGGTCTTAAATAGCTATAGAACCTTCAATTTGAGGCCTTCAATGTGCAATTAGGCCTTTCTAAGGGTGATAGCCGGCCATAAGGGGATAAGAGATTTAATTTGGTCAAGATTTGGTGGATTAGGTGACTTAATGGAATAAAATAAAATAAAACATAAAAAGCTATCATCTTTTTCTTATCACCTTCTTCCTCCACCAAAAATACTAACAAGAATAGGGATCGGGAAGCTTGAAATTTTCAGCAAGTTATCGTCCTTGCAAGTAAGTTATCTTGGTGGTCTTTCTTGATAATTTTTGTACTTTTGGGACCCTTGAAGCATAATCTAGCTAATGAGGGGATTATTTTGAAAAATGGTAGGGAGTCTAGGGTTTTACCATGTGAATATTCATATTGATTTCTGAAATTTTATGGAAGAAAAATGAATTTTGGTTGTTAAAAAACAACTTTTGTGAAAGGGGCTTCCATGAAAACTCCTAATAGGACTATTTTGTAAAAGTTATAAAATGGATAGTAAATGTGTGAAGTAATTGAAATTTTGAGTTGCTATAAGAGAGAATATGAATCGACTAGGCTTGGATGTGTGAAAAATGAACATATTTCATTTTAAGAGCATAGGGGCAAAATCGTAATTTTGTGAAAGTCTAGTGGCAAAACGATAAATTTTCCAAAATAGGCATTTTGGAGTAATTTGATTAATGTGGTTATTTAATAAGCTAAATATGTCATTATAGATCAAGAAGAACGTGGAATCAACCTTGACCGAGGAAAAGGTAAGGTTTCGGACTAAATTGCCGATTGACATATTTTGTATTGAGGTAAGTTTATATGTAAATGATCCATCCTTTTTATTTATGTTCTCTCATATTAATTTATGATGTGAAATATGAACGAATATTATGGATATCTATTGAAATGATAGAAAGTGAGGAAATTCTCGGATGAACCTTTGGAATAGGAAACGGATATCGATAAGCATCCATGGTCATATTATTATTGGTGGGCTATGTGCGATACCACCGTACTTATCATTATTGGTGGGCTCTGTGTGATACCACCGCAAACATGTAATTATTGGTGGGTTGTGTGCGATACCATCGTGTTATTTATTGATGGTGGGCTATGTACGAAACCACCATATGATCGATATTATTACGAAGTGTTCATCGAGAAACTTTAATTAAGTGAAATTACATATGGCTTTTTGGTGATAAGTGTAGGGTATAAGTGCATATAAATGTGAGCAATATTTTATGAAATGTGTTTGGGATGTGGTAAGATTTGAAATGAATAAGTATAATTACAAGGATCTGAATTGTTCTTGATTAGTATGTAATGTTCTTGATTGATAAGTATGTGGTATGATGGTCATTGTTTACATATAGACTTACTAAGCTTAAAGCTTAATCCCTTCTCTTTTCCCTTGTTTTATAGTGTCGAAAAGCCAACTCGGGATAGGGAGACCACCGGAGGATCATCCACATTATCTACACATTTTGGTACATTGATATTTACATTAAATTATGGCATGTATAGGGACTTGGTCTTTTTGGTTTTTTTGTTATATTGGTTTTGCCAAATGTGTTGGCTTATGATGACATTTGATTCATTTTGTATAAGGTCATAGTTGATGGCTAATTCTTATTAATATATGAAAATGATGATGTTTATCATGAATGTCCAAATTGTATGGTTGAGCAATTGGTATATTTTTATGCATGAATGAATAGGTTGCTTGATGTGGTTTATATTGATGTAAGTATGGGTGGCAAAAAGGCTTGGTAAATAGCCTTATTATTGTCCACACGGGTAGAGACACGGTCGTGTGTCTAGGCCGTGTGCGACACACAGTCTACTCCATGGGCATGCGGTTTGGCCGTGTGTCCCCCTGCATCCTAAGTTGGCAAAACAGAATGCCCAGTAGTAACCACACGGGCTGAGACACGGCCGTGTGTCTCAACCTAGTGGAAGACACGGCCATAGGACATGGGTGTGCGCCTAGGCTGTGTGAAGTCTGCACCTGTATTTAGGAATTTAATTCGCCATACGATCTAAGGACACGAGCGTGTGCCTTGGCCGTGTGACATTATTAGGGTGATGACGTCAGAAATAGAATGTTAAGGTTTTCACACACGGGCTAAGTCACGGGCATGTCATGGCCGTGTGAGGGACATGGGTGTGTGTCAGGCCGTGTGAAAATCCCAGTAGGTTTGAATTAACAAATAAATCCGTACGGACAAGGGACATGGGCGTGTGTGATAACACGGCCCGCCCACACGGGCGTGTTCCTTTCCACACGGGTGTGTGGCCCTGTTTTGAGCAAAATTTTTCTAAGTGTTCATAAGTTTCCGGTTCAGTTCCGAACCACTCATTATGTATATTTTGGGCCTCATAGATTCGTTTAAGGAGTGATATGAATGTTTATAGAAAGTTTTAAATTTGGGTGGAAAGTTATGTATCGGCTTGTATGATTGCTTGCTTGTAAGTCTGGTAATGCCCCGTACCCTGTTCCGGCGTCGAATACGGGTAAGGAGTGTTACAAAAATAATTATCTTTAATATCACACTTTAATTATAAAATAATTAATTTTCACTTAAATTATTAGCATATTGAATTTTAATTATTTTTATAATAAATTTTCATAAATTTGGTGTCTTTTCAACAGTTTTGTACAAAATGTGAAAATTGGCTTAGCAGACACCTCGAAAGACTTAAACAGTTGGAGAAATTTTTGCATCAAGTGAACAAAGAGCAAGGTTAGATATTTTTCTAGCCAAGGACGGTCCAAATTATGATTATTTTATCTACTTTATATTTAATTTTTATCTTGGGTTAAAAATCGTCCAATAAGAAGAGAAGACCGATCTAGTATGCTAAGTATGCTAGGAAGAGAAGATTGGTCCACCAAGAAAATTGACATCCCAAAACCATCCAATAAGCTGACCCAATCAACTATTATTTTTATTTTTATGCTTGTAAAACAATCCTCAAAGTTTCCTTAAACTCCATTCAAACCCCTCCACTTTTTGTGTCTTTGAAGATTTACCCCAAGCTAAATTTAGCAAAGTTTGAAACATTCAAACTTGCTTGTTGTATGGCTGGCCAAGGAAGAGTGTGTGGCTGCTAATTATTTGCTATTTTTAGCAGCAATTCACACCTATAAATACCCACCTTTGTTACCTCATTCAGCACACCATTCATTCCCACACATATATCTCTCTTTCACTCACTTTCTCTCTTCCATTACCTTCTTTGTTTCCCCATTTCCCTTTTCAATTTCCCTCCTGAAAAAGAGCCTTATTCCACCTTGGAATAGCATCATTTAATTGTTCATAGAGGCCTCGGTTCAACACAATGAGCTGAGAAAAAGAGGAGCGCAGTCTGGCTTTAGAGAAATACTGGATTTGCTTCCTAGTTCACTTCTCTATAATTTTCTTATTTATGTTGTGATCATGAATATGAATTTTTTTTCTTGTTCTAATTAAATTTAATTTAAGTAATTCGTTTTAGATTGATTGCATTCTGTCCACTTGAATTATTAAAATCATGTTTGAGTTGGTATAGGCCTTGGTAAGTTGTTCAATTAAATAAAATCATGCTTATGTTATACTTGCATTATAAAATGTAAGGTAACGAATGAATTAATTATTAAACTTATTGACATTATAATTAATTAACACAATATTTAATTTGTGCATGTTTAATCTTCTAAGGTAGCTGAAGGTTAAATTAGCGACAATATTAAACGATACATTGGCCTTGCATAACTTGCAAGATTATTGTGATTAAACTGTTTCAATATAGAATTATATTGTCACCTCACTTAATCTTATATGTGCTTACGAAGATTGATTAATTGTTTGAATTAGCATTGAAAAATGTTCAAGAGATTGGTTAATTTAGTAAGTATGTATTTGCAGTAGTTAAGAAATTACCAAGTTGCCGTGAAAATATTCGTAACAACCTGAACATGGGTTTAGTAATCCTAAGTTAAGAAATGTAACTGATCTAGCACAATTATGTCATATTGATTAAAACTCTTCTTTTTGAAATCGTGCTTTGGAATTTTTACTTTTTATTTCTAGTACTTTGTTAAATTTTAGTTTTGGAATCATTTCTTCAAAACAAAATATTTTTCCCATCACCAAAATGTTTGATTCACATTTCATAAATATTTTTCTTTCACAGTCCCTATGGGTACGATAACTCAACATTGGTAACGATTGTGTACACTTGCACATTTCTATTGTTCCAGGAGGTCACAAGATGCAGAAAAAGTAAGCATGTTATTTCTTTATACACGATAGCATAAAGCATAGTGGTTATGAAAGTATTGATTTTAGACACATTCACCTCGAAATGTATGTGAGTGCAAATAAATTGGAACCACACATTGACCATAGGGGATAGTGTGTCGCAGTATTACATGCAAGTGTACATGGTCGTACAAGTAATAAGTAGTAAGTAAAGTGTATTGTCTCCACAGGGAATATTGTGTAAATTATTTGCAAAGTTAATTATAAACAATTTAGAAGAAATTAAATAAAGAAAAATATTATCAATGAAAGTTAAAAATAATGTTAAGGATGTAGTTAGATTTCAAATACCCACCAAAAAAAAACCATACCTTGCATAAAATAATCACAATAGAAAGATTAAACACAAGATTTAATAAAACAAAACATGAATAGACTAGAATTAGTATTTCAATTAACAAGAGTTCATTGGCAATATAAGAGGAATATCACGAAGGATCGTGGCAATATGAAAACTCATTAAACCAAATTTAAATCAAGTCATAGGCTTCTCTCGAAGTCCTATTATGTCCCTAAGTTATTTCGCATATGTCTATGTCAAAACTAACCTAGAAATCACCTTTTCCGTCATTTATATAGTTTATGTATACAACAATCATCTTTTGATATCAACATGATATGCACCATTTAGATCTTTTATTTATTAACTATTACCTATTCTCATATTAAATAACTAATTCATCAACCTACAAATGTTAGCCATACATATACAAGTATTAACATGAATTAAACCTAAATGAATGACATTATCATTTGCACATAATATTCACAATAAAAAAAACAATTCACTCAAATCATGACTCGTACTTATTCTAAATAAACAAGATTAAGTCATGCATTATTAAATTGAAAACATAAAGATGGGATGAACACTTGTCTTTCAACACAAAAAACATGAATTAACAATAAAGAGAAAGAAAAGAAGAGTAGTCGAGGGGTTATCCATGGCCAATTCACAATAAGAAGAGAAAACAATTGAACTGTAGGGGGTTATTTGCGACTGCTCCCTGCAGCTTCCCATAGTGGCTCTCCTCATTGTCTTTAAATTAAATCATCAAAATTCTCCTAAGTCATCTCTATCTAACTGCTCTCATTTTAGGCAAGTGTATTGCCTTACTTTGTGAAAACTAAGTGTTTAACTGCTCTCAAATCTAAGAATTCGAGGACTGATCTACTCTATTAGAGTTGGGAAATAGAATCGTTATTGTCAGGACGTACGAATCCAGGTGTGGGATTTAATCTACTTAAATTCTTTGAATCATTGTTAATTAAATAGAAATTTTAATTATAAATATTTGTATAAGAAATTTTGAAACGTGAAAATAATGGGAATACACCATGTATTTAATCTGATTGATAAATCTGTTAAAATGAAAGATTTCTAAGTAAGTGATTCTGAACTTTCAAATCTGCGATAATATGAATATATTTGTGTGATTTTCTGTTAAATGAGATGTATATGATTTCCCGACACTCATGTATTGTAACATATGACGTTATTTGATATGCATGACAAATAAACATTCCACTCTTTCTATTGATAATCTGATTCTCATGTTAAGCATGCCACTGTGTTAAATTGTAATAAGATCAGATTTGCATGTAAAGCATGCCTACTGGAAATTTTGTTTCGTATGCCATATCACATGCATGGGGTTGAGATATGATTATACGGAGGAAGATTCTAGCAGTTTGATAATCTGCAAATTCTGGTGGTTTAACCATAATATCTTGCAGTATATCTACAAATTTTGGTGGCTTGACCACAATATTCTGTATCTGTAGATTGTTTGCATTATCTAGTGCCTTGTCCACATTATTGATGTGTTATTGGATGGACAAGTTCTAGGGAACTCATTATGGTGTGCAGCGAAGATGGGTATGAAATGTTTTCTGAAAATTTGCATTGTTTCTGAAAATGTGTTGCATTAACATCATCGTTATGCATACTGATGAATGTGATTCTGAGATTATATAATTTTGTATATGTGAATTGTTATACTATTTAGATTCTGTCTTAATTTTTGTTGTATTGCAAATTGACCCTCACTGGACTTTAAAAGCTCACCCCTTTAAGTTTTGTACTTTTCAGATAATAATCGAGGTTCGAACATGGGCTTAGCTTACGGAGGTGCACTCGAATTTTTTTGAATAAACTATTATACTTTATCATTCGGTATTTTGGGACTATTATTTATTATTTCGAACTATGGCTTGGGACTTTTTTTTTGGATTTTGGGTTTTTGGACGATATTGCATGATTGGGATTTTTTTAAAAAAACTATCACATTAGACAGTTTATAAATTTGGTAAGAACAAAAATGGGAATTTTCAACCTAAACGTCAAACTCAACTCAATGATGTTATTTCAAAATCAAGACTTCATTTTTGAAAACTTAAAGCTATCTGCTCACGAAATTGATATTTTACAAGACATGTCAAAAATTAAGATTATGAATCAAGAAGTGAAATTTTAGTTTTTCTATTTTCCATTGCTACATTTTTGAAAAGTGATGTTTTTTGTAAATATTCAAAACTCGAGCTTTTCTAAGTTAATCGAGTTCTGATAAATTCCTTCCAAAAGAAGGTTTATAGACACTACTTGGTTTTTCATAAGGAAATCAAAAAGTCGATTTTAAATGATGGCTTTCATCGAAAGAAAATAGCTAAATAATTTTCTGCGCCATCAACATGGCCAATGTGATCTTCAAGATTCAACCATAATGTCTAGGCCAAGTTTAGGGGGTTACATTTAGTGGTTTTAGAACCCAGTTCAAAATTTGAACTTTGGTTTATTTTCAAAAGTTGAATACATATTTGATAAATCGGTATTTTCGGGAAAACTCCATGCCATAGCTAAAAACTTATTTAGATACGAAGATATGATTTTGTTAAAAAATCGAGACTCCGAAGCTGGCCTAAGATAAGTATTCCTTACATACTGAAACTTTATATTGTGAAACTATAAATTGTGAAATAATAAACTTTGAAACTATAAATTGTTAAACTATTGTGAAACTATGAAGAAACTTTTTAGACTGAAAACATTCTAGAAAACTAACAAAAACTAGTTTCTAAATTGTCAAATACACTTCATAAAACTTATAATATCCTATAACAAGATGAATACTCAAGGTGTTCAAACTGGGTTATGAGAGCTTATAGAGAGCAGGGTCTGGGAACCCAAATCGATTTGTCTACTTCACAAGTACGCATCCCTGAGCCTATGGCTGAACAAGTCGAACACACACCTACTATGGAGGAGAGCCATCATGAGTTTGCTTACAATGATGTATCACAGGCCATACTTAAAGTGCTACAGCATGTAGCAGGAGCCCAAAATGGATCTGGAAGTTGAGGGACTATCACTGAGAGGCTTTGATCTAATGAAGCCGAGTTAATTAAGGGCATTGTTGGGATGACCCCCCACCGTAGTAGAATACTGGTTAGAAGCTACAGAGAGAATTTTAGATGATTCGAAATGTACCTCGGAACAGAAATTGATAGGTACAATATCGCTATTGAAGGATGAGGCTTACCACTAGTGACAAGCCGTCATGAGAGGTACTCAGACAAAAAGAGTGACATGGGAATATTTGTAAGTATATATAATATTACATTTGTAAAATATTCATTTGTTATTAAATAAGATATTTATAATATTATTATTAAGTTAATATAAAATAAATAAGTTAATAAAATAAAGTAAATAACGAAAGAATAAAGTAAAAAGAAAAACAAAAGAAACGGAGAGAGAATAGAGAAGCATTTCGAAACAAGCAGGAAAGAAAGAAGAAAAAGAAGGGAAAAAGAAAAACTAAAGATTTAAGGTTTAAAGCTTTAAAAGGTAAGTCAATTTAGCCCTTTTCTCTTAATTTTGATGTTTTAGAAGCTTTTAAACAAGGTTTTGTTAGAATTAAGTAAAAGCCATGGAAGTTCTTAGGTTTCCAAACATAGTTCATGTTGGATAAATTGTTGAATTAGGGATTAAATTGAATGAATTCTAAGTTAGAATTGAAAAAGGGATTAAATTGTAAAAGAAACTATAAGTTCTGTGTTGTAAGGATTAAATTGAAAGAAATTTTAAATTAGGGTTATATTATGAATACTTGATTTTTTTTGGAGTGAATATGAAAGGAAAATAAATAGAAATGAAATATGAATTAAGTTAAACAAATCAAAGAGTTATTAAGGATTAAATTGAAATTAAGATATAAATTAAAAAAAATTCAATTAATTATTAAATTAATGTTGTAATTAATAATGTAGATTGTTATTATTATTTTCGTAGCTAACAAGGAAAACGAGGCATCGGCATCCAAAGGAAAAGAAAAGATCGTTGAGGAGTAAACGCGTATTCCGGGTTTGTATTACTATAACTCAATCTATTTATTAAATGTTATATTGAATTCATAATCATGGGACATTTAAGGTAAGGTAAGTAATAATATTTTAAATTAAGTAAGAATATGTGTGAATATTGAATTATATGTGAATTGAGATAATAGATGTTTTGAATTAATTGAATATTTGAAATTGTTGTGGAAATGAATTCGAAATTGAAAAAGTAAAATAATACCCTATTAACTTGTAGAACTAGATTGGATACAAATGGCATGCCATAGGATTTGTGATGTGATGAGGAGATTTATAGCTCGGCCGAGAAGATGATTCTGTTATTATATGCTTCGGTTTATCCAAAGAGGCATTTAATGCCTTATTGGTGTGTTTGGGCGGATATGATATACTGGTGTGTTTGGGAGGCTATATTATACTGGTGTGTGATGGAGGATTTATATTATTTTGGGTGTGATTGGGTTGGATATTCTGGTGTGTTTGGGTGGAATCCGCGTATCTGTCAGAGTCCGAGCCTTGTTAATAGGGTAAATAATTGAGATATAATTTTGAAAATGAGATTGATTGATTTGGCTCTATTAAAAAGTATGTGAAAGAATGTATGAGTTAAATTATGAATTGAATTAGTATGTGCAAAATGAATTATGAATTTAAGATTTATGAAGTAATATATAATTATGTATAGTTAGTGTAAATGATTTATAAAGTTTATAGGTGATGCTTGTTATTTATTAAGGTTAAATAGTTTGATTTATAGTAATACCACTGAATATGAAATACTCAGCATACGGTTGGTTCCGTGCATAGGTCATTAGAGTCACAGACCCGGTCCAGCATCCAGAACGATCTCGACTCCAACAAGAAAATTTTGGTGATGTTTTCTTCCTTAAATGAAAGTGGCATGTACATAAGTGTTGTAATGGTTATTTTGGTATGTTATAAAATTTTGTTGTAATGAAAAGTATTTGGTGTTTTGATGTTTTTAAACTAGTGATATGGCAGAAATTTGTTTATGGTATTGGTTTGAATTTGCATAGGGTTTTATGTAAAAAATAAGCAGAAATACTATCTAAATTCTTTAAAAAAATTCAAAAAAATTTTCGGAGTACTCAAACAAGTCCCGTTCCACTTTTAATACATGTTTTGGGATTCGAAAGTCCATTATAGGGACTTATTTATTAAGTTATCCTATGAATATTATTTTATTTGTGAATAATTAGTAAGTTGTCTGATATGTCCAGTAATGCCTCGTAACCCTGTTCCGGAGACGGTTTGGGGTTAGGGGATGTTACAATTGTTGGTGTCAGAGCTATCAGGTTTAATCGATTCTCGGGCCAAATCAAGCTCGAAAGTGAGTCTAGTAGTACATGCCACTTTTGAGTTGAAATTGAGTCGGGAATTTTGGATGCTGACCTATTTATTTGTTTTTGTTTTATAAATAAAAGATGTCAGATGAAAGAATAAACAATACTGATGAAGAAATGCATACCGAAGAAGAAGAATCTTTTAGGTTAAATGAAACTGAATCGGTAACACCTAGTATTAATCCGATGAGAAACCAACCTCCTAGAGTAGAAAGAAGAAATGATAAAGATGATTCTGATATATTAAGAATTATTGTCGATGCTCTATAAAGAGTGGCAGGGACTGCTCCTACTACAACTTCTGTACCAACTCAGAGACGGGCCCCGATAAAAGAGTTAAGAAAATAGGTGTTATAGAATTTAGGGGTCTGACAGGAGTTGATCCATCTACAGCAGAAAATTGGATGGAATCAACTAAACGAGTTCTGCAGCAATTAGAATGTAACCCCCGGGAATGCTTAATCTGTGCCATTTCATTACTTCAGGGTGAGGCTTATCTGTGGTGGGAATCTATAATCCGACATTTTCTAGCAGATAGGTAACATGGAAATTATTTCAAAAGGAATTTCAGAAGAAGTATGTTGGAGAGCTATATATTGAAGATAAAAAGTAGGAATTTCTAATGTTGAAGCAAGGTAATCTATTAGTAGTGGATTATGAAAGAAATTTTCTTGATTGAGCCGATATGCTACTGAGTTCATTCCAACAGAAACTGAGAGCTATAAGAGATTTCTACGAGGATTGAGAGATGAAATCAGAGTACAGATGGTGTCACAGCGAATTACAAAATTTGTAGATTTGGTTGAAAGAGCGAAAATGCTAGAACAAGTTTTGGGGTTAGACAGAAAGCCTGAAATGATTAAATCGACTGGGAAACGAGCTGGAACTACTAGTTCTAATTCTTTACCAAAGAGAGCCAGAGAATTCAAAGGCAGTTGGAGGTCAAGTTTCAGATTGGTTCGACACGTATCATTTCAGCGATGAAGGCTAATAAATTATTACAGCGGGGTTGTTCAGCGTATTTGGCATATGTTATTAATCTTGATTCAGTCGGGAGTTAGTGCATTCAGATTAGGACTATATGCGAGTTTCCAGATGTATTTCCAGAAGAACTACCGGGCTTACCACCTGATAGAGAGGTTGAATTTGCTATTAAGGTGTATCCAGGTACAACACCAATTTCTATACCTACGTACCGAATGTCGCCTACTGAATTGAAAGAGTTGAAAGTGCAATTACAGGATTTATTAGATCGAGCTTTATCCGACTAAGTATTTCACCTTGGGGAGCTCCAGTATTGTTTGTTAAAAAGAAAGATAGTTCTATACGGTTATGCATTGATTATCGACAGTTAAACAAAGTGACGATCAAGAACCAGTATCCCTTGCCTCGTATAGATGACTTCTTTGATCAGCTTAAGGGAGCTTCAATATTCTCTAAAATTGATTTGAGATCCGGGTATTATTAGCTGAAGGTAAAGGAAAGTGATGTGCCTAAGACTTCCTTCCGTACTCGTTATGGCCATTATGAATTTTTGGTGATGTCGTTTGGGTTGACCAATGCTCCAGTGCTTTCATGGATCTGATGAATCGCATTTTCCAGCCATACTTAGATTAGTTTGAGGTGGTCTTTATTGATGATATATTGGTATATTCGAAGACAAAGGTAGAACAAGATCAACATCTTCGAAAAGTTTTACAGATTCTGCGGGAAAAATAGTTGTATGGGAAATTAAGTAAATGTGAATTCTAGTTGTCAGATGTGGTATTTTTAGGACATGTGGTATCTGCCGACGGGGTTAGAGTTGACCCGAAGAAGATCAAGGCAATTGTTTAGTGGAAAGCGCCAAAGAATGTATCTAAGGTACGCAGTTTTCTCAGTTTGGCTGAATATTATCAAAGATTTGTTAATGGATATTGGAAGATAGCACTGCCAATGACTAAGCTATTACAGAAAAATGTTCCTTTTATTTGGGATGATCAGTGTTAAAAGAGTTTCGAGACATTGAAGCAAATGTTGACAGAGGCACCTGTATTAACATTACCAGAGTCGGGGAGATTTTGTTGTGTATAGTGTGCTTCTTTGAGTGGTTTGGGTTGTGTATTGATGTAAGATGGGAAGGTCATTGCATATGCATCTCGACAGTTAAAGCCACATGAACATAATTGCCCAACACATGATTTGGAATTAGTAGTTGTGATCTTTGCTTTGAAGATTTGAAGACATTACTTATATGGTGAAAAATGCTACATTTACACAGATCATAAGAGTCTACAATATCTTCTGTCGCATAAAGAGTTGAATTTAAGGCAAAGACGATGGATCGAATTTCTAAAAGATTGTGATTGTGTTATAGACTATCATCCAGGAAAAACAAATGTGGTAGCTGATGCATTGAGCAGGAAAGCTGCGATTGAATTACGAGCAATGTTTGGTCGGCTCAATGTTAATGATGATGGGAGCTTGTTAGCTGAGTTAAGGGTTAAGCCAATGATGTTTGATCAGATTAAAGCAACTCAGATGACAGATTATTGAAGAAAAGAGAAATGGTACAACAGAGAGTTTTAGTATTGATGAACATGATTGCTTAAGGTTTCAAAATCATATTTGTATTCCAGCTATTTTTGAGCTAAAGAAGTTGATTCTTCAAGAGGTACATGATGGTACTTTTGCATTGCATCCTGGTGGAACAAAAATGTATCGTAATTTACGAGAGCTTTATTGGTGGCCAGGGATGAAAAAAGATATAGTGCAATATGTGAATAAGTGTTTGACTTGTCAGCGAGTAAAGGCAGAACATCAGGTACTGACAGGGTTGCTTCAACCTATTAGTATTCCTAAATGGAAATGGGATAGTATTACTATGGATTTTGTTACAGGATTGCCACTGTCGGCGAGCAAAAAGAATGTCATTTGGGTGATAGTTGATCGGCTTACTAAGTCTGCTCATTTCATAGCAGTCAGGACTGATTGGTCTCTACAGAAGCTTGTTGAAGTTTATATCCGAGAAATTGTGAGATTGCATGGTATTCCATTGTCTATAATTTTCGACCAGGATCCACGATTTACATCAAGATTTTGGAGGCAGTTACATGATTCTTTGGGTACTCAGCTTAATTTTAGTACTGTATTTCATCCACAAACTGACGGACAATCAGAACAGGTAATTTAGATTTTAGAAGACATGCTTCGGGCTTGCATTATTGACTTTGAATCAGGTTAGGAACGATATTTGCCATTAACAGAATTTGTTTATAATAATAGTTTCCAATCCAGTATTCAGATGGCTCCATATGAAGCATTATATGGTCGAAGATGTCGATCACCGGTATGTTGGACAGAGTTGAATGAGAAAAGATAGTCAGACCGGAATTAATTCAGGAGACAGAAGAGATAGTTAAAAAGATCAGAGACAGGTTGAAAGCAGCTTTTGATAGACAAAAGTCTTATGCAGATCTGAAGCGACAGGATATAGAGTATTTTGTGGGTGATAAAGTGTTTTTAAAGGTATCGCCTTGGAAGAAAGTTTTGAGATTTGGTCGCAAAGGAAAATTAAGTCCTCGTTACATTGGGCCGTACGAAGTAGTTGAAAGAATCGGACCGGTTGCCTATCGACTAGCTTTGCCTCTAGAGCTATGGAAGATTCACGATGTTTTTCATATTTCTATGCTTCGAAGATATAGATCAAACCCTTCCCATGTTATTCCTACTGAAGACATTGAGATTTGATCAGATTTGTCCTACGAAGAGGAGCCGATTCAAATATTAGCTCATGAAATAAAAGAGTTGAGAAATAAATGAAATCCATTAGTGAAAGTGTTATGGAGAAATCATGGAGCGGAAGAAGCAACTTGGGAATCAGAAGAGACAATGAAAGCTCAGTATCCTCATCTTTTCTCAGGTAAATTTCGAAAACAAAATTTATTTAGGGGGGAGAAATATAATGAGCCAAAATTTATGGCATCGGAAAAGTATGATTATCGAGCCTCCGTCTTAGTAAATTAAATCCTTAAATAATTATTAGGAATAATTATGAATCTAGTTTAATTTAGAGTAATTAGTAAAAAGGACTAGATTGAGTAAAGGTTAAAAGTTTAATTCTAAAACAATAGAAAGAAAAAATGGATTAAAATGGAAATTAAGCCATTAGTAATAGTTGAGGCGGCAAAATGGATAGAAAAATCTTAGATTTCTATATAATAATTATAATTATTATTATTATTAAATTATAAAATAAATAAGATAAAGACAAATGTATGGTACACAATTATTACACGTGTAAAAATTATATTAGTACAATTGTAAAATGAATAATTAAATTATATGATTTTTGTATAATAAACAAATTGAATAATGACAATAGTAGTAAAAATATTGGTACATTTGTTATAAACAGTTTGTTTACTTAATATTAAAGTAATAGATAAATAGAATTAAACTATATTATTATTAATTAAAATTTTGGAGTTTTATATAATAAATAAATCAAAAATATAACAAATGTAGGATGATGATATACATGTGTAAGTATATATAATATTACATTTGTAAAATATTCATTTGTTATTAAATAAGATATTTATAATATTATTATTAAGTTAATATAAAATAAATAAGTAAATAATATAAAATAAATAACGAAAGAATAAAGTAAAAAGAAAAACAAAAGAAACAAAGAGAGAACAGACCAAAGAGTTAATAAAGTTTAAGGTTTAAGGTTTAAAGCTTTAAAAGGTAAGTCAATTTAGCCCTTTTCTCTTAATTTTGATGTTTTAAAAGCTTTTAAACAAAGTTTTGTTGAAATTAAGTAAAAGCCATGGAAGTTCTTAGGTTTCCAAAGATAGTTCATGTTGGATAAATTGTTGAATTAGGGATTAAATTGAATGAATTCTAAGTTAGAATTGAAAAAGGGATTAAATTGTAAAAGAAACTATAAGTTTTGTGTTGTAAGGATTAAATTGAAAGAAATTTTAAATTAAGGTTATATTATGAATACTTGATTTTTTTTAGAGTGAATATGGAAAGAAAATAAATAGAAATGAAATATGAATTAAGTTAAACAAACCAAAAGAGTTAATAAGGATTAAATTGAAATTAAGATATAAATTAAAAAAAATTCAATTAATTATTAAATTAATGTTGTAATTAATAATGTAGATTGTTATTATTATTTTCATAGCTAACAAGAAAAACGAGGCATCGGCATCCAAAGGAAAAGAAAAGATCGTTGAGGAATAAACGCATATTCTGGGTTTGTATTACAATAACTCAATCTATTTATTAAATGTTATATTGAATTCATAATCATGGGACATTTAAGGTAAGGTAAGTAATAACATTTGAAATTAAGTAAGAATATGTGTGAATATTGAATTATATGTGAATTGAGATAATAGATGTTTCGAATCAATTGAATATTTGAAATTGTTGTGGAAATGAATTCGAAATTGAAAAAGTAAAATAATACCCTATTAACTTGTCGGACTAGATTGGATACAAATGGCATGCCATAAGATTTGTGATGTGATGAGAAGACTTATAGCTCGGCCGAGAAGATGATTCTGTTATTATATGCTTCGATTTATCCGAAGAGGCATTTAGCCTTATTGGTGTGTTTGGGAGGATATGATATACTGGTGTGTTTGGGAGGCTAAATTATACTAGTGTGTTATAGAGGATTTATATTATTTTGGGTGTGATTGGGTTGGATATTCTGGTGTGTTTGGGTGGAATCCGCGTATCTGTCAAAGTCCGAGCCTTGTTAATAAGGTAAATAATTGAAATATAATTTTGAAAATGAGATCGATTGATTTGGCTCTATTAAAAAGTATGTGAAAGAATGTATGAGTTAAATTATGAATTGAATTAGTATGTGAAAAATGAATTATGAATTTAAGATTTATGAAGTAATATATAATTATGTATAGTTAGTTTAAATGATTTATAAAGTTTATGGGTGATGTTTGTTATTTATTAAGGTTAAGTAGTTCGATTTATGGTAATACCACTGAGTATGAAATACTCAGCGTACGATTGTTTCCGTGTCAGGTCATTAGAGTCACAAATCCGGTCTAGCATCCAAACGATCCCGACTCGAACAAGAAAATTTTGGTGTTGTTTTCTTCCTTAAATGAAAGTGGCATGTACATAGTTGTTGTAATGGTTATTTTGGTATGTTATAAAATTTTGTTGTAATGAAAGTATTTGGTGTTTTGATGTTTTTAAACTAGTGATATGGCAGAAACTTGTTTACGGTATTGGTTTGAATTTGCAGGGGGTTTTATGTAAAAATAAGCAGAAATATTGTCGAAATTTAAAAAAAAAATCAAAAAAAATTTTCGAAGTACTCGAACAAGTCCCGTTTCACTTTTAATACATGTTTTGGGCTTAAAAAGTCCATTATAGGGACTTATTTATTAAATTATAATATGAATGTTATTTTATTTGTGAATAATTAGTAAGTTGTCTGATATGTCCGATAATGCCTCGTAACCCTTTTTCAACGACAGTTTGGGGTTAGGGGGTGTTACATTTAGGATGCTAAAAGCATATTAAAATTCTCGAGAAGTTATTCATTTATATTAATTGAAATAATTTGAACATATGTAGTAAATAGTAGTTGAAGGAAGATTATAAAATAATCTATAGAAGACTCATGATTAAAGTTTGCTATTGTTACTGTTGAAACTTTGAAGAAATCAAAATATATTTCCCCCAAATTTTCCCTCACTCATGATTTTCAAAAGAATGGTGATATAAATGCTTAGAAAATACATTTAAATAGTCATTTGAAAAATTAATATTCAGAATTGAATACGTAGAATATGAAAAAGCATGTGATGTTTTCATGAAGGAGAGTAAATACGTATTGTACTATTTTTCCCTTAATTAAGGTTTGTCCCATTAGGTTTTTCTGGTAAGGTTTTGAATGAGGTAACATATTATGTGTACTCTTTTTCCTTCATTAGGATTTTTTTTCTCACAGAGTTTTTATCTTAGTAAGGTTTTAACTGAGGCACATTATCTACCAATGGACATACAAGGAGGAGTGTTATGAATAACTTATTAAGGGGATGTCTATCAAGATCAAGATAAGTTTTGATCTACTTTAAATTCTAACAATTAGAGGTAGATCTTAACTTCATTTATACTTCTTATGTCTATAAATTAATATTTTGGAAAAGCTTTATCAATATTTCGATTGATCAATAAAATACGCTCTCTATTGCTTCCCATATTTTCTTTGTTCTTTATTCTTTGTCTATTGAACTTAATCAAACATGTTCATGAACATTAAACGAACATGTTAATAAATAATAAACAAACAAACAAACAATAAATACATACACACATATATTGTTTAGATATAAAATAGTCAAATATAAATATTAATAATTATATTATAAATGAAAAAAAATACAAACCAAGATATTTTATTAATATATACTAATGAAATTTTTATAAGAAAATACCATTAATAAATAAACGAGTTATAAACGAATCAATAAACGAGCCAATAAATGGGCTTTTAAACGAGCTTGTTCATGAACATAAATCAACCGAACACACCTTTGTTCGTGTTCATTCGCTTATTAAACGAACATAAAAATTTTGTTCATACTCGTTTATTTAGTATAAACGAACGTTATACGAACGGTTCACGAACAATTCATCGAACATTCTATTCATTTACACCCCTAACCCTAAGTGGCATGTGAGTTTAGTATTTTGGTGGAATTGTTCTCAAAGCTGGAAAAAGAAGCCCGAGCTTGAAAGTCCATCAATGTTGAATCGAGTTCATAACGATTCGAGTTCAAGACAACTCGAGCCAATAACAAATTCGAGTTCGAGAAAATCTGAATTCGAAAAAACCTAAGCTCGAGAAACCTAAAATAAATCCGACTCAAAGCCCGAAAAAACATAACATTATAACTGAACAGTCATAATAGAAAAAATTAATATAAATAAATGATAATTCTTTATTTTTCTTGAAAATGTATCTATAAGCGTTGCATATTTATATTAAAATTTTATTAATAGGAAAAATAATTAATAATTTTTATGTTAAATTATAAAGTGAAATAAACTTTTTAAAACATTAGTTTAATATAAAATATTTTTAGTATTATTTAAATATGTATAATAAATATATAAAATTAATAATTATTAAAATCTATAAAATTAAACTTTTATGGTAATGTAATATAATATTATATAACTATTACCAAAATCAAAACTGATTACCTAACCTAACCTTACACTGATATACTAAATTAGTATATTACTAATACATAAACGAATAGTATACTGTATAACTTAAAATATTAATACAAACTATTATAATATAGATTATAATAAAAGCTATACGTCCACCGACTTTTAATATCCCTCTTCTCTTCACAGAGAAGAATTAATATGTGTTTTGGTTCGGTTTTGTGAAAATTTCACTGCTTATGATTTCCGGTTTTTCCAACATACAACAGCTACTTGAAAGCGCTGGGCAACACATAACTTCTTTTAGGAGTGCTAAGTCATTCCAAATTAGATAGAAGAAAGCTATGTGTACAAACTATTTGCTATGAATGTGGCTGTCACCTATCCTACATTGTTTGCCTATGAAATGTTGATGTGGATATAAGAGAATGAAACATGTCGGTCCTACGATTGAAAGTGGAAGAAAAGAAAAATCTTTAAACCAAAAACTCCATCATCATATCATAAGACTGTCACATGAACTTTCATTGTCTTGAATAGCGATCTACAAGTGCTTTAGCTTTCTCCGGGGCAAAAAATCGAGCCTGCACAACACCAACGTTTTGCCTAAAAGGATGTTTGATTCATAACCATCTTCAAAATGATATGGAAACAAAGACAACGGCTTCTCAAACAGATAAATAATGTTCAAATATGCAACTCTTTTTATTTTTTTCAACCAATAACAGGGGTTTAGACTACTCCAAGTTGGGATGATTATAAATTCAGATATAACCATTTGGAACATAGTTTTCAAGGATATCAAATCCATTCAACAAGTTTCGATTCCAACTTGTCACCTTTAACCAAAATAACTAGCCACTGAAAATGAAAATTTTCAAAATTAATTTTTTGATATGTTTGATAAACCTACTAATTTTTATCACTAAGAATTGAAAATGTTTAAGTTATTTTTATTTAAAATAAATTATCTCCCCTTTTTTTTTGTTAAAAAGTTAGATATCTAAGTTATTATATTTAACTTTTATCCAAAATTATCCAAAATAAAATTATATATCATATTAATAAGATTAAATTTAAGAGAAATTATTTTTTTAAAAATTAGATTTAATTTATCAAACAACATAATTACATTCAATACTTAATTTTCCTAATACACTAAACAACTTTCTAATATCAATTCAATACTTGTAAAATTTAGCACTTAACTTTTTTTAATTTATCAAACATCTTAGTAACTATATTTTACATCTTTTAAAATTTATATTACATGTTAAAATTATTATTTATGCCCCTCCTTGAAAATAAAAAATTTTTGATTTAGCTCTAAATTTGTAAAGCAAAGCAAAGAGTAGAAAGATATAAGTAGAAATAGGAAAAAAGAAATTTTTTGCTTTTAGATCCGAACTGTTTGCTAATTTTGGTTTTATTATAATATTTGATGCATCGTAGCTTAATAAATTTCATGCATCACCAGTAAATTAACAACATGACATCAAATAATTAAATTAAATAAAAAAACCTAGAAGACTTATAAATAAATACTAATAATTTTAATTAAACATAATTATATATTAATTGTAACTATTATAAATAGAATAGGTTTAGAATATTGAGTTTAGAGTCTAGGATCTTTGGTTTAGAGTATAGGTTTAACATTTATTGATAATTAATTATTATAAAGTTATTAATATTTATTTATAAATTCTCTACTTTTTTTTGTTTTATTTAATGATAAGGTGTCATGTTATCATTAATCAATGCTGCATAACACTAATCATCCGTGTTTAATTATATTTTGAATAAATACTATGATGTAATATATTGCTGTTTTATGAATAACAAATTTCTTTTCCACTCGATTCTTCATGCAATCAAAGCAGGAAAAAAAATTTCCCGCTGTTTATGGTTGAATCGATTATTTCTAAAAGTAGTAGACTAGCGGCAACAAAAGAGAGCACCATGAGTCTGAAGGGAGATTCATTTCATCAATTATCGCAGCTGACCCTTCATAAGCTTGATGGAACAAGCGACCTAGAATGGGCACGATCCATGAAGTTGGCCATTGAAGGAAGGGGGAAGCTAAGATATCTGACCGGAGATAATGAAGAAACTGGAAGATGACAAACGGTTAGGTGTATGGCAGTCTAAGAGTTCTATGATCATTGCTTGGCTAATTAACTCCATGGAACCATCAATAGGTAAACCTTCAGGGAGGCTGTGAGAAACCTATTTAGATGTTCAAATTTTATCTCAAATATTTGAATTAAAACCAAGCTATTGAAGGCTAGACAAGGAGATAGCGAAGTAATAAAACATTACAATGACGTTGTGTCACTATTGCAAGAATTGGATCATTATTATAATTATAAATGGGACTGCTCATCTGATAGTGTAAGATTCATGAATAAAGAAGAAAATGATAGTCTATAAGTTCCTAGCAAGGTTAAATCAAGAATTTAATGAAGTGAGAGCCAGGATCCTTGGAAAAAGAACTGTTACCTTCTATTAGAGAAGCCTTCTCTGAAATTAGAAGACAAGAATCTAGGAGAAAAGTCGCGTTAAAACCTGATCTTGATCAAAATTCTGCACTAGCTATAGTGAGAAATGACTCTAAATATGATAGGGAAAAAATGCCGTGGTGAGACCATTATAAAAAACCGTGGCATACACATGAAACTTGATGAAATATTCATGGAAAACCACCAAATTTAAGGAATGAAAATGCTGAAAACAGATCTGCTCCAAGCACTGACAGCCAAGCCCTGCAAGAGGCAGGGGCAGAATAGGAGCAACAATCTACTCAGGAGATGCCTCCCTTTACGAAGGATTAGTTAGAACACCTGTATAGACTTTTCCAAACTCCACAAATTCGAGTTGTGAATCCTCCAAACCAACCAACTCCCTTTAGCTCTTTTGCTCAAGCAAGTAACGTTGCTTCAGTTTTCCTCGGTGAGTATAAGCCCGATTGCTATTAGATAATCAGTTCTGGTGCATCTGATCATATGACAAGTTGTTCCCAATTCCTTCAACTTACGCACATTATGCAGGAAATAAAAAATTTTGAATTGCAGATGGTTCATTCTCGGCAATGCTGGAATAGAAACTATTAAACTCTCTCCTTCCTCTTATATGATGTTCTTCATGTTCCCAAACTTTCTTGTAATCTTGTGTCCATCAGCAAAATCATAAGCACTCTAAACTATCATGTTATATTTAACTCATCTTATTGCAAGTTTCAAGAAATAATCTCGGGGAAGGTAATTGCCAGTGTTAGAGAAAGTGGAGGTCTTTATTTCTTAGAAAATGGAACCAAATTTGAACAAGTTTCAAGTGTTTGTTTGAACTCTAGTTTGATTTTCAATAATGTTATGATATAGCACTATGGGTTTGGACATCCATATTTTTATTATGTAAACATTTGATTCCAAGTTTATTTTTTAATAAAGATCTACCTTCTTTCCAATGTGAGTTTTGCAAATTAGCTAAGCACCATCGCTCTTCTTTTCCATCTAGGCCTTACCAAGCATAAAAACCTCTCTTGATGATTCATAGCAATGTTTGGGGACAATCTAGGACATCAACTTTGTTTGGAAAAAAAAATGGTTTGTGAGTTTTATTGATGATCACACATAGGTTAGTTGGGTTTATCTATTAAGGGAATGATTTGAGGTTAAGTATTTAGAATCTTTTAAAGAATGATTGAGACAATTTCAAGAATTCAGATTTTTCGAAATGATAATGGTAGAGAGTGTTTTAATGAAATATTAGGAGATTTTTCAATGAAAATGGTATCATCATCCACCAAAGCACATGTCCTGACACTCCCAACAAAATGGGATAGTTGAGAAAATACGCATATTTTAGAGATTACAAGGGCTTTAGTTTTTATTTCTAATGTAACTAAGCACCCTTAGGGAGAGGCTTTTTTAACAGCAACCTACCTAATAAATTAAATTCCTACAAAAACTTTGAATTTTATGACACCTCTAAGTGTTCTATGAGTTCCATACCCTATGCTGAGGATAAAAAGTGATTTACCTTCGAGGGTATTTGGGTGTAGTACCTTTGTTCATATCCATGATAAAAATTGTACAAAGTTAGATCCTAGGGCTTGAAAATTTGCTATTGTAGGATATGCACCAACACAAAAGGGATAGAAGTGGTATGATCCACAAACAAAGAGAATACTTGTCTTGAGACTTATATGAAAAATAACCGTTGGAAAACTAAAAGTCTTAAGACCTAATAGGGAAGTATCGAGACTTCATGAACATGTCTCAAAACTTGATGAATAGATCTCGAGACTATGCTCCCTGAAGCAAACTTTGGCTACTAACTTTGCTAGTCTCCAAGACTTATAGTCCTTATCTCCAGCTAAGTCTCGAGACTTGGTTACCAAAATACCTTTAAAACATTTTAAGCATCTTAGAACACTTTGGTATTAACTAAAAAACATTTGGACAAGTTGAAACATAGATTAAACATGTTTTTAAGTACTTTGCAAGTATTTCAAAATGTTTGGTCACTAAATGACTAAAGAAATAAATAACTAAAATTTATCTTACATGTTTTTATATCAAAAGCTTGGGACATCAGAACTAATATAAGAATTACAATGCATCTAAAAGACATTCACTTGAAGCTTCATCAGGTTCACAAAGTGATTTGGGTTCAATGAAAGATACAACTCCAGTTAATGAGACTGATACTTTTAGATAAACTTTGATTGACTATTGTAATTTGGAATTTGGTAGCAGTGAAGTTAAATGGGACTCTATATTGCAATATGTTCTCTCTATTACAATCAAATCTACTAATATAAAGCTTGTTCCCCAAGATGTCGGGTCATGTAAGAACAGTGTGGTTAAAGATTGGGAAGGTAATGTTATAGAGATTCACGATATGGAAATAGAAACCCTGGGGATAGGATTGTGTTCTCTGAAAGATTGTAAAACTGAATCACCCAATGGGATTCATGATTAGAGGTCTTCATGGGTTGGATCGGGTTCAGGCTGGGACTAAGTATGATATTAACACACTTTATGTTTACTCAAGTCTGGCTTGACCCGAAATATGGGCTTAAAAATTTGCCCAAGCCCACTCATATTTGTAAATAGCTAAGCTAAACCCATTTTAGGCCCACCTATATTATTTTTAAAAAATAAATTTTATATTTATTTTTAATTAATATTTAATATTTTTATATATTTTTATTTATTATAGTTTATATATAGTCATCTTAAATTTTCTTTTAATGTTTACATTATATTATTATATTTACTATAGATTTAATTTTTATGTGTTATAATTATATAAAAATAGTATAATATAAAACATTACAAACTTAAAAAGCGAGTCGGGTCAAGCTCGAGCCTTAAATGTTCACGCCCGAGCCCAACCCATATTTTAAATGGGCCTAGTAATTTTGCCTAAACCCTACCAAATTCCGGGCGAACTTTGAGTCTAGACAGATTGCTCGACCCATGAACAAATCTATTCATGATCTAGATATTATGTTGAAGTGGTAAAAGTTTTCTCTCCGAAGTCGAATTTTCCAAGCCAAGGAGAATGACGAGAGAGCTTTGTTTATTTTATAATATTTCATTACTTCAATTTTTATTTTATAATATTTATTTTATGTATTAGATATATTTAGGACGTCTAGGATGATTAATTATCTTTAGGGTTTAAATTTAAGGCTATGAATAAAACTTTGTTTACAAGAAAACCTAGTAATAAGAAAGTTTATATAAATAAGTTGCAAGCTTATTTGCCAACATTATTATTCTTATTATATCTTTTGATTAATATAAAGTATTTAGATGTTTTTTACAACCCTACATCTTCTTGAGTTCCAACTTTTTTCTTACTTATTTGTTCAACCCTACTCTATTGATTGTTGTTTACTCCTTTAAACAATACCAAGCAAGCCAATCACATTCTTTAAGTCAAGAAAGTAAAAATTTAAGTAAGCTACTAGACATGATATACTTACTTGTATAAACATCCTCTCTGCATCACCAACATTGCCATTTTCTTTCAAAATAATTCCCTATAAAAACATAATTATCAGCCAACAAAAATTAAGCAAAAAATGAAAATAGATAAAAAAATCATGGAGAAGACATCTAAAGAATATATGTAACAAAAATACAATATATATATATATATATATAAATGTTTCACCAGTAAATGAACAAGAGGGAAAGGAGAGAGGAATAAATAGAACCTTGGCTAAGTAACCTCGGAAGTCATTCGGATTGCTAGAAATTAGTTGGTCATAAATAGCTACTGCATCGCTAACATGGCCCGAGTCTGAATAAGCTTTCCCAAGAAGTAAATTAACCTGGGAGAAATCTCATAAACAAAGTCAAAGAATCAAATGTTTTCTGTTAAGCTCAAGAAGAAACATATCTATCAACAACTCTGATCCACCAAAATTGACAAAGTGAATGATCCAAACCAAAGTTACTTGACTCAACATGCTAATGTCACATACCGCATATTAAAACCCATGATGAATACGCAAAGAGTGTCCCATGGAGGTTAATTGATGAAATAAGGCTCATTCGACCTACTTGAACTGACCCAATTCATGGAACATGTGGAGAAACCTATATATTTAAAGTTTTGGTGGCCCAATGAAACACTCGAGGAAAATTAAGATTGTCATGAATATGGAAACTTATCTTAACAGATGTGTAATATTAGAACATTTGATTCTATAATCTTAGAGAATTGTGCCAAGCAATTGTAAAGTCCATTTCCAAACAATTCCTTTAGCTGGGTACATAAGCCCAAAAGTGGAATGAGTTGAAAAGATATTTCCTTAAATCTAGAAAACCTAGGTAATAGAACATGATTTAGTCAAATGGCGATACTTGACCATTTCTCCTTTAGTCCACATAAGAGTTAAACCACTAACTAATAAATTAAATAGTATATTTATTTATCTTCATTTTGGTTGTAAAAACTTCAAGAAAAAACACTCATTTTGCTTGGCTTGATATGCAATTGATAATGAAGAGGCCAACTGACCTGAATAGGATCCAGATTCTGTGGTTCTGTTTCCATTTTACTGCTTTCAGCCATGGGATCAGGCCTAGTTGATATTTCCATATTCAGGCGCTCACGAGAGGACAGAAGGAACTGAACGGCCTGCATTTAGAAGTTTTGTAGGAAACTGTATTTCAATATTGCAGCATAATAATTTGATATGCAAATTACTTTCAGAGTACTAGTTTCTTGACTTTTAAATTCCATCCAGACCAAAAAGAAAGGAAAACAAAAATTGCAGTGTACACAAACTCAGTCCTCTATACTGAGAAACCATCCATTATAGAATTTAAAAAGTAATCAAGTTTCTCTACAGCACAAAATGGCTTATTCGATGCATTGCAAAAGAGACAGTTAAAAAAAAATTAACATAAACATCATGAAGTCAAACACTTTGTTGTGAAGCACATGAGACACATTACATGAGGAAGAGCAGAGCAGTTTGTAGCACTCTAAACATTAATCTACCTAGGGAACCTAAGTAGTAACAAAATTCCTGGTAACAGTATGCTTCTAAATATTATAGCAAAAACTTATTTTAATTCCTCTACTAAAAACCACTGCAAACCAGTCTTTATAAGTCAAAGAAAATGACGCAAAAGAAGAAATTTTATAATGCCCTTATAGATTTTGTTGTTAAATGGGTGATGTGTACATGTTATGACTTTTTTATGTCATAAACTATTTTGTCTTATATGTCATGTTTGCATATATTTAAAACTTAAAATATATACACATATATTTATTAAAAAAACTTAATATATATAATATGTATAAATTCTATAAATTTGCAAAAGAAAAAAAATACAATTCTTAAAAATTCAAAACAAAAACTCAAAATATAGATAACAATTGGCCCCCAAAAGATTTTTACAAAATTATATAAAATTTTAAAAAATTCAAAAATTCAAAGCATTGAATATATGGATATATATTAATACAGGTTTTTTTTTTTTTTTTTTTTTTTTTTTATAGATGAAGATGTTTCTTTTAATCTCTTACCTTCAAAAATACAGCCATGCAAATTCGCGTGCTTTACCAAAGTAGGCTAGTAAAATATTTTTAGAAAATATCTGATCTTTGGGTTTCATTTTTCATTGAATGTTTAGGCCAGATGGATCAAAACAAATAGGGAATAAAATTATATATTTTTAATATTTTGATTTCATTTCCAACCCATTTCTTTTGTTTTGGGGAGGGGGGGTGATTTTTTTTTTAGATTTTGGGGGTTTGAATTTTTTATAATTATTTGTTTTAAATTTGAATTTTTTACATATTTCAATTTTTAAATATTTGTTAACATATCATATAAGATATGATCCGTGCTATCAAAAAGTCAACATCAACATTCCATGTTATAAGAATAATACGATAAATTTGTAATTCATTAAAATTTTCTCATTTGCACCATTTCTTAACACAAATTAGTTTGTAGCATTTTTTATTTAAGGGATTAAAATGAAATTTCACTAATATACGACCCTTAGTATACTTTAACTAAAATTCCTCCACAGCACTAAATTGCTCATTAGATGCATTGCACTGTCAAAGATGGCTCCAACATTAAATGCCAAACTAAAAAAAAAAACATGTTTCAAAGAGCATAAGATGTATCATAAGAAGAAAAGCAGACTAGGGAGAGAAAAAAGGAAATGAATGATAGAGAAAAAAAAAAAAAAGGACAGCAGAAGAGAAAAGGGAGACAACAGGAAAACAAAGAGAAATTATGCACATATATTCCGAAGTATGTTAATAATAACAATGGATAAAATAACATTTAGTCATTAAACAAGGTAAATTTTCCTTAATCTCTGAATTTCTTTTTTGTTCACATTAGTCTTAGGACTTAGCAACATTTTTCAATGTTGGACCCTATAATGACGTGGCACTCTGACATTATGTCACATCATTGCCTAAAATTTTTTATTAAAAATATAATATTTTAGTTGATGATGTAGCACAATATCAAAGTGTCACATTATCACAAGAACTAAAATGTAAAAAGTTGTCAAGTTCTATGACTAATATAAAATAATAATAATAATAATTCAAGAACCAAGTTAAGAAGTTGTTTAGGAGCTATATGTTACTTTATCCTTGATAAGCATAAATACTAGTAACCCAAAATAATCCAAAAACAAGAATACCTAAATGTTTAAAACTAGGGGAAAAAATGATAAACCCACAGAAGGAAAAGCTATGATGAGATAAAGACATTGATAGCTAGTACAAAAGAAACTATGTGGTCTCTTATTCAACAAGATCAGACTATATGCCGTGTAATTTAATGGGACCTGTTATGATAGACTCTTGCAGGTAATAAACAAAAATAGGAAAATAACCTTATAATTCAACTTTTGAATCAGTTTACAGTACTGAAACCAAATAAAAAAAATTAGGCCGTGATCAGCTATCATTTTATAACCTGAATATTATTTTACTTGGGATGCTAAAATGAGGATGATAACCAGAAGATCAACAAATTTCAGAATCTTAGACACAGATACTAACCTCAGCTGGCCTTTTAGCAGCAAGCAATGCATTTGTGTAGCCACGTAAAACCTCAAAATCGACATCTTTGGATACCTATAATGCAAGAACAGAGTATTTATGGAGAGTACAAACAAATTTTATTTAATTATGTAAACGAAATTTAGTAAAGGATGAAGAACAACAGAATTATTTGCGGGAAAAACTGTTTATTCCTTTCTGCCCTGAGATACATATGTATACATGTTATAACCTAACAAAAAAAGGAAGAGAATAAAATAAAAAATAAACTACACCTAATATCACTAAACTATTAGTAAGTTGACGTTTTGGTCACTCGACTTTAAAAAGTTACAAAATGATAATTGAGTTATTTGAAAGTTTTCATTTAAGCCTTTGTACTATTTAAAAGTTTTTATTAAAGTCATTGGACTGTTAAGTTTTTCTTTTTTTTAATCCAACTATCAAGCTCCAAGCAACAATTCGACAATCGGTATGAAGTATTATTATCCATCAATGAGTAAAAGAACATATACTATATCCAAATCGATTTGACAATCAGTGTTAGAGCTCAAAGAAGAAAACTGTTTGGATTTTAGTTTGCATATACATTACATTCAAAGTTGTTTAATGAAAAAATTAAACTATAGAAGATAAGAGGAAAGAGAGCTTTCGATTGGTGTAAGCGGTGCAAATAGAGATGGCCATACAGCAGCAATTATAATAACCTAGTGACTTAAATGAAAACTTTCGAATATTTTAATAACTATTTGTAACTGCTTGAAGTTAAGGGATCAAAACGTAACATTACTAATAGTTTATTGACATTGAGTATAGTTTTCCCTAAAATTAAATCCCTAATACAATCCATATAAATGAGCTACCTAATTGGTATAATTAATATATTTACAGCTATACATATATTCTCTAGTGCTCCCCTCAAGTTGCTAAATGTTCATCATACTCAGTTTGTTACAAATATAATCAACTCAAGCTCCATTCAACGATTTTGTAAAATTAATCCTAATTGTTTCTCCAATTTTAACCTAACCTATAGAAATGATATTTTGTTAAATTTTTTTACGGAAAAAAATGACAATCAATTTCAATGTGTTTGGCATGTTCATGGTGTAAAAATGGATTTTTCTTTCTTATATTTTTACATGAGATTACACTACCTATTTATATACAAAAGAGCTCAGCTTTAGAAGACTCTAGGCTAGCAGCACTACTGGTTTTAGTGCCTTAAAGTTTAGGGATAACTATAAAATATTCATAGGATAATATTTAATATACTCACTATCTCTTATTGGGCAACTGTAATCTGACAAGAAAATGACCTAATATTCTGTCCTTAATTTAAGATATTCTAACACTCCCCCTCAAGCTGTAGTGTAGATGTTTATCAAACCCAGCTTGCCAACAAGTTCTTCAAACATATTCTTGTTCAGGCTTTTGGTTAACACATCAGCAACCTGTTGTCTGGTTGGTAGATAGGTAACACTCACTTCTCCTGAGTGTATTTTCTCTTTTATGAAATGACGATCTATCTCAACATGTTTAGTACGATCGTGATGTACAGGATTGTGAGCAATACTAACAGCAGCTTGGTTGTCACAAAATAGTTGCATAGGTCTATTATAAGGAACTTTTAGTTCCTTCATTAGTCTTTGTACCCAAACTCCTTCGCAAATGCCATGCGCTAGTGCTCGATATTCTGCTTCTGCACTGCTGCGTGCTACCACAGACTGCTTTTTACTCCTCCATGTCACTAAGTTACCCCAAACATAGCTACAATAGCCACTAGTGGAGCGTCTGTCGTTGATAGAACCTGCCCAGTCAGCATCCGTATAAACCTCCACATTCCTGTTGTCATTCTTCTTGAAGTATAGGCCTTTACCAGGAGTCCCTTTTAAATACCTTAGTATTCGATATGCAGCTTCCAGATGTTTCTCCCTTGGGGCATGCATATATTGACTTATGACACTCACACTAAAGGCAATGTCGGGACGAGTGTGAGCTAGGTAGATAAGTCTACCTACCAGTCGTTGATATCTCCCCCTGTCAACTTTTTCTCCATCGTGATCAGTAGCCAACTTAATATTACACTCCATAGGAGTTTCTGCTGGTTTGCAACCCCTCAATCCAACTTCAGAGAGTAAGTCTAGGACATATTTCCTTTGGGAGATGGAAATACCTCTTTTTGACCTTGCTACCTCCATGCCAAGAAAGTACCTGAGATTCCCCAAGTCTTTAAGTTCAAATTCTGTTCCGAGAAATTCTTTAAATCTGTCAATTTCTTTGGTATCATCTCCTGTCACGATAATATCGTCTCCATAGACGATGAGAATGCAACATCTTCCTTCCTCAGAGTGTTTGTAGAACATGGTGTGATCTGCCTGTCCTTATGTATACTGTCTGCTCATCATAGTCTTTGTAAAACGATTGAACCATGCCCTTGGAGATTGTTTCAGCCCGTACAATGACTTTTTCAACTTTCATACTTTGTCTTTACTTTCTTCAAACCCCGGAGGAAAATCCATGTATACTTCTTCATTTAGCTCCCCATTGAGAAAGGCGTTTTTAACATCCAACTGAGTCAAGTGCCAATTAAGATCGACAGCGAGAGATAGGAGAACTCTAATGGTGTTAATTTTCGCAACCGGTGCAAATGTCTCTTCATAGTCAAGCCCATAGGTTTGGGTGAATCCCTTAGCCACAAGTCTAGCCTTGTATCTATCGATATTTCCATCAGGTTTGAATTTTGTAGTAAAAATCCATTTGCAGCCCACTGTTTTCTTCCCTTTAGGCAGATCCGAAACTTCCCAAGTTCCATTATTCTTGAGGGCCTCCATTTCTTCCATTACAGCTTGTCTCCATTCATCTGACTCAAGTGCTTCTTCTATATTTTTTGGAGTTTTTACAAAATCAACATTAGTCACAAATGCTTTATAGGACTTAGATAGATTACCATAGGATACAAACCGAGAAATAGGGTGTTGAGTGCAGCTCCTTGTGCCCTTTCTCATTGCGATTGGAAGATAGATGGATGGCGATGGAGGTGAGACTTCAGTTTCAGTAGCTTCAGAACAGTCCTCGGAGAGAGATGGGATTGGTACTGCTATATCAGTTTCAGGATGCCGATTTCTTCTGGAGTAAACTTGTAGATTAGGCATCTGCTTTTCTAGACTAGAAGGCAGTCCCGATGTGGTATTAGGATCAGGTAGGATTGTGCTAACTGTTTGGTTTATAGGAGGAGAAACAGTATCAGTATTGAGGGTAGTGACAGGATCTTGAGGGGGTATGATAAGAAGGGTATTAAGGTTTTCATCTTCATTTAAGGTCTCCCCCTGAAGATGAGAGGTTCCAAAATATGGCTCATTTTAAAAAAAAGTCGCATCCCGAGAGACAAACATTCGGCGTAAAAGTGGGGAGTAACACTTATAGCCCTTTTGGGTGGAAGAGTAACCAATGAATATGCAGGTGTGAGCCCGAGGGTCAAGTTTTGACTGATCAGGTTGATGATTATGGACAAAGGCTTTGCAACCGAATATTCTGGCTGGAAGGTTAGTAACTTGGAATAAGGGAAAGGATTTTAGAAGGGTATTTAGAGGTGTTTGAAATTTTAATACCTTTGAGGACATTCAGTTAATGAGGTAGCAAGCAGTAAGGACAGCCTCTCCCCAAAGATATTTAGGGACATTCATAGTGAACATAATGGCTCGAGCCACAGCTAGGAGGTGCCGATTTTTCCTCTCGGGAATCCCATTTTGTTGAGGAGTGTTTGGACAAGAGCTTCGGTGTATAATGCCATGGTCAAAAAGGTAAGGACTTAGGACAGAGTTAAAGTATTCTCTTCCATTGTCAGTGAGGAGGGTATGTATGGTGGAGTTGAATTGGGTTCGAACCATAGAGTGGAAATTTTTAAAAACATTGGGTGTTTCAGATTTGTCTTTTAATAAATACACCCAACATACCCTAGTATGATCGTCAATAAAAGTTATAAACCACTTAGCACCAGTAATGTTTGTCACTCGGCTAGCTCCCCATAAGTCACTGTGAATTAATGAAAAAGGTTTAGATTGGGTATATGGTTTCAGAGGGTATGGCACTCGAGTATGTTTGGATAACTCACAAATTTCACATTTCAAAGAATTTATTCTTTTATTTCTAAATAGCAGCGGAAGATGCCTTTTTAGATACAAGAGATTTGGATGTCCAAACCTACGGTGCCATAGCATAATGTTATCTTCTTTTGAAGTAGATAGAGCCAATCCCCCTTGTGTACTGTTTTTATCCCAAACATATAATCCATCATCAACTTTAGCAGTACCAATCATCTTCCCCGATTTCTGTTCCTGCAGTACACAACCAAGATCAGAAAATTCAGCAAGCATGTTTCCAATTTTTGTAAGTTTACTTATCGAAAGTAAATTACAAGACAGGTTTGGAACATGTAGAACATTATCAAGGGAAAAAATTTCTGCTATTTTTACTTTTCCTACTCCAACCACAGGTGAGTATGAACCATCAGCTATTCGGATTCTTGACTTGTTATGACAAGTGGTGTAGGTTTGAAACAGAGAGAAGTTACCTGTCATGTGGTCCGAGGCTCCCGAATCTAGTATCCAAGAGGTTTGGTTATTAGATTCAAGAGCAATATTCAGAGCAGTACCTTGAGTGGCTAGAGTCCCACGTTCAGTAGAGGTACTCAGGATCTTATGGAGGTTTGCAAGTTGAGTCTTTGTTAGGCGGACATCAAGTACTTCATCTGCATCAGTGGAGGATAGCATGGCAGTTTACTTTTCTCTCTGTTTTTTATCCGGATAACCATGCAGCTTAAAACACCTTTCCTTAGTGTGACCAACACGGTGGCAGTGGCTACATACCGGTCTGTTTGATCCAGAGTCACTTGCAGTACGTGACTTTTGTGTTGATGGACCTTTGGAGAAGAGAGCAGAAACTTCAGTAGGCTGTTTTTCAGAAGGGATCATTGGTTTAGGTTCTCCCATCATGACAAGACGACGTTTTTCCTCTCGTCTTACTTCAGCAAATGCTTCACCAATGGTTGGAAGGGGTGATCTACCCAGAATTCTGCCTCGAACTTCATCTAATTCATTCCTTAGTCCCGCTAGAAACTCATAGAGTCGTTCTTTGTTGAGATGAGTCATGAACTTAGACTGTTCTAACCCTTCACCCCAATCTGCCTCGTAGTACATGTCTAACTCTTGCCATAATATTTTCAAATTATTGTAGTAGTGAGTTACCTCTCGAGTCCCTTGTCGAATATCCTTCAGTTTGAGCTTTATCTCGAAAACTTGAGAAGCGTTTCCAAGATCAGAATAATTCTCACTAACTGCATCCCACATGTCTTTTGCAGTTTTGAAGAGAAGGTAGGTTCGACTTATGTGGCCTTCCATCGAGTTAATCAACCACGCCATAACAATAGAGTTGTTGAGTTCCCAAGTGGCATAAGTCGGGTCAGCAGCATGTGGTCGTGGGAGGTCTCCATTAATATACCCTAACTTGCCACGACCACGAATCACCATGAGGACAGATTGAGACCATTGCAGGAAGTTTTTTCCATCTAGACGATGACTAGTGATCATTAGAGAAGAATTGAGGTTACTTTGGTTGATCCCTCGATTGCCATTCTGAGATATTTGTGAGATCTCAGTTTCGGACATGGCGTCATTGAGGTCAGCCATGGGAAAAAAAATGGAGGAAAATTTAGGAAGGGATTTTTCGAAAAAGAAGAGGGATCGAATGATTCCTAAGGCTCCGATACCATGTAAAAATGGATTTTTCTTTCTTATATTTTTACATGAGATTACACTACCTATTTATATACAAAAGAGCTCAGCTTTAGAAGACTCTAGGCTAGCAGCACTACTGGTTTTAATGCCTTAAAGTTTAGGGATAACTATAAAATATTCATAGGATAATATTTAATATACTATCTCTTATTGGGCAACTGTAATCTGACAAGAAAATGACCTAATATTTTGTCCTTAATTTAAGATATTCTAACACATGGAATACAATATTAGAAGATATGTCGAGGGCAACATGGATATCACACCATAACTTGCTTGGCAATGATGTCTTAGAACTCACTTCACTTAGTAGTCAGGCAACCATACAACTTTACACACAAATTGTGTCATAGTTCTATATTCTGACTCTGCAATCGATCAGGATACTACATTCTACTTCGTACATTTTCAAGAAATTAGATTTTCCCTAACAAAAACAAAATATCCTGTAATAGATCTCCTATCCATCTTAGATCCTGCCCAATTTGCATTTGAGAAACATTCAATATCAATATGCTCATAATTCATATATAAAGGTCCACGTCCAAAAGCGCCCTTTAGTAGGCAAGAATTTGTTCAAAAGCTACCTAATGTTTAACTATTTCTAAAGAGATAAATTTACTTACAATGCTAACAAAATATGCAATATCAAGACCAATCATTCTAAATTAATTCAACTTTTCAACTAACCTTCTATACCTCTCAAGATCTTCAAAGGAATCACCATCTTCCTCCATAAGTTAAAGATTCAATAGGGACCTCTTACCCTTCCACTCGCCAATTTGTAGCTGCACACCTCGTACTACTCCCACAGTAAGGACCTTTTCGAAATTTACCCTTTTTGTCTTCTTACTCGATTTTCTAACCGAGAGACCAAGCTTGTCGGTAGCTTTCTCCTATATGAACAAGTCTAACGCTTCTGTATCAATAAGAACACTCTTTCTCTTGCTTGCGATGTCAATGTCCACAAACATTAACCCTACCTATCTGTTATTTCTCTTTGCAAGAATAAGTACCTTTGACCTAAGCTTTGAAGTTTTACTCTCATCAGGCTCCGTTTTCTCTCCTTTACTAATCGCGGATAGCTTAGATTGCTTTGGATAGTCCCGCAACCTATGTAAGCCACAACACAAGAACTTCACTGGCTTCTTCTCACGATCAAACCAAGCCTCATGGCCTCTTTTTCCGGCTCATCATCCTCTATGATAGTCGAAAACACAGATCTCTTCGAATGGTTACTTATTATATGCAAACTGTCACAAGGGAAGCATTTTATCTCACTCATTTTCTCCTTCGGGTTGTTGGTTTTCCACTTCTCATTTTTTGGTTTCCCATTGCTATTGTTGCCACTATTGCTGTTGCCATACTCGCTATGTCCATCTTCCCCAGTATTGCCCTTCCCATGCAAACAGTCATTGCTTTTGTATATTCTCAAACTTCTCAGTGTTGCAACTTCTGCTTTGCCCATGACTTCAACCCATCCATAAAAGAGAAAAATGTCTCATCGCACAAATCAGAAATCTAAAGTATGTGTTCACTGAACTCCTGCACGTACTCATTAATAGTACCTACGTAAATCGACGCAACTTTCCTTGAACCTCATCCTTGGCATACTCCAGGTAAAATTGTACCTCAAATTCCTTTTGAAACTCCACCCAAGTCTCAATTGCAATTCCACCTCATTTCTCATCAGTGGACCTACGACGCCACCATAGAGTAACATCAGTAAAATACATAGCAACAGTTTTTATCTTAGTAACATCGTCCATGATGCCTTTGATACGGAAGTATTCATCCATTCCCCACAACTTGTCCAAATCGCTTGTGAACCTTGTCCCCAGACTCTTTCAGCTTCAAGACATTTATCTCGCGGTTTAGTGTTACCCAACACTGCTCTACCCACTACTGCTCGACACAAAGCAAGATCTCTCTCGAGCTCCTCAATTTTTGTGTTCAAAGCCCTCGTCGTGGTCATTGTTTCCTCCTTCAAAACCATCACCATGGCCTCAAGAGCAGCACTCCTCTCCGTCAACTAACTCACAGTGGAAATGAGTACCCTTTACATCTTTTTGGAATCAAAAGACTACAACACAATCCCTAACCTGCTCCTTCATTGAGTCTAACTCATCAGTGCGCCTCTCGACCACCTCGAGTGTCTCCCTCATGTACCCCACGAACTCCTCGAAATTGACCACTTGTCTTTCCAAAGCCGACAACATGTCACTCTATCGACTTGCTTTCCTGACCCTCCTACAAGTCTCCATTGGCTCAACTTGACCAACTACCTCTGTTGACATCTCAACTGTTGCCTTCGAAACCTTGGCTCGGATATCAACTGTTACGGAGCTCGACCTTTCGTCTCGCAATCCATGCGGCGTTAGGCGATTCCTTCACTTCAAATGCACCTAAGTCAGCATAACTCTCGCAAAGTGACAATTCTTGCAGAATTCCTCTGAGACACCAAAATAGCGAAAGCATTCTTAAAGACAAAAAAAAAACTCGAAAGAGCAGAATAGCCACAAAATAATAAACAATTCATATAAGGTGTTTACAAAAGAGGGGAGCCTCTTTTTGTAGTTCAGCTCCCCCAAAAATCGACGGTATAGATTGAGTTATCGATGTACGAGATCGAAACTTATCTACAATAAAGAGATTTACATAATCTCCAAGATTACAAAATTAAATCTTATCAGATTACAGATATTTTAAGATTATTTTCCCTATTTATCAAGGTAGCCCTAATTTGTCATAAGTGCTTTACTAGACCACAATGGCTTCAAGTAGATGGGCTTCGTCATTTGTTCTTCGAATTGAGCCAATTCAAGTGGGTCAAACAATTTAATATGTAGACCTCCATTGGACGTTTTTTGTACTCTGATCACGGTCTTTAAATCGCGACCCATGACATTAGCTCATGACAACAATAGCACACAATTCCCCCATCCCTTAATCACCACTATCACTCTGTATTGATTTATTTTGATACAACTCATAAGGGCACTATTATAGTCTAAATTGAATAAGAGCTTTCAATACACAATACTCTTGTAAAGGTATCTCATAAAGAGGAAATCTTAGATCCAAAGAGGATTTGAGATTTAACAACCTAAAATAATGGGGGACTAGAAAGAAAGCTTATAGCCATCATTTTGCTCTAGTCGAGTTTGTTTAACTTTCACATTTGGGCTAAATGGTAGCAAAACATTAAGCCCCTCATATATTCTCTTGAAATTCATAAAACATGTTGTGAGTGACACATCATACATCTGAGATATTTTCTTTCTTGAAATTCAAAAAACTCAAATAGTCAACTAGTTTTTAAACAAATTTATAGTGATTAATCAAAGTGATTACCTCACTTTCAATAGAATTGTGAATCTACAAGAATAGTCATGCGTCATCTCTAAACTGGGATAGATGAGCATGCCTAGTATCATTAATAGGTGGGTCCTTAAGCAAGTGGTCATCTTTAATGATACTCCTTAAATAAATCCGGACAATCTTTTTCTAGTCTAAATAGTTGGATCCATTCAATTGATGCTCTATAATCTTAAACATAACCAAAATCATCTCACTTATGTAACTTTCAAATCAATCACTGTACTTTGTGATTTTGGAAACCATAACTAAAATTCATAATCCCAAAAAATAGCAAATTACACAAGAATCTCAAAAAAATGCAACTGCAAAAACTTACTAATCCAGAAAAACCATTGAACACCTAGACTCCAAAACAAGTGAACAATAATCATGCTCAAATCAAACACCAAACCTCACAAGGCAGCAAGCAAACAGTAACTAACAGTGACAAAACCCCAAAAACACACCAAAACACCCTGACCACCACCTCCAATTGAACACCCAACCATCAAGCTTGGTTAAAAACCATGAGTCGACATCGAAAGAGAAAACAACAGTAAGATGATGTCGCGTAGACCCCCACTTGTCGGCACAGGACTTTAGATAGTGTGTGAGACTGACACACACCAAGTATTTAAAAACAGTGGATCAAGCAAAGAAGTGGTGTACACCAATGATCTCTACAAGTGATCCACGAAAATATCCAAACGTTTTTCATTTTAAAGAAGTGAAATACAAACTCAAACATTTAAACCAAGTAACTCTAATACCATGAAAATGAAATTTGGTAAAGGAAGAAAAAAATTTGAGTAAAAACTGTATAATTCATTTTACCCTAAGATATAGATTTATACATGTTACAACATAACAAAAAAGGAAAGAGAATAAAAAAAAAATCCTTAATATAATCCCTATAAACCAGCTAAATTCTTTGTATAAATAATATTTTTATAGTTATACATACATTAACTAACAAATTAAGAGACAATCATCTAGTGTAAAAGAAAATATTGTTGCAAATATCATTCAAAGCTTTATACAAGTCAACCAAATTTTGCATTATACAACTTAGGTTTAAGAAAAAAAATACTCTTAACCATATCTAGAATAAATCATTACTAGAGCTGGATACAAAAACATGCTAAGGTAGGATTAGGAACTGCAAAGGCTTAAAGATCATGAATCTTTATCCTTAAAATGCTTTCAAATATAAATTTGAAAAAATAGAGACAAAGATGGAGGAGCTTCGTTTGAACATTCATGCACTATAATTCTCATAAATGATAACAACACAATTATACATGTAGCATCCAATTCAATGTTTCATGAATGAACAAATTACATTGAATTTGAATGTAATAAAGTTAACAAGAAACTCTTGAAAACTAAGAATTGCACAAGATAATTAGAATTAATAATTAGTTGGCAAATGTATAAACCAATTCAAGAGTGATTATATTTGAAACACGCTAATCATAGATGCTTTATATGTGCAAGCAAACATGGGAAGGGGGGAGTGTTATTCAATATATTGTGTACACAAGATATTATGACAAATTTTAGATTTACTTTTAGGTAAATACAGGAAGCTACCTTGGTGGTAAGTAGTTCTGCTTTAGCAAAGTTTCCCTCTCTCCGAACAAAAGTTTTCCATTTTGTACATGAAATCACACCTCACCGCCCAACATTATATTTGAAATAATCTAATAGAAGATTATTTATGTCCAAACAAGGGTGGGAAAAGTGTTATGCAATATATTGTGCACGATAGTACGAAAAATTTAACATTTACTTTTAGGTGAATACAATATACCTCAACCACCCTTAGACCAATATTACAAAAGAAAGTTGCATACAACTACCGGTGCCTAAAGGTTATCATGCATTGCATTGGGTCACAATCAAATGGAAAACCTTAACAACAGAAAGTTACCGCAGCAGAAAGTTTATATGCAGCAGCACTGCCATCATAATCCTTAAGTTCATATTTAACTTCTCCAAGCAAACGAAAAACCTCAGGGTCGCTTGTTTTCACCTATAGAACATAAATATTACTTAGAATAGAGCATTAGTTGATTTATCGTAATAAAAATAAAAACTCATAAGTTCCATTCATCCAATATTAATAAACCTTCGCCAACTCTTGAAGCAGAGAAGTTGCACGTGCATAGTCCCCTAATTCTGTTAATGTAACTGCTGCTCCCTGCAGGCCATCTTAAATTTTAAATTGTCACAGGTTCATAGATGCTGAAGTAGAGATGCATTTATTTGTCTACTTAATAATAAGTATATATATGCACCTATATATGTTTAGATCTGAACATCAATAAAGTTACTATAAAATCAGAGTATTTCAAACAGCATTTTGAAATTGAGAAGAAATTGAAAGATGAAATTATTCTTAATTATGTAATGAGATGAAAGAATACATAAGTACTTATACAAGCAATATAGGTTTATTTGAGGAAATTAATAAATTGTACATAATCCAAAAATCCCTAATAATAATCAATTCAATCCCTAGTAATTAGTAACTCTAAGATCATGTCGTTTGGTCGAGCATAAGTTGTCAGCAATTAATTTGCATAAGTTATCAACACTCTCCCTCAATTTGTTGCATAAATATGACACGCCAACTTGCAAACCAAATTCTATAAATTCTATTGCTAATGTAATAACCTGATTTTTTGGATGGTTCAATTTAGGAGGTTTAGGGCCAGATTAGTGTTTCGAGTTGATCTGGGAGTTCAACTTGAGAGATTTTTTAGAATTAATCGGGTTGAATAGAATAATAAAAATTAGTTGTCGAGTTTTCAAGAGGTTTAATTAGGTAATTGAGCAATTAGGATTAAATCGTAAAGTTCTCAAATGTACTAAGCAAAATCATAATTTTCTAAATGTTGATTTTTTTGAAAGATGGGGTTTTTAAATTGTAAACTACCCAAGGGACCCATTAGCAAATGGACGTTTAATGGTTTTTGGAGGGATGCACGGTTTCAAGAAAACATGAAAAAACCCTTTTCATCTATTTTCATTTCAATTAGTTTTCTTTTCTAAATTCTCTAAATTTTTTTTTTTTTCATTTTCTTTGAGGTTTTCATTGCAGAAACTTTCTTGAAAGGTAACATCATTTCCAACAAAAATTAGAAGAGCTTTTAAGTTCACAATCATGTTTCTTATTTTTTTCTTTTCTATTTTTTGCAAGATTTGGCTATTAAGAGATATTAGAGATATTTATTAGTTTTTTATTTAATCTATAATTTTCTAACTCTAGTCTATGATTTTTTTTAACCTTATAATTTTACATGGTAATTTACTTTATTTTTCAATTTTTATTATATTTTCAGTTCAGATAGAAATGAGTGTTTTCTTAAGTTCTTTGATGCTTCCATGTTAAATTGAGGTTAAGAATGAGACTAAGAAGATGAATGAATGCTGAGAATGGTTAGAGTTTGTTCTTGAGTACCATTGATGAGTGCTTAAGAGAAAGTGTGGTTTGGATGAGTAATCAACGAGTTTCTTAATGGTTTCGGAATAGATTTGAGTCCCTAAATGAATCTATAGGTTTCGGATAGTTTCTCGAAAGTGGGCATCAAAAGCAAGAAAATGTCTACAAGAACGAATTGAATGATTGAATTTTAATTTAGGTGTTTTAATTTTATTATGTTGCTGTACTGACCTTAATTATATTGTGGATATTGATTCTGAAGCGAGAGAAATTGGTGAAAGCTCGAAATCAAAGGGCAAGGAGAAGGTGATCGAGGGGTAATGGAAGTTGTCAATTTGTGCTTGCATTTTTATTTTGTTTTATGCTAAATTCTACTGCTGTAAGTGCAATTATGAATGTTAATTGGTGGCATGAGTTTATGCATTAGTGATTATGAGAGAAATTGGTTACTTATTGTTGAAAATTTTTTGATAATGTTGTTGACTTTGTGTTGCTATGTTGCTGCCATATTGAATTATGTTAACTTGGAGTACAAAATATGTTAATAAGTCCATTAAACGATTTTGAGATAGCTTTGTGAGCCCGAGAGATTCGATTTTGTGACACTTTGTGCAAGTTTATTCGGGAAATTGGTTGGAAGTCATATTATACACACAACGGAGATTCAATATTTGGTGTACCTAAAAAGCACTACTTCGTCAAAGAATGGTTGGATATCCGTGTATCCAATTATGAGTCTAATTTGATTAATGGGCTTTAACAGTATGTTATAAAATGAAATTGATGCAAATAAGGTTATACTTTGTGATTCGGATTTTGTATATGAAATTTCAGATATTTCGATAGATTTGGCATTATTGTGAAAGATGGTATTTGTGTGCAGTGTTGTATGTTGTTAAATGTTACTTGTATTTCGACTTAGTTTATGTTGTTGGTTATTAATTGAACAAATGATTACACAATTATTGCTGTTTAACATACCACATATTCGGAAATGTTATTCATCACTAAGCTTTGTGGCTCAGCATGTGGTTTGTTACCATGTGTAAATAATACGAGAAGTTTCAAAAGGTTGCTAGGGAGCTACGTTTCTAGAGTGGCTTGTTTGCTTAAAATATATTGTTGTAATAAGTTCTTTAGTAGTTGTTATGGGCATGTAATAGGACCTTATGGTGTTATTTGGTTTAACATTGATGTATTGTTAGTTTTCGTATTGTATTTAGTGTATTTTGACATATTTGGCATGTTGGACATGTGTTTTGATTGGTAGTTGAATTTTGAATCTAATTTGCATGTCAAGTGGTAGTTGTTAAATGGTAATTTTTACTTAGGGGTCACATTTTGATCCATTTGGTAGTTTTAGACTTGATTTAGTATGTAAAATGTGTTAGATATGCCTTGGTACATGTTTGGTATTGGTTAGTGGTTTAGAATGACTTTTCTACAAAATTTCTTGGAATGAGGTATTGAAACCTAGATAAGAGGTATAGATACCATTGCTCTGATGTATTGGTATATACATGTCTATGTATCGAAACATGTGACCTTGTAACTATCTATTTGAAATTTTAGTATTGGTATTGATACCAAAGGCTAGGTATAGACACTTAACCTTTATTTTCAATATTTTGAGTCTCGAATGTTGTTTTTAGCTCTCTTTTTTTTTTTTTTTTTTTTTGTGCATTTGATCTACAATTATATTAGATACCATTGCTATGATGTATTGGTATATACGTATATGTATCAAAACATGTGACCTTGTAACCATCTATTTGAAATTCTAGTATTGGTATTGATACCAAAGGCTAGATATCGACACTTAACCTCCATTTTCAATATTTTGAGTCTCGAATGTTGTTTTTAGCTCATTTTTGTTGTGCATTTGATCTACAATAATATTAGATTCATAATACCTTTTTTAAATGAAAATTAAATGCAACGTGTGTTTGTATGTTTGGTTGTTTGGTTTTATTTTGCTCGAGGTTACTTCGGTAGTTCATGTGAAATCGAGCATCCAATCGTCTTTTGGGTTGGGAGTATGGTGTTACATTTATTGATATCAGATCTTTAGTTTAATTGATTCTGGACTGTTCCAAGCAAAAATTTAACGAGTATGAATGGTTAGGATTAAAACATGCTTAGACAAAGATTATGTTGTATTGATAGTATGCTATAATGTTTTGTGAAAAATGGTGTTTTGATTATATTGTGTTTGATGTTGTCTTGACTCGTGATTTTCAGCCGAGGCCCTAGAGCACTTGAATTGTGGTGGTTGTAGAACGAAGTCGGATGATTTGAGGCATGTGATGGATGAAGAGATGGAGAACCATGCACCTCAAACTCTTCTTGAACCGCGAACTCCTCGAGGGGAGGCAAGTGATGAGAATCACCCTAACGCACCCAGAGTTGGTATGGATGTGGCTAGAGGGTCAAATGCTCCTTGTGATGAGGCCATGTGGCGGACCATCGTTGATGTTTTGCGCAATCATTGGTGTGGCCCTACCTATTCAACCTGCAATCTCTGACAAAGTTTAATGCTTTATTTTGGGGATTGCGTGGTGTAGATCCTTTTGTTGTTGAGTATTGGTTGGAATTCGAGAGAGTTTTGGATCAACTAGAATGCACATCAAGTGAGAAGTTACAAGTGCTATTTCTATCCTGAAGGAGGAGGCTTACCAGTGGTGGACCATTATGGAGAAAAAGGTCTAGACAGATAGATTGACTTGGGTTTTCTTTTAAACCGAATTTAAGAGGAAATACATGGGTGAGCTCTATTTGGAAGGAGTTTTTGATGCTAGCTCAGGGGGAGTGGGTTGTGGCTGACTACAACCATGAGTTTCTCCAAAATGATTCCCACAGGGTTAAGAGGTATTTCTACGAGATTTGAGGGAGGAGATCCAAATACAATAAATGGCACATCGACTCAGGGAGATTGCTAACCTAGCCGAAAAGGTTAAGATGGTCGAGCGGGTAATGGGATCTTAGAGGAAGGTTTCCATTAATGTCTATAACTTAGGTAAGAGGGGATCAAGATCTGCTAGTTGCCATCCAGCAACAAAACAAGCTAAGAATGCTCATGATACCTCAAGTTCTAGGAGGTCAACTCCTACTCAATTTCAAAGGTCTAACGGTGGTCACTAACAATCAATTTCTATGGCCAATTTTGTTGGCTCTATTCGCCGCATTACGATGCTAGTTTGTGACCACTGTGGACGAGAAACATGGAGAGAAGTGTTGGAGGTGAGTCAGCGCTTGAACTGGTTGTGGTTCAACAAAGCATTTATTCCATGACTATCCGCTTAATTTGAAAGTTGCTTAAACACAGTCATAGTGGTCAATTCCTTATAGATGTGGCCGGGGTGTTGCTAGAGAAGATTCAACCAAAGGTGGAGCTAATACTGACTCTGGGCAGAGTAGAGTTGTTGAGGTTGTTTTGGGTTCTGAGGTGAGGACCCTTGCTCGGGCTTATGTTGTTCGGGGTCATGAGGATCGTGCTGCTACTAACATGGTCTTAGGTATGCTTTTTTTAATTTGGTTTTCCTATACATGCATTAATTGATTTTGTTTCTTCACATTTATATACACGTAGGTTAATCAGGGAGTGTTCTAACAGAGAGGTTTGGGACAGAGGTACTTGATTTGAGTCCATTGGGACAGCATGTTGTTAGCAAGGTGCGGCAATGTTGCCTAATTGAGATCAAAGAGCTATTTTCCATGCTAATTTGTGTTGAAATCTAATGTCTTTAGTGTAGTATTTTCATCTATATATAATTGTATTTTTCGAATAAATAGATTTAATAAAATATCTATCAGTTACATTAATATCTATTATATATTATCCTTAACGATTTTTACACGCAAAGGAAAATCAAAATAAATATTTTATTTAATAATTATATAATGTTTAACTAATATTAAACGGTATTACATATTCGGATTGTAATACGAAAAGACGGCTTATATTAATAGATAATCTAAACATATCTTTAGTCTAATTGAAATAAGTCACCTAGCTTACCTCTAGACTAAGAAGTAGAACTAGACATTGATGTTTTTCTAGACACAACTCCTCTGTCCATTGCACCATATTGTATGAATCCGACCGAGCTTAAGAAATTAAAGATCTAGTTGCAAGAGTTGTTAGATCGAGGATTCATTCGATCAAGTGTCTCTCCTCGAAGAGAACTGGTGTTGTTTGTTAAGAAAAAAGACATTATGTTGCGATTGTATATTGACTATCGACAGGTAAATAAGGTGATTATTAAGAACAAGTATTTGTTGCCGCATATTGATGATCTGTTTAATCGGTTTAGGAGAGTTTCTGCTTTCTTTAAAATTGACTTGAAATTAAGGTATTATCAACTAAAAGTGAAAAAAGTGGATATACCAAAAGATTAGACAACCAAATCTTATCAAATTATAATCTTTTACAATCTTTTAAGATTACTTTTTATATTTACCAAGGTAACCCTAATTTTTTATAAGTGTTCCATTGGACGACCAAAACTTCAAGTAAATGGGCTTTGTCACTTGTTTTTCGAATCGAGTCAATTCATGCGGGTCAAATAAGCACCATTTAATAGATTAACTTCCATGGGACACTCTTTGTGCAATGGTCACAGGCTTTAAACTATGGCCTGTGACATATAGAGTCGAATCTAAAACTTATGAAGAAAGATAATGATTTATTTGAAGATCCTGAAAGGTATAGAAAGTTAATTGGAAAGTTGAATAACCTTACAATGACTCACCCTGGTATTGCCTATTTTATTTTTGTTATAAGTCGATTCATGTCCTCACCAATGGTGAAACATTTAGGCAACTTTAGAACACATTCTTAGCTATCTAAAGGGGGCTCCTGGACATAAGACTTTCATATAAGAATTTATGTAACACATTAATATTGAATGTTTTTTAAATGCACATTGATCTGGATCTATGATGCATAAGAGATTTACTACTAAATATTTTATTTTTGTGGGACGAAATCTAATTTCTTAGAGAAGTAGGAAACAAAATGTAGTATTCTAATCAAGTGCAGAGTCAAAATACAAAGCTATGGCACAAATCTGTATCTGAAGTTGTATGGTTGTATCAACTATTAAGTAAATTAGGCATCAAGACATCGTTACAAGCTGAGTTATAGTGCGATAACCAAGCTGCTCTTTACATAGATTCTAATACTATATTTCATGAACGAAATAACAAAAGTTCGTCTTCAAATTATGTTAAAACTAATAATTAGGAGATATCTTTACCAAAGCTTTAAATGGAGCTCGAGTTAATCATATTGTAACAAGTTAAGCATGATTAATATCTATACTCCAACTTGAGCAAAAGTGTTAGAGAATATATTGTATAGCTATAAATATATAGATGATTTATATGGATTTTTTTTCTTTCCTTTTATATAAAGGTGCAGCTTTTAAAAAAAATGTACTCTAGGATTGAATGAAATTTATAATTTTTCACCCAAACCAAATCTTCTTCAATTTTTTAAATTCATGAATTCATTTACAAATACTATGTTATTTAGTTTTGATTAGGTATTGGATTGTGGATATTTCAGATTTTAAGATGTTGAGTATTTAATTCGCTCTCATTCATTTTGGATTTTCTCCCCTAATTTATCTCTTTCTCCCTTGATTTCCTAATTGCTTCTATATATTTTTGTTTCTCCCACTAAATTTAATCTTCTTTCCCTACTTGTTCTACATCAACTTCCTATTTGGTTTAAATTATAGCACTTAAAACTTCAACTTTCCAAAGTTAAATAAGATAAGGAAGACAAAAACATAAAAATGAAATTGAAAATGAGAAGTGAATCATCTTGAGAAGAAATTTAATATTCAAAGAATAGCAGCATATAGTATTAAACAAATATTAATCACAAAAATATTCCAAAACTTACCTCAAGTGCAGTTTCATCTTTTGGAGAGGTACTTAGTGTTGCCTCAAACCGTGCCAGCCTAGTCTGTTGTACATAATAGCAAGGTGTTAAATATTTCCATGATACAATATCCAAGAGGCAACAAAAAGAAACTGATCACCCATACTAGAGGATCAATGAAAATAAATTTAAAAAAAGAATAATTAATAAGAACCATGAAGCCAATACTTACAAAAAAAAAAACAATAAAAACAGAAAACTAAAATGAGCATTCATCCATAGATATGGTGTTCCGCAAATAAACATACCCAAAATAAAAATAGCATCTGCCTTAAGTAATTTTGAGCCCAAATAAAGATAGAAGCAAAGAAACCCAGTAAATATCATAAATGTATATACCCTTCTAAAGGCACTTAAATAAGCCAGCTTTTCTTCCTATTGCTTAAAGGCAGAAAGCAACAACCAGTGGGTTGCATGTATAATGGTCATTTAAACTATCTTAAAGCTATTTCTCAAATCAAAGGCAAGAAATTCCTAAACTTAACAACGATGTTCCATTACCAGTACCTCAAGAATAGCTTTCTGTTCTCGTGACAGTTTCTTGTCAATCACTGCAGCTTCCTCAGGTGGATTGACACTGGAGAGTCATGTCAAGATACGATAATTCATCAACACAAACTGATAGTAATAACTAAGCAAAAACAAAAGAGAAAAAAATTAAAATAAACAAATAACTAAATATTTTGAATTTGAAGCTTATATAACATGTACTCCAAATACATAGACATACAAAAAACTTCAAACAATTTCATTACACACAGGTAAATCAACTTCCCTCTGAAAGGTACCATTTTCCTTGATGACAGTTGACAGCCACATTTTGTGCAAAAAGAGGCTTAAGCAATATGGCCTAATAACCATGCTAGATTCAACCCAATAGTATAGCACCTAATAAACATATGGGTGGATGTATAGTGCTTATTAAGGATAAATTTATGCGTACAATAACTAGAATGCTGTAAATAAGGACTGTATCTCAAATAAAAAACAAATTAGCAAGGGGAAATTTCAAACAATAAATGGTTAAAGACTAAAAAATAATTCATGTGTTTCAAATGGTTTTATCATATTTTTGTGAAGTTGTAAGTTAACTATAACTTATGCTAAAATTAGAGGTGTTTAAGAGCTAGACTAACCCGAAATAGGGGCTAAAATTTTATCTAAGTCCACTCATATTTGTAAATAGCTAACTCAAGCCCATTTTTAACCCGTCAATATTTTTAAAATTTTGAATATTATTTTTATTATTTACAGTTTAATAGTTAATAATTTTTTTCATTTATTGAAGTTTTATATATGAACAAAAACATTTTTTAATGTTTATATTAAAGTATTATATATTAGTAATTATCTAATTTTTGTGTTATAACAAGCTAAGCTTTCACCTTGACTATTTTGGCCCAAGCCCAGCCCATATTTTAAATGGATATAATTTTTTTCCCAAACCCATTTTTCGGACATAATATTTTGGTCAAAATCATCCAAAATTTCTAGCAGGCTTTGTTTAGATTTTTAGGGATTTTATTCTCTTTAATTACTTTTCTTAGTTTAATACTTGTAACTAGTATAATACATGCTAACATGAAAATACACAAGTTTCCTATTACAACTTCTTTTTCTCAATTTCCTACTTTTCTTACGTTGTTTCAGAGCTTTTTAGCTCATTTTCGAGTTTGGGTTACTGTTTCATCATCAGGTTAGACCCAAAACATTTGAGTATTCTTGTGTGATCTTTAGAGTGACTTTTAATGTTAGCGCCGACACAGGGAAGCGCAACAACCAACAACTAGTCAATCCCCAAAGACATCCAAATCATCAGTACAAAGGGCTCACCTGAAGACTTTGCTTTCCTCATTATATGGCATATCATGGGGGCTTGTGGAAGGTGCCCAACTTACCAGAATTTTCCTCTAGTGTGACTTGCTACTCCAACCAATCTCTAGGGGTTGGGAGTTCGATTGGAGTTGTTGAAGGTTCCTTAGTTTTTTTGCTACTATCCAGTGTTGTTTGGTTACAACTTCTTACTATTTTTGCTATTATTTGGATGTTGTTTGGTTACAAGTTTTGGCAACCAAATTGGGCGATAATTGATTGTTGTTATTTACTTTCACTCCTTTTTCTTCTTTGCATTATTAAGAAATAGATATGATGAATATATCTAAAAATTTCCATTAGTGAAATGATTCCAATGATGTCCTAGATTATTCAGCACAAGTTGAATGGTTTCAATTATATAGATTGGAGTTCGACGATCCAATTTATTTGCAAAGATGAGAGCTGGCCATGACCAAAATCGTTACCTTAACCGCAAGGAGGATGCCGAAGGCAAGGCTAGTGAATGGATGAAGTCGTAAGAAGGTAGCCATACTAGAAGGTGTGGCTAGATCACCTCCTTTTCAAAGAGAGCTAATGCTTGTTGGGGATTTTGGTTTGACACTGCTTCACACTCAAAAAGAAGCGAGTTACGTCAGAATTAAACTTAAAGATGAAAGCCGTCTTTCGTTCTCAACGGTGAAGTAAGACCAAGCCCATGAGCTTATTATCCTAGGTCAAAACAAGTTGATAGGATCCCCTTTTACGCCCCAGGGTCCCTCCCATGGGGCGACATGGGACTTGAACAATAATCCATCTACTAATGAGATCAAACAAGCTTGGCTTAGATATAAATGCGAATATTCAAAATTCTATTGAAAGTGAGGTAATAGCTTTGATGAATCAATGTAAACTTCTTAGGGCACTGTTGGATTATTTGGATTTTCTATATTCAAGGAAAGGGAATATTTCTTGTATGTACAAGGTATGTCGACCATTCTACCGTCCAGACAAACAAGATAAATTTATGGATTTTAAAATAGGTTTAGACTTTAGAGAGCGCAATTGGCTAATGCTTAAGCATCTAATACATTAGCTCGATAAGCAAAAGAGGGGGTGAATTGGTGATTAAATTGACAGAATAAAAGATTAAAAATCAACAAAATTATTTTAATAGTTTAACCACAATTACCTACTTCCACTTACTTAACATTTTCTTAACTAAGGAGTTTCTCAATTCATTAACTTAGAATTAATAACTTTCAAGAATAAGGTATAACTTTTTACAAGTCTAAATTTTACAAATCTTAACATTTTACTTAATCCTATTTGTAAACATATAAACATATAAATTTTAAAGTGGTAAGATACCACCACTAATACCTGTAAACATATAAACTATTGCAAGTCTATAAATTTTAGAGAAAATGATAAGTAAACAAGGAAAATCTCTCAAAGGTAATAGTCTATATGTTTCTTATAAGACAATATTTTATACCTCCAATTGATTTCTAGCTGTTTGAGGTTGTTGGAGTCAATCAGTAGCCGATTGAAGCATTAATTGCAAGCATTAAAAACTTACTGCATGTTGTGGTATCAATACCCATAAAAGAGGTAAAAAAAAAATAATCGTTAAAAATAACAAAACAGTGAGAATCAAAAATGACTTGCCAGTTAAGTTGCTTAGAAAGTTTACTAATGAAAATCAAGTTATAAGAGCATTCTAGAGTATCTAAAACTGACATTAAAGCTAAGGGGAGGTAAAATATATTTTTTCAACACTTTCAACCAATGTTTGAGATCCATTAGTTAAGGTAACCGTAGTAGAAGAAGCAAAAGAAGAGGTAAGGGTAGAAAAAGGATTTTTGTAATCAAAGATATGATCAGAAATGTGAAGTAGTCAAGTAGTCACCTCATCAAGAGTAAGAATGGTTGGGCTTGTAAGATTCTCATATCTCACTGAAGCTAAATCTGTTCACAATCCAATTAGAGAAAGAACCATAAAGAATTTATCCATCTACTTCTTTTGATCCGCAACATTCTCAGGTAAGAGACATTAAGCTCATCCAACAATGATTCAACTTGACCCAAATAACTAGTCATGTCTTGCTGATTTTGTTATAAATGGACAAAATCTGAAACAACTTTATAGATACACAAAATATCATTAGTATATATAGGTTTTTTGCCTTAGCCCAACCTTTGTAACAAGTTTGCAAGACTAAAACAAAGTTCAAGGGAATGTCACAACAAGCTACATAATTGGGTATCAAGTTTAACCAAAGAACTTTACCAATTTCATCAACAACAGTAACTTCTTTTTCCAAAATGTTTTTATAACCTTTCCCCCATAAACCACAATCCGACAAAAGCAGCCCAATAAACATAATTAATATTGTCCTAGAGTTGGACAATAAAAATAATAGGAGATTAAAAAGCACCAAGAAGAAGGGTCTGGTAGAATTTGAAGGATCCATATCAAGGGAGAACAAAAAAAATTAAAAATAGAGATCACGATTAAATCAATACATGGATAACACCATTGTAGTAAGACAAACGACGGGAAGAATTACGAACAAAAATGGCTGGAGGGAGGCCTACATGCTCTCACACAAAGGCAAGTGAGACAAATTTTGCATGGCACATGTGGCCCACATGCACGGTTCCCGGAGAAACTTTTTTTATCAAAGGGTCAACGGGGACTAGGCTTTTCAATGGAAGGGGTAGTGAGAACAAGTATTGATATTCTGCCCTTCTAGATAGTGTTATGGCTACTAACTCTTGTCCCACATGAAATATACTCTAGACTTGTTAGTTGAAACATGAAAGTCGAGGATGTGTAGCATACTAATGGTTATTTAAACATTAGTATAGGAGGTTAGTTGAGAAACAAAACAATCTTGCAGTAACTCATCTTGATATTGAGTACTTCGTTAGTGTTGTGAGTCAATTCATGTCGTCTCCAACAGCCAAACATTAGGCAACACTAGAATAAAATTCTTTGTTATTTAAAGATAACTCCAAGACAAAGTCTATTATATAAAAGCTATGAACACGCTAAAAATACATTGCCGACAAATTTGTGGTCTAACAATCAAGCAGCTCTTCATATATCCTCCAATCTAGTGTTCATCAAAAGATTTAACAATAATTCATCTCTATAGGCTATGTCAAAACTGGATATCAACTAAGAGATATATTCAAAAGAGCCTTAAACGGAGCTCGAATTGATTTGTATATTAATTATAAATTCACAAGAGCCTTAAGAGATATATTTATGCTCCGGGTTGAGGTGGTGTTGTAATGCTGTATATTAGTCATAAATTTACAATAAAGAGAAAGATGATTTGTAGAATTTTTTAGGGATTTTATTCTTTTTAACCACTTCCCTTAGTTTTATAAATAGGCTAACTTATGATGTGAAAAAATAAAAATTCTCTTTTAACAATTTCTTATTTCTCAATTTCCTATTTTCATTAAAAACAAAATTAAAAATAAAATACGAAAATAACTCTAGTAAAAGCTACATGACATGTTAGTATTAGTTTAGGTTCAAACTCTATTGAAGAAAAGAATTGTCCACATAGAGCATCACATCCTAAAATTCAGTGACAAGAATGAACTTATAATAGAGAGAGAGAAAAGTTTTCTTTAGCCTTTTCTATCCGCCACAAAACAAGATAGGTCTAAATGACAAACATAAGCTCAGCCATGAAAAACACGATCCTTTTTTCAGTTTTCCTTTAATCATACTAGTATTGCATAGAAGAGTTCATGTGTAATTAAGCACTCTCAATAGTAGAAGAAAGGAAAAGCAAAGCAAATCTGAGAAATGATATGACAGGTCAACTGATCTCATAATTTGAGATGAAGAGAGAAACATTTAATGCTCTAAACGCACCTTCCTGGTAGGAAGTCTCCAAGGGAAAAAACTAGACCAAAGACCGCAACAGCTATTCCAACTCCAATCTGTTAGGAAAAGAAAGAAGTAGGTCAAGATGGGAAAAGGTTAAAAATAAAAATTATCATGATGTTCCTACCTTAGTGCCAAGACCAATTGTTTTCTTCTCTGATTCAACAGGTGCATCATAGTCAATTGGTCCAAATTCTTTTTGTTCCTCTACCTTTTTTTGTTCAAGTCCAGCCCTGAGTAGCATGCACAAACAATGATTATTGTCAAAGAAACTCAAGTATGATGCATACATAAGAAAAACTTATCCAAACAACTAGCACCATACCATGTATTTATATTGACAGAGACAAATTAAGGATAATTGATTGAACTATACTGCAATCACAATTCCCAAAGAAACTTATCACTTAACAAGACAGTTATATAACAGATATGGAAGATCAAAGATGAATACAATCATCTCTCAAGATCTAACCAGCATCCACAAACTTTAGGTGACCAGATAGACCAACCAGCATTGAGAATCCAAGTATCAAAGATGATAAATTGATATAACACTTAAAGTAGTATAGCTTATAAATTTGTTATGATGTACAATTGGCACATGATATAAATTATTGAGTCTTGAAAGAAGAACATGAACATAGCAGTAAGCACATAACAGAAAGCGGTACATTAGTAATTACTGTGTGTAATTTGATAAAGATCAGTAACAATTTATTACATTTTAATGCGAAGATATTTCTAGCAATTGTGAACCATGAGAAAAATATAACACGTGTACCTTCTAATTGCTTCCAGCCTTTCCTCAAAGTCGATGTCCAAGGGACGGCTATTAGATTTTCCATCAAATTGAACACTTAAACCAGGTGCCGCTGCAAGGAAAAATAATAGTTAGGTGAATAACCTGAAAGAATTATAAAAGTAGAACAAAAAATAAAATAGAAAAAGAAATAATAAGCCAATTTAGGTTGAAGGCAACCCTATGTAAATGGGGCATAAAAACTTAGGAATCGCTTCTAGGGCTGACAGTTTCCTCTTATGATATACTGTGTTCAACTTTCAAGATCATAAAGCATATTTTATAGAAAAAAGTAGTTGCAAAGGTTTAAACAACAAGACAAAAAAATAGGTACGTAAATTTGAGAAGAGAAGAAAGAAAGAGAGAGAAAGGCTGCTGCCGTGGAAGAGAAAAGGGAGAAAGAATGAGAGAAACGAAAGAGAGATTTATCTGAAAAATCTGCTTCATTATCCCTCTAATTTAGAGGGTATTTATCCTGAATTTCAGCATTTTTATCCTGAAAAAAATCAAATCCAAATTAAAATGCTGAAATTCAGGATAAGAATACTGATGTGGCATAAATCTATTGGAAAGGGATACAGATGACGTGACGTCACTGTTTCATACAATCCTTTCTCCTTTGAAGAGTATACAAAATAAAGAAAATAATCACTAAAATCCTAATTAACAGCCAATCATACGCAATTACAATCCCTAATGTTCAGCCTAAAATCAAGCATATCTTAACAGCCTGAGATGCCTCAACTTAGAGAAGAAAGTTACAACAGCTCCCACTTCCAGGGGATATATCCCCCAATCCATTTGCCAACTCCCCATCCCTCACACACCCCTTTAAAAAAAGACAAGAAGAAATTATTCCTTTTTCATTTAAAATTTTCCCCATTCATGGGATAATTAGACAACAAAAAAAAGAAACAAAAGATACCCACCAGTAAACCTAACAACTCAGAACCAAATGGAAATAGAAAGCAGATTACAAAAGGGGGGCTGATAGAAATCTTGGTAATCAAGTATTGCCGCATCAGTAATAAGTCAAATGAACTTTTTTTGCTGGAAAAGAAACATATCTTACTTACGAGCAGGTGAAGGACCGGACTGCTTACTAGCTGATTTCCTGCACAAGGCAATGTTATTTTATTTTTATTACTATAAACTGAAAAATAATCATATTAATGATCAGCATATTTCAAAACTTTTACAACTAAAAAACAGTCTCATACAGTTTTTTTTTTTTTTTTTATTAAGTGTCTCATACAGTTTATTCATGTCCACATATCTTAAGGAAGATGAGAAAAAAAAAAAGAGAAAAACAAGAATTAGAGGGAGATCTATCAACCTTGATCATAAAACGCGCTATATGAATAGATACATAGTCAAGGGAAAGAATGAATACAAGGAAGCCTTCACGCACATTCCATTAGGGGTCTTAACCAAACTAAATTTGTTCATACAAAAACCACATTTATGTAACCAAAATATGTAAAACAAAAATGAGCTGTCTATTACGAGTTAGAAGTTTGTGGTTATAGTAAAGTTACATAAAGATTGTAAAGGGATGACGTCCACAGAAGAAAGTCCATGTGATGAAAACAGGCCAACAAAAACCAGTTATGGATGGAGAGGAAGACGAACTTTGATAATAAAGACTACAGAAAACACTAACTTAATCAAATGGAAAGCACCACTTAGCACCCGTCCCCCCGAGGCTTACGTGTAGTTGCAATACTAAAAATTGGAAACAGATGAAGATGTTCATTTTGTGCATTTTCAAAAGTAGAATAAAAAGAAACCAACAACTTTAGCATATCTTACAGCACAGACCACAAGCTAGCAAATTTTGAGATACCTTTGTTGTAAGTTAAAACCCTTCTCCTCCTTTGATGTAGCCTGAGTTTTCAGAGGGCAGTCCAAGTTAAAGAAGAGTGAAGTTAAAACAAAAGGAAAAGAGTGTGCAAGTTTACCTTTTGATTGGATTTTCTGGGACCGAAACCCCGTTTACGGTTAGAATCAGAGCATTGTATTTGAAAGAAAGACAAGGTTGAACTCGACGTTGATGTTGCTGCAATCCACATTGTAATAGTGGAGGAGTTCTTAATCTCTTAAGTAACGAAAGTTTTTATCTCCGAATAAATAAATTAACATGAAATTAAACTCCAATTTATCATCCAAAGAATTGTTTTTCTCATTGATCTTAAGAAATGGAAGAGCGTACTGCTTTTTTTTGTTTTTCCGTTGATTCAGTAACGGGAGAGAAGGATAAGGTTACCCGACAATGAACTGTTTGGTTAGATCCGTATGTGGATTCCAACCCGATTTCTTATTTTATGCTCTGCTCAATTTGTAGGGTCAGACAGTGACCACCCGAGTGAATTTGTATGCTCAATATGTGGATAAGACAGTAGTAGTTTTTAATCATATTCCTTTTCATTTTCATATATAACATAATTAATTTCATTTAGTTTAAATTTCTTTCAACTATATCTACATATTACTTCTTCATTATTTTTTACCTTAGCTTTTAATATACAACCGCAATAATTTTATGAGACATTTATTTCTAAAATTAATTTATCATCTTATTTAGGTAAATATAATTTAGAAGTTTCTTCCATAATTAATAATCCTTAAAAATTATTGAAGCTACTTTTTACCTTTAATATTTTTAAGAAATTCTTTTATTTTTACTATAATATGATCTTATAGTTTAAGGCCGTCAGAAGATAATTTTAATCCTAAGAATTCTATTTCTGTTTTTTCTAATTCTATTTTCTTAGGATTTAGAATAATTCCATGTTTTATGAATTCTTGAGAAATAATATTTAAATGTTTTCTATGTTTTTCTAATATTTTTCAAAATATTAAAATATCATCTATATAAACTACACAAAATTTTTTATATTTATTAAATATAGAATCCATCTATCTTTGGAAAATTTGAGGTGCATTACATAACCCAAATAGCATTACTCTACATTTATAATGACCATTAGGTGCACTAAAAGCGGTTAAATGTTTAGATTCTTCGATTAGCATGATTTGCCAAAATCTTGATTTACAGTCAAATTTATTAAAATATTTTACTTGTTTAGCTTGATTAATTAATACATCCTTTCTTGGAATAAAATAGCCATCAAAAATAATATTTTGATTTAATCTTTTATAATTAATGACCATTCTAGCTTTTCCTCTTTTTATTTAGCATGGTTTCGTACCAGAAAAGCCGGACTAGAATGTGCATTATTAGTTGTTTCTATTAATCTTTTTTTTAATAATTCTTTAATTTGTATATCAAATTCATTTATATCTTGTTTAGTATAGATCATAAGTTTAACTCTAATAATTTTATTAGGATTTTCCAATTTTATCTCACAATATCTAGGACTATTTTGCTATAATGTTAATGGTTCTTCTCCAATTAAATTACCTAATTTTATATCTTGTTGTTCAGATTTAAGAATTTCTTCTGATTGATTATTAGAACTACTTCCTATATTAAACATAAATATATATTCATCATCATATGTTTCTGATATTAATTCAGAATTTATTTTCTCTTCATAACATATCTCTAAATCTTGTTCATCAAGTTTTTTAATAATTTTATTTGCACTTTTTCCTTTGTTAGAACAATTTGGTGCTATGTGACTTTTTTCATCACATATAAAACATTTACATATTTATTTCTTTGGTTTTTTTAGAAGTTTTTTCTTTTTATTTGGAAAATGTTTTAGTCTACTTAAGTTAGTAAAGGTTTTTTTTTTTTTGAGGGGGGGAAGGGGGGATAATGACAAAATCCTCTTGTACTTAGCAAAATTTTCAAAGTGATACATGTTATTTTTTTTAATTTGTTTGATTTGGTACCTTAATTTTTTTTTCTATCTAACCTTTTGGTATCCCAATATGTTAATTTCTGTCGATTTTTGACATGTGAGCTAATGAAACGATGCCACGTGCCTTGGTGGGCCAAGTCTAAATTTGCAAATGGGCATAAAGAAGGACTTGCAAATAATTTTACCTTTTCCTTTTATTTTCTTTTTTATTTCGACAATTTTTATTTTTTTATTTTTGCATAGACATGTTGTGCCTTTTTCCTTGTTTTTCAATGGTAAGAGCTTTGGGGATTACATTCAAAGTAACCAAATAATTATAAGAGAGAAAAATAAATAAATATGAATTTCTAGGTAGAAAATAAACCCACTTCTTAGATGTTATAATAGCCTAAATGGTTCAGGCAGAGACTAGAATCCATTATCATATATGGATCCTTAATCTGATTTTTCATCAAAAGAACCAAACCCCTTCCAATCATCATTGTTTCTTGCATTCCATTTTTTGCTCCACTAAAAGTTGTTGTCATCGGGCTTGAACCCATCACTGAACTCAGAGGCAGTTGTATTGGGCGCTTGCTACATTCCTTTTGATAATCTACAACCGATCTTTACATGCAATAATTTCCTCTTGACTCTCTAAAATCATCAATGACAACAAGCTAGAGGTGAGCATGGACCGGGCCAGGCCGAGTTGGGTTTGGATCGGGCTCGATTAAAAATTTAGGCCCGTTTGCTAGGCTCGAGCCAAAAAATGGACCTAAAATTTTGCTCAAGCTTGGCTCGGATAAAAATACTAAAATTTGTGCCCGACCCGGCCTACCCATATTAATTTTTATATTATTTTATATAATTTTAAAATATATATAATCCATCAAAAATAGTAAAAACATCAACATAAATATTTCCCAACAAATTAAAAATAAATTTTTAAAAATATGTATATTTAAATAACACTAAGATAGATGCAACTTAACAAGCAAATGTCTCTAAAATAATAACAAAATTAACAATAAAATAAATTTTATACAATATCCAAATAATAACAACAAAATAGTAGTAACATAATAGTAAAATGGTAGCAAAATAGGGAGAAAAAAACAAGAAAATAATATTAAAAACCCAGATTTTTTTTGTCCTTTAGTGAATTCGGGTTGGGCCCGGGCAAAAAATGCCTTACCCGAGGCCCGACTTGTTTTTTAAATGAGCCTTATTTTTTTGTCCAAGCCCATTTTTCGGGCCTATATTTTTGCCCAAACCTTCCCACATTTGGGGCGGGCCTTCGGGCCGGGCTAGGTGGCTCGACCCATGCTTGCCTCTACTTGGAGAGAATGAATATATACTGCTGAAATCAAGAGAGAAAAAAATGCAAAAGAGTTTTATTTTCCAAAAAAAAAAAAGGTTTTAATGAAAGAGAGTATTTAGTGGATGTTGGCAAGTTCATCATGGAAGAGATGAAAGCAAAGAAGAAGAGAGGAAGAGAATACGAAAGAAAATTTTAAAAAAATTTGTTGAAAGTGGAGAAGGAAAAATGAAAACATAAAATTTTATGCAAGTCCTTCTATTTTGATTGTTTATTATTTTTTTCTTTAGCCCACAATGCCACATGGCATCCATTTGTTGGTCCACGTGTCAAAAATTGACAAAAATTAACGTCGTCAAGCTGCGGTCTCAAAATGTCAAATAGAGAAAAAGTTGAGGTGCCAAATCTGACAAATTAAAAATACAGGTACCACATTAAAAAATTTGTTAAATTATAAGGGGATTTTTTGTCATATTCTCTACCAAAAAAACTCGAGTAAAAATAAAATAAAAAATTCAATGGAAAAATACACCAACAATCCCTAAACTTTGTTTAAAATATGTTTCAGCCATCCAATATTCAAAAGTTACGTAATAGTCCCTAATGTTATAGAGTTATTTCATTTTTGTAACACCCCTTACTCGGGTTCGAAGCCGGAATCGGATACGAGGCATTACCTAACTCAACCTGCTTAAACATATCACATCGGGCTATAAAATTTCGTTTCGGCTTAAAAAAATTTCATTCAAACTCATAATCTACTCATCCTCGGCCTACGAGGCCTTATACGTACTTCCAGAAGGTTTCGGGAATTAATTGGAAACTTTTACACACTTAGAAAAATTTTACCTAAACAGGGGCCACACGCCCATGTTGTTCAAGGGACACGCCCGTGTGGCCCTGAGACATGCTCGTGCTTCTCACCTGTGGTCGACACTGACTTAATACACATGGCCGGACACACGCCCGTGTCCCTCACACGACCTCGACACGCCCGTGTCTTAGCCTGTGTGCCAAAACCTTGGCATTCTGTTTATGATGCCATCATCTCACAATGGTCACACGGCCAAGGCACACGCCCGTGTCCTTAGACTGTGTGTCGAAATAAATTCCTAACTTCAGGTGCAGACTTCACACGGCTTGGGCACACGCCCATGTCTAAGGCCGTGCCTCTCACACGGCTGAGACACACGGTCGTGTCTCTGCCCGTGTGTTTAATACTGAGCATTCTGACTTTGTAAATCTAGCATGCAGGGGACGCATGACCGACCAACACGCCCATAGGGCTAACCGTGTGTCTCACACGGCCTAGACATACGCCCGTGTGTCTACCCGTGTGGACATAAAAAGATTATATTCCAAGCCAAACATCATCCTGCATAGCAAACATACTTATTCCAACTCATATCAACATCACTCATGACCCAAAGGCACGTCCAGGAACTCAATTCAAAGCATTCACACAAGCATAAACTTCATAATTTCATCATAATTGAATATATATATATATATAAATTTATCAAATATTGGCCCAATTCCAATGACCATTTACAAAATGACTTTGATACCATACATAGCCAACACTTTGGTTAACAATTACGACCTAACAAATTACCCAAGTCCTATACATGCCATACTCAAAATAAGTTTAAATTATTATACCAAAGTGATGTCGATAGTGTGATCTCTGAACTCCTTCGTCCTGCGATCCTCAGGTTATCTTGGTAATACTACAAGGAAAACGACAATGAAAGGGGTAAGCATAAAGCTTAGTAAGTTTGCATGGAAATAAGTAGCAACAATAAGCTCATGACAATAACCATCCATGGCATTAAATAAACACAAACCAAGTCATAGGCTCCTTGCGATACTTACTCATACTTGCCCTTATCTAGCACATACCATGCCACATATCGTAAATGTTCTTCGTGAATTTCTCACAGGTACCTATGTTAACTCAATCACATAGTTTTAATAAAATCCTCGTTTCTATTTCTAAGATGATCTATTCATCCCAATAAATCGCGAGGGATGCTCAAGATGCATATTCATAATCATTAGCGTAAACACGAAACCAATGCCACATCCTGGATGTGGTCTTACATGGGGTCACCTCTGAGTGCCGATGCCATATCCCGAATATGGTCTTATACAGAATCTCACATCAAGTATCTATGCCATATCCCGGATATGGTCTTATACGGTTCTCATATTCAATACCGAAGCCAAATCCCGGATATGGTCTTATACGGGATCTCAATTCGGTGCCGAGGCCATATCCTTGACATGGTCTTATACTAGACCTTATTCATCTTACGTCTCGATGATAGTATTCTCACATTTATTTTAGTTCAATCGGGACTTCAATATCTCGACTTTTAACATCTTTCTCACTCAACACAAATACTCGATTTCATAGAACATCATGAATCATTATAATACCAAACATTCTCAAACATGCTAGCATAAATGTTGAATTTATCACATACAAACTTACCTCGATTTCAAAATAAGCTAGATCGTCGGTCTAGTCCGATATTTTGTTCTTTCCCCGATCGAGGTTGATTCTTGCCTCTTCTTGCTCTATAATAGCAAATTAGCTCATTTTAATCATCACATTAATAAAAGCATTTTAATAATCATGCTTTGGCAAAATTACTATTTTGCCCTCACACTTTGGCAAAATGACCATTTTACCTCTAGGCTCGGAAATCAATTCTAATCAAATTTCTACCTTTAATGAGCCTAGGTGAACATTTATTTCTCTTATGGCTATCATCAAAACCCAACATTTCACACATTTACTACCAATTCTACAACCTTTACAAAAAGGTTCATTTAGGTGTTTTCATAGTAACACCTTTCACAAAAGTTGTTTATCTAGCAACTAAGACTTATTTTCTTCCATAAAAATGCAACAAACAACAATGAAATTTCTCATGGCAAAACTCTAATCTTTTCACCATATTACAAGATAGTTCCATCATTAGAAAGCTTAAGCTCTAAGGGTTCTAAAAGTACAACTATCTTCAAGAAAAACCATTAAAATCACTTACTTGAATGGAGATGAGTTTGCTGAAATTTGAAATTTCAAAACCCCTATTTTGCTTGCTATTTTCGATGGAGGAAGATGGAGAGAAAAGATGATATCTTTTCTTTCTTTATTTTATTAATATAAGTCAATTTAGTCACCAACTTTTACCAACTTTGACCAATTTGTCAATTCTTGTCTCCTATGGCCGACTACCTTATTCTTAGGGGTCTAATTGCACTTTAAAGACCTCAAATTAATATTCTATGGTTATTAGGCACCTTTAGCTAGAACTTTCGCACTTTATGCGATTTAGTCCTTTTTCGCGATTAAGCTTGAAATCGCTAGAATCAAAGCACCAAAATTTTCATGCACTTATATAATCATGCTCTAACTCATAAAATAACATGAAAATAATTTTCTCTAACCTCGGATTAGTGATCCTGAAATCACTGTTCCCGACTAGCCCCTAGATCGGGTTGTTACAGTTTTAGTAATTGATCCATCAATTTTAGATGAGGGGATGATGTGGTATATTAATTTTAAGGTTAATAACTAATTTTTCTTCTGAACTATAATAAAAATATCATTTTGATACTTTTACAATATTTCTTAACAATAAATCTTTAAAAAAACCTAAAAAAAGTATAAATATTAAAATTTATAAAAAAATTAAAAATTCTTAAAATATTAAAAAATTATAAACAATTTTAAAATATATATTTTATGTTCTTCTTTTAAAATATATATTTTAGGTGTGTGAGCTTGATTGGGGTCCTTGAAGTGTAACGCCTAAGCTTGTTAACATCTTCCACAAGGCTTGTCATCATGGATTGAGATTTTAAGTCCACGAACAAAATTGGTCATTTCTGTAACACCCCACGCTTGACTCGTCCACCGAATCCTGGTATGGACCTTCATGATGGACCATGTTCTCTTAACCTTAATTTCTATTGGCTAAACTATTATGAAATAGACTATGTCGAAACCATTTTTTAATCGAGGTTGAAAAACGGGATCGGCTTTAAAAAATATGAAAATGGAGTCGTCACCGATCTTTTATTCGAGGTGTGGTCGGATCACCTTGAGATGGATTATTTTAATAAAACATTTTGATTTATTAAAACAATAATTTTGGTCTGCGAAATCTAAGAAAACAGATTCGGGAGTCGGTTACGCACGAGGAAGGATTAGCACCCTCGCGACGCCCAAAATTGGTACCAAATTGATTAATTAATGTCTTAATACCGAAAATTTGAAAAGATTCTAGATTACGATCCCTTTATTTAATATTTATATGTATTTGGACAAAACCGTATTGGTTGCCAAAGCTCTCTATTTCGGAGAAATAAAATGCGATACTCAGTAAGTTAGGGCATAACATCTTATATTCTCGAAGTTGGATTTATCCTTCGACATTCAATACTTGTATATTTAAAAAATAAGAAGGATATTCCCTTATTTGGGTCAAATGAAAAATCGCAACCCAGTAAGTTAGGGCACTATTTCTCAAAATTCCCGAATACGGAATATTGCCTTTGTTCTTTTTAAAAATCTTATCTCGAGATAATAAAATATCCCACCCAGTAAGTTAGGGCGCAATATTCCAAAAATCCCAAGAGTAAGTTTTTTATTTGAAATATTATGTATTTTGATTTAAGAGAGAAAGGATACTCGGTTCCTAGGTTTTAAACGAGGAGAATCGGAACTCAAAATTAGAGCATGATTTTCTCGAAACCTCTAAACACGAGCCTTGCCTTATAATTTTAAAACCGAAATGACATTAAAACACTACATCTTTTGTGAGATACAATGGAATACTAATATACCAAGAAAGATATTAATCAAATATTACAAATAATGAATCACCAATAATTACTAGTTACAAATTAACAATTTATCATCCATACAATAGCAATAATCATATAACACAATTTCGACATTAGCAATTGAAGAAAATGAAGCAAAATAAAATAATATATAACTAATCATAAGAAATGAACCAAAATCCATTAATAAATAAGTTTAAAATAAATGATGTAAAAAAAGATTCAAAATAGATAAATAAAATCTGAACTAAGGCCCATAAAATAATTTAATATAAGAGATGTAAAAAGTTTAAAACTATATAAAAGAGAAAATTATGATATGCAACAATTTTAAAGGAATAATATATATACAAAAAGAATAAACCATATAATATGAAAACAAATCTAAAATAAATAATATATGAAAAAGTTCATAGTAGATAATATATATATATATATATATATATAATTATTTAAATAAATAGTAAAACGAACTTTAATAACCTCATATTAGAATAAATGATACATATAAACAATAATTTAAAAAAAAAATAGTATAAATTTTATATCATATGATAAAATAGTTCAAAGCCTAATTAATAAATGAGTAAATTTGATAAAAATGCAAAGATTGTGTATGAAAACAATAAGGTACTTAATCGAAACAAAATAAAATTAAAAGACTGCTTTATAATAAATAAAATCATTTAAACAAAGTCAGGGATCAAAATAATATGCGCACAAACGATTAGGGGCTAAACTAGTAAATATTCCAAGCTTCGAAACGCAGCATATTGATCAGGATTGAATCGAAAAACAAGCAAATTACAGATATAAATTGAAAAGCATAAAAAAAAATATTAGTGGGTTTAATCAAAAGACAATTTAACTAAGAAGGACTAACTGAAGAAATATTCCTCTTTCACAAATAACACGCGGATCCTGCGTTTTTGAATCGGGTTGGGTCGGGTAACCAACACGGCGTCGTTTAAAACTATGGTAAGGAGTCAAACGGCGCCGCTTTCCTTAATAGACAAAACCATGTTTAAAAAAACAAATCAGAAACCATTTTGAACTAACCCTAACCCTCTTTCGTTTTCCGTTTCCAGCCGCAACTTCACTTTTTGTCGCAAGAAAGAGGCCGTCCGACCCCTACAACACCATGATACTCGGTGGTTAATGGTCGAATCAGGCCTTTTCAAAGGCTTTCTTTCAAAACCGGCCGAATGCCTCCCTATTTCAAACTCCAAAGGACCTCTCCGCTTCGATTACGGCGAAGAAAGACGTCCAATGATATTTTCCGAAGGTAAACTCTCTATTCTTTTAATATTAATGTATCGAAAGAAAAAAAATAAAGAAAGCGCTTGAAACAGATTCAAAAGATAGAAAAATGTAATCGAAGAAAAACCTTTTCGTTTCTGATTTCTATTTCTCTGTATTGGTATGTGCGTATTAAAATCGTCCCCCTTACAAAATTTTCTGGCTTTCTTTTTTATAGCCGAATTCGAAAAAATCAAAATAAGAAAAATACAATTGCAGCATGTTTGGTTCAATGTAATGGCTATTCCATTACATGCCTATTACAGGCTTATTCTGTGGGCCTACACAAGCAGGCGTTTGCTTCAATGGAATACCTATTACGGGTGTATTCCATGCCGCGCTTAAGCAGCGATTTTTGGGGATTTCTATTCCCTTCCTTCTTCACCGTTTAGCTATTCGTTTCTTGAAGAACCCTTTTTTACCCTTACCAAAATTTCACCTCAAAAACACTCTCAATCGGTAGCCATTTCACGTACCCTTCGACTCCAGGCATTCCCCCTCTTCATCCAAGGTCAGGTAAACATTTTTGCTTCTGCTTCCTGCACATCATCTTCCTTCATCATCTTAACTTGAACTTTGTCTTTTGCCTTTTCTTTTTTGTTTTATGTGTTCCTTACTGATTCATCGAAAGAAACAATGGCTAGAGGAATTATTGTGTAAAACCGAGATCTAAGATATGGGTTTCTTGGTAACAACCCTAATTTTTGCTGTGATTGGGATAATTGCATCTCTTTGTACCAGAATCTGCTGCAACCGAGGTCCCTCTGCTAATCTGTAAGTCCCCTTTAAAAAATTTCTCTCCCTCTCTCTTTTAAAGAATTAAATTTGCTATTCTACTAGACTATTAGCTTCTTCTTTTTTAATGTAAATTTCATATGCTAAAAATTTTAGTATTTTTTTCTCAATCTGGGTTTCATGTTCCTTTAATTATGTTTAAAGGGCATATTTCGATTGGTATATGAATGAAATATGTTTTAATTTGGCAATAGAAGTGAATAGTGAGTTATCACTGTGAACCAATGTTCAGCTGTAGGTGATGTGGTTGTTAACTCTGAACTTGAATGAATTTTATCTCCTATTATTGTGTTGGGTGGTAATCTATCAAGCTGATCTTTAACGATTTTCATTATGTCGTACCATTTTATGTTACTCTGAGTGTTCATTATTTCTTGAAATGCCTGTGCTCAAATCCAGACATGATATCCAAGGACTCTCCAAATATATGTTAAAACTTGAAAAAAATGAATATAACCATATCGAACCATTATATACCATATAACTTGTTTTGTCATCTAGGTTCTAAAGATTGGGTTGGGAATTATTTTGTTGGATTGTTATCCCCTGCCAATGAGATTAATGCCTTCTTAGATTTCCTTGTAGCTACTCATTGAAAACCGTTTTTCTTGTTGCTTTTTGCAGGCTCCATCTAACATTGGTTATGTCTTTTGCCTTTTCTTTTTTGTTTTATGTGTTCCTCAAGATGATAAAACAAAAAGGAAAAACTTTATTATGTTTTCTTGGATGGTGGGTGGGATAAGGAGCTAGAGGAATTGCTTTCGATTCTTTTCCAAAAAGCATTATGTTAATTTTGAACATTTGTTTTCTGGTTTCAGTTTAGTGATGGTAAGGGGAGAAGCATTTTGTAGATTTAAGTGAAAAAGATAGGTTATGAGTTTAAAAGTTATGTGCTTATGTCTCTGGATAAAAACTCTCATTTTCAGAAAATGATAATGGGAAGACAAATAGGAAACTAGGATGCAATTTATGCAACTTCATGATATGCTTCTTAAGTTTAACCATGACTAAAACACTTTTCATTTTTTGTATTAAAGAATAGTTGGTTCTTCGTTTCACCTCTGTTGGCTAATGATATAGTTTTAATGCACTGCTTCCTTGGATGGGATTCATCCACTTTGTTTAATGCATTTTTTAACTATTCAATTGCAATTTTCAATATCAGATGTACTTTTCAGATGCTTTAAAGTTCACAGGCACTACGAAATAAGTTATTTTTTGGGAGCACTTTTCTCCCTAATTTTCTTTTTAAAGTGAATAGAATACCAAGAACTTCGAGATTCACAATCAGTTCGTTTAGTGCATTTTTCCATTACACGTGATGATGATACTGTATAATCTATTTGGTTAATGCAGATTTGATTACACATAAATTTCCTATATAACGAAATTGATGTTGCAAATTAGCAGGTTTATAGTTGTGAGGTTTTCTACTTCTGCATAGTTATCTTCTATAAGTTGAATTTGAGATTAAACAACTCCATAGATGGATGGTTAACATGAACCTACAAGGATTTCAGCTGAAAAATGCAAGAGAGCCATTATATGAAATTTGAATGTGGAAAAAGGACACATAGAGCAAAGGAGAGCCCCAAGTGCTAGTTAAGGTTATCATGTAGCTTTTTTAATATTTCATTAATTCTTGTGTTAAAAGCCAGTTCCTCTGAGACATTACAACTGCAATATTAGACTATTGCAGGTTAGCAAGACCACTGGCTTGCAATGGCACTTCCCCTTTTTGTGTTTGTAATATTTGGGACGGTATGTATTAGCTTGGTATTATATTAATCTATTTCTAATTATCTCCATATAGCTTTTTCCTTCAATAGCCATTGAATGTTTTGATCTTCTTGAAACGAATCTGTCAATCATTAGTGCAATTTTAGCAGTGGCATGGATATGATTTTAGTACCAATAGTCATTCCAAATTTCATGAAGTCATGGAATTAAGAAAAAAAATACTTCTTTATGCCTATTGGCTTTTTGAAACTAGCTGAGAGTTAGGACAACATTAAATTATTTGAATAGATTGGCATGTCGTCCAATTACTGCTACTTTTGCTTCAAATAATTTGTTTCTTCTACAAGATGAAACATGTTTCTTGATCTAAAATCAGTTCTTTCTTATTAATTATATATATGGTAGATCATAGATGATGGAGTTACTTGTCATATGGTAAGAACGTATTTAGTAAAATGTTAAGAGCCAATAGAACAATAGACTCAATTTTTATTTTCAATCAATCAAATTTGAATGAGACTCGTAATTAATATTTTCAAGGATATATAATTTTGACAAAAAAATACGTATGGTGTCCTTCTCCTATTTTTGAGAAAATTTGAATAAAAAAAACTGCATTGATAAATGCTGGGAAAATCAATTTCTAAAACTAATGAAGGTAGATTTAATTTGTGTCCCAATTCGTCCAATAGTGGCCATAGTTATGAAGTGGAGAGTAATGTGGGTCACTTTTAAGGAAATATAAGAGGAATATTTTGCAACTTTTATCTCATTATGTTTCTCCCTTCACAAATGAAAAATATCTTTCTACTACCACATATAAAATCAATTATTAAATGTTAGTTTTGGAATATATTACTTAATGTAACTTAAAAAATTAACTTACTTATATATGTTTTATGTAACCTTTTGTTAATATATGAATATTATGTTTATGTAAAATATAATTCTCAAGTTATTTATTACTTCTAATATTTTTTATTGTAGAATAATTAAATTATTTGTTTCAATAATGATATTTTAGCACATTAATATGCATTGCAGTTTAAAAATAATAAAGTAGATTATATATTTTATAGTATTATATATTTTAATTTTTTAATTCATATAATATTATATTAAGAATATTATTAAATTATTTTTTATTAAATTATATTTAATAATAATTATGTTAAAATATGATTAAATTATTTATTATTTTTATTAAATTATTTTCAATAATAATCTTATTAAAATTTAATAACAATAACAATAATCATCTACCTAAAAAAAATTCTGCTAAGGGTATTCTGGTCATTTTAATTCTTTTCCTTATGCTATTACAACATCATTCCATTCAACCAAACACAAGAATTCTATTACAGCTCTATTCCATTCCATTCAACCAAACAATTGAATTACTTATTACAGCTCTATTCCATTACACCTCTATTCCATTACACCTCTATTCAATTACACCTCTATTCCATTACAGCGAACCAAACGTACCCTTGGTTCTTTTGATTTGATGTGCTCTCTTGTTGTTGTTTTCGCAGGTACAAGGCCGCGTACGGAGGCGTGGACGTGGCACTCGGCGTGGGGCGTACGGAGGTGCGGGTGCATGACGCGCGTGTGCGTGGGGGGCTGCTTGCGGCGCTGTTTGGCTAGCTAGGGTTTTCTGAAATGTTTTTAGTTATTGGGCCGATCGGGCCACAGTTTAAACTTGGGCCAATTGTATTTTAGTTTTGGGCTATTTAATTTTTGGGTCTGTTTTGGGTTATGTATTGGGCTATGGACTTTTAACGGACTGTTTAATTATTGGTTTTTATATTTTGTGGTTTGTAATGGGCCCAGGCAAAAATGGGCTCTTACAGACTAAAATAAAATTAATAATAGTTCTTACAACCCAAAGGCCTTAAGCCACTAAATACTTAGTCTCTCAAATTCTTGTCTTTTCCCCAACTGTTTTACAACTCTTTTTCAGAAGCTAACTAATCCTTTACTCAAATCTTAAGGACATTATCTAGTCATAACATAACAACTTTGGGGAAAAGTCTCCAATAGTACTCTATTCCTATGTGCATAACTCTATTCGTCTGCAATCATTGATCTCATCCCTGTCTAGCTAGTCCCTCCTTGAAATCCTCGATCAACCTCGCAAATCCTGCGAACATCATGCAAACTTTTGTAAGTTCAAACGAACTTAGTGAGTTCCTTCACTGCACCATAAATTAGCCATATCGCACAAGGATAACAAATGTATAATAAAATTAATATAAATTATCTCCCTGCTTGCTTAAGGTGGGCATTCTTTATCAAGGTGGCAGACTCCACCCGATCCTTCAAGTTACTCAACTCTCTATGAGACATTTCTCTGGTCGAACTCTTTCCCCTCGACCATATCCAGATACATCGCGATATCAGAGAGTCCTATTTCTTGTCTTTCATTCCTTTCGGATACCCCACATACAGGGTATTCATTGTCCTCTATGTAACTTGGTTGTTCACCCATCTACCATATTGTACCTCTATGGTAAACTCTCTTGTCTTTCGTTTAAAGGTTCTTAAGACTTACCTTCCTTGGTGATCTTCCCACTTTTCCTACTATAGTCAGAGAGGATTTATTAACATCCCATCTGTAACACCCTTAACCCGTATCCGTCGCCAGAACAAGGTTACGGAGCATTACCGAAACACTCAGAAACATTTACAGATAATTCATGCAAGTTACTATTCAAATTCTGAAATCATTCGCAAAATCCCTTAAATAGGCCCTCGAGGCCCAATACGAGCATTGGAATCGAGTTGGGACTTAATCGAAACCTCTAAGAATTTTTCGCGAAATTTTAAAAAATTTCCAAGGTGTAGGACTCACATGCCTGTGTGGTCCAAGGGACATGCCCGTGCTGCAGGTTGTGTTCGACCCCGTATAACTCTTTGACTTGTGCACACGACCATGCCACACGCCCGTGTGCTAGGTTGTGTGGTTAATTAATTCATTTTGAAATTAGGTGCAGGTTTCACACAGCCAAGACACACGCCCGTGTCTCTGCTCATGTGCTCAATTCTGAGCATTTTGTTTCTCAAAATTATGGTGCAGGGGACACACAGCCTAACTACACACCCATGTACCCGGTCGTGTGTCATACACGGTCTAGACACATGCCCGTGTGCCTGCCCGTGTGGACAAAATAAAGCCATTTTCTAGCCTTATTTGTCACCCAAATTTGCCATTTTCCTGCATTAAAATATTCCAAACACATTCTAACCATTTTAAGCATTCAAATTAAGCAATTTCCATCATTCAACATGGCATATCATTACTTGCATACATGTTTACTATCTTACCTTGGTTCAATCCATGTGTTAAACATAATTTGATCAACTACTTAACATATATATATAGCTACCATAGCATGACATTACAAGTATATCAAAACAACCATTACAAGCCATTCCAATGGCTAGGTTACAAACATCATTATCAAGCCACTAAAGGCCAAGTTGTTTTATACATGCCATTATACCTAAATGATTTTACTACATACACCAAAATAATGATGGTGTGACGATGCTCCAATGATCTCTAACCTTCGTGAGCTTTCGAGCACTATAAAATAGGAGAAAATAAAACAAAGTAAGTATTACATGCTTAGTAAGTTCGTATAATGGAAACTAAACTTACCAATCCCCGTTTATTAAATCTAAGCATACAATATCATGTTTTCCATCCATTTGACAAAATTTCCTAAACACATGCATCCAATCAACATGTTAGTCACAAACTTTACATATATATCAAGTAAGGATAGATGAGCTCATCATGCAATATTCTTTCTAGACATTATCATTTTATCTCATAATTCTCATACCATCAAGAGTTTTATGTCCGTTGAATCATTAAAATTTCGGTGGATACTCAAGTGGTACACTCGAGGTGTACGATTCAATAGCCCGTAAATTCTTTTTCAAGAGTACCCATTAGGGCACTTAATCAAGGAACACACTCTCAAGCCACATATCGTATAATAGGATTACCAGTCCAGGCTAAATCCTTTATATAACGTATGTTCAGAAGAGCTCAATTAGGATTACCAATCTAGGCTAAACCTTAATCGTAATGTATACTCGAGAGGTATTATATCAGGATTACTCGTCTGGGCTAAATCATTTCTATAATGAGGTCAATAGGATTACTCATTCGAGCTAAATCCCGTCCGCAACAAATGCAGGACCTTATTCATTTCGAAAAAGCACATATATATTCATCGGAATTCAATATTCAATCGTGACTTAACCCCTTTTTCACCATTTCAAGCATGTATTAAGTTTTTCATTATAGCATTCAAATAATGTACATCATTATAAGTTACATTCCATACAAACACAACATTCAATTAAACATATTTACATGCTCGATTAAGTTACACAAACTTACCTCGAACACTTGTTCTCGTAAGTAATCTACTAATCTGAAACCTTTTCTTTTCCTCGGTCTAACCTCGAATTTGTCTTGTCTGGATCTATATAAATAGCTTTAATCATTAATTTCTCATAATTCATACTCATTTGGACTCAATTTACGTCCTAGGCAAAATTACCATTTTGCCCTTAACTTTTCTATAAATTCCAACTTTTCTATAACTTGTGCAATTTACTCCCTATTCCAAGCCTAATCAAAATCCCATTAAAAATTTACAGCACATGTATTCATAAAAATTTAGCATTTTTCTTCAATTTCACAATTTTACATTTTAGTCCCTAAATCATGTTTTCATAAAAAATAACTTTGTAAAAGTTGTTTATCTATAAATAACCTTTCATTTTCTATCATAAATTTCTAATTTTTAGCATATTCATCCATGACCCAAATTTCATACCTTGATAACTTTTCAAATTAATTCCCCAAATAGATAGATTAAGTTATCCCGGTTTCAAAAAGATCAAAATTACTAAAAACGGGACATGAAAACTTACCCAATTAAGCCATGAAAGTTTCTTCTCTCTCTCCTAGGGTTTCCATGTATTTTAGGTTGAAGAAGATGAGAAAATAAGATGATATTTTCTTTTCATCTTTTAATTAATTAAATGTTTTTCAAATTCCAATTTAGTCCTTGCCGTTTTTCTAAATTTCCATGGATGAGTCACCAAAAATCTACATACTTTTCTTTAATGGTCTAATTACCATATAAAGACCTCAAATTTTTAATTCCATAGCTATTTAATCCTTATAGCTACTAGAAATCAACTTTTTTCATTTTATGCGATTTAATCCTTCTCGTAATTAAGCACATAATCAGTAAAATTTTATTATCAGAATTTTCACATGACATTTCTAACATATGACGGAGCATGTAATAAAATAAAAATAAATATTATTTTCGGATCGGATTTGTGGTCCCGAAACACTGTTCTGATTTCACTGAAAAATGGGCTGTTACACCATCAAATTTGTTTGCTCATATTTGGCCTCGCCATCCTGGCGGACCTATGTTGATTTCCCTTATACTGGGTCACATGTGATTGGATTACTTTTCCCGTAATCCACATTAGGCAGAAGACTAACCAGGGACCTTACTTGTCCCACGTAATAAACAGCTGACTTACCATCCTGGCAAACTATTACTCATAAGACTACATGAGTCTGCTTCCCTATAACACCCCAAAATTGGGCATATGGGTTTTAGGGGTATTTTAGAGATTTTAGCTTTAGAGTGCTCGAGAGTTTCGTAAGCATGGTAATCGAAATTGTTTTCCTCTATGGCTTTTAGAAAATTAATACAATTTTTGAAAATAAGGTTGAAAAGATCTTTAATTTTAAAATAAGGGTTGATTTGTAAAATGGTCTAAATTATGAGTTTTTAAAAGACAATTAAACCAAAATTTATTTTTCACCCTATTTTTCCCATTTATATTCACAAAACCCATGTTAGTTCTTCTTCATAACTTGTTCTGGCCATCCCTTTGTTCTCCCAACTTTTCCATTCGCTAGTGATGGTTCTACATCAACTATGGCAGACTCTAAATGACAGATACTTATTACAATTTATGATACGGCCATGATCCGGGTCGCACCAAGTTCCAACAAAGAGCCATTGGTGTTACCGCAAGGACCCATCACCCGAGCACGTGCAAAACGTTTCAAGGAGGCTATTTCGGCCTTGGTTGAGCAAATGCGCATGCTTTTGCAAGTTGAAATAAGCTCATATTCAGCTCATTCAGCTTGTGTTTAGCTTGATTTAATTCATGCATTTTTATTTTGCTGAATAAAAACTTTTAAATTAGTTTTAAATAAAGGTGTTTAGTTTAAATAAATAAGTTGTGTTTAATAAGAGGCTTATTAATTAATCTAGTTACTAGGATGTTTTAATGAAGCATGAGTTTAAGTTAGTTTAATTTTGCTTCCATAATTTAACTAGTTGGTGCATTAATTGAAGTCTTAACTTTTAGTTCATTTAATAAAGTCAAGTGTTTAATGTGTTAGAGTTTAATTACTGTTCATTTGGGGTTATTGAGTTCATTTTTAGTGTGTTTAATGCAGGAACTTTTCAGCTTACAACCGTTACTTTACAAGGCTGTTACAACATTAATTGAAGTGACTTTTTAGTTGATTTTGGTTACAAATGACGTGGCTGTTACAAGGGATGCTTAATACATCAAATTAAGGAGTTTTAAGGAGCATTTTAACTCCTCTTAAATTCGGCAGCAACCTCTTCACTTACCAGCAGTTTTTTGGCTCATTTAAAAGATGATAACAAACATTCAAAACACCATTAGTTGATGGTGTCTTTTCGGCTAGCCAAGGACAACTCAAGGGACATTTTAAAGCATTCAAGAAGGACATTCAAGCTGATTTAAAGTGAATTCAAGTAAGGAGTTAAGTTGTTACAAGAATATAAAGAGTCTTGAGTTTAATTTCATTTTAATTAGCAAATTAAGATGTGACTCTTCAGCTAGTTTTTCTATCACTATAAATATGTGTAACTAGTCATATTGAGGGCACTTTTTGATCTTTAATGAAATTTTTCTTATTGTGAGTTATTTACTCTCATTATTCTTCAAGGTTCAAATTGACTTATCTAGTAGCTAGTGGCGTCAATCTGACTTTGTTTTGAACTTATCATCCATTTGGGTGTGGCATTCAAACCTTTATACCGAGGTTCCTATCTTGCTAGATAGTGGGTCGAGGTTTTTATCCAATTCAACCATTCCTTTGAAACTTATAAGATTCGGGTCCTTAATTTTCTATTAAGGGTTCTTTCTTGTTTCAACCATCATTCCATTCATCCATCTATTTTTTTTATCCAACCCAGTTTGCTGCCATTTACTAAAATATAATCATTTTCTTTTCTTTTAAACAAATCAAAAGACACTCCTTCGTAGACGATCGGGCAAACTCGCATATGACTGGCGGATCGTATCATCTGGTATCAGAGCTAGAAAACGAGGAGCTGCGACGATCATCGTAATTCCAAAATAGGTACGTAAGTTGAAAAAAATTCGAAAAAAAAGTTCAAATTATATTCAAGGTGTTCTATTATATTTTATTTCGTATATTTGAGAAAAAAAGAAAAAAATACGAAAAGAAAAAAAGTGAAGTTTTGTGGATTTGTTGGTTTCCCCATTCTTCTCCTCAAATTTCTGAGTTCCTGAAGCCATTATTGTCATCTTCTTATCCCGATCATCTAAAATTCTTATTCCCATCATTTGGTATTTTTTCAACTCATCCAATGCCACATCTATCAATTTCTTTTTCTTTCAGCCTACCTTAACCTATAACGATTTTTTCCTTTGCTTAAACCCCTTGAAGCCGACCTATAAGTTGCTAATAAGTCTAAGGCAACCTTCCATAATTTTGAGAGGTGGATTCGAATGGTAAAAGGCACGAGTGAACTCATTAAAGAAAAAGCCAAAATTGAGTGAAACACGAGTGTGAGTGTTCAATATTTATTTATTTTTCTTTCCGAGTGACTAGTGAGATTTGTGGTTAGGTTTAAAAAAACCTTTCTTATGTCAAGAAATTCGAACCGAAACATGGAAGAAAGGCCCGAACGGCAACCAGTTCGCAACGTACCGGACCTTAATCTTCAAGCCCTATTACGTGAGGTTAAGCGTTTATTCGACTGTAAGCTTGAGCCCATTCAAGAGAAGCTAGATCAAGTCGAAGAGATAACCCAGCGAGAAAGGATTCCTCGAGGTCCATGAAGGGAACGAGGCCGCCCAAGGTTCCAAGAAGTCAATCCCATCTCTAGCGAATCTGAAAGTGACCAAGGGTCTAACCTAAGTGATCGACGGAGGGGTCAACGAAACCGAGACCGAAGAGAACGAGGACAAGAGGACGACTTGAAGAATATTAATGTAACACCCCATACCAGAGTCTAAGGCCGAGACTGGATATGAGACATTACTATGCTTGAACTTTCTCAAACATGCACTTACGGGCTGTAAAATTTTGTTCCGAATTAAAAACTTCTCTTTCTTAGTCTAATCATACATTTCATGGGCCTACGAGGCCTTAAATACATATCTGGAAACTTTCAAAACTTAATCGAAAACTTTTCCTTAAAACAGGGGTCACAAGCCCATGTGGCTTGGGATACGCCCGTGTACCTCTAAGACACGCCCATGTCTTCCAACCGTGGTTGACACTGACTATTTTCACACAGCATTGACACGCCCGTGGACTTATACTGTATGCTATACCTTGATATACTAACTTATTCATACGGCCTGGGGCATACGCCCATGTTCTGACCGTGTGTCACACACGGTCTATACAAACGGCCGTGGGATTAGCCCGTGGTCTATTTTGACTTAAGGTACTAAGGTGCAGGGGACGCACGGCCTAGACACATGCCCGTGTGTTTATCCGTGTGGGCACTTGAAGGCTATTTACCAAGCCAATTGCCACCCTGAACTCGAGATCAATCTCATATTCAATTCAACAACTCAAATTACTACATCTTTCATGAACAATACTACATGCTTCATTGATATCAATAAACATACATACTTAGTCAATCTTGGCCAATCACTTAGTCATATACAAAAGAATAATAAACTTGATAGCCCTACTTTTGCCCTTTTTAAGACATATTCTCAAATGAAATGTTTCCTATACATGCCATACTTAATATAAACATCTTAGCTATACCAAAATAGCGATTGATAGTGTGCTCCGAGCTCCGATGACGATGATCTACGAGATTAGCTTGGCGGGACTACATGGAAAGAAAGAATAAAAGACATAAGCATTTAGCTTAGTAAGTTTGCATATAATGCACATAGTAACATGTTTAACATAAATCCTTTGGCATAAACAATGGCATCATAAATTCGGCTATTTAAGCTTACTTACTCTTACTGATTCTTACATATCCCATGATACTTATTAGTCTCATGCACGTAATGTAAACAAGGTACCTGTATCACTTGATCACATAGATCAACATACTTTACTATAATAATCATGATCTCTAATTCATCATTCATAACATGAATAATACTCATTTCCAACTTGATAATAGCTTTGCTTACTTAATTTTCTTGCTATCTCATTTAAGCTTTACTCATTTGCCCGATGAATTTCTATGAATAACCGAGGATACTGAATCTCATCCCACATATAACTTGATGCCAAAGCCATATCCTAGATGTGGTCTTACATGGGATCTCTCATCTTGGTATCGATGCCATGTCTTGACATGGTCTTACTCAAAGTCTTCCTTGTGTATTCCCTTGGAAACTTACCATTGCCATGACTTGACATGGTCTTATTTGGTATCTTTACTCATGAACTGGTCAATGCCGAGCCTTGGCTTGGACTTACATGAAATCTTCCTTGTTACTCACCAATGCCATGCCTTGGCTTAGACTTACATGGGATCTTTATCTTATGATAGCTTTTCAATGCCAAGACTTGTCTTGGACTTACATGACATCTTTGCTTGGAGACTCACCAATGCCATGCCTTGGCTTAGGCTTACATGGATCTTCATCTCATAATAACTCTTCAATGCCAAGACTTGTCTTGGACTTACATGATAACTTTGCTTGATTGCTGATGCCATGCCTTGGCTTGGTCTTATACGGACTTTCTTATCTCATGTGGTAGATCGAGTATCTTAAGTAATTCAACTTCAATCGGGACTTTCTCATGCTTAACCTCATTGATTTCTTTATTTAACATAGCATTAAGCATTTATATGGTAATAATGTACATTATACTAAGCAATTCAATGTTAGTAATAATAAAGCTTAGAAATCATACAAACTTACCTCGATATACAAAATGTATGTAGATATGCAATTTAGCCCTCGACTTTGTTCTTGCCTCGGTTTCGATCCGAGCTTCGTTTTTCTTGATCTATAATAATAGTTTAGATCATTTAATAATCACATTGACTAAATTGACTCCTAACTCATACTTTGGAAAAATTGCAATTTTTCCCCTAAACTTTCTCATAATTACACTTTTGCCCCTAGGCTCGTAAAATAATTTTCATACCACTTTCATAAACTTCATGCTTAGCTGATTCATTATCTCAACTATAGCAATAACAAATTCTCACTATTTCTACCATGTATGACAAATTTCATAATAATAACAAACTAGTCCTTACTAGCATTTCTCATGAAATTCACTTAGAAAAAGATGTTTATATAACATCAAACTCTCATAATCTTCCATAAAACATCATTTTACAAACATGTCATACATGGGTAGATTTTTTTGAACATGCATCTTAGCTCATCTTATAGCTAAAAATAGCTAATTCATGTTACGAGGACTCCAAAAACACGAAGAATATTAAAAACGGGGCTAAAATGAACTTACTAGCAAGCTTAAAAAATTGAAGGACCCTAGCTATGGCTTCCTTCAAATTTTCGGCACTTGGGGAAGAAGATGAGAATGATTTTCATCATCTTTTTTCCTTATTAATCATTAAATTGATAAATGACCAAAATGCCCTTCTCTTTAAAAATTCACCATTTACTAACTCATGTCCATTTTTTTCCCAAAAATTATGATTTGGGAAAATTTCTATTTAAGGACTTCTAATTAATATTCTAAAGCTATTTCATACAAAAAGCTTCTAGAAACTCATATTTTGCAACTTTTGCAATTTAGTCCTAATGGACCCTTTAATGGAAATTTCCATAAAATTTCTGCATGAAACTTTCATATTATCATGCAAACATCTCAAATACCTAAAAAAATCATTTTACTAACTCGGATTTGTGGTCTCGCACCACTATTCCGGTTAGGCCCTAAATCGGGCTGTTACAATTAAGCTCTCCATACCACCCTTTCAAGGCAAGTTCGATCCGGAGGCATACTTGGAGTGGGAAAAGAAAATCGAGTTGGTGTTTGATTGCCACAATTACTCGGAGGCCAAGAAAGTCAAGTTAGCAGCGATCGAGTTCTTCGACTATGCCATGCTGTGGTGGGATCAATTAACAACCAATCGAAGACGTAATGGAGAAAGGCCAATTTCTACATGGTTAGAGATGAAAGCAGTGATGAGAAAGATAATTTTTCCATCTTATTACCATTGGGAGTTATGCTAGAAATTGAAAAATCTTACATAAGGCCACCAAAGTGTAGAAGATTATTTCAAAGAAATGGAAATTGCAATGATTCGTGCTAACATGGAAAAGGACTGTGAGACAACCATGGCTAGATTCCTAGCCGGGTTAAATCGAGAAATTGCTAACGTGGTGGAGCTTCAACACTATGTCGAGGTGAATGACATGGTCCATGTTGCAATTAAAATAGAAAAACAACTCAAGAAGAAAGGCTCCATTCGGACCTATTCCAACCCCGCAAACACCTCAAAGTGGGGACAAAGTACGAGCAAAAGAGATTTTTCTGACCGTTTGAAGGATTGAAACACTCTTGTTAAGTTTAACAAAACCGTTGGTGAATCAAGCAAAGGCAAAGAAGTCGCCAATCCGAATCATACAAGGGACATCAAGTGCTTTAAGTGCTTGGGACGAGGGCACATAGCTAGTTAATGCCCTAACCGACGTACAATGATGTTGAGAACCAATGGCGAAATAGAGTCGGAAGATGAGAAAGATGAGGAATCTGACATTTCTGCTAGTGAAGAGGAGGAAGAATTTGAATTCGCCGTTGAAGGTGAAATTCTAGTGATCAAACGTAGCCTAAGTTTGCAAAGCGTGGAGAATGAAAAACAACGCGAGAACATCTTCCATACACGCTGTTTTGTGCAAGGTAAGGCATGTAGTCTTATTGTGGATGGTGGAAGTTGTACAAATGTTGCTAGTACATTAATGGTGGAGAAACTTGCCTTGACCACAACAAAACATCCTTGTCCGTATAAGCTTCAATGGCTTAACGAAGGAGGGGAGTTAAAGGTGACAAAACAAGTGTTGGTGTCGTTTTCCATCGGAAAATATAAAGATGAAGTTCTTTGTGACATGGTTCCAATGTATGCCGGACACCTTTTGCTTGGCCGTCCATGGAAATTTGATCGAAATGTGGTACATGATGGCTACACCAACTGATACACCTTCAAGCATTTAGGCAAAAACATCACTTTGGCGCCTTCGACACCGAGACAAGTATACGAAGATCAAGTGAAATTGTGAGACTCAATTGAAAAATTCAAAGAGAATGAAAAGAAAGAAAAGAGTGAAAAGGGGTGTGAAAATTCGAGTGAAAAGAAATGAGATAGACAAGAGGTAAAAATTAGAGAAAAGAATAAAGATCAAGAGAAAAAAAAAGAGTGATGAAAAAACGAGTGCAAAAATGAATGTGTATGTAAAAGAAAGTGATATTCGAAAATCCTTTATGTTGAGGCAGCCCGTACTTGTACTTATGTACAAGGAATCTTATTTGAATATTAATGAACTAGATGCTACTTTACCCTCTTCTATTGTTTCTATCTTGTAGGAGTTTGAAGATGTATTTCCCGACGAAGTTCCAAATGGCTTACCACCTATTCGGGGAATAGAACATCAAATTGACTTCATTCTCGGCGCGTCCATACCGAATCGACCAGCTTATTGTAGCAATCCTGAAGAGACCAAAGAACTGCAAAAATAAGTGCATGAACTCCTTGAGAAGGTATACATCCGAGAGAGCCTTAGTCTGTGCGTTGTTCCGGTTTTATTGGTGCCAAAAAAGGATGGGACTTGGTGCATGTGCATTGACTGTCGCGCTGTAAACAAAATCATGATTAAATATCATCATCCAATACCGCGCCTTGATGATATGCTTGATGAATTAAGTGGTGCTCAGTTGTTCTCCAAAATCGATCTCAAAAGCGGTTACCATCAAATACGGATGCGTGAGGGAGACGAGTGGAAAACAACGTTTAAAACTAAACACGATTTGTACATGTGGATGGTAATGCCATTCGGTCTTACTAACGCTCTTAGTACCTTTATGCGTTTAATGAACCATGTTCTTCGTGCTTATATTGGAAAATTTTACGTGGTTTACTTTGATGATATTCTTGTTTATAGTAGATCTTTAGATGAACATTTGAAGCATTTACGAGCTATTATTGATTTATTGCGAGAAGAAACTTTATATGCCAATCTTAAGAAATGTATATTTTGTTCTAACAAAGTCATTTTCTTAGGATTTGTTGTCAGCTCGCAAGGACTTGAAGTAGATCAAGAAAAGGTGAAAGCCATCCTAGATTGGCCTAGACCGACTAACATAAGTCAAGTACGAAGTTTCCATGGCTTGGCGAGTTTCTATCATCGCTTTGTTCCGAATTTTAGCACATTGGCCGCACCTCTTATGAGTGTGATAAAAAAGAATTCTGCCTTCTTTTGGAATGAGGAGCAAGAAAAGTCTTTTACTTCACTTAAAGATCATTTAACTAATGCTCCATTACTCTATTACCTAATTTTGGTAAAACATTTCAAATTGAATGTGATGCCTCTGGTATTGAGATTGGTGCTGTGTTGACTCAAGAAGGAAAGCCCGTGGTGTATTTTAGCGAGAAGCTTAGTGGCGCACCATTGAATTACCCAACATTCGATAAGGAAATGTACGCTTTGATCCGGGCATGGGAAACATGGCAACATTATTTGTGGGTGAAGGAGTTTGTCATCCATTCGGACCATGAATCGCTCAAGCACATCAAAGGCCAACACAAGCTCAACAAAAGGCACGCAAAATGGGTAGAATTTCTTAAATCCTTTCCTTATGTTATACGGTACAAAAAGGGAAAGGAAAATATTGTGGCCGATGCACTATCTCGTAGATATACTTTGTTAAATCATTTGGACTCAAAATTACTTGGTTTTGCGTTTCTGAAAGAATTGTATATTTCTGATGCTGACTTTGGAGATGTACATAAATTGTGTGAGCATGCTGCTGTTGAAAAGTTTTTCAGGTTCGATGGCTTTCTTTTTCGAGAAGGTAAGCTTTGTATTCCGCAAAGTTTCGTGCGAGAGTTGCTTGTACTCGAGGCTCATGGTGGTGGACTCATGGGCCATTTTGGCATTGCAAAGACCTTGGCCGTACTGCAAGAACATTTCTTTTGGCCATGAATGAAACGAGATGTCGAGAAAATATGTTCACGATGTTTGGCTTGTAAGAAGGCAAAATCGAAGGTTAACCCACATGGGCTTTACACGCCTTTGCCTATTCTCGAAGGGCCTTGGGTTGATCTATCCATGGATTTTATCTTAGGTTTACCGCGAACTCGAATCGGAAAAGATTCCATGTTTGTGGTAGTAGATCAGTTTTCAAAAAATGTCGCATTTTATTGCGTGTTCGAAAACTGATGATGTTGTTAATATTGCTAACCTCTTCTTTAAAGAAATTGTTAGGTTGCATGGAATTCCGAGGACGATAGTGTCTGATCGTGATGCAAAATTTCTTAGCCATTTTTGGAGGACACTTTGGAGTAAGTTAGGCACAAAGCTCTTATTCTCCACGACATGTCATCCCCAAACAGATGGCCAAACCGAAGTGGTGAACCGCGTATTATCCATCCTACTACGAGCTATTATTTGCAAAAATCTCAAGTCGTGGGAGGATTGCCTACCTCACAACCGAACTATTCACTCTGCTACTAAATTCTCGGCATTTGAAATAGTTTACGGTTTTAATCCTTTATCTCCTCTTGACTTAATTCCATTACCTAACGATCAAATTGTTAATGTAGATGCTAAGAGGAAAGCGGATTGTGTGAAACAATTACATCAAAAGGTTAAAGCTAATATCATGGCTCGAACGGAGTAATATGTGCGAAGGCTAACAAAGGACGAAAACAAGTTATATTTGAACCCGGAGATTGGGTTTGGGTTCACATGAGGAAGAAACGATTTCAAGCTGAAAGAAGGTCCAAATTATTGTCGCGTGGTGACAGTCCATTCCAAGTTTTGGAGCAAATTAACGATAATTCCTATCAACTCGACTATCGGGTGAGTTTAATATAAGTGCAACTTTTAATGTGTCTAATTTATCTCTCTTTGATGTAGATTCTGATTTGAGGACAAATCGCTTTGAAGAGGGGGAGGATGATACGACCATGATCTGGGTCGCACCAAGTTCCAGCAAAGAGCCATTGGTGTTGTCGCAAGGACCCATCACCCGAGCACGTGCAAAACATTTCAAGGAGGCTATTTCGGCCTTGGTTGAGGAAAAGTGGAGCAAGTTAATGGCTGGACAAAATGAGGAGAATCGGGCTAACTTAATAAGCCCAATGCGCATGCTTTTGCAAGTTGAAATAAGCTTATATTCAGCTCATTCAGCTTGTGTTTAGCTTGATTTAATTCATGCTTTTTTATTTTGCTGAATAAAAACTTTTAAATTAGTTTTAAATAAAGGTGTTTAGTTTAAATAAATAAGTTGTGTTTAATAAGAGGCTTATTAATTAATCTAGTTACTAGGATGTTTTAATGAAGCATGAGTTTAAGTTAGTTTAATTCTGCTTCCATAATTTAACTAGTTGCTGCATTAATTGAAGTCTTAACTTTTAGTTCATTTAATAAAGTCAAGTGTTTAATGTGTTAGAGTTTAATTAGTGTTCATTTGGGTTTATTGAGTTCATTTTTAGTGTGTTTAATGCAGGAACTTTTCAGCTCACAACCGTTACTTTACAAGGCTGTTACAACATTGATTGAAGTGACTTTTTAGTTGATTTTGGTTACAAATGAAGTGGTTGTTACAAGGGATGCTTAATACATCAAATTAAGGAGTTTTAAGGAGCATTTTAACTCCTATTAAATTCGGCAGCAACCTCTTTACTTACCAGCAGTTTTTTGGCTCATTTAAAAGATGATAACAAACATTCAAAACACCATTAGTTGATGGTGTCTTTTCGGCTAGCCAAGGACAACTCAAGGGACATTTTAAAGCATTCAAGAAGGACATTCAAGCTGATTTAAAGTGAATTCAAGTAAGGAGTTAAGTTGTTACAAGAATATAAAGAGTCTTGAGTTTAATTTCATTTTAATTAGCAAATTAAAATGTGACTCTTCAGCTAGTTTTTCTATCACTATAAATATGTGTAACTAGTCATACTGAGGGCACTTTTTGATCTTTAATGAAATTTTCTTATTGTGAGTTATCTACTCTCATTATTCTTCAAGGTTCAAATTGACTTATCTAGTAGCTAGTGGCGTCAATCTGACTTTGTTTCGAACTTATCATCCATTTGGGTGTGGCGTTCAAACCTTTATACCGAGGTTCCTATCTTGCTAGATAGTGGGTCGAGGTTTTTATCCAATTCAACCATTCCTTTGAAACCTATAAGATTCGGGTCCTTAATCTTCTATTAAGGGTTCTTTCTTATTTCAACCATCATTCCATTCATCCATCTATTTTTTTATCCAACCCAATTTACTGCCATTTACTAAAATATAATCATTTTCTTTTCTTTTAAACAAATCAAAAGACACTCCTTCGTAGACGATCGGGCAAACTCGCATACGACTCGACTCACCCCGAGGAGGATCGTATCAATTTACTTGAAGGAAATACTTCTTCCTTTCACATGCATCACATTTAAATGCTTCTACTGGTTCCTTCTATCTTTGCATTTTGGTGGATCCACTGTATATGCATGCTTACCTGTATTTTTAAACACACCATGATCATCTTGTCGAACTACTCACTGTGCGAGTCATACAATAACCTCCCTTTTTGTGCCCTGGTAGGCTTCCCTGTTTACTATCCTAGCAGACTCCATCTTTGCCATACTAAGTACCTATTTACCATTGGATCATGCCATGACTACCCATGGACTTTTTATTCCAAAGAATCAATAAACCCCATCTGAGGTGTCACCCTAAAGGACCTATATATCATTTACACGGTGTTGTCCCAAAGGACCTATATACCGTTTATATGGTGTCGCCCCGAAGGACCAGTAGATAATGTTTTACATGTTGTCGCAAAACTCCCTTAAATCCCATAACAATCTGCCCATTCCTCCATTACACCAATTTCCCTATCTTCATCTACCACATCAAAGTAGGTCCCTCTGGACACCACATTTTATAAAAACACACTTTGTAACACCCTATACCCGATCCGGCCGTCGAGCCTAAATATTAGGATGTCACACCACCGTCTCATGGCATATGCAACAATTAAATTCTCAAACTAAAAGAAACATCTTCCATTTTAGTATTCGTATAGGTTTAAGTGAATCTTACTCTTTATTTATCATTGGTACATGCTAAACTGTAACAGCCCGATTTTAGCTAAATCAGAACAGTGGTTTTGAAACAACAAATTTGAGGTTGGAAAATTATTTTAATATTATTTTTGGTGTTTATAGCATGTGATTATATATGTGTGAAAGTTTCGTGAAATAATTTTAGTGTTTGAATGCTTAATTTGAGAAAAGGACTAAATCGCGTAAAATGCAAAAGTAGCATGCTATAAGTTAAGAGTATCTAATTGCTATGGTTTATTAAATGAAAGGTCCTTATGATGATATTAGACCATGGATAGTGGGAATGGACAAAAATGACCATCCATTATATGTTATTATATGTTTTTATTAAAGGTTAACAATGTAAATTAGTTAATAAGTTATATTAGATAAAATAAAACATAAAATTTCTTTTATCAACATATTCCACCACCGAATATAGAGAAAAGAAATATCCATTGAAGCTTCATTAAGTTTGGCCCTTGCATGATTTATTAGGTATGTGTTTTGAGCTCAGTTTTTGATAATTTTTATGTTTTTGAGATCGTTGCTTCGTATACTAGCTCGCCCATGCTTTAATTTTTGTATTTGATGATGAATTTGTCATTTTCCATTGTTGATAGCTTGATGTTTTTGTTGTTTGATGATGAAAAATAAATATTTGTTATTAGATTATCATAGTTTATTAAGTGATTTTTGATAAAAATGCTTATTAAAGACAAAATTGTGAAATTTATAAATTGAGGGTCAAAATGTGAAATAAATGAAATTAATGGGCTACTAGGGACCTAAGGAAAATTTGGCCTAGCATGAGCATGTTGAAATTTTGTGTATTTTTAGTTGTTTTGTAATAGGGACTAAAATTGAGAAAATGTAAAATGTTAGGGGCTAAAGTGCAAAATATCTATTTATGTGTTTTTGGGTGAAATTGAATGAATACGTAATTAAATAAGTTAAATTTAAATTGATTTAGATCAAGAAAAAAAAGAAATCGGATTTGGATCGAGGGAAGTTGAAAGTTGTTGAATAGTAGTTTCGATCTGTTCGTTTCCGTATGAGGTAAGTTCATAAGCAATTAAATGTTCTTAAATTCAAATGTATATATATTATATGTAGCTGAATTGAATTGTATGTATTAAAATATATGTTGCCGAATTGATTTGAGCATTGGTTGACTAGTTTCGTGCATGAATTGATTTAATTACGAAGTCGTAAGCCCCGAAAGAACCTTAAGAAATGTATCAGATACTGATGTCATGACATAAGGATTTCGAGATGTGATTTCGTGTAAGACCATGTCTGGGACGTTGGCATGGAAGTGTGAAAAAGTATAGGACCATGTCTGGGACATTGGCATCGATATGTGTTAACATGTAAGACCATATTCGGGATATTGCATTGTATGAGCTTTATACGATTTTTGTGTATCAGTAACAATTTCGAAAGGTTCATCAGGCAATGTCAAATCGAGACCGAAGGTGAATTTGATATAAATAATTCAGGTACGTATGAGGTTTATATATTCATTGAAAAATAAGGTAAGTAGAGTTAATTGATGTGTTAATATGGATTATATGAGAGAAGTGGTGGTATATGTGTATATGATTAGCTAAAATTTGACCTATTCGAATTGTGTTATATGTGTTCTTGTGATGAATTATTTGCTTATGGCTTACTAAGCTTTCAAAGCTTAATTTGTGCATTCTTTCTCTGTTTTATAGATATATAAAGGTAGCTTTGAGCTCGGGGATCGTTAAGGATCATCATCACACTATTGACCATTAGTCGGTACTTTTGAAGCTTGAAACTAAGACATATAGCATGTATAGGCTAGTTTTGTTATGGTCAGTTTTGAATTGTTTGTAAATAGCCATGCGAAGATGGCTTGATAATGATGTTCAATATGATGTATTTTTGGTCATGATAAGAGCTCATTTTGGAAAGTATGTTTCATGGTACATATGTATGGTGTGTTCGGTTATATGATTCGACTTGAGTAATGATTAGTTGATGGATGTGTTTTTGATATAATTCATATGTTCCTATAAGCTAAGTATGTATAGTGATTGCTTGTGAAAATGGCCATTTGGTACGGTATTTAGTATCAAAAGATGACTATGTTTTATGGATGTTTTGAAACACCCCAAACCCGGCCCACGAGCCTCGACCGAATCTGGCATGTTCCTTGAGTAAAACATTTCAAAAACTTGTTTGTCAATTTGGAAAGTTTGGTCATTTTGAAGAGAAATCGATTGGAGTTGTGATACATTGAAAACGGTGTCATTTTAAAAGTCTCGATTTTAATAAAACTTTATTAAAATATTTCAAACTTATAAGTTGAAAGAAATACCGAGTTTTCAGAGTTTACCATTAAATTGTAAATCATTTGTGTTTAGGTGTCAATCATTTAAAATTTATTTTAAGAAAAGTTATTTAATCTTGATTTGATAATAATCGTATCTTAATAAACCAAATAAAATGCATGCTTAAACAGTTAATAGTAATGGCCTTATTACATCAAAGCTAAACCCGAAATAAATCCAAAATACTTAAATATAAAGATTCCAAATAAAATAAATGCTGAGCTGAGCATGGCCACCACTAGGTTCCTGCCGACCCGGTCCAGTCACTAAGTGTCACCTGAAAAGATATCCCACAACGGGGTGAGTCAACAGACTCAATGTGTAACAACCAACACGAACTCCCAACGATTTAGGCACAACAAATCATCTATATAAAACAATTATAAACAATGATGCAATCCCGAACCCAAACCTAGATAACCATCCTCTACACATCACCCGTACCAACCAATCACACCGTGGGGATTACTAAATCGACCCTCCATCCGCTACACACCATCGAAGGTAGTCGCTGCAGACGACTTGCACATCGCCCTTATAAATTGTGGCATAGCCACCAGATAATGTGACAGAGTCACCAGATAACAATTTGTGACATAAGTCACCACATTCAGAGTATGTGACATGAGTCACCAGATATTGTGGTAAAAACCACCAGATCACTTCCCCTTTTCAATATCACCCAAATGCCCCATGCGTCATACAATACATGCAGATATCATGTCATATGCCTTATTCCATATTCGTAACCAATTCTCATATATGTCATATTCAGTGTTCATAATACTATTAACAGAGCTTTAGAGGATAACGTACCTGAATATGCCGTACCATTGAATGGTACCTTTAGTCACATCTTTCATATTCTTATTAACACATGTTTTAAATTAATACCATAAATCTATTAGGAATCAGTGTAGGGCTACACACCTGGTTACTAACGTGTTCACTGAATCCCGAAAGTCTACCGAAACAGATTGTACTCCTTCCTAAAAAAACACCAATGTCAGAATCGGCTAGCCACTAACACTTAATATGGCCTTGTCCGAATATTCATATTCCCTTACCCTATGGATCTAAATCCCGAAAATCGTCACTTGGCTATGGATATGTCGAAATCCTACATAGTACATGTTAGATCCAATTCTAACATTTAAACACAATAATTGGCCTTCGGCCTAAAACCTCACTTGCTTACCTTAGACCTTGAAATCCCGAATGATCTCCTCCTTTGTAACACCCCAAACCCGGCCCAAACATTACGGCCGAATTCGGTATGTCACAGAGGAAAAGTTTTGAAAACCATCTGTTTCGCCGATTTAGTTTTTGAGAAAACATTTATTTTTGATAAAGTATGGTCTTGTTTTAATTTGATTGAGGTGCATAAAGAATACATCATTTAGCTTTGTTGTTAAAATTTCATTAGGTCATGTTGTTACAAGTTTCATTAAGGTACCCGATGGCACAAAAAATCATTTACGTTAAGTTCAAGAAAACTTGTGTAATCATTTTAAAATCATTGAGCAGTTAAAACTATTCATCCAAAACATGTAAAATAATCAAACGAAATATTAGGAGGCCTTATTACAATTTGAACAATTAAAACCGAAAATAAAATGAAAATAACTCAAGTTCATTTAAACCACAATTCCACTGCATGGCCACCTCGAGTCCATCCGGCTCCTTATCCGTAGCTACGAGTCACCTGAAAACGTTAAAGGAAAAAGGTGAGTCATCAAGACCCAATGTGTAACCCTTTTTCCCGGTTTAATGTAACATCATACATAAATCATAATTAATTTAATATGCACAAGTTTAATATGCACCCAACCTAGCCATCCAAACGCCTTTCTCTACCCCGTGTGGTACCAAACCACTGGTGGTGCCAAACCACTAGTGACTTAAAGTCACAATATCCATCAATACTGTGGTGCCAAACCACTGGTGACTTAAAGTCACAAATCAAATGATGGGGCCAACCCATCGTGTGATACCAAATCACTGGCGTCAATCCCATAATGTCATCTGTGGGGCCAACCCACTGTGGTGCTAAGCCACGGGGACGAGATGCTATGAGGTGCCAAACCTCTAGAGGTGCCAAACCTCTGGTGACCGTAGTCACGAAATGTGGTACCAAACCACTGGTGTCCGTCGACACGAATATCACTTCCCCCTCCACTCGTTTAACCCACATCAATCAAAGATATACATTTAACAGTAATCACACCAACATGTTCATTTAGCAACATACATAGAGTTTACCATTGGCCATAGCCTCATATACCAAATATGTCATGCTTCCCAAAAGCATCATAAAGAAAGTCATAACGACAAGGACTTACCTGAATCCTTGCTTATACCATTATGGTACTAAATCTGAATCTATACAACCCGATTAAGCATACACATAACCTTTAGCACATTAAATAGTTATAAAGTGTATATGTACACACCTATTGTCAACGAAAGCTTTAAATCCCCAAAGAGACAGTCGGTCACCCAAGCTATTCTTGCCCCTATATTCGGCCAACATAAGGTTAGTGCTCTTGACCATTCGGCCAAACCAAAATAAACCCAAGGGTTGTCACTTGAACCCGAAACCTTACGTATACATCTTTTGAATACAAGCCACCACACACCAAGTGTTTCTGCTTCCCTATAATCGGCAATCACATGTTAATAGCCTTCGGCTTTCGAACACTAAATAAATAACTTACTAAAATAGATCCTTACCACCACTTACCAAGTTCGATTGCTAACAAATGAAGGCTTGATTTGAAGATCTCAAGATCCCGGAGCACCTAGACAGAATCGGTTTCAAAACAGGTGATTAGCACCCTTGCTAACAAGTGCCGAAATCGGCTCTCACCATCATCAAAGTCGACAAAGAAAGGGGAGGGGAAGGAATAGGCATTCGGCCTAGAGCATTTACCTTTTCAATCGGTTGACAAAGAAAATCCGAAGAGATCTATCCCACTTTACTAATCGGCCAGAGAGAGTTTAATAGGAAGAAAAGGAATTTCAGCAAAGAGGTAGGGTGTAGGTTCGGCTATGGTTGATTACAATAACAATCAAGGCTTGGCTTTGAGTGAAAAGAGGAAGAAAAAGAGAGGGAAGGAGGGTAGGTTATTCGGCCAAGGATAAAAAAAGAATAAAAGATGAAGATGGCAATGGGGTTTCGGTTTTGAGAGAATGAGAAAAGAGAGAAAATCAAAGATGGAGAAGTAGGGAATTTCGGTACTTGCAAAAGTGGAGAAAAAGAAAAACAAAAAGATGGAGAGTATGCCTAAAGAGAATTCGGCACTCCCCCCCTAACACCTAGTCTTCATGCCGTCCACTCCTCTCCAAGGAGTTCAAATTTCGGCCAACACCTTGAATTACTTTTGGCTACTAATTCAAACAAATTTGAATTAGTCAAAAGCCTATATTTTCTCTTTGCCAACTACTAAAGATTATTCTCATAAAATCTAATTAAAAGCTAATAATATCCTTATTATCCTAAAGTCTAAATTTGAGCATTTTTTCTCTCTCTCTTGCCGTCCAAAATAAAGAGAAAAAGGGGACTTTCGCGACTCGAACATAGGCTCCCCTTGCTCCCCATGTGGCGTCAATCCTAGCACTTAAGTGGCAATCCCTTGGCCACTTTTCCAAGGCCTTTATTAGTGTCAAATGATTCCTCATTTAAACTTGATACCCCTACCTACTGAGGCTCCCTATCTTTAAAGCTTACAAATAAAAATTTTCTACTATCCAAGCCTACTCGAAGTTCACAATTAAGTCCTACTACACCCCGAATAACATCACAGCAATCCAAAACAGTTTAAACACAAATAACCCCAATTTTAGGATGTTACAGTTCTACCCCCCTTAAAATAATTTCGGACTCGAAATTACCTGATCAGAAGAGGTGGGGGTATTGCTGCCGCATCACATCCTCGGGTTCCCACGTAGCTTCCTCTGCGCCATGGTTTCGCCATAGCACTTTCACCAAAGGCACTGACTTCCTACGCAGAACTTTGACATCTCGATCAAAGATCTGAACTGGTTCTTCCTCGAAAGATAAGTCCGAGTTTACCTCAATCTCTACCACTGGCACAACGTGCGATGGATCTGACCGATATCGCCTAAGCATCGACACATGGAAGACATCATGAATTTGTCTTAGCTCTGCCGGCAACTCGAGCTGATAAGCTACCGGTCCCACTCGCTTCAACACTGTATATGGCCCAATGAACCTAGGGCTTAGCTTCCCTTTTCGCCCAAATCGCAACACCTTCTTCCAAGGCGACACCTTCAGAAAGACTTTCTCTCCTACCTCATATTCCATTTCCTTGTGCTTGAGATCGACATAAGACTTTTGCCTATCTGATGCCTCCTTGAGACGAGCCCGAATCATCTTAACTTTATCTTCAGTTTCCGCTACCAACTCTGGACCCAAGACATGCCGCTCATTTAATTCTGTCCAACACGTAGGGGTACGGCACTTCCGTCCATACAGTGCCTCGAATGGTGCCATCTGAATGCTCGCTTGATAACTATTGTCGTAAGCGAATTCTGCCAACGGAAGATACTCCTCCCAACTACCACTGAAATCCAGAATACAACCCCTCAGCATATCTTCTAAGATCTGAATCACTCTCTCCGATTGTCCGTCAGTTTGTGGGTGAAAAGCCGTGCTGAAGTCCAATCTCGTTCCCAGAGCCTGATGCAAAGCTCTCCAAAACCTTGACGTAAACCTCGGATCCCTATCCGAGATAATCGATACTGGCACACCATGCAATCTTACTATCTCGGCTACATATAACTTTGCTAGCTTTTGAAGCGAATAATCTACCCTTACTGGTATGAAATGCGCTGACTTGGTTAGTCGATCCACAGTTACCCAAACCGAGTTCTTTTTACTAGGTGTGAGGGGTAGTCCGCTGACAAAATCCATCGTGATCCTCTCCCATTTCCACTGAAGGATCTTCACTGGTTGAAGTAGACCCGATGGCAACTGATGTTCAGCCTTAACCTGCTGACACGTCAGACACCTTCCCACAAATTCAGTTATCTCCCGCTTCAGCCCTGGCCACCAGAACTGTTTCCGCAAATCTCCATACATCTTGCTACCTCCCGGATGCATAGCGTATGGGCTGCTATGTGCATCCCGAAGAATTCTCTGCCTCAATTCCACATCTTTTGGCATACAAGCTCGCCCTTGAAAGCATAATACCCTATCGTTGGACAAGCTATACCCTTCTAAACCACCATCTTGAACTTGCAATCTCTGTGCATTCAGACTCTCATCCACTAACTGTTTTTCCTTAATCTCCTCGATCCAAGTCGGCTTAACTTGCAGTTCCGCCAAAAGACTTCCATCGTCATATAGACTCAAATGGGCAAACATCGCCCTTAAGTCCGCCACGACCTTCCGACTTAACGCGTCAGCTACCACGTTAGCCTTACCCGGATGGTACTCAATTGAACAGTCGTAGTCCTTTAACAGCTCAATCCATCGGCGCTGCCTCAAGTTCAAGTCCTTCTGAGTCAAAAGGTACCTTAGACTTTTGTGATCCGTGTAGACTATCGACTTCTCCCCATACAGGTAATGCCTCCATATTTTCAAAGCGAAGACTACTGCCGCTAACTCCAAGTCGTGAGTTGGATAGTTAACCTCATGCGGTCTTAGCTGACGGGATGCATAGGCCACTACCTTCCCTTCCTGCATCAGCACACACCCCAAACCAGTATGGGATGCATCACAATAAACCGTAAACAACTTTCCTGCCTCAGGCTGTACCAAAACTGGAGCTTCCGTCAGAATCTTCCTTAGCTTGTCAAAACTTTCTTGTTGCTTCTCCGACCATACAAATGGGACTCCTTTTCTTAATAACTTAGTCAACGGCGCTGCGATTAAAGAGAATCCTTCCACAAACCTTCGATAGTACCCTGCCAGACCTAGAAAACTTCGAATTTCTGCCACCGACCTAGGCGGTTTCCAATGCAACACCGCTTCAACCTTGCGAGGATCCACTCTAATCCCTTCTGCTGACACCACGTGACCCAAGAAAGCCACCTCACTAAGCCAGAATTCGCACTTACTGAATTTGGTGAATAACTGATTTTCTCTTAAAACTTGTAGAACTATCCGCAAATGCTTATCATGCTCTTCATCCGTCCTTGAGTAAACCAATATGTCGTCTATAAACACTACGACAAATTGATCCAAGTACTGCTGAAACACTCTATTCACTAAGTCCATGAATGCTGCCGGCGCGTTGGTCAGCCCAAATGGCATCACCAAAAACTCGTAATGCCCATACCTCGTACGGAATGCCGTCTTATGAACATCAACCTCCTTCACCTTAAGTTGATGATAACTCGACCTAAGATCTATCTTCGAGAACACCGATGCACCCTTTAGTTGGTCAAACAAGTCATCAACCCGAGGCAACGGATACTTGTTTTTGATCGTTAACTTGTTTAGCTGACGGTAGTCGATACACATCCGCATTGATCCGTCCTTCTTCTTGACAAACAACACAGGTGCTCCCCACGGAGATATACTTGGTCGGATAAATCCTCGATCCAAGAGTTCCTGAATTTGAGCCTTCAGCTCCACCAATTCCTTTGGTGCCATTCGGTAGGGTGCTATAGACACAGGCCTCGTTCCGGGTAATAAGTCTATACCGAACTCAACTTCCCGATCTGGAGGTAGACCCGGAAGTTCTTCTGGAAACACATCAGCGAATTCCCCTACTGTTCAGACCTTCTCAACTGCTGACTCCTTAGCCTCCAAAGCACATATATGAACCACGTAGGCTTCACAACCCTTCCTAACCATCTTCTCTGCCTTCAACGCAGACACTACATTGGATAGATAATCCCTTCTGTTACCTATCATGACCACTTCATCACCTTCCGCCATCTTAAGAACCATGCGCTTAGCAGCGCAATCCAACCTTGCCTGATACTTAACCAACCAGTCCATTCCAAGGATCAAATCAAACTCCCCAAACGGCAGTTCCATCAGATCAGCCACAAACACGACCCCTTGGAGTTCTAGGGGTACATCTCTATATAGCTTGTTAACAACTATAGAGTGACCTAGAGGGCTAATTACAGTCATCTCCCTAGAAGCAGTCTCAAAGTCTAGGTTCATAGTCTCTACCACACTACTAGCCACGTATGAATGCGTCGAACCCACATCAATTAATGCAACATATGGAAGACCAAAAATTAGGAACGTACCAGTTATGACGTCCGGTGCGTCACCCTCCTCGCGACGCCTCGCTGCGTAGACTAAACCAGGCTGCCCCGCTTCTGTGTTGCCTGCACCTCTTCCTGGAATTCCGCGACCTCGATTAGAACCATTACCTCCTCTACCATTACCACGACCCCTCTGTGGTGGTCCTACATTTCTAGCCTGAGCACGGTTCTGACCCTCTGGCTGATTCTTGGCTAACTTCCGAGGACAATCCCTTACACGGTGATCCAAAGACCCACATTCAAAGCAACCCCTCTCACCGGTCCAATATCCTCCCCAATGTGATTTCCCACAGCGGTTACACTGAGCCGGTCTCTGATTAGTAGCCATGGGCCTTCCTGCCTGATTTGGCCCACTCTGCCTAGCCCGTTTCTGTGCATTACTACCCGATCCAGATGGCCCAAATCCCCTTTTCTGCTTGTTCCTATCATAGTTCTGTTTCACAGACTCCTTGACCCCTTCGGCTACCTTAGCCTTTTCTACCAAAACAGCAAACTCACACTCCTGCTGTGGAGTAATCAGCAACCTTAACTCATCCCTAAGTCCGTCTTCAAAGCGGACACAACGATCATGCTCAGTTGACACAATTCCCCGAGCATAGCGGCTCAGCCTCAGGAATTCTGCCTCATACTCCGACACTGACTTATTTCCTTGTACCAACCCCAGAAAAGCTTTCCTCTGCGCATCAGTGTAACTGGTGCCCACATACTTCTTCTGATAAGCAGCTTTGAAGTACTCCCAAGAAAGGTCATCTGCCGTAGCACCATCCCGAATCGTGAGCCACCACTGATATGACTCATCCTTTAGAAGCGACACTGCTCCTTTCAGCTTCTCCTCATTCGTCAGATCGAGATCATCCATGATCCTTTCAGTCGATTCTAACCAATACTCTGCCGTACTGGGTGCCACACCCGATACACCCCGGAACACCTCAGCTCCGTTAGCTCGAAGTCTCTCAGGTACCGACTTCCGAGCTCCTCCACCTCCACCCATTCCAGCTACCCTTTCCAGAACCCGCAGCATCGCTTGTGACACTGCATCATCACCCGTCTGATCCTGCTCTTCGGCTCCAAAAGTTGGGGGTGGTGGTGGCGGTGGTATCTCGTTCTCAGATCCCTGACCCGACCCTACGGGTTCTGACACGGTCATCTTGCCCCTACCGCGTCCACGACAGCCACGTCCTCTAGAACTCATTTCTAACTACGGCGCTTTAATCTGATTAAGAAATTTTTATGGATTAGTAACTGTTTCACTTGGTTACTCGCGAAGAAATTTTATGAAAAGAGTTTAATAGAGATTCTTTCGAGCAATCAAGTTTTAAGTCCTCTATCCTAATTCACACAGAAAAGCACATCCATTCCCTAATACCTTTCATACCTATTCACTCTTCGGGCATTTCTGTCCGTTTCTACCCCAGGGGTATTTCCGTCATTTTCCTACAGGGGTATTTTTGTGATAATCCGAAGAAATTTTGCAAACTTTAATAAATCAAGACATTTTGTAATTTCTAGAACTAAAGAGTATTTTCGAAAAATTCTCAATCTGAAGGTATGGCAGAATTTTGAAAACTAGGGTATTTTGGTAATTTTGTCAATCAGGGTAATTTCGTAAATTTCCAAAGTCAGGATATTATTTTGAAATACATAATTTCGGATATTTTTACAAAGTATGAGAATTTTTATTAAAATCGAGGTGGTACGATAATTTTTAGAAACCAAGGGCATTTTCGTAATTTTACCACTAGGGGCATTTTGGTAATTTTGCAAGTCGAAAATATTTTGAAAGTTTTCCAGAAATAAATTTTTGCTACTACTTAAAAGAGTACTTTAATGATTTTAAAACTAGAGTTTTCATAAAAACATGGCTAATCCCTTTCGGGTTTTATTTAGTGTGTTTAGCCTATGACCGAGTCCTCTTGGTTAGGGTGAACCGAAGCTACGCACCAGGTAGGATTCCTGCGAAGAGGAGGTGAGTCACGAGGACTGCTTAAGTACCAAGCTCTTCCGGATCCAATCCTAGACATGCGCACCAAGGTTACCACACCCTAACTCGGCGACTGGGTCACAGGTTGGTTTAATTAGGCCATTAAAGTTTTATGTACTTTGTTGGGGTAAACTAGTCCTAGTGTTCATCCACTTATCATACTAACTACGTTCCAAACCTACCCTTCTACAAATAATAATCCACACAGAAGTTAGAGGTACTTACCTGGGCGGATTGGTGCCGGAGACTCGATGCCATGCTGTTCAAAAACCCAAAAATATTTCAAAAAGGCCTACCAAAACATTTTGGGCCTTGGGCCCCCACAGCCGAGCTTTGAACTGGGCTATGATCTCCTCCTCTGTAACACCCCAAACCTGGCCCAAACATTACGGCCGAATTCGGTATGTCACAGAGGAAAAGTTTTGAAAACCATCTATTTCACCGATTTAGTTTTTGAGAAAACATTTATTTTTGATAAAGTATGGTCTTGTTTAAATTTGATTGAGGTGCATAAAGAATACATCATTTAGCTTTGTTGTTAAAATTTCATTAGGTCATGTTATTACAAGTTTCATTAAGGTACCCGATGGCACAAAAAAAAAACATTTACATTAAGTTCAAGAAAACTTGTGTAATCATTTTAAAATCATTGAGCAGTTAAAACTATTCATCCAAAACATGTAAAATAATCAAACAAAATATTAGGAGGCCTTATTACAATTTGAACAATTAAAACTGAAAATAAAATGAAAATAACTCAAGTTCATTTAAACCACAATTCCACTGCATGGCCACCTCGAGTCCATCCGGCTCCTTATCCGCAGCTACGAGTCACCTGAAAACGTTAAAGGAAAAAGGTGAGTCATCAAGACCCAATGTGTAACCCTTTTTCCCGGTTTAATGTAACATCATACACAAATCATAATTAATTTAATATGCACAAGTTTAATATGCACCCAACCTAGCCATCCAAACGCCTTTCTCTACCCCGTGTGGTACCAAACCACTGGTGGTGCCAAACCACTGGTGACTTAAAGTCACAATATCCATCAATACTGTGGTGCCAAACCACTGGTGACTTAAAGTCACAAATCAAATGATGGGGCCAACCCATCGTGTGATACCAAATCACTGGCGTCAATCCCATAATGTCATCTGTGGGGCCAACCCACTGTGGTGCTAAGCCACAGGGACGAGACGCTATGAGGTGCCAAACCTCTGGAGGTGCCAAACCTCTGGTGACCGTAGTCACGAAATGTGGTACCAAAACCACTGGTGTCCGTCGACACGAATATCACTTCCCCCTCCACTCGTTTAACCCACATCAATCAAAGATATACATTTAACAGTAATCACACCAACATGTTCATTTAGCAACATACATAGAGTTTACCTTGGCCATAGCCTCATATACCAAATATGTCATGCTTCCTAAAAGCATCATAAAGAAAGTCATAACGACAAGGACTTACCTGAATCCTTACTTATACCATTATGGTACTAAATCCGAATCTACACAACCCGATTAAGCATACACATAACCTTTAGCACATTAAATAGTTATAAAGTGTGTATGTACACACCTGTTGTCAATGAAAGCTTTAAATCCCCAAAGAGACAGTCGGTCACCCAAGCTATTCTTGCCCCTATATTCGGCCAACATAAGGTTAGTGCTCTTGACCATTCGGCCAAACCAAAATAAACCCAAGGGTTGTCACTTGAACCCGAAACCTTACCTATACGTCTTTTGAATACAAGCGACCACACACCAAGTGTTTCTGCTTCCCTATAATCGACAATCACATGTTAATAGCCTTCGGCTTTCGAACACTAAATAAATAACTTACTAAAATAGATCCTTACCACCACTTACCAACTTCGATTGCTAACAAATGAAGGCTTGATTTGAAGATCTCAAGATCCCGAAGCACCTAGACAGAATCGGTTTCAAAACAGGTGATTAGCACCCTTGCTAACAAGTGCTGAAATCGGCTCTCACCATCATCAAAGTAGACAAAGAAAGGGGAGGGGAAGGAATAGGCATTCGACCTAGAGCATTTACCTTTTCAATTGGTTGACAAAGAAAATCCGAAGAGATCTATCCCACTTTACTAATCGGCCAAAGAGAGTTTAATAGGAAGAAAAAGAATTTCGGCAAAGAGGTAGGGTGTAGGTTCGGCTATGGTTATTACAATAACAATCAAGGCTTGGCTTTGAGTGAAAAGAGGAAGAAAAAGAGAGGGAAGGAGGGTAGGTTATTCGGCCAAGGATCAAAAAAGAATAAAAGATGAAGATGGCAATGGGGTTTCGGTTTTGAGAGAATGAGAAAGGAGAGAAAATCAAAGATGGAGAAGTAGGGAATTTCGGCTACTTGCAAAAGTGGAGAAAAAGAAAAACAAAAAGATGGAGAGTATGCCTAAAGAGAATTCGGCACTCCCCCCTAACACCTAGTCTTCATGCCGTCCACTCCTCTCCAAGGAGTTCAAATTTCAGCCAACACCTTGAATTACTCTTGGCTACTAATTCAAACAAATTTGAATTAGTCAAAAGCCTATATTTTCTCTTTCCCAACTACTAAAGATTATTCTCATAAAATCTAATTAAAAGCTAATAATATCCTTATTATCCTAAAGTTTAAAATTGAGCATTTTTTCTCTCTCTCTTGCCGTCCAAAATAAAGAGAAAAAGGGGACTTCCGCGACTCGAACATAGGCTCCCCTTGCTCCCCATGTGGCGTCAATCTTGGCACTTAAGTGGCAATCCCTTGGCCACTTTTCCAAGGCCTTTATTAGTGTCAAATGATTCCTCATTTAAACTTGTGACCCCTACCTACTGAGGCTCCCTATCTTTAAAGCTTACAAATAAAAATTTTCTACTATCCAAGCCTATTCGAAGTTCACAATTAAGTCCTACTACACCCCGAATAACATCACAGCAATCCAAAATAGTTCAAACACAAATAACCCCAATTTTAGGATGTTACATCCTCGTAGTCGACCACAACCCAAATCCCGAAACCTCCTTCATAGTTTCCGCCAAAGAGCATTAATAGGATTAGTTCCTAGGTTTCGGCAAAAAGAAAAGGGAATAGAAATCGAATAACATTTGATCTTACCCCTAATGATGAAATCGACTGCACCTTTGCCTGACACCACAAAGAGATTCGGCTATATAGGCTAGATGTTGATCAATAGGTTTCGGCTTTGGGGTTTAATGAACAATCGGCTAGGAGTCACTTGTATATTTGGCCTTTGATTGAATTTGTAAAAGAAGAAGAGAAAGGTTGATGACTGAGCAATTCGGCAATAGTGATAAGTGAAGATTCGGCTTGAAAAACTAAGGGGATTCGGCTTCAACAAGGGAAAGAAAAGGAAGAGTATGAGGCTTTAGGGAGAATCGACAATGATGGGATTTTGAGGGAGGGATATTCGACTTTGGTTAATAGAAGAGAAAAGGAAGAAGAAAACAAAGAAAGCAAGTTGAATTCCTAAGGATTTTCGGCACAAATGAGAAAGATGAGGAGAGCATCAATTTTCGGCACACCTATCCTACTATCATCAAACCGAAAATGCCATCCTCCAATACCCCATATTCAGCCAACTCCTCTTCCCCTACCAACTCCTTCTTTTTCTCCCTTTTTTTTCTCTTCCTTACCCATTCAAAAATAATTTGAATAAATCAATAATTATCTCCCTACCTTAGCCGAATTTTAAAAGGGATTTAACCACATCCACAGCTCATCCCCTTAGTGTCCCATTGCCATCCACCTCTACTCCCCTTTGCTGCAAAATAAAAACTCCTATTTGCGTCTCTTGCTGCTCGAACCTAAGCCCTGCACACTGTCTGAGGTGTCACTTACTAAGGCTTTAAGTGGCACCTTCTTGCCACTTTAACAAGCCCATTTTTATGTCCAATTTCCCTTACAAATTCTCTTAAGGCCTCAATCGCCTAACTCCCCTTTAAGACTTAAAAATCAAATATTTTCTAAGGCATTCTCCTACCTTCTAAAGTTCCCGAAATCTATAAAACACATTCAAAACACACATAGGCGTACTACTTCATACAATTAAGCAAAAATGCACAAGCCCAAAATCCCGGATATTACATGTTTGGTCGGTCATTTGAGCAAGTATAATATGTCTAGTTAATAATGTTAATTAACTATGAAATGGTATAACTTATTGAGGCTAAATTTGATGACCAAATAGATAGCTAATTTATTGGTTGGGAATATGTATTTTTGGGCATGATAATTAGTCTGCGAATCAAGTGTACTTTGATTTGTTATTTGTGTTAAAAAATGTTTAACGTGGCTTTAGTGTAATGCGCATGAGTTGGAAATAATTATAATTGTATTTAGTTATTAAGTGATGCTTATTTATGTGTTATATATATGTATGACTATAAAGACGCGTGGATAGTTTAACTTAGATTAATGTGTGAATGTGCATAATATACGAATTGGTTTGTTCATTAAATAGTTAATAGAGTGGGATAATTATGGCTTGGTATTTGAGATTAGAAATGAGTTTTGTTTTTAGGATGATATGCGTATAATATGAAAGCATTAAAAGTATAGTTGGCCATGATGTAATGTTAACTATAGTTTTATATGTTAATGAATATTATGCCATGTGATATGGTATGCCATGTGATATGGTTGGTATGGATTAAAATGCGGATGTGTATAGATAAGCAAAATGGTATGTTTAGTATTTAGTTAAAGTAATGAAATTGTACTAAAGGGAGTATTAATGCATGTTTGGTACATGAGATGAAAAATGTTGGTTAATGATTTAGTCATTGCATGCTATGAAATTTGATGGTCATAAGGTTCGAATTATGTATTTATAAAGCATATGTAGTATGGTTTTGATGCAAGTTAATTGGTTCGAAAATTTGATTATATCCATGATATTGATATGGTTGAATTTTGAAGCATGGTTCGTATATGTAATATGATTAATAATGCATGTTTAATTTTAATTGGTTATGTTCTTTATATATACAAATTTGACTTGTATGAATAAGAGGATGGTTATTAATTTGAGTATGGAAAAAAATTGTAAAGGAAAATATATCACTTTATGCATGAATAGTAATGAATGACTGTTCTAAACTATATTTTGATTGGTAATGCCTTGTAACCCTAATTCGGAGACAGATACGGGTGAAGGGTGTTACATTTTATTAGTATCAGAGCTACAATTTACTCGATTCTAGGACTAACATAGCGTGTGAGAGTCTAGCTATACATGCCATATTTATATACTACGATAATGTGATGATTCCTGACAATTAAAATGTGTTTTTGTATAGTAAATGGATCCCGATTGAGCCGTAGCAAATGATATGGAAAGTAATGCGCCTAGTCCCACTCAAGGGACAGCGTAGTCTAATTCTAGACCTGTTACGAGTAGCCACGAGAGAGAGGCTAAGCAAGCCTTCTTGTAATATCCTTAAATCGGGGTCTCTGCATTTTGCATGTGCTTGCATGTGATGGTCTGCTGTGCTAGTTTAGCATGTCTTGGGGTCTAGGCATGACCTCGGGTTAGTCCTGGGTCATGGCCAAAAATTTTGTTTTAGCACTTAAGAGAAAGGAGCTAGGAGAATTAGGGGTTAAAAGAATTTAATGGAGGAATTAGACACAAGATTTACCTTGGTAAAGTGGCAAGGGGGCGCTACTCAGGTACAAGGGAGGTGACGCCACAGGGAGCAAGGAGGACCTTGGTTCGAGCTGCAGAAATCCCTTCCTGCTATTTATTTTTGACGCCACTTGGGACGGACCGATAGCAGATGACATCACTTGGGAATTCTTTAGAGCAAACTATAAGAGGAAATACATAGGGGCTAGCTATGTTGATGCGCAGCGCAGGGCGTTCTTAAACTTGGTCCAGGGTAATAAGTCGTTAGCGGAATATGAGGCGGAATTCCTTCGGTTGAGTCAGTATGCACGGGGTATTGTGAGCACAGAGCATGAGCGCTGTGTCAGATTTGAGGATGGGCTGAGAGATGAGCTGCGAATGATAATTGCCCCACAGCAGAAACGAGAATTTGCTGTATTAGTGGAGAAATCCAACGTTGCTGAGGGGGTAAAACAGTCTGTAAGGCGGAGCCAGGATAAGAATTGGAATAAAAGGAGTTCTGGGTCATCTGGGTTTGTCGGGAATCAGCAAAAACGAGCCGAATCAAGCTGCTAGGCCTGCTGCTGCTAATACTCAGTAGCCGCCACGGTGTGCTCGGTGTGGAAAGTCTCACACGGGAGAGTGTTGGACTGGTAACAGGGGATGCTTTGAGTGTGGATCGAAGGGGCATCGAGTGAGGGATTGTCCACAGAGGTCAGCTAGGTTACAGTCTGGGGATCAGAATCGTACACAGGTCAGGAGGGATGGTCAGCAGCCTCAGAGGGGTCGTGGTGCAGCCAGGGGAGGTAATGGATCTGGTAGAGGCCGTGGAGCACCGGGTAGAGGTGCAGCTGGTACAAAGGCGAGACAGCCTGGATTGGTCTACGCAGCGAGGCGTCGAGAGGAGGGCGATGCACCGGACGTCATAACCGGTACGTTCTTAGTCTGTGGATTACCTTTTAATGCTTTAATAGATGTGGGTTCGACGCACTCATATGTAGCCAGTAGCATAGTGGAAACTATGAACTTAGGCTCTGAGATTACTTCTAGGAAGATGACAGTGATAAGCCCTCTAGGTCACTCTGTAGAAGTAAGTAAACTGTTTAGGGATGTACCTCTAGAACTTCAAGGGGTCGTGTTTTTGGCTGATTTGATGGAACTGCCGTTTGGGGAGTTGATCTAATTCTTGGGATGGATTGGCTAGTGAAGTATCAGGCCGGTTTGGATTGCGCAGCCAAGCGCATGGTGTTGAAGACTGGGGAAGGTGAGGAGGTGGTGATGATAGGTAATAGGAGAGATTACCTATCCAATGTGGTCTCTGTACTGAAGGCGGAGAAAATGGTTAGGAAAGGTTGTGAGGCATTTGTGGTGCATGTCTGTGCTTTGGAAGCTAAGGATTCGGCTGTGGAGAGTGTCCGAACCGTGAGGGAATTTGCTGATGTATTCCTAGAGGAACTTCCGGGTGTGCCTCCGGACCGCGAGGTTGAGTTCGGTATAGATTTGTTACCCAGAACCGCGCCAGTATCTATTGCCCCGTATAGGATGGCGTCAAAAGAGTTAGTGGAGTTAAAGGCTCAGATTCAGGAATTGCTGGACAGAGGTTTCATCCGACCGAGTGTATCACCTTGGGGAGCACCTGTGCTCTTTGTTAAGAAGAGAGATGGTACGATGCGGATGTATATAGACTACCGCCAGCTGAACAAGTTGACGATCAAAAACAAGTATCCGTTGCCCAGAATAGACGACTTGTTTGATCAACTCAAGGGTGCATCGGTTTTCTCTAAGATAGATCTTAGGTCGGGGTATCATCAGCTCAAAGTGAAGGAGGCAGATATTCGCAAGACAGCGTTTCGTACTCGGTATGGGCATTATGAATTTCTAGTGATGCCATTCGGGTTGACTAATGCACCGGCAGCATTCATGGACATGATGAATCGGGTGTTTCAGCCGTATTTGGACCGATTTGTCGTGGTGTTTATAGACGACATTTTGGTGTATTCAAGGTCTGAGGAGGAACATGACGCGTATCTGCGGGTAGTTCTACAGGTTTTAAGGGAGAATCAGTTATTCGCCAAGTTTAGTAAGTGCGAGTTCTGGCTTAAGGAGGTAACTTTCTTGGGTCATGTAGTATCAGCTGAAGGGATTAGGGTGGATCCTCGTAAGATCGAGGCAGTATTGGATTGGAAACCACCTAAGTCAGTTGCAGAGATTCGGAGTTTTCTGGGTTTGGCAGGATACTACAGGAGGTTCGTGGAAGGTTTTTCTTTGATCGCAGCGCCGTTGACTAAGCTGTTGAGAAAAGGGGTTCCGTTTGTGTGGTCGGAGAAGCAGCAAGAGAGTTTCGACAAGTTAAAGAAGATTCTGACTGAAGCTCCGGTTTTGATTCAGCCTGAGGCAGGAAAGGAATTCACGGTCTATTGTGATGCATCACATACTGGCTTAGGGTGTGTGCTGATACAGACGGAAAAGTGGTAGCGTATGCATCTCGACAGTTGAGACCTCATGAACGTAACTATCCGACGCATGACTTGGAGTTGGCTACAGTGGTTTTCGCCTTGAAGATTTGGAGGCATTACTTGTATGGGGAAAAGTCGATAGTCTACATGGATCACAAGAGTCTGAAGTACCTCTTGACTCAGAAAGATTTAAATTTGAGGCAGCGAAGGTGGATTGAGTTGTTGAAGGACTACGACTGTTCGATTGAGTACCATCCGGGTAAGGCTAACGTAGTAGCTGATGCGTTGAGCCGTAAGGTGGTAGCAGACCTGAGAGCAATGTTTGCTCACCTTAGTCTATATGACGACGGGAGTCTGTTGGCAGAGTTCGCTTATAACAATAGTTATCAAGCGAGTATTCAGATGGCACCATATGAGGCACTATATGGACAGAAATGCCGTACTCCTATGTGTTGGACAGAATTGAGTGAGCGACAGATGTTGGGTCCGGAGTTGGTTGCGAAAACAGAGGATAGGGTTAAGGTGATTCGGGCTCGTCTTAAGGAAGCGTCGGACAGGCAGAAGTCTTATGCCGATCTGAAGCGCAGGGATATAGAGTATGCAGTGGGTGATAAGGTCTTTCTGAAGGTATCACCATGGAAGAAAGTGTTGAGATTTGGGCGAAAGGGCAAGCTAAGCCCTAGGTTTATCGGGCCGTATACGGTGTTGAAGCGAGTGGGACCAGTAGCTTACCAGCTCGAGTTGCCGGCAGAGTTGAGTCAAATTCACGAGGTCTTTCATGTTTCCATGCTTAGGCGCTATCGATCAAATTCGTCACACGTGGTGCCAGTTGCGGAAATTGAGGTGGGTCCTGATTTGTCTTTTGAGGAGGAACCGGTACGGATCTTGGATCGGGATGTCAAGGTTCTGCGTAGGAAGTCAGTTCCCTTGGTGAAAGTATTATGGCGGAACCATGGTACGGAGGAGGCCACGTGGGAACCAGAGGATGTGATGCGGCAACAATACCCTCAACTCTTCTGACCAGGTAATTTCGAGGCCGAAATTATTTTTAAGGGGGTAGAACTGTAATATCCTTAAATCGGGGTCTCTGCATTTTGCATGTGCTTGCATGTGATGGTATGTCTGCTGTGCTAGTTTAACATGTTTTGGGGTCTAGGCATGACCTCGGGTTAGTCCTGGGTCATGGCCACAAATTTTGTTTTAGCACTTAAGAGAAAGGAGCTAGGAGAATTAGGGGTTAAAAGAATTTATTGGAGGAATTAGACACAAGAATTACCTTGGTAAAGTGGCAAGGGGGCGCTACTCAGGTACAAGGGAGGTGACGCCACAGGGAGCAAGGAGGACCTTGGTTCGAGTTGCAAAAATCCCTTCCTGCTATTTATTTTTGACGCCACAGGCAATGAGTGGAGTGCCCAGGATGGACTCTCTTGGATGGATGAGGATTGAGTCAACTTGTTTGAAATGGATGAAGAGGAGAGATTATAGGAATTTGACTCATTCAAATTCGATTGAATGAGTGGATGAGAGGAATTCAAGGAGGGGTAAGGGGGACGGCATGTGTTTGAGGGGAGTAGGTTGTGTTTAGCCGAATTTTTGGATGTAGTGTGAGCTTGGGGAAGCAACCGATTTTGGTGCTTGAGAGGGGGGGTTGCCGAATGTTCTTAGTAGCCTTGGGAGGGTGCATTTTCGGCTAGTTGGGAGAGTCTCTTCTTTTGCGTTTAGAGTCATAAATCGAAACCCTTCTCTTCTTTTTATTTTTGGTAGCCGAACTTTCCCACTTGAAAGCCATTCTTTTTTTCCCCATTGATTTTAGCAAGAACCGAAACCTCATTTGCACCCCTCTCTTTCTCTTTTCTCTTTTCTCTTTTCGGCATCCTTGGTTCTTGGCCGAATCCATCTTTGTCACTTCTTCTTTTCTTATTTTTGCTCAAAGCCGAAAACACCATACCTATCTCCCTTTCCATTTCGTTTCATCTTTTTCTTGAAACCCTCAAGAGCCGAACCACCTCAAGACCGAATCAAGTCTTCTTCTCTTCTCCTATTCGAAACTATCACCCTCCCTCTCTCTTGCGATTTCTCCTTTTGTCTTCTTTTAGATTCATAAGCCGAAACCTTGTGAGTTCTTCTTCTTCTCTTCTTGCTTGATACTTTGGCCGAATATTAGCCTAGTGAAGATCTTTCTCTGCTACTTCTCCTCGGGTTTGTTGGGTTAATTTCATTTTGAATGAGGTAAGTGTTATGGCCGAATCTCCCTTATCTTATTTATTCTTTCTTCATCGACTTATGTGATGTAAAAGCCGACTTTCGGCATTGGGCTGACATGGTTCTCATACATTCAGTAAATCGACATCTTTTGGGTACTCATAAAGTGTTCTTCCGGGGTTTGTGACAACAGATTGTAGAGAGGAGTGTTGATGAATACAGTGGATCTTCGGGATTTGGTCGCCAATTTAGGTAAGGGTTCTAACGTTTTAGGATCTGTTTCATATTCTTTTAAAAGCTGAAGGCTAACCATTTGTGTGTTTTGGTGTTAGCCGATTGCAAGGGAGATCATTACGTAGTTTCGGGATTTGGTTGGAAACCAAATCGGCACTAAGGTAAGGAGTTATCTTCATGCGTTATATTTTCGGGATTTTGGTGGATAAGCCGAAGGGCTTTAGATCTAAAAGTATGTGTTGGCCGATTGTAGGAAAGGGGAAACAACGTTACGGGATTTCGCTAGTTTCGTGTAGCTTTGGGATTTTCCTTAGATCTACGTTTAGTCAGGTGTGTAACGCTTACACACTTTATTAGTATAATATGCCTATTATGTTACTCTTATAGCCAATGAAATCGGTGATTATGCCTTGTGGGCATGAGCTTGGATTCAGGGTAAGTCCCCTGTTATGTGATTTTTGGATACATCATCATGTTACTGTTAAATGCTATGTTATATGTTATTTGCATGATATGATATTATGGCACGAATGTTATGAACATGATGATGGGATTGATGAGAGGAGGGGGGATGCTTTATTTGGACTGTCACCAGTGGTTTTGACCATAAGATGGGTTGGCCCCATCACTTGATTTGTGACTACGGTCACCAGTGGTTTTGACCACACTATTATTATTGTGACTAAGTCCCAGTGGTTTTGACCACCAGTGGTTTTGACCACACTTATGATATTTGTGACTACAATCACCAGTGGTTTTGACCACACATGGATACTGTGACTCGTCCCAGTGGTTTGGTACCACAGTGGGTTGGCCTCACATGAGATATTACGGGATTGTCATCAGTGGTTTTGACCACACGATGGGTTGGCCCCATCCCTTGATTTGTGACTACGGTCACCAGTGGTTTTGACCACACTGATATATATAATTGTGACTTCAGTCACCAGTGGTTTTGACCACCAGTGGTTTTGACCACACGGGGTAGTTAAAGGAGATCGGATGGTTAGGTTATGGGGTTGCATAATTTGCATGTTTTACTGATGATCTGTGTAAGTGCTTGAATTATCGGGTTGGGGACTTATACACTGAGTCTCGGTGACTCACCCCTTCCCTTATATTTTGCAGATGAGGCTTAGACCTCGGATATGGAGCCGGGGAGGACTCGAGGTGGCCATGCATGCTTATTTCGGGTTTTGACTTCAAATTACTATTTTGGTTTTATTTATTTCTTTTAAATTTGGTTTTGGTTTTGTAATAAGGCTGCTAAGTGTTATTTTGGGTTTTACTTTTGGATTTTATTTTACCTATCTTATGCATGTGATTAGTAATTTGATATTGCTTAAGTAACCGGGATTAAATTGATGTTTTCAAAACTATACTCGATTTCGGGTTTTCAAACGTTACCATCGGGTAACATTATTCACAAGCTGTTAGTAAAGTAAACTTAAATGATTTTCAAACCTAAATTTTCCAAAGCTCAAATACAAACGACTCTAAATTAACTAAGTTCGATTCACTCAGGTTTTAACAAGTATCATATGATTTCTAAAAACTAGTAGCAACAAACGGATTTTTGAGCATGAGTTCCCGAATTTTGAAGCAACACTAAAACGGTCTCAACATCACTTTATACGGGGTTTTCCAAATCTTAAAACAATATAAGAGTTTTCCTTAGAAATTAATCGACAAACTTATGTTTTCAGAACGGTTTCACTCTGTAACATGCCAGATTCGGTCGTGGTGTGTTGACCGGGTTTGGGGTGTTACACTTCTTCCAAATGATGAATGAGTGGTTCACTCAGTATATTAGAACTAATCCGACTTCTTCACAACCTCCACCCTCACCTAATCCTCTACAAGTCCCTATCATGCCACAAGCTGTGAATCCGATTCAATTGAGTAAGCTTCCGGTTGATAAAATTAGAAAATATGGGGCTGAAGAGTTTTGTGCTACTACTGATGATGATGCTGAGAGAGCTGAGTTCCGGCTCGAGAATACGATACGAGTGTTTGATGAAATGTCATGTACTCCTGATGAATGTCTTAAATGTACTGTTTCACTTTTGAGATACGACTTATCATTGGTGGAAAATGTTGATATCTGTGGTTCCGAAAGAACAAGTCACTTGGGAGTTCTTTCAGACTGAGTTTAGAAAAAAGTACATTAGTCAGAGATTCATAGATCAGAAATGCAAAGAGTTTCTTGAGCTGAAACAGGGCCGTATCTCTATTACGAAATACGAGTGAGAATTTGTGATATTAAGTCAATATGCATGAGAATGTGTCTCGATCGAAGCAATTATGTGCAAGAGATTTGAAGATGGCTTGAATGAAGATATCCGTTTATTAGTCGGGATTCTAGAAATAAAAGAGTTTTTTGTGCTTGTCGAACGAGCGTGTAAAGCTGAGGAACTCGGGAGAGAGAAAAGAAAAGCCGACTCGAAAGCTAGAGAATAAATTGTACGGTCGCAAATGCCGAACACCTTTGTATTAGACTAAGCTCAGCAAGAATAAATTCACGGGGTCGATTTGATTAAAGAGACTGAATAGAAAGTGAAAGTGATTTGTGAAAGTCTGAAAGCAGCGCTAGATCGTCAGAAATCATACGCAGACTTGAAATGAAAAGATATTGAGTTTCAGATTGGGGATTGAGTATTTTTGAAAGTATATCCATGGAATAAAATACTTAGATTTGGTAGAAAAGGCAAGTTAAATTCGAGATTCATCGGGCCGTATGAGATTATTGAGCGTGTAGGGCCAATTGCTTATAGATTTTCATTGCCACCTGAGTTAGAAAAGATTGATAATGTATTTAATGTATTGATGCTTCGACTATACAGATCAGATCCCTCGCATGTGATTTCCCTTCTGAGATTAAGATTCAATCCGATATGACATACGAAGAAGAACCGATCCAAGTTTTAGATCACGAGGTTAAAGAATTGAGAAATAAGAAAATTTCATTAGTGAGAGTCTTATGGCATCGACACGGGGTCGAAGAAGCTACGTGGGAGCCCGAGGATGTTAGGAGAAAGCAATACCCTAATCTATTCACTGGTAAGATTGTCGGGAACGAAAATTCCTAAGGGGGGAGAGTTATAACAGCCCGATTTTAGCTAAATCAGAATAGTGGTTTCAAAACCACAAATTTGAGGTCGCAAAATTGTTTTAATATTATTTTTGGTGTTTATAGCATGTGATTATATATGTGTGAAAGTTTCGTGAAATAATTTTAGCATTTGAATGCTAAATTTGATAGAAGGACTAAATTGCATAAAATGCAAAAGTAGCATGCTATAAATTAAGAGTGTCTAATTGCTATGGTTTATTAAATGAAAGGTCTTTATGATGATATATACCATGGATAGTGGGAATGGACATAAATGACCATCAATTATATGTTATTATATGTTTTTATTAAAGGTTAATAATGTAAATTAGTTAATAAGTTATATCAGATAAAAGAAAACATAAAATTTCTTTTATCATCATCTTCCACCATCGAATATAGAGAAAAAAAATAGCCATTGAAGCTTCATTAAGTTCGGCCCTTGCATGATTTATTAGGTATGTGTTTTGAGCTCGGTTTTTGATAATTTTTATGTTTTTGAGATCGTTGTTTCGTATACTAGCTAGCCCATGCTTTAATTTTCGTATTTGATGATGAATTTGTGATTTTCCATTGTTGATAGCTTGATGTTTTTGTTGTTTGATGATGAAAAATAAATATTTGTTATTAGATTATCATAATTTATTAAGTGATTTTTGATAAAAATGCTTATTAAGGACTAAATTGTGAAATTTGTAAATTGAGGGGTCAAAATGTGAAGGAAATAAAATTAATGGGTTGCCAGGGACCTAAGGAAAATTCAGCCTAACATGAGCATGTTGAAATTTTGTGTATTTTGAGTTGTTTTGTAATAGGGACTAAAATTGAGAAAATGTAAAATGTTAGGGGCTAAAGTGCAAAATATCCATTTATGTGCTTTTGGGTGAAATTGAATGAATACGTAATTAAATAAGTTAAATTTAAATTGATTTAGATCAAGAAAAAAAAGAAATCGGATTTGGATCGGGGGAAGTTGAAAGTTGTTGAATAGTAGTTTCGATCCGTTCGTTTCCGTACGAGGTAAGTTTATAAGCAATTAAATGTTCTTAAATTCAAATGTATATATATTATATGTAGCTAGATTGAATTGTATGTACTAAAATATATGTTGCCGAATTGATTTGAGCATTGGTTGACTAGTTTCGAGCATGAATTGATTTAATTATGAAGTCGTAAGCCCCGAAAGAACCTTAAGAAATGTATCGGATACTGATGTCATGGCATAAGGCTTTCGAGATGTGATTTCGTGTAAGACCATGTCTGGGACATTGGTATCGTATATGATTCGTACAATCATGAATAACCTCATCTTTCTATAGATTAATAATAAAGAGCCATCAACTATGGCTTTACATAAAAGAGTTCGTCTATGAATGAGCCAACACATTTGGCCAAAATAATATGACATACAACTAATTCTAGTCCCTATACATGCCATACTCAAAATGCTAAGTCTAAATATACCAAGCTGTACTGATAGTGTGGGTGATCTTCTGATTATCTTCGTATCCCGAGCTAGCTCTTTGACACTATAAAACAAGGGAAAAGAAAGGGAGTAAGCTTTAAGCTTAGTAAGTCTACATGTAAACAATAAGCATCATACCATGTGCTATTCAATCGAAAACATTACATACTATATAAGAACAATTCATATTTTCATAATCATGCTTACTCATCTCAACTCTTACCACATCCCAACCATATATCACATACATTGCTCACATTTACTAGCACTTATGCACTGCACTTATCACCACAAAGTCACATACAATCTTACTTAGTCAAATTTCTCGATGAACCCTTCGGAATGATACAAAGTACCCGGTGGTTTTGCACACAGCCCACCAACAATGATAATTATACCACACTTAGCCCACCAAATGATAATATAAACGATGGTATCGCACACAACCCATCATGAATAGATAACAATGTGGTATCGCACACAGCCCACCAACAATAATATAATTACGGATATTTGACCGTACGCACATATCTATTCCGAGGTTCATTCGAGAATTACTCATTTTCTATTATTTTCAATCAATCTCACCAAGAAGTATTTACATCCATACAATGCATCAATAGGTAACAACATATGTATTAAAGATGTATCATTTACATATAAACTTACCTCGGTGCAAAATATGTTAATTGGCGGTTTAGTTCGAAACCTTGCCTTTTCCCCAGTCAAGGTTATTCTCGCGTTCTTCTTGCTCTATAATAATAAAATTTACTCATTTAATCACTACATAAATCATGACACTTCAAAATTTCTACTTAGGCAAAAATGATCATTTTGCCCTAGGCTCGTAAATAAATTTCCATCACATTTTCTCATTAAACAAGCCTAGCTGAACATTTATTACTCTTATAACCATTCACAATATCAATCATTTCATGCATTTACTACCCAATTTATAACCTTTACAAATAGGCCCTTTTTAGGTGTTTTCATGGTAACACCTTTCACAAAAGTTATTTATCTAACAACCACAATTCATTTTCTTCCCTAAAAACTCAGCAAGCATCACAAGCACTCAGATGGAATATCCCTAAAATCTTAACCATTTTGCAAAATAGTCCCCTCATTAGCTAGACCATGCTACAAGCGTCCCAAAAGTACAAAAATTATTAAGACAGGACACCAAAATCACTTACTTGTATGGAGAGAAGCTTAGCTGAAATTTTTGAGTTCTCAAACCCCCTATTTTCTGGTATTTTTCGGTGGAGGAAGAAAATGAACAAGGATGATATCATCTTTTTTCTTTATTTTATTTATTTCCTTCAATTTAGTCACCTAATTCACCCACTTTGACCAAATTTTGACATTTCTTGTCCCCTATGGCCGACCATTTATTTTATAAGGGTTTAATTTCACATTTAGGGCTTCTAATTAATATTCCATAGCTATTAAACACCTCTAGCTTGTAAAATGAAACTTTTGAATTTTATGTGATTTAGTCCTTTTTCGCAATTAAGCATATAATCGCTAAAATTAAAGCACCAAAATTTTCATGCATCCTTATAATCATCCTATAAAACATAAAATAATATTAACATAATTTTCTTCAACCTCGGATTAGTGGTCCCGAAACCACTTTTATGACTAGCCCTAAAATCAGGTTGTTACAAGGTTACTGAGAAGATTGGACCAGTAGCTTATCGGTTGGCCTTGCCGGCAAAGTTAGAGAGAATACACAATGTGTTTTATGTGTCGATGCTGTGACGATATTGTTCTGATCCTTCGGATGTGATTCCTCCGACTGAGATTGAGATACGACTAGATATGACCTATGAAGAGGAACCAATTAAGATTTTGGCTCGAGAGGTTAAACAGTTGAGGAACAAAAGTATGTGAAAGTGTTGTGGCAAAAACACAGTGTAGAAGAGCCTACGTGGGGATCAGAAGGAGCCATGAGAGAATAGTACCCAAACTTCTTTACCGGAAAGATTATTGGGGACGAAAATCTCCAAAAGGGGGGAGTTGTAACAGCCCGATTTTGAGGCTAGTCGGAATGGTGGTTTTAGAACCACTAATTCGAGGTTGGATAAATTAGTTTTAATATTATTCTATGTGTTATGGCATAATTATATGAATGCATGAAAATTTTGGTGTATTAATTTTAGCGATTGTATGCTTAATTACGAAAAAGGACTAAATCGCATAAAGTGCGAAAGTTCTATTTTACAAGCTAGAGGTGCTTAATAGCTATAGAATATTATATTGGAGGTCCTTAATGTGCAATTAGGCCATTAGGGAAGTGATGGCCGACCATAGGGGACAAATTAGAGGCATGGTCAATGGTTAGGTGAGTTGGTGACTTAATTGAATAAAATAAGAGAAAAATAAGAAAGCTATCATCTTTTCCTATTCCCATTTCTTCTTCCATCAAAATTTTTAGCATGAAATAGGGGTTTTGAAGCTCAAACTTTCAGCCAAGCTATCCTCTTGCAACTAAGTGATTTTAGAGGTCTTTCTTAATAATTTTTGTACTTTTGGAATCCCTAAAGCTTAAGCTAGCTAATAAGGGGACTATTTTGCAAAATGGTTGAAAGTTTAGGGGTTTGCCGTGCGAGTGCTTGTGTTGTTTTCTAAGTTTTTAGGGAAGAAAATAAATTGTGGTTGTTAAATATACAACTTTTGTGAAAGGTGTTTCCATGAAAACACCTAAAAGGACCTATTTGTAAAGGTTGTAAATTGAGTTAAAAATGCATGAAATGATTGGTATTGTGAATTGTTGTAAGGGTAATAAATGTTCAGCTAGGCTTGCTTAATGAGGAAATTTGATGAAAAACAATTTACGAGCTTAGGGGGAAAATTATAATTTTGCCAATGTATAAGGGCAAAACGGTCATTTTTGCCTAAGTAGAAATTTTGAAGAATTAGTAAATTTTATTATTGTAGATCAAGAAGAACGCGGAATCAACCTTGACCGGGGAAAAGGCAAGGTTTTGGACTAAACCGCCAAATAACATATTTTGTATCGAGGTAAGTTTATGTGTAAACGACACATCTCTATTACGAATGCTTTAACTATTAATGCATTGTGTGAATTTAATTTCTTATTGGTGAGAATTATTGAAATAGTAGAAAATGTGAAAACTCTTGGATGAACCTTCAGAAGAGAAATATGAGTACGGATGAATAGCCGTAAATATGTGAATTATGGTAGGCTGTGTGCGATACCACCTTGTTATTTATTAACGATGGGCTATGTACGATACCATCGTATTTATTATCATTTTGGTGGGTTATGTTCAATACCACCGTAATTATCATTGTTTGTGGGCTGTGTGCGATACCACCCTAGTATTGATTAATGGTGGGCTGTGTGAGAAACCACTGAGTAACTTGTACCAGTCTGGAAGGTTCATCGAGAAACTTATTTAAGTGAATATTTCATGTGGCTTTGTGGTGATAAGTGCAGGTATATGTGTAAGTAATTGTGGACAACGTTTATTGTAACAGCCCGATTTAGGGCCTAGTTGGAATAGTGGTGCGAGACCACAAATCTGAAGTAGAAATATGAGTCTTTAAGGTTTATGAGATGTTTGCATGATAGTATGAAAGTTTCATGAAGAAATTTTATTAAATTGTGATTGAATGGTCCATTAGGACTAAATTGCAAAAGTTGCAAAATATGAGATTCTAGAAGCTTTTAGTATGAAATAGCTTTGGATTATTAATTAAAGGTCCTTAAATAGCAATTTTCTCAATTTGTAAATTTTGGACAAAAATGGCCACGAGTTAGTAATTTTTGAAAGTTTAGTAAAAGGGCATTTTGGTCATTTGGCTAATTAATGATTAAAAAGGATGAAATAAGTCAAAATTCATGTTCATCTTCTTCAAGCTTGGCCGAAATTTTGAAGAACTCCATAGCTACGGTTTGTTCAATTTTTCAAGCTCATAGTAAGTACATCCTAGGCCCGTTTTTAATATTCTTCGTATTTTTCAAGTCCTTGTATCATGATTTAGATATTTTTAGCCATAGTTTGAGCTAGGGTCCATGTTAAAAAATATACCCATGTATGACATGCATGTATTTTGATGTTTTATGGAAGATTATGAGAGTTTGATGTAAAATAAACATCTTTTTCTAAGTGAATTTCATGAAAAGTGTTAGTAAGGACTAATTTGTAAAAGTTATGAAATTGGTCATACATGAGAGAAATAGTGAGAATTGAATATTGCTATAGTTTAGAAAATGAATCAGCTAAGCATGAAATACAAGAAAGTTGAATGAAAATCACTTTATGAGCCTAAGGGCAAAAGTGTAAATATGTAAAAGTTTAGGGGCAGAATAGTAATTTTGCCAAAGTATGAGTTATGAGTTAATTTAGTCAATGTGAGTATTAAATGAGTTAATTTATTATTATAGATCAAGAAAAATGAAGCCCGAACCGTAATCGAGGCAAGAACAAAGTCGTGGACTAAGTTGACTATCTTCATACATTTTGTATATCGTGGTAAGTTTGTATGATTTATGAACTTTATAAGTATTTTAATTGAATCACTTATATATGTTGTTATTATACATTATTTCCATGAAGTTGTTTAAATATGTTTAAATAAAGAAATTAATGAAATTAAGTACATGAAAGTCCCAATTGAAATTGGATTACTGAGGATGCTCAATCTACAACATGAGACAAGAAAGCCCGAGTAAGACCACGTCAAGACATGGCATCGACAATAAAGCAAAGAGATCATGTAAGTCCAAGACAAGTCTTGGCATTGAAGAGTTAATTTGAGATAAAGACCCATATAAGTCCAAGCCAAGGCATGGCATTGGTGAGTCTCCAAGCAAAGATATCATGTAAGTCCATGACAAGTCATGGCATTGAAAAGTTATCATGAGATAAAGATCCCATGTAAGTCCAAGCCAAGGCATGGCATTGGTGAGTAACCAAGGAAGATTTCATGTAAGTCCAAGCCAAGGCATGGCATTGACAAGTTTCACTAAGTGAAGATACCAAGTAAGACCATGTTAAGACATGGTAATGGTAAGTTTCCGAGGAAACACCCAAGGAAGACTTCGTGTAAGCCCATGTCAAGACATGGCATCGATACCAAGTTAAGAGATCCCATGTGAGACCATATCTGGGATATGGCATTGGCATCGAGACACATGTATGATAGATTTAGTATCCTCCATTATTTCGGTTAATTCATCGGGTAAAAGAGTAAAGAATGAATGAGATAACAAGAAAGTTAAGCATGTAAAGCTATTATCAAGTCAAAGTTGATTAAGAGTATTCTTCAAGTTAATAAAGATGAAGTTGAGTTTATGCTTACATTAGCAAAGTATACTAATCTATATGATTAAGTGATACAGGTATCTTGTTTACATTACAAGCATGAGACGAGTAAGTAACATGAAATGAGTATGAATAAATAAGAGTAAGTAAGCTCTAGCACTTGAGAATTGTGATGCTATTGTTTTATGATGGATGAGTTATGTTAGTAGTCATAATGCTATATGCATTACATGCAAACTTACTAAGTTAAATGCTTACATCTTTATTTCCTTCTTTCCTTGTAGTCTCGCCAAGCTAACTTGTGGATCATTGAAGTCGGAGCTCGGAACACACTATCAATCACTATTTTGGTACAGCCCAGTTGTTTATATTAAGTATGACATGTATAGGAAACGTCTCATTTTGAGTTATGTCTTAAGATGAGCCAAAGTGTTGGTTATTAAGTTCATTATTCTTTTGTATATGGCTAATGAGATTGGTCAATATTTACTAAGTTTATGTATATATCAGTATCAATGAATTATGCATTATTGTTCTTCTTTTTGAGGAAGTATTGAGTTGATGAATTGGGTATATGAATGATCTTGATTTCAGGGTAGCAATTGGCTTGGAAAATAGCCTCTTAGTGTCCACATAGCTAGTCACACAGGCGTGTGACTAGGCCGTGTGTCTCCTACATGTTAGTGTTGTAAGTCAGAATAGACCACGGGCTAGTCACACAGGCGTGTGCCTAGGCCGTGTGAGATGGTCAGTGTTCACTACGGGTAGAGAACACGGGCGTGTACAAACAAAATAACCAAGTTATTATACACAAGGTAGGGACATGGGCGTGTGTGACCACACGACCTGACTCCACGGGCGTGTACCATTTCACATGGGCGTGTGACCCTTGTTTTGATGAAAATTTCTCTAAGTTCTTATAAGTTTCCGGATGTAAGTTTAAGGCCCCGTAGGCCCGTTAAATGCACGTTATGACTAAGAAAAAGAAGTTTTTAAATCGAAACGAAATTTCATAACTGTAAGTACACGTTTAAGTATGTTTCATGTATAGTAATGTCTGGTATCCAGTCTCAGCTTTGGACTCGGGTATGGGGTGTTACATTTATGATATGTGTTTGGGATGTGGTAAGACTTGAAATGTTAAACATGATTACGAGGATATGAATTGTTATTACTTAACATGTAATGTTTGACTAATTGTTTTGTGGTATGATGCTAATTATTTACATATAGACTTACTAAGCTTAAAGCTTACTCCTTTCTCTTTTCCCTTGTTTTTTTAGTGTCGAAGAGCCAGCTCGGGATGCGAAGTTAAGCAAAGGATTACCCACACTATCAGCTCATCTAGATATAGTTAGTCTTAGCATTTTATGCATGGCATGTATAGGGACTAGACTTAGTTGAATGTCATATTATTTTGGCCATGTGTGTTGGCTCATTCTAAAATGATCTCTTTTGTATAAGGCCATAGTTGGTAGCTCTTTCTTATTAATCTATGAAAAGATGAGGTTATTCATGATTGTGTAAGTAGCATGTTGATTCACTTTGTTTAATTATGCATGAATTGGTTGATGGTTCAATGTGAGTTATACTTGTATGAGTTGGGGTGATAGAAAGAGCTTGGCAAATAGCCTTGTTCTTGTCCATACGGGTAGAGACACGGGTGTGTGTTTAGGCCGTGTGTGACACACGGTCAGTCTCATGGGGGTGTGGTTAGGCCTTGTATTCCCTTGCATGCTAAGTTTACAAGTCAGTATGCTCAGTAGTAAACACACGGGCAGAGACACGGCCGTCTGTCTTAACCGTGTGGAAGGCACGGTCATGGACATGGGCGTGTGCCCAGGCCGTCTAAAGTCTGCACCTAAAATTAGGAATTTAATTTGCCAAACGGCCGAAGGACACGGGCGTGTGCCTAGGCCATGTGACATTTATGGGGTGATGATGTTAGAAATAAAATACCAAGGTTCTTTCACATGGGCCAAGACACAGGCGTGTCGAGGCCGTGTAAGGGACACGGGCATGTGTCCGGCCGTGTGAAAACCCCTGTAGGTTTGAAATGAAAAATAATTCCACACGAGTGTGGAGCACGGGCATGTGAAATGCCACACGGGCATGTCCCTTCCTCCACACTGGTGTGTGGACTGTTTAGTGAAAATTTTCTATGGTTTTCTAGAGAGCTTTAAAGGGGTTCGATTTGATCCTGAACCATTCCTAATGTGTGATTTGGGCCTAGTAGGCTTGTTTAAAAGGTGTTACGGAAAGTTTTAATTTGGAGAGGAAAGTCAGGTCTCGATATTTTATAATCGTTTGTGTATAAGTTTAGTAACGTCTCGTACCATGTTCCAGCATCGAGTACGGGTAAGGGGTGTTACATTTAGTGGTATTAGAGCTATGGTTAGGTCAATTTTCAGACTACCATAGTGTGTGTGAGAGTCTAGTTATACATGCCATAAAAATATATTGATAGTGTGGTGACTCCTGGCAATGTTAAACTGTATTTTCATATAGTTGATGATTTGTTCGACCAATTGAAGGGAGCTACGGTATTTTCTAAGATAGACCTGAGGTCTGGCAATTACAAGTTGAGGGTTAAGGAACAAATCATTTGGGTTTGCTCGTACAAATACGGTGTACCAGTTACTCATTATATGGAGAAAGGCTTCCTGAGCCTCTTCTCCTTGACCCAAAAGTCTCATGTCTACTTTCTACAGGCGCGGTCCCATGCGCGGGAGTCGGCACATTGCTAGCAGCATCATCATTAGCAGCTCGATCGGGATCCATTTACTATATGAAAACACAGTTTAATATTGTCAGGAGTCACCACACTATCAATATACGTTCATGACATGTATAGCTAGACTCTTACACACGTTACGATAGTCTGAGAACTGACTAAACCATAGCTCTGATACCATTAAATGTAACACCCCTTACCCGTATTCAATGCCAGAATAAGGTACGAGGCGTTAATAGGCTTACACGCACTCAATCATACAAGTCCGAGACTTAAATTTCTCTCCAAATTTAAAACTTTTACTAACACCACTTAAACAAGCTTATGAGGCCTAAATCACGCTTTAAGAGTAGTTTGGGATCAAATCGAACTCTTTAAGAGATCTCTAAAAGTCTGAGAAAAATTTTCATTAAACAGTCCACACGCCCGTGTGGAAGAAGAGACACACCCGTGTTGCATATCACAAGCCTGTGTTCCACACCCGTGTGGAATTATTTTCTCAATTCGAACCTACAGGGGTTTTCACACGGCCAAACACACGCCCGTGTCCCTCACACGGCCTCGACACGCCTGTGTCTAGCCCGTGTGACAAAAACCTTGGCATTCTGTTTCTGACGTCATCATCCCATAAATGTCACACGGCCTAGGCACACGCCTGTGTCCCTCGACCATGTGGCGAATTAAATTCCTAATTTCAGGTGTAGACTTCACACGGCCTACGCACACGCCCATGTCCATGATCGTGCCTTCCACATGGCTGAGACTCACGGCCGTGTCTCTACCCTTGTGTTTACTACTGAGCATACTGACTTGTAAACCTAGCAAGCAAGGGGACACACGGCCTAGCCACACGCCCATGAGGTTGACCGTGTGTCACAAACGGCCTAGACACACGCCTGTGTGTCTACCCGTGTGGACAAGAACAAGGCTATTTGCCAAGCTCTTTATCACCCCAACTCATACAAGCATAATTCATATTCACCCGTCAACCCATTCATGCATAATTAAACCAAGAAAATCAATATGCTACTTGTACAATCATGAATAACCTCATCTTTCCATAGATTAATAATAAAGAGCCATCAATTATGGCCTTACACAAAAAAGTTCATCTATGAAGGAGCCAACACATTTGGCCAAAATAATATGACATACAACTAAGTCTAGTCCCTATACATGCCAAACTCAAAATGCTAAGTCTAAATATACCAAACTGTGCTGATAGTGTGGGTGATCTTCTGATTATCTTCGTATCCCGAGTTGGCTCTTTGACACTATAAAACAAGGGAAAAGAAAAAGAGTAAGCTTTAAGCTTAGTAAGTCTACATGTAAACAATAAGCATCATACCATGTGCTATTCAATCAAAAACATTACATACTATGTAAGAACAATTCATATTTTCATAATCATGCTTACTCAGCTCAACTCTTACCACATCCCAACCATTTATCACCTACATTGCTCACATTTACTTGCACTTATGCCCTGCACTTATCGCCACAAAGTCACATACAATCTTACTTAGTCAAATTTCTCGATGAACCTTTCGGAATGATACAAAGTACTCGGTGGTTTCGCGCACAACCCACCATTAAACAATAATAGGGTGGTATCACACACAACCCAGCAACAATGATAATTACGGTGGTATCGCACTTAGCCCACCAAATGATAATGTAAACGATGGTATCGCACACAGCCCATCGTGAATAGATAACAAGGTGGTATCGCACACAGCCCACCAACAATGATATAATTACGAATATTTGACCGTATCCACATCTCTATTCCGAGGTTCATTCAAGAATTACTCATTTTCTATTATTTTCAATCAATCTCACCAACAAGTATTTACATCTATACAATGCATCAATATGTAACAACATATGTATTAAAGATGTATCGTTTACATATAAACTTACCTCAGTGCAAAATATGTTAATTGGCGGTTTAGTCTGAAACCCTGCCTTTTCCCCGGTCAAGGCTGTTCCCGCGTTCTTCTTGCTCTATAATAATAAAATTTAATCATTTAATCACTACATAAATCATGACACTTCAAAATTTCTACTTAGGCAAAAATAACCCCTTTGCCCTTATACTTTGGCAAAATTACAATTTTGCCCCTAGGCTCGTAAATCATTTTCCATCACATTTTCTCATTAAACAAGCCTAGCTAAACATTTATTACTCTTATAACCATTCACAATATCAATCATTTCATGCATTTACTACCCAATTTATAACCTTTACAAATAGGCCTTTTTTAGGTGTTTTCATGGTAACACCTTTCACAAAAGTTGTTTATCAAACAACCACAATTCATTTTCTTCCCTAAAAACTTAGCAAAAATCACAAGAACTCACATGGCAAATTCCTTAACTCTTAACCATTTTGCAAAATAGTCCCCTTGTAACACCCCTAACCCGTAACCGTCGCCGGACTAGGGTTAAGAGGCCTTACCGAATCACCGGATCATTTCACATTCATTTCACGACACAAAGTCAATCATCAATCAAAAATACTCAAATACAAACATAGTCCCTTATCGAGGTCTACGAGACCTTAAACACTCATTAGAAAGAGGTCGGGACTAAACCGAACACTTATGAAAGTTTTTCAGAAATTTAAATATTTTTCAACACTGCAGAGGTCACACGCCCGTGCAGTCAGGCCATGTGCCTCACACGGCTACCAGACAAACCCATGTGTCCAGGCCGTGCCAAAATAGGGCATACATACTGACTTATCCCCACGACCATTAGACATGCCCCTGTGCCATGGCCGTGTGAAATTAGGCTAGCTACTGACTTAATCACACGGCCACCAGGCACGTCTGTGTACTATAGCCGTGTAACCTGCCTAGGCACACTTTGAAATGGCTCTTGAGCCACACGGCAGAGACACACGCCCGTGTCCCTTGGCCATGTATGCAAAGTAGGCCATTTGCAAGGCCAATTTGCCACCCACACAGGGATCAACCATACAAGCACAATTAAGCATAATTTCATACATAGTTTGGCAACCAAAAACATGTCAAATGATCAATATACCATCCTATCCAATCTCATTTCTAATCATACCAACTTATATACCAAATTTCACAACTAAAACATATGCATTACCAAACATGATTCATCCATAACATTACTAGATTACAATAGCATCAATCCTTCACTAAGCTTACCATTTATAAGACATTTTCATTACCATCAAAACATACCAAAACATACGTCACATACCAAATCCACATATACATATTTCCAACAATTATTTAGCCACATCACATGTCTATTTACACATCTCAATTGTATTTCAAAACAACTAGCCTATACATGCCATATTCCATTATATACATCTTCATAAGTACCACAGAGATTGCCGATAGTGTGATAGAGATGCTGACGTTTCCCGAATCTGAGCTAGCTTTACTGACACTGTAAAACAAAGAAACAATCACACAGTAAGCTTTCAAAAGCTTAGTAAGTTCGTAACATAATACATTATACCAAAACCAACCATCACATAGATTAATTCACAAACACATATACCATTCCATTCAAAGCTCATATGCCCAATTAACCTTCCATAAATTCATTTATAATGTTCAACCACATAGGTTTCGAATGTACCTTAGCCAACAATTAGTTATCAATTTCATATGATACTCAATACTCACTATTTCATTTCGATCAACTTTCGTCCTTTCTTTGATTCAATCTCACACTTAGTGCCCAAATCGTTAGCCAAAGCTTAATTAACATCGCACACCTATACATCTATATCAAACCGATCTTAAATCGGTATCGCACACACAGTGCCAACCATAAAGCTAAAGCTTATATTATTTCGCACACACAGTGCTGATCATTTCGGTGACATTTCTGAATACGCACACTTAGTGCCACATAACTCGAGTCCTCACATAGCAATCACAGTTCAATAGTTTCATACCATTCATCTCATAACATTAAACATAGTTAAAGTCACATATTATGTCTGAACTTACCACGGACGCCGAACTATCGAAACGGTCGATTAGTCGAGCACTTTATCTTTACCTCGATCTTGATCCGAACATCTCATTTCTTGGTCTATATACATTCAAATTCAATCCATTCAATCACAGTTTATTCAATTTAGTCCACACACACTTATTTAGGGCATTTTACAAAACAACCCTCACATTTTCACATTTCGACACTTTAGTCCCTAATTCATCAAATCACCAAATACACACAATTTCAAATCACATATGCTTAGCCAAATTCTTCCCATGCTAATACAAGCCCACACATTTCATTTATTTCACATTTTAGTCCTTCAATTTACAAATTTCTCAATTTAGCCCAAAATACTCAATTTCATCAAAAATCCAAATACAAACTATGTTAACCCAACACCAAGTTTTCATATTTCCCCAACCAACATCACAAAGCTCACATATTCATAAATGGCATACCTCACATTCATCACCAATTCACAAAATTTTAGCATGGGTTTAGTAGTACACTAAACAACGATCACAAAAACATAGAAATCATAAAAAAACCGATCAAAAATCATACCTTAATTGAGCTTAGCAAGTGCCAAAATTTCAAAAGCTTTAAAACCCTTTTCTTTCTTCCACAATCGTCTTTTTAGATGAACAACCCCATGTATTTTTCCTTTATGTTTTATTTAATAACATAAAATAACATAATTACCTATCTAGCCTTATTGTTATTATCCCATTTCCACTATCTCTAGGTTTTTATGTCCATCCACCCCCAATATCTATATAATGGCTTAATTACATCATAAAGCATCTATATTTAAAAGACAATAACAATTTGACACTTATAAATCAACACACAGCTTTTACATTTTATGGATTAAGTCCTTTTTCATAATTTGACACACAGTCGATAAAATATTATTCTGACCTCGAACTTGTGGTCTAGAAACCACTGTTCCGATTAGGGTCTAAACCGGGTTGTTACAACTCTCCCCCTTAGGGATTCTCGTCCCCGAAAATCTTACTAATGAATAAGTGTGGATACTATTCCATCATAACGTTCTCAGGCTCCCACGTAGCCTCTTCAACTCCGTGTTTGTGCCAGAACACTTTCACTAAAGATATTTTCTTATTTCTCAACTCTTTGATCTCTTGTGCCGAAATTTGAATCGGTTCTTCACTATACGACAAATCTGATTGAATCTCAACCTTAGTAGGAGCAATCACATGAGACGGATCAGATTGGTACCGTCGAAGCATCGACACATGAAACACGTTATGAATTTTTTCTAACTCAGGTGGCAACATCAATCTATAAGCAATCGGCCCAACTCGTTCAATGATCCCATACGGCTCGATGAACCTCGGACTCAGCTTGCCTTTCCAGCCAAATTGAAGTATTTTCTTCCACAAAGATAGTTTCAAAAACACTTTGTCACCGAGCTCAAATTCAATATCTTTTCGTTTTAAGTCTGCATAAGAATTCTGACGATTTGAGGCAGCTTTCAAATTGTCACTTTCACTTTCACTTTCTGCTCAGTCTCTTTTATTAAATCAACCTCGTGAATCTTATTCTCACTCAACTCAGTCTAATACAATGGAGTTCGGCATTTACGACCGTAAAGAGCCTCGTACGGTGCCATTTTAATACTAGTTTGAAAACTATTATTGTATGCAAACTCAATCAACGACAAATGTTTTTCCCATGTACTTTCAAACTCAAGAATACAACATCTCAACATATCTTCGAGAATCTGAATAATCCGCTCGGATTGTCCATCCGTTTGTGGATGAAATGCAGTGCTGAAATGTAATTTTGTGCCTAAAGCATCTTGCAAATTCTTCCAAACCGCAAGGTAAATCTCGGATCCCTATCAGATATAATAGATAGTGGCACCCCGTGCAATCTCACAATCTCAGCAATATACAATTCAGCCAATCTATCGAGTGAATAATCTGTTCTCACCGGAACGAAATGAGCTAATTTCGTCAATCTGTCAACTATCACCCATATTGCATCTTTCTTTCCCGGAGATAAAGGCAACCCGGACATAAAGTCCATCGAAATTCTCTCCCATTTCCACTTAGGAATCATGATCGGCTGTAACAAATCAGACGGAACCTGATGTTCAGCCTTAACTTGCTGACAAATTAAACATTTTGACACAAAGTTAGGATGTCCCGTTTCATACCATGCCACCAATAAAACTATTTCAGATCATTATACATTTTTGTAGTCTTCGGGTGAACAGTCAAACGACTATTGTGAGCTTCATTCAAAATCATTTGAATCAACTCTGAATTTCTCAGAACACAAATCCGATCTCTAAATCTCAGACAATCATCACTATCAACTCGAAATTCTGAATCAACATTCAATTCGCACTGAGTTCGTTTAGCCATCATTTCAACATCACTTTTCTGGGCTGAAGTAATCTAGAAGGTACTTGATGCTTGGCTTTCACTTGTTGACAGATCAAACACTTTGTAACAAACTCGAAGATATCTCTTTTCATATCCGGCCAACAATACAATTTTTTCAAATCATTATACATTTTTGTGCTGCCCGGATGTAGTGACAAGTAACCATTGTGTGCCTCATGTAAAATTCTCCGAATCAACTCATCATCTTTAGGTACACAAACTTTATCATGAAACCTCAAACAATCATCTGAATCAACCCGAAAATCAGAGTTATTTCCCAATTCACACTGAGCTCTCTTAACTTGTATCCCACTATCATTCTTTTGAGCTTCACATATCTGCTGAGAAAATAATGGTCTAGCCCTCAACTCGGCCAATATAGCACCATCATCCGACAATGCTAAACTCGTACTCATAGCTCTTAAAGCATACAGGGACTTTCTGCTCAAGGCATCCGCAACCACATTTGCTTTCCCCGAGTGGTAATCGATTACTAGCTCATAATCCTTTAGTAATTCGAGCCACTGTCGTTGTCACAAATTCAAATCCTTTTGGTTCATTAGGTACTTCAAACTTTTGTGATTAGTAAAGTTTCGACACTTTTCACCATACAAATAATGACACCAAATCTTCAAGCGAAAACGATAGCAGCCAACTCCAAATTGTGAGTCGGATAATTCTTCTCATGCGGTTTTAGCTATCTTGAGGCATAAGCTACTACTTTACCCTCCTGCATCAACATATAGCCAAGACCATTTAATGATGCATCACTGTAGACCACGAACTCCTTTCGTGACTCAGCTTGTACTAAAACCGGTACTTCAGTCAAAAAAGCTTTCAGTTTTCAAAACTCTATTGGCACTTCTCGGTCCATTCAAGTTCAACATCTTTATGTAGTAGTCTCGTCATCGGTGTGGCAATAACGGAGAACCCTTTAACGAACCGTTTATAGTAACCCGCTAAACCAAAAAAGCTCCTAATCTCTAACACATTCCTCGGCAGTTTCCACTTAACAATAGCTGAGATCTTACTCGGATCAACTCTAATGCCATCACCCGACACAATATGTCCTAGGAATCCGACCTCTCAGAGCCAAAACTCGCTTTTGCTAAACTTAGCATACAACTACTTATCTCTTAAAGTCTGCAAAACAATTTTTAGGTGCTCTGCAAGCTTACTCTCATCCCGAGAATAAATCAATATGTCATCAATAAAAACAACTACAAACTTATCTAAATACGGTCGAAAAATACGATTCATTAAATCCATAAAGATCGCAAGAGCATTCGTTAAGCCAAATGGCATGACAAGGAACTCATAATAGCCGTACCTCATCCGAAATGCAGTTTTCGGCACATCTTGTTCCTTAACCCTCAATTGGTAATAGCTAGACCTCAGGTCTATCTTAGAAAACACCGTAGCTCCCTTCAATTGGTCGAACAAATCATCGATCCTTAGCAAAGTATACTTATTCTTCATTGTCACCTTATTAAGTTGTCTGTTGTAACACCCTTTACCCGTATTCAATGCCGAAACCGGATACGAGGCATTACCAAATTTAACTTACTTAAATGTACAACATCAGGCTATAAAATTTCATTTCAACTTCAAACTTCTCATTCATATTCATAACATCCTTATTATGGGCCTATGAAGCCCTAAACATACATACAGAAGGTTTCAAAATTAAACTGTAGACTTTTACGCACTTAGAAAATTTTTTCCTAAATAGGGCCACACGCCCGTGTGGAGGAAGGGACACGCCCGTGTAATATATCACACACCCGTGGTCAACACTGACTTGCATCACATGGCCTGTCACACACCCGTGTGTCTGGCCCGTGGTTGACACTGACTTGCATCACACGGCCAGTCACATGCCCGTGCTCTGCGATCGTGTGACGAATTAAATTCTAAAATTTAGGTGCAAACTTCACACGGCCTGGGCACACGCCCATGTCCGTGGCCGTGCCTTCCACACGGCTGAGACGCACAGCCATGTCTATGCCTGTGTGTTTACTATTGAGCATACTGACTTGTAAAAGTAACATGCAGGGGACACACGGCCAATCAACACGCCCATGGGGCTAGTTGTGTGTCACACACGGCCTAGACACACACCCGTGTGTCTACCCGTGTAGACCTTTGAAAGTCTATCTACCAATCCAAATGCCACCTTACATAACACCCATACTTATACCAATTCAATCCAACATATATTATAACCATAAAGCACTTATAGGGACTCAAAATCAAGGCATCCAATCAAGCATACACTTCATGAATTTCATCATCATTGAATATATACTTGTCATGTATTGGCCGAATTCCAATGACCACTTACAAAATGAATTAACAACATTAATAGCCAACACTTTGGCTAACAAATATGACATAACAAAAGAGACCAAAGCCTATACATGCTATACTCAAAATGAATCTAATTTTTGCTATACCAAGAGTAGTTGATAGTGTGATTTTCAAACTTCGACGTTCCACAAATTTTTGAGCTAACTTGGCAAAACTACAAGGAAAAGGGAAATGAGAGGGGTAAGCATGAAAAATAAATAACAACATAAGCTCATGATATCATGCAATCATTGCATTGGATAACATGCAAAGTCTTAAGTACTTTGCCATAACTTACTCTTGCTTGTTCTTACTACATACATACCATGTCACGTATCGTAAACAATTTCTCATGAATTACTCACGGGTACCTATATTCACTCAATCACATAGCTTTAGCACTAATCTCATTTCTATTTCAAGCTCAACTATTTATCCCACTAAATCAATTGAGATACTCAAAGATAAAAATCCATCGTCATTCACACAATTACGAAGTCAATGCCACATCCCAAATGTGGTCTTACATGAGGTCACCTCTGAGTGCCGATGCCATATCCTAGATATGGTCTTATACAGGATCTCATATCAATTATCAATGCGGTATCCCCGATATGGTCTTATACGGTTTTCATATTCAATGCCGATGCCATATCCTAGATATGGTCTTATACGGGATCTCAATTCGGTGCCGAGGCCATGTCCCTGACATGGTCTTACACGGGACATTATCCATCTCATGTCTCAATGATAGTATTCTCACATTTATTATAGTCCAACTAGGACTTCAACATCACAACTTTCATCATTTGACTCATTCAACACCATCACTCAATTTCATAGAAATGTTATGCATCATTATAATATCAAACATTCTCAAACCTACTAGCATGATGTTGAATTTATCACATACAAACTTACTTCAATTTCAAAATAGGCTAGATCGCCGATCTAGTCTGTAACACCCCTAACTCGAAACCGTTATCGGAATAGGGTTAAGAGGCATTACCGAATAATCAAAACATTTCACACCCATTTCACAACGCAAAGTCTTTCCTCAATCAAACATATTCAATTATAATCATATAGTCCCTTATTGAGGTCTACGAGACCTTAAACACATGTTAGAAAGAGGTCGGGACTAAACTGAACACTCACAAAATTTTTTAGGAATTTAAACATTCTCCAACACTGTAAAAGTCACACGCCTGTGCGGTCAGGTCGTGTGCCTCACACGGCTACTGGACACACCCATGTGTCCAGACCATGCCAAAATAGGGTATACATACTGAATTGTCCACACGGCCACTAGACACGCCCGTTTGCCATGGCCGTGTGAAATTAAGCTAGCTATTGACTTGGTCACATGACCACCAGGCAAGCCCGTGGGCCACAACCGTGTAACCTGCTCAGGCACACTTCGAAGTGGCCCTTGAGCCACACGACAGAGACACATGCCCGTGTCCCTTGGCCGTGTATGCAAAATAGGCTATTTGTAAGGCCAATTTGCCATCCACACAAAGGTCATCCCTATAAGCACAATCAAGCATTTTCCCACACACAATTTGGCAACCAAATACATGTAAAAGGATCAACATATCATCCCATCCAATCTCATTTCTAATCATGTCAACTTATATACCAAATTGCACAATTAAAACACATACATTACCAAGCATGATTCATCCACAATATCACTAGATCATAATAGCATCAATCCATCACTAAACTTACCATTCATAAGACATTTTCATTGCCATCTAGCCATACCATAATATGCATCATATACCAAATGCACTCATGCATATAGCCAAAATATATCTAGCCACATCACATGGCTATTTACACATCTCAAATATGTTTCAAAACTACTAGCCTATACATGCCATATTCAAATACACACATCTTCAAAAGTACCAAAATAGATTGCCGATAGTGTGATAGAAATGATGACGATCCTCGGATCCGAGCTAGCTTTACTGACACTGCAAAACAGAGAAACAAATCACACAGTAAGCTTTCAAAAACTTAGTTCGTAATATAACACATATTACTCAACAATACATTCACCATAAACAAATATAGTCCATCACATAGAACAACTTACTTATACACATATACCATTTCATTCATAGCGAAGATGCTTACTCATCTATTCATAAATCCAATCATAATTTCCTCAACCACATAGGTTTCATACATACCTTAACCATCACTTAGATATCGTTCGCACATGCTACCCAAAGCTCAATACTTCATTCGATCAAACTTTGTTAACTCTTTGATTCAATCGCACACTTAGTGCCCAATCATAGCCGAAGCTTAATTAACATCGCACACTTAGTGCCTAGATACAAAACCGAATTAATTCAGCTCGCACACACAGTGCCTAAGATAAAGTCAAAGCTTCTATCGTTTCGCGCACACAGTGCTAATCAACTCTGTCTCAATTCAATTTTGCACACTTAGTGCCTCAATACTCAAACTCGTACATAACACATTCTTTTTTATTAATATATATTCATTCATTTCTCGTCACGTAGATACAATTTTAATAGCAAGTATTATATCTGAACTTACCTCGGATGTCGAAATATAGAAATGGTCGATTAATCGAGCACATTGTCTTTGCCTCGATCTCGATCCGAACCTCTCCTTTCTTGGTCTATACATATACAAATTTAACTCATTCAATCACAAATTCATTCAATTTAGTCCTCACACACATATTTAGGGCATTTTACAAAATAGCCCTCACATTTTCACATTTTGACACTTTAGTCCCTAATTCATCAAATTACCAAATACACACAATTTCAAATCACATATGCTTAGCCGAATTCTATCCATGCTAATACAAACCCTCACATTTCATTTATTTCACATTTTAATCCTTCAATTTACACTTTTCTCAATTTAGCCCAAATTACTCAATTTCACTAAAAATTCAAAGACAAAACATGTTCATCCTTCACATATCTTCCATATTTCACTATCAATTAACACAGCTCAAGCATCCATCAATGGCATATCTCAAAATCAGCATCAATTTCTAAAATTAAAGCATGGGCTAGCTAGAGCACAAAGTAATAATTACAAAAAACGTAGAAATTATCAAAAATCAAAATAAAACTAACCTTGAATCAAGATTTGTAATGGACGAATATCATGGAAGACTAAAACCCTTTCTCTTTTCTTAATTTCAGTGGAAAGATGAATAGAAAATGGCCATTTTAATGCTTTGTTTTATTATAAAATAACTTAATTATCAAATACCAATTTTTCCCTTAATAAAAGGTTTATGAAAATCATTTAAACTACGAACATATTTTTCCATCAACCACCCCACTACTAAATAATGGATCAACTGCCTCATAAGGCCTCCTCATTTAAAAGCCACATCAATTCGGTCATTAATCAATTAGAAAGCCACTTTTACAAGTTACATGATTTAGTCCTTTACTTATACACACAGACAGATAAATTAACTCATGAAGCTTTAGCACATGCTTAATCACACACAGTAAACACGGGGAAATAATATTAAAATAATTTTATGACCTCAGATTTGTGGTCTCAAAACCACTGTTTCGACTAGGGTCTAAACCGGGCTGTTACATAGTCTTATACTTTTCCCTTTCCTCGGTCGAGGTTAATCCTTCGTTCTTCTTGATCTATAATAACAATTTAGCTCATTTAATAACCATATTAATCAGCTCATTTCAATAATCATACTTTGGCAAAATTACCATTTTGCCCTTAGACTTTCACAAAATGACCATTTTACCCCTAGGCTCGGAAATCAATTCTAATCAAATTTCTTTCTTTAACAAACCTAGATGAACATTTATTACTCTTATTGCAACCCTCAATACTTATTATTCCATACATTTACCACATATTTTATAACTTTTACAAAAGTGTCCTGTTAAGTGTTTTCATGGAAACACTTTTCACAAGAGTTGTTTATATAACAACTATGACTCATTTTCTTCCATAAAAATGCAGCAAACAACTTAAAAGCTCACATGGCAAAACTCTAAACTTTCAACCGTTTTGCAAAATAGTCTCCTCATTAGCTAGCTTGAGTTTTAGGGGTTCCAAAAGTACAATTTTTATCAAGGAATGATTATCAAATCGCTTACTTGTAAAGAGAGAAGCTTGCTGAAATTTTTGAGCTCTCAACCTCTATTTTTTGCTGCTAATTTTCAGTGGAAGGAAGGAGAAGAAAAGATGATATCTTTTCTTTCTTTATTTTATTTTATTTCATCAATATAATCCACCTACTACACCCACTTTGACTAATTTTGACTTCTTTGTCCCCCTATGGCCGGCCACCTCATAAAACAAGGCCTAATTGTACATTTGGGACCTCCAATTAATATTCTATGGCTATTAGGCACCTTTAGCTTGTAAAATTGAACTTTCACACTTTATGCGATTTAGTCATTTCTCGCAATTTAGCATGAAATCGCTAAAATTAAAGCACCAAAATTTTCATACACCTTTATAATCATGTTATAACTCATAAAATAATCATTAAAATAATTTTCTCTGACCCTAGATTAGTGGTCCCGAGACCACTGTTCATACTAGCCCCTAAATTAGGCTGTTACAATTCTCCCCCTTAGGGATTTTCGTCCTCGAAAATCTTACCAGTGAAAAGATTGGGATATTGGTTTCTCATGGCCTCCTTGGGCTCTCATGTGGCCTCTTATACCCCATGCATTTTCCATCACTTTCACAAGGGATATACTTTTGTTTCTCAACTACTTGACCTCTCGTGCCAAAATCATAGCCGGCTCTTCACCATAAGTCAGGTCTGGTTGAATTTCTACCTTTGTGGGTACAATCACATGCGAAGGGTCTGATCGGTATCGGCGTAATATGGACACGTGGAAAATATCATGAATCTTTTCCAATTCCGATGGCAAAGCCAAATGATAAGCTACCGGCCATATCCTCTCGGTAATCTCATATGGTTCGATAAAACATGGACTCAATTTGCCTTTTCGGCCAAATGTGAGGACTTTTCTCCATGGTGATACTTTCAGAAACACTTTATCACCTACTTGGAACTCAATCTCTTTCCTTTTCAAATTCGAATAGGACTTTTGTCTATTTGAGGCCGTTTTCAGACATTCACGTATCACCTTTATTTTCTCTTCAGTTTCCCTGGCTGAATCGACACTGTGAATCTGATTCTCTTTGAGTTCTGTCCAATACAAGGGTGTTCGGCACTTACGCCCATACAATGCTTCATAAGGCGCCATTTTCAAACTTGACAGAAAATTGTTATTGTAGGCGAATTCCACCAACAGTAAGTATTTTTCCCAATTACCTTGGAATTCCAAAACACAAATCGAGGCATATCCTTAAGTATCTGTATTACTCTCTTTAACTGCCCGTTGGTTTGTGGATGGAAAGCTGTACTGAAGCTCAATTTTGTGCCTAAAGCCTCTTCCAACTTTTTCCAAAACCGTGACGTAAATCTCGAATCTCTATCCGAAATAATTGACAACAGTACTCCATGAAGTCTTACTATTTCAGACACATACAAATCCGTCAACTTATCGAGCGAGTAGTCGACCCGCACTGGTATGAAATGGGCTGACTTCGTGAGTCTATCAACTACGACCCATACATCATCTTTCTTTTTCGGCATCAACGGTAAACCCGTTACGAAGTCCATAGTAATATGGTCCCACTTCCACTCGGGAACCATAATAGGCTGAAGTAGACCCGAAGGTACTTGGTGTTCAGCCTTCACTTGTTGACAAATTAAGCATCTGGAAATGAACTCGGAAATGTCTTTCTTCATACTCGGCCACCAATACCATTTTTTCAAGTCGTTATACATCTTCGTACTGCCTGGATGCACAAACAAACATCCACTATGTGCTTCATGCAAAATCTTCCGAATAAGCTCAGCGTTTCTGGGTACACAGACCCTATCTCAAAACATCAAACATCCATTAGGACTTACCCGAAAGTCCGACTCAATATTTGACTCACATAGAACTCTTTTGGCTTGTAAGTCACTGTCACCTTTCTGAGCTTCACAAATCTCTTGGAGAAACAATGGTCTAGCCTTCAACTTGGCTAGAATAGAACCATCATTTGACAAAGCCATCCGTGTATTCATGGCTCTCAACGCAAACAAAGATTTTCTGCTCAAAGTATCGGCGACCACGTTCGCCTTTCCTGGATGATAGTCAATACTAGTTCATAATCATTTATCAACTCTAACCATCTTTGTTGCCTCAAATTCAATTCTTTTTGTGTGATCAAGTATTTTAGGCTTTTATGGTCGGTGAAACATCTTTCACCATATAAATGGTGTCTCCATATCTTTAATGCAAACACAATGGCAGCCAACTCTAAATCATGGGTCAGGTAATTCTTCTCATGTGGCTTAACAGTCTAGAAGCATATGCAATCACCTTGCCCTCTTGCATAAGTACACAACCCAATCCATTCATGGATGCATCACTGTAAACCACAAACTCTCTTCCCGGCTCAGGTTGCACCAAAACAGGAGCCTCAATTAACAATGCCTTCAATCTTTCAAAACTCTATTGGCATTTTTCTGTCCATTCAAACTTCACATCCTTTTGTAGCAACCTCGTCATCTGGGTAGCTATCATGGAAAATCCCTTGACATAACGTCTATAGTAGCTAGCTAGGCTCAGAAAACTCTTAACCCTAGTTACATTCTTTGGTGGCTTCCAATATACAATTGCTAAGATCTTACTAGGGTCAACTCGGATTCCATCTTCCAAGACAATATGCCCCAAAAATCCAACTTCCCTAAGCCAAAATTCGCTCTTATTAAACTTGGCATATAATTGTTCATCCTTCAAAGTTTGCAGAACTGTTCTCAAATGCTCCGTGTGCTCGTTCTCATTCCGAGAGTAGATCAATATATCATCAATAAAGACTACTACAAATTTATCCAAATACGGTCGAAAAATGCGATTCATCAAATCTATGAAAACGGCAGGAGCATTTCTTAAACCAAAAGGCATAACCAAAAATTCATATTGGCCATACCTTGTCCTAAATGCGGTTTTTGGCACATCTGAGTCCTTGGCTCTCAACTGATAATATCCAGACCTAAAGTCTATTTTGGAAAATAATGTGGCTCCCTTCAATTGATCAAATAAATCATCGATTCTTAGCAACAGGTACTTGTTCTTCACCGTTATCTTATTGAGTTGTCGATAATCTATACATAACCTCATAGAATCGTCTTTCTTTTTCACAAATAATACGGGAGCACCCCATGGAGAATAACTCAGTCTTGCGAAGCCCTTGTCCGTCAACTCTTGCAACTATGCCTTCAGTTCTTTTAGCTCGGTTGGAGCCATTCTGTATGGAGCAATAGAAGTGGGGGCAGTACCAGGGGCTAACTCAATCCCAAATTTAATCTCTCTAACCGAAGGTAATCCTGGCAATTCCTCTGGGAAAAGATCTAGATACTCGCATACTATGGTTACCGACTCAATCCTTAACTCAGTCTCTTTCGCATTCATCACAAAGGCGAGGTAAGCTTCATACCCCTTTCTTAAATACTTCTGAGTCAATAAAGAAGGTATCACTACTGGTAATCTGTCTTGCTTATCTGATTCAACACGAATAAGATCCCCACTTTCACATTTCAACTCAATAAACTTTCTTCCACAATTCACTATCACATCATGAGTAACTAACCAATCCATCCCAAGGATGATATCAAATTCATCAAACGACAATAGCATAAGATTAGATGGAAAACAATGAGCGCTAATCATTAAAGGGCAACCTGTACATACTCTATCGACCAACACATATTTGCTTGCGGGTTTGACACTCTTATTACAAATTCACTAGATTCTATAGGTATACTCATGCTAGATGCCTATTTCATGCAAATATAAGAATGGGTAGACCCCGGATCAATCAAAGCAACAACAGAAATTTCATAAAGAGAAAAAGTACCCGTTATCACATCTAGGGATGATGCCTCTTCGTGAGCGCGAATGGCATAAGTCATTGCATGTGTTCGACCCTCCGATCTTACAGTAGAGTCTCTAGGCGCACCTCTACTACTAGTCCCACTCCCTGGGTTCCTTTGTGGTCTACCCCTCGAAGGTACATTGCTCGCTCTTATTTCTTGTTTTCGGTCTTTCTCAACCCTCTCTGGACAGTTTCGAATGAAATGGTCAGGTGAACCACACTTGTAGCAATTACAGTTGTTTCTCCAACACTTCGCAGTGTGTTGTCTACCAAAATTTGGACACTTCAGTTTATTTGACTTTGTATTGCCCACGCTTGCCATCGAGGTGGCCTAAACTCTCAAGCCTGAATGTGTACTACCTCGATCTCAATGTGAATACCCAACTGAAGCAGTCGTCCGAGGGTTCATTTCTTTGGACCTCTTTGATTAAGCTTGGAACGATTTACTCATCGGTCTCTTCCTTGCATCTCGGGCCTCAATCATAGCTTTTCTCTTTTTCTTATTCAACTTTTCAGCCTTGCAAGCCCTACCAACCAACACCACAAATTCTTTCAATTCCAAAATCCTAACTAGTAATCTGATATCTTCATTCAACCCATCTTCGAACCTCTTGCACCAAATAGCTTCCTTAGACACACACTCTTGTGCATACTTACTGAGCCTAACAAATTCGCGCTCATACTCTGCGATAGTCATCTTGCCTTACTTCAATTCAAGAAATTCTTTCTGTTTTTGGTCAACAAATGACTAACTTATGTACTTATTTCAGAACTCTTCTAGAAAGAAGTCTCATGTTACGCTCTCTCTTGGTACTACGGATGTCAGCGTTTTCCACGAACGATATGTCGAGTCCTTCAGCAATGACACAGCACATTTTAAGCTACTTTCAGGCGTGCAAGAGTGTTCATTGAATACTCTCATAGAGTTCTCAAGCCAGAACTCTGCTCTCTTAGGGTCATCATCTATGTTGGCTCTAAATTCCTCGGCCCCTTATTTTTGAATCTTATTAACCGGGGTTTTGGTCATTCTCACCAAATCTATACCTTAAGGAGCCACGAGGATGACTGAAGCATAGGTGGGGGTGGAGGAGGTTGAGCATTAGGGTTTGCTAGTACAAATTTAGTGTACCACTTACTCATCATGTGGAGAAAGGCTTCCTGAGCCTCTTCTCCTTGACCCAAAGTCTCGGGTCTACTTTCTATAGGCGCGGTCCTTTGCGTGAGAGCCGGTGTATTACTAGCAACGTCATCAGTAGCAAGTCGGTCGGGATCTATTTACTATATGAAAACACAATTCAATATTGTCAGGAGTCACCACACTATCAATATACGTTCATGGCATGTATAGCTAGACTCTTACACATGCTACGGTAGTCCAAAAATTGACTAAACCATAGCTCTGATACCACTAAATGTAACACCCCTTACCCATATTTAATGCCGGAATAGGGTACGAGGCATTACTAGGCTTACACACACTCAATCATACAAGTCCGAGACTTGACTTTCTCTCCAAATTTAAAACTTTTACTAACACCACTTAAACAAGCTTATGAGGCCTAAATCACACTTTAATAATAGTTTGGGATCAAACCGAACCCTTTAAGAGATCCCAAAAAGTCTGAGAAAAATTTTCATTAAACAGTCCACACTCCCGTGTGGAAGAAGGGACACGTCTGTGTGCCATATCATATGCCTGTGTTCCACACCCGTGTGGAATTATTTTCTCAATTCGATCCTACAGGGGTTTTCACACAGCCGGACACATGCCTGTGTCCCTGGCCCGTGCCCCTCACACGCCCGTGTTTTAGCCCATGGGCCAAAAACCTTAGCATTCTATTTCAGATGTTATCATCCCATAAATGTCACACGGCCTAGGCACACACCCGTGTCCCTTGATCGTGTGGCAAACTAAATTCCTAATTTTAGGAACAGACTTTACACGACCTGGGCACACGCCCATGTCCATTACCGTGCCTTCCACACGGCTAAGACACACGACTGTATCTCTACACTTGTGTTTATTACTGAGCATACTGACTTGTAAACCTAGCATGTAAGGGGACACATGGCTTACCCACAAGCCCATGAGGTTGACCGTGTGTGACACACGACCTAGACACACGCCCGTGTGTCTACCCGTGCGGACAAGAACAAGGCTATTTGCCAAGCTCTTTTATCACTCCAACTCATACAAGCATAATTCATATTCACCCATCAACCCATTCATGCCTAACTAAACCAAGAAAATTAATATGCTACTTGTACAATCATGAATAACCTCATCTTTCCATAGATTAATAATAAAGAGCCATCAACTATGGCCTTACATAAAAGAGTTCATCTATGAAAGAGCCAACATATTTGGCCAAAATAATATGACTTACAACTAAATCTAGTCCCTATACATGCCATAATCAAAATGCTAAGTCTAAATATACCAAGCTGTGCTGATAGTGTGGGTGTTCTTCTGATTATCTTCGTATACTGGCTCTTTGACACTATAAAACAAGGGAAAAGAAAGGGAGTAAGCTTTAAGCTTAGTAAGTCTACATGTAAACAATAAGCATCATACCATGTGCTATTCAATCAAAAAAATTATATACTATGTTAGAACAATTCATATTTTCATAATCATGCTTACTCATCTCAACTCTTACCACATCCCAACCATATATCACATATATTGCTCACATTTACTTGCACTTATGCCCTGCACTTATCACCACAAAGTCACATAAAATCTTACTTAGTCAAATTTCTCGAAGAACCCTTCGGAATAATACAAAGTTCCCGATGGTTTCGCACACAGCCCACCAATAATGATAATTATGGTGGTATCGCACTTAGCCCACCAAATGATAATGTAAACGATGGTATCGCAAACAGCTATTGTGAATAGATAACAAGGTGGTATCGCACACAGCCCACCAACAATGATATTATTACGAATATTTGACCGTATCCATATCTCTATTCCGAGGTTCATTTGAGAAGTACTCATTTTCTATTATTTTCAATCAATCTCACCAGTAAGTATTTACATCCATACAATGCATCAATAGGTACCAACATATGTATTAAAGATGTATCGTTTACATATAAACTTACCTCGGTGCAAAATATATTAATTGGCAGTTTAGTCCGAAACCTTGCCTTTTCCTCGGTCAAGGTTGTTTCCATGTTCTTCTTGCTCTATAATAATAAAATTTACTTATTTAATCACTACGTAAATCATGACACTTCAAAATTTCTACTTAGGCAAAAATGACCATTTTGCCCTTATACTTTGGCAAAATTACAATTTTGCCCCTAGGCTCGTAAATCATTTTTCATCACATTTTCTCATTAAACAAGCCTAGTTGAACATTTATTACTCTTATAACTATTCACAATATCAATCATTTCATGCATTTACTACCCAATTTATAACATTTACAAATAAGCCCTTTTTAGGTGTTTTCATGGTAACACCTTTCCCAAAAGTTGTTTATCTAACAACCACAATTCATTTTCTTCCATAAAAACTCAGCAAACATCACAAGCAATCACATGGCAAATCCCTAAACTCTTAACCAATTTGCAAAATAGTCCCCTCATTAGCTAGATCATGCTATAAGGGTCCCAAAAGTACAAAAATCATTAAGAAATGACACCAAAATCACTTACTTGCAAGGATAGAAGCTTAGCTGAAATTTTTGAGTTCTCAAACCCCCTATTTTCTAGTAATTTTCGGTGGAGGAAGAAAATGAACAAGGATGATATCATCTTTTTTTTATTTTTTATTTCTTTCAATTTAGTCACCTAATTCACCCACTTTGACCAAAATTTGACATTTCTTGTCCCCTATGGCCGACCACTTATTTTATAAGGGTCTAATTGCACATTTAGGGGTTCCAATTAATATTCCATAGCTATTAAACACCTCTATCTTGTAAAATGAAACTTTTGCACTTTATGCGATATAGTCCTTTTTCGCAATTAAGCATACAATCGCTAAAATTAAAGCACCAAAATTTTCATGCATCCTTATAATCATGCTATAAAACATAAAATAATATTAAAATAATTTTATTCAACCTCAGAATAGTGGTCCCAAAACCATTGTTACGACTAGCCCCAAAATCGAGCTGTTACAATGTTACTGAGAGGATTGGACCAGTAGCTTATCGGTTGGCCTTACCGGTAGAGTTAGAGAGAATACACGTGTTTAATATGTCAATGCTACGAAAATATTATTTTGATCCTTCGCATGTGATTCCTCCGACTGAGATTGAGATACGACCAGATATGACCTATGAAGAGAAACCAATTAAGATTTTGGCTCGAGAGGTTAAACAGCTGAGGAACAACAGTATAGCCTTAGTGAAAGTGTTGTGGAAAAAATACGGTGTAGAAGAGGCTATGTGGGAATCGAAAGAAGCCATAAGAGAACAGTGCACAAACCTCTTTACCGGTAAGAATCTTTAAAGGGGGGATAGTTGTAACAACCCGATTTTGGGGCTAGTCATAATGGTGGTTTCGAAACCACTAATTCAAGGTTGGATAAATTAGTTTTAATATTATTTTATGTGTTATGGCATAATTATATGAATGCATGAAAATTTTGGTGTATTAATTTTAGTGATTGTATGCTTAATTGCGAAAAAAGATTAAATCGCATAAAGTGCAAAAGTTCTATTTACAAGCTAGAGGTGCTTAATAGCTATAGAATATTAAATTGGAGGTTCTTAATGTGCAATTAGGCCATTGGGGAAGTGATGGCCGGCCATAGGGGACAAATTAGAGGCATGATCAATGGTTAGGTGAGTTGGTGACTTAATTGAATAAAATAAGAGAAAAATAAGAAAGCTATCATCCTTTCCTATTCCCATTTCTTCTTCCATCAAAATTTTCAGTAAGAAATAGGGGTTTTAAAGCTCAAACTTTCAGCCAAGCTATCCTTTTGCAAGTAAATGATTTTAGAGGTCTTTCTTGATAATTTTTGTACTTTTAGAATCCCTAAAGCTTAAGCTAGCTAATGAGGGGACTATTTTGCAAAATGGTTGAAAGTTTAGGGATTTTCCATGTGAGTGCTTGTGTTGTTTGCTGAGTTTTTAGGGAAGAAAATGAATTGTGGTTGTTTAATATTTTTGTGAAAGGTGTTTCCATGAAAACACCTAAAATGACCTATTTGTAAAGGTTGTAAATTGAGTAGTAAATGGATGAAATGATTGGTTGTGAATTGTTATAAGAGTAATAAATGTTCAGCTAGGCTTGCTTAATGAGGAAATTTGATGAAAAATGGTTTACGAGCCTAGGGGCAAAATCGTAATTTTACCAATGTATAAGGGCAAAACGGTCATTTTTGCCCAAGTAGAAATTTTGAAGTGTTTGGATTTATGTAGTGATTAAATGAGTAAATTTTATTATTATAGATCAAGAAGAACACGAAATTAACCTTGACCGGGGAAAAGTGTAAACAATACATATCTGTTACGAATGCTTTAACTATTAATGCATTATGTGAATGAAATTTATTATTGGTGAGAATTATTGAAATAGTAGAAAATATGAAAACTCTTGGATGAACCTTCGAAAGAGAAATATGAGTACGAATGAATAGCCATAAATATGTGAATTATGGTGGGCTGTGTGCGATACCTCCTTGTTATTTATTAACGATGGGCTATGTGTGATACCATCGTATTTATTATCACTTTGGTGGGCTATGTGCGATACCACCATAATTATCATTGTTGGTGGGCTGTGTGCGATACCACCCTAGTATTGATTAATGGTGGGTTGTGTACGAAACCACCGGGTAACTTGTACCATTCTGAAGGGTTCATCGAGAAACTTGTTTAAGTGAATATTTCATGTGGCTTTGTGGTGATAAGTGCAGGGTATATGTGCAAGTAATTGTGGACAATGTTTATGATATGTGTTTGGGATGTGGTAAGACTTGAAATGAGTAAGCATGATTACGAGGATATGAATCGTTATTACTTAGCATGTAATGGTTGATTGATTGTTTTGTGGTATGATGCTTATTGTTTACATATAGACTTACTAAGCTTAAAGCTTACTCCCTTCTCTTTTCCCTTGTTTTTTTAGTGTCGAAGAGCTAGCTCGGGATACGAAGTTAAGCAAAGGATCACCCATACTATCAGGTCATCTTGGTATAGTTAGTCTTAGCATTTTGTGTATGGAATGTATAGGGACTAGACTTAGTTGAATGTCATATTTTTTGGCCATGTGTGTTGGCTCATTCTAAAATGAACTCTTTTGTATAAGGCCATAGTTGGTGGCTCTTTCTTATTACTCTATGAAAAGATGAGGTTATTCATGATTGTGCATGTAGCATGTTGATTCACTTGGTTTAATTATGCATGAATGGGTTGATGGTTGAATGTGAGTTATATTTGTATGAGTTGGGGTGATAGAAAGAGCTTGGAAAATAGCCTTGTTCTTGTCCACACGGGTAGGCACATGGGTGTATGTCTAGGCCGTGTGTGACACACGGTCAGCCTCATGGGTGTGTGGTTAGGCCGTGTGTCCCCTTGCATGCTAGGTTTACAAGTCAGTATGCTCAGTATTAAACACACGGGCAGAGACACGACTGTGTGTCTCAGCCGTGTGGAAGGCACGGTCATGGACATAGGCGTGCGCCCAGGCCGTGTGAAGTCTACACCAAAAATTAAGAATTTAATTCACCACATGACCGAGGGAGACGGGGGTGTCCCTAGGCCGTGTGACATTTAGGGGGTGATGATGTCAGAAACAGGATGCCAAGGTTTTTGCACACGGGCTAAGACACGGGCGTGTTGAGGACGTGTGAGGGACACGGGCAAGGGACACGGGTGTGTGTCTAGCCGTGTGAAAACTACTGTAGGTTCGAAATGAAAAATAATTCCACACGGGTGTGGAACACAAGCATGTGATCTGCAACACGGGCGTGCCCCTTCCTCCACACGGGCTTGTGGACTGTTTAGTGAAAATTTTCTAAGGTTTTCTTGAGAGTTTCAAAGGGGTTCGATTTGATCCTGAACTATTCCTAGTGTGTGATTTGGGCCTAGTAGGCTTGTTTAAAAGGTGTTACAGAAAATTTTAATTTGGAGAGGAAAGTCAGGTCTCGGTATTGTATAATCGTTTGCGTATAAGTTTAGTAACGCCTCGTACCCTGTTCCGGCATTGAGTACAGGTAAGGGGTGTTACATATTTTGTGGCAAAAGATGACTATGTTTTATGGATGTTTGGTCGGTCATTTGAGCAAGTATAATATGTCTAGTTAATAATGTTAATTAACTATGAAATGGTATAACCTATTGATGCTAAATTTGATGACCGAATAGATAGCTAATTTATTGGTTGGGAATGTGATAAACCGTAAAAGTAACATATTTTAAGCCCACATTTAGCATGCTTTTGGATGATTTAAGCCTTGAATTATGTAATTTGGTGCTCTTAATCCTTTGTTTTCACGTTTTATACTCAGAAGAACACTGGATGACGAAAAGAATGGAAAACGGGCCCAAAACGGAGTAAATGGGCCATATCACGAAATCCACACGGCCGTGCCTCATTCAACAGTCTCGAACACGGCCTGGCCACGATTCACACGGGTATGTGCCATGGGCATGTCCCTGACGTGAATAAGAGGAATTACACTCGGAATAGGATACTTGGAGGCAAAGAAATTCCAAAGCCTATTTAAACACCCTAATAGGAATTCTACTTGGATTAGGATACTTAGGGGCCAAGTAAGGCATCTCAAAGCCTATATAAACACCTTAGGGGGCAACTTAAAGGGGAAGTTCGACAGAAGCCCTCTGTCGGGGCGTCCAGCTAGGCCAAAGAGGGCAGATTTGTGGGGATTTACTTGAAGATAGCCAGTTGATTCATCTCAAGAAGCCGGAATCATACCCAAGACGGATGATCTCTCCTTCAATTCCTTCAGGGGGTTTTAGGGATTTCTTATTTTTTGTTTTATCTTTTCTTCTGAGATGTTTTCCTTTATTGTTATGAACTAAACCCTCAGATACCTGAGGGGGATGAAACCTAAGATGAATCTTGTTATCTTTACTGAACTATATGATAAATATTTGACTTGTTCTTAATTATGTGTTCTTAATTCTTGTGTTGATATTTCCGGGATATTAATTCAAGTGTGATGTGCTTAGGTAGAGGAGCAAAAGCCCCTACCTAAGAGTAGATCTAGCATAATTAAACGGAGTTGATCGCACGCCTAGAGATAGGGTGACGAGATTTTTCCGGATTAAGGTGAAACCTAATATGGGAGTCCATAGATCGAGTTAATGCAATTCTAGGGGTTTTAATTAGAAAGAGATTTCAATTAATCAACCTAGGGTTAGACGTTAGTCGCATCGAGAGAGGGATTAATATAACTTAGGGAATCCTACGGGTCAAGTCAAATGAATAAATCGTCTGGTTCAGAGTTAGATAACAAGTGAAGTCTAGGTGGATTCTTCCTTGGGTATCATCTTAATCAATTGGTTTTTCTTCAAAGTTATTTTCCCAATTTCATTCTTCTTTGACTTAGAGTCTTTAGTTTAGTAGTTAGTTAATTTTAGATTAGATAAAAATTCATTTAATTCTTAGGCTAAATAATAAAAAGAAAGTTAGTATTAGTACTTTTGGTTCCTTTGGGTTTGACAATCCGGTCTTGCCTTAACTATACTATTGTTCGATAGGTGCGCTTGCCTCAAATCATTGTCATTGTTAGTTTCCAGGTTCGATCATTCTTTATATAAATTTTAAGACTTTGACATCGCATAAAGCAATGATCAAGTTTTTGGCGCCGTTGTCGGAGAACTGAAATATTAAGAAAGCTAAATTTTTATTACTTTAGCCATTTTTTATTGCAATTTGTTTTTATTTTTATTTGTTTTTACTTTGCTAATTTTTCCTTTATTCACTTTTGGTAGATAATTTTAGTTTATAGAGGAGATGGCATTGAATAATTATCAGTGGCAATTTATGAGGACAATTTCTACTAAAGCAGCCATTGTTTTTAACCTCGACGCAGTGACCATGCTATCAAATCAGGTAGAGATGTTACATAAATAATTTGATGGTTTATACAGTTTTTCGCAGGGACATCCAGTTATGCTGTAACATCCTGAAAATGGGCCTATGCATTTTTGATTTAATTGTACGAAATGACATGTCTTATGTGTTATGAATGTATTACGAACATTTTTTTTCGAAATCTTGGAAATGTAAGGAAATGTCCTGGAAATGTAAGGAAATGTCTTGTCTTGGAAATGTAGAGAAATGTCTTGGAAATGTAAGGAAATGCTTTAGGAATGTTAAATTTCAAAAGAGGAAAGTAAACATTTTTGGAAACTTGGAAATGTAAGGAAATGATTTAGAAATGTTAAGTTTAAAGGAGGCAAACGAACATTTTTGGAAACTTGGAAATGTAAGGAAATGTTAAGTTTTAAAGCTTAAAAGGAGAAAGCTAAGGCAAGGTGGCCTTAAGAAAATTAAAGGAAGAAATTTGACACACAAATGGGCATGGAAAAGTGGCTTGGAGATGCCACTTAAAGCCCAGTAAGTGACGCCACAAGCAGGTGCAATTGGGCCTGGGTTCGAGTCACTTGGGGAGCAAATAAGGGAATTTTATTTTTGTACAAGGAACAAGAGAGTTGGACGGCAACAAGGCACTAAAGGGAGGTGCTTTATTTTTGTTAAAATTCGGCAAATAGATGGATAAATGATGGATTATTATTGGTATTTTTTTAATGGATAAAAGAAGAGATAATAGAAGGATTATTATTATTATAAAACAAAGTGATAAAGGAGGAAAATATGGGAGAAGTGATGGCCAAGTAAGGGACTTTAACCTTAGTAATTTCGGCTAAGCTAGTAAAAGGGAGTAGCCGAATGTCATTCAATACCTTTTGCCTCTCTTTCAAGCACTCTTTTCTCTCCAAGCTATCATCTTCTTCTTCTTTTCTTTTTATCTGTTCTAGCCGAAATCTACCTCTCCCTAAAAGATCACCATAGCCGATTCTTTAAGCCTCAACACCCTCTCTTTTCTTTTCCCCTGTTGAAGCCGAAACCCCCTAGTATTCATTAAAGCCAAATCTCTTTTGCACCCTATTCTCTTATCCTTGTTCTCTCAATCTCCTAAAAGCCGAATATTGCTGAGGATTCAAGCCAAGGTGTTGTCGACTACAACATTAGGGGAGGAAATTCGGGATATCAAGTGTTGCCGATTTCAATACTAAAGGTAAGGATGTTATTGACATCGTTTTGGTTCTTTTCTTTAAGCCGAAATTTAGATTCTAATACCCTTAATATCTTGTTGCCGAAACTTTGAAGAGATCTTTCGGGATTTACTAAGTGTCGACTACAAGGAAGGAGAAGTTCTTTTCCCGAAGGTCCACCATAGGCCGCGTGTTCCCTAGTTATTCGGTGAGTTTCGGGATTTAAAATCCACAAGGTAAGTGTCTATAGCATTCGGCCAAGGCCACGTTTGGTAAATAGATGTGTTTTATTAATTATTCAAAAGCCGAAACTAATCTATTCAAGTAATCTAGTGATTGCCGATTTCAAGAAAGAAGGATACAAAGTTTCGGGACTTGATTCTTAAGTCAATCGGCAACAAGGTAAGTTTTAGTGTACTAATCCTACTAGGATTTGGATTTATGGCCGAATGGCTCTTTACTAAGTATTAAATGATTGATTAAATGTAGAGATCTAAGATCTAAGGCATTAGATCAAGCTTTTCGGGATTTGGATTGGAAACCCTAAGCGAATCAGGTGTGTACCTCACACTATTTCTTGATATATTTATGGCAATAATTAATATGTATGTGACTATAAGAATGTGTAAGAATATGGCTAAGGTACCATGTAATGGTACAAAGGTACTCAGGTACGTTTCCTACTCCTACTAGGATTATGAATATATGTTATTTTTAACATGTGAAAAGTGATAAGAATGTGAATTAAGGCATGATGTGCATGATATGTATGATATGGGCATATGGGTTATTAAAAAGGGGAAGTGAATGTGGTGACCTAAGACCACGATATCTGAATGTGGTGACCTAAGACCACGATATCTGAATGTGGTGACCTAAGACCACGATATTTGAATGTGGTGACCTAAGACCACGATATCTGAATGTGGTGACCTAAGACCACGAATTTTATAAGGGCGATGAGCACGTCGACTGCAGCGACTGCCTTCGATGGTGTGTAGCGGATGGAGGGTTGACTTATTAGTCCCCACGGTGTGCAGGTTGGTACGGGTGATGTGTAGCAGATGTCTATCTAGGTTTGGGTTCGGGTTTGCATCATATTGTTTAAATGCTATATGAACATGTATGATTTGAAATGCCTGATTTTGTTAAGACTTAGTGTTTGCGTACACATTGAGTCTGTTTGACTCACCACGTTGGGGAATATTTTCTTCCAGGTGATGATCGGTAATGGACCGGGTTGGCAGGAGCTTAAAGGTGGCCATGCATAGCAAGGAATTTTATGATTTGGACTTTTTATTTTTTTTATTTAAGTACTTTAATTTAATTTTGGGATTACTTGATGTAATAAGGCCATAGTTGAACTACTTTATTTTTCTTTTGTTTATTATGTTACGAAATTTTAATTATTAAAGATTAAGTCATTTTCATTTAAAATAAACTCTAATTATTTTGTCACCTGAAATAAATGGGATTTCAATATAAAATAAACTCGTTTTCAACTCAAGCCCAACCCAAAACAATCTTTCTTTCAAAACACACAAGTTTTTCCTAAGTAACAAAAGAATTTTGAACCGATTTATATCGAGGAACATACCAGATCTGGTCAAGGCTCGTAGGCCGGGTTTGGGGTGTTTCATATGCAGTGCGACGCAAGTGGAGGCGTGGCGAATCCTGAGTACCCACCCTACGGACAGGGCATGGAGAGCGAACAAATGAACTATATGGGTAACAATTTCCGATCTCAAAATAACCCTTATAGTAAAACTTATAATCCAGGTTGGAAGAACCACCCCAATTTCTCATGGGGTGGTCAAGGAAATCAAAGACAACAACCACCCCAAAACTTCCAACAATAGCCCTACCCATAGGAAAAGAAGCCGAACCTTGAAGAGATGCTGACAAAATTCATAGTAGTCTCAGAAACACGTTTCCAAAATATAAAAACACGTTTCCAAAACACCGAGACAACACTTATAAATCAAGAAAAATCGATTCAAAGGGTCGAGGATCAGTTAGGTCAGCTTGCTAAGCTGATCTTAGAACAACCACAAGAAAGCTTGCCAAGCAACACTAAAACTAACCCAAAAGAGCAAATTCAAGCCGTAACAGCTCATGAGAGTGAAAGGTTAGTGGAATCTGACCCAAGGCAAGAGACTGTGGTAAGTAAAGGTAAAGTTGAGGTAAGCCATGATTTACCAAACCCGGTAATTACAGAGTACCAACCCCGTATGCCATACCCCGATTCGACAAAGAAAGACCACACAGAGGAACAACTCGGTAAGTCTCTTAAACTTCCAAAGAAATTTCATATTAACTTGTCGTTTCTTGAAGCACTTTCGTAGATGCAAGATCCTAGACCTCGTGTCGATAAAAAAGAAATTCATGAGGAACGAAGGCTTTGGATCGATGAACTAGACGAGTGGAAGACACACTTCAAAGAGAAACTAAAAACACACGAAGCAAAAATGAGACAACTCTACGACGAACTTAATGATGGGACAACCTAGCTTAAAATAGGAGATCAGGTACTCAAAATCTTCCCAGATGGAACAGTCGAGGTAACTAGTCCTAAAATCAGCACCTTTAAGGTAAACACTACTCGACTTAAACTATATATCAAAAACTGAATCGATCGCAAGAGAAAGGATTTTCACCTCCTCAAACCACCATGATTAGGCAAATGAGAGGGAAGTCTAGCTTAAGACTATAAACGAGCACTTCTAGGGAGGCAACCCGAGCGCTAACTCTATTAACTTTTACATTCCTTTATTTTTATTTTTTTTTATTTTTTCTACTTCAGCATCTAATTATAAGCTAACCAAAAGTGTAGATTTTCAAGCCACACGGCCGTGGCCATGGCCGTGTGGATACACCGAATCTCTGTACTGACATGGCAGAGACGGTACGAGTCAGAACAAATCATATCTTCGAGTCACGGACTCCAATTGCCATGCCACGGCCGTGCGATGCAGCCGTGGCCGACACTGTTAGATCATACACGGGCATGGAGACCTGAACATGGGCGTGGGAGAAGTGAAAAAAGCATAACACGGTCGTGCGATACGGCCGTACGACGCCACACGCCCCTGGTACACGGGCGTGGGGATGCACCAGACCCCAAATTTCTATTTAAACCACCCACCCCTCCTCTCCCATACCACTTTATTTTCCTTCTCCTTCTCAAACCCTTTCATACTTCTCTTCTCTAATCTTTTCCCCAACCATCGAGCCATACCACAACTATGTCAAAGAAGCAGAAGGATCCAAACACAGTCCCCCGTGGGAGACCGATCTACATAAGTTCATGCTAGCCGCTTCATCCACTCGACAAGCCAAGGGTTCTAAAGGCTACTTGGGAATCACGCCACTTCGGCCACTGCCACCCTAATACAGCCCTAGAAATCACACCCACCTCGCGAACCATCCAACAAGAAGGACTCGTCAGTCCATTCATTTTTTCTTTTAGTTTTTTTTTTCAATTTTTACATTAGTTCTCTTTATCTTTCTTGTCTTTAATTATATATTTAGTTTATTTTAAATGTGTCTTTATATTTCCTGGCTAATTCTCTATGAGCTTTCCAATTTCTTCATCTAGCACAAAGCTCGGTAGTAGCCACCACGCCTCGGGACTCCCAACTCAAGGAAACTATCCAAATTCAGGGAGTTTCACCTCTCATTTTCTCTTAAATTTCATATACATCTTTGTACATTGAGGGCAATGTACATCTTAAGTGGGGGGTGAATATTTATTTCGAGAAAGTGCCTAACTTTCTTCATTATCCCTGAATTATGCCATGAATGATATCTTGTCTTTAAGTAATTTTTTCATATTATGATTAGAATGAAATTTCCTTTGATTCATGATTTTTATTGATATGTTTTGGATTAAGTCATTGATAATTGTGTATTGATGATTAATTTTGAAGGATACTACAGAATCAAGCATGATAAGTCTCTTTTTCAGAATTTAAAATTTTGTTAGGTTGTCTACCTGAATCTAATTATTACCTTGAAGTTTGAAATTTACAAGGTTGACATCAAATACCCATAATTTTTGTGAGATTTTGAGCCTTTTAGAGCATATATTCTTTTCCTTGCTCACTTTTTATTATGAGTGTGTCAACATTGATTTGTTATTCCAGAATTTGTATCGATTATACATGTCGAGACCACACTTTTGATTTGATATACAGATATGATAAAGGCACCTAGGTTTTAACCCACTTACTCCACTAAAAGCCTACCCTCATAATTAACCCCTAGTAAACCCTTTTTAATCCTAACAACCCTTTTTATTAACTCACCCACTAATATTAACCCCAAACCCTTTGTATTTGTTATCACCATTCCTTGACTACCCTTTCTGTCGAGATTTGATTTGATCGGTTGCCTAATTATTTTATTTCAGTAGTTGAATTCATCTTTTATTATGTATTTGACTTGTTCTTAAAAAAAAATCGAAGTATATTCACTATTAGTTTTATGATTAGGCGAGCTTATACGATAAATTTCAATTATTACAGAAGCTCATATCAGAGTGTTATTTATGTAATTATTATCAGTTCAATATCTCTACTTAGGTAATTTGTCAAATCAATCTCGATTCTAACCCGCTAATTCATCCTTTATCCACACCTTTAACCCAAGCCCCGTTACAACCCTGTTAAAGACCTTTTGATTTGTGTATCATCTCATATTATAGTGGTGGAGATTTGATTTTCATGCAAGCCTATGGGATTAACTCTTCATGTTCAACTTTTGAGTGCTTAATATTGAACCTTAAACACTTTGAGCGATTTGAGTGAATCTTTAGTGAGGATGTCAACCCTTGTCAATTTTGAATCAGAGGTAATTAATTACGTAAGGGGAAACACCTAACGTTTTCGGACTATAAATGTATGACTTTGATTGTTTGAATCTTTAGGACCACTTGAATTGAATTATCCATGTATGAATTATCTTTGAACTATGACGAAATATTATTGATGAATATTGTGAATCAAGATAGTTCATTTTAATTGTGAGTTGAGAATTTTACTTGAGGACAAGCAAAAGCTTAAGTGTGGGGGTATTTGATAAACCGCAATAGTAACATATTTTAAGCCCACTTTTAGCTTGTTTTTGGATGATTTAAGACTTGAATTATGTAATTTGGTGATCTAAATCCTTTTTTTTTCATGTTTTATACTCAGAAGAGCACCAGATGATGAAAAGAACGAGAAACGAGCCCAAAATGGAGTAAATGGGCCATATCACGAAATCCACATGGCCTGGGCCTAAGACCACACGGCCGTGCCTCATTCAACAGTTTCGAACATATTCGGAATAGGATACTTGGAGACAAAGAAACACATTCCAAAGCCAATTTAAACACCCTAATAGGAATTCTACTCAGATTAGGATACTTAGGGGCCAAGTAAGGCATCTTAAAGCCTATATAAACACCTTAGGGGGAAACTTAAAGGGGGAGTTTGACAAAAGCCCTCTGTCGGGTAGTCTAACTAGGCCAAAGAGGACAGATTTGTGGGGATTTACTCGAAGATAGCCAGTTGATTCATCTCAAGAAGCCGGAATTATACTCAAGACGGAGGATCTCTCCTTCAATTCCTTCAGGGGGTTTTAGGGATTTCTTATGTTTTGTTTTATCTTTTCTTCTGAGATGTTTTCTTTTTAAACTAAACCCTCAGATACCTGAGGAGGATGAAACCTAAGATGAATCTTATTATCGTTTGCTAAACTATATGATAAATAGTTGACTTGTTCTTAATTATATGTTCTTAATTCTTGTGTTGATATTTTCGGGATATTAATTCAAGTATGATGTGCTTAGGTGGAGGAGCAAAAGTCCCTGCCTAAGAGTAGATCTAGCATAATTAAGCGGAGTTGATCGCAAGCCTAGAGATAGGGTGACGAGATTTTGCCGAATTAGGGTGAAACCTAATATGGGAGTCCATAGATCGAGTCAATGCAATTCTAGGGGTTTTAATTAGAAATAGATTTCAATTAATCAACCTAGGGTTAGACGTTAGTCGCCTTGAGAGAGGGATTAATATACGTTAGGGAATCCTACGGATCAAGTCAAATGAATAAATCGTCTGGTTCAGAGTTAGATAACAAGTGAAGTCTAGGTGGATTCTTCCTTGGGTATCATCTTAAGCAATTGGTTTTTTTCTCAAAGTTATTTTCCCAATTTCATTCTTCTTTGACTTAGAGTCTTTAGTTTAGTAGTTAGTTAATTTTAGATTAGATAAACAATTCCTTTAATTCTTAGGCTAAATAATAAAAAGAAAGTTAGTATTAGTACTTTTGGTTCCTTTGGGTTCGACAATCCAGTCATGCCTTAACTATACTATTGTTCGATAGGTGCGCTTGCCTCAAATCATTGTCATAGTTAGTTTCTAGGTTCGATCATTCTTTATATAAATTTTAAGACTTTAACATCGCATAAAACAACGATCAGAATGTGTATTTTTGGGCATGGTAATTAGTCTGCGAATTAAGTGTACTTTGATTTGTTATTTGTGTTAAAAAATGTTTAATGTGGCTTTAGTGTAATGCCCATGAGTTGGCAATAATTATAATTGTATTTGGTTATTAGGTGATGTTTGTTTATGTGTTATATATATGTATGACTATAAAGACGTGTGGATAGTTTAACTTAGATTAATGTGTGAATGTGCATAATATACTAATTGGTTTGTTCATTAAATAGTTAATAGAGTGGGATAATTATGGCTTGGTATTTGAGATTAGAAATGACTTTTGTTTTTAGGATGATATGCGTATAATATGAAAGCATTGGAAGTATAGTTGGCCATGATGTAATGTTAACTATAGCCTTAAATGTTAATGAATATTATGCCATGTGATATGGTTGGTATGGATTAAAATGCAGATGTGTATAGATAAGCAAAATGGTATGTTTAGTATTTAGTTAAAGTAATGAAATTGTACTATATGGAGTATTAATGCATGTTTGGTACATGAGATGAAAAATGTTGGTTAATGATTTAGTCATTGCATGCTATGAAATTTAATGGTCATAAGGTTCGAATTATGTATTTATAAAGCATATGTAGTATGGTTTTGGTGCAAGTTAATTGGTTCGAAAATTTGATTATATCCATGATATTGATATGGTTGAATTTTGAAGCATGGTTCGTATATGTAATATGATTAATAATGCATGTTTAACTTTAATTGGTTATGTGCTTTATATAAACGAATTTGACTTGTATGAATAAGGGGATGGTTATTATTTTGAGTATGGAAAAAAAAATTGTAAAGGAAAATATATCACTTTATGCATGAATAGAAATGAATGACTGTTCTGGACTATATTTTGATCGGTAATGCCTTGTAACTGTAACACCCCTAACCTATAACCATCGCTAAAATAGGGTTAAGAGGCATTACCAGTCATATCCGAACTTTTACGATTATTTCTCAAGCATAAATTCATCTTCATCATATCATACTAAAACAAATATATATAATCCTTTTAAGAGGTCTACGAGACCTTAAACATGCATTGGGAAGGGGTCGGGACTAAACCGAGCACATGCAAAATTTTTCCAAAAATCAAACATTTTTCAAAGTTTCAGAGGTCACACGCCCGTGTGGGCAGGCCTTGTGCCTCACATGGCATCAGACACACCCGTGTGTCCAAGCCGTGGCAAAATAGGGCATACATACTGACTTATCCAAACAACCAAAGACACGCCCGTGTGCTTGACCCGTGGGCAACACTGACTTAATTCACACGGCCTATGACACGCCTGTGTGTTTGGCCTGTGTACGAGTCTGACTTGTTTTGAATTATAAACTTCAGAGAGACGGTCGAGACACACGCCAATGTGCTCAACCGTGTGGGCAAATATAGGCCATTTGCAAGGCCAAATTGCCACCCAAATTTTGGGTCACCTACATGCTCAATTACCATAACACAAAACATACATTTAAACCTCCATTCCCATCAACCAATTCAAGCATAGAACATATCATTTCCATTTTTACCAAATCATACCATAATCATTATTCACATAAACCACAAATACATATTATAACCATCACTTTCATATATCCAAAACATATACTAAAAACATTCAACTATCAAGCCATATCACATGACAAGATTTATACATCTCAAAACATCCCATAATCACTAGCCTATACATTCTATATACCAAATATACAACTTCCAAAAGTACCAAAATAGATGGCCGATAGTGTGATTGAGTCGCTGACGATCCCTGGATCTGAGCTAGCTTTAATAACACTGTAAAACAGAGACAAACTTCACACAGTAAGCTTTTTAAGCTTAGTAAGTTCGAAATATAACACATTTAACTCAACAATTCAAATTCAATATACAATATTAACTATCACATGGTGTAATTCACAATAATACACAATCTCTTCCATAGTCAATACTCACGCAATCATCCATTTATCCCATATACAATATCATCAACCACATAGGTTCCGTACATACCTGTACCATCACTTAATTAACGATCACTTTTGCTACTCAATGCTCAATACCATAATTCGTTCGATCCTCTTTAACCATTCGATTTACTCGCACACTTAGTGCCAATTTCTTAGTCGAAGCTTTAATATCATCGCACACTTAGTGCCTTTACATTGTACCGAATTTGACTCAGTATCACACACATAGTGCCAATCAATATAGTCGATGCTTTCTTTATTTTGCACACATAGTGACGTTCATCACTGTATCGATCCTATTTATGCACACTTAGTGCCACATCTTTTCAAACCCATCATTCACATTACTAACTCAACAACCACATTTCCATTCATTGCATAATATGTGAAGATAAATTTAACAATTCGTATTATACACGAACTTACCTCGGACATAGAAACAACGATTCAAACCGAAGACACGCCCGTGTGCTTGACTCGTGGGCAACACAAACTTAATTCACACGGCCTATCACACGCCCGTGTGTTTGGCCTCTGTGTGAGTTTGACTTGTTTTGAATTATAAACTTAAGAGACACGATCGAGACACACGCCCGTGTGCTCAACCGTGTGGGCAAATATAGACCATTTGGAAGGCCAAATTGACACTCAAATTTTGGGTCACCTACATGCTCAATTACCATAACACAAAACATACATTTAAACCTCCATTCCCATCAACCAATTCAAGCATAGAACATATCATTTCAATTTTCACCAATTCATACCATAATCATTATTCACATAAACCACAAATACATATTATAACCATCACTTTCATATATCCAAAACATATACTAAAAACATTTAACTATCAAGCCATATCACATGACAAGATTTATACATCTCAAAACATCCCATAATCACTAGCCTATACATTCCATATACCAAAAGCACCAAAATAGATGGCCGATAGTGTGATTGAGTCGTTGATGATCCCTGGATCTGAGCTAGCTTTAATAATACTGTAAAACAGAGACAAACTTCACACAGTAAGCTTTTTAAGCTTAGTAAGTTCGAAATATAACACATTTAACTCAACAATTCAAATTCAATATACAATATTAACTATCACATGGTGTAATTCACAATAATACACAATCTCTTCCATAGTCAATACTCACACAATCATCCATTTATCCCATATACAATATCATCAACCACATAGGTTCCGTACATACCTGTACCATCACTTAATTAACGATCACTTTTGCTACTCAATGCTCAATACCACAATTTGTTCGATCTTCTTTAACCATTCGATTTACTCACACACTTAGTGCCAATTTCTTAGTCGAAGCTTTAATATCATCGCACACATAGTGCCTTTACATTATACCGAATTTGACTCGGTATCACACACAGTGCTAATCAATATAGTCGATGCTTTCTTTATTTTGCACACATAGTGACGTTCATCACTGTATCGATCCTATTTACGCACACTTAGTACCACATCTCTTCAAACCCATCATTCTCATTACTAACTCAACAACCACATTTCCATTCATTGCATAATATGTGAAGATAAATTTAAAAATTCGTATTATACACGAACTTACATCAGACATAGAAACAACGATTCAAACCGAAGACATGCCCGTGTGCTTGACCCGTGGGCAACACTGACTTAATTCACACGGCCTATCACACGCCTGTGTGTTTGGCCTGTGTGTGAGTCTGACTTGTTTCGAATTATAAACTTAAGAGACATGGTCGAGACACACGCCCGTGTGCTCAACCGTGTGGGCAAATATGGGCCATTGGCAAGGCCAAATTGCCATTCAAATTTTGGGTCACCTACATGCTCAATTACCATAACACAAAACATACATTTAAACCTCCATTCCCGTCAACCAATTCAAGCATAGAACATATCATTTCCATTTTCACCAATTCGCACCATAATCATTATTAACATAAACCACATATACATATTATAACCATCACTTTCATATATCCAAAACATATACTAAAAACATTCAACTATACAGCCATATCACATGACAAGATTTATACATCTCAAAACATCCCATAATCACTAGCCTATACATGCCATATACCAAATATACAACTACCAAAAGTACCAAAATAGATGGCCGATAGTGTGATTGAGTCGCTGACGATCCCTGGATCCGAGCTAGCTTTAATAACATTGTAAAACAGAGACAAACTTCAAACAGTAAGCTTTTTAAGCTTAGTAAGTTCGTAATATAACACATTTAACTCCACAATTCAAATTCAATATACAATATTAACTATCACATGGTGTAATTCACAATAATACACAATCTTTTCCATAGTCAATACTCACGCAATCATCCATTTATCCCATATACAATATCATCAACCACATAGGTTCCGTACATACCTGTACCATCAATTAATTAACGATCACTTTTGCTACTCAATGCTCAATACCACAATTCGTTCGATCCTCTTTAACCATTCGATTTACTCGCACACTTAGTGCCACTTTCTTAGTCGAAGCTTTAATATCATTGCACACTTAGTGCCTTTACATTGTACCGAATTTGACTCAGTATCACACACACAGTGCCAATGAATATAGTCGATGCTTTCTTTATTTTGCACACATAGTGACGTTCATCACTGTATCGATCCTATTTATGCACACTTAGTGCCACATCTTTTCAAACCCATCATTCACATTACTAACTCAACAACCACATTTCCATTCATTGCATAATATGTGAAGATAAATTTAACAATTCGTATTATACACGAACTTAACTCGGACATAGAAACAACGATTCAAACCGAAGACACGCCCGTGTGCTTGACCCGTGGGCAACACAAACTTAATTCACACGGCCTATCACACGCCCGTGTGTTTGGCTTGTGTGTGAGTCTGACTTGTTTCGAATTATAAACTTAAGAGACACGGTCGAGACACACGTCCGTGTGCTCAACTGTGTGGGCAAATATAGACCATTTGCAAGGCCAAATTGACACTCAAATTTTGGGTCACCTACATGCTCAATTACCATAACACAAAACATACATTTAAACCTCCATTCCCATCAACCAATTCAAGCATAGAACATATCATTTCAATTTTCACCAATTCATACCATAATCATTATTCACATAAACCACAAATACATATTATAACCATCACTTTCATATATCCAAAACATATACTAAAAACATTCAACTATCAAGACATATTACATGACAAGATTTATACATCTCAAAACATCCCATAATCACTAGCCTATACATGCCATATACCAAATATACAACTACCAAAAGTACCAAAATAGATGGCCGATAGTGTGATTGAGTCACTGACGATCCCTGTATCCGAGCTAGCTTTAATAACACTGTAAAACAGAGAAAGGCTTCACACAGTAAGCTTTTTAAGCTTAGTAAGTTCGTAATATAACACATTTAACTCAACAATTCAAATTCAATACACAATATTAACTATCACATGGTGTAATTCACAATAATACACAATATCTTCCATAGTCAATACTCACACAATCATCCATTTATCCCATATACAATATCATCAACCACATAGGTTCAGTACATTCCTGTACCATCACTTAGTTAACGATCACTTTTGCTACTCAATGCTCAATACCACAATTCGTTCGATCTTTTTAACCATTCGATTTACTCGTACACTTAGTGCCAATTTCTTAGTCGAAGCTTTAATATCATCGCACACTTAGTGCCTTTATGTTATACCGAATTTGACTCGGTATCACACACACAGTGCCAATGAATATAGTCGATGCTTTCTTTATTTTGCATACATAGTGCCGTTCATCACTGTATCGATCCTATTTCCGCACATTTAGTGCCACATCTCCTCAAACCCATCATTCACATTACTAACTCAACAACCACATTTCCATTCATTGCATAATATGAGAAGATAAATTTAACAATTCGTATTATACACGAACTTACCTCGGACGTAGAAACAACAATTCAAGTCGATCAATTGAGCATTTTATTCTTGCCTTGATCTAAGTCCGAATTACTCTTTCTTGATCTATACATATTCAAATTTATTTCATTCATTCACCAAATCATTCAGTTCAATCCAAAAACACATATTTTGAGCATTTTACAAAATAGCCCTCACATTTGCACATTTTGACATTTTAGTCCCTATTTCATAAAATCACAAAATACCCATAATTTCATTATACCATGCTTAGGCCAAATCTTTCTCATGTTCATACAAGTCCACATATTTCATTTATTTCACATTTTAGTCCTTCAATTTCTCATTTTTGTAATTTAGCCCATGTTTGACATTTTTGTCAAAAATCACTTTACAAAACATTAAAATCTATCAACAATTATTCATTATTCATCATCAACTATCACAAAGCTAAAACATTCATCAATGGAATCTCACAAAATCACCAACAAATTAATAAATTAGGGCATGGGATAGCTAGAACACAAAGCAACGATCACAAAAACGTATAAATCATCAAAAACCAAGCTCGAAACATACCTCAATTAAAGACAACAATGGCTGAAACCTCCAAAGCTCATAAACCTTCTTTTCTTTTCTAATTTCAGTAGAAGATGAACACAAATCCACCAATTCATGTTTTATTATAATTAATATTAACTTAATTGTCATTTTACCATTTTATCCCTTGATTAAAACATTATAATTTCATTCATTTAATGGCCATTTATGTCATATTCCACTATAAATGGTCTAATATCAACATAAGGACCTTTAATTTAAGAAGCCATGCCAATTAAGCACTTTAACAATTAGCACACAACTTTTACATTTTATGCGATTAAGTCCTTTTTCACAATTTGGCACACAAACGATAAAATTTTCACACAGAGTTTTCACACATACTTAATCACATACTGTAAACACTAAAAATAATATTAAAATATTTTTCCAACCTCAGATTTATGGTTTTGAAACTACTATTCTGATTAGGGTCTGAACCGGACTGTTACAGTAACCCTAATCCGGCGGCGGATACGGGTGAGGGGTGTTACATAAATATACATCAAATAGTCTTATAATAATAATTAAACTTGCATAAGGTCCATTTAGCTAAATCTCAAAACTGATTATGAAGATATCCATACTAGAACATGGGTATCGATATTTTCCTTGCACGGTATCGATGCCGTATGGAAAATCGTACCAAATCAGCATTTTATTTCTCAAAAAAATCTAAGTCTCAAAAATTATCGGTACCTTTGTAAAAGTATAGATAAAATTACCTCGAGTATCGATACTTGTGTTAGGGTATAGATACCAAATTACGTTACTAACTCCCTACACATTTCAAAATCACAGAGGTATCATTTTTAAAACTGGAATATCGATACCTTTGCTCCAAACCAGAAAAATACACCGTACTTGAGCATATAAATCATTCCAACATTTACTAATGCTACCTTTTTATTTCTTAACTCTTTTGTTTCCCGAGCTAATTTTATTGGTTCTTCACTGTAAGTCATATCAGGCTGGATCTCTACCTCTGTCGGAGAAATAACATGCGAAGGATCGGATCAATACTATCGTAGTATTGACACATGAAAAACATTATGAATCCGATTAAGTTTTGGTGGTAAAGCTAATCGATATGCAACTGGTCCAATTCTTTCTATAATCTCATATGGTCCAATGAACCGTAGACTTAGTTTTCTTTTACGACCAAACCGGAGAACTTTTTTCCAAGGCGATACTTTCAAGAATACCTTGTTACCGACTTGAAATTCTATTTCTTTTCGTTTGAGATCAGCATAAGACTTTTGACGATCAGAGGCTGCTTTCAAACTGTCTCGAATTGCTTTCACTTTTTTCTCGGTTTCACGGACTAAGTTAACTCCGTGTAACTTTTTCTCACCGAGTTCAGTCCAATACAATGGATTTTTACATTTGCGACCATATAAAGCTTCATACAGAGCCATTTTAATACTAGACTGATAACTGTTATTATAAGCAAATTCGACTAGAGGCAAATACTTTTCCCAATTACCTTCAAACTTAAGTATACAACACCGAAGTATATCTTCCAAATTCTGTATTACCTGCTTAGACTGACCATCTGTCTGGGGATGAAATGCAGTGCTAAAGTGTAACCGAGTACCTAGAGCTTCTTGCAATTTGCTCCAAAATCGAGATGTAAACCGAGGGTCTCTATCTGAAATAATGGAGACAAGCACTCCATGCAATCTGACAATCTCAGAAACATATAATTCAGCCAATCTATCCAAGGAAAAATCCATACGTACTGGAATAAAGTGTGCCGGTTTTGTCAACCGATCGACAATCACCCAAATGACATCTTTCTTCTTTGGAGACAGGGGTAACCCCAATACAAAGTCCATTGTAATTCTTTCCCATTTCTATTCTAGTATCAAAACGAGCTGTAATAGTCCAGAAGGTAATTTATGTTCAGCTTTAACTTGCTGACATGTCAAACATTTAGATACAAACTCAAAAATATCTCGTTTCATTCTCGGCCACCAGTACATCTTTTTCAGATCATTGTACATTTTATTACTACCAGGATGAATAGATATGTTACCATTATGAGCTTCATTCAAAATCTTCTGTACTAGTTCTGGACTTTTCGGTACACATACTCTGTGTAATATCCCGAAATTGGGCCTAGAAGAATTGGGCCCAATGGGCCTTGAGCGTAGTAGCATTTAAATTTTTGGAGAACAAGAGATCGGCTTAAATGCAAGTTGGACCTATTAGATAAGTGATTTTGGAAGGTTAGAGGGCTTCTATGAAGTCCCGGGATCAAACTTTGGCTCTAGGGAAATTTTGGTTTTAAGTGGAAAAAACCCTGAGAGTTAGTAGGTAGGCTTTAAGAATAAAATGTGGAGAAAAATGACACAAGTGGAGTATGTGGTGTAGTGGCAAAGTGATGCCACATAAGAGACAAGGGGGTGACGCCACAAGGAAGGAAGGAGGTCCAAGGTTCAAGTCTTGGCTCTTGCATTTTGGTTTTCTTTTTGCATGGACCTTAGAATTTGGCTATAGATTTATATTTAGTTGCGCGTGGTTTAAGACATAAGAGGAGCTTGTGGCCAAGTGGTTAGCAGCGTGGATTATGTTGCAAGGGAGCCTGGGTTTGAATCTCATGACAAGCAATGGAGTATTTATTTTGCGGATTGGACGGGAAGAGTTTGAGTTGAATTTAAACTCTACTGACGAAGGGATCCCACATCGGAAAGATACAAAGAAGGAAGGTGAGAAGCTAGCTATATATAGAGCATTCTATGATAGGAGGAAGGATACCTTGGAGGGTTTTTGGGCAGAGGAGTGGTCGGAGCGCGGATTAGCACCAGATTCCTATCAGGTCTGCAACTCTCTCTACTCTAGTTGTAGAGCGGCAAATGCTGAAGTGCCGTTCACGGTAATAGTAGCCACATGAGCGTGCGAGCGCACGTGTGGGGCTTCGACGCGATAGTTGAGGTCATCAGTAGTATTCTTGTGGGTTGAGGCTGCTTGGGCCACGATGGGCCGAAGTGGGCCCAATTGAATAAAATGTATGATGGTGTAGTATATAGTGAACTAGACTAGGTGAATCTCATCATATACATGGCTAGATTTGTGTTAGGTGGGCCACACGAGCGTGTGGGCCCAAATGGGCCAAAATCGGGTTTTAGGTCCAATAGTCTGGTATAACCGGAAATGGTAGTTGAGTCGCTCGAGGCAACATCAGGCCTTCGAAAAGGCTATTTCTGGTACGAAATTACTGAAATAGCCTTAGTGGGTAAATTACCAAAATACCCCTAGAAGGTAAATTACTGTTATACCCTTAGACGTTGATTAGCTTGATTATGTCGTATTTGTTATTCTGATTATGATGGTAATTCATTTCATACATTATCTTTGATACATGATTTACATACATGTCATACTACATACACGAATTATTACGTCATGACATGTTGCATGGGCTTGGGGGTATGATGTGATGAGGGAGAAAACATGATCTCATTTAGACTATCACCAGTGGTTTGGTACCACAAGTGGGTTGGCCCCACATATTACCTTTGTGCGACTAAGTCTCAGTGGTTTGGAACCACCAGTGGTTTGGTACCACATATATTATTTCTGTGACTTGTCTTAGTGGTTCGGTACCACAGTGGGTTGGCCCCACATATATTCGTTACGGGATTGTCACCAGTGGTTTGGTACCACAAGTGGGTTGGCCCCACGTATTCTCTTCTGTTACATTTGTCACCAGTGGTTTGGAATCACCAGTGGTTAGGTACCACCAGTGGCTAGGTGCCACAGATACTGGGTAGATTTAGGAGATATGGTGGATGGACATAATAGGTTGGTTGGGTTGCATTACATCCATACTTAATATATGAATTTGTGTGAGAGGCCGAAGCTCATTGAGATGGGGATTTGCACACTGAGTCTCGGTGACTCACCCCTTTGCTTAATTTTACAGGTAATCGTTGGATTGCGGATTTGGGAGCCGAGGCAGACTTGTGGTGGCCATACAATGTTTTTTCTCGTAAACTCGTTCTCTTAGTTAAACTTATTTGTAATTGGGATTTTGTTATGTAATAGGGCCACTTTAACTGTATTTTTGGTATTTTATTTGGTTTAGCTTTTAATATGATTACTTTCTATTATTATTAAATGTTTAATATGAGATTTTCCTAAACCCTTAGTAGCCGTTTTCCAAAATGCTAAAAAAAGGGTAACAAGTGAATAAATGATTTAACTCGAAAATTTTAACAAACGCGCAGTTTTTAAACAACCCTTTTATGTGACATGCTAGATCCAGTCATAACTTCTAGGCTGGGTTTGGGGTGTTACACTCTGTCTCTGTATAACAAACAACCATCAGTTCGATCTGAAATTTTGAGTCAGGAGTCAATTCACTTTGTATTCGTTTTCCTTGCAACTTACTATCATTTTTCTGAGCTCCAGAGATCTACTGCAAAAACATTGGTCTACCTTTTAACTCAGCTATGATTGAACCATCATCAGATAATGACAATCGGGTATTCATTGCTTGCAACGTATACAGGGATTTTCTGCTAAAAGCATCTGCCACTACATTGGCTTTTTTCGGATGATAGTCAATAACAAGATCATAATCTTTTAGTAATTCAAGCCACCTGCGTTGTCTCAAATTCAAATCTTTCTGTGACATTAAATATTTCAAACTTTTATGATCAGTGGATATGTGACATTTTTCACCAAACAAGTAATGGCACCAGATTTTCAATGCAAACACTATACTGCTAATTCAAGATCATGTGTCGGGTAGTTCCTTTCGTGTGGCTTTAGCTATCTTGAAATATAGGCTACTACTTTACCTTCTTGCATCAAAACACAACCTAAACCATTCAATGATGCATCACTATAAATTATGAATTCCTTACCCGATTCAGGCTGAACTAACACTGGTACTTCTGTCAATAAATCCTTTAATCTGTCAAAACTCTACTGGCATTTGTCGGTCCACTCAAACTTTACATCTTTTTGCAACAAATGGGCCATCAGAGAAGCTATCATTGAAATTTTTTTACTAACATACGATAATAACCAGGTAGTCCTAGAAAACTTTAGACTTCAGACATATTCCTCGGTGGCTTCCAATTAACAATGGCTGAAATTTATTCGGGTCTACCCTGACACCTTCAGCATATACTATATGCCCAAGAAAACTAACTTCCCGCAGCCAAAATTCACATTTACTGAATTTGGCATACAATTGTTTCTCTCGTAGAGTTTGCAACACTATGCTCAAATGCTTAGCTTGTTGTAACACCCCAAACCTGGCCTAGAAGTTAGGCCCGAACCTAGCGTGTCACATGGTAGTGTTTTTCAAAACCATATTTCTTTTGTTAAAACTTGTTTGAGAATTAAAGCCTCTTTGTTAAAACTCAAAACACTTAAGCAATTGTTATCTACTTGAAAACGTAATTACTTTTTAAACCTTATCTGTTGCGGAAGCATATTTGAAATAAACAATTTACGAAAAGGTGATGTTTAAAAATTGAGTTGCAGAAGCATTTTGAAAACGTTGCGGAAACGTAGTGTTTTGAAGACAGTTATAGTTTTGGAAATTGTATTCCACTTTTAGCAGTTAGAAAACATCTAAATAAATATCACAAATAATAAGTTAAAAATTGAGAGGCCTTATGTAACACCCCTTACCCGTATCTCGTACCGGAATCGGGCACAAGGCATTACCGGACTCGACTCACTTGGTCATATAACTTCGAGTTAGCAAATTCTATTCCAAATTTAAACATTTTCAATCTTACATCTAACTTCCTTAATGGGCCTATAGGGCCCTATACTAACCACCGAAAAATATCAGACATAAATCGAAAACTTTGACACATTTAGATAAATGTCACTAGACACACGCCTGTGTGCCTACCCATGTGGACAAGAACAAGGTTGTTTGCCAAGCTCTTTGCACCCCTATAGCTTACACTACATGAACCCATTTAACATACTAATAAACATCTCATAATTTCAATGTGAACTTCCATAGATAACTTTGTAATTTTATAAATGATAAGGTGAGCCATCAACCATGGCAATATACAAAATAGTTATCTTAATAAGGGCCAATACATTTTGGCCAAAATGACGAAATAATCTAACTAGTCTAGCTCCTATACATGCCATGTACAAAATCATTAAGTCTAGGTATACCGAGGTGAGCTGATAGTGTGGGCGATCTTCTAGATATCCTTGTATCTCGGCTTGGCTCTTAAACTCTATAAAACAAGGGAAAAAGAGAAGGGGGAGTAAGCTTTAAGCTTAGTAAGTTTACATGTAAACAATAAAACATTATAACATGTATTAAACAATTACTTATCATTACATACTAAGCAAGAAATAATCTACATTCATGATCATGCTTACTCATTTTCTCCAATCCCACATTCCAACCATATCACAAACTGAATGCATGCATTCATTAACAGGTTCACCTGCACTTAGCATCACAAAGTCACATAATACAACACATCACTATCTCTAATTCCATTACTCATAGTCAAATTACTCAGTGGTTTCGCACTTAGCCCACCAACAGCCTTTATTAAGGTGGTATCGCACATAGCCCACCAAAAAGGTTAGTTACAGTGGTATCGCACATAGCCCACCAAATGATGAATAGATGATAGTATCACACATAGCCCATCGTAATTAAGCAACAAGGTGGTATCGCACTTAGCCCACCAATAAGTGTCGTCATTACACATCTATATGACTATTTTATCATTCACACAATTATTATTCAATGACTACCACATTCAATCCACTTGAACCATACATGTTCTCAATCATGCCATACACTAATTAGCAACATAATGTCTACACAAATATGCATTGTTTACACATAAACTTACCTCGGTGCAAAACGTGTTAACTAACGATTTAATCTGTCACCTTGCCTTTTCCACGGTCAAGGTTGATTCCATGCTCTTCTTCACACAAAATTATTCAATGACTACCACATTCAATCCACTTGAACCATACATGTTCTCAATCATGCCATACACTAATTAGCAACATAATGTCTACACAAATATGCATTGTTTACACATAAACTTACCTCGGTGCAAAACGTGTTAACTAACGATTTAATCTGTCACCTTGCCTTTTCCACGGTCAAGGTTGATTCCATGCTCTTCTTGATCTATAACAATGGAAATTACAATTTTACCCCGTGGCTCGTAATTTATTTTTCAACACATTTTCTCAATAAACAAGTCTTGTTGAACATTTATTTCTCTTACAACTACTCACCATTCTCACCATTTCATGCATTTATGACACAAATTCATTCTTTGCATTTAAGTCATATTTAGGTGTTTTCATGCAAACACCTTTCACAAAAGTTGTTTCTCAACTCTCTAACATTCATCTTCTTTAATAAAAACTCAGATAACAACATAAATACTCTCATGGCAAGTCCTTAGACTTCCCACCATAATGCAATTTAGTCCCCTCATTAGCTAGCTTAAGCTTTGGGGGTTCCAAAAACACAAAAAATCAAAGAAGACTCTAAAATCACTTACTTGCTAGAGGATATCTTGGCTGAAAGTTTTTTCTTTATCTTATTTATTCATTATAGCCATCTAATATCACCAAATTTGACCAAAATTTAATGCTCTTGTCTCCCTAGCTTATATGGCCGACCAACACACATCTAATAGCCTAATTTCACTTTAAAGACCTCTATTTTGATATCCTTTAACAATTAGACACCTCTAACTTGAAATTTGAAACTTTCGTACTTTATGCGATTTAGTCCTTTTTCGTAATTATGCAATCAATCGTTAAAATTAAGGTACCAAAATTCTCATGCATCCTTATAAACATGTTACGAAACATAAAATAATATCAAAATAATTTTCCTCAACCTCGAATTAGTGGTCACCAAACCACTGTTCTGACTAGCCCCAAAATCGGGCTGTTACACCTTATTACAACCCAAATCAAAATATTTGAATGTAAATAACCAAACAGCAAGCACAAGCAGTGTGTGGTCTTCTCCGAGTCCCTCGCAGCTCTGAATCCTCTAAGGCTGGGGATTACCTGCACAGTTAAAAATGGGGTGAGTTTATGAAAACTCAATATGTAATCCCCTTACTAGAGTAACAGTTAGTACACAGAAACAAAAACTGAAACAGTCTGGGCCAATGCCCTTTAAGAGTAATAGTACAGTCAGTTCAAAGCATACGTGAGTCAAAGCCCACTACAATATCATTTGGGTCATAGCCCTTAACAGAATCTATTAGGCCTAGCCAAATCCAATAACAGAACAAGTGGCCTAAGCCCTATTCGGTAACAGTCTGGGCATAAGCCCTAAATCATGTCAATGCAAAACAGGCATGTACCCCAACCCTGTCCAGCCAACTCTCCACTCGTACCAACCATTTCTCCATGTAGGGACCACGTCGACCCACCCAGCCAACTCTCCAATAGCGCAGCCTAGCTGCTAATCAACAATGCAGCAAGCTGCTAGTATATATATGTGGCTCTAAGCATTCAGTAGCATTATTATAATTGGCATAAAGCCATTAGTAACTATGTTATATTTGGCACATAGCCATCATCGACGGTAATATAATTGGCACACAGCCTTGGGCAAATATCATCGACACTGAGTCATCGATATATATATGTTAGGCATATAGCTACGGGTAAGTACGATTGGCACAAAGCCATAATCAAGATGGCACAGAGCCATGTTTAGGTTGGCACAAAGCCATAATCAGATTATGCGACTTTAATCCGTCCGTTGATCCACAATCGTCATGCGACCCGCGCGACCTCAACAGATCAATACTAGATCCACAGTCGTCATGTGACCCGTGCGGCCCTATCAGAATTTCCTCCGTATCAATGTCCCAACCCCATGCAATATGTCGTGTATGTCATGCTCAATTATTACACGTGTATGCAAAATGGCCATGCTCAGTAACAATTATTTAAACAAGTAATAAAAGCATATCAGCCATACAACCACAACCAAATTTGTCAACTCATAGTCTAAGTCAGTCATTTGCCCACAAGGGCAAAATAGTCATTTTACCCTATAAGGGTATTCGGTAATCCTACCCTTTAGTGGTATTTTGATAATTCTATCCTATAGGGGTATTTCGGTAATTCTACCTGGTATTTCGATAAATTCATAAATTTGGGGTATTTCGGTAATTTCACAAATCGAAGGTATTTCAATAATTTCACAAATCGAGGGTATTTCGATAATTTTACAAATTGGGGTATTTCGGTAATCTCATAAACTGGGGTATTTCAGTAATTTTACAAGTCAGGGGTATTTCAGTAATTTTGCAATCTGAGGGTATTTCAGTAATTTTACAAATCAGGGGTGTATCGATAATTTCACAAATCGAAGGTATTTCAGTAATTTTACAAATCGGGGGTATTTCGATAATTTACAAACCAAGGGTATTTCAGTAATTTTTCCAATCAAGGGTATTTCGGTAATTTTGCAAACCGTGGGTATTTCAATAATTTTGCAAACTGAGGGTATTTCAGTAATTTCACAAACTGGGGGTATTTCGATAATTTCACAAATCGGAGGTATTTCGGTAATTTCACAAATTAAGGGTATTTCAGTAATTTTGCAATCTGAGAGTATTTCGGTAATTTCACAAATCAAGGGTTGTAACACCCCTAACCCTTATCCGTTGCCGGAAAAGGGTTACGAGGTATTATCGGACTTAACTACTATTTTGGGCCATAAAAATTGAAACTGTTCAGCTGCGTCATGTTGACTAAATTGACTATAACTCAAGTTAGGAAACTTGAAATTTAGATCTGTAAATTCTCCTTGAAACTAGAGTCATATATCTTCTTACTATAATTTTTCTAGAATTTTTGGCCTAGCCATTTAGTACAATTTATTTATTAAAGTTTCCCCTATTTTACTGACCAACGGTTCTGACCTCTCTTAACCTAAATTCAAATATCTCAACGTATAGGTTTCATATGTTGTTCCCACTTGTTTCTATTGAAAATAGACTCACTAAGTAATCTATACATATAAATTATAACTTATAATTCATGTTTTACAATTTTGAATGATTTTTCCAAGACAAAACAGGGGACCACAAAGTCATTTAGAACCAGTCTCACTAAAATTAAAATATCACAAAATATAAAATTCCTCTGCCTATTCTATTTCTTTCATATAAAAATAGACACAATAAGCTTTAATTTTATATCTTATTCACTTTCTAATTCCCTTTCTCCTATTTTTGGTGATTTTACAAAATCACGATAGACTTCTCCCTATACAAGTAGTGTCTCTAGATCTTCAGAGCAAAAACCACCGCAGCTAGCTCTAGCTCATGCGTTGGATAATTCACTTCGTGAGGTCTCAACTGTCGAGAAGCATACGCTACTACCTTCCCCTCTTGCATCAGCACACATCCTAACCCTGTATGCTACGCATCACAGTAGACAATAAACTCTTTCCCCCTCAGGCTGAATCAACACCGGAGCTTCTGTCAAAATCCTCTTTAATTTCTCAAAACTTTCTTGTTGCTTGTTGGACCACACAAATAGAACCCCTTTCCGTAACAATTTGGTTAACGGTGCTGCAACCAGAGAGAACCCTTGCACAAACCATCTGTAATACCCAGCTAGACTAAGAAAACTCCGAATCTTCGCCACAGACTTGGGTGGTTTCCAATCCAACACAGCTTCAATTTTCCGAGGGTCCACCCTAATCCCCTCAGCTGACACCACATGACCTAAAAAGGTAACTTCCCTTAGCCAGAACGCACACTTACTAAACTTGGCGAACAACTTCTTCTCCCTCACCAGAATATCGTCTATAAACACTACGACGAATCGATCCAGATATAGTTGAAAAACCCGATTCATCATATCCATAAACACTGCTGGTGCGTTGGTCAATCCAAACGGCATCACCAAGAATTCGTTGTGACCATAACGAGTATGAAACGCCATCTTATGAATATTCGCCTCATTGACCTTAAGCTGGTGATACCCCGACCTCAAATCTATCTTGGAGAAGACTGATGCTCCCTTAAGTTGGTCGAACAGGTCGCCTATCCTAGGCAACGGATACTTATTCTTGATCGTTAACTTATTTAGCTGATGGTAATCAATACACATTCGCATTGATCCGTCCTTCTTCTTAACAAAAAGCACGGGTGCTCCCCAAGGCGACACACTTGGCCGGATAAAACCCCGGTCCAACAACTACTGAATCTGCGCTTTCAGCTCCACTAACTCCTTCGGCGCCATTCGGTAAAGGGCAATCGACACTAGCGCTATTCCCGGTAGAAGATCAATACCAAACTCCACCTCGTGATCTGGAGGCAATCCCGGAAGCTCTTCTGGAAAAACATCAGAAAATTCCTTTACCGTTCGTACATCCCCCACAACTGACTCCTTGGCCCCCAAAGCAAAAACATGAACCATAAATGCCCTACACCCTTTTCTCACCATTCTCTCAGCCTTCAAAGTGGATGCCACATTGGATAGGTAATTCCTTCTCTCACTTATCACCACCACCTCTACACCCTCTAGGTTCTCAACCCCATGCGCTTGGCTGCACAGTCTAAACTTGCTTGATATTTTACTAACCAATCCATCCCTAAGATCAAATCGAACTCCCCGAATGGCAGTTCCATCAGATCAGCCGGAAAAACTACCCCTTGAAGTTCTAGAGGTACATCCCTATACAGTTTATTCACCACTACAGAGTGTCCTAGAGGGCTAACTACAGTCATCTCCCTAGAAGAAGTCTCATAGTCTAAGTTTAGAGTTCCCGCTATAGTACTAGCAATATAAGAGTGCGTCGAATCGATATCAATCAGGGTAGTATAAGGCAAACCATAAATTAGGAACATACCGGTTATGACGTCCGGTGCATCGCCCTCCTCTCGACGCCTAGCTGCATAGACCAACCCAGGCTGTCTTGCATCTGTATTCCCAGCACCTCTGCCTAGTGCTCCACGGCCTCGACCGAAACCATTACCTCCTCTGGCTGGACCACGACCCCTCTGTGTTTGCTGACCATCCCTTCTGAACTGTGCCCATCCTCGACCCTCAGATTGTGCCCTGACTGGCCTCCGTGGGCAATCCCTAATCCGATGATCCATAGACCCACATTCGAAGCATCCTCTGTTACCTGTCCAACACTCTCCCGAATGAAACTTCCCGCATCGAGCACACTGCCGTGGCCACTGAGCAGCAACAGGCTTCGCAGCTTGACTCGGCCCGCCTAATCTAGTCCTTTTCTGAAAACCCCCAGCAGACCCTGATGGCCCAAAACTCCTTTTATTCCTATTTCAGTCCTGATTCTGCTTCTCGGACTGCTTCACCTCCTCGGCTATCTTAGCCTTTTCCACAAGAACAATAAATTCCCTCTCTCGTTGTGGAGCAATCAACACCCGCAACTCATCTCTCAGCCCGTCCTCAAACTGAACACAGCGGTCATGGTCCGTGGCCACAATACCCCGGGCATAACGGCTTAACCGTAAGAAATCCGCTTCATACTCGGACACCGACTTACTCCCCTGAACCAGATTCAGAAATGCCTTACGCTGCGCATCCACAAAACTTGATCCGACGTACTTCCTCTGAAATGCCGTTTTGAAGAAATCCCAGGTGATATCATCAGCCATCGTGCCATCCCTGACCGTGAGCCACCACTGATAGGACTCGTCTCGAAGAAGAGATACAATCCCTTTCAACTTCTCTTCCGCCGTGAAGTCAAGATCATCCATTATACGCTCAGTCGCTTCTAACCAGTATTCAGCTGCTTTGGGAGCTACACCAGAAACGCCCCTAAATACTTCCGCTCCATTGGCTCGGAGTCGTTCAGACACATATTTCCGAGCCCCCGTACCCATACCTGCTCCAGCAACTCTCTCCAAGACCCGTAGCATCACCTGAGACACCGCATCGTCTCCATCCGTTTGGTCTTGAAACTCTGCGTCCACAGCTGGCGGTGGCGGCACCTCATTCCCTGACCCATGGCCAGACCCTACTGGTTCTGACACAGTAATCCTACCCCTACCACGACCACGTACATTACGCCCACGTCCTCGAGAGCTCATGACTAACGTTCGCGATTTAATCTGATTAAGAGTTTTATGAGTTAGCTTTCTTCCACTATTTATTACCGAACAGTCTTATGAGTATATTATTAGAGTAGTTGTTTTTGCGAATGCATACATTCCTACAGGCTTTAGTCTCTGGGTAATTTTCCTAGTAATAGTTCATATCACAATACAATTAAATCATACAATCAATAATTAGAGAACTTACCGTCGCGGATTGGTGCCGGAGACTTAGGTGCCATGCTTTCTGGAAACGTGTGTTTTGTCAAAACCATTTTCCAAACCATCTATTAAATAATAATCTGAGCCTTATGCTCACAGCCGAGCTTTTGAACTTGGCTCTGATACCACAATTGTAACACCCTAAACTCGGTCAAAACGCTACGACTGAATCTGGCATGTCACAGGAAAGAAAAATTTCGAAAAAACTGAGTTAACGTCATGAGTTGGGAAAAATCTTCGATTTTAGAGAAACAGAATTTATACTGAGTGATCAATTGAAAACAATTTTGAGTCTTAGTTTGAAAAGTTGAGTTGCCCTTATTACCAAAACCCGGATTGTAATTACCCAATTGTAAAATCTTGAAAATCCTAAAGTTCCTTAAGTTTCAAAAATCACCCATTTCGAAAATTTATTAGGCATGACTTAATAATCAAAAACGAAATAAAAGAAAATTAATTAAAAGCAAACAAAAGTCAAATTAACGTTTAAATGGCCTTATTACATTACCAAAATCCAAGTTAAAGTAAAATAACTCCAAAATAACTATTTGAAATAAAAACCAAAATATTATGCATGGCCACCTCGAGTCCACCTCGGCTCCATATCTGCGGTCTACGGATTACCTGCAAAATATAACAGAGGGGGTGAGTCACCGAGACTTAGTGTGTAAATCCCCATCCAAAAGATTTTTGGACTCTCACATAGATTGATATGCAGAGTATGTATGTCATGCAACCCAACCAACCTAATGTGCTCATCCGCCGTATCTCCTGTGTCTACCCAACATTTGTGGCACCTAGCCACTGGTGGTACCTAACCACTGGTGGTTCCAAACCACTGGTGACAAAAGTCACAATAATAATATCTGGGGCCAACCCACTTGTGGTACCAAACCACTGGGACGAGTCACAGAAATCAAATATATGTGGTACCTAACCACTGGTGGTTCCAAACCACTGAGACTTAGTCACAAAATAATAATATGTGGGGCCAACCCACTTGTGGTACCTAACCACTGGTGACAGTCTTACAAGAGATCATATTTCCTCCCTCTTCACATCATACCCCATTTTCATGTTCATGCTTTACAATATGGTATGATCATGCTTTCAATGTACAACAACAATCATTTCACCCGAACATACATCCATTAATAACAGCACATAGTAGAACTTACTTGGAGTCCTCGCTATTACCCACAAGGGTAACATAGTGATCCATGCCATCACTTCGGCTTTTAGCAATACACAGATAATAACATATTTAACATATAAAGTGTGTAAGAGTTACACACCTGATAACGTGTAACACAACACTCTCTATGTCGACGCTATAGCTAACAGGCACTACTGCTATCTGCCTACTATTCTGCTCGGAAGCCGGCCTATAACCCGGTGACCAATCTCGAACAGTAGACACCGCGCGCTTCTTGTACTTTGGAACTGGGGCTATGGGTTTAACCCCTTCCTTCGCTTAGCCAGTGTTTGGGTCCATGAAAAAGGGCTTGGTCAGTAGACCAGATTAACGCATTGAATAAGAACAAATAGGAATATGTACTCAAATGTAAAGATCCCTTACCTAAGTTGACAAATCCCAAAGATTCAATGACTTGGATCAAAGCACCGATTGAGTACTTAAATTGACTAACACCGAGTATTCCTTAACACCTTTCAATCGACCAAGAATTACACAATTCGGTTACTGCCTTCGGCACTCCAAACGTGAGAAAAGATAATTGAAACAAAAAGAAACCACTTACCCCAAACTCTAGAGAATCGATTTGGAGTGATGGAAGATGGTTAATAGTGATCCACTGAAAAGGAACGTCAAAAGAAAGAAATACGAGAGTCAGAGAGGTTTGGCCCACACTGAAAGGGAACTACTCAGAAAAGATACTGAGTTTCGGTTCCTCTTTAAAGAACACAAGAGAAGAAAATAAAGAATATGAGATTGGGGTGATTCGGCTAAGTAAAAGAACTTACAAAAAAATGAATGCTGATGCTGTTCTGCCCTCGAATCGAAAGGAATGGAAAAGAGAGAATAGGTTTCGGCTTATGGAAAATAAAAAGAACGATGTTGTAAAAAGGAAAGGCTATGGAGGCTCGGCTAACAAGAGATAGAAGAGATGAAGAGAAGGAATGGGAAATGGAGTTTCGACTCTTGCTGAATCAAATGAAAGAAAGAAGAAGAAAATGAAAACGTAAGATGCTAGGAGGGTTCGGCTATGGCGTTTGAGAGAGGAGAAAATGCCAAAGTTTCGGCAGGGGTATGGTTTCAGAGAGTTTCGGTTTTGAAGACAATGGCAAAGAGAATGAAACACAAATGATGAGTGAAAAGCAAAGTATGTTTCGGCCAAACACAAAAAAAAAAAGAAAATGAGAAGAGATTTAGAAGACGTTTCATTTTTGGTATTTTGAGAGAACAGAAAAATGCGAATCAAGAAGTGTGGGAGTGCTTCGGTTTTGGCATAAAAGAAATGAGATAGGTGTTCTCTAACAAGCCGAATATTCAACACCCCTGAAGGCTATCACCAACAATCGGCCACGCCTAAGCTAACACCCAAAACCGAATGCCCAATCCCACCTAACACCTTCAAAATTCGGCTAACACTTCACACTCCTCAATCTCTTCTTTTCCTCCTTAATTTTCTCCTGATCACACATTCAAACTTGTTTGAATAATTCAAACTCCTTGAATTGCTCTCTTCCACTTATTCAAAGGTGTTGACCCATTCAACACTCATCCACCAGAGTCCAAGCTGAGTGCAACTCTCCCTTACCTTGGCGTCAAAAAGAAATAACCAAAAGGGAGACCACGCAGCTCGAACCTGTTTCCTGCCAGCTCCCCTGAGGCGTCACTCTCCTGCCTCCTAAGTGGCGCCTCCTTGCCACTCTACCCATTGAAGTCTTATGTCAAAACATACCACCAGTCACCCTTAAGTCCTACCCCACTCAGCTCTCCCCTAGAGTGCCCAAAAAGAAAATTTTCACTAAGGCTCCGACTTACCCCTAAGTCATTCCTGGACCCTAAAGCACCCCAAACTAACATGACAAACATAGCATTCACACAAAAACACCAAAAACGCAAAGCCCCCAATTCAGGATGTTACAGTTTTCTCACAAAACTTGATTCATAGATAACAAAGTTCGGTAATTACTTATAATAGCAACAGTCTTTCTTAGTTGCTTTGAAACTTTAAAACACAGTGGCAAATAAATATTTCGAGAGTTTGAATTGCGTTTCCGGATTTCAATGCAATCTCAACTCACAGGTTACTGTAATTTTCCTCAGAATCCCAATATGAGTTTCAGATCCCTATCCGAAACAAAGATGATTGGTACTATGTGTAGACTTATCATATCAGGAATAGAATACTCTATAATCAACACTTTATTTCTATAATCAACAAAGTCAGGAATATCACAGTTCACACTCATTCATCAATATCACATCTCGGAATGTCGTGCATCATGTTACTCTCATACGATCAAACTAACTGACACTGTGAGCCACCTATAACAATGTTTATATAGTCTCAGAGCTTCTCGATATAGACACTTTATCTCGAAGCAACAAATAATCATTGATTCCACATCTGAAGTTCTGAATCAGAAATCAATTTATGCTGAACCCCTTTTAACTTATAATTCACTGACACATTTCTGAATTTCTCAACTTCACTAAATAAATATTTATTTAGGCTCTAATTCAGCTAACAACCGTTCATTTCTTAATAAGATCAATCATATATTCATCGCTCAAAAAGCACACAAAAGTTTTCCCATTCAAAACATCCTAAACTATAATCATTTCCTCGGATAAGAATCACTTACAGACTCAAAAGTTTTTCGACGATTCGAGCTAAATTTGCTGTGCCAGGTTCGGATCTTTCCCTGACATTAAACATTTTAAACTCTTATAGTCATCGTATATATCACATAACTCTTTTCATACATTTTTTAACTATATGAAATCACAAGATATCTCTGTACACTTTTTCTTCAGAACACACTTCAAACCATTCGTTAACATAGGACTGAAGATCATAAACTCTTTATTCAACTCAGACGAAGCTAAAACTGACATTTCGGTTGATAATGTCTTCATGCAAAAGAAAGCTTCAACATTCGAACTAACTTTAATTTACCACAACATTTTTCAGATAGAATTGTTCCAATAGATATAATTCTGTATTAAATCTTCAAGAATACAAATTCTTCTTCCATACTACCCTTCAATTCATACATGTACGTTCAAAATTTATTTCCAATTCATAGATAGATTCAAACACATATAACCCAATTAACTTTTCAATCAAATAATTCAAATCATACTAAACCACTGAATTGGTCTTTTCGAAGAAATCTTTTCTTCTCGTTAAAAGGATAACCCCAGACATATCATTATACAGATTTATCTTGACCTTCTATCATTTTCACTTTTATTAATGTCGAACCTTCACGAGAACTAGAAAAGAGTTTATAATGAAGCTCTTTCATATACTAATCACCGAAACTTTGAATTCTACTGAAATCATCTTAACCAAATAGAAATCATTGGGCCTTACTAGGAACGATGTCTCAACCTTATAATAAATACTATCCCGGCTATTAAGGAAGCATTTGAACACAGAAAAGAATCAAATATGATTTTAGTAGCAACCATTGCAGAGACACAACTTCTATAGCTCTGAGGACGGTACCACTGTACTCTCACATTTTAAGCCAGAAGTTAAAATCATAATAGACATAGTCATCTCTGTCATATAGAGATCTCTTGCAGACAATCACATAGAATCATAAGAAAACTGAAATAGTGAAATTTCAACATAGGGTGCTATACAGGATATCTGAAAATTACAACCTGTATAGAATGATATCAATTCTGATGCTATCCAAGAAAATGTCTGAGAAGAACAATGTCATTCATAAATACTGAAATTCCCAGTAACAGAAGCAATATAGTCTTCACGTATATTCAACAGAATAATAGCCAGTAGAAACATAATATTAACTTCATACAAATTTTACCGTCGACTTTTATATCCACATAATGGAATAAATTATGAGAGAAAGACATAACTATGTCGAACATAACTCAAACAGATCAACGATGCTTTCGTCTATTAATATGTTTAGCTAATGTTCTCATATGATAAGACTTCCTTTTTGAAATTAAACAGTCACATATACTTCTGAGGAAAAATGTACAAATAGAATTCCTAGAAGGAATCATAGTAAATACCCGATTATAACCATTGCATTCAACTATTAATACGATTCAATCATTATTCATTTGTCTAATTCTGTCATCAGAAATTTTCACATCATCCCTTCACTAACAGAAATCAATTCTGAAAAGCTTTTAGTTAATACTTTCTTTAAAAAACATACCAAAATAGGTCATTTAATCGTAGTTAACTTCTTCTATAACAATGACTTTGCATAATCTGAATAATCTTCAAAACTATCCAATATCTTTTTAGTACTATCTTCATTCATTGATTCATTCTCTATTCTGACCACATTACTAATCTTTCAAACACGGACTGTAATATCCTAAAATAGGGGGTAAATTTTTATTAAATTATTTTGCATAAGTGTGGTCGTTGTGGTGTTAATGGAGGTATTTTAGAGGCTAGTTATAAGCTAAGGGAAGGCCCGAGACATAGGAGAAATTTTGTTTTTAAGTGTAATTATGGGGAGCTAGGCTAAGGATGCCTTAAGAGAAGTTGTGGGGGATGTATGACACAAAGATGGCCTTGGTAAAGTGGCTGCAAGGTGCCACTTAAGGGCTTGGAGAATGACGCCTCAAGCAAGCAGGAAGGGCTCATGTTCGAGTCGTGTGGGTAGCAAAATGGGTGGCTATTATTTTGCATTTTTCTGACGTTAAGGGAGTGAGGTCGTAAAGGAATAAGCGGTGAACTTTATGACACAAACAACCTAGTAGTAAAGTGGCAAGGGACGCCACCCTGGGTGTTGTAAACTGTGTGTCAAAAAGGAGCTTCAAGGGAGGGGGTTCGAATCACGTGGGCAGCATAAAGTGGGGTTTTTATTTTTGCATTCTGGCGTTAAGGGAGAGGGGAGTAGTAGACGGCATGTGGGGCTTTGAAGAGATGAGGATAAGGCTTGTTTTATTCTTTTTAAATTTGAGCTAAGATTAGAAGATAGTTGTGATTATATTTTATTTTATTGTATTTTTTTAATGGGTAAGATAAGAGATAATATAGGAGATTGATATGGGATAATGTGTTGGATTATTTTATTAAGGTGATAAAGGAGAAAATGTGGGATATGATAGGAGGAAGGTTGGTGGCCGAATGTGGGATTCCTTGGGGGTGGTATAATCAGTCTCGAAGTGTGTAGGTGGTAGATGTGCCGAATTTGAGTAGTATAAATTGGGGTGCTCATCTTTTGGCTATTTTTTTCTCCATTTATTTTTTCCTTGTACCGAAAATTGTTCCTCTCATCTCACTCTCTCCTTGTGTCGAATTTGTTCATTTTTCTGCCTAGTCTCATTCTTTTCTTCATGCTGAAATTTTATGGTGATCAACTCTTTGTTTCCTCTTTTGATTAGCTTGGCCGAAACCTCAAAGAACACTAAGGGCATACCTTGCGTTTCCTTCTCTTCTTCCTCTCTATTTCTTGGCCGAATCTACCTTTCTCATCCTACATCTCTTTTATTTTGGTAGCCTTAAAACCGATATCTATCCAGTGGATAGCTGAATATTTCACCTCTAATTGAGAGCTATAGCCGAATCTTCAAGTGGTCTTACTCTTTCCCCTCTGCCGCAAGTTGTAGAAGCCGAAAGTGCCATTGGTTGTAAGTTGCTCCGACCGATTCTCTATAGTAAGTAAGAGTTCTCTTCTAATCGTTTATTCTATCTCTTATGGGATGCCGAAATCTGTGGTTGGCCTTGGTATTTGGGTTGGTCGAATGTTCATAGTGCCTTAATCTCATGTTTTTGGATGTAGCCGACGTTAAGGAGCACTAAAGGATATCTCTCGGGTTTTTGAACATCAAGGTAAGCCTATATGTACTATTCGGCCATAAGCTTTATTGGTTGTTAAGATTAGCCGATTCTAACATTTACTAAGTAGGGAGATCGACAACTTCAGGAGCAGGTGGCGGATTCGGGACTTGATCTAGGTGAGGGTTAGTTTCGGCCAAGGGTTATACCATAAGGTGTTCATGTGTTAAAACCGAAACTAACACTGAGTTTATAGGGATTTTGACAGGAGGAAAGTAAGCAATTATTTCGGGATTCAGATAAGCAGGTAAGTGGTCGTCAACATTCGACCAAAGGCTATTTTATGGGTTTAAGTGTTGACCGATTGTGATTATGGCTTTTAGGGGCAGATCGACAGGAATAAAGAGTTCCGGGATCGTGTTAGATTCAAGTAGCTAGGGATTTCGCTAAATAGTCAGGTGTGTGATTAACCCACTGTTTTCCGGGTTTTATGTTATATTTTATGTGTTGTGTAAATGTTAATATGTGCAGTGGCGATTATGAATGAATACCCTTAAGGGGTATATCGGGAATCAGGTCAGTGATTAATTATTAAGAATGTGAATATTCTAATGAGAATATGATTGTGTGCCAAATAACATGTGCATGCGTTATTTTATTATGTTATGACATTATCGTATGTTGCATGTACATGGGATGGGATGTGAATGTGATTATCGAAGGAAAGGGTGTACATTTATGTACGTGGTCTGATGTTAGCCTTGTGCTACATTGGCACTTGATGTTAGCTATGTGCTTCATCAAGGGAGGTGTTGGCTAGGTGCCACATCTCGGCGGATGATAGCTGTGTACATCACCGTGGATTAAGGATGACCTCGAGTCACCTCGTGGATATTGATATGTGGGATCACTGAGGTGATCGGTGGCTTTGCCACGGCCTTGAGCAGCAGGTTTGCCAAGGTAAGATATGTGGGATCACTTAGTTGATCGGTGGATTAGCCACGGCCTTGGGCAGGGGGTCTGCCGAGGTAGGTGTAACGGATGGACTCTAGGCTGGGTTGGGTGCATTTTGCATAAATCAGTCTGCTATGTGAATTAATGGGAAAATGGGCCAAGCCCAACATGATATGTGGATTAATGTGAAATGGGCCAAGCCCAATATGTGATGTGGATCAATGTGGTAATGGGTCAAGCCCAATAAGTGAAATCATGTGAGTAAGTGCATTAATATCTGATATGTGGATTTAATATGTGGTTTATATGTGGGTGGAATTCAGTGGTCTAATTGCACACTGAGTCTGTTTGACTCACCCAATTTTTATCAACCTTACAGGTGATGCTTAAAGCTTGGACCGGGTTGGAGTGGATACGAGGTGGCCCATGCAGAAGAAGATGTTTAATTAATTACGTATTTGTATTTTCAGTAATTCTAAGTATTTATCATTTCAAGTATTTTTTTTGAGTAATTATTCGAGGTAATAAGGGCCACTTAAGTATTTGGAGTTGTTATCATGTTTTTATTGGATTGACGATTACTCTTAACGATTTATATTTTAAAAGTTTATAATAAAGTTTTAACCGGGAATTTGTAACAACTCAACTTATTTTAGAATTTCGAAATATACAAGATTTTACAATCCACCACAAATTTTTAACGTTTTACTTTTAAGTAAGAATATTTTCAAACGTTTTCCGCAGTGGCATTTCTGAATTCGGCCGTGGCTCGTGGGCCGGGTTTGGGGGTGTTACAGTTTGGTATCAGAGCTCGGTTCAAAACTTGGCTTTGAGGGTTTTGGGCCCAAAAACGTTTTTCCAGAATGGGCTTTTCAAAAATATAAGATTTTTATGAAATTATTTCAGGTTATTCTGGCATGGCACCTGTATCTCCGACCCGAAGTCTACCATGTAAGTACATCTGACTATTGAAGTGATTTGTATGTGAATTATATGGGCATTATGGAAACGTAGATTATTGAACTAGGATCTGTTGAACCCTAGGACTAGTCTACTCCAACACAGAATACATAAGACTTAAATGCCCAATTAGACAAACCTGTGACTAAGTCGCCGAGTTAGGGTGTGGTAACCATTGTGCGCATGTCTAGGATTGGTATTCGGTGGGAGCCTGGTACTTAAGCAGTCCTAGTGACTCACCACCTCTCCACTCGAATCCTACCTGGTGCATAGCTACGGTTCACCCTAACCAAGAGGACTTATTCACGGGCTAAACCCGATAACTAAAACCCGAAAGGGACTAGCCATGCAGTTTTATAAAAACCCTAGTATTTAAAATCACTAAACTACCCTTTTGATTTGTAGCAAAATTTATTTGAAAATTTTTCAAAAATAATTCCGATTAATAAAAATTACCTAAATGCCCCTATATTGTAAATTACAAAAAATACCCTCGACTTTTGTTAAAATACTCTTACTTTGCAAAAGTATCCAAAAACCTTATTTTGCGAAAATTCAAGATACCCTGATTTGAAAAATTTACGAAATTACCCCTGATTGACAAAATTACCAAAATAACCCTGATTTCCAAAATTTCTGCCATACCTCTGATTTGGGGAAATTTTCGAAAATACCCTCGTGTGTTGGAAATTTCAAAATGTCTTGATATATTAAGATTTTTAAATTGACCCCAATTTATTACTAAAATACCCCTGTAGGACAAATGACGAAATTACCCCTGGGTGGGAAATGGATGGAATGCTCAAGAAAGTGTTGAGGATGAATGAATGTGTCTTTATTGATGAATGTGAATGTGATTTTCTGAATTAGAATAGAAGCTTGAGCTGAAACTTGATTGATCGAAAGAACTACTATTAAGCTCTTTTCATAAAATTGTTCGCGGATAATCAGTGGAACAAAATTTCTAATGCATAAAACTTTTAATCAGATTAAATCGCGACGTTAGAAAATGAGTTCTAGGGGACGTGGTCGTCATGGACGTGGTAGAGGCAGAATGGCTGTGTCGGAACCCGTTAGGTCAGGCCAAGGATCTGAGAATGAGGTACCACCACCACCAGCTTTTGGTGTTGAGCAGCAAGATTAGACGGGGGATGATGCTGTATCGCAGGCTGTGCTGCGAGTTCTTGAGATGGTGGCTGGAGCCGGTGGAAATATGAGAGCTAGGAAGTCCGTACCCGAGCGACTCTGAGCCAATGGGGCTAAAGTGTTTCGTGGAGTATCTGGTGTGGCACCTAGTACTGCCGAGTATTGGTTGGAGGCGACCGAGCGAATTATGGAGGAGCTGGATCTGACCGCTGAGGAGAAAGTGAAAGGAATAGTGGCGTTGCTTCGCGATGAGGCATATCAATGGTGGCTCACAGTTCAGGATGGGGCCACAGCTAAGGATCTGACTTGGGAGTACGTTAAGACGGCATATCAAAAGAAGTATATTGGTACCCATTATATTGATGCGCAAAGGAAGGCATTTTTGGGGCTGGTTCAAGGGAAAAAGTCCGTGGCAGAGTACGAAGCTGAATTTCTGAGGTTAAATCGATATGCTCGAGGAGTAGTGGCTACGAAGCATGAGCGATGTGTCAGATTTGAGGACGGATTAAGGGATAACCTGAGGCTGTTGATAGCTCCACAGCAGGAGCGGGAATTTGCTGTGTTAGTAGAAAAGGCTAAGGTAGCTGAGGGGATTAAGGACTCTGTGAGGCGGAATAGAGATAGGGATAGGAACCGGGATAAGAGGAGCTTTGAACCGTCAGAATCATCTGAGAGCTTTCAGAAAAGACCGAGGGTTGAGGATTCTGCTCGTGTGTCTAAGCCAGTTACTGGAAATCCGGACCGTCCGTGTGCTCGGTGTGGAAGGTATCATGTTGGCGAGTGCTGGAATCAAGATCGAGAATGTTTTAGGTGTAAGTCCAAGTCTCATTTGATTAAAGACTATCCCCAGGATCCGAATAGGGCTCGGACAGCAGGCCAAGGTTATGTGCAGCCGGGCAGGAATGGTCAGCAAGCGACGAGGGGTCGTGGTCCGAACCATGGAGGAAATGGTTCCGGCCGAGGTCGTGGAGCACCAAGCGGAGGTGCTGAAGGTTTAGATGCAAGGCAACCAAGGTTGGTTTACGCAGCCAGGCGTCGCGAGGAGGAAGATGTGACAGATGTGACAACGGGTATGTCCCTTAATCCTGGAATACCCTTTAATGCCTTGTTTGTTAAGAGCTAGTTCGTACTTATGTTGCTAGTGAAGTGTATGGAACCTTGATTGTGAACTTAGGGAATGTGCCTAGAAAGTATGATAGTTCTTTAAGATCAGAGTGCGCAGCAATAGCGTAGTGTGGTGAGTTAAACTGTACGATTGTTCGTTAGTAAGTAATTTCGAGGACGAAATTATTTTTAAGGAGGGTAGAATTGTAATATCCTAAAATAGGGGGTAAATTTTTATTAAATTATTTTGCATAAGTGTGGTCGTTGTGGTGTTAATGGAGGTATTTTAGAGGCTAGTTATAAGCTAAGGGAAGGCCCGAGCTATAGGAGAAATTTTGTTTTTAAGTGTAATTATGGGGAGCTAGGCTAAGGATGCCTTAAGCGAAGTTGTGGGGGATGTATGACACAAAGATGGCCTTGGTAAAGTGGCTGCAAGGTGCCACTTAAGGGCTTGGAGAATGACGCCTCAAGCAAGGAGGAAGGGCTCAAGTTCGAGTCGTGTCGGCAGCAAAATGGGTGGCTATTATTTTGCATTTTTCTGACGTTAAGGGAGTGAGGTCTTAAAGGAATAAGCAATGAAGTTTATGACACAAACAACCTAGTAGTAAAGTGGCAAGGGATGCCACCCTGGGTGCTGTAAAGTGTATGTCAAAAAGGAGCTTCAAGGGAGGGGGTTCGAATCACGTGGGCAGCATAAAGTGGGGTTTTTATTTTTGCATTCTGGCATTAAGGGGGAGGGGAGTAGTGGACGGCATGTGGGGCTTTGAAGAGATGAGGATAAGGCTTGTTTTATTCTTTTTAAATTTGAGCTAAGATTAGAAGATAATTGTGATTATATTTTATTTTATTGTATTTTTTTAATGGGTAAGATAAGAGATAATATAGGAGATTGATATGGGATAATGTGTTGGATTATTTTATTAAGGTGATAAAGGAGAAAATGTGGGATATGATAGGAGGAAGGTTGGTGGCCGAATGTAGGATTCCTTGGGGGTGGTATAATCGGTCTTGAAGTGTGTAGGTGGTAGATGTGCCGAATTTGAGTAGTATAAATTGGGGTGCTCATCTTTTGGCTATTTTTTTCTCCATTTATTTTTTCCTTGTACCGAAAATTGTTCCTCTCATCTCACTCTCTCCTTGTGTCGAATTTGTTCATTTTTCTGCCTAGTCTCATTCTTTTCTTCATGCCGAAATTTTATGGTGATCAACTCTTTGTTTCCTCTTTTGATTAGCTTGGCCGAAACCTCAAAGAACACTAAGGGCATACCTTGCGTTTCCTTCTCTTCTTCCTCTCTATTTCTTGGTCGAATCTACCTTTCTCATCCTACCTCTCTTTTATTTCGGTAGCCTTAAAACTGATATCTATCCAATGGATAGCCGAATATTTCACCTCTAATTGAGAGCTATAGCCGAATCTTCAAGTGGTCTTACTCTTTTCCCTCTGCCGCAAGTTGTAGAAGCCGAAAGTGCCATTGGTTGTAAGTTGCTCCAACCGATTCTCTATAATAAGTAAGAGTTCTCTTCTAATCGTTTATTCTATCTCTTATGGGATGCCGAAATCTGTGGTTGGCCTTGGTATTTGGGTTGGCCGAATGTTCATAGTGCCTTAATCTCATGTTTTTGGATGTAGCCGACGTTAAGGAGCACTAAAGGATATCTCTCAGGTTTTTGAACATCAAGGTAAGCCTATATGTACTATTCAGCCATAAGCTTTATTGGTTGTTAAGATTAGCCGATTTTAACATTTACTAAGTAGGGAGATCGACAACTTCAAGAGCAGGCGGTGGATTCGGGACTTGATCTAGGTGAGGGTTAGTTTCAGCCAAGGGTTATACCATAAGGTGTTCATGTGTTAAAACCGAAACTAACACTGAGTTTATAGGGATTTTGACAGGAGGAAAGTAAGCAATTATTTCGGGATTTAGGTAAGCAGGTAAGTGGTCGTCAACATTCAGCCAAAGGCCATTTTATGGGTTTAAGTGTTGACCGATTGTGATTATGGCTTTTAGGGGCAGATCGACAGGAATAAAGAGTTCCAGGATCGTGTTAGATTCAAGTAGCTAGGGTTTTCGCTAAATAGTCAGGTGTGTGATTAACCCCCTGTTTTCCGGGTTTTATGTTATATTGTGTGTGTTGTGTAAATGTTAATATGTGTAGTGGCGATTATGAATGGATACCCTTAAGGGGTATATCGGGAATCAGGTCAGTGATTAATTATTAAGAATGTGAATATGCCAATGAGAATATGATTGTGTGCCGAATAACATGTGCATGCGTTATTTTATTATTTTATGACATTATCGTATGTTGCATGTGCATGGGATGGGATGTGAATGTGATTATCGAAGGAAAGGGTGTACATTTATGTACGTGGTCTGATGTTAGCCTTGTGCTACATTGGCGCTTGATGTTAGCTATGTGCTTCATCAAGGGAGGTGTTGGCTAGGTGCCACATCTCGGCGGATGATAGCTGTGTGCATCACCGTGGATTGAGGATGACCTCGAGTCACCTCGTGGATATTGATATGTGGGATCACTGAGGTGATCGGTGGCTTTGCCACGGCCTTGAGCAGCAGGTTTGCCAAGGTAAGATATGTGGGATCACTTAGTTGATCGGTGGATTAGCCACGGCCTTGGGCAGGGGGTCTGCCGAGGTAGGTGTAACGGATGGACTCTAGGCTGGGTTGGGTGCATTTTGCATAAATCGGTCTGCTATGTGAATTAATGGGAAAAGGGGCCAAGCCCAACATGATATGTGGATTAATGTGAAATGGGCCAAGCCCAGTATGTGATGTGGATTTAATATGTGGTTTATATGTGGGTGGAATTCAGTGGTCTAATTGCACACTGAGTCTGTTTGACTCACCCAATTTTTATCAACCTTAAAGGTGATGCTTAAAGCTTGGACCGGGTTGGAGTGGATACGAGGTGGCCCATGCAGAAGAAGATGTTTAATTAATTACGTATTTATATTTTCAGTAATTCTAAGTATTTATCATTTCAAGTATTTTTTTTGAGTAATTATTCGATGTAATAAGGGCCACTTAAGTATTTGGAGTTGTTATCATGTTTTTATTGGATTGGCGATTACTCTTAACGATTTATATTTTAAAAGTTGATAATAAAGTTTTAACCGGGAATTTGTAACAACTCAACTTATTTCAGAATTTCGAAATATACAAGATTTTACAATCCACCACAAATTTTTAACGTTTTACTTTTAAGTAAGAAATATTTTCAAACGTTTTCCGCAGTGGGATTTCTAAATTCGGCCGTGGCTCGTGGGCTTCTGTAACTCCACGCTCATGAACTTATTCAATCCAAATCTTACAGATTTCATTATAACATTTTTACTGATAAGGGGGTGAGGGTAGTAACGCCTCAAATTTAATTCGCACATAAATGCACATAACACATACTATCACAAATAGCCAGTTTATTTCTAATTTCACATTCTCAAAACATTTAATAAACATTTGCTTATAATCACTTTTGTTCTTAACACATAGTTCATAAGCCAACTCAAATCACTAATTCACAATCGAAATTCTCATATAGCATTATAACTCAATTGTCATAACTCATATGCTCATATAATTATAACATTTATCAATAACAAAAAAAATGTCATACACTTTGATTCATACCTTTACGAGTGTCAACTCATCACCAATATATTTTGTAACACCCCAAACCCGGCCCACAAGCCCTGACCGGATCTGGTATGTCACTGCGGAAGAACGGTTGAAAAATCTTTTTGACTTAAGATAAAACATGAAAATTTGTCATCTTTTGGAAACCATGTCCATTTAAAATCATATGTAACACTTTGATGTTATAAAATATTCGAATTAAACCTTTATTAAATATAGATACTTTAAAAAAAAATAAGTTGCTAAAAATAAAATCATCTTCACTTAGTAGTCAATTTAATCAAGCCATAATAAAATAATACCAAATATAATAATAAGGCCCTTATTACAACCAATACTTAAACAAAGTAGTTAATAGGAAAAATGCATAAAAATAATTTAAAACATCTTCTTCTGCATGGGCCACCTTGTATCCTCTCCAACCAGGTCCGAGCATCATGCATCACCTGAAATGGTTAAGGAAAATTGGGTGAGTCCACAGACTCAGTGCATAATCATTACACGTGTTTCCACACGTATGGGCTTAACCCATACCCACACAGTCCATACCGATAGATATGCAAAATGTATCCCAGCCCAATCCTAAGTCCATCCGTTACACCAACCTTAGCAGACTCCCTGCTCAAGGCCGTGGCTAATCCACCGATCACAACCGAGTGATCCCACATATCCTACCTCGGCAGACCTGCTGCACAAGGCCGTGGCTGAGCCACCGATCCCATCGTGATCCTCAAATCCTACCTTGGCAGACTTGCTGCTCAAGGCCGTGGCGGAGCCACCGATCACATAAGTGATCCCAACATTAATCCGTCTACGGTGATGCACTCAGCTATCGACCGCCGAGATGGGCACCTAGCCAACATCTCCCTTGATGAAGCACACAGCTAATCATCAAGCGCTAATGTAGCACAAGGCTAACATTAGACCACGTACATAATATGTACACCCGTCCTTCCTTGCTCAATTCCAATCCCCATGCATATATGTAAATGCATCATGTTAAATCAACATATAAAATGAGTATACATCCCATGCTCGTTACCATATCATACATACACCATAATTCATTTAATAACACAAGTTACTAACCTGTCAATCGATTACCCCACATATGGGTATCCACCACTTTAGCCTTTAATGTCGGCAACCACACATCATACACAAATATATATATATATACATCAATACACAACCCACAGGGAAACAGTGCGATAATTACGCACCTGATTGATACAATCAACTAAATCTCGAAGTCACACGCTGCACCCAGAAGTCTACCGAAATCACTAAGGAAACCATATTAGTTTCGGCCTCTATACCCAAAAACATCAAAAAGTACCTTTGGCCGAACACTACCCTTATCTTGAGTAATCGGTCCTAAGAGCCCCCTTTTCATGCTCCTCCTCGCTGGTACCAAACGCTCCAAAAAGACTAAGGGAGAGTATCTGACGGCCTCAAGAATCGGCTTTAGCAATATAACAAGGGAAGAGCAAGGTTTCGGCTAAGAGTACTTTCGGCTTTGATTAAAAATGAAGAAAAAGGAAAGTTGATTGGGGCTTAAAGAGATGCTACGGCAACAGGAAATGGAGAGGGATTTCGGTGAAGTGAAGAAGAAAAATAGAAGGGCTTCAAAGGTCTACTTGAAGTTTCGGCCTAGTGAGCAAGTGAAGAGGAGGGACGTTTTTGGTGTTGGTAGAGTATGGGAAGAAAAAGGATGAAGGCTTTAGAAGTAAAGGCTAAAATTCGGCAAAAAGAAGCTCACCACCCTTTAAATAGAATTCGGCTACTCCCCCCTAACCTTCATGGCCGAAAATGCCAACATGAAACCCCTTAGCCGTCCCAACACCTTCTCCTCTCACCCACTTCCTTGATTTCCTCCTATATTCACTCTATACCCACCTTTCAAACCAATCCAAACTAAAGCCAACTCATCTCTTCTCCTAGCCACACATTCAAAACAATTTGACCCATTCAAAATCCTCCTTTTAAGTGCCATGGTCGAAACCAACTCCTCCCCCTCACATGACGCAAAACAAAAGCCAACATGCTGACTTCAGCTCGAACACTGGCCCCCCTTGCTCCTTGAGGCGTCACTTCTCCATGCTCTAAGTGGCGTCTCCCTTGCCACTCTGCCAAGCCTTCTCTTGTGTCTTAACCTCCCAAATAATTCACTTAAGACCTCTAAAGCCAAGCTCCCCCTTCTTAACACTAAAAATTCAAAAATTTCCTAAGGCATCTCCTACCTTCTAGGGTTCTCCAAACCCCTTAAAACTCATCCAACCTCACCATAAGCCTACTATCACTTGAGTTATGCGCTAAATGCATAACCCCTAGAACCCGGATGTTACAATTCTACCCTCCTTAAAATAATTTCGTCCTCGAAATTACTTGGTTGCCTAACGGTCGTACATCCTAATTCACCACACTACACTATTGCTGCGCACTCTAATCTTAAGAAACTACCATATTTCTAGGCACAGTTTCTAAGTCCACACTCAAGGTTCTAGATACTTTGCTAGCAATAAAACAAACAGCCACTAACGCGAACAAGCAATAGAGGATATTCCAGGCATGAGAAACTTACCCGCTGACACATCAGGCACATCATTATCCTCCCTTCGACGGACCGCATAAACCAGACCTGGCTGCCTTGCCTCAGTGCTACCCTTACCGCGGCCTAATGCTTCACGACCTCGGCCGGAACCATTCCCTCCATGGTTCGGACCACGACCCCTTGTCGCCTGCTGACCACCTCTGCCCGGCTGCACATAACCTTGGCCTAATGTCCGAGTCCTATTCGGATCCTGGGGACAGTCTTTAATCAGATGAGTCTTGGACTTACACCTAAAACATTCTCGATCCCAATTCCAGCACTCGCCGACATGATACCTTCCACACCGAGCGCACGGACGATCCAGATTTCCAGTAGCTGGCTTAGAAATACGAGCAGAAGTCTCAACCCTCGGTCTTTTCTGAAGACTCCCAAACGATTCTGGTGATCCATAACTCCTCTTATCCCGGTTCCTTTCCCTATCTCTATTCTGCCTCTCGGTCCTCTTGACCTCCTCAGCTATCCGAGCTTTCTCCACTAAAATGGCGAAGTCTCTTTCTCGTTGCGGAGCAATCAAAATCCGTAGCTTATCCCGCAGCCCATCTTCAAATCTGACGCATCTCTCATAATCGGTAGCCACGATGCCCCGAGCATACCGTCTTAAACGCAGAAACTCAGCCTCGTACACCGCTATTGACTTGCCACCTTGCACCAAATTGAGGAACGCCTTCCTCTGAGCGTCCACATACCTCGCTCCGATATACTTCTCTTCAAACTTGATCTTAAAGTAACCCTAGTCCACTCGATCGGCAGGGGTACTTTCCTTAACAGTGAGCCACCACTGGTAGGCCTCATCCCGTAGCAACGATACAGCACCCTTAAGCTTCTCCTCTGCAGTTAAATCCAAGTCATCCATAATCCTTTCAACTGCCTCTAGCCAATATTCTGCCACGTTTGGAGCTACCCCGGACACTCCTCTGAAAACCTCAGCTCCGTTCGACCTAAGTCTTTCGGGTACTGACTTCCGAGTCCCACTGCCTACATTGGCTCCTGCCACTCGCTCAAGCACCTGCAGCATAGCTTGCGACACTGCGTCATCCCCAGTCTCATCCTGAAACTCACCACCTCCAGCTGGTGGTGGCGGCACATCGCTTTCTGACCCATGGCCAGACCCAACCGGTTCTGATACTGCTATCCTGCCTCTACCACGTCCACGAGTATTGCGACCACGCCCCGTAGAACTCATATCTAGCGTCACGACTTAATCTGGTTTAAGAAATTTTATGCATTAGAAATTTTTGTTCCACTGTTTTATCCACGAGCAAATTTTATGAAAAGAAGTTTCCAGAAGTGGTTCTTTCGATCAATCAAAGTTTCATTCCAAGTTCTCTATTCTAATTCAAACATTCACAACATTCAACATACTATTATGGGCATTCCTGTCTATTCCCAACCCAGGGGTATTTTCTTAAATTTTTTCCCAAAACCAGAGTATCTTGATATTTTAAAAACTCTTTGTAAAGTAAAATTATTTTAACAAAAGTTGAGGGTAGTACGGAAATTTACAATACCGGGGCATTTTTATAATTTTGTAAATCGAGAAAAACGTCTTTCCAAAATCAGATTTAGGGTTTACAAACCAAAAAGGGTAAGTTTGAAAAATTTTAAAACTAAGGGTTTTAAAACAGTAAGGCTAATCCCATTCGGGTTTTAATAATTGGTTTAGCCTATGAACAAGTCCTCTTGGTTAAGGTGAACCGTAGCTACGCACCAGGTAGGATTAAAGTAAAGAGGAGGTGAGTCGCTAGGACTGCTTAAATACCAAGCTATTACTGAATACCACTCCTAGACATGCGTACAATGGTTACCACACCTTAACTCGGCGACTTACTTCACAGGTTTGTTTAATAGCCCTTAAATCTTATGTATGTGTTTGAGTAGACTAGTCCTAGGGTCCAATAGCCCTAACAGTCTAATCTACGAGCCCAAATAAACCCATAGCAGTTCTCATAAACAAATCACTTCACTAATTAGAAATACTTACCCGGTGGACTTCGAGCCAGAGGTACAGGTGCCATGCCAGAATAACCTGAAAAATTTCTTAAAAGTCCATATTTTCGAAAAACCCATTTTTGAAAACTATTTTTGGGCCCAAAACCTCAAAGCCGAGTTTTGAATCGGGCTCTGATACCAATTTGTAACACCCCAAACCCGGCCCACAAGCCCTGACCGGATCTGGTATGTCACTGCGGAAGAACGGTTGAAAAATCTTTTTGACTTAAGATAAAACATGAAAATTTGTCATCTTTTGGAAACCATGTCCATTTAAAATCATATGTAACACTTTGATGTTATAAAATATTCGAATTAAACCTTTATTAAATATAGATACTTTAAAAAAAAATAATTTGCTAAAAATAAAATCATCTTCACTTAGTAGTCAATTTAATCAAGCCATAATAAAATAATACCAAATATAATAATAAGGCCCTTATTACAACCAATACTTAAACAAAGTAGTTAATAAGAAAAATGCATAAAAATAATTTAAAACATCTTCTTCTGCATGGGCCACCTTGTATCCTCTCCAACCCGGTCTGAGCATCATGCATCACCTGAAATGGTTAAGGAAAATTGGGTGAGTCCACAGACTCAGTGCATAATCATTACACATGTTTCCACACGTATGGGCTTAACCCATACCCACACAGTCCATACCGATAGATATGCAAAATGTATCCCAGCCCACTCCTAAGTCCATCCGTTACACCAACCTTAGCAGACTCCCTGCCCAAGGCCGTTGCTAATCCACCGATAACAACCGAGTGATCCCACATATCCTACCTCGGCAGACCTGCTGCACAAGGCCGTGGCTGAGCCACCGATCCCATCGTGATCCTCAAATCCTACCTTGGCAGACTTGCTGCTCAAGGCCGTGGCGGAGCCACCGATCACATAAGTGATCCCAACATTAATCCGTCTACGGTGATGCACTCAGCTATCAACCGCCGAGATGGGCACCTAGCCAACATCTCCCTTGATGAAGCACACAGCTAATCATCAAGCGCTAATGTAGCACGAGGCTAACATTAGACCACGTACATAATATGTACACCCGTCCTTCCTTGCTCAATTCCAATCCCCATGCATATATGTAAATGCATCATGTTAAATCAACATATAAAATGAGTATACATCCCATGCTCGTTACCATATCATACATACACCATAATTCATTTAATAACAAAAGTTACTAACCTGTCAATCGATTACCCCACATATGGGTATCTACCACTTTAGCCTTTAATGTCGGCTACCACACATCATACACAAATATATATATACATCAATACACAACCCACAGGGAAACAGTGCGATAATTACGCACCTGATTGATACAATCAACTAAATCTCGAAATCACACGCTGCACCCAGAAGTCTACTGAAATCACTAAGGAAACCATATTAGTTTCGGCCTCTATACCCAAAAACATCAAAAAGTACCTTTGGCCGAACACTACCCTTACCTTGAGTAATCGATCCTAAGAGCCCCCTTTTAATGCTCCTCCTCGCTGGTACCAAACGCTCCAAAAAGACTAAGGGAGAGTATCTGACGGCCTCAAGAATCGGCTTTAGCAATATAACAAGGGAAGAGCAAGGTTTCGGCTAAGAGTACTTTCGGCTTTGATTAAAAATGAAGAAAAAGGAAAGTTGATTGGGGCTTAAAGAGATGCTACGGCAACAGGAAATGGAGAGGAATTTCGGTGAAGTGAAGAAGAAAAATGGAAGGGCTTCAAAGGTCTACTTGAAGTTTCGGCCTAGTGAGCAAGTGAAGAGGAGGGACGTTTTTGGTGTTGGTAGAGTATGGGAAGAAAAAGGATGAAGGCTTTAGAAGTAAAGGCTAAAATTCGGCAAAAAGAAGCTCACCACCCTTTAAATAGAATTCGGCTACTCCCCCTAACCTTCATGGCCGAAAATGCCAACATGAAACCCCTTAGCCGTCCCAACACCTTCTCCTCTCACCCACTCCCTTGATTTCCTCCTATATTCACTCTATACCCACCTTTCAAACCAATCCAAACTAAAGCCAACTCATCTCTTCTCCTAGCCACACATTCAAAACAATTTGACCCATTCAAAATCCTCCTTTTAAGTGCCATGGTCGAAACCAACTCCTCCCCCTCACATGACGCAAAACAAAAGCCAACATGCTGACTTCAGCTCGAACACTGGCCCCCCTTGCTCCTTGAGGCGTCACTTCTCCATGCTCTAAGTGGCGTCTCCCTTGCCACTCTGCCAAGCCTTCTCTTGTGTCTTAACCTCCCAAATAATTCTCTTAAGACCTCTAAAGCCAAGCTCCCCCTTCTTAACACTAAAAATTCAAAAATTTCCTAAGGCATCTCCTACCTTCTAGGGTTCTCCAAACCCCTTAAAACTCATCCAACCTCACCATAAGCCTACTATCACTTGAGTTATGCGCTAAATGCATAACCCCTAGAACCCGGATGTTACATATTTTCACTCAAACATTTGCGTACACATTCCATACTATCGGAACTTAGCTCGGTTGGAAAGCATATCTGTCTAATCAAAATAATTTTTGTCAGAGTCGGGAGATATCATACTATCGCGGGTTACATATGGCATGTATAGCTAGACTTACATACACTATGGTAGTCCTAGAACTGACTAAACCATAGCTCTGATACCAATAAAATGTAACACCCCTAACCCTTATCCGTTGCCGGAAATGGGTTATGAGGTATTACCGGACTTAACTACTACTTTGGGCCATAAAAATTGAAACTGTTTAGTTGCGTCATGTTGACTAAATTGACTATAACTCGAGTTAGGAAAATTGAAATTTAGATCCGTAAATTTCCCTTGAAACTAGACTCATATATCTTCTTACTATAAGTTTTCCAGAATTTTTGGCTTAGCCATTTAGTACAGTTTATTCATTAAAATTTCCCCTATTTCACTGACCAACGGTTCTGACCTCTCTTAACCTAAATTCAAATATCTTATTGTACAGTTTTCATATGTTGTTCCCACTTGTTTCTATTGAAAATGGACTCACTAAGGAATCTACACAAATAAATTATAACTCACAATTCATTTTGTACAATTTTGAATGATTTTTCCAAGAAAAAATAGGGGACAACAAAGTCATTCAGAACCAGTCTCACTAAAATTAAAATATCACAAAATATAAAATTCCTCTGTCTACTCTGTTTCTTTCATATAAAAATAGACACAATAAACTTTAATTCTATATGTTATTCACTTTCTAATTCCCTTTCTCCTATTTTTGGTGATGTTTCAAAATCACATCACTGCTGCTAACCAAAAATTGTTTCATTGCAAAATATGGTTAACTAGATTATAACATCTTTACTCCATTCCATTTAAACTCTATACATTAACCATACTTATAAATATACCAAAACCAAATCAAATGAAATCATCAAGCCAAAATATAAATTCCAAGATTAACAAGATGGACAAGCCATTTTCGCATGGCTTATACAAATATATACAACTTCAAAACCAGCAATATCAAAACTAGTCTATACACGCCACATAACCAAATCTCCAAGCATTTATTTACCGAAGAGAAAATTGGATAGTGTGATGAGATCTCCTTCGACTTCCAACCCGAGCATGTCTTCGAAACTCTATAAACATAGGAAAATTACACAAAGTAAGCTTTGAAAGCTTAGTAAGCCGTAAGCAAATAATTCACCATAGAAACATATATAATTCAATTCAAATAAGCCAAATTTAGTTAATCACGTACACATATACAATCACTTTTCTCATATAATCCATGTTCCTCGTTAAGTAACTTCACTTACTCATAATTCACTTACTCATAATTTATATCATCATTCGTAAACTTTCACCTTTCATAGCCTTAAGGCCAAACACTCACACATTCAATAATAGATTTCAGATGGATCTATAAATCACTTTCCCATCTCAAAACAAATACATATACATTTGTTCACGTATATACATATTAACTACCAAATTTTCTTTCTTACCATTCAATTCATATAATTCACATATAAATACATCTGATATAAAATTTTCATTTCAACATCTAAAACTTACTTATTAGATCAAATACACATGATTCATTATACCATTACATATGGCCGAATATACTTGTTTAATGCATTATCATATATATAACCGAACATCCAAAGTTAATTAAATTATCACATGTACTCATATATTTGAATTTAATCTAATAACACATATAACCACTTATATACAAATTCAATTCATCATCACATATGCACATACCTTTGTGGCCAAACATATAAGGTTAATTAAATCAACTTACTTGTTCAATTTCCACATCCATATGAAGTCTTTTAGACATAGACTTGAAATTAATCATTGGTATTAAACCTGCTAGGCATAAGCCTGAATCACACACCTGATCATTTCATTTTGTTTATCACATTATTCTCCTTTCAACAGTTTTTTTTCTCCAAAACCTCTGTAACTTCGTACACACAGTGCAAATTTCGCAACGTATCGCACACATAGTGCCGTTACTTGAGAAAGAGTACACATAGTACCATTCAACAGTAATGTATCGCACACATAGTGCCATTACTATTTAATCCGCACACGTAGTGCCTATTTGTAGTAATGTATCGCACAAATAGTGCCATTACTATTTAATCCGCACACGTAGTGCCTCTTTGCAGTAATGTATCACCCACATAGTACCATTACTATTTAATCCGCACACATAGTGCCATTTAACCAATTTCGCACACACAGTGCTCGGTACTCTAGTTCGCACACCTAGTGCCTTTTTAAGAGACCTTTTTTTTATCTTCAATACACTTGTAATTCCATTACCATTCATACATATTCAATTTATCTCGTGCAAGTACTAACACATTCGGCATACTCAATTTACATATTTCTATTCATAACATACATATATCTATCAACAACTCAATTGCCTCTTCCATTACCATTACATTTGGCAAGCTCAAACATTTACATTCATAAATATCCAACTCTTCAATTACCATCACTTCTCATTTTCCATTTCCATTTATATACATATATATTCCTTAACACAAACACATACATTTATCCAATTCATATACTCGATAGTTTCACATATTTACTCATATATACCAACTCATATTCGGATATTATATACACATCCCATTTATTTCATGATACATTCAGTAATAAGAAAAATAAAATGATTACATTTTATATTCATATGTACATTAGTATACAATTGAATACATTTCATCCAACTACTTAAAAACTTACTCAAGTAGTTCCTTGAACATATCAAATACCATCCCTCACATTCGGCAATAGCAAATATAATTGTAAACATTTCAATTCAGCATGAATAATTTACATTTATTTAAAATTAAGAACAACCATTTGCTTATAGACTTACCTCGAATATCGGCGAACGTAAAATCAACTATTCGGCTATTTTTGTCTTTCCCCGATTCAAATCCGACTTTCTCTTTTCTTGATCTAATTTGAAATAAATTATACTTATTTAATCAATATTCAATTAAATTCACTCAAAAACACATGAATAGGTAATTTTCACTTTTACCCCATACATTTTACATTTTTAGCTATTTAACCCAAAATCCACAAAACACAAAGTACATCAAATTTCATCATGCCCAAGCTATGCCGAATTTTACCCATGACTATACAAGCCTATATAATTCATTAATTTTACATCTTAGTTCTTCATACTATTATTTTTGCAATTATGTCCTAATTACTCAAAATCATCAAAAACTCCAATACAACATATGTTAATCTAACACATATTTATCATAATTCATCCTCAAACAACATAAACAGCAAACTATCATCAAAGGCTCAATTCAAAATATTCATCAAACTCAAAAATTAAAGCGTGGGTCTTGAAGATTTCTAAGCAACGATCTCAAAAATGTAGAAATTATCAAAAACTGAGCAAAACACTTACCTTAATTTAGCTTAGACATAGCCGAACCCTTGTTTGCTCACTCCTTTCTTTTTTTTCTTTCTTACAATCGGCCATTAAAGATGAAAGAATGAGTGATATTTCTCTTTCCTCTTATGTTTTTATTATTATAAGTTTAATATAATATATAAATAATAACATTTATAATATATAATTCCATATAATATAGTCACTTTAGCATCACATGCCGTCCACTATAGTTAAAATTTGGAAAATTACAACTTTAATGCTTCCATTTAAAAAGACATCAACAATTTAGCCCTTACACATTAAACTATCAAATTTTCAATTCACGCGATTAAGCCCTTTTTAATAATTCGGCACCCAAACAATAAAATTAAATCACGAAAATTTCACACATAATAATTCACACATAATTAACACGGAAAATAGTATTTAAATATTTTTCAGACTCGGATTTGTGGTCCCGAAACCACTATTCTGACTAGAGTCAAAATTGGGCTGTTACAACTCTCCCCCCTTAGGGATTTTCGTCCTCGAAAATCTTACCAGAAAGTAGTTAAGGATTTGCTTCCACACAATACATTTCAAATTCACACATAGCTTCGGATTTCAAATCTCTTTAATCTCACAATTGAAATTCTAATCTGACTTTCGCTATACATCATCTCTAGCTGAGACTGCTTATGACTGTATTAAATAGTTTTCATTTTCTGCTCAATTTCTTTGACGATATTAATCCCGTGGATCATTTTCTCACAAAACTCGATTCTGAGATAACAGAGTTCGGTAACTACTTATAATAGCAACAGTCTTTCTTAGTTGCTTTGAAACTTTAAAACGCAGTGACAAATAAATATTTCGAGAGTTTGAATTGCGTTTCCCGATTTCAATGCAATCTCATACTCACAGGTTACTGTAATTTTCCTCAGAATCTCAATATGAGTTTCAGATCCCTATCCGAAACAACAATGATTGGTACCATGTGTAGACTTATCATCACTGGAATAGAATACTCTATAATCAACACTTTATTTCTATAATCAACAAAGTCAGGAATATCACAGTTCACACTCATTCATCAATATCACATCTTAGAATGTCGTGCATCATGTTACTCTCTTACGATCAAACTAACTGACACTGTGAGCCACCTATAACAATGGTTATATAGTCTCGGAGCTTCTCGATATAGACACTGTAACATCCTTATTTAGGGGCTATGCATTTGATGTGTTTTGTGTGTATGTTTTGTGTAATGTGCTAGTTTAGGGTGTATGGGAGTCTAGGAAAGGCCCGGGGATAAGCTGAAGCCCTGGCCAATATTCTCTTTTTAGGCACTTTGGTAGAAGAGCTGGCTGGAATAGGACCTAAGGGATATTGGTTGTGTTGGGTTGACACAAGCAAGATGTTGGTAAAGTGGCATGGTGACGCCGCATAAGGGTTGGAAGGTGACGCCACAAGGGAATGGAGGGGGAGTAGGTTCAAGTCGCATGAAACACATTTTGGGAGTCTTTTTGGCGTCAAGGGGAGCAGAAGCAGAAGTCGACTGGGACACTTCAGGATGGGAGAGTGGATTGAGTCAAATAATTCGAATGAGTGGCTGAGAGGAAAAAGGGGAGTTTGAAGCATTCAAATTAATTCAAATGAGTGTTCAGGAGTGAATTAAGGAGAAAAGAAAGGGATGGGCATGTGATCAAGGTGTTGGCCGAATTTCAAACACTTGGTATAGGGGGAATCGGTTTTGGCTTGTGTGGGGGTGTGCCGAAATTCACTTAGGCCAGAGGACCATTAGTTTCTTTTTGTTTTGTGCAATTTTTGGCTTTGGGGGTTATAGGTGCCGAATTTTGGTTAGCTTCAACTCTTTCTCTTTTCACTTCTTTTCTTGTTTGTTCTCCACTTCTTCTTCATTTAACCGAAACATGTTGCCTCCTTCTTGAACCTTTTCTTTGTTTTAGCCGAAACTCCTATTGTTCTCCCTACTTCCCAAATTCTTTTTCTCTTTTGCATCACCCAAAGCCGAAAGTACCCACCATTTTGTCCGTGATCTCTTTTTCTTTTCTCTTCTTTATTCGTTCTTTCTAAAATCCGAAACCCTTCTCCATTTCCTATTAAAGCCGAACACCCCTTGCCTCATTATTCTCTTCTCTAAATGATTGGTGGCTCTCCCACATTTGATTATAAGGTCACATAGTGATCGGTGGCTATGCCACAGTTGATTATAAGGTCACATGGTGATCGACATTATAACTGACAGCATGACCGTCGAGATGGTGTGTAGCGGATGGAGGGTTGATTGTAGAAATCCCCACGGTGTGATGGAAGGTACGGGATGGCGTGTAGAGGATGGAAAAATGCTAGGTTGGGCTGGGCTTGATGCATACATGTAGTTGTATACTATCATGTATGGGCTAAATATGAGATTGTAGGCCGTGGGCCGTGTTATGTGTTTTGATGGTTTTACACACTGAGTCTCTGTGACTCACCCTTTTCTTAACTTTTCAGGTAATTAGTAGACCGTGGATTTCGGAGTCGAGGCGGACTCATGGAGGCCATAAAGTCTTTTCTGTTCGTAAACTTTTTACTACTTTAATTTCATTTTAATTTGGGATTTTTGATGTAATAAGGCCTTTCTGAATTGATATTTGGTTTTATTTAATATTTATACCTGAAGCTATGCAAACTTAGTCACAGTTTTAAAAGATGGGTTTTAACCAAAAAGCGAGTTCACAAAATGGATGTTATCTTTCAAATTTCACTTAGTATAACTAAATATGGCAGAGCCACCAAACACTTCCCCTTTATACGATGATGAAAGTCTATTAGCTGAACTGCAGGTGAAACCTTCTTGGGTCAGTTAGATTAAAGAGAAGCAGTGGGCTGATGAGTTGTTGAAGTCGAAGTTTCAGTTGGGATCAGGTGATGGGGCAACGGAATTCAGTGTGAATAGTGATGGGGTAGTATGTTTTCGAGGAAAAACTTGCATGCCTAGGGATCCTGAGTTGAGGGGTAAAATTTTGCAGGAAGCACATAGCAGCCAATACGCTATGCATCCTGGAGGAAGTAAGATGTATCGGGATTTCCGAGAACAGTTTTGGTGGCAAGGTCTGAAGCGAGAGGTAACCGAATTTGTGAATAAATGTTTGACGTGCCAACAGGTAAAAGCGGAACATCAGGTACCTTCTGGGTTGTTGCATCCGGTGAAGTTTCCACAGTGGAAATGGGAGAGGATCACAATGGACTTTGTTAGTGGGCTACCTCTCACACCTACTAAGAAAGATTCGGTTTGGGTAATTGTCGATCGTATGACGAAGTCTGCTCATTTTATACCGGTTCGTGTCGACTACTCTCTACAGAAGTTAGCTAAGCTGTATGTAGCAGAGGTTGTGAGGTTGCATGGGGTACCAGTGTCTATCATATCAGATAGGGACCCTAGGTTTACGTCGAGATTCTGGAAGGCATTGCATCAAGCGTTGGGTACAAAGTTGGATTTCAGTACAGCCTTCCATCCTCAGTCTGATGGTCAGTCAGAGAGGGTAATTCAGATCTTGGAGGACATGTTGAGGGGTTGTGTCATTGACTTCAAGGGTAGTTGGGAAGCGTTCTTACCGTTGGCGGAATTCGCATACAACAATAACTACCAATCGAGTATTGAGATGGCACCGTATGAGGCATTATATGGTCGGAAGTGTCGTACTCCTACGTGTTGGACAGAGTTGGGCGAGCGCCAGTTGTTGGGTCCATAATTGGTTTTGGAAACGGAAGATAAGGTTAAGTTAATTCGGACTCATTTAAAGGAAGCGTCGGACAGGCAGAAATCCTATGCTGATCTAAAGCGTAAGGATATAGAATTTGAGGTAGGTGACCAGGTGTTCTTAAAGGTTTCACCGTGGAAGAAGGTGCTAAGGTTTAGACAGAAGGGTAAGCTAAGCCCCAGGTTCATTGGGCTTTATCGTGTGTTGAAGCTTGTGGGACCAGTAGCCTATCAACTCGAGTTACCTGCAGAGTTAAGTCAGATTCATGATGTATTTCACATTTCGATGCTAAGACGCTATCGTTTGGATCCATCTCACGTGGTACCAGTGGAAGAAATCGAAGTAAGGCCTGATCTATCTTTTAAAGAGGAACCAGTTCGGATTTTAGATCGTGATGTCAAAATGTTACGCAGGAAGACTATTCCGCTAGTTAAGATTTTGTGGTGTAATCACGGTTCTGAGGAAGCTACGTGGGAACCAGAGGAAGCAATGCGACAACAATACCCTCATCTCTTTTGACCAGGTAATTTCGAGGCTGAAATTTTTCTTAAGGGAGGTAGAACTGTAACATCCTGATTTAGGGGCTATGCATTTGATGTGTTTTGTGTGTATGCTTTGTGTAATGTGCTAGTTTAGGGTGTATGGGAGTCTAGGAAAGGCCCGGGGATAAGCTAAAGCCCTGGCCAAAATTTACTTTTTAGGCACTTTGGTAGAAGAGCTGGCTGGAATAGGACCTAAGGGATATTGGTTGTGTTGGGTTGACACAAGCAAGATGTTGGTAAAGTGGCAAGGTAACGCCACAAGGGAACAGAGGGGGAGCAAGTTCAAATCGCATGAAGCACATTTTGGGAGTCTTTTTGGCGTCAAGGGGAGCAGAAGCAGAAGTCGACTGGGACACTTCAGGATGGGAGAGTGGACTGAGTCAAATAATTCGAATGAGTGGCTGAGAGGAAAAAGGGGAGTTTGAAGCATTCAAATTAATTCAAATGAGTGTTCAGGAGTGAATTAAGGAGAAAAGAAAGGGATGGGCATGTGATCAAGGTGTTGGTCGAATTTCAAACACTTGGTATGGGGGGAATCGGTTTTGGCTTGTGTGGGGGTGTGCCAAAATTCACTTAGGCCATAGGACCATTAGTTTCTTTTTGTTTTGTGTAATTTTCGGCTTTGGGGCTTATAGGTGCCGAATTTTGGTTAGCTTCAACTCTTTCTCTTTTCACTTCTTTTCTTGTTTGTTCTCGACTTCTTCTTCATTTAACCGAAACCTGTTGCCTCCTTCCTGAACCTTTTCTTTGTTTTAGCCGAAACTCCTATTGTTCTCCCTACTTCCCAAATTCTTTTTCTCTTTTGCATCACCCAAAGCCGAAAGTACCCACCATTTCGTCTGTGATCTCTTTTTCTTTTCTCTTCTTTATTCGTTCTTTCTAAAATCCGAAACCCTTCTCCATTTCCTGTTAAAGCCGAACACCCCTTGCCCCATTATTCTCTTCTCTAAATCTCTTCTATAGGCTGTGTAACACCCCAAACCCGGTCTATGCGTTAAGACCAAATTTGACATGTCACACGGAAGGAATATACATCTAGTCTTTTAAAGATATAAAGAAATCGGATTTTCAAAAACATCTTGACATGGAGTTTATTGAAAACTAAGGTTGATTGATAATTCAAACAATTTGAGACGTAAGAATTTATATTTTTAAAAATAAAAAATTTTAATTAATATTTTGAGAAAGTTTAAAAGAGTTCGAAAATAATTTTGAAAACAAAATTTTTAAGAACGTTGTTAACAGAAAATTTTCTGAGTTAAAAATATTTAAGAATGAAAACCTTTTTTGCATGTTCATTTGAGAAAATCATTTGTTTAAATTTTTAAAAAAATAATCCCACTTAAAGTATTCAAGCAAATTATAAATCCATCAAAAGTAAACAACATTAAAAATTTATCCAGAGGCCTTATTACAACTTAACTTAAAATAGCAAAATATTAAAAAGTACTTAAAAGAAATCCAAAATTCAAATAACCCATTAATCGTAGTATGGCCTCCACCGAGTCGTCCACAGCCCAAGTCTCCGTCACTGACCATTACCTGAGAAGAGTAAGGAAAACGGGGTGAGTTACTTAGAACTCAGTGTGTAACTCACTTACCCTTGTCCAGTGGGCCAAAATCCAATTAAGCATTTATTGGGCCAAAGCCCATTTACAAATATGACAAAATAACACGTAAAAAATGAATGTGATATGCAATTCCCAAACCAAACCTAATTTCCATCCGCTGCACACCACTCGTACCAACCAGCACACCTGTGGGGAGCTTTAGTCACCCACCCCGCCAACACACCAAAATAGGCATTAAGCCGTTTATATCAATTTGTGGACAAGCCACCAGATTTGTAGAGTTTACATGGCATTGCCATTTTTCATATTTGTGGCAAAGCCACCAGAATTTTGTAACAAAGCTACCAGAACTTCTCTTTGTCAATATCCCATCCCATGCAATCCATGTATATAATGCATATTCATTTACAACAATTCTTTCAAATATTTATTACGAACAATAAGGCCCATTAAAAAATTTATCACAATCTGGCTCATATCACAATCCGGCCCATATATCAAATATCACATTTGTCCCATATATCAAATAGCACATCTGGCCCAGATATCAAATATCACATTTGGCCCATATATCAAATATCACATTTGGCCCATATAGTCACTTTTATCGATTTGGCCCATTGAGGGCAAATTTCGTAATTTCACAGTTTTAATATCGATTTCATAGTCTTTTACCAATATAGAGATAAATATGTCATTTTACCCAATTTCACTAACAGTGTGATTTTATCAAGCGGTTAACACGATATAATTATCTAACCCATGAAATACAGTGTGAGATTACACACCTGATTACGGTAAGCACTACACTTTCCTGATCGTCGACACCTAAAAATATTTTTAACACTCGATTAGAAAATTAACACTTATAGTAAATCTACTCTAAGATAAACGGTCTAGGTTTTTATCCTCAGAATCACGAATAACTACTATTTGCCAGTTCTCCTTGGTTGACAGTCCACAACCTGGTGGAAAATCCCGAATCGTTGATGCCTCACAATTGCGAACAACTTCGAATAGTTGATTCTCACCGGATGAGGGTCCACAACTTAGTGGAAAGTCTCGAATCGCTGAAACAGCCCTTCGTTTGAATCTAGGAGTAGGGATCGTAAATCCGTTCCTTTTTCGATCACCAATCACTACCCTTTCGATTCGATCTTGCTTGCCTCCATTGAAAATAGATATTAGTCCTAACTAATAGTACGTTGTTATAAACAATTGATCTTAGGAGTGATGTTGGCTTACCACAAATCTCCGTATGATCTCAAGATGAAAATCGAGCGATAAAGTCCCTATAATATTATCGATTAAACAACACTATCTTTAACGAATAAAAAGTAATAAAGAATCCTTGAAGAATCCTTACCTTGAACGATGAAATTCCTTTTTCACACGATCTTCCTATGGCTAGAGCCGATTAAGCGATGTAGAAACAATCGGCACTCCACTATACCACTACAAAGAAGAAAGGGTTTTGTTTGAAAGAGGAAAGATGATAATTTCGGTCAAAAAGACCCTCTCAAGCCAACATATGAATTCGGCAATAGAAGAAAAAAAATAAGAGAATTGAAGAGAGTGTTCTTACCGATTGATCAAAGTGTGAGTAGAAAAAATGGTTCAGAAGAAAATATGTGTGAAGTGGAAGATTCGGCTATGGGGAGATGATCAATGATATTCGGCCATGGTGAAAATATTAGGGAGGGAGTGATGTTTGAGAGTTTTTGCAAGAAGAAAAGAAGAAGAAAAAGAAATAGGAGATAGGGTGTTTATATTTCGGTTTTCAAGGATAAAAAATGAACAAAGAAAAAGTCTTGAGGTTGGTGTGCATTCGGCAAAGAGAAGAAAAGAAAAGAAATGAAAATGTCCCTTCAAGGTTGTATGGTTTCGGCACAAGGAGGAAAAGAGCTTGGGGAAGAATGGAAGATGATACCAAAATGGTCAAAAAGAATTGGCCAAAACAAAACAAAAGTTTACCTATTGCTCATGACACATTCGGCTAGGGAGAAGAATTTTGGAGAGAAAAATTTGATACACCAATTCGCTAATGAAAAAAAAAGACCAAAACTAGCACCTACCTTACCAAAATTCTAGCACAAATTCGACCATCCCCCTTAGCCCAAAAAACCGTCCAAATGTATGGCCAATTGGTCAAAGTTTGGCCACCCAAACTTTCCAAAACATCACCCTTGGAATAAGCCTTATGTTCCCCCTACATGCCTTTTCCATTTGATTCCTTTCCCTAAGTTCTATCTTGCCTTTTTCTCTTAGCCATCTTGCCATAAAAATAAAAGTCCAACTTACCATAAAATCAAGCTTGACCGACACTATAAGGAAGGAAAGCAAAAAAATAAAGTTCACACATGCACACAAAGTGATTCGAACTCCTTCCCTCAAATACTACAAGTGACGCCATAGCCTCTTTACCAATAGCTCATTTATGCTAGCTACTTATTCAATTATTTCTATATGCTTCAAGGTCACCTACTCCTATTTCCATAAAGTGCTAAATTTTCAAAAATTTTACTAGGTCCAAAATAAATCTCGAGCCTTCTCAAGACTACCAAAACACACACATTGGATAGTTTAACTAGCTGAGCACCAAAATAATGCAACATAAAAAAAAATTCAAATTCTAGGATGTTACAATTCTACCCCCTTAAAGAAAATTTCGTCCTCGAAATTTACCTGGTTAAAAGAGGTGAGGATATTGCTGTCAAATCGCGTCCTCAGGCTCCCATGTAGTTTCCTCCGCTCCGTGATTATGCCATAGAGCCTTAACTAACGGTACTGACTTCCTTCTCAACTTCTTAACATCTCGATCTAAAATTTATACTGGTTCTTCCTCGAATGACAGGTCAGGCCTTAGCTCAACTTCCTCTACCGGTACTATGTGAGACAGATCCGATCGATAACGCCTCAACATTGAGACATGAAAGACACTATGAATCTGACTCAACTCCGGAGGTAATTCAAGCTGATAAGCCACTAGTCCTACCCGCTTCAACGCACGATACAGTCCGATGAACCTAGGACTCAACTTGCCCTTCCTTCCAAATCTGAAGATCTTCTTCCAAGGTGAGACCTTTAGAAAGACCTGATCTCCCACCGTAAACTCAATGCCCTTACGCTTCAGATCCGCATATGATTTTTGTCTATCCGAAGCTTCCTTTAACGCGCCCGAATTACCTTTACCTTTTCTTCCGTCTCTGATATAAATTCAGGACCCAATAACTGTCGTTCCCCCAATTCAGGCCAGCAAGTAGGAGTACGACACCTACGACCATACAATGCGTCGTAGGGCGCCATCTGGATACTGGATTGATAGCTATTGTTATACGCAAACTCTGCCAACGGTAGAAAATCCTCCCAGCTACCTCTGAAGTCAATCACACTACCCCTTAACATGTCTTCCAAAATCTGGATTACTCTTTCCGACTGACCATCTAACTGAGGATGAAAAGCTGTGCTGAAATTTAACTTTGTTCCCAAAGCTTCATGTAGAGCTTTCCAAAACCGTGATGTAAACCTAGGGTCCCTGTCTGATATAATAGACACTGGTACCCCATGCAACCTCACGATCTCCGATACATACAACTTAGCCAACTTCTATAGTGAGTAATCCGTACGAACAGGTAGAAAATGGGCAGTCTTAGTCAATCGATCCACTATTACCCAGACAGAATCTTTCTTAGTAGGTGATAAGGGTAACCCACTAACAAAGTCCATCGTTATACGTTCCCATTTCCATAAGGGAATCTTTACCGGTTGCAACAATCCCGACGGTAATTGGTGTTCCGCCTTCACCTGTTGACAAGTCAAACACCTACTTACGAAATCAGTAACCTCCCGCTTCAACCCTGGCAACCAATACTGTTCACAGAGGTCTCGATACATTTTATTTCCCCCGGGGTGCATAGCGTATGGGCTATTATGCGCCTCACCCAAAATCATTTGTCTCAAATTCGAATCCTTGGGCATACAAATTCTTCCGCAAAAACACAGTACTCCATCGTTATTCAATCCAAATACCCCTATCACACCACATTCCACTTGCTGAAGTAATGAACCCAACTTTTCATCCGATAACTGATTTTCCTTAATCTGACCTAACCACACAGGCTTCACCAGAAGTTCGACTAGCAAACTACCATCTTCATACAAACTAAGATGAGCAAACATCGCTCTCAACTCCAATATCACCTTACGACTCAACGCGTCTGCCACCAAGTTAGCCTTTCCGGGGTGATACTCGATTGAGAAGTCATAATCCTTCAACAGCTCTATCCACCTCCGCTGTCTTAAGTTCAACTCTTTCGGGTAAGGAGGTATTTTAGACTCTTATGATCCGTATAAATAATCGACTTCTCTCCGTAGAGATAATGCCTCCAAATCTTCAAAGCAAACACCACTGCCGCCAACTCCAAATCATGAGTGGGATAATTCACCTCGTGCGTCCTTAATTGAAGAGATGCATAAGCCACCACTTTCCTATCTTGCATCAATACACATCCTAAGTTCGTGTGTGATGCATCACAATACACAACAAACTCTTTTCCAGCCCCGGGTTGAATCAAGACTGGCGCTTCCGTCAGAATCTTCTTCAATTTCTCAAAACTTTCTTGTTGTTGATCTGCCCACACAAATGGTACTCCCTTTCGCAACGGTTTAGTTAGGGGTGCAGCAATTAACGAAAACCCCTCAACAAAACGTCTATAATAACCAGCCAATCCTAGGAAACTCCGAATTTCAGCCACTGACTTCAGTGGTTTCCAATCCAACACAGCCTCTACTTTCCGAGGATCAACTCTAATTCCTTCGGCTGACACAACATGTCCCAAGAAAGTCACTTCCTTCAGCCAAAATTCACACTTACTGAACTTGGCATAAAGTTGCTTTTCCCTCAATATTTGTAATACTATACGCAGATGTGAATCATGCTCTTCTTCATTCTTCGAGTAAACCAAGATATCATCTATGAACACCACCACAAACCGGTCTAAATAGGGTTGGAAGACTCGGTTCATCATGTCCATAAATGCAGCTGGTGCATTGGTCAACCCAAACGGCATCACCAAAAACTCATAATGTCCATAACGAGTTCGAAATGCCGTCTTATGAATATCCACCTCTTTAACCTTGAGTTGGTGATAACCCGATCTCAAATCTATCTTGGAGAAAACTGAAGCTCCTCGCAATTGATCAAATAGGTCATCGATTCTCGGCAATGGATACCTGTTCTTGATCGTCAATTTATTCAACTGCCTATAATTAATGCACATACGCATCGACCCATCCTTCTTCTTGACGAATAAGATTGGTGCTTCCCACAGAGACACACTCGGTCGAATAAATCCCAAACCCAACAACTCCTGAATTTGAGCTTTAAGCTCCGCTAACTCTTTCGGCGCCATCCTATAAGGAGCAATGGACACCGGAGCCGTTCCGGGCAAAATCTCAATGCCAGACTCTACTTCCCGGTCTGGAGGTAAACCCAGAAGTTCCTCGGGAAAGACATTTGAAAATTATTTCACCATTTTAACACCTTCCATCGATAATTATTTGGTATCCACAGCATTAATGAAGTCTAGGAATGCTCCACACCCTTTTTGCACCAACTTCCCTGCTTTTAATGCAGATATCACATTTGCTAAATAATTTCTCCGTTCGCCTATCATCACCACTTCCTTATCTTCCAAAGTCCTTATCGACATCCGCTTTGCAGTACAATCCAAGTGCGCACGGTGCTTAACCAACCAATCCATGCCCAAAATAAGGTCAAACTCGCCGAAAGGCAGTTCCATCAAATCCGCCAAAAATATCTCTTTGAATTTCTAAGTCTCTAAACAGTTTATTCACTATCACAAATTGTCCTAAGGGACTAATTACTGTTATCTCTCTATCAGTAATCTCAGATCTAATATTCAGATATCCAGATATAGCTCTAGCAACATACGAATGGGTAGATTTGATATCTATCAAAGCAGTAACAGGTACATCAAAAATGAAGAACGTACCGGTTATCACATCAGGTGCATCGCCATCCTCTCAGCGTCTGACCGCATAAACTAACCCTGGCTGTCTTGCCTCCGCGTTACCTCTGAAGCCATTACCTCTGCTCGGTGCACCTTGACCATGACCGGTGCCATTACCACCTCGGCCTGGTCCACGGCCCCTCGGTGGCTGCTGAGCACCTCTAGCTGATTGTGCATCATGGTTACGAGCTTCTTGAGTTGGAGCAGTTCGTCGAGGACAATTCTTAAGCTAATGGTCCTTAGGACCACATTTGAAATAACAACTGGTTCTCTTCCAGCATTCACCAAGGTGTCGTCTTCCACAGTCAGCACATGATTGAATCTGATTGGTAGCAGCAGGTGCTCTAGCTTGAGCTGGCTCATCATTCCTGGGCCTCTTTTGAAACCTTTTAGCAGGACCCGAGTACTTAAAGTCCCTCTTGTTCCTGCCTCTATCTCTTTCTCAGTTTTGCCGCTCCGAGTTCTTAGCCTCTTCAGCTATTTTGGCTTTCTCCACAAGCGTGGAAAAAGTCCTTTCTTGTTGTGGGGCTATCAGTACCCGCAACTCATCATTCAACCTGTCCTCAAAACACACACAGCGTTCATGGTCAGTTGGCACTATAGTCCGAGCATAACGACTCAAACGTAGAAATTCTGCTTCATAAGCTGCCACAGTCTTACTTCCTTGAACCAGATTAAGGAATTCCTTCCTTCGAGAATCCACATAGCTAGCCCCGACATACTTTCCTTGAAATGAAGTTTTGAAGAAATCCCAAGTAATACGATCGGCCTGAGTGCTTTCCCGAATAGTAAGCCACCATTGATACGCCTTATCTCTCAACAAAGACACAGCTCCTCTTAGTTTCTGCTCGGCGGTACACTCCAGGTCATCCATGATCCGCTCTACAGCCTCGAGCCAATACTTCGTGACATTTGGAGTTGCACCCGAGACACCCCTAAAAACCTCGGCACCACTTGATCTAAGTCGTTTCAAAATTGATCCACGAGTTGCTGGTCCAGTTCTAGCCCCAGCAACCCTTTCTAGGTCTCGCAACATTGCTTGGGTCAAGGCAATGTCCCCCCTCATATGGTCATGTGATCTAGTATCAGTCCCGGGTGATGCAGGTGCATCCATTTCTGGTATATGTCCCGACATTTCAGACGCAACCCTAGCACCTCGGCCTCTACCACGGCCACGTCTACCACGTTCACGTCCTCTAGCGCTCATATTGACTATTTCAGTTTAATCTGATTACTAGTTTTATGAATCAGTATATTATTTCAGTGTTTATTAAAGATATTTTATGAGATATAAGAAGTAGAGTTCTTTTCACAAACACATCCTATAGTCTCAATCTCTATAGTTTCAGCACCTAAAACTAAAAGTTCTAGAGCGTTCCTATAGTCATATCACAATAATAAGAATTATTCAATTTGCATACACTTACGTGACTTGGTGCCGGATACTCGTGGTCCCATACTACCTTTAAAATATACGTTCTATAATTCAAACAGTTTTGAACCATAAATGTTTTTGAATCCAAACCACAGTCGAGTTTTGAACCGGGCTCTGATACCATAAAATGTAACACCCCAAACCCGGTCTATGCGTTAAGACCAAATTTAACATGTCACACGGAAGGAATATACATCTAGTCTTTTAAAGATTTAAAGAAATCGGATTTTCAAAAACATCTTGACGTGGAGTTTATTGAAAACTAAGGTTGATTGATAATTCAAACAATTTGAGACGTAAGAATTTATATTTTTAAAACTAAAAAATTTTAATTAATATTTCGAGAAAGTTTAAAAGAGTTCGAAAATAATTTTGAAAACAAAATTTTTAAGAACGTTGTTAACAGAAAATTTTCTGAGTTAAAAATATTTAAGAATGAAAACCCTTTTTGCATGTTCATTTGAGAAAATCATTTGTTTAAATTTTAAAAAAAATAATCCAACTTAAAGTATTCAAGCAAATTATAAATCCATCAAAAGTAAAACAACAATAAAAATTTATCCAGAGGCCTTATTACAACTTAACTTAAAATAGCAAAATATTAAAAAGTACTTAAAAGAAATCCAAAATTCAAATAACCCATTAATCGTAGTATGGCCTCCACCGAGTCGTCCACAGCCCAAGTCTCTGTCACTGACCATTACTTGAGAAGAGTAAGGAAAACGGGGTGAGTTACTTAGAACTCAGTGTGTAACTCACTTACCCTTGTCCACTGGGCCAAAATCCAATTAAGCATTTATTGGGCCAAAGTCCATTTACAAATATGACAAACTAGCACGTATAAAATGAATGTGATATGCAATTCCCAAACCAAACCTAATTTCCATCCGCTACACACCACCCGTACCAACCAGCACACTTGTGGAGAGTTTTAGTCACCCACCCCGCCAACACACCAAAATAGGCATTAAGCCGTTTATATCAACTTGTGGACAAGCCACCAGATTTATAGAGTTTACATGGCATTGCCATTTTTCATATTTGTGGCAAAGCCACCAGAATTTTGTAACAAAGCTACCAGAACTTCTCTTCGTCAATATCCCATCCCATGCAATCGATGTATATAATGCATATTCATTTACAACAATTCTTTCAAATATTTATTACGAACAATAAGGCCCATTAAAAAATTTATCACAATCTGGCCCATATCACAATCCGGCCCATATATCAAATATCACATTTGTCCCATATATCAAATATCACATTTAGCCCATATATCAAATAGCACATTTGGCCCATATATCAAATATATCAAATATCACATTTGGCCCATATATCAAATATCACATTTGGCCCATATATCAAATATCACATTTGGCCCATATAGTCACTTTTATCGATTTGGCCCATTGAGGGAAAATTTCGTAATTTCACATTTTTAATACCGATTTCATAGTCTTTTACCAATATATAGATAAATATGTCATTTTATTCGATTTCACTAACTTGTGATGTTATCAAGCGGTTAACACGATATAATTATCTAACCCATGAAATACGGTGTGAGATTACACACCTGATTACGGTAAGCACTACACGTTACTGATCGTCGACACCTAAAAATATTTTTAACACTCGATTAGAACATTAACACTTGTAGTAAATCTACTCTAAGATAAACGGTCTAGGTTTTTACCCCCGGAATCGCGAATAACTACTATTTGCTGGTTCTCCCCGGTTGACGGTCCACAACCCGGTGGAAAATCCCGAATCGTTGATGCCTCACAATTGCGAACAACTTCGAATAGTTGATTCTCACCGGATGAGGGTCCACAACCAGGTGGAAAGTCTCGAATCGCCGAAACAACCCTTCGTTTGAATCTCGGAGTAGGGATCGTAAATCCGTTCCTTTTTCGATCACCAATCACTACCCCTTTTGATTCGATCTTGCTTGCCTCCATTGAAAATAGATATTAGTCCCAACTAATAGTACATTGTTATAAACGATTGATCTTAGGAGTGAAGTCGGCTTACCACAAAAATTCGCATGATCTCAAGTTGAAAATCGAGCAATAAAGTGCCTATAATATTATCGATTAAACAACACTATCTTTAAATGAATAAAAAGTAATAAAGAATCCTCGAAGAATCCTTAACTTGAACGATGAAATTCCTTTTTCACACGATCTTCCTATGGCTAAAGTCGATTAAGCGATGTAGAAACAATCGGCACTCCATTATACCACTACAAAGAAGAAAGGGTTTTGTTTAAAAGAGGAAAGATGATGATTTCGGTCAAAAAGACCCTCTCAAGCCAACATATGAATTCGGCAATAGAAGAAAAAAAATAAGTGTAACATCCTAAAATTGGGGTTATTTGTGTTTAAACTATTTTGGATTGCTGTGATGTTATTCGGGGTGTAGTAGGACTTAATTGTGAACTTCGAGTAGGCTTGGATAGTAGAAAATTTTTATTTGTAAGCTTTAAAGATAGGGAGCCTCAGTAGGTAGGGGTCACAAGTTTAAATGAGGAATCATTTGACACTAATAAAGGCCTTGGAAAAGTGGCCAAGGGATTGCCACTTAAGTGCTAGGATTGACGCCACATGGGGAGCAAGGGGAGCCTATGTTCGAGTCGCGGAAGTCCCCTTTTTCTCTTTATTTTGGACGGCAAGAGAGAGAGAAAAAAATGCTCAATTTTAAACTTTAGGATAATAAGGATATTATTAGCTTTTAATTAGATTTTATGAGAATAATCTTTAGTAGTTGGCAAAGACAAAATATAGGCTTTTGACTAATTCAAATTTGTTTGAATTAGTAGCCAAGAGTAATTCAAGGTGTTGGCCGAAATTTGAACTCCTTGGAGAGGAGTGGACGGCATGAAGACTAGGTGTTAGGGGGGGAGTGCCGAATTCTCTTTAGGCATACTCTCCATCTTTTTGTTTTTCTTTTTCTCCACTTTTGCAAGTAGCCGAAATTCCCTACTTCTCCATCTTTGATTTTCTTTCCTTTCTCATTCTCTCAAAACCGAAACCCCATTTCCATCTTCATCTTTTATTCTTTTTTGATCCTTGGCCGAATAACCTACCCTCCTTCCCTCTCTTTTTCTTCCTCTTTTCACTCAAAGCCAAGCCTTGATTGTTATTGTAATCAACCATAGCCGAACCTACACCCTACCTCTTTGCCGAAATTCCTTTTCTTCCTATTAAACTCTCTTTGGCCGATTAGTAAAGTGGGATAGATCTCTTCAGATTTTCTTTGTCAACCGATTGAAAAGGTAAATGCTCTAGGCCGAATGCCTATTCCTTCCCCTCCCCTTTCTTTGTCGACTTTGATGATGGTGAGAGCCGATTTCGGCACTTGTTAGCAAGGGTGCTAATCACCTGTTTTGAAACCGATTCTGTCTAGGTGCTCCGGGATCTTGAGATCTTCAAATCAAGCCTTCATTTGTTAGTAATCGAACTTGGTAAGTGGTGGTAAGGATCTATTTTAGTAAGTTATTTATTTAGTGTTTGAAAGCCGAAGGCTATTAACATGTGATTGCCGATTATAGGGAAGCAGAAACACTTGATGTGTGGTGGCTTGTATTCAAAAGACGTATACGTAAGGTTTCGGGTTCAAGTGACAACCCTTGGGTTTATTTTGGTTTGGCCGAATGGTCAAGAGCACTAACCTTATGTTGGCCGAATATAGGGGCAAGAATAGCTTGGGTGACCGACTGTCTCTTTGGGGATTTAAAGCTTTCGTTGACAACAGGTGTGTACATACACACTTTATAACTATTTAATGTGCTAAAGGTTATGTGTATGCTTAATCGGGTTGTGTAGATTTGGATTTAGTACCATAATGGTATAAGCAAGGATTCAGGTAAGTCCTTGTCGTTATGACTTTCTTTATGATGCTTTTGGGAAGCATGACATATTTGGTATATGAGGCTATGGCCAATGGTAAACTCTATGTATGTTGCTAAATGAACATGTTGGCGTGATTACTGTTAAATGTATATATTTGATTGTTGTGGGTTAAACGAGTGGAGGGGGAAGTGATATTCGTGTCGACGGACACCAGTGGTTTGGTACCACATTTCGTGACTACGGTCACCAGAGGTTTGGCACCTCCAGAGGTTTGGCACCTCCAGAGGTTTGGCACCTCATAGCGTCTCGTCCCCGTGGCTTAGCACCACAGTGGGTTGGCCCCACATATGACATTATGGGATTGACGCCAGTGATTTGGTATCACACGATGGGTTGTCCCCATCATTTGATTTGTGACTTTAAGTCACCAGTGGTTTGGCACCACCAGTGGTTTGGTACCACACGGGGTAGAGAAAGGCGTTTGGATGGCTAGGTTGGGTGCATATTAAACTTGTGCATATTAAATTAATTATGATTTGTGTATGATGTTACATTAAACCAGGAAAAAGGGTTACACATTGGGTCTTGATGACTCACCTTTTTCCTTTAACGTTTTCAGGTGACTCGTAGCTGCGGATAAGGAGCCGGATGGACTCGAAGTGGCCATGCAGTGGAATTGTGGTTTAAATGAACTTGAGTTATTTTCATTTTATTTTCGGTTTTAATTGTTCAAATTGTAATAAGGCCTCCTAATATTTCGTTTGATTATTTTACATGTTTTGGATGAATAGTTTTAACTGCTCAATGATTTTAAAATGATTACACAAGTTTTCTTGAACTTAACGTAAATGTTTTTTTGTGCCATCGGGTACCTTAATGAAACTTGTAACAACATGACCTAATGAAATTTTAACAACAAAGCTAAATGATGTATTCTTTATGCACCTCAATCAAATTTAAACAAGACCATACTTTATCAAAAATAAATGTTTTCTCAAAAACTAAATCGGCGAAATAGATGGTTTTCAAAACTTTTCCTCTGTGACATACCAAATTCGGCCGTAATGTTTGGGCCGGGTTTGGGGTGTTACAAAATTGGTATTAGAGCCCAGTTCAAAACTCGGCTGTGGGGGCCCAAGGCCCAAAATGTTTTGGTAGGCCTTTTTTGAAATATTTTTGGGTTTTTGAACAGCATGGCATCGAGTCTCCGACACCAATCCGCCTAGGTAAGTACCTCTAACTTCTGTGTGGATTATTATTTGTAGAAGGGTAGGTTTGGAACGTAGTTAGTATGATAAGTGGATGAACACTAGGACTAGTTTACCCCAACAAAGTACATAAAACTTTAATGGCCTAATTAAACCAACCTGTGACCAAGTCGCCGAGTTAGGGTGTGGTAACCTTGGTGCGCATGTCTAGGATTGGATCCGGAAGAGCTTGGTACTTAAGCAGTCCTCGTGACTCACCTCCTCTTCGCAGGAATCCTACCTGGTGCGTAGCTTCGGTTCACCCTAACCAAGAGGACTCGGTCATAGGCTAAACACACTAAATAAAACCCGAAAGGGATTAGCCATGTTTTTATGAAAACTCTAGTTTTAAAATCATTAAAGTACTCTTTTAAGTAGTAGCAAAAATTTATTTCTGGGAAACTTTCAAAATATTTTCGACTTGCAAAATTACCAAAATGCCCCTAGTGGTAAAATTACGAAAATACCCTTGGTTTCTAAAAATTACCGTACCACCTCGATTTTAATAAAAATTCTCATACTTTGTAAAAATATCCAAAATTATGTATTTCAAAATAATATCCTGAGTTTGGAAATTTACGAAATTACCCTGATTGACAAAATTACCAAAATACCCTGGTTTTCAAAATTCTGCCATACCTTCAGATTGAGAATTTTTCGAAAATACTCTTCTGTTCTAGAAATTACAAAATGTCTTGATTTATTAAAGTTTGTAAAATTTCTTCGGATTATCACAAAAATACCCCTGTAGGAAAATGACGGAAATACCCCTGGGGTAGAAATGGACAGAAATGCCCGAAGAGTGAATAGGTATGAAAGGTATTAGGGAATGGATGTGCTTTTCTGTGTGAATTAGGATAGAGGACTTAAAACTTGATTGCTCGAAAGAATCTCTATTAAACTCTTTTCATAAAATTTCTTCGCGAGTAACCAAGTGAAACAGTTACTAATCCATAAAAATTTCTTAATCAGATTAAAGCGCCGTAGTTAGAAATGAGTTCTAGAGGACGTGGCCGTCGTGGACGCGGTAGGGGCAGGATGACCGTGTCAGAACCCGTAGGATCGGGTCAGGGATCTGAGAACGAGATACCACCGCCACCACCACCCCCAACTTTTGGAGCCGAAGAGCAGGATCAGACGGGTGATGACGCAGTGTCACAAGCGATGCTGCGGGTTCTGGAAAGGGTAGCTAGAATGGGTGGAGGTGGAGGAGCTCAGAAGTCAGTACCTGAGAGACTTCGAGCTAACGGAGCTGAGGTGTTCCGGGGTGTATCGGGTGTGGCACCCAGTACGGCAGAGTATTGGTTAGAATCGACTCTAAGGATCATGGATGATCTCGATCTGACGAATGAGGAGAAGCTAAAAGGAGCGGTGTCGCTTCTAAAGGATGAGTTATATCAGTGGTGGCTCACGGTTCGGGATGGTGCTACGGCAGATGACCTTACTTGGGAGTACTTCAAAGCTGCTTATCAAAAGAAGTATGTGGGCACCAGTTACACTGATGCGCAGAGGAAAGCTTTTCTCGGGTTGGTACAAGGAAATAAGTCAGTGTCGGAGTATGAGGCAGAATTCCTGAGGCTGAGCCGCTATGCTCGGGGAATTGTGTCAACTGAGCATGATCGTTGTGTCCGCTTTGAAGACAGACTTAGGGATGAGTTAAGGTTGCTGATTGCTCCACAGCAGGAGCGTGAGTTTGCTGTTTTGGTAGAAAAGTCTAAGGTAGCCGAAGGGGTCAAGGAGTCTGTGAAACAAAACTATGATAGGAACAAGCAGAAAAGGGGATTTGGGCCATCTGGATCGGGTAGTAATGCACAGAAACGGGCTAGGCAGAGTGGGCCAAATCAGGCAGGAAGGCCCATGGCTACTAATCAGAGACCGACTCAGTGTAACCGCTGTGGGAAATCATATTGGGGGGGATGTTGGACCGCTGAGAGGGGTTGCTTTGAATGTGGGTCTTTGGATCACCGTGTAAGGGATTGTCCTCGGAAGTTAGCCAAGAATCAGCCAGAGGGTCAGAACCGTGCTCAGGCTAGAAATGTAGGACCACCACAGAGGGGTTGTGGTAATGGTAGAGGAGGTAATGGTTCTAATCGAGGTCGCGGAATTCCAAGAAGAGGTGCAGGCAACACAGAAGCAGGGCAGCCTGGTTTAGTCTACGCAGCGAGGCGTTGCGAGGAGGGTGACGCACCGGACGTCATAACCGGTACGTTCCTAATTTTTGGTCTTCCATATGTTGCATTAATTGATGTGGGTTCGACGCATTCATACGTGGCTAGTAGTGTGGTAGAGACTATGAACCTAGACTTTGAGACTGCTTCTAGGGAGATGACTGTAATTAGCCCTCTAGGTCACTCTGTAGTTGTTAACAAGCTATATAGAGATGTACCCCTAGAACTCCAAGGGGTCGTGTTTGTGGCTGATCTGATGGAACTGCCGTTTGGGGAGTTCAATTTGATCCTTGGAATAGACTGGTTGGTTAAGTATCAGGCAAGGTTGGATTGCGCTGCTAAGCGCATGGTTCTTAAGATGGCGGAAGGTGATGAAGTGGCCATGATAGGTAACAGAAGGGATTATCTATCCAATGTAGTGTCTGCGTTGAAGGCAGAGAAGATGGTTAGGAAGGGTTGTGAAGCCTACGTGGTTCATATATGTGCTTTGGAGGCTAAGGAGTCAGCAGTTGAGAAGGTCCGAACAGTAGGGGAATTCGCTGATGTGTTTCCAGAAGAACTTCCGGGTCTACCTCCAGATCGGGAAGTTGAGTTTGGTATAGACTTATTACCCGGAACGGTGCCTGTGTCTATAGCACCCTACCGAATGGCACCAAAGGAATTGGTGGAGCTGAAGGCTCAAATTCAGGAACTCTTGGATCGAGGATTTATCCGACCAAGTATATCTCCGTGGGGAGCACCTGTGTTGTTTGTCAAGAAGAAGGACGGATCAATGGGGATGTGTATCGACTACCGTCAGCTAAACAAGTTAACGATCAAAAACAAGTATCCGTTGCCTCGGGTTAATGATTTGTTTGACCAACTAAAGGGTGCATCGATGTTCTCGAAGATAGATCTTAGGTCGGGTTATCATCAACTTAAGGTGAAGGAGGTTGATGTTCACAAGACGGCATTCCGTACGAGGTATGGGCATTACAAGTTTTTGGTGATGCCATTTGGGTTGACCAAAGCGCCGGCAGCATTCATGGACTTAATGAATAGAGTGTTTCAGCAGTACTTGGATCAATTTGTCATAGTGTTTATAGACGACATATTGGTTTACTCAAGGACGGATGAAGAGCATGATAAGCATTTGCGGATAGTTCTACAAGTTTTAAGGGAAAAGCAGTTATTCGCCAAATTCAGTAAGTGCGAATTCTGGCTTAGTGAGGTGGCTTTCTTGGGTCACGTGGTGTCAGCAGAAGGGATTAGAGTGGATCCTCGCAAGGTTGAAGCGGTGTTGGATTGGAAACCGCCTAGGTCGGTGGCAGAAATTCGAAGTTTTCTGGGTCTGGCAGGGTACTATCGAAGGTTTGTGGAAGGATTCTCTTTAATCGCAGCGCCGTTGACTAAGTTATTAAGAAAAGGAGTCCCATTTGTATGGTCGGAGAAGCAACAAGAAAGTTTTGACAAGCTAAGGAAGATTCTGACGGAAGCTCCAGTTTTGGTACAGCCTGAGGCAGGGAAGTTGTTTACGGTTTATTGTGATGCATCCCATACTGGTTTGGGGAGTGTGCTGATGCAGGAAGGGAAGGTAGTGGCCTATGCATCCCGTTAGCTAAGACCGCATGAGGTTAACTATCCAACTCACGACTTGGAGTTAGCAGCAGTAGTCTTCGCTTTGAAAATATAGAGGCATTACTTGTATGGGGAGAAGTCGATAGTCTACACGGATCACAAAAGTCTAAGGTATCTTTTGACTCAGAAGGACTTGAACTTGAGGCAGCGCCGATGGATTGAGCTGTTAAAGGACTACGACTGTTCAATTGAGTACCATCCGGGTAAGGCTAACGTGGTAGCTGGCGCGTTAAGTCGGAAGGTCGTGGCGGACTTAAGGGCGATGTTTGCCCATTTGAGTCTATATGATGATGGAAGTCTTTTGGCGGAACTGCACGTTAAGCCGACTTGGATTGAGGAGATTAAGGAAAAATAGTTAGTGGATGAGAGTCTGAATGCACGAAGATTGCAAGTTCAAGATGGTGGTTTAGAAGGGTATAACTTGTCCGACGATGGGGTATTATGCTTTCAAGGGCGAGCTTGTATGCCAAAAGGTGTGGAATTGAGGCAGAGAATTCTTCGGGATGCACATAGCAGCCCATACGCTATGCATCCGGGAGGTAGTAAGATGTATGGAGATTTGCGAAAACAGTTCTAGTGGCCAGGGCTGAAGCGGGAGATAACTGAATTTGTGGGAAGGTGTCTGACGTGTCAGCAGGTTAAGGCTGAACATCAGTTGCCATCGGGTCTACTTCAACCAGTGAAGATCCCTCAGTGGAAATGGGAGAGGATCACGATGGATTTTGTCAGCGGACTACCCCTCACACCTAGTAAAAAGAACTCAGTTTGGGTAATTGTGGATCGACTAACCAAGTCAGCGCATTTCATACCAGTAAGGGTAGATTATTCGCTTCAGAAGCTAGCAAAGTTATATGTAGCCGAGATAGTAAGATTGCATGGTGTGCCAGTATCGATTATCTCGGATAGGGATCCGAGGTTTACGTCAAGGTTTTGGAGAGCTTTGCATCAGGCTCTGGGAATGAGATTGGACTTCAGCACGGCTTTTCACCCACAAACTGACGGACAATCGGAGAGAGTGATTCAGATCTTAGAAGATATGCTGAGGGGCTGTATTCTGGGTTTCAGTGGTAGTTGGGAGGAGTATCTTCCGTTGCCAGAATTCGCTTACAACAATAGTTATCAAGCGAGCATTCAGATGGCACCATTCGAGGCACTGTATGGACGGAAGTGCCGTACCCCTATGTGTTGGACAGAATTAAATGAGCGGCATGTCTTGGGTCCAGAGTTGGTAGTGAAAACTGAAGATAAAGTTAAGATGATTCGGGCTCGTCTCAAGGAGGCATCAGATAGGCAAAAGTCTTATGCCGATCTCAAGCGCAAGGAAATGGAATATGAGGTAGGAGAGAAAGTCTTTTTGAAGGTGTCGCCTTGGAAGAAGGTGTTGCGATTTGGGCGAAAAGGGAAGCTAAGCCCTAGGTTCATTGGGCCATATACAGTGTTGAAGCGAGTGGGACCGGTAGCTTATCAGCTCGAGTTGCCGGCAGAGTTAAGGCAAATTCATGATGTCTTCCATGTGTCGATGCTTAGGCGATATCAGTCAGATCCATTGCACGTTGTGCCAGTGGCAGAGATTGAGGTAAACTCGGACTTATCTTTCGAGGAAGAACCAGTTCAGATCTTAGATCGAGATGTCAAAGTTCTGCATAGGAAGTCAGTGCCTTTGGTGAAAGTTCTATGGCGAAACCATGGCGCAGAGGAAGCTACGTGGGAACCCGAGGATGTGATGCGGAAGCAATACCCCCACCTCTTCTGATCAGGTAATTTCGAGGCCGAAACTATTTTAAGGGTGTAGAACTGTAACATCCTAAAATTGGGGTTATTTGTGTTTAAACTATTTTGGATTGCTGTGATGTTATTCAGGGTGTAGTAGGACTTAATTGTGAACTTCAAGTAGGCTTGGATAGTAGAAAATTTTTATTTGTAAGCTTTAAAGATATGGAGCCTCAGTAGGTAGGGGTCACAAGTTTAAATGAGGAATCATTTGACACTAATAAAGGCCTTGGAAAAGTGGCCAAGGGATTGCCACTTCAGTGCTAGGATTGACGCCACATGGGGAGCAAGGGGAGCCTATGTTCGAGTCGCGGAAGTCCCCTTTTTCTCTTTATTTTGGACGGCAAGAGAGAGAGAAAAAAATGCTCAATTTTAAACTTTAGGATAATAAGGATATTATTAGCTTTTAATTAGATTTTATGAGAATAATCTTTAGTAGTTGGCAAAGAGAAAATATAGGCTTTTGACTAATTCAAATTTGTTTGAATTAGTAGCCAAGAGTAATTCAAGGTATTGGCCGAAATTTGAACTCGTTGGAGAGGAGTGGACGGCATGAAGACTAGGTGTTAGGGGGGGAGTGCCGAATTCTCTTTAGGCATACTCTCCATCTTTTTGTTTTTCTTTTTCTCCACTTTTGCAAGTAGCCGAAATTCCCTACTTCTCCATCTTTGATTTTCTCTCCTTTCTCATTCTCTCAAAACCGAAACCCAATTGCCATCTTCATCTTTTATTCTTTTTTGATCCTTGGCCGAATAACCTACCCTCCTTCCCTCTCTTTTTCTTCCTCTTTTCACTCAAAGCCAAGCCTTGATTGTTATTGTAATCAACCATAGCCGAACCTACACCCTACCTCTTTGCCGAAATTCCTTTTCTTCCTATTAAACTCTCTTTGGCCGATTAGTAAAGTGAGATAGATCTCTTCGGATTTTCTTTGTCAACTGATTGAAAAGGTAAATGCTCTAGGCCGAATGCCTATTCCTTCCCCTCCCCTTTCTTTGTTGACTTTGATGATGGTGAGAGCCGATTTCGGCACTTGTTAGCAAGGGTGCTAATCACCTGTTTTGAAACCGATTCTGTCTAGGTGCTCCGGGATCTTGAGATCTTCAAATCAAGCCTTCATTTGTTAGCAATCGAACTTGGTAAGTGGTGGTAAGGATCTATTTTAGTAAGTTATTTATTTAGTGTTCGAAAGCCGAAGGCTATTAACATGTGATTGGCGATTATAGGGAAGCAGAAACACTTGGTGTGTGGTGGCTTGTATTCAAAAGACGTATAGGTAAGGTTTCGGGTTCAAGTGACAACCCTTGGGTTTATTTTGGTTTGGCCGAATGGTCAAGAGCACTAACCTTATGTTGGCCGAATATAGGGGCAAGAATAGCTTGGGTGACCGACTGTCTCTTTGGGGATTTAAAGCTTTCGTTGACAACAGGTGTGTACATACACACTTTATAACTATTTAATGTGCTAAAGGTTGTGTATTCTTAATCGGGTTGTGTAGATTCGAATTTAGTACCATAATGGTATAAGCAAGGATTCAGGTAAGTCCTTGTCGTTATGACTTTCTTTATGATGCTTTTGGGAAGCATGACATATTTGGTATATGAGGCTATGGCCAATGGTAAACTCTATATATGTTGCTAAATGAACATGTTGGCGTGATTACTGTTAAATGTATATCTTTGATTGATGTGGGTTAAACGAGTAGAGGGGGAGGTGATATTCGTGTCGACGGACACCAGTGGTTTGGTACCACATTTCGTGACTACGGTCACCAGAGGTTTGGCACCTCCAGAGGTTTGGCACCTCCAGAGGTTTGGCACCTCATAGCGTCTCGTCCCCGTGGCTTAGCACCACAGTGGGTTGGCCCCACAGATGACATTATGGGATTGACGCCAGTGATTTGGTATCACACAATGGGTTGGCCCCATCATTTGATTTGTGACTTTAAGTCACCAGTGGTTTGGCACCACAGTATTGATGGATATTGTGACTTTAAGTCACCAGTGGTTTGGCACCACCAGTGGTTTGGTACCACACGGGGTAGAGAAAGGCGTTTGGATGGCTAGGTTGGGTGCATATTAAACTTGTGCATATTAAATTAATTATGATTTGTGTATGATGTTACATTAAACCGGGAAAAAGGGTTACACATTGGGTCTTGATGACTCACCTTTTTCCTTTAACGTTTTCAGGTGACTCGTAGCTGCGGATAAGGAGCCGGATGGACTCGAGGTGGCCATGCAGTGGAATTGTGGTTTAAATGAACTTGAGTTATTTTCATTTTATTTTCGGTTTTAATTGTTCAAATTGTAATAAGGCCTCCTAATATTTCGTTTGATTATTTTACATGTTTTGGATGAATAGTTTTAACTGCTCAATGATTTTAAAATGATTACACAAGTTTTCTTGAACTTAACGTAAATGTTTTTTTGTGCCATCGGGTACCTTAATGAAACTTGTAACAACATGACCTAATGAAATTTTAACAACAAAGCTAAATGATGTATTCTTTATGCACCTCAATCAAATTTAAACAAGACCATACTTTATCAAAAATAAATGTTTTCTCAAAAACTAAATCGGCAAAATAGATGGTTTTCAAAACTTTTCCTCTGTGACATACCGAATTCGGCCGTAATGTTTGGGCCGGGTTTGGGGTGTTACAATAAGAGAATTGAAGAGAGTGTTCTTACCGATTGATCAAAGTGTGAGTAGAAAAAAATGGTTGAGAAGAAAATATGTGTGAAGTGGAAGATTCGGCTATGGGGAGATGATCAATGATATTCGGCCATGGTGAAAATATTAGGTAGGGAGTGATGTTTGAGAGTTTTTGCAAGAAGAAAAGAAGAAGAAAAAGAAATAGGAGATAGGGTGTTTATATTTCGGTTTTCAAGGATAAAAAATGAACAAAGAAAAAGTCTTGAGGTTGGTGTGCATTCGGCAAAGAGAAGAAAAGAAAAGAAATGAAAATGTCCCTTCAAGGTTGTATGGTTTCGGCACAAGGAGGAAAAAAGCTTGGGGAAGAATGGAAGATGATACCAAAATGGTCAAAAAGAATTGGCCAAAACAAAACAAAAGTTTACCTATTGCTCATGACACATTCGGCTAGGGAGAAGAATTTTGGAGAGAAAAATTTGATACACCAATTCGCTAATGAAAAAAAAAAGACCAAAACTACCTTACCAAAATTCTAGCACAAATTCGGCCATCCCCCTTAGCCCAAAAAACCGTCCAAATGCATGGCCAATTGGTCAAAGTTTGGCCACCCAAACTTTCCAAAACAGCACGCTTGGAATAAGCCTTATGTTCCCCCTACATGCCTTTTCCATTTGATTCCTTTCCCTAAGTTCTATCTTGCCTTTTTCTCTTAGCCATCTTGCCATAAAAATAAAAGTCCAACTTACCATAAAATCAAGCTTGACCGACACTATAAGGAAGGAAAGCAAAAAAATAAAGTTCACACATGCACACAAAGTGATTCGAACTCCTTCCCTCAAATACTACAAGTGACCCCATAGCCTCTTTACCAATAGCTCATTTATGCTAGCTACTTATTCAATTATTTCTATATGCTTCAAGGTCACCTACTCCTATTTCCTTAAAGTGCTAAATTTTCAAAAATTTTACTAGGTCCAAAATAAATCCTGAGCCTTCTCAGGACTACCAAAACACACACATTGGATAGTTTAACTAGCTGAGCACCAAAATAATGCAACATAAAAAAATTCAAATTCTAGGATGTTACAGGCCGAATCTCCTAGCCATTCTTTCCTGCGTTCTTTTCTCAATCTCTCTAAAAGATGAAACTCTTAAGCCTCCATTTGAAGTTCTTTTATTTTCATTTCCGGTTCTTTCACCTTGTTCTCTTTTACGATAGTCATTGCCGAATATTCTCTGCTACTGTGCTAGTGCTGAATTCTCTTAGGTGTTATTCGAATCTTCTGTGTTAAGGTAAGTGGTGATTTCTTCTATTTCTTTATCTCCCCTTTTGGTTTTTTTTGGGAAGCCAAAGCCGAATGGCTAATTGGCTTGGTGAGGCTATCGTTTGGACTTATAATTTTCTATCTTATTGTTTCTCTTTGGGGGGCGCCTATTCCGGGAATCCAAGCTATTTGTATCATCTGAATCTCAAGCCCGAAAGTCATTAATCTCTAAACCCTATCTCTCTTTTCGGGATTTCAAGGTAAGGGGTTGTCTCTTTAGGTTTTTGTTTAGATTCAATTTTCTTTAATCGCTACCTTAACCCTGTGTTGCTATTAAACAACCATATTTCCTTATAGTACCATCTGACAAGATCTTTTGATGGAATCTAATACCGATCAGGCAAAGGAGGGGGTTGGACCCGTAAACCTAGCCCTTAAGTTTAAGAAGCGTACGGTGTCAGCAGTCCGAGATTGGCCACCGGGTTGTGGATCAGCTTCAGAACAGAGTCGTAGGCAGATAGTAGTTTTTCTGCTATCGATAGTGTCGACGTAAAGAGTATTATTTTACGTGTTACTAGGTGTGTAAACCCTCACACACTTTATTTTAATTGTAATATTGATTGTATGGGCTGAAAAGCCAGAAAAGGCCGTGTATACAGTCGAGATACCCTTGTGGGTAAGGCAAGGAGTGCCAGGTATGTAACTATAACAATTTATTGCGAGTTTGGACGTATGTGATAATCTATTGCCTTGATAATATCATGTTGCATTCATTATGATATATATGTTGTGCATTGGATATGGATATGATGATAAAGGGGAAGTGTTGATTATAAGGTCACATAGTGATCAGTGGCTCTGCCACATTTGATTATAAGGTCACATAGTGATCGGTGGCTATGCCACAGTTGATTATAAGGTCACATGGTGATCGGCATTATAACTGACAACATGACTGTCGAGATGGCGTGTAGCGGATGGAGGGTTGATTGTAAAAATCCCCATGGTGTGATGGCAGGTACAGGATGGAGTGTAGAGGATGGAAAAATGCTAGGTTGGGCTGGGCTTGATGCATGCATGTAGTTGTATGATATCATGTATGGGCTAAATATGAGATTGTAGGTCGTGGGCCGTGTTATGTGTTTTGATGGTTTTACACACTGAGTCTCTATGACTCACCCTTTTCCTAACTTTTCAGGTAATCAGTAGACCGTGGATTTGGGAGCCGAGGCGGACTCGTGGAGGCCATAAAGTCTTTTCTTTTCGTAAACTTTTTACTACTTTAATTTAATTTTAATTGGGGATTTTTGATGTAGTAAGGCCTTTCTGAATTGATATTTGGTTTTATTTAATATTTATACCTAAAGCTATGCAAACTTAATCACAGTTTTAAAAGCGGGGTTTTAACCAAAAAGCGAGTTCACAAAATGGATGTTATCTTTCAAATTTCACTTAGTATAACTAAATAATTGATTAATTGAAACTTGGAATTCTTCCTAAACTAGAAAATCTTAGTTTTCAAGACACCATCTTAACTGAAAGGTTTTCAAAACTACGAATTTTCCTAAAGTAGGTGAAAAATCATTTTCACTTCACTCTGTAACATACCAGATTCGGTCGTAGCGTTTAGGCTGGGTTTGGGGTGTTACAGACACTTTATCTCGAAGCAACAAATAATCATCGATTCCACATCTGAAGTTCTGAATCAGAAATCAATTTATGCTAAACCCCTTTTAACTTATAATTCACTGACACATTTCTGAATTTCACAACTTCACTAAATAAATATTTATTTAGGCTCTAATTCAACTAACAACCGTTCATTACTTAATAAGATCAATCACATATTCATCGCTCAAAAAGCACACAAAAGTTTTCCCATTCAAAACATCCGAAATTATAATCATTTCCTCAGATAAGAATCACTTACAGACTCAAAAGTTTTTCGACGATTCGAGCTAACTTTGTCGTGCCAAGTTCGAATCTTTCCCTGACATTAAACATTTTAAACTCTTATAGTCATCGTATATATCACATAACTCTTTTCATACATTTTTTTTAACTATATGAAATCATAAGATATCTCTGTACACTTTTTCATTAGAACACACTTCAAACCATTCGTTAACATAGGACTGAAGATCATAAACTCTTTATTCAACTCAGACGAAACTAGAACTGACATTTCGGTTGATAATGTCTTCATGCAAAAGAAAGCTTCAACATTCGAACTAACTTTAATTTACCACAACATTTCTCAGATAGAATTGTTCCAATAGATATAATTCTGTATTAAATTGTTCCAATAGATATAATTCTATATTAAATCTTCAAGAGTACAAATTCTTCTTCCATACTACCCTTAAATTCATACATGTACGTTCAAAATTTATTTCCAGTTCATAGATAGATTGAAACACATATAACCCAATTAACTTTTCAATCAAATAATTCAAATCATACTAAACCATTGAATTGGTTTTTCCGAAGAAATCTTTTCTTCTCGTTAAAAGGATAACCCCAGACATATCATTATACAGATTTATCTTGATCTTCTATCATTTTCACTTTTATTAATGTCGAACCTTCACGGGAACTAGAAAACTATTTATAATGAAGCTCTCTCATATATTAATCATCGAAACTTTGAATTCTACTGAAATCATCTTAACCAAATAGAAATCATTGGGCCTTACTAGGAACGATTTCTCAACCTTATAATAAATATTATCCCAGCTATTAAGGAAGCAAGAATCAAATATGATTTTAGTAGCAACCATTGCAGAGACACAACTTCTATAACTCTGAGGACGGTACCACTGTACTCTCACATTTTGTAACATCCCAAAATTGGGCCTAGAAGAATTGGGCCCAATAGGCCTTGGGCGTAGGAGTGTTTAAAATTTTTGAGAACAAGAGAATGGCATTATTTCAAGTTGGACTTATTATTTAAGTGAATTTGGAAGGTTACGAGGTTTCTAGAAAGTTCCGGGTTCAAGTTAGGCTATAGGTAAAATTTTGTGTTTAAGACTATTAAGGAGAGATGGTAAGTGGCTTCAATGCTTATGGAAATAAATGAGTAATGTGCTAGCATAAATGAGCAATTGGTAAAGAGGATATAATGCCAAGGACTTTAAGGGAAGAGGTTCAAATCCCATAATGTGCAAATTTTGACTATTATTTTTGTACTCTTTCCCTAAGTGTTGACCAAGCTTGTAAATAAGGAAAGTTGGACTTTTTATTTTTGGCAAGGTGGCTAAGGAAATTAGGAAAGGATGAAGGTAAGGAAAGGAGTAAAAGAAAAGGGAAAGAATAGAGAACATGTTGGCATTTTTCGTGGGGGATGTTTTGGAAAGGTTTTATTTGGTCTATGTTCATCTTTTGGTAAAGATGATAATGGTTTGGAAAAGGGAGAGGGTAGCCGAATTTTGATGGGAGCATTTTGATAGTTTTGGCACTTGTTAGGTCTAATTCCTTTTGGCATCCTTTGTGTTCATTCTTCCAACTTCTCCTCCCATTGCCGCAACTTCAAGTGTAACACCCTAAACCCGGCCCAAACACCACGATCGGATCTGGCATGTCACTAAGAAGATTTAGTAAAACATGTCACATCTTTGGAAAAACATTTGTCGAGTTTAAACATTTATACCGGAAAACTTAATAATTTGGTAATGGATATAAGATAAAAGTTGTATATGATGCCTTTATGAATTAAAAACCGAAATTAGAACATGCCTTAGTTTAAATTTTTATCGAATAATTCAAGTGTCTGAAAATAAAGCCCAAAAACTGAAAATATAAAGCTAATGGCCCATGGCCTTATTACAATGAAATAAAACCCAACTAATCCAAAATTTTAAATATCAATAAACAAAATAATGTCTTTTGCAGTATCCAAAATAATCGCATGAATGGCCACCTTGCGTTCCTCTCCAGCCCGATCCAATACTCTACGTGTCTCCTGAAAAATGTTAAACAACGGGGTGAGTCACGAGACTCAGTGTGCAACCCTCGTGCACCCTCAGATTGGGCCTTAGCCCCACAGATCAGAATAACAGAATATCATATAGTAGAAATTATGTAAAGCCCAAGCCAATCCTAGGTTTCCATCCGCTACACACCACCCTTACCTGCCAGTCACACCATTGGGGATTTCTACAATCAACCCACACCGCTACACACCATCGATGGTAGTCATGCTGCAGTTAGCTGCTCATCGTCAGAGTTGTGACATAGTCACCAGAACAGATCGTGGCAGAGCCACTACAACAGATCGTGGCAGAGCCACTACAATAGAACACTTCCCCTTTCATTAATCTTCCAACCCCGTGCATACATAGAAATCGGCATACACAAAAAAAAAACATATCATCTCAATAGAAACATTCACTTATGAATGACAGAAATCACTAACCTGGTGGTTCGCTTTTACCCTCCTCGGGTTTTCAACCGTTATGCCGGGATTTCGACATTTAACAGAATATAAATAGATTTATATACACATACTAACAGACAATCTAAATGGTATGAGAAGTTACACACCTGATAACACGTAGTACTACTCTCTATGTCGATACCCTCACTAATCAGATCTACTGTCCTTTGTCTACAACTTTGCTCAAAAGTCAGAAGAACGTGAAGATAAGGCCTCGCCTATATTCGGCCAAGGGTTAGTGTTTTACCCGAATTATACGTTTAAATTAACAGATCTCCTTGCCTTGAAATCCCGAAAGTAATACAATCCGAGTGCTACTAAACTCTGGCTTAGAAATCTAAGAGATTGAATCCCCTTCAAATCTCGGAATACCGCAAATAAGAGAAAACACCCGATTAGTTAACCATATAGCCATTCGGCTAAGATCTCTAAAAGCCGGAAAAGATTGAAATCTCACGACGCCACTCTTTTTCTCCTTTATGGCGCCACCTTGCTTTGGGCCACAAGCCCAATTTGTCATTTAAAACACAAACAACTACCTTTAAAGTGCTAGAGTGTCTACACAGAATTTTAGTCAAGACCTCAGCCCATTTCTGAGCCCAATTCGAATCCCTAATTCTCAAATTAACCCATTAAACCTACAACACACAAAATGCACAGGCCCACTAATTCAGGATGTTACATTAAGACAATAGTGGACATTTTCTCTTTTCTTTCTTGTCTTGCTGAAAACACCTAGCCTTTGTAACCAATTATTTTTCACTCATCTTCTCTTGAAAACCGAAACTATTGATCCTTCTTTGTTGTCTTGCTACTAGTGCCAAACCGTGTTCTTCATTTTGGTTCATCCCTATTATTAAGGTAAAGGTTCTTTTTTCTTATTCATGTTGTTTGTTCTTTCTTCTCTTGACTTGGCTAAGCCGAAACTCTCATCCCTTGGCTAAGACGAACCTAGCCACTTGTTATTATTTTAAACTCCTCTTATTCTCTTTTGATGAAGGCCGGATCAAGCCATCCTTTGCTACTACTTATCTTTCTTTTAGCATTGGTTTCGAAAGTTGATTGGGACTCGTTGCAATAGCCAAGGTGCAAGGCAGGATTTTAGAATCTAATAGGGAAGGATCGTGATTGTGGTAAGTGACTCTTGTAAGTGAGTACTTTTGGGATTTTGGAAACTTTAAGAAATCGAGACTAACTTTTGATCGATTTTATTTTTAGGGGGCAACGAAGAGTGGTTCTTTAAGGAATCCTAATCAAGGTGTGTACTCCCGTACTTTCTGAATACATGTTTGAAATGGTGTGTAATCTCACACTTCTCTGAAAATTTGCATGAAATGTTCTGTGATTTGGTCAAAATAATAAAGAAAACTGGAAACCGACATCCGTGATCACTCGGGCGTGCGTAGGTTTATAGTGGTAACCATATTTTTGCAATGAAACAGTTTTGGCCAGTAGCAGTGATGTGACTTCGAAAAATCATGAAAAATAGGAAAAAGGGAATTAGAAAGTGAATAAGATATCGAATAAAAGCTTACTGTGTCTTTTTTGATATGAAAGAAACAGAGAAGGAAACATAATTTTATTTTCTATGATATTCTAATTTTCGTTAAACTGGTTCTGATTGACTTTGTGGTTCCCTGATCTGTCTTGGAAAAATCATTTAAAATTATACAAATTGGATTATGAGTTATAAGTTATATGTATAGATTCCTTATTGAGTCTATTTTCAATATAAATAAGTAAGAGCAATATATAAAAACTGTATAGTGAGATATTTGAATTTTGGGTAAGAGAGGTCAGAACCGTTGGTCAGTGAATCAAGGGAAATTTTAAGAAATAAAATGTACTAAATGGTTAAGCCAAAAATTTTGGAAAAATTGTAGTAAGAAGATATATGAGTCTAGTTTCAAGGAAAATTTATGGATCTAAATTTCGAGCTTCCTAACTCGAGTTATAGTCAATTTAGTCAGTATGAAGCGGATGGACAGTTTCAATTTTTATGCCCGAAGTAGTAGTTAAGTCTAAGTTGTGAAATTACCAAAATACCCTTGGAAGGTAAATTACCGAAATACCCTTGGGTTGCGAGATTACCGAATTACCCTTAGAGGGTCCCTAATGGGCCGATTTGATAAGATGGCCATAATGGGCCGAATTGATATATTGCTTAAAGGGCCAAATTGATATATTGTTAATGGGCTGAATTGACATATATTGTTAATGGGCCGAATTGATGTATTGTTAATGGGCCGATTTGATAAGATGGCCATAAGGGGCCGAATTGATATATTGCTTAATGGGCCGAATTGATATATTGTTAATGGGTCGAATTGATATATATTGTTAATGGGCCAAATTGATATATTGTTAATGGGACGAATTGATATATATTGCTTAATGGGCCGGATTGATATATTGCTAATGGGCCAATTTGATATATGGCTTAATTGGCCGATTTGATATAATGCCCTAATGGGCCGATTTTGCAAAGTGTTAATGGGCCAAATTGTTGTAATAAATCTCTGAGTTATTAATTATCGTTGTTATATTGTAAATATCATGATTTGCTATGTATGATGCATTTACATGACTTTGCATGGGATGGGAAAATCTTGAAGAGAAGTGATTCTGGTGGCACTGCCACAAATATGTTTGATAATTTGATTCGCTATGATTCTGGTGGCTTGACCACAGTTTGAATATATAATAAATGGCTAAATGCCTGCGATTGGTGTGTTGGCGGGGTGGGTTGAGTTGATCCCTACAGGTGTGATGGATGGTACGGGTGGTGTGTTGTGGATGGATCATTAGGTTGGTTTGGGATTGCATTACAATCAAATGAATTATTTGATACTTATTATGTAAAAATGGGCTTAGGCCTAAAATTTTGCTAAATGGGTTTCAGGCCCAGTGGACAACGGTAAGAGGGTTATACACTGAGTTCTAGTAACTCACCCCGTTTCCCTTATTCCTTTCAGGTAATGCTCAGTGACGGGGACTTGGGCCATGGATGACTCGGTGGAGGCCATACTACAAAAACGGTTCTATTTGGACATTGGATTTCTTTTTAGTACACTTAATTACTTTACTATTTTGAGTTAAGGTTGTAATAAGGCCTCTGGATTATTTTTATTTTGCTTTATGTTTGACGTATTTATATTTTGCTCTAAGTACTTTAAATGAGATTTTTCTAAAAATTTAAATAAACATTTTTCTAAAATGGAGATACAAATGGATTTCGTAATCAACTTTCATAAATATTTTAACTCAGAATTCTTCTTTTAAATTATCATCAACACTTTTCAAAAGACATGATTGAAAAATCATTAGTTCAAATTTATTGATTTATCAATCAATCTTCTATTCAGTAATACTTTGTCAAGAATTTTAAATGGAAAATTTGTTTTACTTAATTTTAAATCAATATTTATTTACGTACGAATGAAAAGGACTTAAAAGCATTTTTTTCTCATGTGACATGTCAGATCTGGCCTTAACGCATGGGCCGGGTTTGGGTTGTTACACATTTCAAGCCAGAAGTTATAATCATAATAGACATAGCCATCTCTGTCATATAGAGATCTCTTGCAGACAATCACATGGAATCATAAGAAAACTGAAATAGTGAAATTTCAACATAGGGTGCTATACAGGATATCTGAAAATTACAACCCGTATAGAATGATATCAATTCCGATGCTATCCCAGAAAATGTCCGGGAAGAACAATGTCATTCATAAATACTGAAATCCCCAGTAACAGAAGCAATATAATCTTCACGTATATTCAACAGAACAATAACCAGTAGAAACAGATTATTAACTTCATACAAATTTTACTGTCGACTTTTATATCCACATAATGGAATAAATTATCAGAGAAAGACATAACTATGTCGAACATAACTCAAACAGATTAACGATGCTTTCGTCTATTAATATTTTTAGCTAATGTTCTCATACGATAAGACTTCCTTTTTGAAATTAAACAGTCACATATACATCTGAGGAAAAATGTACATATAGAATTCCCAGAAGGAATCATAGTAAATACCCAATTATAACCATTGCATTCAACTATTAATACGATTCAATCATTATTCATCTGTCTAATTCTGTCATCAGAAATTTTCACATTATCCCTTCACTAACAGAAATCAATTCTAAAAAGCTTTTGGTTAATACTTTCTTTAAAAAACATGCCTGAATAGGTCATTTAATCGTAGTTAACTTCTTCTATAACAATGACTTTGCATAATCTGAATAATCTTCAAAACTATCCAATATCTCTTTAGTACTATCTTCATTAATTGATTCATTCTCTTTTCTGACCATATTACTAATCTTTCAAACACGGACTTCTGTAACTCCACGCTCATGAACTTATTCAATCCAAATCTTACAGATTTCATTATAACATTTTTACTGATAAGGGGGTAAGGGTAGTAACGCCTTAAATTTAATTCGCACATAAATGCACATAACACACACTATCATAAATAGCCAGTTTATTTCTAATTTCACATTCTCAAAACATTTAATAAACATTTGCTTATAATCACTTTTGTTCTTAACACATAGTTCATAAGCCAACTCAAATCACTAATTCACAATCGAAATTCTCATATAGCATCATAACTCAATTGTCATAACTCATATGCTCATATAATTATAACATTTATCAATAACAAAAAAAATGTCATACACTTTGATTCATACCTTTACGAGTGTCAAATCATCACCAATATATTTTCACTCAAACATTTGCGTACACATTCCATACTCTCGGAATTTAGCTCGGTTGGAAAGCATATCTGTCTAATTAAAATAATTTTTGTTAGAGTCGGGAGATATCACACTATCGCGGGTTACATATGGCATGTATAGCTAGAATTACATACACTATGGTAGTCCGAGAACCGACTAAACCATAGCTCTGATACCAATTAAATGTAATACCCCTAACCCTTATCCGTTGCCGAAAAGGGGTTACGAGGTATTACCGGACTTAACTACTATTTTGGGCCATAAAAATTGAAACTGTTCAGCGGCGTCATGTTGACTAAATTGACAATAACTTGAGTTAGGAAACTTGAAATTTAGATCCGTAAATTTTCCTTGAAACTAGACTCATATATATTCTTACTATAAGTTTTTTAGAATTTTTGGCTTAGCCATTTAGTACAGTTTATTCATTAAAATTTCCCCTGTTTCACTGACCAACGGTTCTGACCTCTTTTAACCTAAATTCAAATATCTCATTGTACAGTTTTCATATGTTGTTCTCACTTGTTTCTATTGGAATTAGACTCACTAAGGAATCTATACATATAAATTATAACTTACAATTAATTTTGTACAATTTTGAATGATTTTTCCAAGATAGAACAGGGGACCACGAAGTCATTCAGAACCAATCTCACTAAAATTAAAATATCATAGAATATAAAATTCCTCTACCTACTCTATTTCTTTCATATAAAAACAGACACAATAAGATTTAATTCTATATCTTATTCACTTTCTAAATCCCTTTTTCCTATTTTTGGTGATTTTTCAAATTCACGTCACTGCTGCTAACCTAAAACTGTTTCATTGCAAAATATGGTTAACTAGATTATAACATCTTTACTCCATTTCATTTAAACTCTATACATTAACCATACTTATAAATATACCAAAACCAAATCAAACGAAATCATCAAGCCAAAATATAAATTCCAAGATTAACAAGATGGACAAGCCATTTTCGCATGGCTTATACAAATATATACAACTTCAAAACCAGCAATATCAAAACTAGTCTATACATGCCACATAACCAAATCTCCAAGCATTTATTTACTGAAGCGAAAATTGGATAGTGTGATGAGATCTCCTTCGACTTTCAACCCTAGCAAGTCTTCGAAACTCTATAAACATAGGAAAATTACACAAAGTAAGCTTTGAAAGCTTAGTAAGCCGTAAGCAAATAATTCACCATAGAAACATATATAATTCAATTCAAATAAGCCAAATTTAGTTAATCACATACACATATACAATCACTTTTCTCATATAATCCATGTTCCTCGTTAAGCAACTTCACTTACTCATAATTCACTTACTCATAATTTATATCATCATTCGTAAACTTTCACCTTTCATAGCCTTAAGGCCAAACACTCACACATTCAATAATAGATTTCACATCGATCTATAAATCACTTTCCCATCTCAAAACAAATACATATACATTTGTTCACGTATATACATATTAACTACCAAATTTTCTTTCTTACCATTCAATTCATATAATTCACAAATACATCTGATATAAAATTTTCATTTCAACATCTAAAACTTACTTATTAGATCAAATACACATGATTCATTATACCATCACATATGGCCGAATATACTAGTTTAATGCATTATCATATATATAACCGAACATCTAAAGTTAATTAAATTATCATATGTACTCATATATTTGAATTTAATATAATAACACATATAACCACTTATCTACAAATTCAATTCATCATCACATATGCACATACCTTTGTGGCCGAACATATAAGGTTAATTAAATCAACTTACTTGTTCAATTCCCACATCCATATGAAGTCTTTTAGACATAGACTTGAAATTAATCACTAGTATTAAACCTGCTAGGCAAAAGCCTGAATCACACACCTGATCATTTCATTTTGTTTATCACATTATTCTCCTTTCAACAGTTTTGTTTTTCTCCAAAACCTCTATAACTCCGCACACACAGTGCAAATTTCGTAACGTATCGCACACATAGTGCCGTTACTTGAGAAAGAGTACACATGGTACCATTCAACAGTAATGTATCGCACACATAGTGCCATTACTATTTAATCCGCACACGTAGTGCCTATTTGTAGTAATGTATCGCACACATAGTGCCATTACTATTTAATCCGCACACATAGTGCCTATTTGCAGTAATGTATCAAACACATAGTGCCATTACTATTTAATCCGCACACATAGTGCCATTTAACCGATTTCACACACACAGTGCTCGGTACTCCAGTTCGCACACCTAGTGCCTTTTTAAGAGACCTTTTTTTTTATCTTCAATACACTTGTAATTCCATTACCATTCATACATATTCAATTTATCTCGTGCAAGTACTAACGCATTCGGCATACTCAATTTACATATTTCTATTCATAACATACATATATCTATCAACAATTCAATTGCCTCTTCCATTACCATTACATTCGGCAAGCTCAAACATTTACATTCATAAATATCCAACTCTTCAATTATGTCATTTTCCATTTCCATTTATATACATATCTATTCCTTAACACAAACACATACATTTATCCAATTCATATATTCGATAGTTTCACATATTTACTCATATGTACCAACTCATATTCGGATATTATATACACATACCATTTATTTCATGATACATTCAGCAATAAGAAAATTAAAATGATTACATTTTATATTCATATGTACATTAGTATACAATTGAATACATTTCATCCAACTACTTAAAAACTTACTCAAGTAGTTCCTTGAACATATCAAATACCATCCCTCACATTCGGCAATAGCAAATATAATTGTAAACATTTCAATTCAGCATGAATAATTTACATTTATTTAAAATTAAGAACAACCATTTGCTTATAGACTTACCTCGGATATCGGCGAACGTAAAATCAACTATTCGGCTATTTTTGTCTTTCCCTGATTCAAATCCGACTTTCTCTTTTCTTGATCTAATTTAAAATAAATTAAACTTATTTAATCAATATTCAATTAAATTCACTCAAAAACACATGAATAGGTAATTTTCACTTTTACCCCATCCATTTTACATTTTTAGCTATTTAACCCAAAATCCACAAACCACAAAGTACATCAAATTTCATCATGCCCAAGCTATGCCGAATTTTACCCATGACTATACAAGCCTATATAATTCACTAATTTTACATCTTAGTTCTTCAAACTATTATTTTTGCAATTATGTCCTAATTACTCAAAATCATCAAAAACTCCAATACAACATATGTTAATCTAGCACATATTTATCATAATTCATCCTCAAACAACATAAACAACAAACTATCATCAAAGGCTCAATTCAAAATATTCATCAAACTCAAAAATTAAAGCATGGATCTTGAAGATTTCTAAGCAACGATCTCAAAAACGTAGAAATTATCAAAAACCGAGCAAAACACTTACCTTAATTTAGCTTAGACATAGCCGAACCCTTGTTTGCTCACTCCTTTCTTTTTTTCTTTCTTACAATCGACCATCAAAGATGAAAGAATGAGTTATCTTTCTCTTTCCTCTTATGTTTTTATTATTATAAGTTTAATATAATATATAAATAATAATAACATTTATAATATATAATTTCATATAATATATTCACCTTAGCATCACATGCCGTCCACTATAGTTAAAATTTGGCAAATTACAACTTTAATGCTTCCATTTAAAAAGACATCAAAAGTTTAGCCCTTACACATTAAACTATCAGATTTTCAATTCACACGATTAAGCCCTTTTTAATAATTCGGCACCCAAACAATAAAATTAAATCACGAAAATTTCACACATAATAATTCACACATAATTAAGGCGGAAAATAATATTTAAATATTTTTTAGACTCGAATTTGTGGTCTCGAAACCACTATTCCGATTAGAATCAAAATTGGGATGTTACAAGGGTGTTTCGGTAATTTCGTAAATTGGGGGTATTTCGGTAACTTTCCAAATCGGGGGTATTTTAATAATTTTGCAAATTGAGGGTATTTCAATAATTTCGTTAATCGGGGGTATTTCGATAATTTCACAAATCGGGGGTATCTCAGTAATTTCACAAATCAGGGGTATTTCGGTAATTTCACAAGTGAGGGTATTTCAGTAATTTTGTAAATCAAGGTATTCTAAACAGAGATAACAATGCAAATGGGCCTAGGGCCCATTCTCGGCCCAAATGGGCCCACACGCTCGTGTGGCCCATTTAGCCCAAATCTAGCCACAGATATGAGATTCACATAGTGCAGTCCAATATTTACTACACAATCATACAACTTATCCGATTGGGCCTACGGGCCCATTGGGCCCACATGGCCCCTTTCAGCCCATCGTGGCCCAAACAGCCTAAACCCACAAGAATACTCATGATGGCCTCAACTATCATGTCGAAGCTCCCACACGTGCGCTCGCACGCTCGTGTGGCTACCATCGTCGTGTGACCGGCATTTTGGCATTTGCAGCTCTACAGCTAGAGTAGTGCGAAATACAGACCTGATAGGAATCTGATAGGAATCGGGCGCAAAGGCATCTTCTCTAGCACGAATAGCATATGTTCTTGCAGGTGCTCGTGCCTTAGATCTAACTGCTGTAGCCCTGGTAGTACCTCGACTACCACTAACATTTCCAAGGTGGAGGGGTGGTCTGCCTTTTGAAACATGATTACTAGGCTTTGGAGCTGGTTCTATTTCTTTTTCAACTCTTTCTGGACAATCTTTGAGAAAATGGTCAAGTGAACCACATCCAAAACAAGCTCCATTTCTAGACCGACATTCCCCATTATGAAATTTGTTACAATGTTTACATTTTGGTTTGGGATTACCGACACTACCCACACTGGTCACAGATGGAGATGAAGACCTCAGGTTAGAATGTTGAGAGCCCCGCTCTCTTCCATAATATCCCGTAGAGGTGGTAACACGATCATAATACTTCTTTAATTTCTTATAAGCAAATGATTGTGACTTACCCATAGTTATTTTTCTAGAAAACCGAACCCCCGCTCTCTTCCATAATATCCCATAGAGGTGGTAACACGATCATAATACTTCTTTAATTTCTTATAAGCAAATGATTGTGACTTACCCATAGTTATTTTTCTAGAAACCCGAACCTCTCTTTCAGCTTGTTTCTTCTCTTTACTCAATTCTTTAGCTTTATGTGCTCATTTGGCCAGTACCACAAATTCCCTTATTTCGAGAATTTTGATCAACAATTTTATGTCTCTTCAAAGCATTTACACATATCAGCCTCAAACTGGACTCATTCTCTGGCATATTTACTCAGCCAAACAATTTCTCATTCATATTCAGACATAGTCATATTTCCCTGCTTGGGCTCTAAAAATTATTTCTTTTTCTGATCCATAAATCTCTAACTCACATACTTCTTCCTGAATTCAGCCTGGAAGAATTCCCATATAACATTCTCCCTCAGTACCACCGAAGTTATGGTATCCACCAGTGATAAGCTATATCTTTCAGTAACGATACTGTACATTTCAGACATTCAGTAGGCGTACAAGATAATTCATCAAAAACCCGGATAGTATTTTCTAGCCAAAACTCAGCCCTTTTCGGATTATCATCTACGGTAGCTCTAAATTCTTTCGCCTCGTATTTTTGAATTTTATCTACTGGGGGCTTACCAATTCGAGCGGGTTCAGCACCCTATGGTACCTCGGAACCGGTTAAGGAGCAGGTAGGGGAGGTCGTTATAAAGTGGGGTTTGTTCTTAAATACTGTATAAACCATTCATTCATCATTTGAAAGAAGGCTTGTTTGGCCTCCTCACTTTGGCCCTCAGACACGGGCCTTTCACTACCAGACTCAAAAACGACTCTTTGAACTGAAGCTGAAGCATTCCTCTCAGCTTGCTCAGATTCAGTTCTAGCTCAGTTGGATGACATTACTAAATGATAAACATATTTAAAATGATCAGGAGTCATTACACTATCACAATTTATATAATGGCATGTATAGCTAAACCCGTGTTCGCTACGTTAAGTCTGAGAATCGGCTAAACAGTAGCTCTGATACCACTAAATGTAACACCCCTAACCCATATCCATCACTGAAACAGGGTTACAGAGCATTACCGGAACATTCAAAAACATTTACAGATAATTCATGCAAGTTACTATTCAAATTCTGAAATCATTCGTAACGTCCCTTAAATGGGCCCTTGAGGCCCAATACAAGCAGTAGAATCGAGTCAGGACTTAATCGGAAGCTCTAAGAATTTTTTGTGAAATTTCAAAAATTTTCCAAGGTGCAGGGCTCACACGCCCGTGTGGTCCAGGGGACACAGCCTTGTGACCCTGGGACACGCCTGTGCTGCAGGCCGAGTTCGACCCTGTGTAACTCTCTGACTTGTGCACACGAGCATGCCACACCCCTTGTGCTAGGCCATGTGGTTAATTAATTCATTTCAAAATTAGGTGCAGGCTTCACACGGCCAAGACACGCACCCATGTTCTAGGCCGTGTAGCACACACGGCTGAGACACACGCCCGTGTCTCTGCCCGTCTACTCAATTTTGAGCATTTTATTTCTCAAAATTATGGTGCAGTGGACACATGGCCTAACTACATGCCCATGTACCCTACCGTGTGTCACACACGGTCTAAACACACGTCCGTGTGCCTGCCTGTATGGACAAAATAAAACCATTTCCTAGCCTCATTTGTCACCCAAATTTACCATTTTCCTGCACTAAAACATACCAAACACATTCTAACCATTTCAAGCATTCAAATTAAGCAATTTTCGTCATTCAGCATGGCATATCATTGCTTGCATACATGTTTACTATCTTACCTTGATTCAATCCATGTGTTAAACATGATTTGATCAACTACTTAACATATATATATATATAGCTACCATAGCATGACATTACAAGTATATCAAAACAACTAATACTAGCCATTCCAATGGCTAGGTTACAAACATCATTATCAAGCCACTAAATGCCAAGTTGTCCTATACATGCCATTATACCAAAATGATTTTACTACGTATACCAAAATACGCTAGTTGATAGTGTGACGATGCTCCAATGATCTCCAACCTTCGCAAGCTTCCGAGCATTATAAAACAGGGGAAAATAAAACGAAGTAAGCATTACATGCCTAGTAAGTTCGTATAACGGAAACTAAACTTACCAATCCCGTTTATTAAATCTAAGCATACAATATCATGTTTTCCATCCATTTGACAAAATTGCCTAAACACATGCATCCAATCAACATGTTAGTCACAAACTTTACATATAGATCAAGTAAGGATAGATGAGCTCATCATGCAATATTCTTTCTAGACATTATCATTGCATCCCATAACTCTCATACCATGTCACAAGTTTTATGTCCATTGAATCATTGAAATTCCGATGGATGCTCAAGTGGTACACTCGAGGTGTACGATTCAATAACCTGTAAATTCTTTTTCAAGAGTATCCATTAGGGCACTTAATCAAGGAACACACTCTTGAGCCACATATCATATAACAAGATTACCAGTCCAGGCTAAATCCTTTATATAATGTATGCTTAGAAGAGCTTAATTAGGATTACTAGTCCAGGCTAAACCCTAATCATAACGTACACTCGAGAGGTATTATATCAGGATTACCCGTCTGGGCTAAATCCTTTCTATAATGAGGTCAATAGGATTACTCATCCGAGCTAAATCTCGTTCGCAACAAATGCAAGACCTTATTCATTTCAGGAAATCACATATATATTCATTAGAATTTAATATTCAATCAGGACTTAACCCCTTTTTCACCATTTCAAGCATGTATTAAGTTTTTCATTATAGCATTCAAATAATGTACATCAATATAATTTACATTCCATAAAAACACAAAATTCAATTAAACATATTTACATGCTCGATTAAGTTACACGGACTTACTCCGACACTTGTTCGAGTAAGTAATCTACTAATCCGAAACCTTTTCTTTTTCTTGGTTTAACCTCAAAATTTTCTTGTCTGGATCTATATAAATAGCTATAATAATTAATTTCTCATATTTCATACTCATTTGGACTCAATTTACGTCCTAGGAAAAGTTACAATTTTGCCCCTAACTTTTCCATAAATTCCAATTTCGTCCCTAAGCTCAGAAAATGAAACTTGTGCAATTTACTCGCTATTCCAAGCCTAACCAAAATCCCATTACAAAATTTACAGCACATGTATTCATAAAAATTCAGCATTTTTCTTCAATTTCACAATTTTACATTTTAGTCCCTAAATCGTGTTTTCATCAAAAATCACTTTGTAAAAGTTGTTTATCTATCAACAACCTTTCATTTTCTATCATAAATTTCTAATTTTCAGCATATTCATCCATGACCCAAATTTCATACCTTGATAACTTTTCAAATTAATCCCCCAAATAGATAGATTAAGCTATCCCGGTTTCAAAAAGATCAAAATTACTAAAAACGAGACAAGGAAACTTACCCAATTAAGCCATGAAAGTTTCTTCTCTCTCTCCTAGGGTTTTCATGTGTTTTAGGTTGAAAAAGATGAGAAAATAAGATGACATTTTCTTTTCATCTTTTAATTAATTAAATATTTTTCAAATTCCAATTTAGTCCTTACCATTTTTTTAAATTTCCATGGATGAGTCACAAAAAATCTACATACTTTTCTTTAATGGTCTAATTACCATATAAGGGCCACAAGTTTTGAATTCCATAGCTATTTAATCCTTATAGCTACTATAATTCAACTTTTTTCATTTTATGCGACTTTGTCCTTCTCGTAATTAAGCATATAATCAGTAAAATTTTCTTATTAGAATTTTCACATGACATTTCTAACATATTACAGACCATGTAATAAAATAAAAATAAATTTTATTTTCGGATCAGATTTGTGGTCCCGAAACTACTGTTCCGATTTCACTGAAAAATGGGCTGTTACACCATCAATGTAACATCCTTAAATAGGGGTTGTGGTGTTTAAATTGTTTTTGCATGTGTATAGATTGATTGTGGTATCAATTGAGATGTTCTAGGGTCTAGGTATAAGCCAAGGGTAGGCCCGAGCTGTAGGAAAATTTTTGTTTTTAACTTTTAGTTAAAGGGAGCTGAAGGAGCTAGGGGTTAAGTGTGATTCGTGGGGAATTTATGCACAAGGGAAGCCTGGGTAAAGTGGCAAGGAGGCGCCATTTAGGGCCTTGAGATTGACGCCACATGCAGGGAAGGGAGAGCTCAGGTTCGAGCAGCAGAAATCCCATTTTCTGCTTTGCTTTTTGACGCCAAGGGGGAGGAGTTGTACTCAGCACAAACTCTATCAGATAAGCTTGGAATAAGTCAAATTAATTTGAACTGGTGGCAAGGAGAAAATTTAGGAACTTGACTAATTCAAACTTATTCGAATTTGTGGTCAGGAGAATTTTGTGGTGTCTGCCGAATTTTGAACTCTTGTTGGCAGAGGAGTAATCGGTTTGGGAAGCTGAGTAAGGGGGTGCCAAATTTCCTTAGGTGCTTAGATGTGCATTTTCGGCTAGGCTAGGTCCTTGTGCACCTTGTGAATCAAAAGCCGAAATACCTTTTTGTTTTTGGTACCTGCCGAATCTTCTTTGAAGTACCTAGCTGAATGTCCCTCTAAGTTTGTTTAATTTTATTTTATTTCTTTTCTCTTCTCTCAGTGCTTGGCCGAATCTTCTACTCTCCCATCTCTCTCTTTTTCTTTTACATTCTTGCTTAAAACCAAAAACTTCCCCTTCCCCTTCATCTTTTTCTTTTCTCAAGACCTTGTGCCGAATCTTATTTTTCTTTCTTCCACTTGCCGAATCTTTTCTCTCCCCTTTCACTTTCTTTTCCTTTCTCTTTTTCCACTCTAGCCGAATCTCCTTGCTTTCTTCTAGTTTATTTTGGCCGAATATCAAACAAGGGTAGATCATCTTCGGGTTTTCTTCAATCGGTTTTAAGAAGAGGTAAGTGTCCATGGCCGAAATCCATTACTTCTTTTCTCTTCTCTTTGTCGACTCTTATAAGAGTAAAAGCTGAACTTCGGCATTTGTTGATGTTTTGCTAACCATCTATAGGAACCGATTTCTCTTAGGTTTTTCGGGTTTTTGAAAGCAGTCGATCTACTCTATTCTCTGACAATCGAATTTGGTAAGGCAAGAGGTAAGGATCCATGTTAGTTTAATCACTTTTTTAGTTGTTTGAAAAGCCGAAGGCTATTGAAGTGAGTGTTAATGGTTGCCGACTGTAAGGGAAGGTTCGATCTCACATATTTTGGGTGGTGGCTAGTATTCAAAGAGCATTAAGGTAAGGCTTGGGGTTCCATGCGTTAACTCTTCGGGATTTATTGGTATGGCCGAATGACCTTGTTAATGGTTTTGGGTTTGGCCGAATGTAGGATCAAGGGGATCTAGTGCAGTAGATCGAGTCTTCGGGATTCAGTAGTTGCGTTAGTAACTGGTGTGTAACTTACACACTTTATAACTTGGTAAATATATTAATAACCTAAATGTGTTAAAAGCCAGAAACCTTATAGATCTTGATATGATACCTTGATGGGTATGAGCAAGGATTCGGGTAAGTCCATTTCGATAAGATTTTGCTATATGTTGTTTAATACCATGATCTATGATATATTTTCTGTATGCTTCATATTAAAGCATGATGGTATGATTTGCATAAATTTGGTATTGTTATGGGTGATATGAGAGGAGGGGAAGATTTGATATCCGTGTCTTTGGGACACCAGTGGTTTGGCACCACCAGTAGTTTGGTACCATAGTTGATTTCGTGACTTTGGGTCACCAGAGGTTTGGCACCTCATAGCGACTCGTCCCAGTGGCTTAGCACCACAATGGGTTGGCCCCACATTCGATATGACGGGATTGTCGCTAGTGATTTGGTATCACAACGTGGGTTGGCCCCACAGATAGATTATTCGTGACTTTGGGTCACCAGCGGTTTGGGACCACATTATTATTGGATATCGTGACTTTGGGTCACTAGTGGTTTGGCACCACTAGTGGTTTGGTACCACACGGGGTAGAAACGGAGTTATGGATGGCTAGGTTTGGGTGCATAATGTATTTGCTTGTTTATAACTTGTGTAAGCATGTTGCATTAACCGGGAGGGGGATTATGCACTGAGTCTTGGTGACTCACCTTCTCCCTTATCTTTTCAGGTGATTCGTAGATCGCGGATGAGGAGCCGGGTGGACTCGAGGTGGCCATGCGTTAAATACATTTGGTTTTACATGGACTTTGATTTGGGTATTTACTTCAAATTTCGTTCCTTTATTATTACTATTTGGGTTGTAATAAGGCCTTTAAATTATGTTTTTGAATTATCTTTTACGCTTTAAACTCGACTTCGAATACTACGAAGTAAATTACTGGTTTGATTCAATAACTTGAACACAACGTTTTCTACACTATATAATGCAATGGTTTTCAAAACCTTACCATCAAGTGAAAACATAAATGATTTCCAAATCCAGTTTTCAAAGCACGAATACAAACGGTTTCCCAAAATAACTAAGTAAGAATCACTCGGGTTTAAATAAGACATAAGTGTATTCCAAAATAATGATTGACAAGTGAGTTTTAAAACGGATTTTCGGGATTTCAAGATCAAGTTAAAGTTTCCAACTCCAGCTATACAAATTTTTTTTTAAATGCAAAGTAATACAAGGGTTTTCATTAAAAATAAACCGGTAACTCGTTCTCTTCAAAAAGTTTTCGCTCTGTAATACGTCAGATTCGGTCGTGGTGTGTTGACCGGGTTTGGGGTGTTACAATTGTGGTATCAGAGCCAAGTTCAAAGGCTCGGCTGTGGGCTCGAGGCCCAAAATGTTTTAAAGTATGGTTTTGAAATGGTTTTGGTTGAAATATATGGTTTGAAAGGCATGGCACCGAGTCTCCGGCACCAATCCGCCCAGGTAAGTACCCCTAACTATTGTGCCTGATTTTAGCTGTTATGAGCTTTGAATGACTAGTGATAGTGGGCTACCCTGGAGACTGAAATTTATTGGATTTTATGGACTCGCAAAAACAAAACTCCTTAATAAGAATTGTTCATAAAACTGTGCCTTAATACTAGTGGAATAATGACTGATGCATAAAACTTTTAAATCAGATAAGTCAAGGCTTTATACATGAGCACTCGAGGTCGTGGTCGTAATATGCGTGGATGCGGTCGGGGTAGGATGGCAGTGTCTGAACCAGTGGGGTCTGGTCAAGGGTCAGAAAATGAGATACCACCACCACCAGCAGCTGCAGGTGGTGAGTTTCAGGATCAGATGGGGGATGACGCAGTGTCGCAGGCGATGCTGCGAGTTCTTGAGAGAGTAGCTGGAGTAGGTGGAGGCGCGGGAACTCGAAAATCTGTACCTGAGCGACTCCGAGCCAATGGAGCCGAGGTATTTCGAGGTGTTTCTAGTGTGGCTCCCAGTACAGCTGAGTATTGGTTAGAGGCGACGGAGCGTATCATGGACGACTTGGATCTGACAGCTAATGAGAAACTGAAAGGGGTAGTGTCGCTTCTCCGGGATGAGTCATACCAGTAGTGGCTCACGGTTCGGGATAGTGCTGTAGCGGATGATCTCACTTGGGACTATTTTAAGGCAGCTTATCAGAAGAAGTATGTTGGGTCTAGTTATATTGATGCGCAGCGAAAGGCGTTTCTAAGGCTAGTTTAGGGGAGTAAGTCTGTATCGGAGTACGAGGCGGAATTCTTAAGGTTGAGCCGATATGCTAGGGGTATCGTGGCTACAGAACATGAGCGATGTGTCAGGTTTGAGGATAGATTGAGAGATGAGCTGAGGTTGTTGATTGCTCCACAGCAGGAGCGAGAGTTTGCTGTCCTGGTGGAAAAGGCTAAGGTAGCCGAAGGGGTTAAAGAGTCAGTGAGGCAGAATCTGGATAGGAATAGACATAAGAGAGGTTTTGGATCATCTGGGTCGGCCGGTAATTCTCAGAAAAGGGCTAGGCAGAGTGGGCCGAATCAATCTGGAAGGTCGGTTGTTGCTAATCAGGGACTAGCGCAGTGTAATCAATGCGGGAAATCTCATTGGGGAGGATGTTGGACCGGTGGAAAAGGATGTTTTGAGTGTGGCTCGCTGGATCATCGTGTGAGGGACTGTCTACGTAAGCTAGCCAGGATTCAGTCTGAGGGTCAGGGTCGTGCTCAGTTCAGAAATGAGGGACCGCCACCGCAGAGGGGTCGTGGTACTAGTAGAGGAGGTAATGGTTCTGGCCGGGCCGTGGAGCACTGGGCAGAGGTGCAGGCAATGCTGAGGCAAGACAGCCTGGGTTGGTATATGCAGCGAGGCGTCAAGAAGAGGGCGACGCACCGGACGTCATAACCGGTACGTTCTTAATCTTTGGATTTCCATATACTGCTTTGATTGATGTGGGTTCGACGCATTCATATGTTGCTAGTAGCATAGTAGAGATCATGAACCTAGAATTTGAGACTACTTCTAGGGAGATGACAGTAATTAGCCCTCTAGGTCACTCTGTAGAAGTAAATAAGTTGTATAAGGATGTACCCCTAGAACTTCAAGGGGTAGTGTTTGTAGTTGATCTGATGGAACTGCCGTTTGGGGAGTTCGATCTGATTCTTGGGATGGACTGGTTGGTAAAGTACCAGGCATGTTTGGATTGCGCGGCTAAGCGCATGGTTTTGAAAACAGCTGAGGGTGAAGAAGTGGTTATGATAGGTAATAGAAGAGATTATCTATCCAACGTGGTATCTGCGTTGAAAGCTTAGAAGATGGTCAGGAAGGGTTGTGAAGCGTTTATGGTTCATGTATGTGCTTTGGAGGCTAAGAAGTCTGCTGCAGAGAATGTCCGAACAGTAAAGGAATTTGCTGACGTATTTCTAGAGGAACTTCCGGGACTGCCTCCGGATCGTGAAGTTGAATTTGGCATAGATCTGTTACCCGGAACTGCGCCAGTGTCTATTGCTCTGTATAGGATGGCGCCGAAAGAATTAGTGGAATTGAAGGCTCAGATTCAGAAGTTGTTGGACCGAGGTTTTATCCGGCCAAGTGTTTCGCCTTGGGGAGCGCTGGTACTTTTTGTCAAGAAGAAAGATGGTACAACGCGGATGTGTATAGACTACCGCCAGTTGAATAAGCTGACGATCAAAAACAAGTCGATAGTCTACACGGATCACAAAAGTCTGAAGTATCTTTTGACCCAGAAGGATTTGAACTTGAGACAGCGCAGATGGATTGAGTTGTTGAAGGACTACGACTGCTCGATTGAGTATCATCCAGGCAAGGCTAACGTGGTGGCAGACGCGTTGAGCCATAAGGTTGTATCAGACTTAAGAGCGATGTTTGCTCGTCTTAGCTTGTATGACGATGGGAGTCTTTTGGAAGAATTCCAGGTTAAGCCAACTTGGGTTGAGCAGATTAAGGAGAAACATTTAATGGATGAGGGCTTGAATACTCGGAGGTTGCAAGTTCAGAATGGTGGTTTGGAGGGTTATAGTTTATCCAGTGATGGAGTATTGTGTTTTCAAGGGAGAGCTTGTATGCCGAAGGATGTCGAGTTGAGGCAGAGGATTCTTCAGGACACACATAGCAGCCCATACGCTATGCATCTTAGAGGTAGCAAGATGTACCGAGATTTGCGAGAGCAGTTTTGGTGGCCAGGTCTGAAGCGGGAAGTAACTGAGTTTGTGGATAAATGTCTGACGTGTCAGTAGGTCAAGGCTGAACATCAGTTGCCGTCAGGTTTACTTTAGCCGGTGAAGATTCCACAGTGGAAGTGGGAAAGGATCACTATGGACTTTGTCAGTGCACTACCCCTTACTCCTAGTAAGAAGGACTCAGTCTGGGCGATTGTGGACCGTTTGACTAAGTCAGCTCATTTCATACCGGTAAGGGTTGATTACTCGCTTCAGAAGTTAGCTAAGCTATATGTGGCAGAGATAGTGAGGTTGCACGGTGTGCTAGTGTCGATCATCTCGGATAGGGATCCCAGATTTACGTCGAGGTTTTGGAAAGCGTTACATCAGGCATTGGGTACGCGATTGGATTTCAGTATGGCATTTCATCCACAGTCGGAGGGACAGTCGGAAAGGGTTATACAAATCTTAGGAGATATGCTGAGGGGTTGTGTTTTGGACTTCAGAGGCAGCTGGGAAGAATTTCTACCATTAGCTGAGTTCGCATACAACAATAGTTACCAAGCAAGCATTAAGATGGCACCATATGAGGCGTTGTATGGTAGGAAGTGTCGCACACCTACATGCTGGATAGAGTTGGGTGAGCGTCGGATGTTGGGACCAGAGTTGGTTGCAGAGACTGAGGATAAGGTTAAGTTGATTTAGGCTCATTTGAAGGAAGCTTCGGACAGGCAAAAGTCGTATGCCGATCTCAAACGGAGGGATATAGAGTTTGCTGTGGGTGACAAGGTCTTTCTGAAGGTCTCGCCATGGAAGAAAGTGTTAAGGTTCGGAAGGAAGGGCAAGTTAAGTCCAAAGTTTATTGGGCCGTATAAGGTGTTGAGACGAGTGGGACCAGTAGCCTACCAGCTCGAGTTGCCAGCAGAGCTGAGTCAGATTCACGATGTGTTCCATGTCTCCATGCTTAGGCGCTATCGTTCAGATCCATCGCATGTCGTAGCAGTGGAGGAAATTGAGGTGAGTCCAGATTTGACTATGGAAGAGGAACCAGTGCAGATTCTAGATCGAGATGTGAAAGTCTTGCGTAAGAAGTCAGTTCCATTAGTGAAGGTGCTATGGCAGAATCATGGTGTGGAAGAAGCTACGTGGGAACCAGAGGATGTGATGAGACAGCAATACCCACAACTCTTTTGACCAGGTAATTTCGAGGCCGAAATTATTTTTAAGGGGGGTAGAACTGTAACATCCTTAAATAGGGGTTGTGGTTTCTAAATTGTTTTTGCATGTGTATAGATTGATTGTGGTATCAATTGAGATGTTCTAGGGTCTAGGTATAAGCCAAGGGTTGGCCCGAGCTGTAGGAAAATTTTTGTTTTTAAGTTTTAGTTAAAGGGAGCTGAAGGAGCTAGGGGTTAAGTGTGATTCGTGGGGAATTTATGCACAAGGGAAGCCTGGGTAAAGTGGCAAGGAGGCGCCATTTAGGGCCTTGAGATTGACGCCACATGCAGGGAAGGGAGAGCTCAGGTTCGAGCAGTAGAAATCCCATTTTCTGCTTTGCTTTTTGACGCCAAGGGGGAGGAGTTGTGCTCAGCACAAACTCTGTCAGATAAGCTTGGAATAAGTCAAATTAATTTGAACTGGTGGCAAGGAGAGAATTTAGGAACTTGACTAATTCAAACTTATTTGAATTTGTGGTCAGGAGAATTTTGAGGTGTCTGCCGAATTTTGAACTCTTGTTGGCAGAGGAGTAATCGGTTTAGGAAGCTGAGTAAGGGGGTGCCGAATTTCCTTAGGTCCTTAGATGTGCATTTTCAGCTAGGCTAGGTCCTTGTGCACCTTGTGAATCAAAAGCCGAAATACCTTTTTGTTTTTGGCACATGCCGAATCTTCTTGGAAGTACCTAGCCGAATGTCCCTCTAAGTTTCTTTAATTTTATTTTATTTCTTTTCTCTTCTCTCAGTGCTTGGCCGAATCTTCTACTCTCCCATCTCTCTCTTTTTATTTTACATTCTTGCTCAAAACCGAAAACTTCCCCTTCCCCTTCATCTTTTTCTTTTCTCAAGACCTTCTGCCGAATCTCCTTCTTCTTCCTTCCATGTGTCGGATCTTTTCTCTCCCCTTTCACTTTCTTTTCCTTTCTCTTTTTCCACTCTAGCCGAATCTCCTTGCTTTCTTCTAGTTTATTTTGGCTGAATATCAAACAAGGGTAGATCATCTTTGGGTTTTCTTCAATCGGTTTTAAGAAGAGGTAAGTGTCCATGGCCGAAATCCATTACTTCTTTTCTCTTCTCTCTGTCGACTCTCATAAGAGTAAAAGCCGAACTTCGGCATTTGTTGATGTTTTGCTAACCATCTATAGGAACCGATTTCTCCTAGGTTCTTCGGGTTTTTGGAAGCAGTCGATCTAAGCCCTCTATTCTCTGACAATCAAATTTGGTAGGGCAAGAGGTAAGGATCCATGTTAGTCTAAACACCAACTGGTTCCGACACAGTCATTCTGCCTCAACCACATCCTCGAACATTACGACCACGTCCCCTAGAGCTCATGTCTACGATCGCGCTTTAATCTAATTTAAGAAATTTTATGTATTAGTATTTGTTCCACTGTTTATCCGCAAACAATTTTATGAAAAGAGCTTAATAGTAGTTCTTTCGATCATTCAGAGTTTCAAGTCTTCTACCTTAATTCACAGAAACACATCCATTCAGTAGTATCTACCATACACATTCACTCTTCAAACATTTTCGTCTGTTCCTAACCCAGGGGTATTTTCGTCATTTGTCCTACAGGGGTATTTTGGTAATAAATCGGGGTCAATTTGGAAATCTTAATAAATCAGGGCACTTTGAAATTTCAAAACTTTAGGGTATTTTTGAAAATTTTCTCAAATCAACGGTATGGCAGAAATTTTGGAAATCGGGTTATTTTGGTAATTTCGTAAACCAGGGGTAATTTCGTAAATTTTCCAAATCAGGGTATCTTATTATTTTGCAAAAATAGGGGTTTCTAGCATTTTGAAAAATATCTTAGTGAAAGTCGAGGGTAGGACGGTAATAAAAATTTTTCCCAAGCCAGGGTCATTTTAGTAATTTTACAACCAGGGGTATTTAGGTAATTTTGTAAATCGAGAATATTTTAGAAAAATTTTATAGAATAGTTTTTACAAATCAAACGGGTAATTTGAGGATTTTAAAACTAGGGTTTTTATAAAAATACGGCTAGTCCCTTTCGGGTTTTAGTTATTGGGTTTAGCCCGTGAATAAATCCTCTTGGTTAGGGTGAACCGTCACTACGCACCAGGTAGGATTCGAGTGGAGAGGAGGTGAGTCACTAGGACTGCTTAAATACCAGGCTTCCACCGAAACCAATCCTAGACATGCGCACAATGGTTGCCACACCCTAACTCGGCGACTTAGTCACAGGTTTGTTTAATTAGGCATTTAAAGTTTTATGTAATTGTTGGGGTAAACTAGTCCTATAGTTCAAGTACTTAATATACTAATCTACGTCCCCTTTATACCCTTCTACAAATCATACTAAAAAAAACACACAATAGATAGGGGTACTTACCTGGTGGACTTCGGGTCGGAGACTTAGGTGCCATGCCAGAAAAACCTGCCTACTTCCAAAAAGATTTTCAGAAAACTTATTTGGGCTCGATTTGAAAATGTTGTGGGCTTTAAACCCAAGGCCGAGAGTTTTAAAACCTGGCTCTGATACCAAGCTGAAACACCCCAAACCCGGCCCACGAGCCTCGACCAGATCTGGTATGTTCCTCGAGAAAAACGATTCAAACTTGTTTATTTCTTTGGAAAACTTTGAGTGATTTTAGAGAAAAATTTGATTTGGGTTCAAATTGAAAACATCGTTATTTTCAAAGATTTCGTTTTGTTAAACCTTATTGTTATATTTCAAAACTATAAGTTACCAGTAAAAGTCGAGTCTATAAAATTTACTATTTAATTTGTAAATCATTTGGATTTAAGTGTCAAAACATTTATCACTTATTATTAAGAAAAGTTACTTAAACTTTAAGTTGATAAAAATTCGTATCATAATAACATAATTAAAATGCATGCATAACAGTTCATACTAGTGGCCTTATAACATCAAAAACAAAACCCGAATAAATTCAAAGTACTTAAAATATAAAAAGTCCAAAACAAAATAAATTCTGAGCTGAGCATGGCCACACTAAGCTCCTGCCGACCCGGTCCATCACTGAGTGTCACCTGAAAAATATCCCACAACGGGGTGAGTCAAACAGACTCAGTGTGTATAACCACTAACACTAAGTCCCAATAGTTTATGGCATATCAAATCCTACATATACATATAGCAATTAACTTTAATGATGGAAACCCAAACCCAATCCTATATACCATCCGCTACACATCACCCGTACCAACCATCACACCGTGGGGACTACTAAGTCAACCCTCCATCCGCTACACACCATCGAAGGTAGTCGCAGCAGACGACATGCTCATCGCCCTTATATAAATTGTGGCATAGCCACCAGATAGTTATTTTGTGACATAAGTCACCACATTCAGATATTGTGGTATAAAACCACCAGATCACTTCCCTTTTATATAACACCCATATGCCCCATATGTCATACATATCATGCAATCTCATGCCTTATGCCTTATTCACATTCTTATAGTCTCACATATGTGCCATAACAGATTTTCATGCTATCATAACTACAGTAGTAGTAAGTTACGTACCTGAGTATTATGTACCATTGCATGGTACTCTTAGCCACATCTTACACATTCTTATTAACACATTAAAACATACATAAATCTATTAAGGCTTAGTGTGGGGTACACACCTGGTATACTTAACGCTTCCACTGGAATCCCGAAAATCCCGATCTAATCCTCTAGATCTCAAGTTCCTACATTCGGCCAACACTAAACATTTTAGCTAAAGGCCATTCGGCCAAATGATCAAATCCCGAAGGATTATCGCAACCAAAATCTTACCTTGCTGTCGATTTGATTACTAATCAAATCCCGAAACTTTGTAGTGTTTCTTCCTTACAATCGGCTAGCACTAAATCACTTCACAGGTTAGTTTTCTACTTTTGAACAAACAAGTAACAGATCTAAGTCACTAAATATGGCTTTGGCCGAATATACATGTACACTTACCTGATGGATTTAAATCCCGAAAAGTATCCCTCGGTTATGGTATCTGTCGAAATACCTATAAACCCATGTTAGATCCAATTCTGACATTTAGTCACAAATAAATAGCCCTTGGCTGAATATCAAATATGACTTATCTTGGATATTGAAATCCCGAAACCTCCTTATAGTCGACTATAGCAAACTCCCGAAAGAATCCTTCATAGTTTCGGCCAAAGACATTAATGGGGTTAGAGTCTTGATTTCGGCTAGAAGAAAAGAACTAAAACGATGGCAATAGCATCCTTACCCTTAATATTGAAATTGGCAACACCTTCACTTGAACCCCCAAAGCTTTTCGGCTATGGCCTAGATGTGGATCAACAATTTCGGCTTTTGAGGCTTAATGAGAAATCGGCTAGGGGCTAGGGGTTACTTGAGTATTCGGCTTCCACAAGAACAAAAGGAGAGGAGTATGAGGCTTAGGAGTTTCGGCAATGGTGATATTTAGGGACGGGTTTCGGCTAGAACAAGAAAAAGAAGAAAGATGATGACTTTGGAGAGGAAAAGAAAACGAAAGAGAGGCTACAATGCCTTAATGAAATTTGGCTATTCCCTTTACTAAGCTTGGCCGAAATTCACCTTAAGAGAGTCCCTACACCGGCCACACTCTTCCCTTATCAACTTCCTCATTTTTCTCCTCTTTATCACCTTATTCTAATTAATAAAAATAATCCAACATTAATCTCTTATCTTAGCCGAAATTATTAAAAGATTTTAATCCCAACTAAAGCTCATCCTTTTAGTGTCTTAGTGCCGTCCAACTCCTTTGCTCCTTGCAGCAAAATAAAATTCTTTTATTTGCTCCCCTTGTGACTCGAACCTAGGCCCTTTCCCCTTGATTGTGGCGTCACTTACCAAGGCCTTAAGTGGTGCCTTGCAACCACTTTAACAGGCTGATTATTATGTCCAATTTCCCCTGCTATTTCTCTTAAGGCCTATCAGGCTTAGCTCCCTCTTTGAAATTTGAAAACAAATAATTTTTTTAAGGCATTCACCTACACATTAAGGTTCACAAAATCCATATAACACAATCAGAACACACATAGCCATGCTACTTCATACAATTTAGCATTAATGCATAAGCTATAACCCAGGATATTACACCTTTCGGCCAAACGATTCGATAAAGACCCTTTTCCATACATTTAGCCACACCCACTTACCAAGTTTCTCTCGAAAGTAGGCCACACGATGAAGAGATGATGGAGATGTGCCCCTCGAAACGAGAGTATGCCGAATGGAGAGTCTATAATCGGCTACTAGCAGAATCAATAGAAAGGGTGCAGGTTCAGTTATGAAGAAGAAACATGTACTGAAAGGTCCAAGGAGATTCGGCCAAAGAGGAGAAAAGAAAATGAAGCGCAAGAAAGGAAAAGATGCAGAGAAGGGTTTCGACTTTGGAAGATAGAGTAGCAAAGAGAAGAAGAAGAAAGTTGAACAACAAAGAGGGCATGATAATAGTGCAAGATTCATCCAACACCTACAAGTCAAAAAGAATAGGTGACGCACAAGAAAGAAGATGGAGGTTTCGACTATAGGAAAATATGAAGAGAAAAGAAAGATGAGAGAATAAGAGTTGAAAAATATGCCACGGTTTCTTTGGTAAAGAAAAAGCAAAACGAATGCAAATGGCCAAAATTCCAAGAAGAAAAGAAAACTCTAGCTCCGAAGATGCTAGCCACCAAACGGCACTATAACACACCCCTATGATCGATTGAACCACACTCAAAAGAAAAGAGCCGAGTGCCACAAGCCTTAAGAATTTCTGCACACACCTTAGCTTAGCACTAAACCAATTTGTCCCCCTTTTCAAGCTTCCCACAACCGGCCATCACTTCCACCACTTGAAATCCCTTGATTTCCTCCCCCTTTCACTCCCCTTCACTCATTCAAACCTTGTTGACCCGTTCAAACCCCACAAACACCTCACGTCCACCAATTCAAACGGTTTGACTCCTTCCAACAACCACCTTGGAGAGTCCCTGCCGCAAGCCACCACTTTAGCTCCCCAGACGCAAAATAAAGCCTCCAAGTGAGGTTTGTGGGATACGAACCTCCTCCCTGCTGCTTCCCCCTTGTGACGCCACTTTTCTGCACTCTAAGTGGCGTCCCCTTGCCACTTTACCACTCCTTTTCTTGTGTCATCAAACACATGTATTAATACTTAAGACCTGCCTCTGCCAGCTCTCCCCTAAAGTGTCTAAAAACAAAATTTCTACCAAGGCTCGAGCTTAACCCCAAGCCTTCCCGGGTCCCCCCAAACACATCAAAATAACAACCAAAACATGCCAACACACAGTAACACACAATAATGAAGGGCCCCTAATTCCAGGATGTTACAGTTCCACCCCCTTAAAGAAATTTCGACCTTGAAATTTACCTGGTCAAAAGAGATGAGGGTATTGCCGTCGCATCACATCCTCTGGCTCCCATGTGGCTTCCTCTGAACCATGATTCCACCACAACACTTTAACCAATGGGACCGTCTTTCTCCGCAATACTTTAACATCCCTGTCTATGATCTGCACTGGTTCCTCTTCAAAGGATAAATCAGGTCTTACCTCGATTGTTTTCCACCGGCACAATGTGAGATGGGTCCGAACGATAGCGTCTTAGCATCGAGACATGAAATACATCATGTATCTGCCCCAATTTCGGAGGTAACTCTAGCTGATAAGCCACTGGTCCTACACGTTTCAACACACGATAAGGCTCGATGAATCTAGGGCTCAGCTTGCCCTTTCAACCAAACCTTAAGACTTTCTTCCACGGTGAAACTTTTTGAAAAAACTGATCACCCACTGCAAATTCTATATCCTTACGCTTCAGATCAACGTAAGATTTCTGTCTGTCGAAAGCTTCCTTCAACCGTGTCCGAATCAACTTAACCTTTTCTTCTGTTTCAGCAACCAACTCCGGACCCAACATCTGACGCTCGCCCAACTCTGCCCAACAAGTAGGAGTGTGACATTTCTAACCAAACAACGCTTCATAGGGCGCCATCTCAATACTAGACTGGTAGCTGTTGTTGTATGCGAATTCTACCAACGGTAGGAACTCCTCCCAACTACCCCTGAAGTCAATGACACAGCCTCTCAACATGTCTTCCAAGATCTGAATTACCCTTTCCGACTAACCATCAATCTGTGGATGAAACGCTATGCTAAAATCCAATCTCGTACCCAACGTGTGATGCAACGCCTTCCAAAACCTCGACGTAAACCTGGGGTCTCTGTCAGATATAATAGACATAGGTACCCCATGCAACCTCACAATCTCCGCCACATAAAGTTTGGCTAACTTTTGTAACGAATAATCAACCTGAACCGGTATGAAGTGAGCGGACTTCGTCAACCGATCGACAACTACCCACACTGAATCTTTCTTCGTGGGCATAAGGGGTGGCCCACTCACAAAGTCCATCGTTATCCTCTCCCACTTCCAAAGTGGAATCTTTACTGACTGTAGCAACCTCGAAGGCAATTGATGTTCCGCTTTCACCTGCTGACACGTCAAGCATTTACCCACATACTCAGTCACTTCCTGCTTCAGACCCGGCCACCAAAACTGTTCACGCAGATCCCTATACATCTTACTTCCACCAGGATGCATAGTGTATGGGCTACTATGCGCTTTCTGTAGAATCTTCCGTCTTAATTCAGAATCCTTCGGCATGCAAGCCCTTCCCCGAAAACATAATACCCCATCACTGTTCACACTAAAATCTACTGTCTCACCACCTGCTACTAGCCGAAATTTCACTCTCAACAATTCATCAGACAATTGCTTCTCTTTTATCTGACTGATCCAAGAAGGTTTCACTTGAAGTTCAGCTAATAAACTCCCATCATCATACAAGCTGAGATGAGCAAACATTGCCCTCAAGTCTAAGATCACCCTACGGCTTAACGCGTCTGCCACTACATTAGCTTTACCCGGGTGGTACTCAATCGAATAGTCATAGTCCTTTAACAACTCGATCCACCTCTGCTTCCTTAAATTCAACTTCTTCTGGGTAAGGAGATATTTTAGGCTCTTGTGGTCTGTATAAATGATGGATTTCTCCCCATACAGATAATGTCTCCAGATCTTCAATGCAAACACTACTGCAGCCAACTCCAGATCATGCGTGGGATAATTCACTTCATGTGGTCTCAATTGCCGAGACGCATATGCCACCACTTTCCCTTCTTGCATCAACACACACCCCAACCTTGTGTGTGACGCATCACAGTAAACGACAAACTCCTTCCCATCCTCAGGCTGAATCAGTACTGGAGCCTCAGTCAAGATCCTCTTCAGCTTCTCAAAGCTTTCCTGTTGCTTATCTGACCAGACAAAAGGTATCCCTTTTCGTAACAACTTGGTTAATGGTGCGGCTATTAGTGAGAATCCCTCAACAAACCTCCTGTAATACCCAGCCAACCTAAGAAAACTCTGAATTTCTGCCACAGACTTAGGCAGTTTCCAATCCAACACGGTCTCAATTTTTCGGGGATCAACCCTAATCCCCTCAACAAACTAAACATGTCCCAGAAAGGTAACTTCCCTTAGCCAGAATTCACACTTACTGAATTTGGCGTACAACTGTTTCTCTCTCAGAATTTGCAAAACCACCTGAAGATGCGAATCATGCTCCTCTTTTGAACTTGAATAGACCAAAGTATCGTCTATGAACACCACGATAAATTGGTCTAGATAGGGTTGGAATACCCGGTTCATCATGTCCATAAAAGCAGCTGGTGCATTCGTCAACCCAAATGGCATCACCAAGAACTCGTAGTGCCCATAACGAGTTCGGAAAGCTGTTTTATGGATATCTACCTCCTTGACCTTAAGTTGGTGATAACCTGACCTCAAGTCTATCTTTGAAAAGACCGAAGCGCCTCGCAACTGATCGAACAGATCGTCTATCCTAGGCAACGGGTACTTGTTCTTAATCGTCAACTTGTTCAACTACCTATAATCAATGCACATCCGCATCGACCCGTCCTTGTAACATCCTTAAACAGGGGCTGTGGTGTTTAAATTGTTTTTGCATGTGTATAGATTGATTGTGGTATCAATTGAGATATTCTAGGGTCTAGGTATAAGCCAAGGGTTGGCCCGAGCTGTAGGAAAATTTTTGTTTTTAAGTTTTAGTTAAAGGGAGCTGAAGGAGCTAGGGGTTAAGTGTGATTCGTGGGGAATTTATGCACAAGGGAAGCCTGGGTAAAGTGGCAAGGAGGCGCCATTTAGGGCCTTGAGATTGACGCTACATGCAGGGAAGGGAGAGCTCAGGTTCGAGCAGCAGAAATCCCATTTTCTGCTTTGCTTTTTGACGCCAAGGGGGAGGAGTTGTGCTCAGCACAAACTCTGTCAGATAAGCTTGGAATAAGTCAAATTAATTTGAACTGGTGGCAAGGAGAGAATTTAGGAACTTGACTAATTCAAACTTATTCGAATTTGTGGTCAGGAGAATTTTGAGGTGTCTACCGAATTTTGAACTCTTGTTGGCAGAGGAGTAATCGGTTTGGGAAGCTGAGTAAGGGGGTGCCGAATTTCCTTAGGTGCTTAGATGTGCATTTTCGACTAGGCTAGGTCCTTGTGCACCTTGTAAATCAAATGCCGAAATACCTTTTTGTTTTTGGCACATGCCGAATCTTCTTGGAAGTACCTAGCCGAATATCCCTCTAAGTTTCTTTAATTTTATTTTATTTCTTTTCTCTTCTCTCAGTGCTTGGCCGAATCTTCTACTCTCCCATCTCTCTCTTTTTCTTTTACATTCTTGCTCAAAACCGAAAACTTCCCATTCGCCTTCATCTTTTTCTTTTCTCAAGACCTTGTGTCGAATCTTTTTCTTCTTTCTTCCACCTGCCGAATCTTTTCTCTCCCCTTTCACTTTCTTTTCCTTTCTCTTTTTCCATTCTAGCCGAATCTCCTTGCTTTCTTCTAGTTTATTTTGGCCGAATATCAAACAAGGGTAGATCATCTTCGGGTTTTCTTCAATCAGTTTTAAGAAGAGGTAAGTGTCCATGGCCGAAATCCATTACTTCTTTTCTCTTCTCTCCGTCGACTCTCATAAGAGTAAAAGCCGAACTTCGGCATTTGTTGATGTTTTGCTAACCATCTATAGGAACCGATTTCTCCTAGGTTCTTTGGGATTTTGGAAGCAGTCGATCTAAGCCCTCTATTCTCTGACAATCGAATTTGGTAAGGCAAGAGGTAAGGATCCATGTTAGTTTAATCACTCTTTTAGTTGTTTGAAAAGCCGAAGGCTATTGAAGTGAGTGTTAATGGTTGCCGACTGTAGGGGAAGGTTCGATCTCACATATTTTGGGTGGTGGCTAGTATTCAAAGAGCATTAAGGTAAGGTTTGGGGTTCCATGCGTTAACTCTTCAGGATTTATTGGTATGGCCAAATGACCTTGTTAATGGTTTTGGGTTTGGCCGAATGTAGGATCAAGGGGATCTGGTGCAGTAGATCGGGTCTTCGGGATTCAGTAGTTGGGTTAGTAACAGGTGTGTAACTTACACACTTTATAACTTGGTAAATATATTAATAACCTAAATGTGTTAAAAGCCGGAAACCTTATAGATCTTGATATGATACCTTGATGGGTATGAGCAAGGATTCGGGTAAGTCCGTTTCGATAAGATTTTGCTGTATGTTGTTTAATACCATGATCTATGATATATTTGTTGTATGCTTCATATTAAAGCATGATGGTATGATTTGCATAAATATGGTATTATTATGGGTGATATGAGAGGAGGGGAAGATTTGATATCCGTGTCTTTGGGACACCAGTGGTTTGGCACCACCAGTAGTTTGGTACCATAGTTGATTTCGTGACTTTGTGTCACCAGAGGTTTGGCACCTCATAGCGACTCGTCCCAGTGGCTTAGCACCACAGTGGGTTGGCCCCACATTCGATATGACGGGATTGTCGCCAGTGATTTGGTATCACAACGTAGGTTGGCCCCACAGATGGATTATTCGTGACTTTGGGTCACCAGTGGTTTGGCACCACATTATTATTGGATATCGTGACTTTGGGTCACTAGTGGTTTGGCACCACTAGTGGTTTGGTACCACACGGGGTAGAAACGAAGTTATGGATGGCTAGGTTTGGGTGCATGATGTATTTGTTTGTTTATGACTTGTGTAAGCATGTTGCATTAACCGGGAGGGGGATTATGCACCGAGTCTTGGTGACTCACCTTCTCCCTTATCTTTTCAGGTGATTCGTAGATCGCGGATGAGGAGCCGGGTGGACTCGAGGTGGCCATGCGTTAAATACATTTGGTTTTACATGGACTTTGATTTGGGTATTTACTTCAAATTTCGTTCCTTTATTATTACTATTTGGGTTGTAATAAGGCCTTTAAATTATGTTTTTGAATTATCTTTTACGCTTTAAACTCGACTTCAAATACTACGAAGTAAATTACTGGTTTGATTCAATAACTTGAACACAACATTTTCTACACTATATAACGCAATAGTTTTCAAAACCTTACCATCGAGTAATACAATTCACTTGATAACAAGTCAACATAAATGATTTCCAAATCCAGTTTTCAAAGCTCAAATACAAACAGTTTCCCAAAATAACTACGTAAGAATCACTCGGGTTTAAATAAGACATAAGTGTATTCCAAAATAATGATTGACAAGTGAGTTTTAAAACGAATTTTCGGGATTTCAAGATCAAGTTAACATTTCCAACTCTAGCTATACAAATTTTTTTAAATGCAAAGCAATACGGGGGTTTTCATTAAAAATACACCGGTAACTCGTTCTCTTCAAAAAGTTTTTACTCTGTAATACGTCAGATTCGGTCGTGGTGTGTTGACCGGGTTTGGTGTGTTACAATTGTGGTATCAGAGCCAAGTTTAAAGGCTCGGGTGTGGGCCCGAGGCCCAAAATGTTTTAAAGTATGGTTTTGAAATGGTTTTGGTTGAAATATATGGTTTGAAAGGCATGACACCGAGTCTCCGGCACCAATCCGCCCAGGTAAGTACCCCTAACTATTGTGCCTGATTTTAGCTGTTATGAGCTTTGAATGACTAGTGATAGTGGGCTACCCTAGAGACTGAAATTTATAGGATTTTAAGGACTCGTGAAAACAAAACTCCGTAGTAAGAATTGTTCATAAAACTGTTCCTTAATACTAGTGGAATAATGACTGATGCATAAAACGTTTAAATCAGATAAGTCAAGGCTTTAGACATGAGCACTCGAGGTCGTGGTCGTAATACGCGTGGACGCGGTCGGGGTAGGATGACAGTGTCTGAACCAGTGGGGTCTGGTCAAGGGTCAGAAAATGAGATACCGCCACCACCACCAACTGCAGGTGGTGAGTTTCAGGATCAGACGGGGGATGACGCAGTGTCGCATGTGATGCTGAGAGTTCTTGAGGGAGTGGCTGGAGTAGGTGGAGGCGCGGGAGCTCGGAAATCTGTACCCGAGCGACTCCGAGCAAATGGATCCGAGGTATTTCGAGGTGTTTCTGGTTTGGCTCCCAGTACGGCTGAGTATTGGTAAGAGGCAACGGAGCGGATCATGGATGACTTGGATCTGACCGCTGAGGAAAAACTGAAAGGGGTAGTGTCACTTCTCCGGGATGAGTCATACCAGTGGTGGCTCACGGTTCGGGATAGTGCTGCAGCGGATGATCTCACTTGGGACGATTTTAAGGCAACTTATCAGAAGAAGGATGTTGGGTCTAGTTATATTGATGCGCAGCGAAAGGCGTTTCTGAGGCTAGTTCAGAGGAGTAAGTCTGTATTGGAGTACGAGGCGGAATTCTTAAGGTTGAGCCGATATGCTAGGGGTATCGTGGCTACAGAACATGAGCGATGTGTCAGGTTTGAGGATGGATTGAGAGATGAGCTGAGGTTGTTGATTGCTCCACAGCAGGAGCGGGAGTTTGCTGTCCTGGTGGAAAAGGCTAAGGTAGCCGAAGGGGTTAAGGAGTCAGTGAGGCAGAATCTGGATAGGAATAGACATAAGAGAGGTTTTGGATCATCTGGGTCGGCCGATAATTCTCAGAAAAGGGCTAGGCAGAGTGGGCCGAATCAATCTAGAAGGTCGGTTGCTGCTAATCAGGGACCAGCGCAGTGTAATCGATGCGGGAAATCTCATTGGGGAGGATGTTGGACCGGTGGAAAAGGATGTTTTGAGTGTGGCTCGCTGGATCATCGTGTGAGGGACTGTCCACGTAAGCTAGCTAGAATTCAGTTTGAGGGTCAGGGTCGTGCTCAGTTTAGAAATGAGGGACCACCACCGCAGAGGGGTCGTGGTACTGGTAGAGGAGGTAATGGTTCTGGCCGGGGCCGTGGAGCACCGGGCAGAGGTGCAAGCAACGCTGAGGCAAGACAGCCTGGGTTGGTATATGCAGCGAGGCGTCGAGAGGAGGGTGACGCACCGGATGTCATAACCGGTACGTTCTTAATCTTTGGATTTCCATATACTGCTTTGATTGATGTGGGTTCGACGCATTCATATGTTGCTAGTAGCATAGTAGAGACCATGAACCTAGACTTTGAGACTACTTCTTGGGAGATGACAGTAATTAGCCCTCTAGGTCACTCTGTAAAAGTAAATAAGCTGTATAGGGATGTACCCTAGAACTTCAAGGGGTAGTGTTTGTAGCTGATCTGATGGAACTGCCGTTTAGGGAGTTCGATCTGATTCTTGGGATGGACTGGTTGGTAAAGTACCAGGCAAGTTTGGTTTGCGCGGCTAAGCGCATGGTTTTGAAAATGGCTGAGGGTGAAGAAGTGGTTATGATAGGTAATAGAAGAGATTATCTATCCAACGTGGTATCTGCTTTGAAAGCTGAGAAGATGGTCAAGAAGGGTTGTGAAGCGTTTATGGTTCATGTATGTGCTTTGGAGGCTAAGAAGTCTGCTGTAGAGAATGTCCGAATAGTAAAGGAATTCGCTGACGTATTTCCAGAGGAACTTCTGGGACTGCCTCCGGATCGTGAAGTTAAATTTGGCATAGATCTGTTACCCGGAACTGCGCCAGTGTCTATTGCTCCGTATAGGATGGCGCCGAAGGAATTAGTGGAATTGAAGGCTCAGATCCAAGAGTTGTTGGACCGAGGTTTTATCCGGCCAAGTGTTTTGCCTTGGGGAGCGCCGGTACTCTTTGTCAAGAAGAAAGATGGTACAATGCGGATGTGTATAGACTACCGCCAGTTGAATAAGCTGACGATCAAAAACAAGTATCCGTTGCCGAGAATAGATGACTTATTTGATCAGCTTAAGGGTGCATCGGTTTTCTCAAAGATTGATTTAAGGTCTGGGTATCATCAGTTGAAGGTGAAAGAGGCTGATATCCATAAGACAGCGTTTCGCACTCGGTATGAACACTATGAGTTTCTGGTAATGCCGTTTGGGTTGACTAACACACCGGCAGCGTTCATGGACATGATGAATCGGGTATTCCAACAGTATTTGGATCAGTTCGTCGTGGTATTTATAGACGACATCTTGGTATACTCAAAGTCAGAGAAGGATCATGATGCTCATTTGCGAATAGTGTTGCAGATTTTAAGGGAAAAGCAATTATTTGCCAAATTTAGCAAGTGCGAGTTTTGGCTTAGGGAGGTGACTTTCTTGGGTCACGTAGTATCCGCTGAGGGGGTTAGAGTGGATCCTCGAAAGATCGAGGCAGTGTTGGATTGGAAACCGCCTAAGTCAGTGGCAGAAATTCGGAGTTTTCTAGGTTTGGCTGGGTATTACCGAAGATTTGTAGAGGATTTTCTTTGATTGCAGCACCTATGACTAAGTTATTGAGGAAAGGAGTTCCGTTTGTGTGGACTGAGAAGCAGCAAGAAAGTTTCGACAAGTTGAAGAAGATTTTGACTGAAGCTCCGGTTTTGATTCAGCCTGAGGCAAGAAAGAAATTCACGGTATACTGTGATGCATCACATACTGGCTTGGGATGTGTGCTGATACAGGAAAGGAAAGTAGTGGCTTATGCATCTCGACAGTTGAGACCACATGAGGTTAATTATCCGACGCATGACTTGGAATTAGTTGTAGTGGTTTTTGCTTTAAAGATATGGAGACATTAGTTGTACGGAGAGAAGTCGATAGTCTACACGGATCACAAAAGTCTGAAGTATCTTTTGACCCAGAAGGATTTGAACTTGAGACAGCGCAGATGGATTGAGTTGTTGAAGGACTACGACTGTTCGATTGAGTATCATCCAGGCAAGGCTAACATGGTGGCAGACGCGTTGAGCCGTAAGGTTGTATCAGACTTAAGAGCGATGTTTGCTCGTCTTAGCTTGTATGACGATGGGAGTCTTTTGGCGGAATTGCAGGTTAAGCCGACTTGGGTTGAGCAGATTAAGGAGAAATAGTTAATGGATGAGGGCTTGAATGCTCGGAGGTTGCAAGTTCAGAATGTTGGTTTGGAGGGTTATAGTTTGTCCAGTGATGGAGTATTGTGTTTTCAAGGGAGAGCTTGTATGCCGAAGGATGTCGAGTTGAGGCAGAGGATTCTTCAGGACACACATAGCAACCCATACGCTATGCATCCTGGAGGTAGCAAGATGTATCGGGATTTAAAAGAGCAGCTTTGGTGGCCAGGTCTGAAGCGGGAAGTAACTGAGTTTGTGGGTAAATGTCTGACGTGTCAGCAGGTCAAGGCTGAACATCAGTTGCCGTCAGGTTTACTTCAGCCGGTGAAGATTCCACAGTGGAAGTGGGAAAGGATCACTATGGACTTTGTCTGTGGATTACCCCTTACGCCTAGTAAGAAGGACTCGATTTGGGTGATTGTGGATCGTCTGACTAAGCCAGCTCATTTCATACCGGTAAGGGTAGATTACTAGCTTCAGAAGTTAGCTAAGCTATATGTGGCAGAGATAGTGAGGTTGCACAGTGTACCGATGTCGATCATCTCGGATAGGGATCCCAGATTCACGTCGAGGTTTTGGAAAGCGTTGCATCAGGCTTTGGGTACACGGTTGGATTTCAGTACGGCATTTCATCTATAGTCTGACAGGCAGTCGGAAAGGGTTATACAAATCTTAGAGGATATGCTGAGGGGTTGTGCTTTGGACTTCAGAGGCAGCTGGGAAGAATTTCTACCATTAGCTGAGTTCGCATACAACAATAGTTACCAGGCAAGCATTAAGATGGCACCATATGAGGCGTTGTATGGTAGGAAGTGTCGCACACCTACATGCTGGACAGAGTTGGGTGAGCGTCGAATGTTGGGACCAGAGTTGGTTGCAGAGACTGAGGATAAGGTTAAGTTGATTTAGGCTCATTTGAAGGAAGCTTCAGACAGGCAAAAGTCGTATGCCGATCTCAAACAGAGGGATATAGAGTTTGCTGTGGGTGACAAGGTCTTTCTGAAGGTCTTGCCATGGAAGAAAGTGTTGAGGTTCGGAAGGAAGGGCAAGTTAAGTCCAAGGTTTATTGGGCCGTATAAGGTGTTGAGACGAGTGGGACCAGTAGCTTACCAGCTCGAGTTGCCAGCAGAGCTGAGTCAGATTCACGATGTGTTCCATGTCTCCATGCTTAGGCGCTATCGTTCAGATCCATCGCATGTCGTAGCAGTGGAGGAAATTGAGGTGAGTCCAGATTTGACTATGGAAGAGGAACCAGTGCAGATTCTAGATCGAGATGTGAAAGTCTTGCGTAAGAAGTCAGTTCCATTAGTGAAGATGCTATGGCGGAATCATGGTGTGGAAGAAGCTACCTGGGAACCAGAGGATGTGATGAGATAGTAATACCCTCAACTCTTTTGACCAGGTAATTTCGAGGCCGAAATTATTTTTAAGGGGGTAAACTGTAACATCCTTAAATAGGGGCTGTGGTGTTTAAATTGTTTTTGCATGTGTATAGATTTATTGTGGTATCAATTGAGATGTTCTAGGGTCTAGGTATAAGCCAAGGGTAGGCCCTAGCTGTAGGAAAATTTTTGTTTTTAAGTTTTAGTTAAAGGGAGCTGAAGGAGCTAGGGGTTAAGTGTGATTCATGGGGAATTTATGCACAAGGGAAGCCTGGGTAAAGTGGCAAGGAGGCGCCATTTAGGGCCTTGAGATTGACTCCACATGTAGGGAAGGGAGAGCTCAGGTTCGAGCAGCAGAAATCCCATTCTCTGCTTTGCTTTTTGACGCTAAGGGGGAAGAGTTGTGCTCAGCACAAACACTGTCAGATAAGCTTGGAATAAGTCAAATTAATTTGAACTGGTGGCAAGGAGAGAATTTAGGAACTTGACTAATTCAAACTTATTCGAATTTGTGGTCAGGAGAATTTTGAGGTGTCTGCCGAATTTTGAACTCTTGTTGGCAAAGGAGTAATCGGTTTGGGAAGCTGAGTAAGGGGGGTGCCGAATTTCCTTAGGTGCTTAGATGTGCATTTTCGGCTAGGCTAGGTCCTTGTGCACCTTGTGAATCAAAAGCTGAAATACCTTTTTGTTTTTGGCACCTGCCGAATCTTCTTAGAAGTACCTAGCCGAATGTCCCTCTAAGTTTCTTTAATTTTATTTTATTTCTTTTCTCTTCTCTCAGTGCTTGGCCGAATCTTCTACTCTCCCATCTCTCTCTTTTTTCTTTTACATTCTTGCTCAAAACCGAAAACTTCCCCTTCCCCTTTGCCTTCATCTTTTTCTTTTCTCAAGACCTTGTGCCGAATCTTCTTCTTCTTTCTTCCACTTGCCGAATCTTTTCTCTCCCCTTTCACTTTCTTTTCCTTTCTCTTTTTCCACTCTAGCTAAATCTCCTTGCTTTCTTCTAGTTTATTTTGGCCGAATATCAAACAAGGGTAGATCATCTTCGGGTTTTCTTCAATCGGTTTTAAGAAGAGGTAAGTGTCCATGGCCGAAATCCATTACTTCTTTTCTCTTCTCTCTGTCGACTCTCATAAGAGTAAAAGCCGAACTTCGGCATTTGTTAATGTTTTGCTAACCATCTATAGGTTCTTCGGGTTTTTGGAAGCAGTCGATCTAAGCCCTCTATTCTCTGACAATCGAATTTGGTAAGGTAAGAGGTAAGGATCCATGTTAGTTTAATCACTCTTTTAGTTGTTTGAAAAGCCGAAGGCTATTGAAGTGAGTGTTAATGGTTGCCGGCTGTAGGGGAAGGTTCGATCTCACATATTTTGGGTGGTGGCTAGTATTCAAAGAGCATTAAGGTAAGGTTTGGGGTTCCATGCGTTAACTCTTTGGGATTTATTGGTATGGCCGAATGACCTTGTTAATGGTTTTGGGTTTGGCCGAATGTAGGATCAAGGGGATCTGATGCAGTAGATCGGGTCTTCGGGATTCAGTAGTTGCGTTAGTAACAGGTGTGTAACTTACACACTTTATAACTTGGTAAATATATTAATAACCTAAATGTGTTAAAAGCCGGAAACCTTATAGATCTTGATATAATACCTTGATGGGTATGAGCAAGGATTCGGGTAAGTCCGTTTCGATAAGATTTTGCTATATGTTGTTTAATACCATGATCTATGATATATTTGCTGTATGCTTCATATTAAAGCATGATGGTATGATTTGCATAAATATGGTATTGTTATGGGTGATATGAGAGGAGGGGAAGATTTGATATCCGTGTCTTTGGGACACCAGTGGTTTGGCACCACCAGTAGTTTGGTACCACAGTTGATTTCGTGACTTTGGGTCACCAGGGGTTTGGCACCTCATAGCGACTCGTCCCAGTGGCTTAGCACCACAGTGGGTTGGCTCCACATTCGATATGACGGGATTGTCGCTAGTGATTTGGTATCACAACGTGGGTTGGCCCCACAGATGGATTATTCGTGACTTTGGGTCACCAGTGGTTTGGCACCACATTATTATTGGATATCGTGACTTTAGGTCACCAGTGGTTTGGCACCACTAGTGGTTTGGTACCACACGGGGTAGAAACAGAGTTATGGATGGCTAGGTTTGGGTGCATGATGTATTTGCTTGGTTATGACTTGTGTAAGCATGTTGCATTAACCAGGAGGGGGATTATGCCCTGAGTCTTGGTGACTCACCTTCTCCCTTATCTTTTCAGGTGATTTGTAGATCGCGGATGAGGAGCCGGGTGGACTCGAGGTGGCCATGCGTTAAATACATTTGGTTTTACATGGACTTTGATTTGGGTATTTACTTCAAATTTCGTTCCTTTATTATTACTATTTGGGTTGTAATAAGGCCTTTAAATTATGTTTTTGAATTATCTTTTACGCTTTAAACTCGACTTCGAATACTACGAAGTAAACTACTGGTTTGATTCAATAACTTGAACACAACGTTTTCTACACTATATAACGCAATGGTTTTCAAAACCTTACCATCGAGTAATACAATTCACTTGATAACAAGTCAACATAAATGATTTCCAAATCCAGTTTTCAAAGCTCGAATACAAACGGTTTCCCAAAATAACTAAGTAAGAATCACTTGGGTTTAAATAAGACATAAGTGTATTCCAAAATAATGATTGACAAGTGAGTTTTAAAACAGATTTTCGGGATTTCAAGCTCAAGTTAACGTTTCCAACTCCAGCTATACAAATTTTTTTTTAAATGCAAAGCAATACAAGGGTTTTCATTAAAAATAAACCGGTAACTCGTTCTCTTCAAAAAGTTTTCGCTCTGTAATACGTCAGATTCGGTCGTGGTGTGTTGACCGGGTTTGGGGTGTTACAGTCCTTCTTCTTAACAAACAACACCCGCGCTCCCCAAGGTGACACACTGGGTCGGGTGAAACCCCAATCCAGCAGTTCCTGAATTTGGGCTTTCAGTTCCACCAAATCCTTCGGCGCCATTCTATATGGGGCAATAGACACGACGCTGTTCCCGAAAGAAGATCAATACCGAATTCCACCTCGCGATCCGAAGGTAACCCTGGATGCTCTTCTAGAAAAACATCAGAGAACTCCTCCACTGTTCTGACATCCCCTACAGTCAACTCCTTGGCCTCCAGAGCTCGAACAAAAGTTAAGAATGCCTCACATCCTTTTCTCACCATTCTTTCAGCCTTTAAAGCGGACACTACATTAGACAAGTAGTTCCTCCTTTCACCTATCACCACCACCTCATCATCCTCAGGAGTCCTGAACACCATGCGCTTAGCAGCACAATCCAAGTTTGCTCGATATCTCACTAACCATTCCATGCCTAAGATCAAATCGAACTCGCCGAACGGTAGTTCCATCAAGTCAGCCGGGAAAACCATCCCTTGTACTTCTAAAGGCACGCTTCTAAAGGGTTTGTTTACCACTACATATTGTCCTAAAGGTCTAAGTACAGTCATCTCCCTAGAAGAAATCTCAGAGTCTATGTTCAGAGTTCCAGACACAGTACTAGAAACATAGGAATGTGTTGACCCAATATCAATCAGTGCAGTAAAAGGCAATTCGTAAATAAGGAATGTACCGGTTATGACGTCTGGTGTATCGCCCTCCTCTCAGCGTCTAGCTGCATAAACCAACCCCAGCTGTCTTGCATCTGTGTTCCCAGCACCTCTGCCCGGTGCTCCACGTCCACGACCAAGACCATTTCCTCCTCTGGCCGGACCACGACCTCTCTGTGGCTGCTGACCACCTCTACCAGGCTGAACATAACTCTGATCGGCTGGTCGAGCTCTGTTTGGCTCCTGTGGGCAATCTCTTACCCGGTGATCCACTGATCCACATCTGAAGCATCCATTACTTCTTGCCTAACATTCTCCAAAATGAAACTTCCCACACGTAGCACACTGCTGTGGCCGACCAGCAACAACAAGCCTCACAGTTCGATTCGGCCCATCCAACCTAGGCCTCTTCTGAAAATTCCCAGTAGACCTTGACGGTCCAAAACTTCTCTTATTCCTACCTTTGTCCCTATCCTGATTTTTCCTTTCAGATCGCTTTGCCTCTTTAGCTATCTTAGCCTTCTCAACCAAAATAGAGAACTCTCTTTCTCGTTGCGGAGCTATCAGTACTCGCAACTCGTCCCTCAGACCATTTCAAATCGGACGCAACACTCATGATCCGTTGACACAATACCCCGGGCATACCGACTAAGACGTAGGAATTCCGCCTCATACTCGCCCACTGACTTACTCCTCTGAACCAAGTTAAGAAATGCCTTACACTGCGCGTCCACATAGCTCGACTCAATGTATTTCCCCTGGAACACTGACTTAAAGAAGTCCCAGGTAACACGATCCACTACTGTACCATCCCTAACCGTGAGCCACCACTGGTAAGCCTCATCTCGGAGAAGAGACACAACTCCTTTCAGTTTCTCCTCTGCAGTGCAGTCAAGATCATCCATAATCCGTTTCACTCCTTCTAACCAGTACTCAGCTACATTAGGAGCCACACCAGAAACGTCCCTAAACATTTCATCCTCGTTTGATCGAAGTCGCTCTGACATAGATTTTCGAGCCACTAATCCCGTGCTCGCTCCAGCCACTCTCTCCAGAACGCGTTACATAGCCTGAGACACAGCATCGTCTCCACCAGTTTGATCCTAAAATTTCGCTTCCGCAACTAGCGATGCGGGCACTTCACCTTCCAACCCAAACCCAGATTCCGAAGGCTCAGCCCTAACATCTCGTCCTCTTCCACGGCCTCGCATACCGCGTCCACGTCCTCTAGTACTCACTTCTACTAAAGTGATTTTAATCTAATTAAGAGTTTTATGAGTTAGTGTTTTCTTCCACTGTTTATTACAGAGCAGTTTTATGGAAATAGCATTATGAGCAGTTCTTACCAATGCATACCTAAGGTTTTAGTCTCTAGAGTGGAATTTCTTAGCACAAATAGTCATAGCATAGTACACCTACTTCATGCAAAACAACCAAAAGTCAGAAGACTTACCGTGTGGATTTGGTGCGGGAGACTCGGGTGCCATGCTTTCAGAAAAAATATATGTTTCTAAACCATTTTCTAAACCATCTTTTGAAACATTTTTAAACCCCATACCCACAACCGAGTTTTTGAAAGCTAGGCTCTGATACCACAATTGTAACACGCCAAACCCGGTCAAAACGTTACGACCGAATCTGGATTGTTACAGAGGAATTAAACTTGAAAACTTTGGAAAACATCGCGACTTGAGAAATTATCTTGTTTGGTGAATTCATGTTAAGGGCTTTTTACTTATTATTATATATTTTTATTGATTTTATTTAAGTAGATTAGGTGCTAAAAACAGGCTTATTTCATCAAAACCGAACTTAGAAGAATGTTTGAAAGGTGTCAATTGAGATGAATATTGAGGTGCGTGATTTCTTTGAAAATATTAGTTGTAATGTTAAGAAAATCCAAAGTTTTAATTATTTACAGCTTATTATCCACTTGTTGTAAATTTGAAAACAAAAAACTTCTTTTTATGCTTTTAAGAAAACCCCGTTTCTTTTTAAGTAATTCATAGCATGTATAAAATCAGCTTATAAACAAATCCCGGAATAAAGTTAAAACGGCCTTATTACAAGTTAAAATCCCAGAATAGATATAAATTTAAAATAAAGTTCGAATTTACTAAAGAAATTGCAATGCATGGCCACCTCGAATCCGTCACAGTCCAAAACCCGCCATCTACTGATTACCTGCAAAATTAGCAAAGGGGTGTGTCATCGAGACTCAGTGTGTAAATCCTCGTATAATGCGAACTGGGCCTTAGCCCATTCAAAACAACACATGTCACATGTATGCAATGCAGCCCAACCCAGTTTAACTCTCCATCCAAAACACCCGTGGCATTATGCCACTGTGGTTCATGACCACCGTGGTCCTAGACCACTCGTGACAAAGTCACTATAATATGTACTCGTGGGGCCAACCCACTGTGGTACTTGACCACCGTGACGATCTCTGATTTATTATGCATACGTGGGGCCAACCCACTGTGGTACTTGATCACCAAGACAAGTCACTGATTAGATTATCCATGGTTTCAACCACCGTGGTACTTAGACCACTCGTGACAATAGTCACTTGTGACAGTAGTCACTGATTCTCCCTCCTCCTTTCATTCAATCCCGAGCCCATGCTGTTGACATCGTGCACAATGTGTATGCAACCAATATCACCGTGTAACAGATAACATTTCATACATGCATAACATCAAAAATACATAAACGCATACTATCAAGAATATCAATATCGAAGAACTTACCCGGCGTCTCCAACCTTACCCATAAGGGTATTTTGCCTACCACATCAATCATTTCAGCTTTTAGCCATTACAATTAATAACTGTAACACCCTTACCCGTCACCTGATTTGAGTTATGAGGCATTACCCAACTATACATAGATCATTTAATGCATTCATTGAAACTCATTCTTATAATAAAGCAAAACTAACATGAATTCATTTGCGTATCCAATTGGATCTAAAATGTCTACAAAGTATCTGCATTCCATATCTATATAACTTTGCCACTCAGTTCACATGCATTGAAATAAACTAGCATTTTCAAGTAGGCATAACTATATTAAATGATTCATACAATGCAAACATGAACTCTCAAATTTACAATTTGAACAATAATCCTATGTCTTTTCTTGACTTAAGAATATAACTTATTCATTATTATAAATGTGCGATAAATGGAAAATTTGACTAAAAGAGATATGCATGATTCCATATCACAATCCTCTACTAAATTTAAATAATCTCTACTACATTCAATTCAAAAATCAATGATCGAAATCTACTCGACCCTAACATACAATACACCATTGCCGAATATATCATGGGATCAACTTGACTATGTCATCGAATTCTATGTCAATAATACGAACATCAAATTTCATTCTTTAACCATATTACCAAGTTAATATACTATATGCTTTAACTTATAAACATCCATGACTTCACCTATTAGCTAAACACATTATCAATTACCACACCATATATATATAATTATATATTTATACACCTAGGCTATTCGATTCATCTTTCAAACATGAACTAAGTCATAAACCCAAACATACATCCATAGTACTATCATGCAAGCCATTACCAAGTAGAACTAAATTTTATCCAAAGGAACTAAGCCTTTTTCGCAAGGTTATATTATAGATATGTACAATCACCGCAAAAATCTCATAGTTAACACTTTAGTCTAACCTATACATGCCTTTCGAATTAAACTAAGTCAGGTATACCAAAAGATTTGATAGTGCGATTGACTTCTCGGATGATCCTTCGAGTCTGTAGCTTGAGTCAAAGATCTATAAAACAGAGGTAGATAAAAACACACACACGGTAAGCTTGCTAGCTTAGTAAGTCTTAAGAAAACGTATACTTATATATATATGACATACATTCAACCATTCAATTCAATATCTTCTATCACCAATTCAAACATAAATAATACCTAACTTCTTTTACCTGTAAAGCCGAAATAACTAAATATCATTAATGCAGTTAATGCGAAAGCTTTACCTTTCTTATTCATATACACCAATCATCAAGTGTATCAAAGACATATGTACATATCATATGCTTATCCAATCAACTTAATCCATTCATGCTTTCAAATATTTACTATCACACGATATAACATGTATATACATATTCATTCATCTCTAATGAATCAATGTATAAAACCTTCACTTTCTCGTGTACTTGTTCATCATTTTATTGAGTAACATGACTATAAAATACGTACCTTCCTGTCGAATGTATATGAATCATGTTTCAAAGCTGAAATTTCTTGATATGTTCGTAACTTGATTCTCATGCACTTAGAGCTCAAAACACATTCACCGGCACTAGGCCTGCTGGACTCAAAGTCCGAAGTAAATCACCGGCATTAAGCCTGCTAGGCAATAAGCCCGAATTGTTTCACCGGCACGTGGCCTGCTAGGCTAAAAGCCCGAATAACACACCGGCACAAGGCCTGCTAGGCTATAAGCCCGAATAACACATCAATAATTCATCAACTTAAAAATCCTAACACTTTTATCATTTCCAATTCATGTGCATAAACCACAATCACTTATCATATCACATGTACTAGTTTTTATTTCACATTCAAAGCACATTTAGTCCAATATATGTCCCTAACATTCGGCTATCATCTATTTCACTACTTAAATGGATCAAATAATATCATTCAACAATTTCATAATTATTTCTTAATTGTACTTAAACTTAAGAACTTACCTCGACTACCGACGAACCGCGTATACCGACTACTCGACAACTTTCGACTTTCCCCGATCCAAATCCGTTTTTCTTTGTTCTTGATCTAAACATATCAAAAATAATCTCATTCAAGTACATTTCATTTCAATTTAGTCCCAAAACACATAAATGGGCAAATTACTATTTTACCCCTAATGTTTTACATTTTTACAATTTAGTCCTATTTGCATAAAACACAAAATACACATAATTTGCACATAATGCTTTAGGGCCGAATCTTCTATACATTCATACCAAGACATACATTTCATTTATTTTGCAAATAAGCCCCTCAAAAATTTTATTTTTGCAAATTAGCCCTAATTGTTCAATTTCACCAAGACTTTCAATACAAAACATGCTAATCTTTTTCATATCTATAATTTAAAATCATCAAACACCAAAAATCATATGAACACTACAATGGCCGAATATCAAGCATGCTTATTTTCAAAAATTATAACATGGGTTAGCTACGGTTCGAAGCAACGATCTCAAAAACGTAAAAATTAACAAGAACCGAAATCAAACTAACCTTGATTTTGAACTTCTAATTGCCGAAAATCAAAGGAAATGAAGCCCTTATTTCTTCTCCCACATTCGGCCAAGCAAAAATATGATAATGGCCCTTTTTTTTTCTTTATTTTATTAAGCTTATAATATGTTATTTACTAGTTTACTATTATAACCTTTAAATAAAAATTAAACTATCATATCTAATAAGGTTATATTAGTCATAAGCCACCCACTAACTCATAAAATGGGTTATTTCCCTTTTTAATGCCTCACTTTAAAAAGCCATACTCAAATTAGTGCATTTCACTATAGTATGCCACTTTTACACTTTACGCGATTAAGTCCTTTTAATCAAATTAAGCACTTAAACGATAAAATTTTTCTACGAAACTTTCACACATATTAATTCACACATAATGAGCACAGAATATAATATTAAAAAAATTTCAGACTCGGATTCGTGGTCCCAAAACCACCGTTCCAATTAGGGTCAATTTCGGTCTGTGACAACTCTCCGCCCTTAAGGATTTTCGTCCCTGAAAATCTTACCGTTAAACAAAGTCGGACATTGTTGCCTCATTAACTCCTCAGGTTCCCACGTAGCCTCTTCAACTCCGTGCCGACTCCTTAGTACTTTCACTAATGGAATCCTTTTGTTTCTTAAATCTTTCATTTCCCGAGCTAAAATACGGATCGATTCTTCCTCGTACGTCATATCGGGTCGGATATCAATCTCAGATGAAGTGATCTCATGCGATGGATCTGATCTATACTTACGAAGCATCGAAACGTGAAATACGTCATGTATCTTTTCTAATTCAGAAGGCAACTTCAATCTATAAGCAACAGGCCCGATATGTTCGATGATTTCATACGGTCCGATAAATCTCGGACTCAGTTTGCCTTTCCGACCAAAACGAAGTACTTTCTTCCACGGAGATACTTTCAAGAATACTCGATCTCTGACTTGAAATTCAATATCTTTACGTTTCAAATCAGCGTAAGACTTTTGACTATCTGGTGCAGCTTTCAAACTACTTCTGATTATAGCCACTTTCTGTTCAGTTTCTTTAATCAAATCAACCCCTTGTATCTTATTCTCACTGAGCTCGGTCCAGTACAGGGGTGTACGACACTTGCGGCCATATAGAGCTTCGTAGGGCGCCATTTTGATACTAGATTGGAAACTGTTATTATAAGCAAATTCAATCAGAGGTAAGTACTTTTCCCACGTACCTTCAAACTCGAGAACGCAACATCTTAACATGTCCTCAAGTGTCTGAATGGTTCGCTCAGACTGACCGTCTGTCTGCGGGTGAAAAGCTGTACTAAAATGAAGTTTAGTACCTAAAGCATCCTGCAGCTTCTTCCAAAATCGTGATGTAAATCTCGGGTCTCTGTCTGAAATAATAGAACTCGGCACACCATGTAATCTCACAATTTGAGATATATACAACTCAGTAAGTTTATCGAGTGAAAAGTCCGTACGAACCGGCACAAAGTGAGCCGATTTGGTCAGTCTATCTACTATAACCCAGACTGCATCTTTCTTGTTCGATGTCATAGGCAAACCAGATACAAAATCCATAGTGATTTTATCCTATTTCCATTCAGGTATCATGATCAACTGAAGCAACCCAGAAGGCACTTGATGCTCGGCTTTTACTTGCTGACAGATTAAGCACTTTGAAACAAATTCAGATATATCTCGTTTCATACCAGGCCACCAATAGAACTGTTTCAAATAATTATACATTTTTGTACTACCCAGATGTATCTATAATCGACCACTATGTGCCTCACTCAAAATCATCTAAATCAAATCCGAGTTCTTCGGAACACATATTCAGCTTTTAAAGTTTAAACAATCATTTGCATCAATTTGAAACTCTGATTCCACATCTTTTTCACACTAAATTCGTTTAGCAGCTAAATCTTTGTCAATCTTCTGTGCATCACAAATTTGCTGAATAAACATCGGTTTTGCCTTCAACTCAGCTATGATCGAACTATCACCAGACATTGCCATATTTGCATTCAATGCATGAAGAGCAAACAATGATTTTCGACTTAATGCATCTGCAACCACGTTAGCTTTTCCCGGATGGTAATTAATCACCAATTCATAGTCTTTCAACAGCTCTAACCATCTGCGTTGTCTCAAATTCAAATCTTTCTAAGTCATCAAGTACTTCAAACTTTTGTGGTCCGAGTAAACATGACATTTTTCACCGTATAGGTAATGACGCCAAATTTTCTATGCGAACACAATGGCTGCTAATTCCAGATCGTGAGTCGGATAATTTCTTTCGTGTGGCTTCAGTTGTCTCGAAGCGTAGGCTATAACTTTGCCTTCCTGCATCACAACGCAACCCAAACCATTCAAAGAAGCATCACTATAAACGACAAATTCTTTACCCGATTCAGGCTGAGCTAACACTGGAGCTTCGGTCAGAAGGGCTTTCAATTGATCGAAACTTTCTGACACTTTTCCGACCACTCAAACTTGACATTTTTCTGTAATAGCTTTGTCAAACGTGTAGCTATCACAGAAAAACCTTTCACAAACCGTCTGTAGTATCCCGCAAGCCCCAGAAAGCTTCGAATCTCAGAAACATTCTTTGGTGGTTTCTAATCAAGTATAGCCGATATTTTGTTTGGATCAACCCGAATACCTGACGCTGAAACAATGTGTCCCCAAAAGCTGACTTCATTCATCCAGAATTCACACTTACTAAACTTTGCATACAACTGTTGATCTCGCAAAGTTTGTAGCACCAATCTCAAATGCTCGGCATGCTCAGCTTCATCCTTAGAGTAGATCAGTATATCATCAATAAACACTACTACAAACCGATCTAAAAACTGTTTAAAAATCTGATTCATCAGATCCATAAAAACAGCAGGTGCATTAGTAAGTCCAAAAGGCATGACCAGAAACTCAAAATGTCCATACCTCGTTCGGAATGCAGTCTTTGGCACATCTGTATCTCTGACTCTCAACTGATAATAACCCGATCTCAGATCTATCTTCGAAAATACTGAAGCCCCTCTCAACTGATCAAACAAGTCATCAATCCGAGGTAACGGGTACTTATTCTTTATAGTTACCTTATTCAGTTGCCGATAATCAATACACATTCGCATCGTTCCATCTTTCTTTTTCACAAAAAGAACTGGTGCACCCCAAGGAGAGAAGCTCGGTCGTGCAAAGTCCCTATCTGTTAACTCTTACAACTGTGCTTTCAACTCTTTTAACTCAGCAGGTGCCATCCGATACGGAGCTATCGAGATCGGAGTCATCCCCGGTACTAATTCAATACCAAACTCAATCTCTCGTACTGGTGGTAAACCCGATAATTCTTCAGGAAACACATCTGGGTATTCACACACAATCGATACAGATTCAATTTTTTTTTTAGACACTTTATTATCCAATACATAGGCCAAATAAGCTTCACACCCTTTTCTCACATACTTTCGGGCTAACATCGAGGATATTACTGTAGGTAACCCACTTAAATCACTGGATTCAACTCTGATGATCTCACCGTTCTGACATCTCAAATCAATAAGTTTTCTTTTGTAATTCACCAATGCATCATGCGAAGTTAACCAATCCATTCCCAAGATTATATCGAACTCATCAAAGGCAACAACATTAAATCGGCTGGAAAGCAAAAATCCCGAATCATCAACGGGCAACCTCTACACACTTTATCAACAAGAACACATCTACCCAAAGGGTTGGACACACGAATTACAAGCTCAGTAGACTCAACTAGTAGAGTCTTACTGAATACTAGTGTTTCACATACATATGAATGAGTCAATCCAGGATCAATCAATGCAATCACAGTAGTATCATAAAGGGTGAAAGTACCGGTAATAACATCTGGGGAAGAAGCATCCTCTCTAGCTCGTGTAGCATAAGCTCTAGCTGGAGCTCTAGCCTCTGATCGCACTGTAGTGTCCTTCGTCCCTCTCTGACTACCACATACATTGCCTGAATGTCTGGGTGGTTTGCCCCGTGCTGGTGCGCTGCTCGGTCTGGTGTTCTGTGCCGTATTCTGTTCAGCTACCATCGGGCACTCTCGAATAAAATGGTCCGACGATCCACATTTAAAGCAGAACCGATCACGAACTCTACAGCTCCCAGAATGCCATTTCCCACAATGTTTGCATTCAGCCTGGTTCTGCGGAACATTACCAACACTAGCCATCGAAGTAGCTCGAGAACCCACTGGAGGTCGATCTCGTCTAGGCATGTCTGAAGTACTCTTATGTCGGATTAAGTCATCTCTGAACTTTTTAGATACCGATTGAAAAGCCTTACTCGATGATCTTTTACGAGTGTCTCTAGCTTCTATTTCAACCATTCTTTTCTCTTTTCCAAGTTCTTCAGCTTTACAAGCTCGCTCGACAAGTACTACGAACTCTTTGATTTCGAGAATACCAACAAGTAATTTTATGTCTTCATTCAGGCCATCTTCGAACCTTTTACACATAATGGCTTCGGTAGATATACACTCACGGGCATATCGGCTCAACCGAACAAATTTTCGTTCATATTCAGTTACAGTCATGTGGCCCTGTTTTAACATCAGAAATTCTTTCCGTTTCTGGTCGATGAACCTCTGGCTGATATATTTCTTACGGAACTCAATTTGGAAGAAGTCCCAAGTTACTTTTTCTTTCGGAACCACTGATACTAGTGTGTTCCACCAATGATAGGCAGTGTCCCGAAGTAGAGATATAGCACATTTTAGGCATTCATCTGAAGTACAAGATAACTAATCGAGTACCCGAATAGTATTATCAAGCCACATCTCAGCCCGTTCTGCATCATCATCGTCATTAGCTTTGAATTCTTCGGCCCCATATTTTCTGATTTTATCAACAGGAGGCCTTCTAGATCTTATCAGATCTATCATCGGAGGTGCTGAAGGTACCGGAGTTAGATTATTCGGGGGTGCAGGTTGTTGTACAGTCGGATTATTCTGAACAAATTGGGTAAACCACTCATTCATCAACTGGTAAAAGGCTTGTTTAGCCTCCCCCTCGTGGCTACCCGTAATTGGTCGAGAGTCTACTGGCGCTGATCCGCGTGCACGGTCAGGCGCTACACTCTCTACGTCATCAGCTACGACTCTGTCGGGATCAGGATCCATTTACTATATATAAAACATAGTTCGAAACGTCAGAAGTCACCACACTATCAAATATACAATTAAAGGCATGTATAGCTAGACTCTCACGCGCTACGGTTGTCCTAGAATCGACTAAACCGTAAGCTCTGATACCAATAAAATGTAACACCCTTAACCCGTACCCATCACCGGATTTGAGTTATGAGGCATTACCCAACTATACATAGATCATTTAATGCATTCATTGAAACTCATTCTTATAATAAAGCAAAAATAACATGAATTCATTTGCGTATCCAATTGGATCTAAAATGTCTACAAAGTATCTGCATTCCATATCTATATAACTTTGCCACTCAGTTCACATGCATTGAAATAAACTAGCATTTTCAAGTAGGCATAACTATATTAAATGATTCATACAATGCAAACATGAACTCTCAAATTTACAATTTGAACAATAATCCTATGTCTTTTCTTGACTTAAGAATATAACTTATTCATTATTATAAATGTGCGATAAATGGCAAATTTGACTAAAAGAGATATGCATGATTCCATATCACAATCCTCTACTGAATTTAAATAATCTCTACTACATTCAATTCACAAATCAATGATCGAAATCTACTCGACCCTAACATACAATACACCATTGCCGAATATATCATGGGATAAACTTGACTATGTCACCAAATTCTATGTCAATAATACGAACATCAAATTTCATTCTTTAACCATATTACCAAGTTAATATACTATATGCTTTAACTTATAAACATCCATGACTTCACCTATTAGCTAAACACATTATCAATTACCACACCATATATATATAATTATATATTTATACACCTAGGCTATTCGATTCATCTTTCAAACATGAACTAAGTCATAAACCCAAACATACATCCATAGTACTATCATGCAAGCCATTACCAAGTAGAACTAAATTTTATCCAAAGGAACTAAGCCTTTTTCGCAAGGTTATATTATAGATATGTACAATCACCGCAAAAATCTCATAGTTAACACTTTAGTCTAACCTATACATGCCTTTCGAATTAAACTAAGTCAGGTATACCAAAAGATTTGATAGTGCGATTGACTTCTCGGATGATCCTTCGAGTCTGTAGCTTGAGTCAAAGATCTATAAAACAGAGGTAGATAAAAACACACACGGTAAGCTTGCTAGCTTAGTAAGTCTTAAGAAAACGTATACTTATATATATATGACATACATTCAACCATTCAATTCAATATCTTCTATCACCAATTCAAACATAAATAATACCTAACTTCTTTTACCTGTAAACCCGAAATAACTAAATATCATTAATGCAGTTAATGCGAAAGCTTTACCTTTCTTATTCATATACACCAATCATCAAGTGTATCAAAGACATATGTACATATCATATGCTTATCCAATCAACTTAATCCATTCATGCTTTCAAATATTTACTATCACACGATATAACATGTATATACATATTCATTCATCTCTAATGAATCAATGTATAAAACCTTCACTTTCTCGTGTACTTGTTCATCATTTTATTGAGTAACATGACTATAAAATACGTACCTTCCTGTCGAATGTATATGAATCATGTTTCAAAGCTGAAATTTCTTGATATGTTTGTAACTTGATTCTCATGCACTTAGAGCTCAAAACACATTCACCGGCACTAGGCCTGCTGGACTCAAAGTCCGAAGTAAATCACCGGCATTAAGCCTGCTAGGCAATAAGCCCGAATTGTTTCACCGGCACGTGGCCTACTAGGCTAAAAGCCCGAATAACACACCGGCACAAGGCTTGCTAGGCTATAAGCCCGAATAACACATCAATAATTCATCAACTTAAAAAATCTTAACACTTTTATCATTTCCAATTCATGTGCATAAACCACAATCACTTATCATATCACATGTACTAGTTTTTATTTCATATTCAAAGCACATTTAGTCCAATATATGTCCCTAACATTCGGCTATCATCTATTTCACTACTTAAATGAATCAAATAATATCATTCAACAATTTCATAATTATTTCTTAATTGTACTTAAACTTAAGAACTTACCTCGACTACCGACGAATCGCGTATACCGACTACTCGACAACTTTCGACTTTCCCCAATCCAAATCCGTTTTTCTTTGTTCTTGATCTAAACATATCAAAAATAATCTCATTCAAGTACATTTCATTTCAATTTAGTCCCAAAACACATAAATGGGCAAATTACTATTTTACCCCTAATGTTTTACATTTTTACAATTTAGTCCTATTTGCATAAAACACAAAATACACATAATTTGCACATAATGCTTTAGGGCCGAATCTTCTATACATTCATACCAAGGCATACATTTCATTTATTTTGCAAATAAGCCCCTCAAAAATTTTATTTTTGCAAATTAGCCCTAATTGTTCAATTTCACCAAGACTTTCAATACAAAACATGCTAATCTTTTTCATATCTATAATTTAAAATCATCAAACATCAAAAATCATATGAACACTACAATGGCCGAATATCAAGCATGCTTATTTTCAAAAGTTATAACATGGGTTAGCTACGGTTCGAAGCAACAATCTCAAAAACGTAAAAATTAACAAGAACCGAAATCAAACTAACCTTGATTTTGAACTTCTAATTGCCGAAAATCAAAGGAAATGAAGCCCTTATTTCTTCTCCCACATTTGGCCAAGCAAAAATATGATAATGGCCCTTTTTTTTCTTTATTTTATTAAGCTTATAATATGTTATTTACTAGTTTACTATTATAACCTTTAAATAAAAAATAAACTATCATATCTAATAAGGTTATATTAGTCATAAGCCACCCACTAACTCATAAAATGAGTTATTTCCCTTTTTAATGCCTCACTTTAAAAAGCCATACTCAAATTAGTGCATTTCACTATAGTATGCCACTTTTACACTTTACGCGATTAAGTCCTTTTAATCAAATTAAGCACTTAAACGATAAAATTTTTCTACGAAACTTTCACACATATTAATTCACACATAATGAGCACAGAATATAATATTAAAAAAAATTTCAGACTCAGATTCGTGGTCCTGAAACCACCGTTCCAATTAGGGTCAATTTCGGTCTGTGACAATAACACAATCAACAAAGAAGGCGTGTGAGTAATACACACTTGATAACACGTAACACTAGGCTTTCTACGTTGACGCTTCCACTAGCAGGGACGATGGATATTTGCCTGTCCCAAGCAGACGTTGGCTCCCTACCACAACCCGGAAAAAAGTCCCGAACCGCCGACACCGATCGCCTTTTGAACTTAGGAGCTGCAACTATGGGTTCGCTCCCTTCTCTCAATTGACCGACACTTGCATCCATGGAGAAACTTGATCAATACAATACCATAACAGAACCACGGTTAACTAACAACGATATCAAACTAAGGTGACGAATCGTTCGAGATCAATCAAACGAATAGAACAAAAGGGTAACTCCTTACCTTTGAACTAACACAAATAAGCAAAACTGCTTGGAAAGGAACTCTTGGCAACTAGGGAAGTTTTAGCACTTCTCTTCCTGGTATTCGGCCACTTGATCAACGACAAGTCGAACACTTACAGGTTGGTTTGCGAAACCAAATGGGTCCCTAATCACTTCCAAGTTAGAATCGATTCACAAAAATAAAACAAAGGAAGTGGCCTTTCGACCAAACGATTCGATAAAGACCCTTTTCCATATATTTAGCCACACCCACTTACCAAGTTTCTCTCGAAAGTAGGCCATATGATGAAGAGATGATGGAGATGTGCCCCTCGAAACGAGAGTATGCCGAATGGAGAGTCTATAATCGGCTACTAGCAGAATCAATAGAAAGGGTGCAGGTTCGGTTACGAAGAAAAAACAGGTAGTGAAAGGTCCAGGGAGATTCGACCAAAGAGGAGAAAAGAAAATGAAGCGCAAGAAAGGAAAAGATGCAGAGAAGGGTTTCGACTTTGGAAGATAGAGTAGCAAAGAAAAGAAGAAGAAAGTTGAACGACAAAGAGGGGATGATAATAGTGCAAGATTCGGCCAACACCTACAAGTCAAAGAGAATAGGTGACGCACAAGAAAGAAGATGGAGGTTTCGGCTATAGGAAAATATGAAGAGAAAAGAAAGATGAGAGAATAAGAGTTGAAAAAAATGCCACGGTTTCTTTGGTAAAGCAAAAGCAAAATGAATGCAAATGGCCAAAATTCCAAGAAGAAAAGAAAACTCTAGCTCCAAAGATGCTAGCCACCAAACAGCACTATAACACACCCCTATGACCGATTGAACCACACTAAAAAGAAAAGAGCCAAGTGCCACAAGCCTTAAGAATTTCAGCACACACCTTAGCTTAGCACTAAACCGGTTTCTCCCCCTCTTCAAGCTTCCCACGATCGGCCATCACTTCCACCACTTGAAATCCCTTGATTTCCTCCCCCTTTCACTCCCCTTCACTCATTCAAACTTTGTTGACCCGTTCAAACCCCACCAACACCTCATGTCCACCAATTCAAACGGTTTGACTCCTTCCACCAACCACCTTGGAGAGTCCCTACCGCAAGCCACCATTTTAGCTCCCCAGACGCAAAAATAAAGCCTCCAAGTGAGGTTTGTGGGATTTGAACCTCCTCCCTACTACTTCCCCCTTGTGACGTCACTTTCCTGCACTCTAAGTGGCGTCCCCTTGCCACTTTACCACTCCTTTTCTTGTGTCATCAAACACAAGTATTAATACTTAAGACCTGTCTCTGCCAGCTCTCCCCTAAAGTGTCTAAAAATAAAATTTCTACCAAGGCTCGAGCTTTACCCCGAGCCTTCCCGGGACCCCCCAAACACATCAAAATAACAACCAAAACATGCCAACACACAGTAACACACAATAATGAAGGGCCTCTAATTCCAGGATGTTACAACTAAGTTCTCATGTAACCAAAACCTTTAACATAACAAACTTAAATTCCAAATATCTTGGTATATACTCAATCTTTTTGCCTAAAACCAATCCCGCGCATCTTATAATTCACCTACAACTAATTCCCAACCTTTGAACTACAGAAAACTATACAATTCATAGTATTGAAATTTTTGACATGTTTGTGACAATTTTCACGAAAATTCTTGAAATCTTTAGAAATCCTTAACAAAAATTTAAAGTAAGTTTCAAAACCTTCTAATCACATTAAAACTAATTGAAAAACACTTTGAAATATCATTTTTATGCAAAATCCAAAATTTCACCCCTAACGACCTAAGTTTCGGCTTTTATTCAAAACAAACGATTTAACGGTTAAAAACTCAGTTTAAAATATTAGATAACATTAAAAACTAATAAGAAAGTGATTTGTTACCTTAGTTGACAAAAGTCCAAACTTGTGATTGATAACCCGAAAAACTCGAAAATCTCAAAAAGTTCAACAATGGAGAAATCTATGGTGTTTTGGGTGTTCTTCTTAAAGATTTATGGATGTTTGATGTTTAGGGAATTATGGAAATCAAAAGGAATAAAGTTTAACAAACAAAATTGAAGGGGAAAATTTAGGGAGAACTTGGGATGGCAAACACAAAACAAAAGGGAGGGTTTTACATGAAATAGTTGTAGGTGGGGGAAGTATTAGGGGTATTTTTAAATTTTGGTTAAATTTGTTTATAAAAACTCAAAGTTTTAGCTCTTTTACATATTAGTCCTATTTTCAAAATTAAAGGTATTTAAAACACATTTTTAGAAATTGATTTAATTATCTAAAAACCATATTTGACACATTCATGGTGTACCATGTCACAAAATTCCAAACACTTTAAGGCTAAAATTCCTAAAATACCCCTAAAACTCCTAGACTCTATTTTGGGGTGTTACAAATCTCCCCGTCTAAAAAGAATTTCATCCTCGAAATTCCCTACTAACATGTTACTTGCTTAATCATAGAATTTGCTACTTCTAATTCTAATCTGACCATCACACTTTTGCTACGCAATCTGATTCCTATTCTCCGTATCTTCCTACCATTTTTCTTAATGATTCTATTCACTACCATGAATTATTCTATGGTGTAACAGCCCGGTTTATACCCTAGTCGGAACAGTGGTTTCGGGACCACAAATCCAAGTCTGAATAATATTTTAATATTATATTCTATACTGTTAATATGTGACTAAGCATGTGGTAAATTTTCGTAAGCTAAATTGTCTGTCTGTGTGTTTAATTTGACAAAAGGATAAAATTGCATTGAAAGTGAAAATGGCATGTTTTATGAAAGGGTGCTCAATTGTTATGTCTTTTTAAGAGTAAGGACTTATATAGCAATTAAGCCATTACTAAAAGGAGTGGACGGTATTAAATGTGGTCTTATATATATATATATATATATATGTTATGTTTATATATTATATATTTTCATAAGTTTATAATATATGTTAAATTAGTATATTATATTATATGTTATTTTTATTATATCAATAAAAGAAACAAAAGGAAATGGCCTTGCTTTTATCATTCTTTGGCCGAATGTGATAAAGAAAAAGAAAGGCTTTAAACTTTCAAAGTTTCGGCCATTTGAGAGCTAAATTCAAGGTAAGTTTTTGATCCGTTTTCGATAATTTTTACGTTTTTGCAATCGTTTCTTCTTCTACTACCCATGTCTCAATTTTGTGAATTGATGATGTTTGTGAGCTATGCCATTGTTATGTTGAGTTTTGTGATGTTTATGGTGTTAAATGAAATATCTAAGCTTGATGAACATGTTTTGTTCTTGAAGTTTTGTTGAATTTAGCTAAATAGGGTTAAATTGGGAAAACATTGTTTTGGAGGACTAATTTGTGAATTTGATGAAATATTTGGACTTGCATAGTCCCTAGGGATATTCGGCTAAGCATGAACATGGGTAGATTTTGTGAATTTGGTGTTTTGTGAAAAAAATGGACTAGATTGATAAAATGTGCAAATGTGAGGGCTAAATTGCAAATAGCCCTAAATGTATGTCTTTGGATTGAATTGAATGAACTAGTGAATAAAAGGGTTAATTCTGAATATGTTTAGATCAAGAATCAAGGAAAACGGATTTAGATCGCGGGAAAACGAAAGTAAACGAGTAGCCATTTCTATTCCAATAAATTGATCCGAGGTAAGTCAATATGCAAATAAATGTATATGTATGCATTTGTAATTGTTTATATGATTAATGATGATATTGAATGCTTATGTTATGAGAGGTTATTCATTTGAATTCTGAGATAAGTTCGATATAGTGATTAAGTCTGAGAAGCCCCGTACTAACCCAGGAATAGATAGGATTGACTATGTCATGACATAGGTATCTGTTCTGTTTTATCATGTAAGACCACGTCTGGGACGTTGGCATTGATCTGAGGCTCGTGTAAGACCACGTCTGGGACGTTGGCATCGATATAAGCATTACGAGTAAGACCCTGTCTGGGACAATGGCATCGATATCTGATTATGGGTAAGACCCTGTCTGGGACAGTGGCATCGATATATGATTATGTGTAAGACCCTATCTAGGACAGTGGCATCGATATCTGAGTGCATGTAAGACCTCGTCTAGGACGTTGGCATTGTACGAATATTCTGAGTACTTTGAGTTTCTTATTAGATTCCTTACGGTTCAACGGGCATATCGATGATACGAGTTATACTATCAAGCTTAGAACAAATACGTGAATGTACATCCGTTTCAGGTACATTGATATATATATGCTTTGTAAAAGCGTGGAAGGTAAGTATGTTTGTGCATTAATTCAAATGAGATATTTGAAGTGTGTGGATTGGCAAGGAATGGAAATTCAAGTGAGCCAAGAGTTCATTTATGTACTTGATTTGAGAATATGTTAATGAATTCAAACTGCCATACTTATAAATGGTCGTCAAAGCTACTGAAGGCTCGGGACCATCACGGATCGTCATCACACTACTAAAACTTATTTTGGTACACTTTGAAAATGTATAAAGATAGATATGGCATGTATAGGCTAGTATTTTGGTATAAGTTGTTTTGTGATCTTAGCCATGTGATTTGGCTATTTATGAGTTAATACTTTGCTTAAATGAATGTGATATATGATGCATAGCTTGGTATGGTTGAAGCATGTGAAATGGCCAAGTTTTGAGTGAGCAAATGAATGAATTATGCTTGTAATGATATGAGTTTTAGTCTTTGAAATTGTCATGGTTGAAATTGGTATTGAATGCATGGTTTGGAAGATTATTTTGGTATGTTTTTGATGGTTAAATGTGCATGGGATATCTTGTTAAATATGGCTTGTAGGTTTGACCCTTATGGGTGGCATTTTGGACTTGTAAATGGCCTATAATGTCACACGGTTATGGCACACGGGCGTGCCTAACGACCGTGGGTGCGTTATAGGATGCACTATAGTATCACACGGCCTCGATACGGGTGTGTCATCTGGCCGTGGTGTGCAAGTCAGTAGCTAGCATAAAAGTACACGGCCAAAAGCACGGGAGTGCTTGGTGGCCGTGGTGGGGAAGTCAGTTTATGACCTAAAAGTACACGGCCATGACACACGGGCGTGCCTAATGACCGTGTAACATCCCGAAATTGGGCCTAGTAGGATTAGGCCAATTGGACCTTGGGCTTTAGGAAAAATTTGTGTATCATCTTGTAACTTGAGTTAGCTCGGGTAAAATTTTTGGGTGCTTAGCATAGTCTTATGAAGGCTTGATTTTATTTAGGAAGTTAGAATAATTTTTAGTATGGTTTATTTAATGAAGTGGACTAAGTGAACTTGACAATTAAGTTAATTTAAGTGTTAAATTAAAGCACATGAGGAGTTAGTGGCATAGTGGATAAGGAGCTTGAAAGGTTTCTTGAGGGAAGTGGTTCGAGTAGCATGGAAAGCATATTGAGGATTTTATTTTTGTACATCCTAGCATTAAGTGTCGGCCAAGCTCTAATTAAGGTAAGTTGGACTTTCAATTTTTATGGCAAGTTGAATAGTAATTTAGGAAAGCTTGAACTTTGGGAAAGGAATCATATGATTAAGGAAGGATAGGGGACATAAGGCTTGGTTTAAGGTGAGGTTTTTGGAAGCTTTTTAATGGCTAATTGTCCATGTATGTGGACGGCATGTGTGGCTAGGGGGTGGCAGAATGTTGTTAGGAAGTTGGGGGGTTTAGTTGGTCAATTTTAGCATTTTGTGTTTTTGTGCTTTTGTTCATCTTTTGGTATTTTTTTCTTTTCCTCTCCAAAGCTCTCCTCCTTAGCCGAATTTGTGCCTTGGGAATTAGGTTCAATTTTGTTTTAGTTTTGGCCTTTAATCTTTGCTTTGTGTCAAAACCGAAAACTCTTTGAACTTTACCAACTTCTCTCTATTTTCTTCCTAAAGGCTTTTGGCCGAATCTTCTTTGGTATCTCCCTCTCATCTTTTATTTCTTTGTAGCCGAAAACAACCTCTCTTGTTCTCATCTCTCTTTTTCATTCTTTTTCATATTGTTCAAAATCCACATTTCTTCTTTTACTTTTCTTTGGCCGAATCTTCATCCTCTCAATTCTCTTTTCTTTTCTTCCATTGCTTGCTCATGCCGAATTCTCCTATTTTATTTTCATTTTATTTTCCTTTCTTTTCTTGTATCTTGCCAAATCCTAATTGTGTCTCACTCAATCATATTGCCGAAATTGTTTTGTCTTGAGAGGTTCTTTTTGACCGAATTTTCTTTATCTCTTCTCTTTCAAACAAATCTTTTTATTTTGGTAATGGTATAGTGGAGTGTTGATTATTTCTTTATTGATAGTCGACTATAGCCATTCTTAGATCGTGTGGAAAAGGATATTATCATTCAAGGATTTTGACAACTCCTTAGGCAAGTAACGATTTTCGGATTTGAATCGAAGTGTTAAGGTAAGGATCTTTATACTTGTTATATCGTTTTAGATGGTCTACTAATCGATTTCGTTTTAGGGGACTCTATCGCTCGATTATTATCTTTTTTTCCGTGAACGTTAGATTTTTGGGGCAATCAAGTATGGGTTCGAAGAGAATAGTTAATAGTGTTTGGAAGAGGGGTGGTTCTGCTATACCCTCAAATTTCAAATGAAGGGCTGTGTCGGGAGTCTAAGACTTTCCACCGGGATGTGGACCCTCTGTCGACGATAATCGATTATTTGAAGTCGTTCGTACCCCGAGCCATTGTTTGTTCGTGGTTCTTCATCGGGTTATGAACCATCAATCGAAGAGAAATCACGTATAGATGTTGTTCGAGATTCCGAGGGTATCGACGAACGGGAAAGTTTAGTTATCACTATTATCAGGTGTGTAGCTTACACAAAAACTCTAATAGATTAATAGTATTATTGATAAAAATGTGTGTTTATAAAGAAATATAAATGATTATGGCTTCGGGTACCATTCAATGGTACAGTGAATTCAGGTACGTTATTCCTTAGCATTTTGTATAAACTTTTAATATGAGACATATCCGATTTTTGTTATGACTTTGGGGTAATGTACAAGGCATGATATCTGCATCGTTAATAATGCTATAAGCATAAATATGAAATGTGTATGATTCTGTTATGATTTTGGGGGTATATGGTATGATATTGAAATAATATGTTATTGCATGGGCATATGGGTAATATTGAAAGGGGAAGTGTTCCGGTGGTTTTACCACATTATCCGGTGACTTCGGTCACGATATTATGAATCCGGTGACTTCGGTCACATACTATGAATCCGGTGACTCTGTCACAATTATCTGGTGGCTATGCCACAATTATAAGGGCGATGTGCATGTTGACTGCAGCAACTGCCTTCGATGGTGTGTAGCGGATGGAGGGTCGATTTAGTAATCCCCACGGTGTGATTGGTAGGTAAGGGTGGTGTGTAGCGAATGGATATTTAGGTTGGGCTCGGGATTGCATTTCATTTTATATGTGCATGTGTTTATATGATTTACTATAATATGAGCTTATGGCTAAATGTGTTATAAATGGGCCTTAGTGCTATGATCGATTGGATTTTTAGTGTATTGTTACACATTGAGTCTATTGACTCACCCTTCAGTGGGATATCTTTTCAGGTGATTCGTGAGATCGCGGATAAGGAGCCGGATGAACTCGAGGAGGCCATGCAATAAAATTTGGTTTTACATGAACTTCCATTTGGGTACTTTATTTTAATTTGGTTTTCATAATTTTATGGATTTGTAATAAGGCCTGTTTATTTATGTTTTGGATTATTTATATGTTTTGGATTTGGTTTAAATTTGGCTTACAAATTACATGTTTGATATAATAATTTGAGCATAAAGTTTTCTAAATTACAAAATGCGATGGTTTTTAAAACGTTACCATCGGGTAACATAAATCATTTGATAATTTTAACATCTTAAGTATTTTCGATAACTCATACTATTTTCATAAAACTCAACTTTTCCAAATTTCTTTTAGATACAGTTTTCAACCTAATCACTTTGGTTTCTTTAAAATATTAAAAGGTTTTCTAATCTATGGATTTGCAACTAAGTTTTTAAGACTTATATTGAGGTTTTCAAAAGTAAATTATTAGCTTCAATTTATTATACACTTGTTTTCTACAAACAAAGTTTAACAAAGAGTTTTTCACAAAAATTTAATCATTAACTCGTTTTTCTTCAAAACGTTTTCCTTCGTGGCATGCCAGATTTGGTCATGGCGTATTGACCGGGTTTGGGGTGTTACAAATTGGTATCAGAGCCAAGTTCAAAAGCTCGGCTGTGGGCCCGAGGCCCAAAATGATTTAAAGTATGGTTTTAAAATGTTTTTGTTTAAAATTATATGGTTTGAAAGGCATGGCACCGAGTCTCCGGCAACAATCCGCCCTGGTAAGTACATCAAACTGTTGATTTTGATGATATGATATGATGATGTTGACATGACTATATAGTAGTAGGAACTACTTTAGAGACCCAAAACTATAGGTTTGGTGTACTTGCGAAACAACCTCTTATTGAAACTTTTCATAAAACAGTGCTTTAATGAAAGTGGAATATTGATTAATTCATAAAACTTTTAAATTAGATAAGTCGAGACGTTAGACATGAGCACTAGAGATCGTGGTCGTCATGGACGTGGTAAAGGCCGATTGTGCTAGGGCTAGATCTTCGGCACCGAGGTATATTTTCGAAATGGAGGCGTTAGCATCGCTAGTGGTTGAGACGGGGTCTCATGATCGAGTTCGGATTGATGAGCTGACTCAGATAGTTAAGGAAGTATTGGAGGAGGTTAGGAGTATGCTTGAGATGCGGGTCTTAGGAGCATAAGGCTTGGGATTGTTTCCTCACTCTCAAGTCAAGTATGTTTTGGTTGGAAGTGATGATTGAATGTAGGAAAAATTCTTGGTATAAGTGGTAGATAACGGTTTGCTATGGTGGATTAGATGTTTGGTTGTGTGAGAAAAAGGATTCAAGATTATGTTAAAAAGTACATTGTGGTTTTTAAGAGTAGAGTGCACAGCGAAAGCATAGTGGTGTGTTTTGAGCAGTGTGTTAGTAGTTGGATTGGAAAATTTCGAGGACGAAATTTCTTTAAGGAGGGTAGAACTGTAACATCCCGAAATTGGGCCTAGTAGGATTAGGCCAATTGGACCTTGGGCTTTAGTAAAAATTTGTGTATCATCTTGTAACTTGAGTTAGCTCGGGTAAAATTTTTGGGTGCTTAGCATAGTCTTGTGAAGGCTTGATTTTATTTAGGAAGTTAGAATAATTTTTAATATGGTTTATTTAATGAAGTGGACTAAGTGAACTTGACACTTAAGTTAATTTAAGTGTTAAATTAAAGCACATGAGGAGTTAGTGGCATAGTGGATAAGGAGCTTGAAAGGTTGCTTGAGGGAAGTGGTTCGAGTAGCATGGAAAGCATATTGAGGATTTTATTTTTGTACATCCTAGCATTAAGTGTCGGCCAAGCTCTAATTAAGGTAAGTTGGACTTTCAATTTTTATGGCAAGTTGAATAGTAATTTAGGAAAGCTTGAACTTTGGGAAAGGAATCATATGATTAAGGAAGGATAGGGGACATAAGGCTTGGTTTAAGGTGAAGTTTTTGGAAGCTTTTTAATGGCTAATTGTCCATGTATGTGGACGGCATGTGTGGCTAGGGGGTGGCCGAATGTTGTTAGGAAGTTGGGGGGTTTAGTTGGTCAATTTTAGCATTTTGTGTTTTTGTGCTTTTTGTTCATCTTTTGGTATTTTTTTTCTTTTCCTCTCCAAAGCTCTCCTCCTTAGTCGAATTTGTGCCTTGGGCATTAGGTTCAATTTTGTTTTAGTTTTGGCCTTTAACCTTTGCTTTGTGTCAAAACCGAAAACTCTTTGAACTTTACCAACTACTCTCTATTTTCTTCCTAAAGGCTTTTGGCCGAATCTTCTTTGGTATCTCCCTCTCATCTTTTATTTCTTTGTAGCCGAAAACAACCTCTCTTGTTCTCATCTCTCTTTTTCATTCTTTTTCATATTGTTCAAAATCCACATTTCTTCTTTTACTTTTCTTTGGCCGAATCTTCATCCTCTCAATTCTCTTTTCTTTTCTTCCATTGCTTGCTCATGCCGAATTCTCCTATTTTATTTTCATTTTATTTTCCTTTCTTTTCTTGTATCTAGCCGAATCCTAATTGTGTCTCACTCAATCATATTGCCGAAATTGTTTTGTCTTGAGAGGTTCTTTTTGACCGAATTTTCTTTATCTCTTCTCTTTCAAACAAATCTTTTTATTTTAGTAGTGGTATAGTGGAGTGTTGATTATTTCTTTATTGATAGTCGACTATAGCCATTCTTAGATCGTGTGGAAAAGGATATTATCATTCAAGGATTTTGACAACTCCTTAGGCAAGTAACGATTTTCGGATTTGAATCGAAGTGTTAAGGTAAGAATCTTTATACTTGTTATATTGTTTTAGATGGTCTACTAATCGATTTCGTTTTAGGGGACTCTATCGCTCGATTATTATCTTTTTTTCCGTAAACGTTAGATTTTGGGGGCAATCAAGTATGGGTTCGAAGAGAGCAGTTAATAGTGTTTGGAAGAGGGGTGGTTCTGCTATACCCTCAAATTTCAAACGAAGGGCTGTGTCGGGAGTCTGAGACTTTCCACCGGGATGTGGACCCTCTTCCGGCGATAATCGATTATTTAAAGTCGTTCGTACCGCCGAGCCATTGTTTGTTCGTGGTTCTTCATCGGGTTATGAACCATCAATCGGAGAGAAATCACGTATAGATGTTGTTCGAGATTCCGAGGGTATCGACGAACGGGAAAGTTTAGTTATCACTATTATCAGGTGTGTAGCTTACACGAAAACTCTAATAGATTAATAGTATTATTGATAAAAATGTGTGTTTATAAAGAAATATAAATGATTATGGCTTCGGGTACCATTCAATGGTACAGTGAATTCAGGTACGTTATTCCTTAGCATTTTGTATAAACTTTTAATATGAGACATATCCGATTTTTGTTATGACTTTGGGGTAATGTACAAGGCATGATATCTGCATCGTTAATAATGCTATAAGCATAAATATGAAATGTGCATGATTCCGTTATGATTTTGGGGGTATATGGTATGATATTGAAATAATATGTTATTGCATGGGCATATGGGTAATATTGAAAGGGGAAGTGTTCCGGTGGTTTTACCACATTATCCGGTGACTTCGGTCACGATATTATGAATCCGGTGACTTCGGTCACATACTATGAATCCGGTGACTCTGTCACAATTATCTGGTGGCTATGCCACAATTATAAGGGCGATGTGCATGTTGACTGCAGCAACTTCCTTCGATGGTGTGTAGCAGATGGAGGGTCAATTTAGTAATCCCCACGGTGTGATTGGTAGGTACGGGTGGTGTGTAGCGGATGTATATTTAGGTTGGGCTCGGGATTGCATTTAATTTTATATGTGCATGTGTTTATATGATTTACTATAATATGAGCTTATGGCTAAATGTGTTATAAATGGGCCTTAGTGCTATGATCGATTGGATTTTTAGTGTATTGTTACACATTGAGTCTGTTGACTCACCCTTCAGTGGGATATCTTTTCAGGTGATTCGTAAGATCGCGGATAAGGAGCCGGATGAACTCGAGGAGGCCATGCAATAAAATTTGGTTTTACATGAACTTCCATTTGGGTACTTTATTTTAATTTGGTTTTCATAATTTTATGGATTTGTAATAAGGCCTGTTTATTTATGTTTTGGATTATTTATATGTTTTGGATTTGGTTTAAATTTGGCTTACAAATTACATGTTTGATATAATAATTTGAGCATAAAGTTTTCTAAATTACAAAATGCGATGGTTTTTAAAACGTTACCATCGGGTAACATAAATCATTTGATAATTTTAACATCTTAAGTATTTTCGATAACTCATACTATTATCATAAAACTCAACTTTTCCAAATTTCTTTTAGATACAGTTTTCAACCTAATCACTTTGGTTTCTTTAAAATATTAAAAGGTTTTCTAATCTATGGATTTGCAACTAAGTTTTTAAGACTTATATTGAGGTTTTCAAAAGTAAATTATTAGCTTCAATTTATTATACACTTGTTTTCTACAAACAAAGTTTAACAAAGAGTTTTTCACAAAAATTTAATCGTTAACTCGTTTTTCTTCAAAACGTTTTCCTTCGTGGCATGCCAGATTCGGTCATGGCGTATTGACCGGGTTTGGGGTGCTACAGACTGTGTTGGTTTAGTCAGTATATAGACACGGATGGATACACCGGGGTGTATAGAAGCTGTGGAGGGCACACGATATCCTCCCACGGGCGTGCCTCCCCTGTAGTTTAGAAAAGTTTTAAATTTTTCGAGAATTCTCTATGTGTTTCGATTTAGTCCCGACTCAAATTGTAAGCATGCTTAAGGTCTCGATGACCCGTTTAAGGGACATTATGTCTAAGAATGTTGATTGAATGTATGATTTTGTTTGTGAATGTTTCTGATATGTCCGGTAACTCTCCTGACCTTAATCCGGTGACGGGCACGGGATAGGGGTGTTACATATGGTAACTTTGCTAATAGCTTCTTCTATTCACTACGACCCTCTTATCTAAAGAAGTCATAACTGTTATTCCTAATTCAATAGCCTCTATTGAAATTCTTTATCTCTTAGCTAAGTACTCAAAATTTACAAAGCCGTAGAACCTAATTCTACTAACGAGAATAAAGAATTAATCACAAGACAAAAACACCCACAACCTCGACAATCTAATCTTGATCCTGAAATTTCTTAATAACATAAACCCGAGTTGGGCTTCTAGACTCAACCTGTGTAGCAATAGTATGAGCACAATTTACTACCCAACCGGTCCCCCATGACCTCTACCACGTCCACGACCTCTAACAGGCGCAGAAGCAAGTGCTGAATTTTGAGCCTGTGAAATCTCAACTCGATTTGGACAATCCCTCAAAAAATGTTCCTTCGAACCACACTTAAAACAATCACCTGCAACTTATGACACTCACCCAAATGCCTACACTCAAAATATGCACAAACTGGTCATCCATAACCACTCAGCGAACCACTAGTACTAACTACAACACTATCTTGTTGCCCAGACTAACTTGGTCGTAACTCGTGTCGTGCACTCCCATCAAAACCCTAAATATCACATCATCTCTTAGAAGTTGTTTAGATGTACCATCAGAAGCACTCTTACCTGATTCAATTACCACAGAACGAGGTGGCTCAGCCAAAGTCCCCTCAACTACTTTGGCTTTCTCAACTAACCCATCAAATATCTCCACGTTCTGAGCAACTAAGTAAACCTGAATCTCACGATTAAGCCTAAATCAGAACCTTTTACAACGATCCCTCTCAGAAAGTATCATCTCAAAAGCATACTGACTAAGTTGCACAAACTCAGCCACTAACAAATCACCCTGAGTCAAATCTAAAAACTCGTGCTTACGAGCCTCCATATACTGCTCGCCCATAAACTTCCTCTTAAAAACCTAGAGAAAATAATTCTAAGTCATTCTATCAGAAATAGTACCTCTCTTAACTGTATTCTACCGACAATAAGCCTTTAACATTCAAAAATTTCAATTAACATCAATGGAAAATTTTCCAAAATTTAACTGTTTTAAAAACGAAGGTACAATTTAGCTAGATTAAATTACAATGATCTCAAAAACATAAAAAATATGAAAAATGGGCTTTAAAAGGACTTACATGTAAAGAGAATAATTTAGCTGAACTTGAAGCTTTAACAATGGAGTTTCTTGTTTTAATATTCAGTAAAGAAACCGAAAGAAGATGATGACTTTGGCGTTTTAATCTTTTTACCATTAATAATACTATTTTAACATTTATTAAATTACTAATTTAACCTTTACCATAACCAAAAATTAATCCACTTTCACATGTTGGACTGTCCACTTAGCTGTAGGGTCAAATTGTCTCTTAAGTCCTTGTACAATCATTAATCATGCATTGTCACTTATATTAATCAATAGCGATTTACTTTTACAATTTTTACTATTTAGTTCTTGTACCTTAATTAACCAGGCAAGCACTAAAATCTTCAGACCAAACTTCAATTCACCAATATGATAATTGTAACACCCCAAACCCGGCCTAGAAGTTAGGCCCGAATCTGGCGTGTCAAAAAAAACTCGTTTGAAAATTACAGCCTCTTTGTTAAAACCAAAACACTTAAGCAATTGTGTCTACGTGAAAACATAATTATCTTTAATAAACCTTTTCGGTTGTGAAAGCATATTTGAAATAAACGATTTACGAAAATGTGACGTTTGAAATAGAGTTGTAAAAGCATTTTGAAACATTGCGGAAACGTAGATAAAATACAAGTATTTTTGAGAGATTGATTGATGATTCACAATCAAGGAATTGAACTTTAAATCTGTGACTTTTGAAAATGTCGTTAATAATTTGAAAGAAAGTTCGAGTTAAATCATATTTGTAAAAGTTTATTTTGAAATCCATTTGTTAATCAATTTCGGAAAACCTTTGTTTACGTTTTTAGAAAAATTCTCGTTTTAAACAATTTAAGAGAAATAATAAAAACATCCCAACCACAAAGCAAAAATAAAAATAGTTCAGAGGCCTTATTACAACTTAAACCAAAATAGCAAAATAATAAAATAAATGGAAATAGAAATTTAAAATTCAATGACACCATTTCTGAAGTATGGCCTCCACCAAGTCATCAATGGCCCAAGTCCACCTCACGGAGCATTACCTATAGGGATTAAGAAAAGAAGGGGGTGAGTTACAAGAACTCAGTGTATAATCCCCTTACCATCATCCACTGGGTCGGAACACACATAGCAATATTTTGGGCCTAAGCCCATTTACAATTATAACATAATAACATGTATATAATATGCATAACAATCCATTCATATAATTATTCCAACATAAGGCTCATTATAAAAGTTATTACAAACTGGCCCATTTCACATTTTGGCCCACATAATCTCATATCACATTTGGCCCATTTAGTAATTATCACATATGGCCCATTTATCAAAATCACATATAGCCCATTTATCAAATATCACATATGGCCCATCTATCAAATCTCACATATGGCCCATTTATCAAAATCACATGTGGCCCATTAAGTCACTTTTATCGATTTAGCCCATTAAGGGCAATTTCGTACTTTTCATAATCTTGATACCGATTTCATAGTTTTTACCAATAAAGTGTTAAAATATACCATTTTACCCGATTTCACCAACTTGTGATTTTAATCTAGCTATTATTACAATGTGGTTATCTAACCCGCGAGATATGGTGTGAGATTACACACCTGATTACGGAATCCGTAACACGATACTCTCCGCGGCACCTAAAGGTACAATCGGTCAACTATTAGTCCAAAACCCAATTTACAACTTCAACCAAATATTGCGATTGATTAATAATCTATCACTTAACAACAATCCGAGTCTCTTATTACGAGGGATAGGTGTTCGATTAGCCCTCCGATAAAGTACTTCGAGTCTTTAGAAGTGATTAACACAAAAACAATGTTAGCCACACCTTATTTGGCTTGAGAAAGAATCACCACAATACACTCCCTTCACCTATATACGGTTTGGAAGAAAAAGAAAAAGAAATGAAAAGAGGAATATACGATCACTTATCGATTTGATTAAGAAGAGATTGTCCAACACGAAAGGGAAAGAAATGGTGAATAAGTAGGGTGGTAATAGGTTCGGCTATGGAGAGAATCGAACAATGATATTCGGCTATCAAGGAAGGTGGAAAGAAAATGAGTATGTGACCAGACAAAAGAGAAAAGCAATGCACTATTGTGCTAATATGTTTTAGCAAGGAGGGTTGCAAAATTGGGAGAAATGACACGAAGTTGCCAAAGGGGATTTTTTCCAAAGCACTACTAAGTCTTAACCAAATGCCAAAATAAAAAAAATTCAGCTACCTATTCTCCCCAAAACTGTCCACATGCATCCCCCCTAGGATAAGAGTTTGGCCACCCAAGCTTTCCAAAACATCACCCACGAAATAAGCCTCATGTCCCCCTTTCTTTCCTATTTCTCTTGATTCCTTTCCCCAACTTCCACCTTGCCCTATTTCTTTAGCCCCCATTCCAAAAATAAAGAAGTCAAACTTGCCATAAATACCTCTTGGCTGACACTTAAGGAAAGAGTGCAAAAATATTAGTCAAAATTTGCACACAAAGTGATTCGAACCTCTTCCCTTCAAGTCCATCATGTGGCATCATATCCTTCTTACCAATAGCTCATTTTATGCAAGCACTTTACTCATTTATTTCTATACGTCTTGAAGCTACTTACCATCTCTCCTTAAAGTGCTAAAATACCAAATTTTTCCTAAGGCCCAATTAAACCCGAGACTTCATAGAAACCCCGTAACCTTCCAAATTCACTTAACTAATAAGTCCAATTTACAATAACACCATCCATATATTCTCGAAGATTTTAAACACTCCTAAGCCCAAGGCCCAATGGGCCCAATCCTACTAGGCCCAATTTGGTGTGTTGGCAGGGTGGGTGACTAAAGCTCCCCACAGGTGTGCTGGTTTGTACGGGTGGTGTGTAGCGGATGGAAACTTAGGATTGGTTTTGGGAATTGCATATCACATGCATTCTATACATGTTAAATTGTTATATTTGTAATGGGCTCAGGCCCAAATAAAGGCTTAAATGGTTTTGGCCCAGTGGACTATGGTAAGTGAGTTACACATTGAGTTCTAAGTAACTCACCCCGTTTTCTTTACCCTTTTCCAGGTAATGATCAGTGACGGAAGCTTGGGCCGGGGACGACTCAGTGGAGGCCATACTACGAATAGTGGGTTAATTAAACTTCGGATTTCTTTTAAGTACTTTTTAATATTTGCTTTTAAGTTGTGATGTAATAAGGCCTCTGATAAAATTTTTATGGATGTTTTACTTGTGGATGGATTTTATATTATGTTTTAAATACTTAAATGGTTTTTCTTTTCTAAAAATAGAAATAAACGTTTTTCTTAAATAAACGTACGAAAAGGATTTCATTCTTAGTTAATTTTAACTCGGTAATATTTTTCTGTAACAACTCTTTTAAAAATCTTGTTTTCGAAATTTCTTTTGAACTCTTTTACATTTCTCGGAATATTGAATCAAGTATTTTTTTCAAATTAATGAACTCTTACGTCTTAAATTAATAAATATAACAATCAACCTCGATTTTCAATAAGCACCTTTTTAAAATCTTTATTTTAAAATCCGTTTTCTACAAACCTTTAAGAGACTTTACAAATGATCATTTCGTGTGACATGTCAAATCTGATACCATAAAATGTAACACCCCAAACCCGGTCTATGCGTTAAGACCAGATTTGACATGTCACACGAAATGATCATATGTAAAGTCTCTTAAAGGTTTGTAGAAAACGGATTTTAAAATAAAGATTTTAAAAGGGTGCTTATTGAAAACCGAGGTTGATTGTTATATTTATTAATTTAAGACGTAAGAGTTCATTAATTTGAAAAAATACTTGTTTCAATATTTCGAGAAATGTAAAAGAGTTCAAAAGAAATTTCGAAAACAAGATTTTTAAAAGAGTTGTTACAGAAAAATATTACCGAGTTAAAATTAACTAAGAAAGAAATCCTTTTCGTACGTTTATTTAAGAAAAACATTTATTTCTATTTTTAGAAAAGAAAACTCATTTAAGTATTTAAAACGTAATATAAAATCCATCCACAAGTAAAACATCCATAAAAATTTTATCAGAGTCCTTATTACATCACAACTTAAAAGCAAATATTAAAAAAGTACTTAAAAGAAATCCGAAGTTTAATTAACCCATTATTCGTAGTATGGCCTCCACTGAGTCGTCCCCGGCCCAAGCCTCCGTCACTGATCATTACCTGGAAAAGGGTAAAGAAAACGGGGTGAGTTACTTAGAACTCAGTGTGTAACTCAATTACCATAGTCCACTGGGCCAAAACCATTTAAGCATTTATTTGGGCCTGAGCCCATTACAAATACCTCTTGGCCGACACTTAAGGAAAGAGTGCAAAAATATTAGTCAAAATTTGCACACAAAGTGATTCGAACATCTTCCCTTCAAGTCCATCATGTAGCATCATATCCTTCTTACCAATAGCTCATTTTATGCAAGCACTTTACTCATTTATTTCTATAAGTCTTGAAGCTACTTACCATCTCTCCTTAAAGTGCTAAAATACCAAATTTTTCCTAAGGCCTAATTAAACCCGAGACTTCATAGAAACCTCGTAACCTTCCAAATCCACTTAACTAATAAGTCCAATTTGCAATAACACAACATATTCTCGAAGATTTTAAACACTCCTAAGCCCAAGGCCCAATGGGCCCAATCCTACTAGGCCCAATTTCAGGATGTTAAAATAATGTTGTAAATATTCAATAATATAATTTACGGGCTTGCTTTATGTAAATGTGGTCCCAAAACCTCATTTTCAAAAACCACTGACTTTCGGTACAAACCACTTGTACCTTAACTAACAAACCAGTTAATAAAATCTATAAAATTGAAATTAATAATAACATCATATTTAACTCGTAAATATTAAATAATAATATTTATGGACTTATTCATCGAAATTGTGGTCCCAAAACCACTGTTTCTGACACCATTGAGAAACGGGTTGTTACACGTTATAATTCTTGTAACTGACTTCTCGTTATGCAGGTCACTGAGAAACAGGTTGTTACACGTAATAATTCTTGTAACTGACTTCTCGTCACGCAGGTCATATAATGGTTTACACAATTTTTCCTTAAAGGGCTTCCCTTTTCACTGTCTTGGCAGACTTCATTTTGCCATAAGGCATACCTGTCCTCCACTAGATCATACCATGACTCGCCATGGACTTTCAACTCCGAAGAGTAAAAAAACCTCTTTCAAGGTGTCGCTTTGTAAATCTTGTAGACCATTTTCATGGTGTCATTCTATAGAGCCAATAGGCCATTTTCATGATGTCGCTCTGTAGAGCCAAGAAACCATTTATCCAACCAAACCTGCTCAAATCCCCTTTCAATCCGTCCATTCATCCATTACGCCAATTTTCCTATCTTCAACTAACTTGTCAATACTTCCCTCTGTATTCCACATTTTATAAACATGCATAAGACGCACATCACTACAAGCAATGCAAAATATTCATACCATAACAAGTAATACGTCACATTTTAGCCAACGCACAAGTATATTCATTCAACCGGAACATTCTTGAAATTTTCATACTTGCACAGAACTATGCTTGCATATAGTTTTCATACAATCCCAGACAACAATATTCATACATAGCTATAGACTCAGACCAAATTCAGTACAGAACATGCAAGCAACAAAACAACTAGAACAACACTCAAATACTGTAGTACAAAAATTCACTTACCATCCTTCGCCCCCATCAACTTAGCTTTTCCAAGTTCTAGAGCCTCCTTCTTCTTGGTAACTAAGCATGAAAATCAGTATACCAATTGAACTGAAAGTATAAAATTATTAAAACCCAGAATCCAATAACATGTATAAGCTTTTAAAAGATTTCATAAACCCTTACATCTCTTTTTTCTCAAATCCATGAATACAGAAAGATTAAGAAGCTTACCAGCTCATTGGATTCTCTACTTTCCCAACTTAAACCTCATAACCACTGCCCCATGTAGAGCTCTCCTCAACTTTCTCTTCTTCGGGACTACTAGAGAAGATGATGCAGAAAAGAAGAAATATATGCAGAAATGAGAAGGATTACTGCTCCCAGAATAATCCTTCTCTTACAATTATATAACCTTTCACACACAGTCACCAAAGTCCCAAATAAACCATCCATCGATAATATTTAGGTTTCTCACCAAGGAACCTATTGATTTCAATTTAATTGTACTAGAATTGAAACTCAATTATATACCATCCAGCCACTAAAATTTCCATATTTTTCAATAGAGTCCTCCAAACCTCCTATCTTTTTCAATTTTGAACCTTAATAGAAACCAAGTGAGACTTTATCAATCGAGAAACTTATCAAAAAAGGTTGTGAAGCGTATCTTGCTTATATCATTGATACATGAGTGTCAAAATCTAAAATTGATCATATACTGGTAGTTAAAGAATTTGGTGTCGTATTCTTGGAAGAACTACCAGGGTTGCAACTAGACAGATAAGTTGAATTTATGATTAAAGTTGCACTTGGAAAAATTTTTATTTTGATTACCCTAAATAGATTGGCTCCTGCTGAATTGAAAAAGTTGAAAGCACAATTACAAGAGTTGTTAGATCGTGGTTTTATTTGACCCAGTATGTCACCTTGGGCTGCACCAGTGTTAATTGTGAAAAAGAAATATGGGTCGATGAGATTGTGTATATATTATCGGTAGTTGAACAGATTTACCATAAAGAATAAATATTCATTGACTCGAATTGATGATTTACTCGATGAGCTGAAAGGAGCTACAATATTTTCTAAAATCGATCTCTGATCTGGTTACTATCAATTGCGAGTTAAAGAGCCTAATTTACCAAAAATTACGTTCATAACTCATTACGATCATTATGAGTTCCTTGCGATGTCATTTGCTCTGGCCAACACCTTTGTTGCGTTAATGGACTTGATGAATCAGATTTTCCAGCTGCACTTAGACATATGTTTCATTGTTTTTATCGACGATATTTTGATATATTTGAAAATTAAGTCCAATCATGTTCAACATTTGATAATTGTCCTATAGACTTTACTCGAGAAACAGTTATAAGTGAAGTTTAGTAAATATGAGTTCTAGTCGTGGGAGGTTGGACTTCTGAGACATGTAATTTTCATAAATGGTATATGAGTAGATCCTGGAAAAGTATTTGCGATCGTGAATTAGAAAGCTCCGAGAAATGTTTCTGAGGTACATAGCTTTCTGGGTTTAATCGGGTATTATTAGTGTTTTGTTAAGAATTTCTCGATAATAGTGTCACCGTTGATGAAGCTATTTGAGAAAGATGTTAATTTTGTTTGGTCTAAAAAATGTCAGTAGAGTTTCGAGTAGTTGAAAGTCATGTTGAATGAAGCTCTAGCTCTAGTTCAACTTGAATCCGGGAAGGAATTTATTGTTTATAATGATGCCTCGTTTAACGATCTGGGCTGTGCTTTAATGTAAGACAAAAAAATTTATAGCTTATGCCTCATGACAGTTGAAACCACACGAGAAAAATTATCCTACGTATGATTTGGAGCTTGCAGTAGTTGTTTTTGCTCTGAAAAGTTGCGACACTATTTGTATGGCGAAAAATGTCATGTTTTTACTACCCAAAAAAGTCTAAATTACCTAATGACTTAGAAAGACTTGAATTTACGGCGACGTAGGTAGCTTAAGCTATTAAAAGATTATGATCTGGTTATTGATTGTCATCTCGGAAAAGCTAACGTGGTAGTTGACGCTTTAAGTGGAAAATCGTTGTTTGCTTTGAGAGTTATGATTGCAAGCATGACTTTAGAACATGATGGTTCTATTCTAGTCGAGTTAAGAGTTAAACTAGTGTTTTCAGTGAGAATTCAGGAATTATGGAAAAATGACTCAAATTTGTTAATGAAGTCAAAACTGGTGAATGGTGGACAGACAGCTGATTTCAGTATCGATATTGATGACAACTTGTATTTTCATGATCAATTGTGTGTACCGGATGATTTGGAGTTGAAATAGGACTTGTTGAATGAAGCTCAAAGCAGTATATATTCAATTCATCCTAGAACAAATAAAGAGTATAACGATTTGTAATGACTTTACTAGTGGCTAGGAATGAAACATGAGATATCAGAATTCGTATCTAAATGTTTGATAGATTTCGTTTTAGGGCTGAGAATCAACACTGCAACAGGCAATAATATAGATGTAACAAACCATCTTTCTATGGTATCAAAAACGATGGTTTTGAAACCATATTTTTATGATGATCGATTTTTTAAATATTATTTTTTAATATTTACAAGTCTATTATAGTGTTATACGGAGTTTTGGTCTGGTAATTTATTGAATGGTTAGTAATTAAGGTACAAGGACTAAATCATAAAAATCGTAAAACTTTATCGCTATTAATTTTTATTGTTAAAAATGGGTTAAAGGTAAATATTTGCGTATTTAAGTTACGAATAACTAGCTTTGCATGATTATAAATAGTTCATGCATATCTTTTAAGAAATTATATGTTAAACGAATGTTCATTAAGAATTAAAAATGTTAAAAGCATAAAAATCAAAACCCATAATCTTTTTCATGGTCTTTACACTATTTAAACAAACAAGAAGTGTGGAAGCCATTTTTAATAGGTCAAGCTTTCAACCTTGCAAGTAAGCTAGTTCCAAACCTGTTTTTCGTAAATTTTATGTTTTTGAGATCTTGTAGCATAATCTAGCTAGCCCAAGGATTAATTTGTAAACTATCTATGATTTTAAAAGTTGACATTGTTGTTTTTAAAGCTTTTTGGATGTTTAATGGTAGATTTGTAAGTTTATAAATTAATAAGGACTAATTTTTAAAGTGCTTTTTGTCAGTTTTGAGTTTTGGGGATAAAATGTAAATGTGTCAAATCAGATATGAAATTTCTATATAATATGTTTCTATAGAGTTTTGGAAGGATGGAATTGAAAACGGATTTAAGAACTAAGCTTAAATGTGAAAGTTATAGTGGTTGTGGTTTAAAGGACTAAATTGAACAAAATGTAAAAGTCGAGGGAAATTTTGTAAAATGAAATTAATAAGTCATATGCATGTATTTGAGTGTTATAAGGTATTTGAAATTGATAAATTGGACTTAAATATCATATATATCAAGGATTGAACAAAGTGGATGATAATCGAGGAAAAGGGAAAATTGCATAATTGTCCCTATGATCTAACTCGCTAGCTGATCATATTAGGTAAGTTCATAAGCTATAGTTATGTGCTCATATGTATTGATGTGGTTGAATTGTGAATATATATTGTTAGATTGTAACTGTATAATGTTTTCAATTAAGTATGAAATGTGAGAAAATGGATTAAGGACCTAATAGTAAAGTTTTGCATACTTATGAATATAGTTGATAACTCTTGAAAAGCGTTATATTTTTTACCTTTAGACTTGGTTAATTGCATGTACTTAGGTAAGTTTAGTTGCATTTCAGGATTTTCCATTAGTGTTTTTAGGAAATTGCATTAAGAGGTTTGGACTGTGCTTAAATGTTATTACATGTTACTTCTAATTGTTTGCGAAAAAGATTTGTTTTTGGTTAAGTGGCAGGTTAAGAATGATGAAAAGAAGTAGAGAAGTGAAGGTTTTTCATGGCAAAAGGTTGGACAGCTTGCCAACACGAATGTCGTGGCAATGTAGGAAGCGGCCCAGTCAACACTTAACTGTTATCAGCCGTGGTGTACGTGTACCAAAAAATCAGCCTAAAAAAGAGGGAAAAGATGATGGGATCGTGGAATGATGGGTCTACCCTAAAAGAGGAGATATAAAGCCCAAAAATACAAACTGAAAAGGGAGGAGACGATTAGAGAGTCATTTTTGGAAGGAGAAATCCATTAGACGAAAATAGAGGGTTGCGGTTGTGACAATGACAGAAACACAAATGGGAAGACGAAGTCAATCCATCCTGGTGATTGAAAGACATTTCGTAGGAGTTATGCGTTGGACAAACGAAAGCTATCTTCTTGAGTTCTACCTTTAATTCTTTATTTTCTGTTCCAAAACCTGATTTAAAGAAATGATGTTGATTACTATTTTGAATCTTGGTTCTATTCACCCACCCATGAGCTAAATCTCATAGGGTTCGGATTACTTGATGAAACATTTATTTCTATTATTGGCCACGACTTAGATTAGTTTTAATTTATTGTTTCATTCAATGGTATTTATGAATAGTGTGTGTGTAATGTAACAGCCCGATTTTGGGCCTAGTCGGAATAGTGGTTTTGGGGCCACAAATCTGACGAGGAAAATCTTATTTTTATTATATTTATTATGGTCTACAATTTCATGAAAAGATTTCGTGAAGATTTCGTTTGAAAATTTCAACGTTTGGGCACTGAATTTAGTCAAAAAGACTAAATTGTAAATAGTGCAAAAGTTGAGTTCCACATGTTAGAAGTGTCCAATTTCTAAGAAATTTTAAATTGGAGGCCCTTAAATGGTAATTAGATCATTGGTTAAATTGTTAGACAAAAATGGACATGAGATAAGTGAAATAGGATATTTTTAAGTTAGGGGCATTTTTGTAATTTGGTAATTAAATGGACTAAAAGAAAAAATAAAAGCCAAAAACCTTTGTCCATCTTCTTGCTTGGCCAAATTTAGTATGGGGGAAGCCATGGCTAGGGTTTTCAAGCTTTCAAGCTCAATAGTAAGTGCATCCAAACCCCGTTTTTAATGTTCTTTACATTTTTGAGATCACCGTAACTCGGTTTAGCTATTTCTACCATTATTTTGAGCTAGGGTTTGTGTTTAAAAATTTATCTGTGGATGACATCCATGTGCTTTGATGTCTAATGGTAGAATATGAATGCTCGGTGTGTAGTAAACGACTTTTATTAAGTGATTTTCGATGAAATCACATAAAAGGGCTAAATTGTAAAAAGTTGAAAAATGTATGAAAATGTGTGAATGAATGCAAATTGTGGACTGCTATAGTTATGAAAATGGTTCGGCTAGGCCTAAAATACAAGAGAATTGAATAAAAATCATTTTACAAGCCTAGGGGCAAAAGTGTAAATATGACAAAGTTTAAAGGCAAAAACATAATTTTACCATAGTATGATTTTTGTGTCACAATGAATAATATGGCTAATAAGTAAGCTAAATTTGATGTTATAGATCAAAGAAAATGGGGTTCGGACTTAGAATGGGGGAAAAACGAGTAACTGACAGTTAGGTCCCTTTTTACCATTTTGGTATCGAGGTAAGTTCGTGTATAACTAATACAACATTATATTATGTATTTAATATTTTTATGTTGCATGAATTGTATATATATGTTTCTACGGATTCGATTGATGATGATTTGGCGAAGAATCGAAGAATGAGAATCCCGGTTGAACCTAAGGAATAGAAAGGATACCCTTGCCACGACATTCGATTAAGAAGGTCTCGTATAAGAACATATCTAGGATATGGCCTCGACACCTAATCGAGATCCCGTATAAGACCATATCTGGGATATGGCATCGGTATCAAATAATGATTCCGTGTAAGACCACGTTTGGGACCTAGCTTCGGTATGAAATCGTAAGACCATGTCTAGGGCATGGCATCGACATACGATCTCGTGTAAGACCATATTTGTAACACCCCAAACCCGACCTAGAAGTTAGGCCTGAATGCATAATGTCACATTAAAGGCCCAATTTCAAAATGATTTTGCTAATTAACAATTTAAGGCCCAAAAGCCCTTTCATCCGTGAGTCTTGTTAAGTAATGATAAAAGCCCATTTTATTATTTTAAGTATTTCAGAAACCAATTTTAAACATACGAAACTTACTTAGGTTTAAAATTTAAGTAAGCAGTTGAAAACAACATCCCAAAACCTAAAGCCAAATAGGAGTACAAGGCCTTATTACATCCAACGAAAATAAGTAATTAAAACTATGTCTTTTGAAACAAGTAAATAAAAGTCTAAACATCTTGTAGTGTGGCCATCTCCGAGTCCTCTCCCATGTCGAGCCATTCATTAAGGATCATCTGAAACATTAAATAAAGGGTGTGAGTTTTGAAACTCAGTGTGTACAACCCTTGGCAATCAAATCAACATACAAATATTCACATTGGGCCTAAGCCCTATCAAAATTGGTGGTCTTGGCCTTAGCCCACAATGACCTCATAACATATCATATCATATTATATCATATGCAAAACCCTCCCCAAAAATCCATCTGCTACACACCATTTCCCTTCCAACCCTACACACCTGTGGGGATTTCTAATCTGACCCACCCATCCTCTACACATCAAAGGTAGAACTTACAGCGGCACTACTCAACGTTGCAGCCAAGCTGCTAATCATATAATGGGCTTTAAGCCACCGGTGGATCCATGGTCGTCAAGCGACTATGCGATCCTTAAATCTTCCTCCGTACCATAATTCCCACCCATATGCATCCTAAACAGAATATCGTATGATTGCAACATGCACATGAGTAACATCCACAAAACTCATATTCATCATATAGGGGTATTTTTGTCATTTCACAACCCAAAGGGTATTTCCGTAAATCTACTCTATAGGGGTATTCAGGTAATGTTGAAAAATAGAGGTATTTTGGAGATGCTATAAATCAGGGATGTTTTGGTAATTCTACAAATCAGGGTTATTCTGGTAATTTTACAAATCAAGGGTATTTTAGTAATTTTAAAAATCTAAGGGTATTTTGGTAATTTCCAAATCAAGGGTATTTTAGTAATTTTACAAATCTAAGGATATTTCGGTAATTTCCAAATCAGGGGTATTTCAGTAATTTTACAAATCTAAGGATATTTTGGTAATTTCCAAATCAGGGGTATTTGGTCCCTCTCGGGTTTTAGTTATGAACTTTGGCCCATTAGCAAGTCCTTGCGGCTAAAGTGAACAGGCACTATGCACCAGGTAGGATTCCAGAGAAGAGGAGGTAGGCCGCTAGGGTCGCTTAAGTACCAAGCTCTCCCTAGATCGAATCCTAGACATGCGCATGCCCGTTACCACACTTTAACCTAGCGACTTGTCCACGGATATGTTTAATTATTAGAAAGTCTTATGCGGTTTAAGAGTTGTTCAGTACTAAGCCTAAAGTCCATAAAACCCTAGCATACTAGGCTACGTCCCCATAAAGCCCATCAACCCATTTCACGTTCATATAACCCATAATGGCCAGATCACATTTTTATGGCCCATTAGGCCCTAATCTCAATCATATGACCCATTAGGCCCAAAAAAAATCCAGATCATGAAACATGTATGCTTAACCCAATTCATATAATCAAATTAATCCATTTCATCAAACTTAGCCTCAGGGCCCACTGGGCCCATTTAGCCACTTTCGGCTTTTCGGCATTGCCGATTTCGTGTGTGCATAGTGTTTGTACACACCTGGTAACCATGCGTGCTGCAAACCCCTTAACAACCATCTTACAATCGACATCACTTAACAATTAATCATGGCTTAATACACACTTTATTAGAAACTGAAACGTCACCGTAACCTTATTGTGTGCCACACCTTCTAGTAGCCCTTCTTTTGCTACTATTTGCGATTATCCTCTAGATCTGCACCCAAACATATATCGTCAAAATCAAGTGACCCATATTCCTCATAGGTCACCCCTATAAGCCATATTACATTCGGTCATCTACTAAACCACAACCGAGACGAGTGCACTTACCTCTTGCTAACGATCCTTACCTACCACGTTTGTGATCTCTGAACCTTATCCTTGTTATCACAGAGTTTAACGACAGGACAGTTAGATAGCCTCTCGGCTTTTAGTAAAACGTGCAAAAGAGGTTAACCGAATACTTACCAAATCTCTTTTTGACCGTACGGCCTAGATAGCTACTGAACGAGATCTGGCTTTCAAAACTTGATGAAGAGTAGATAACAGCAACCGATTTGTGATGGAGGAAAAATAACAAGGAATCGGCAAAAAGATAGGGCTATTCAATTATAAGGGATTACTCGGCTTTCAGAGAAAAAAGAAGAACGGAACACCAATAGGGATTTCGGCAAAAAAAGAATGATGGTTTTTCGGCAATGGAAGAATTTGGCAATGGGAGAAATAGAATGAGGGGGAGACAAGAAAAGTAATGGAAACCCAAAGAACCTTTCAAAGGAATTTGGTAAAGAAAAAAATACTGACCTATTTGCAAAACTCTCCAAATGCCGAAAGCCACAATGAAAATTCGTAACACCCCTTAAAAGACCTAAAAACAACACTCATCTACCTTCCTAAGCTGAATTTATACACTCTCCACTTCCCAAAACGGCACAAACTCTTCACACTTCTCAGCTCCTAACTTTTCTCCCTGATAACACCTTAGCCTTATCTGAATTTCCCTCCATTATCAGTTCCCCTTACCACTCAAACACTCCAACGCAAGAGTTCATATTCAACACAACTCTGGCCATCCACCTATGCAAAATAAAACACTCCAAAAATACCACTCCTAATGCTCGAACCTTGGACCTCCTCAGCTGACAACACGCCACCTTATAACTGCCCAAGTGACGCCACTTGCCACTGGACCACAAGCCCATCTTGTGTCCTATTTTCTCTTTAATCTGCTTAAGAGGCCTAATGCCTGAGACTAGGGTCCACTAAATCAAGAAAAATAATTTTTTCCCTATGGTCACCCCTATCTCTAAGACTTCAAATAATCCCAACAATACCTTAAAATTAATATTCTAAGTGCTACTCATACTTACCAACCTCAGTGCACAGAAATTTAAAGTTTCGAGATTTTTGGGGCGCTACAACTTGGTTAGTGCCGTTCTCTTGTTCTCAAAAATTTTAAACGCTCCCATGCCCAAGGCCTAATAGGTCCAATTCTACTAGGCCCAAATTTGGGGCGTTACAAATCTACCCCCTTAAAGAAATTTTGTCCTTGAAATTTCCAACTAATAGGGTAGTCATGTAACAACTACCCCACTACGCTACCACTGCGCACTCTGATCCCAACATCTTTAACACACATCCAAAACACCCACCTATCATAGCAGATAGGTTATAATTTCTAAAATCCTTAACATGGCCTTCGATAGTGCATCTTCTGTAGTGGCAGCCCATTCATATGGTCCCATTTCGGCTACTGGTGAGGCCGGAGCCTCCCCTACTCCAACGTTGGGCGTATGGCCCGACACCGACGACCCAACCCTAAAACTTCCACGGCCTCTGCCGCGACTTCTTGCACCTCTTCTAGCACTCATCATTCCATATTTTTGAATTAAAAATAATTTTATGTACTTAGTACATAGTTCCACTTGTTTAGGGCATATGTCTTATGCGAGTAACATTTTTTTTAGTTATTACACGATCAAGAATCCACTACAGGCTTAAGTTTCCTACGGGCTTTAGTCTCTAAAAGCCTATTTGAAGTAGCCCATTATCTATACAGTTCAGTAATTTAAACAAATGTAGTACAGAAAACTTATTGGCTCGACGTCAAGGGCTCGGTGAACCACACTTCAAGAATCCTGCAAAAACTTTTTAAAAACAAAAATATAAGGCCCATTTCACAGTCCAAGCTTTGCAACCGGGCTCTGATACCACTAAATATAACACCCCAAACTCGGCCTAGAAGTTAGGCCCGAATCCTAAATGTCACATTAAAGGCCCTATTTCAAAATGATTTTGCTAATTAACAATTTAAGGTCCAAAAGCCCTTTCATCCTTGAGTCTTGTTTAGTAATGATAAAAGCCCATTTTATTATTTTAAGTATTTTAGAAACCAAGTTTAAAGATATGAAATTTACTTAGGTTTAAAATTTAAGTAAACAGTTGAAAACAACATCCCAAAACCTAAAGTCAAATCGGAGTACAAGGCCTTATTACATCCAACGAAAATAAGTAATTAAAACTATGTCTTTTGAAACAAGTAAATAAAAGTTTAAACATCTTGTAGTGTGGCCATCTCCGAGTCCTCTCCCACGTCGAGCCATTTACCGAGGATCATTTGAAACATTAAAAAAAGGGTGTGAGTTTCGAAACTCAGTGTGTAAAACCCTTGGCAATCAAATCAACATACAAATATTCATATTGGGCCTAAGCCCTATCAAAATCGGTGGTCTTGGCCTTAGCCCACAATGACCTCATACCATATCATATCATATTATATCATATGCAAAACAAGGTAATGCAAAACCCTCCCTAAAAATCCATCCACTACACACCATTTCCCTTCCAACCCTACACACCTGTGGGAATTTCTAAATCGACCCACCCATCCTCTACACACCAAAGGTAGCACTCACAGCTGCACTACTCAACGTTGCAGCCAAGCTGCCAATCATATAATGGGCTTTAAGCCATCGGTGGATCCATGGTCATCAAGCGACTATGCGATCCTCTAATCTTCATCCGTACCATAATTCCCACCCATATGCATCCTAAATAGAATATCGTATGATTGCAACATACACATGAGTAACATCCACAAAACTCATATTCATCACATAGGGGTATTTTCGTCATTTCACAACCCAAATGGTATTTCCGTAAATCTACTCTATAGGGGTATTCAGGTAATGTTGAAAAATAGAGGCGTTTTGGACATATTGCAAATCATGGATGTTTTGGTAATTCTACAAATCAGGGGTATTCTGGTAATTTTACAAATTAGGGGTATTTTAGTAATTTTACAAATCTAAGAGTATTTTGGTAATTTCTAAATAAGGATATTTTAGTAATTCTACAAATCTAAGGATATTTTGGTAATTTCCAAATTAGGGGTATTTCAGTAATTTTACAAATCTAAGGATATTTTGGTAATTTCCAAATCAGGGGTATTTGGTCCCTCTCGGGTTTTAGTTATGAACTTTCGCCCATTAGCAAGTCCTTGCGACTAAAGTGAACAGACACTATGCACCAGGTAGGATTCCAGAGAAGAGGAGGTGGGCCGCTAGGGCTGCTTAAGTACCAAGCTTTCCCTAGATCCAATCCTAGACATGCACATGCCCGTTACCACACTTTAACCTAGCGACTTGTCTACGAATATGTTTAATTATTAGAAAGTCTTATGCGGTTTAAGAGTTGTTCAATACTAAGCCTAAAGTCCATAAAGCCCTAGCATACTAGTCTATGTCCCCATAAAGTCCATCAACCCATTTCACGTTCATATAACCCATAATGGCCAGATCACATTTTTATGGCCCATTAGGCCCAAATCTCAATCATATGACCCATTAGGCCAAAAAAAATCCAGATCATGAAACATGCATGCTTAACCCAATTCATATAATCAAATTAATCCATTTCATCAAACTTAGCCTCAGGGCCAACCGGGCCCATTTAGCCACTTTCGGCTTTTCGGGATTACCGATTTCGTGTGTGCATAGTGTTTGTACACACCTGGTAACCACGCGTGCTGCAAACCCCTTAATCACCAACCTACAATCGACATCACTTAACGATTAATCATGGCTTAATACACACTTTATTAGAAACCGAAACCTCATCGTAACCTTACCGTGTGCCACACCTTCTAGTAGCCCTTCCTTTGCTAATATTTGCAATAATCCTCTAGATCTGCACCTAAACATATATCGTCAAAATCAAGTGACCCATATTCCTCATAAGTCACCCCTATAAGCCATATTACATTCGGCCATCTTCTAAACCACAACCTAGACGAGTGCACTTACCCCTTGCTAACGATCCTTACCTACCACGTTTGTGATCTCTGAACCTTATCCTTGTTATCACAGATTTTAATGACAGGACTGCGACTTTTAGTAAAACGTACAAAAAAGGTTAACTGAATACTTACCAAATCCCCTTTTGGCCCTGCAGCCTAGATAGCTACTGAACGAGATCTAGCTTTTAAAACTTGATTAAGAGTAGATAACAACAACCGATTTGTGATGGAGGAAAAATAACAAGGAATCAACAAAAAGATAGGGCTATTCGATTATAAGGGAGTACTCGGCTTTCAGAGAAAGAAGAAGAACGCAACACCAATAGGGATTTCGGCAAAAAAAGAATGTTGGTTTTTCAGCAATGGGAGAAACAGAATGAGGGGGAGAAAAGAAAAGTAATGGAAACCCAAGGAACCTTTCAAAGGAATTCGGTAAAGAAAAGAAAGACTGGCCTATTTGCAAAACTCTCCAAATGCTGAAAGCCACAATGAAAATTCGTAATACCCCCTAAAAGACCCAAAAACGGCACTCATAAACCCTCCTAAGCTGAATTTATACACTCTCCACTTCACAAAACGGCACCAACTCTTCACACTTCTCAGCTCCTAACTTTTCTCCCTGATAACACCTTAGCCTTATCCGAATTTCCCTCCATTATCAGTTCCCCTTACCATTCAAACACTCCAACGTAAGTGTTCATATTCAACACAAATCTGGCCGTCCACCTATGCAAAATAAAACACTTCAAAAATACCACTCCTAATGCTCGAACCTTGGACCTCCTCAGCTGACAACACGCCACCTTATAGCTCCCTAAGTGACGCTACTTGCCTTTGGACCACAAGACCATCTTGTGTCCTATTTTCTCCCTAATCTGCTTAAGAGGCCTAATGCCTGAGACTAGGGTCCACTAAAGCAAGAAAAATAAAATTTTCCCTATGGTCACCCCTATCTCTAAGACTTCAAATAATCTCGATAATACCTTAAAATTAATATTCTAAGTGCTACTCATACTTACCAACCTCTGTGCACAGAAATTTAAAGTTTCGGGATTTTTGGGGTGCCACAACTTGGTTAGTGTTGTTCTCTTGTTCTCAAAAAAATTTAAACGCTCCCATGCCCAAGGCCCAATAGGCCTAATTCTACTAGGCCCAAATTCGGGGCGTTACAATATCTGAGATATGGTGTCGACATCAATATGAGATCCCGTATAAGAGCATATCTTGGATATGGCATCGGCATCGACATGTGATCTCATGTAAGACCATATCTGGGATATGGCATTGGTATCTTACTACGTGTATGACAATTTGCGAGTATCCTTAAATGTTCCAAGTGGTTCAACGGGATAAAGTATTAAATTTGATGTTAAAGATGGAAAAAGGGTTAAAGTTATGTGATGGAGTGGTACATGTTCATATACGAAACTCACGAGAAATGAGCTCGATATGTGATTTCGTATAAGACCATGTCAGGACCTGACATGGCGTCGATATGATATTTAATGTAAGACCATATCGGGGATACGGCATTGATACGGTACTATATGTATGAGATTCCCGAGTATCTTTTAGCATTCTGAGTGGTTCAACGGGTACGTTAAAAATGAGAAAGTAAGTGACGATGTTACGAGAGGTACAGGTATGTACATAGAACTTATGTGAAGTGAATTCGGTATATGATGAATTCTTGGGAAGAATGTACACGAATAAGTTATATTTGTGAAATATTGATATCCTTGTGATTAATGATCTACATTCATGATGAATGGATACATGATAAGATTTGATGATGATCATGTGTGAGGATTTTAAGCCAAATTATATTGAGAAATGAAATGTTCAAGTCTTTGTTATTGATGTATAGGTTAAATTGGCCAATGAATGGCTTGTAAATATTTTATGGTGACTAGCATGTTGGCATGGCTAGCTATGGATATATTTTAGTGTTATGCGTGTGTAAATGAGAACTAATACAAAGAAAACATGGTAGAGAAAAATTAGCAATAAAACAGTTTGGACAGAAGTAGTTGTATCACTTTGAAAATTCACCAAAAATGGTGGAAATTTAATTAGAAGTTGAATAAGATATTAAATTAAATCTTATTGAGTCTATTTTTGCATAAAAGAAACGATGTAAGCAAAAAAAATTCATGTTATGAGATATTTGAAATTTTATAAGACAGGGTCAGAGTGATTTCGAAATCCCCTATTCTAACTTGGGAAATTCATTAAAACTCGTACAAAAATAATCAAGGGATAAAATTTATATATTTGAATTTATTAATGAGTCTATTTTCAAGATAAACAAATGGAAATGTCATTCAAGTTCTGTGCCACAAGAAAATAAATTTTTAGTGAAGAGGGGTCAGAACTGTCAGACAGCAACACATGGGAGAATTTAAAGATTAAACTGTACTGATTGGCTAAATCAAAAATTTTGGAAATTTTATGGCAAGAAGAGATAAGAGTCTAGTTTCAGGGAAAATTTTTGGATCCTAATTTGGAGTTTTGTAGCTTTTGATAAAAATAATTTAGTGACTGTAACTCGAGTAGATAGCTCAAGATGAACATAAATGAATTGTGAAATTTTATGCAATGATGATGGTATTATCTTGAGGGCTTATATTAAGGATTGTTAAAAGCATGGTAATCAATTGTTTATTATTTATATACATACTTACTAAGCTTTGTAGGTTACTCCCCTTCCTTTATCATATCTTATAGGGTTTTATGCTAGCTCGAGTTGGAGATCGCCGGAGATGCTATCACATGATCAAGCTATCATGTTGGGTATAAGTGAATGCAAAACCCTTTGAGTTTATGGAACGTATAGGGATTTACCAAATTGTGTATATGTCATTTGATTTGGCCAAATGTGTTGGTTCATAATGGTAATATGATTCATTTTGTATATAGCCATGGGATATGGCTCATATTAGTTAATGAGTTGTAATGCCTATTTATATGTGCATGCTTACACTAAAGGTTTCATGTGATGTGGTTATATGTATTTGGTATGGATGGATTGAAGATGTATTTACGTATGTGAAAATGAGAGTGCCAAATGGTTTCTTAAATAGCCATTTTCTTGGCCACACGGGCAAAGACACGGCCGTGTGTCTCAGTCGTGTAGAGGACACGGCCTCGAGACATGGGTGTGTACCTCGAGCATGTGAAGTCTGCATCTATTTTTTGTAATTTAATTCACCACACGACCTAAGCACACGGGCGTGTGACTTGGCCGTGTGACCCTATTTTGTTGATGACATCATAAACAGAGAGTTACACGAGCTGAGGACATGGGTGTGTGTGACCACACGGCCTACCCACACGGGCATGTCCCAAGCCACACGGGGGTGTGACCCCTGTTTTGATGAAAAATTTTCAAAGTCTTCTTAAAGTTTCCTAAGTTCTCGACTTAGTCCCGAACAGTTCCCAATGTATGTTTTGGGCCTCGTGGGCCCATATAAGGGGCGATTTGCATGTGAATGAGAAATTTTTATTTGAATGAGATTTTATAGCTCGGTTTTGTATAAATGTTTTTGTTTAAGTCAGGTAGTGCCTCGTATCCTGTCCCGGCGTTGGACATGGGTAAGCGGTGTTACATTTAGTGGTATCATAGCTATGGTTTAGTTGATTCTTGGACTAATCTAGCATATATGAGTCTAGTTATACATGCCATATTACTACTCGTGAAAGTGTGATATCTCCCGGCTCTAACGAAATTATTTTCTTAAGATAGAGATGACTTCCAACCGAGCTATTTTTTTTTTTTGATAATGCTGAAAAATGATATTGAAGTGATTGAAATGTGTTTGTGGTGAGACGAAATTTAGAAAGGTATGAATAGAAGTTCATGATATGTATATGTTAATATATGAAGTGAGATAACCATGAGCTGAGAAATGTGGAAACGTGGAATAAAATGAATGTTTATGTGGTGATAAGCCCATTCATGTTTGCTGGGCATGCATATGATGATATGTGCCCAACCTATTTGATCAAGTGAATATGATAAGTACATTTACACAAATTGACGGAATGTGTGTTTATGTACACTTGTTTGAATAACTGTAATCAGTATGTTAATGTGGTTGAATTTTATGTTTACTTGTTAAATTACAGATAATATGAATTTATGTTTTATGTCTTTGTTAACGCAGGAAATGAGTGCGATTGTTCAGTGATGAATTGATGGATAAGACCATGGTTGGACCATGGCAAAGTATGGAATGTAAGACCATAGCTGGGCTATGGCATTGTGATACGTGTAAGACCATGTCTGGGACATGGCATCGATATGAGACTTTGTGTACGACCATAGTTGGAATATGGCTTCAAGTAAACTACGTACTCAAACCCGTAAGGCATTCTCTAATTTGGCAAATGTTAGTAAGTAAATTCATTGTTTGAAATTGTGGATGATAGAAAACATTTGTAAAATGAATAAGTATATTAAATTGTCTGAAGTGAATTTTGTGATTATGACGATATTACGTTGATAATGAATGCTAATTCATATGTGTGTATTTATGAGAGTCAAGTTAGAGGCTTTATGACCTCACCCCCTTACCAGTGATGTTTTATGACGAAATTTTACGTGAATCATGTTGAATAAGTTCATAAGTGTGAAACTAAAGAGTTCAGTGATGAAATAATTAGTAATGTATACAGAGATGAGAATCGTTTGGAAAGTGAAAACAACTTTAGAAGAAATATCAGAATATTTTAAAGATTACATAGATTATGCAATGTCACGATAAAGAAGAAGCTAGTCTCAGCTATTCGATTCAATTGAGTTATATGTATTTAAAGTATCCTCAAGAATAGTAATGAATTTTGTGCATTCACGAGTACATAGACGGATAGTCTGAATGAAGAAATTATATTCTGGAAAGTATGATACAGAGATATGCCTATTGGATTGTTCTAATTGAATGATGTTATTATGAGTTAAAGCTGTACCAATTGATAAAGTCATCACATTTATGAAAATTTGAATGATCTATGCATGTTAGCAAAGTTCTAAACAGTTGAAAGTATTATTAACTGAAGCTCTAGTTCTGAGTTCAGTTTGAATTGAGTAAGGAATCTGTGATTTTTTTCAATGATGTACTATTGAACAGATTGGAATTTGTTTTAATACAAGAATGTAAAGAAGTAGTTTGCACTTCCAGACAGTTAAAGTCACATGAAAAAAGAATTGTTCGACTAATGATTTAAAGACGACCACTTTTATATCTGTGTTGTGAACTGGATGATTTCGTATGTTCAACGAAAAATGTCATATGCTTCCTGATCCTAATGGGTTAAAGTAACTAATGTCACAGAAATATCTAAAATTAAGACAACGTGAATGTTTTGAGATGTTGAAAGACTATGAGTAATTATCGGCTTACCTTTTGGAAAGCAAGTATGGTTACAGATGCTTGAAGGGAAAACCTTTGTTTATTTTGTGACTACTGGTTACTTGATTGATCTTATTTGATAATGGACTAGTTTTAGGTAAGTTAAAAGCTTAAGCGATGCTTTCTTTGTGAATTGAGAAGCTCAGAGATGTGATAGAGAGTGGTGAACTAAACGAGTACAGTGTGAAACGACTTTCTATTCTGAATTCCAGGTTGGACGTGATTCCTATTATTATTATTATCTAGAGTTTGTACAGAAGTTTTGTACGAGACTCAGTAGTAGCTCGTCGGTTCTTCCAAGAATAATAAAATGTGCAGTTATAGGAGTAAATGTTCAAGTGATTGAGTATGTATCACGATATTTTGACTTTATGTTCAGATGTCTATTTGTTAGCAAGTAAGTCAAAAATAAAGTGTATTCAGGACTAATACAGTCAGTGGTTGTGCGAGAGTGATGATGAGATAGAGTTACCATAGATTTCATATCGGGATTGTCATTATCCCCCAAAAGGAAGATGTAAATTGGTTTATTGTTGACCATTTGACAAAGAAATATCCGTATGGTCATTTTATTATGTACAGATTTCTTATTTGACAAATTAGCCGAGTAATATGTTTCTAAGGTTATTCGATTATGCAGAGTGCCAGATCCATTATGTCGAATAGAGATCCAGAGGTTACATCAAAATTATGGGATGAGCCATAGGAAACTCTGAGTATGCAGTTGCATTTTGGCATAGTAATTTGTTTTTATATCAATGATAAGTCTAAGAGAGTAGTTAAGATTTTGACGATGTACTCCGACACTGTGTGCTAAAGTTTAAAGGATATTGGAATGAGATATATGAGATTAAATCGATTTCTTATTCTGAGAAGATTAGTGAAAGTGTTTCAGGAGAGTTGAAATCAACTTCTTCTGGTAAGATTTTCGATGATGAAAATCCCTAAAGAGGGGGAGAATTGTAACAGCCCGATTTTGGGCCTAGTCGGAACAATGGTTTTGGGGCCACAAATCCGATTTTGGGCCTAGTCAGAACAATGGTCTACGATTTTACGGAAAGATTTCGTGAAAATTTCGTTCAAAAATTTCAACATTTGGGCACTCAATTTAGTCAAAAGGACTAAATTGTAAATAGTGTAAAAGTTGAGTTCCACATGTTAGAAGTGTCCAATTTCTAAGAAATTTTAAATTGGAGGTCCTTAAATGGTGATTAGACCATTGGTTAAATTTTTGGACAAAAATGGACATGAGATAAGTGAAATAGGATATTTTTAAGTTAGAGGCATTTTGGTAATTTGGTAATTAAATAGACTAAAAGACAAAATAAAAGCCAAAAACCCTTGTCCATCTTCTTGCTTGGCCGAATTTAGCATGGGGGAAGCCATGGATAGGGTTTTCAAGCTTTCAAGCTCAATAGTAAGTGCATCCAAGCCCCGTTTTTAATGTTCTTTACATTTTTGACATCCCCGTAACTTGGTTTACTATTTCTACCATTATTTTGAGCTAGGGTTTGTGTTTAAAAATTTACCCATGGATGACATGCATGTGCTTTGATGTCTAATGTTATAATATGAATGCTTGGTGTGTAGTAAATGACTTTTACTAGTGATTTTCGATGAAATCACATAAAAGGACTAATTGGTAAAAAGTTAAAAAATGTATGAAAATGTGTGAATGAATGCAAATTGTGGATTGCTATAGTTATGAAAATGGTTTGGCTAGGCCTAAAATACAAGAAAATTGAATAAAAATCATTTTACAAGCCTAGGGGCAAAAGTGTAAATATGACAAAGTTTAGGGGCAAAAACATAATTTTTCCATAATATGATTTTTGGGTTACAATGAATAATGTGACTAATAAGTAAGATAAATGTGATGTTATAGATCAAAGAAAACGGGGTTCGGACTTAGAACGGAGGAAAAACGAGTAATTGACGATTAGGTCCCTTTTTGCCATTTTGGTATTGAGGTAAGTTCGTGTGTAAATAATACAACATTATATTATGTAATTAATATTTTGATATTGCATGAATTATATATATATATATTTTTCTACAGATTCGATTGATGATGATTTGGCGAAGAATTGAAGAATGAGAATCCCGGTTAAACCTGAGGAATAGAAAGGATACCCTTGTCACGACATTCGATTAAGAAGGTCCCGTATAAGACCATATCTAGGATATGGCCTCGGCACCTAATCGAGATCCCGTATAAGACCATATCTGGGATATGGCATCGGCATCGAATAATGATTCCATCTAAGACCATGTCTGGGGCATGGCATCGACATATGATCTTGTGTAAGACCATATCTGGGATATGGCGTCGACATCAATATGAGATCCCGTATAAGACCATATCTGAGATATGGCATCAGCATCAACATGTGATCCTATGTAAGACCATATCTGGGATATGGCATTGGCATCTTACTACGTGTATGACAATTTTTGAGTATCCTTAAATGTTCCAAATGGTTCAACGGGATAAAGTATTAAAGTTGATGTTAAAGATGGAAAAAGGGTTAAAGTTATGTGATGGAGTGATACAAGTTCATATGTGAAACTCATGAGAAATGACTCGGTATGTGATTTCGTATGAGACCATGTCAGGACCTGACATGGCGCCGATATGATATTTAATGTAAGACCATATCGGGGATATGGCGTTGATACGGTACTATATGTATGAGATTCTCGAGTATCTTTTAGCATTCCGAGTGGTTCAATGGGTACGTTAAAAATAAGAAAGTAAGTGACTATGTTACGAGAGGTACAGGTATGTACATAGAACTCATGTGAAGTGAATTCGGTATATGATGAATTCTTGGGAAGAATGTACACGAATAAGTTGTACTTGTGAAATATTGATATCCTTGTGATTAATGATCTATATTCATGATGAATGGATACTGTAACAGCCCGATTTAGGGGCTAATCAGAATAGTGGTTTTGGGACTGCTAAACCGAAGTTAAGGAAAATTATTTTGATTTTATTTTATGTGTTATGTTATTATTATAAGGTTATGTGAAAATTTTGGTGTGTTAATTTGAGTGATAGCATGCTTAATTGTAAAAAAGGACTAAATCGCATAAAATGTGAAAGTTCTATTTATAAGGTAGAGGAACCTAATAGCTATAGAATGTAAATTGGAGGTTTCTAAAGTGCAATTAGGCCATTTATCTAGTGATGGCCGGCCATAGAGGAGCTAGGGAGACAAGATTTTAATGTTGGTCAAATTTGGTGGATATTAGGTGATAAAAATGAAAAAAATAAGATAAATGAAGATGTTATCATCTTTTCACTATTCCTCCACCTTCATCCACCGAAAATTGAAGAGAAATAGGGGTTTTGAAGCTCAAAAATTTCAGCCAACATATTCCCTAGCAAGTAAGTGATTTTGAGGTTTTTCTTAATGGTTTTTGTACTTTTGGAGTCCCCAAAGCTTAAGCTAGCTAATGAGAGGACTAATTTGAGATGTGGTTGAAAGTCTAGGGACTTGCCATGAGAGTATTTATGTTGTTAGCTGAGTTTTTATGGAAGAAAATGGATGTTAGGGAGGTAAGAAACAACTTTTATGAAAGGTGTTAGCATGAAAACACCTAAATAGGACTTAAATGCAAAGAATGAATTTGTCATAAATGCATGAAATAGTTGGAATGGTGAGCAATTGTAAGAGAAATAAATGTTCATCTAGGCTCATTTATTAATAAAATGTGTTGAAAAATGATTTACGAGCCTAGGGGCAAAATTGTAATTTTGCCATAATGCAAGGGCAAAATGGTCATTTTTGCGTAAGTGTAGAAATTGATGCATCATGATCATAGAATGATCTAAATGAGTGAATCTTATTGTTATAGATCAAGAAGAGCGCGGAATTAACCTTGACTGGGGAAAAGGCAAGGTTACGGATTGAATTGCGAATTGAAACGTTTTGCACTGAGGTAAGTTTATATGTAAACAATGCATATTTGTGTAAACATTATGTTGCTAATTAGTATATGGCATGATTGAGAACATGTGTGGTTCAAGTGATTGAATGTGGTGGTCATTGAATATTTATTGTGTGAACGATGAAATAGTCATATAAATGTGTAATGACGACACTTGTTGGTGGGCTAAGTGCGATACCACCTTGTTACTTAATTACGATGGGCTATGTGCGATACCATCGTCTATTCATCATTTGGTGGGCTATGTGCGATACCACCATAACTAATCATTTTGGTGGGCTATGTGCGATACCACCCTAATAAAGGTTGTAGGTGGGCTAAGTGCGAAACCACCGAGTAAATTAACTATGAGTAATGGAATTAGAGATAGTGATATGTTGTATTATATGACTTTGTGATGCTAAGTGCAGGGGAACCTCTTAATGAATGTATGCATTAAGTTTGTGATATTGTTGGAATGTGGGAATGGAGAAAATGAGTAAGCATGATTATGAATGTAGATTTTTTCTTGCTTAGTATGAAATGCTATGTAATTCTTTAATACATGTTATGATGTTGTATTGTTTACATGTAAACTTACTAAGCTTAAAGCTTACTTCCCCTTCTCTTTTTCCTCGTTTTATAGAGTTTAAGAGCCAAGCTGAGATACGAAGATATTCAGAAGACCGCCCACACTATCAGCTTACCTCGGTATACCTAGACTTAATGATTTTGTACATGGCATGTATAGGGGCTAGACTAGTTATGTTATTTTGTTATTTTGGCCAAAATGTAACAACCCAAACCCGGCCCAAACACTATGGCCGAATCTAGTCTGTCACAAGGAAAATATTTTTGAAAACACTTTTGCTAAGTAAAAATTTTTAGTTGCCGGAAACCTTTTATTTAGTGGTATTGCAAAAAGGCATACTTAGATTTAATTGAAAATTCAATTAAGCCAAGTTATTATGAAATTACAAGTGTGCCCGATGGCATGATGAAAACATTTTCGTGTTAATTTGGGAAAACATGTGACTTTAATTTAATAATAATAATATAGTTTAAAACAAAATATCCATCATATGAGAAAAATAACAAAAGTAAAGTATATGGAGGCCTTATTACATCCAAATTAAATAAACCAAAAATAAAATAAAATAACTAAATTTAAAGTTCAATTAATTCAAGTCCACTGCATGGCCACCTCGAGTCCACCCGGCTCCATATCCGCGGTCTATGTATCACCTGAAAAATAAAGGAGAAGGTGAGTCACCAAGACCCAGTATGTAATCCTTCCCCCGTTTTAAAAGCAATTTCATACACAACATATAACAATTAATATGCAGAATATTATGTACCCAACCTAGCCAACCAAACGCCACTGTCTACCCCGTTGTGGTACCAAACCACTGGTGGTGCCAAACCACTGGTGACATATAGTCACAATGTGTTACCAAAACACTGGTGTCCGTAGACACGGATCAATTGATGGGGCCAACCCATCGTGTGATACCAAATCACTGGCAGACGATCCCATATCTCAAGTGGGGCCAACCCACGGTGGTGTTAACCACAGGGACAAGTCGCTATGAGGTGCCAAACCTCTGGAGGTACCAAACCTCTGGTGACTGTAGTCACGGTGTGTTACCAAAACACTGGTGCCCGTCGGCACGAATAACACTGCCCCCTCCACTCATCAGCCCATATCAAATCATATTATAACAGAGTTTATATCAACATACATTTGTCATAAGTATCACATAAGCCATGCTTCCCAAAAGCATTAATAACAATCTCATATTGACAGAGACTTACCTGAATCGTCACTTATACCAATAAGGTATATTTTTCAATGTTACATAAATTAAGTTAGCATTCACAATATTCAGTACATATAATTATACGTGTGTGTGTATGTACACACCTGTCACCACTGAATCGTCTAAATCCCGAAAAGAGATGTCGGCCACCTCGATTTACTGATCCCTATATTCGGCCATAATAGTGTTAGTGACATGGGCCATTTGACCAAACCAAATAATTTGAGAGGGGTTTCTTGTAAACCCGAATCCTTACCTTCACACCTTTGGATACTAATCGCAACACCAAACTCCCGAATCTGCTTCTGATTCCATGAATCGGCAATCAATAAATTAGTAGCCTTCGGCTTAAACGAATACCAAATAACTAACTAAATCAGATCTTACCATTACTTACCCAAAATTGAATACTAGAGATCGAGTTGTGAGTCGACTGCTTCACTTCCCTGAGTACCTAGAAGAAATCGGTTACTACTCGATTAGAAGACTTAACCATTGCCGAAATCGGCACCTTTCCTTGTAAAAAGTCGACAGCAAAGTAAGAAAAGGGAAGATAGAAATTCGGCCATCACTTACCTTATCAACCGATTGATAACAAAGAATCTGAAAAGATCTATGTTCCTTCCAATATTCGGCCAAAGTTCAATAGAATAGAAGAAGGGAATTTCGGCAAACTACTGGGTGAATTCGGCTATTAGGGAAATAAAAGAAAAGGGAATTGAGGGTAGGGGGTTCGGCACTTAGCAAAATGAAGAAAAGTAAAACAAGGGGATCAACTAATGCTTTTATAGGCACTTAGTACCCTTGCCGTCCACCCCTTTTTGATTAATTCAAATTAATTTTGAATTAATCCCAATAATCCATTGATAAACTTAATAATCCAAATAATATCAAATAATCCCTTTAATCCAATAATCTCCTTAATTATCTTGTATTATCAAAATAAAACTAATATTATCCTAATTATCCTTAGAATTAAGCAATTAAAATGCTCATATTATCTTATTATCCAAATAGATAAATAAAAAAAAATAATTTAAGGAGAGAATTTCTCTCCCCTTGTGCCGTCCAAATAAAGAGCAAAAGGGAGGATTTCTGTGACTCGAACCAAGGTTCTCCCTTGCTCCTTGGTGGCGTCACATGCTAGCTCTTAAGTGACCTCACTTTTGCCACTTTACCAAGGGCTTTTTAATGTCCAAATTCCCTCATTTATTCTTATAACACCCTCTTGCTAAGGCTCCCTGCCTTTAAAGTTAAAAACTGAAATTTTCCACCAAACCGTGCCAACTCAAAGCCTTAATTAAGCTTTATTATTCCATAAATAATATCACAGCAGTTCATACATAGGAAAAATAATTAAATTCCAAATAACCCCATTTTTGGGATGTTACACAAAATGTACTGGCCCTTGTTAAGATAACTATTTTGTATATTGCCATGGTTGATGGCTCACCTTATCATTTATGAAATACAAAGTTATCTATGGAAGTTCATATTGAAATTATGAGATGTTTATTAGTATGTTGAATGGGTTCATGTAGTGTAAGCTATAGGGGTGCTAAGAGCTTGGCAAACAGCCTTGTTCTTGTCCACATGGGTAGGCACACGGGCGTGTGTCTAGGCTGTGTGTGACACAAGGTGTAACACCCCAAACCCAGTCAACACACCACGACCGAATCTGGTAGGTTACGGAGTGAAAACATTTTTAAAACCATAAGTTCGTCGGAAAAATCTTTAAAGAAGACTCTTGTTTTGTTTTAGGGTTTAGAAAACTCAATAATAATTGATGCTGAAGTTGTTCTTGTAGTTGTCGTAACACTTGGAAAACTCGGGATTAAAACCCATTTGTGATTGCCGATTTTTAGAAAACATTGGATACTTATTAAAACTGAACGCGATAAGTAAAATCAAGTTTAGAACCATTTGCCTTTAAAAAGATTTGAAAGTCTGAGTTATAAAAACATCCAAGTTACCTTATTATTTTGTGAACTTTGTTACCCGATGGTAACGTTTGAGAACCCGAAGAGATATAGTTTAGAAAGCATTGCTCTTTACCGGTTAATTTTATCAAGTCCATAAATCCAACATATGTAAAATATAGGCAGAATAAAAGCAAGTAACAACCAAAAACCCAAAATAAACTTAGCGGCCTTATTACAAAACCAAAACCAAATTTAAGGAAAATTACTAAAATTGAAATAGCAGTTTAAAATTAAAACCAACTCAGGTGCATGGCCACCTCGAGTCCTTCCCGGCTCCATATCCGCGATCTATGCCTCATCTGCAAAATGTAAGGAAAGGGGTGAGTCACCGAGACTCAGTGTATAAATCCCCAACCCGATAGTTAAAGCACTTACACAGATCATCAGTAAAACATGCAAATCATGCAACCCATAACCTAACCATCCGATCTCCTTTTTCTACCCCGTGTGGTCAAAACCACTGGTGGTCAAAACCACTGGTGACCGAAGTCACAAATATATCGGTGTGGTCAAAACCACTGGTGACCGTAGTCACAAATCAAGTGATGGGGCCAACCCATCGTGTGGTCAAAACCACTGATGACAATCCCGTAATAATCATGTGGGGCCAACCCACTGTGGTTTCAAACCAGTGGGACGAGTCACAATATCCATATGTGGTCAAAACCACTGGTGACCGTAGTCACAAATATCAATCGTGTGGTCAAAACCACTAGGACTTAGTCACAAATCATATTAATAGTGTGGTCAAAACCACTGGTGACCGTAGTCACAAATATCAACTGATGGGGCCAACCCATCTTGTGGTCAAAACCACTGGTGACAGTCCAAATAAATCATCCCCCTCCTCTCATCAATCCCATCATCATCATGCTCATATCATACGTGTCATAATATCATGTATCATGCATTTAAGGCATAGCACAGCATTTGACAAAACATGATGACGTATATCGTAAATCACATAACAGGGGGACTTACCCGGAATCCAAGCTCATGCCCACAAGGCAAGTCACTAATACCAATGGTTATACAGTAACATAATAAGCATCATTATACTAATAAAGTGTGTAAGAGTTTACACACCTGACTAACCGCAGATCTAAGTAAGAATCCCGAAACTACTCGAATCTAGCGAAATCTCGAAGTGTTGTTTCCCTTTCCAACAATCGGCCAACACCCTATTAGTAACTAAAAAGCCTATTCGACTCTATTAGAAATCCCGAAGGATATGTCGCCCCAAATATAACACTTACATTAACGCAAGAGATCCCTTCAGTACCTAAAGAGGTTCGACCCTAGCACTAAAAGATAGAAGAATCGACAACCAAAAAGAGAAAGAGTGAGACCACCAAGGAGATTCGGCTATACAAGAAATAGAGGGAAGGAAGAGATGTAGTAACAAAACTTACCACACTAAGATCTGAGATTCGGCTTTGAGAACCCAGGTAGAGATGGATTTCGGCACTTTAGGGATGAAGAGAAAAACGCAAGGGGGAGGGATTTATGAGCAGAGTGTTCGGCCAAGAAGGACACTCAATCAAACTTTCGGCTTTGGAGGTGTTTGAGATGAAGAGTAATTGCAATGGGGGAGAAAAGATTCGGCAAAGGAAGATTGAGAAGGGTTTCGGCACAAAAGGTTTTGAAAAACAAAAAGAGAGGGTGTTGAATGGAGAATAGGTAATGTTGGTTTCGGCTTGTACCAAATAATAATAAAAGAAGGAGAAGAATAATGAGAAGAAGAAGAAGATGTGAGCAAAAGATGGATTCGGCAAAAGGCTAACCAAAGAGAACCAACAAGAAAAAGGGAGGGAAGGGCTACCAAATTCGGCTCTTCAAAGAAAATGCACAAAAGGTTCGGCCAATCCCAAGAGCTGCCGAAAAAGAAAGAAAGCAAAGGCAATTGATGGTTCGGTTTTGACACAAAACGAAAAAGGGAAGACCCTCTCCTCACTAGCCGAAATACTCCCTTACTTTCCCCACAACATTCGGCCACCACAACAGGCTCCCAAAACAGATAACACCCCTTACCCAAAGTCCCTTATTCGGCCAACTCTCTTCAAATGAGTTTGAAAAATATTCAAACTCCCAAATTTCCTCCCCTCCACCAATTAAAATTTGTTTGACCCCTTCCACCCTCATCTTCAAGAGTCCCTCCTGATCACTCCACTTCTTGCTTGTCGCGTCAAAAATAAAGATACAAAGGGGAATTCCTGCAGCTCGAACCAAGGCCCCCTTGCTCCCTATGGCGTCACCTCCTCCAAGCTTTAAGTGGCGCCTGTTTGCCACTTTACTAATGAAATACTTGTGTCATAAACCTCCCATAAATTCTTTTAACCCCTAATTCCCTTAGCTCCATTTCCTTAAGTGCTAAAACAAAATTCTTAGCCCTAGCTCAAGCCTAACCTGGGGTTATAACTAGACCCCAAAACATGTTAAATGAACATAATGGACAATTTATCACATGCAACACAAGCAAAATGCAGAACCCCGATTTAAGGATGTTACAGTTCTACCCCTCTAAAAAATAATTTCGACCTCGAAATTACCTGATCAGAAAGTTGAAGGTATTGCTGTCGCATCACATCCTCTGGTTCCCACGTGGCCTCATCCGTACCATGATTCCGCCATAATACTTTCACCAAGGGAACTGACTTCCGTCGCAGAACCTTGACATCCCGATCCAAAATCCGTACTGGTTCCTCCTCGAAAGACAAATCAGGACTCACCTCTATCTCCTCAACTGGTACAACATGTGACGGATCCGATCGATAGCGTATAAGCATTGAAACATGAAAGACGTCGTGAATCTGACTTAACTCCGCTAGTAACTCGAGCTGATAAGCTACCGGTCCCACTCGCTTTAACACTGTATATGGCCTGATGAACCTAGGGCTTAGCTTGCCCTTCCGACCAAATCTCAACACTTTCTTCCAGGGGGATACGTTCAGAAAAACCTTATCACCCACAGCAAACTCTATATCCCTCCGCTTGAGATCGGCATATGACTTTTGCCTGTCCGAAGCTTCCTTCAAACGAGCCTGGATCAACTTAACCTTATCCTCAGTCTCTGCAACCAACTCTGGTCCCAACATCTGACGCTCGCTCAACTCTGTCCAGCATATAGGTGTGCGACACTTCCTACCATACAACGCCTCATAAGGTGCCATCTTAATGCTTGCCTGATAACTATTGTTGTAAGCGAACTCTGCCAATGATAGATACTCCTCCCAACTACCACTGAAATCCAGAACACAGCCCCTTAGCATATCTTCCAAAATCTGAATTACCCTTTCAGACTGTCCATCAGACTGCTGGTGAAACGCTGTGCTGAAGTCCAACCTTGTACCTAAAGCCTGATGCAAAGCTTTCCAAAACCTCGACGTGAACCTGGGATCCCTATCCGGGATGATCGACACCGGCACACCGTGCAACCTCACTATCTCTGCCACATACAGCTTAGCTAACTTCTGAAGCGAGTAATCTACCCTTACCGGTATGGAATGAGCTGACTTAGTCAGACGATCCACAATTACCCAGACTGAGTCCTTCTTACAAGGCGTAAGGGGTAATCCACTGACAAAGTCCATAGTGATCCTTTCACACTTCCACTGTGGAATCTTCACCGGCTGAAGCAAACCCGATGGCAACTGATGTTCAGCCTTGACCTGCTGACACGTCAGACATTTACCCACAAACTCAGTTACTTCCCGCTTCAATCCTGGCCACCAAAACTGCTCTCTCAAATCCCGATACATCTTGCTACCTCCAGGATGCATAGCGTATGGGCTGCTATGTGCGTCCTGAAGAATCCTCTGCCTCAACTCGACATCCTTCGGCATACAAGCTCTCCCTCGTAAACACAATACTCCATCACTGGACAAACTATAATCCCCTAAACCACCATTCTGAACTTGCAACCTCCGAGCATTCAAGCCCTCATCCATTAACTGTTTCTCCTTAATCTGCTCAACCCAAGTTGGCTTAACCTACAATTCTGCCAAAAGACTCCCATCATCATACAAGCTAAGACGAGCAAACATCGCTCTTAAGTCTAATACAACCTTACGGCTCAACGCGTCTGCTACCATGTTAGCCTTACATGGATGATACTCAATCGAACAGTCGTAGTCCTTCAACAGTTCAATCCATCTACGCTGTCTCAAGTTCAAATCCTTCTGAGTCAAGAGATATTTTAGACTCTTGTGATCCGTGTAGACTATCGACTTCTCTCCGTACAAATAGTGTCTCCATATCTTTAGGGCGAAAACCACTGCCGCTAGTTTCAGGTCATGCGTCGGATAGTTAACCTCATGCGGTCTCACCTGTCGAGATGCATAAGCCACTACCTTTCCTTCCTGCATCAGCACACATCCCAAACCAGTATGCGATGCATCACAATATACCATGAATTCCTTCCCTGCCTCAAGCTGAATCAAAACCGGAGCTTCAGTCAGAATCTTCTTCAACTTGTCGAAACTTTCTTGCTGCTACTCAGTCCACACAAATGGAACTCCTTTCCTCAATAACTTGGTCATTGGTGCTGCGATCAAAGAAAATCCCTCTACAAATCTTCGGTAATACCCCGCCAGACCTAGAAAACTCCGAATTTCTGCCACCGACTTAGGCGGTTTCTAATCCAAAACTGCCTCAATCTTGCGAGGATCCACTCTAATCCCCTCAGCTGACACCACGTGACCCAAGAAAGTCACCTCCCTAAGCCAGAACTCGCACTTACTAAACTTGGCAAATAACTGCTTTTCCCTCAGAATCTGCAACACTACTCGCAAATGCGCATCATGATCCTCCTCTGACTTGGAGTATACCAAAATGTCGTCTATAAACACCACAACAAACTGATCCAAAAACTGCTGGAATACCCGGTTCATCATGTCCATGAATGCTACCGGTGCATTGGTCAAACCGAAAGGCATTACCAGAAACTCGTAGTGCCCATACCGAGTACGAAATGCCGTATTATGAATATCAGCCTCCTTCACTTTGAGCTGATGATACCTCGACCTAAGGTCAATTTTAGAGAAAACTGATGGACCCTTGAGTTGATCAAACAAGTCGTCAATCCTAGGCAACGGATACTTGTTCTTTATCGTCAACTTATTTAACTGGCGGTAGTCTATACACATCCGCATTGTACCGTACTTCTTCTTAACAAAGAGCACAGGAGCTCCCCAAGGTGATACACTCGGCCGAATGAAACCTCTGTCCAACAACTCCTGAATCTGAGCCTTTAACTCCACTAATTCTTTCGGGCCATCCTATATGGAGCAATAGATACTGGCGCGGTTTCGGGTAACAAGTCTATACCAAACTCAACCTCGCGGTCAGGAGGTAGACCCGGAAGTTCCTCAGGAAATACATCAACAAATTCCCCTACGGTTCGGACATTCCCTACAGCTGCATCCTTAGCTTCCAAAGCACAGACATGCACCATAAATGCTTCACAACCCTTCCTAACCATTTTCTCAGCCTTCAGCACAGAGACCACATTAGATAAGTAATCTTTCCTATTATCTATCATCACCACCTCTTCACCTTCCCTGGTCTTCAACACCATGCACTTAGCTGCGCAATCCAAGCTAGCTTGATACTTAACTAGCCAATCCATCTCGAGAATCAGATCGAACTCCCCAAATGGCAGTTCCATCAAGTCAGCCAGGAACACGACCCCTTGAAGTTCTAGGGGTACATTCCTATATAGTTTACTTACTTCTACAGAGTGACCTAGAGGGCTTATCACTGTCATCTTTCTAGAAGTAATCTCAGAGTCTAAGTTCATGGTTTCCACGATACTACTAGCAACATACGAGTGCGTCGATCCAACATCAATTAAAGCATTATAAGGTACTCCAAAAATTAAGAACGGACCGGTTATGACGTCTGGTGCGTCGCCCTCCTCTCGACGCCTCGCAGCGTAGACCAACCCAGGCTGTCTCGCTTCTGCACCACCTGCACCTCTGCCCGGTTCTCCACGGCCTCTGCCCGAACCATTACCTCCCCTAGCTGGACTACGACCCCTCTGTGGCTGCTGATTATCCCTCCTGAACTGTGTACAGTTTTGATCCTCAGACTGCAGCCTAGCTGATCTCTGTGGACAATCCCTAACTCGATGTCCCAGCGATCCACACTCAAAACATCCCCTATTACCAGTCCAACATTCTCCCGTGTGAGACTTTCCACACCGAGCACCTCGTGGCTGCCATTGAATATTAGTAACAGCAGGCCTAGCAGCTTGATTCAGCCCACTATATCTAACCCTTTTCTACTGATTCCCAAAAAACCCAGATGATCCAAAACTCCTTTTATTCCAACCCCTATCCTGATTTCGCCTTACAGACTGTTTTACCCCTTCAGCAACCTTAGCTTTCTCCACTAGAATGGCAAACTCTCGTTCCTGCTGTGGGGCAATTATCATCCACAGCTCGTCTCTCAGTCCATCCTCAAAATCTGACACAGCGCTCATGCTCTGTGCCCACAATACCCCGTGCATACCGACTCAACTGAAGGAATTCCGCCTCATATTCCGCTACCGACTTATTACCCTGGACCAAGTTCAAGAACGCCCTGCGCTGCATATCAATATAACTAGCCCCTATGTACTTCCTCTGATAGGCTGCCCTAAAGAATTCCCAAGTGAGGTCATCCACCATTGCTCCATCACTAACTGTGAGCCACCACTGATATGACTCATCTCGCAGTAGAGATACTATGCCTTTCAGCTTTTCCTCAGCTGAAAAATCCAGGTCATCCATGATGCGTTCCGTCGCCTCCAACCAATATTTCGCCGTACTAGGTGCCACACCAGATACACCTCTAAATACCTCTGCAACATTAGCCTAGAGTCGCTCGGTCACAGATTTTCGAGCTTCAGTTCCAACTCCTGCACTCGCAACCCTCTCCAGCACCCGCAGCACCGCCTGTGACACTGCGTCATTACCACCCGTCTGATCCTGATGTTCCGCGCCCACAGCTGGCGGCGGTGGTACCTCGTTTTCTGATCCATGACCAGACCCTGCCGGTTCCGAGACCGTCATCGTACCCCTACCTCGTCCACCAGTGTTACGCCCACGTCCACGTGCACTCATATCTACTGATATAATCGAGCTGACTAAAAGTTTTATGCGTTAGACCTTTATTCCACTGTCTATTAAAGCACAGTTTTATGAAAAGTTTTAGTAAAGGGGTTGTTTCGCGAGTACACATCATCCTATAGTTCCAGTCTCTATAGTAGTTCCTACTACTATTCAATCATGCCATTCCTCATAATCATATAATCATATCAACAAAAGCAACAGTTTGGGGTACTTACCTGGGCGGATTGGTGCTGGAGACTCGGTGCCATGCTTTCATCACTATACTTTTCCCCTAAAAAGCCTTTCATGATCCTTTTTAAAACATTTTTGGGCCTCAGGCCTACAGTCGAGCTGTCGAACTTGGCTCTGATACCACAATTGTAACACCCAAACCAGGTCAACACACCACGACCGAATCTGGTAGGTTACGGAGTGAAAACATTTTTAAAACCATAAGTTCGTCGGAAAAATCTTTAAAGAAGACTCTTTTTTTGTTTTAGGGTTTAGAAAACTCAATAATAATTGATGCTGAAGTTGTTCTAGTAGTTATCGTAACATTTGGAAAACTCGGGATTAAAACCCATTTGTGATTGTCGATTTTTAGAAAACATTGGATACTTATTAAAACTGAACGCGATAAGTAAAATCAAGTTTAGAACCATTTGCCTTTAAAAAGATTTGAAAGTCTGAGTTATAAAAACATCCAAGTTACCTTATTATTTTGTGAACTTTGTTACCCGATGTTAACGTTTGAGAACCCCAAGAGATATAGTTTAGAAAGCATTGCTCTTTACCGGTTAATTTTATCAAGTCTATAAATCCAACATATGTAAAATATAGGCAGAATAAAAGCAAGTAACAACCAAAAACCCAAAATAAACTTAGCGGCCTTATTACAAAACCAAAACCAAATTTAAGGAAAATTACTAAAATTGAAATAGCAGTTTAAAATTAAAACCAACTAAGATGCATGGCCACCTCGAGTCCTCCCTGGCTCCATATCCGCGATCTATGCCTCATCTGCAAAATGTAAGGGAAGGGGTGAGTCACCGAGACTCAGTGTATAAATCCCCAACCCGATAGTTCAAGCACTTACACAGATCATCAGTAAAACATGCAAATCATGCAACCCATAACCTAACCATCCGATCTCCTTTTTCTACCTCGTGTGGTCAAAACCACTGGTGGTCAAAACCACTGGTGACCGAAGTCACAAATATATCGGTGTGGTCAAAACCACTAGTGACCGTAGTCACAAATCAAGTGATGGGGCCAACCCATCGTGTGGTCAAAACCACTGATGACAATCCCGTAATAATCATGTGGGGCCAACCCACTGTGGTTTCAAACCAGTGGGACGAGTCACAATATCCATATATGGTCAAAACCACTAGTGACCGTAGTCACAAATATCAATCATGTGGTCAAAACCACTGGTGGTCAAAACCACTGGGACTTAGTCACAAATCATATTAATAGTGTGCTCAAAACCACTGGTGACCGTAGTCACAAATATCAACTGATGGGGCCAACCCATCTTGTGGTCAAAACCACTGGTGACAGTCCAAATAAATCATCCCCCTCCTCTCATCAATCCCATCATCATCATGCTCATATCATACGTGTCATAATATCATGTATCATGCATTTAAGGCATAGCACAGCATTTGACAAAACATGATGACGTATATCGTAAATCACATAATAGGGGGACTTACCAGGAATCTAAGCTCATGCCCACAAGGCAAGTCACTAATACCAATGGTTATACAGTAACATAATAAGCATCATTATACTAATAAAGTGTGTAATAGTTTACACACCTGACTAACCGCAGATCTAAGTAAGAATCCCGAAACTACTCGAATCTAGCAAAATCTCGAAGCGTTGTTTCCCTTTCCTACAATCGGCCAACACCCTAATAGTAACTAAAAAGCCTATTCGGCTCTATTAGAAATCCTGAAGGATATGTCGCCCCAAATATAACACTTACCTTAACGTAAGAGATCCCTTCAGTACCTAAAGAGGTTCGGCCCTAGCACCAAAAGATAGAAGAATCGGCAACCAAAAAGAGAAAGAGTAAGACCACCAAGGAGATTCGGCTATACAAGAAATAGAGGGAAGGAAGAGATGTAGTCACAAAACTTACCACACTAAGATCTGAGATTTGGCTTTGAGAACCCAGGTAGAGATGGGTTTCGACACTTTAGGGATGAAGAGAAAAACGCAAGGGAGAGGGATTTTTGAGCAGAGTGTTCGGCCAAGAAGAACACTCAATCAAACTTTCGGCTTTGGAGGTGTTTGAGATGAAGAGTAATTGCAATGGAGGAGAAAAGATTCGGCAAAGGGAGATTGAGAAGGGTTTCGGCACAAAAGGTTTTGAAAAACAAAAAGAGAGGGTGTTGAATGGAGAATAGGGAATGTTGGTTTCGGCTTGTACCAAATAATAATAAAAGAAGGAGAAGAATAATGAGAAGAAGAAGAAGATGTGAGCAAAAGATGGATTCGGCAAAAGGCTAACCAAAGAGAACCAACAAGAAAAAGGGAGGGAAGGGCTACCAAATTCGGCTCTTCAAAGAAAATGTACAAAAGGTTCGGCCAATCCCAAGAGCTGCCGAAAAAGAAAGAAAGCAAATGCAATTGATGGTTCGGCTTTGACACAAAACGAAAAAGGGAAGACCCTCTCCTCACTAGCCGGAATACTCCCTTACTTTCCCCACAACATTCAGCCACCACAACAGGCTCCCAAAACCGATAACACCCCTTGCCCAAAGTCCCTTATTCGGCCAACTCTCTTCAAATGAATTTGAAAAATATTCAAACTCCCAAATTTCCTCCCCTCCACCAATTCAAATTTGTTTGACCCCTTCCACCCTCATCTTCAAGAGTCCCTCCTGATCACTCCACTTCTTGCTTGTGGTGTCAAAAATAAAGACACAAAGGGGAATTCCTGCAGCTCGAACCAAGGCCCCCTTGCTCCCTGTGGCGTCACCTCCTCCAAGCTTTAAGTGGCGCCTGCTTGCCACTTTACCAATGAAATCCTTGTGTCTTAAACCTCCCATAAATTCTTTTAACCCCTAATTCCCTTAACTCCATTTCCTTAAGTGCTAAAACAAAATTCTTAGCCCTAGCTCAGGCCTAACCTGGGGTTATAACTAGACCCCAAAACATGTTAAATGAACATAATGGACAATTTATCACATGCAACACAAGCAAAATGCAGAACCCCGATTTAAGGATGTTACACAAGGTCAGGCCATGGGTGTGTGCTTGGGCCGTGTGAAGTCTGCACCTCGAATTTGGTATTTGAATTGTCACACGATTAAAGCACACGGGTGTGCCCAAGCCGCGGGGAAATAATCAGAGATGACCACGGACCAGCCATATGGGCGTGTGTCTAGGTCATGTGACTCAAGTCAGTGTCGACCATGGACGTTGAACATGGGTATGTGAGATGATACACGGGCGTGTCATCCACCCCACGGGCGTGTGACCCATGTTAGCTCAAAATTTTCTAACAGTGTAAAAGTTTTCGATTAATTTTTAAAACCTTATGGGATTGTGTATAGGGCCCTATAGGCCCATTATAAGGAAGTTAAATAGGCGAATGCAAAAGTTTAAACTTGGAATAGAATTTGTTAACCCGTGGATGTATGACCAAGTGAGTCGAGTCCAGCAATGCCTCGTGCCCGACCCCGGTGTAAGATTCGGGTAAGGGGTGTTACAGATACATGATAAGATTTGATGATGATCATGTGTGAGGATTTTAAGCCAAATTAAATTGAGAAATGAAATGTTCAAGTCTTTGTTGTTGATGTATAGGTTAAATTGGCCAATGAATGGCTTGTAAATATTTGATGATGACTAGCATGTTGGCATGGCTAACTATGGTTCTATTTTAGTGTTATGCGTGTGTAAATGAGAATTAATACAAAGAAAACATGATAGAGTAAAATTAGCAATAAAACAGTTTGGACAGTAGCTGTTGTATCACTTTGAAAATTCACCAAAAATGATGGAAATTTAATTAGAAGTTGAATAAGATATTAAATTAAATCTTATTAAGTCTATTTTTGTATAAAAGAAAAGATGTAAGCAAAACGAATTCATATTATGAGATATTTGAATTTTTATAAGACAAGGTCAGAGTGATTTAAAAATCCCCTTTTCTGACTTGGGAAATTCATTAAAAATCGTACCAAAATAATAAAGGGATAAAATTTATATATTTGAATTTATTAATGAGTCTATTTTCAATAGAAATAGATGGAAACATCATTTGAGTTTTGTGCCACGAGAAAATAATTTTTTAGTGAAGAGGGGTCAGAACTGCCGGATAGCAAAACAGGGAGAATTTAAAGAATAAAATGTACAGATTGGCTAAACCAAAAATTCTGGAAATTTAATGGGAAGAAGAGATGAGAGTCTAGTTTCAGGGAAAATTTTTGGATCCTAATTTGGAGTTCTGTAGCTCCGGATAAAAATAATTTAGTGACTGTAACTCAAGTAGACAGCACAAGATGAACATAAATGAATTGTGAAATTTTATGCAATAATGATGGTATTATCTTGAGAGCTTATATTAAGGATTGTTAAAAGCATGGTAATCAATTGTTTATTATTTATATACATACTTACTAAGCTTTGTAGCTTACTCTCCTTCCTTTCTCATCTCTTATAGGGTTTTATGCTAGCTCGAGTTGGAGATCGCCGAAGATGCTATCGCATTATCAAGCTATCATGTTGGGTATAAGTGAATGCAAAACCCTTTGAGTTTATGGAATGTATAGGGATTTAGTAAATTGTGTATGTGTCATTTGATTTGGCCAAATGTGTTGGTTCATAATGGTAATATGATTCATTTTGCATATAGCCATGAGATATGGCTCATATTAGTTAATGAGTTGTAATGCCTATTTATATGTGCGTGCTCACACTAAAGGTTTCATGTGATGCGGTTATATGTATTTGGTATGGATGGATTGAAGTTGTATTTACGTATGTGCAAATGAGAGTGCCAAATGGTTTGGTAAATAACCATTTTCTTGGCCACACGGGTAGAGACACTGTCGTGTGTCTCAGCCGTGTGGAGGACACGGCCCCGGGACATGGGCCTGTGCCCCCGGCATGTGAAGTTTGCATCTATTTTTCAAAATTTAATTCGCCACATGGCCTAAGAAAACGGGCATGTGACTTTGCTATGTGACCCTATTTTATTGATGACGTCATAAACAAAGAGTTACACGGGCTGAGGAGATGGGCGTGTAACACCCCAAACCCGACCCATACGTTTCGACCAGATCTGGTAAGCTACGGGTTGAACGTTAAAATCTTTTGCTAAGTTGGTTTTGGAAATCGTAAGTTAATTAGAAAATATTTGAATAAATAAGTGACATTTGAAAAGAAACCTTGTATTATTATTATTAGGTATAAATAAACCCCTGACATAAATTCATAAGTTGCAAATATTAAAAAAACTACTTAGGCGAATATATACTATGGGGCCTTATTACCTAAATATTCCCAAAATAAAACTTAAAGGAAAAACCGAAAACAATCTATAGAAATAAAAACTTGATGGCCCCTCGAGTCCGTCTTGGCTCCCATGTCCACGATCTACTGCTCATCTGAAAAGTTAGGGAAAAATAATAGGGTGAGTCACCAAGACTCAGTGTGTAAATCCCGAAAACACATAAAAGGCTTGGGCTCATAAACACATTATGAGCCCTGGCCCAAACATAAAGGCAACAATCAGAATTACATTATAAATAATAAATGATGAATAGCCCAACCCATCCTAGAATTCCATCCTCTACACACCAACCCGTACCAACCATCACACCTTGGGGATTTCTACAATCAACCCACCAACCGCTACACACCATATCGACAGTCATACTGCCTATTCCTTATCAATCAAGAATTTTAACGTGGGTTTTCTACCACCAATCACCAAGTGACCTAACATTTCATTTCGTGGGTTTTCTACCACCGATCACCATGTGATCTAACATTTCATTAGGTGGGTTTTCTACCACTGATCACCTTGTGATCTAACATTTCATTAGGTGGGTTTTCTACCACTGATCACCATGTGATCTAACATTTCATTAGGTGGGTTTTCTACCACTGATCACCATGTGACCAATCATGCTCTTCCCCTTTTCATATCAAACCCATCCCGTGCATACATTCATGCAAAATCAAACAATCTACTACCTAAGAGATTACAGTCTTTCTCATACATCGATAGACATAGAGAAGTTCTATGATTACGTACCTGGCATTCCTTGCCTAACCCTTTTTGGGTTTCATTCGACTGTCTACACAGCCACTTTCCGGCTTTTTAGCCCATAACATAAACATACATATATTCATACAGATTATTAGTGTGTTAGAGATCTACACACGACTGTTCATACAACCTCATTTTCCGGCTTTTCAGCCCCTAACAGGTATAATACAAAATAAAACTTATGTGATAAGGATATACACACCTGATTACCGTTAGAATGAGACCCTCTAAGTTGATGCTATCCGTAGCCAACACCACTGCTATCAGCCTAAGGTGTTGTTCAGAAGCCGGTCCACAACCAAGTGGCCAATCTCGAACGGCAGATACTGCTCCTTTCTTAAACTTAGGGATTCTCTCCTTTTCCTGGTCCATATTTAATTCCATCACAAGTCCTTATCAGAACTGCTATCTCAATATTTGATCGTTAATCCTCATCATAAAGTTAAGATCTTGTATACAATGAACAAATCTAGCAGAAATCTAGGGAAATCTTCTTACCTTAAAATCCCGAAATTGGAGACTAGTGATTTTCGGCTTTTAGATTTAGACGACCAAGTTTCCTTCAAATCCCGGAATGCCGCCCAACATAGAACCATTAAACTATTAGCTTTTCGGCTTTTGCCTTTCAAGAATCGAAATAGAACATGAGATCTAACAAAAGTCGACACTTATCTTAGTACAGGGATTCGGCTAGCACTTGGAGAGAAGATTCGGCAATGTCAAAGAAAAGATTTAAATGCTGGAGAAATAGGACTAATTCTCAAATAGGATGAATAAGGAAAAACTATGAAGATTTCGGCTTTTTAGAGAAATCAGCACAAGAGGAAAAGAATGGAAAAGAGAGTGAAGGGAGAGGTTTCGGCTTTTGAAGAAATTAAAGAAAAGAAATTGTAGAGGGAGAGTCTAAGAATTTCGGCACAAAGAATGAAGAGGAAATTAGGGTTTAAATACCAGAAGCAATGAGATATCCCCTATTTATAGAAATTTTAGCACTCCTATCAAAAACCCGAAAATACCCTTCCTGATAACTAAAAATCAGGCTAATAAAAAGGGAAAATTCGGCACCCCTTTTCCATGAAGTAGCCGAATTCTTTACTCCTCTAGGTGATGGAATTTGGGCCAACACCTAGCCTTGCAGATAGCTCCTATCTTTTCTCCTTTTATCTTCCTATTCATATAAATCCTCCTATTTTTGAGCCTTGTTGCCATCCACTCCACCTAACCCAAATGCCGAAAATTAGCTAACTTAAATTAAAAGAATTGGGCTCCATGAAACTTAAATTTGGGCCCCTTATTCCCTTGTGTGGCGTCACCTCCTTGCTCATTTTGATATTTTAAACATAGATACTACCTTTTAAACCCTATAATGCCCAAACAGATAATTTTAACCAAGGCCTCTGCCTAAGCCTGAGCCCAATTTGGACCCCTAACACTTAAATTAACTCATTACACATGTTCACCCTTAAACGCATAGGCCCAAAAATTCAGGATGTTACAGGGCGTGTGTGACCACACGACCTACCCACATGGGCGTGTCCCAAGCCACACGGGCATGTGACCCTTGTTTTGATGAAAAATTTTCTAAGTATTCTTAAAGTTTCCTAAGTTCTCGATTTAGTCCCGAACAATTCCCAATGTATGTTTTAGGCCTCGTGGGCCCATATAAGGGGCGATTTGCATGTGAATGAGAAATTTTAAATTGAATGAGATTTTATAGCTCAGTTTTGTATAAATGTTTTTGTTTAAGTCCGGTAATACCTCGTATCCTGTCCTAGAGTCAGACACGGGTAAGGGGTGTTACATGTAATCCCTAGACATAGGTGAATATGTAACATGTTTATAAAATTGATCTAATTTTGACAAGATTTGGTTAGTTAGATCAAAATTCAATGATATGAACAAGTTCCCGTAAGAAAACTCGTAGCAGGCTCTAGACATAGAGTAGCGCTCTGTATAGAAAGGAGAAGAATAGTAGTAGGAACCAAACTCAAAGCCTATAGACATATAGTGCCCTAGGTGAGATAACTCAATGCCTAGCTCTTGAAAGAAACAGACCACAATAGAACTATTTCGAGTAGTAGAATAAGATTGAGCTTGCCGAGGCATTATTGGTTAATAAGGGTAGATTGTTAGTAATCCTAGCCTTACGATTCGACATTCGTAAATCCTTTAACCTTTGTTGTAGAATCTCTATTTTCACATCCTTAGTTGTTACTTGTTTACATATTATTCATGTAATCATTCTCGTAATTGCCATCGCATACTTACTCTTGTCTTTCCATAGCATTTTCATTTGTTTGTTAGAATTCACATATTACACACATCATTATTCCTTAATTTTCTCTGCAATCTTATTATTGCTTTTTTCCATAGCATTAAACACACTCCTTTATAATAATTTGACCAATTTATACCTAAACGATCCCTATGGAGACGATCTCACTTATCACTTTATTATTTGATCCAAAGTGTACACTTGAACAATTCGCTTAGTATATTCAGACGTGATAAGTTTTGGCACCATTGTCGGGAGTCAACAATTTGGTGAAATTTGGTTTTGTTAATTTCTATTCTAATTCCATTAGTTTTATTTAACTTAGTTGTTTTTTAATAGGTTTGTTTTCATTGCATGAGTAGAGGCATTCCTGTTAATGAACAGTATCCTTTTGATTTAAAGATCGAGAGAACTTTAAGAAGAAGGAAAAGAGAAGTATGTAACATGGCATGATCCTGGTCTAAATGATCCATTAAATCCAAATGGTCATGATGTTGATCATCCTATTCATCACATGATAGATGACCGAGACAGGCCAATTTGTGAACATGTTGTACCAATTTTGGATGATCTGAATCCAGGGATAGTTAGACCACACATTCAAGCTCAACATTTTAAATTGAAACAGGTGATGTTTCAGATGATGCAAACAGTGGAAAAATTCAGCGATTGCCTGAAGATCCACGATTGCATTTAAGACATTTTCTAGAAGTCTGTGACTTGTTTAGACAATAGGATGTTCCTGAAGACGCCCTGGGACTTAAATTGTTTCCATATTCCTTGAGAGACCAAGCAAGAGCATGGTTGAATGCTTTACCGTCGGGGATAGTGGCATCATGGAATGATATTTGCCAGAGGTTTTTGCTATAGTATAATCTACCAAACTTTAATGCCAAGCTTAGAAATGACATCACGTCTTTTCGACAATCAGAGGATGAAATGTTGTATGTAGCTTGGGAAAGATTTAAAGAACTACTTCAGAAATTTCTGATGCATGGGTTTCAGCACTGGACATAGATAAAGATGTTTTATAATGGGTTTAATACACATAAGAGAATGGTAGTTGATGCTTCTGCCAGTGGACCTTGTTGGATAAATATTACAATGAAGCGTATGATATTTGTAGGAACCAAATTTTGCCTGGGCTTAAAATAAATAAACAATAAATAAATAAATAATAAATAAAAAAACCAACGTTTTTACAGTCCATTTTACAAACCCATTAAAGCCCAAAACCATTACCACCAACCCAATACCTAAAAGAGCCTACCCAAAAACCAAAACCCACTTAAACCCAAATAGATAACCCAAACAGACTAAACTCGTGGCCCGTTACACCCTTAGCCCAATACCTAAACTAACTCAGACCCAAAACGAACCTAAACCCAGCCAAGACCCAAAATCTACACGGCCCAAAGGGGCCCAAAAACTTAAACAGTTTCAGTGGCCTAAGGTTTCTGAAACCCTAGGCGCCGCAAGCCTTCGCGCCGCAAATGGCCCCTGTCTCGCGCCCACATTCGGTCACACCGCCATCAACGCGCAGACAACATTTCACCGCCGAGATCTCCGCTTCCCACCTACAAAAGAAGAAAGAAACAGCAGCAAAACATGGCAAAATATTTTCTTTCCTTTTTTATTTTATTTTCGGGTTATAAAAACCCCAAAGATTTGTAATAATGGACACAGACGATATACACAGAGAATATAGGAAAAAAAATACACTGAAATAAAAACACCAAACAGAGGTGATTTCTTATTCCTTATCCGCGTTATTCTTTTTACTTTTTTTGATTCCTGCAAATAGTAAATACACGAGTGATAAAATAAAGGAAAAGGGGTTTTTTTTTTACCTTTTGGTTGGCGTTAAAAATGAAGTCGCTGGCCGCCGACCGCCATATACGGTGGCACATACGGAGGTGCGTGCGACGACCCCCTCATCGGAGTCCTGGCGGAAGGCCAAAGGACAGAGAGTTTTCAAAAAACTCAGCTTGTTTTTTTTTTCTTCTAAAATGGTAAAATGATTCTTTTTATTAACTTTGTAACTTATATAGCAATGATAAAACGGCGTTGTTTTTACTTAAGCTAATAAGCATAAAACGACGTCGTTCAGGGTAAGGATCCGCGCGTTGACCCGAAAACCCGGGGAGGATCTGCATGTTTTTGTTAAAAGGTATAATTGCCATTTTATCCCTTCCGCAATTTATTATTTTTAATTTCATTTAATTTAATTTTTTTAATTCGGCCCTGAATGTTTGTGAATATTTCAATTTAATCCTCCGGGCTACTTAAAGGCCAATATCAAAATGGCGTTGTTTAGGAGACATGGCATAATTGCCTAATAAGTCCCTAAGATGTGACGCACTTTTTGATATGATCCTTTTACATTTTAGTTTTTATTTTTTATTTCTTTGTTTATTTTAAAACCTTTTTTTTATGTTATTTTTTAATAATTTTAACATTATATTAAAATTGTTTTATCATATTAAATTTTTTATTATTTATATATTAATTTATTAATAGTATAAGATTTTTGTGTATAGTTTTTCTCAGCTACATATTATTTCAAATTATACTATTTATTATTTTACTTAGTTTAATTATCTATGTATATTATATATTTTATAATTTATATATTAGTTATTATATTATTTTTTTAAATTTTGTATATTATAGCATTATATTACATTATATATTACTTTTAAAATTTTATTTTTGTATAAAATTTATTTATATTGAATAATATATTTTATTTATATTGTTTATCACATATGTAATTTTTATGATTAGTGCATTATATGTTTTTATTTATAATTATTATACTATTTATTCATTTTTTTATTATATACAATCATTTATATATTCATTGTTTTTATTATATATATTCATTTCTTGAATTTTTATATTTCATATGAATATTTAATTATTGCTGCTTATTGTATATGTTTATTTATGTTCCCTTAATTGTTTATTATTGCTTAGCATATTTATTGTCATTTCATGTATTAATTGCTATATTCTTTTGTTAATTAACTATATTAGCATTAATTGTTAGTATAACATATGATTATACTGAATCGATATTCTATATTTATATTTTGTAATGTATTAATACAAAATCGAATTCATATCATTTTTATAAAAACACATTTTCGTGAAATTGTCGTATTTTATTCAAAGTTTAAAAAAATACGGTGATATATGATATTTGGGGACTTCGAAAAAAATTGTGCCCTAACTTACTGGGTTTCGTTTTTTCTCGTGGAACTTAAGGTATTAAATATCCCTTCTCTTTTAAAATTGAAACTTACAAATTTCAAATCAAAAACTTATTCTTGGGAATTCAAAACGTTGTATCCTAACTTATTGGATATGATATTTTGTGTCTCGAGGTAGGAATTTTCTAAAATAAAGACGAGCCTAACTTCGAAGTCATGAGATGTTATATCCTAACTTACCGGATATAACATTTTATTTCTTTGAAATAGTTAAGTCTTGATTTTCTTTCTAACAAAAGGATCATATTTTAAAATTTTTTTAAATTTTCAACATTCGGACATGATTTTATCGATTAGGCACCAATTTTTGGGCGCTATGAGGGTGCTAACCCTTCCTCATACGTAACCGACTCCTGAACCAGTTTTCTTGTATTTTGTGGACCAAAATCAATGTTTTGAAATAAAATGTTTTACAAGGTGATCCAATCACACCTAAGTAAAAAAGGATTGGTGGCGACTCCATTTCTGTTTTTTAAAGTCGATCCCCCGTTTCTATAAACCTTTTTAAAAAAAATAGTTTCGACAGCTTGGCGACTCCGCTGGGGACTAAGAGAGTCAAGCCGTAAAATCGATAATTTCATGTCCTTGTGTCTGAATTTAAAAATCTGGTTTAAAAATTATGATCCTTTTTATTGCATGTGGTTCTATTTTATAAAATATCTCTGCATTGCATTGTATGACCGTTGTGGTCGCACCCTTAAGTGGGAGTGAGAAGCTACTCCTTCGTGAGGTTTTCACCTCCGTGCAGGATAGTGAATCGCTTTTGGGATACATCCGTACCTATGTCTTCGTGAGATTTTCATCTTCGTGCAGCCATAGGGAAATGTATTCCCCTGAACTGAACTCGGTCCATATGAGCCTATAATGGGTGAGGATCGAGGAATCTGCTGGTTCAGGTACCTCAACTTTAGAGTTAAACCACATATAGAAAACCTGAGGACTTACCCTAGGAAGAGCTATACCAAACCTTAGTAATCACCCAGATATGCGATTGATTTTTTACTTTATATTTTACTTCATGTTACTAATTGATTGTGTTTTATTTCGTTGTATGTCATTTCATATTTTAAAGAGGTATCAATTCACGGTCAGCTTCTAAATTAGAAAGCTGGTTATGGAGAACGAATTCCTTGATAAAGTGGAGGACAATGCAGCCGTCCGTAGGTGGTCAGAGCAAATACAGTTAGGAAAAGGAGATAGCCTAGCCGAAGGGTACAAATCAGAGCTATGGGACTACACTCGCATCAGTGTGACGCAGAACAATCTTCAAAAATTAAGAGAGATATGGGATCAGTGGAGTAACGAGGCCAAGCATCTGTTTTACTGCAGCTCTGGGGATTTGTCGTACCTGTTGGATATTAAGGTACATGAACATCTATTTCGAGCCATCTCCCAATATTGGAACTCTGCGTATAGTTGCTTTACTTTCGAAAGAGTTGATTTGGTGCCTACGGTGGAGGAGTATATAGTTCTATTGCGTTGTCCCAAGATTCAAGTAGATAAAGCTTACTCAAGGGCTCCTAATGTTCCAACCTTTGTGAGGAAACTGATAAATATTACGGGGATGAGTGAACAGTGGGTCACAGCCAGAATCAAGCAAAAAGGTAAGTATAAGTGCATCTCATGGAAAGCTTTGAAGGATTTGATTTTAGAGCATCCTGATATGAAAAAGAAAGTCTATGTGTTTGCTTTGAGTATATATAGATTAGTGATCTTCCCTAGGGCATTGGGATACGTGGATGAAGCTGTCTCAGATCTTTTTAATCGACTTGACAAACAAATCACACCTATTCCTGCGATCTTGGCGGAAACATTTCGATCATTAAGTGCATGTAGGAGAGCTAGGGAAGGCAGATTTATAGGATGTGCATAGTTGTTGTTGGCTTGGTTCCATAGTCATTTCTGGAGGGTGGATAAGGTTTCTTATAGGGTTTTTTCTGAAAATTATTCTCCATTAAAAGAGATAGAATAAAGAATGCGAACTTATCAGTTGTGTTACTAAGAGGAGTCTGGTACAACATTACGAGAGATAGTTATGCTGCAAATGTAACACTTTAAAATAGGGCGTAGGAGTTTTAGGGGTATTTTAAGAATTTTGGCCTATATGAGCTCGGAATTTCATAAGGTTGGTACTCAATAGTGTTTCTAACTATGGCATCTTAACTATCAAATCAATTTTTGAAAAAGTGTTCTATAAACCCTTAATTTCTAGAAAGGACTGATTTGTAACAAAGGCAAAATAGCATTTATGTTGTAGTTTTACCATTTTTGTAAAATTGAACCTATTTCTTCCCCATAAACATGTTTTTCACGTCTGTTTCTTTTCCCTTTCAAACTTGTGCCACCCTTGCCATATCCATAGCTATTCCATTGATTTTTTATTCCCAAATCACAATACATTGATTTCCTATCATTCCTAAGTCATCTACCATCAAAAAGCCCCAAGAAAAACACCCAAAACTCCATAGATTTCACCATCTTCTTCAAACGTGGGGTATTTGAATTTATGTCAAAAGTTGTTCCTTCTTTCAATAAAGGTAACCATTCATGTATCCATTTGTTTTTAATATTATCTAGACTCTAAAACTGAATTGTTAGCCCCCAAATCGCATGTTTTAAATAAAAGCCGAAAATCGAGCTATTAATGGTGGATTTCAGGATTTTGAGTAAAAATTGATTTCAAAGTATTTTCAACTTGTTTTAGCATGATTAGAAGTTTCTCAACTTATTTAGAAGTTTCGTTAATGATTTCTCATGTTTTAATAAATTTTGTGAAAATTGTCCAAAAGATGTCGAAAAATGTCGATACCATGAATTGTGTAGATTTGTCTAGTTTGAAGGTTGCAAATTAGGCATAGATGCTTAAGTAGATTAATGGAATTGATTTTAAGTGAAAATATTGAGTATGGATAGAAATATTAGTATATAAAGTTTGTTATGTTAATAGTTTAAGTTACATGAGAACTTGGCTTAAACTTGTGTTTTAGTTGGTTTCAATGGCTTCTTGGTTGATATTTAACTACGGTTATTGTATGATTTATGTGTGTAAAGCTTCAAATTATTTAGAGCTAGCTATGAGCTAGGGAAGCGTTAGTTCTGCCTTGGATTTTTCAGCAAAAGCATAAAGTGGTGAGTGTGTGGAATTGCTATTCGTACACACGAGTCCTATGTTGTTTGGGAATTTAGATGTAGCCTAAACCCCTACTCTAAATTATGGGTGTAATTTTTCTTAAACTATACTTGTCTTGTGGTTATGTGGTTATATAATATGAATGATATGTGATATGTGGATATGGTGCTTATTGTGTAAAGTGCAATTATATACATGCAATAAATGTGTAATATATATGTTATATAACTATGATAGTGTTTTGCAAAAGATGTTAATATGGAGTGTTAGTGCACGGTTAATAGGTAATTAATATGTGATGCTTTTTTGGATATTTTGGCCTTGTGATCGTGGAACCATTGGATATAGTTGGCACCTTGGGACATATTTGGAGGGATAAGGGAATGTAAGCTAAGCTCCATTCAACAGAACATGTGAGAGTAAATAAGGAGAGTGTTAGTTATATGCTTCACTTTTGGGACATGTTTGACTCTACGAATCTATGTGGTGTAAAGAGATCCATGTATCTGATGTGTGATGATAGAGCTCACGACATGTTTCATAATCCAAGTGTCATCTTATCGTATTTTATATAATTGTGTGGAGTATGTTCTATGCTTGAATGAATATGTATATGTGTTATGATAATGACCTTTTAGGCGATGCATGATTTAATACTATATGACGCTAGACTTAAGAATAGGGTACTTGTGAGTAAATGTCCGGTTTTGTTGCACGATGATATGTTTACGTTGTGGAAATTCTTGCATTCACTGAGCTTGTTAAAGCTCACCCCCTCATTTCAACATATGCAAATTAGTGATGTCACGGTGCGGGCAGTGTGGTTTCTAAAGGAGTGATCTAAGGAAGTTTGGTTATTATTCGTAGGTGCTTTATTATTTTTATTTGTTTTGGGTAAACAGGCAATGTAGTAGACTTATTCTAGTTACGTTGATTTCTAAACAATTGACTTGGTTTCTAAGAATATCATGTTACTACTATTGCTTAGGATTGTAGACATTAAAGTTGGCATAATGACAATTTTTTGGACTCTTTTTTGGTATTTTGTATTGATGCTTATGTCATATGATTGGTTAAGTACTTGATGCTTGTTTATTAGGAACTATTTGAGTTGAATTATTTGCTTTCCTATACTGCATTTTTAACTCCAATAGCAGAGCTATCAATATTAGGCTTGAAAAATCGATACCTCTATGGATCAAAACATACAGGAAATAGAATAGAGATTTGGCATCAATACCTTTGCTCGAGTATCGATACTCGAGGGATAAATATCGATACTTTGTTCGGTGGTACCGATAATTTTCAACAATGGGGTTTTTAATCGAGAACAGTATGTTCATTTGGTATCGTTTTTCCAAGTGGTATCGATACCACTTAAGGAAATTATCGTGTAATAGCCCGGTTTAGACCCTAGTTGGAATAGTGGTTTCGAGACCACAAATCTGAGGTCAGAAAAATATTTTAATATTATTTTCTGTGTTTACAGTATGTGATAAAGTATGTGTGAAAGTTCTGTGTGAAAATTTTACCGTTTGTGTGTCGAATTGCAAAAAAGGACTTAATCACATAAAATGCAAAAGCTCTGTGGTAATTGTTAAAGTGCTTAATTGTCATGGCTTATTAAATGAGAAGTTCTTATGTTGTAATTAGACCTTTGATAGTGGAGATGGACATAAATGGCCATTAAATGAATGAATATATATTGTTTTAATTAAGGGTAAAATGTTAAATGGCATATTAATAAAACAAAACAAAATAAGCTCCATTATCATCATCCATTGCCGAAAATTGAAACAAAAAGAAAGAGTTAGGGCTTTGAAACATTCGACACTTGCATAGCTCAATCAAGGTATGTTTTGAGCTCGATTTTTAGTGATTTTTACGTTTTTGTGATCGTTGCTTAGCATTCTATCAAGCCCATATCTTAATTTTAGAATTTGATGATGATTTTGAAATGTGCCATTGATGAATATGTGAGCTTTATGTTGATAGTTGGTGAAATATGGAAGTTTATTATTGAGTTAACATATTTTGTCTTTGAATTTTTGATGAATTTGAGTAAAATGGACTAATTTGTGAAAATGAGAAATTGAAGGGCTAAAATGTGAAATAAATGAAATATGTAGGCTTATTTGAGATAAGGGAAAATTCAGCTAAGCATGTGTAAATGAAAATTATGTGTATTTGATGATTTTATGAAATAGGGACTAAAATGTCAAAATGTGAAAATGTGAGGGCTAATTTGTAAAATGCCCTAAATATGTGTATTTGGATTAAATTGAATGATTTGGTGAATGAATAAGTTAAATTTGAATGTATAGATCAAGAAAAGAGAAATTCGAACTTAGATCGAGGCAAGAACAAAGTGCTCAATTGATCGACTTGTTTCGTAATTTTGACGTCTGAGATAAGTTCATTTATAATGCGAATTGTTAAATTTATGTTTATACATATTGCAATTAATGGAAATGTGACTGTCGAGTTAGTGATGTGAATGATGGGTTTGAAAAGATGTGGCACTAAGTGTGCGAAATAGAATTGATACAGTGGTGAACGGTACTGTGTGTGCGAAATAAAGAAAGCATCGACTATATTGATTGGCAATGTGTGTGCGACACCGGGTTAAATTCGGTTTAAAGAAATTGGCACTAAATGTGCGAGTAAATCAAATGATTAATGAAGATTGAACGAAATGTGGTATTGTAACATCCTTAAATAGGGGCTATTGTGTTTGAACTTCTTTGCATGTATATTGATTAATTATGTTATTAATTGAGGTGTTCTAGAGGCTAGTGATAAGTCAAGAGTAGGCCCGAAATATAGGAAAAAAATTTTGTTTTTAAGCTTTAGTTAAGGGGAGCAGAAGGTGCTAGGGATTAAGTATATTTCGTGGGGAATTTAAGCACAAGAATGGGCTTGGTAAAGTGGCAAGGAAGCGCCACTTAGGGCCTTGAGAATGACGCCACATGCAGGGAAGGGGGAGCTCAGGTTCGAGCAGCAGGAATCCCATTTTCTGCTTACCATTTTGACACCAAGGAGGGAGGAGTTGTGCTCAGCTCAAACTCTGTCGGATAATTGTGGATTAAGTCAAATTAATTTGAATTGGTGGCAAGGAGAGAATTTAGGAGTTTGAATAATTCAAACTCATTCGAATTAGTGGCCAGGAGGAGTTTGAAGTAGTTGCCGATTTTTGAACTCTTGTTTGAAAAAGAGTGTTCGGTTGGGAAGCTGAGTGAGGGGGTGCCGAAATTCCATAGTTAGCTTAGGGGGTCATTTTCGGCTAGCAAATCCTTGATGCATTCGGTTGGGAGGTAAACTGAAACCCCTTTTTGCACTTGCCAATTTCTCCTTGGTGCATTTTGTTGAAGCAAACCCGAAACCTCAAGTGGCACCTGTCGAATTCTCTTGAAAGCACCTAGCCGAATGTCCATCTAAACTTCCTTAGTTTATTTCTTTTCTTCTTCTCAGGTGCTTGGCCGAATCTTCTTCTCTTCCATCTCTCTTTTCCTTTCTCTCATAATTGCTCAACACCACATCTTCTTCTTTTTCCTCTTTTTTTTGTCGAAACTCTCTTAATCCCTTTTCTTTAAAACCAAAGCCGAATACCATTCATCTTTCTCCCTTTCTTCTTTTTCATTTTAGCCGAATCTTATTTTCTTTTTCTTAAGCCTTAGCCGAATCTCCTTTGTTTGCTCTCTACCATTGCCGAAATCTTCCAAACTCTCCCCTTTTCATTGTTGGCCGAATATCAATCAAGCAGGGATCTTCCTTGGTTCTCCTCTAATCGGTTCTGAAGAGGGTAAGTGATCTTGGCCAAAACTCTATTCTCACTTTCTCTTTTTCTCTATCGACATGTGTAGACAAAAGTCGATTTCGGCATTTGTCTTGGCTTTTAATCAACCATGCGATTGGTCTCTTTTAGGATCTCCGGGATTTTGAAGTAGTAGATCGGGTTATCTATTTCCCTGTCAAGCGATTTCGGTAAGTCAGTGGTAAGGTTCGTGTCGATTCAATCATTCTTTTAGTTGTTTGAAAAGCCGAAGGCTAATTGTTTTTATGTGGTAGTGTGTGGCCGATTGCAAGGGGGGATCATCACGTAGTTTCGGGATTTGGGTTTGAAACCAAATCGGCACTAAGGTAAGGATTGTGGTTCCATGCGTTAACCCTTCGGGATTTGCTAGTATAGCCGAATGGCTTTTGCTAATAAGCTATGTGTTGGCCGAATGTAGGAAAAGGGGATCTAGTGCGTTAGATCGGGAACTTCGGGTTTCAGTTATCGCGTTACTGATCAGGTGTGTAACTTACACACTTCTTAATCGTAGTAAATATGCTAATAATTTAAACATGTTAAAAGGCCGAAAGTTGTGTAGATCACGATATGATACCTTAAAGGGTATGAGCATGGATTTCGGGTAAGTCCGTTTTAATGAGATTATGTCATATGATGTTTGATGCTATGACCTACGATATATTTGATATATATATATATATATGTTTAATATTAAAGCATGTTGGCATGATTTATATACGTATTGCATTATTATGGGTGATATGAGAGGAGGGGGAAGTTGATATCTGTGACTTTGGGTCACCAGTGGTTTGGCACCACCAGTGGTTTGGTACCACAGTTTATTTTGTGACTTTGGGTCACCAGAGGTTTGGCACCTCATAGCGACTCGTCCCAGTGGCTTACCACCACAGTGGGTTGGCCCCACATTTGATATAACGGGATTGTCGCCAGTGATTTGGTATCACAACGTGGGTTGGCCCCACAATTGGATTATTCGTGACTTTGGGTCACCAGTGGTTTGGCACCACATTATTATTGATATCAGTGACTTTGGGTCACCAGTGGTTTGGCACCACCAGTGGTTTGGTACCACACGGGGTAGAACATGGAGTTATGGATGGTTAGGTTTGGGTGCATGATATATGATTGCTTGATTATGATTTGTGTAAGCATGTTGTCATAATCGGGAGGGGAATTATGCACTGAGTCTTGGTGACTCACCTTCTCCCTTATTTTTTCAGGTGATTCATAGATCGCGGATGAGGAGCCGGGTGGACTTGCGGTGGCCAAGCGATATTTGCTTTTGGGGTTCTTTGAACATCTTATGGGTACTTTAATTTATTTAAATTTCAGTTTTATTTGAGTTTGTAATAAGGCCTTTAACTTATGTTTTGGATTATTTCTATCTGTCTTGAATTTGATTTCGAATATGATTAAGTAAATTATCTGATTTGTTTTAATAACCTGAGACACAAAGTTTTCTAACTAAACTACGCAACGGGTTTTCAAAACTTTACCATCGGGTAGTACAATTCACATGATAACAGGCCAACTTAACTGATTCTAAAAAAAATTAAGTTTCAAAGCTCAAATACGAATGGTTTTAATTGGCTAGGTAGGAATCACTTGGGTTTTAATAGGATATAAACGTTTTCATAGTAAAGATTGACAAGTGAATTTAAAATGGATTTTCGGAATTTCAAAAACAAGTTAACATTCTCAACTTCACATATACAAGGTTTTCAAAACGCTTAACAACACAAGGGTTTCACTGAAAATAAACCAGTAATTCGTTTTCCTCAAAATGTTTTCCCTCTGTAATACGTCAGATTCGGTCGTGGTGTGTTGACCGGGTTTGGGGTGTTACAGGTATTGAGCATTGAGTAGAAAAAGTGATCGTTAACTAAGTGCTGGCACAGGTATGTATAAAACCTATGTGGTTGATGATATCGTATATGGATAAATGGATGATTATGTGAATAATGACTATGAATGAGAATTGTATATCATTATGAATTGAATCATGTGATAATTTATTTGTATATTGAATTCGAATGGTTAAGTTAAATGTATTATATGATAAACTTACTATGCTTAAAAGCTTACTGTGTGAAGTTTTCTCTGTTTTACTGTGTCATTAAAGCTAGCTCGATTTTGGGGATCGTCAGCGACTCAATCACACTATCGGCTATCTATTTTGGTACTTTTGAAAGTTGTATATATTTGGTATATGGCATGTATAGGCTAGTGATTATGGTATGTTTTGAGAAGTATAGATCTTGCCATGTGATATGGCTTTATAGCTTAATGATGTTGGTATATGTTTTGGGTATGTGTAAAGGATGGTAATATGTGTATATGTGTGTTCTATGTAAATGATCATTTTGACATAAATTAGTAAAAATAGAAATGGTATGTTTCATGTAACAATCTGAATTCGACCCTAATCGGAATGGTGGTTTCGGGACCACGAATCCGAATTAGAAAAATATTTTCTTAATTGATTTGGTGTCTACGTTAAGTGTTTGTGCATGAGTAAAAATAACGTAGTATAATTTAATTGTTTGGATGTTTAATTTAATAAAAAGGATCAAATAGCTTAAGTGATAAAAGTAGTGTGCATGAATTAAGAAGGTCAATTGAATTGTTTTATTCAAGTGAGGATTTGCATGTCAATTTTCCACATTTCATGGTAATGGACGGTATAATCATTAACTTGTATATTAAATTTAATTTTCTTTAGTTAGTGGTGTTTTTATTTATATTATAATTTGAGTATAATAAAGGAATAATAATAATAATAATAATAATAAGAAAAAGTGTTCATCTTTCTTCTTGAAGTGGCCGAATTTTTTAAGGTGAAAAAGAGACTCCAAGCTCTCTTCATTTTTGGTTGGTGCATGCTTAAAATTAGGTTGGTATTCAAGCTTTGTTTTTGTTAAATTCAATGTTCTTGAATTGTTGTCATGCATATTGATTAGCCCAATTGTAAATTTTTGTTTTGATGGTATATTTTGATTATAACCGTGGATAGAAATTTTGGTGATTTAGTGATTTGAAATGGCACATATTAGAAACGAACTAGATTATTAGGATCTCTTTAGAATTCTAGATGAAATTCGGGTATTAGGGTGTTTTAATAAAAAGAAAATTTTGAGAAGAATTAATTAGATTAATAATTAGTGAAATGATAAAATGTACAAAAATTTGAGTTGTATGGACTTGTATAGGAGTAAATAACATTCGACCATTAGGAGTTTAAAGTAAAATTTTGAATGCTTGTGAATTGTGCATTTGGGACTTAATGTAAAACGTTGTAAAATTTGAGGGGTGAATTTATAAAGTTGTAAATTATATTGTTTCGATAAATCTTAGTGTAACAAGGGGGTTTAGACAAGTTGAGGAGTATTCGGCTATAGCTCAAAGGATATGAGTTTTTATATTTTCGAATAGGTGAAAAGAAATAGGGTTAAATTGTATGAAATTCAAACTAAGAATGATAGATTGGAAGAAAAGCATAATTAAGTGTTTTGGATCAAAATAAATGAAATTTATTTGAATGGACTTTTTTCGAAATTTTGTTTAGATCAAGGAAAGAAAGAGTTGGAAACGGATCGAGGCAAAGCTAAGCTAATAGAATAATCGGGAACTTCAAATCTATCGACTTCCGAGGTAAAATTTAAGTATTTGGATTAACTTGAATTATCCTTACATTACAATGTAGCTGTTTGAGTGAAAATTATAATTTTATTATTAATTTGCCGAATAAGGCATGAGAACTACCATAGGTGGTAATCGAACGTGGTTGGTAAGTGCACATACGTTGGTATAATTGTTAAATAAATGAGTTGATTAATTATGCAAAGTGTAGTAAGGAATGGATATGTATATGTATTTATATAAGGGAATAGGGCATTCGGATATGTGTGAATGTATGTATAGTCAAACGATGCCGATGATGATATGGTAAATAAAGTGTAGTCACCGAAATTTTTACTAGCCATGACTATATATTATATGTATGGTTATACAGTAGATGGTTGGGACATGTATAAAAGTAGGTAAATAATACCAATGTAACAGAATTTTTGATTAATTAAGTGTGTTGGCCGAATGCATGTGTGATTTTTATGAAATCAATAATGGTGGTAATTAAGCATGCATACTTAGGTTCGATCTTAAATATCATATGTGAAAACTTTATAACCAGCTCTGCGTGTGCAGATACATTGAGTAACGACTCTATGCGAGTGATACGTTACGGGAAATTTCAAGTAACGGCTCTATGTGAGCGATACGTTATGGGAAATATCAAGTAACGGATCTATGTGAGCGATACGTTACGGGAAATATGGAGTAACGGCTCTATGTGAGCGGTACGTTACGAGAAAGGGTAAGTAACGGCTCTATGTGAGCGATACGTTACCAAATTACCTAGTATACGGAAATGTACAAGCATATTATCATCAGACTAGGCATAATGGTAAACATTAAGTGAGGTAAGTAGAATCGAGATATATACTATACTTATTAACTTAAATATATCGAAGCTGGTAATGTACATAAAGAGTTTGGTAAGTATGTGACACATTTACTAGTTAATTATATTATGATCATGGTATATGGTAGTTGGTTTGAATTCATGATAAAGGTAGGGATACAACTTTTAATTCATTGAAATGCTCGTTATGACATTATAAAGAGACTTGGATTTTAAATGTTTAAATAGGTATATATATATATATATATATATATATATATACGAGTGTAAATTGCTTAAACCTTACTAAGCTTGGAGAGCTTACTTTGTTTGCGGTTGTTCTGAATCTGTAGATTTCAGTCTTCGGTTGGAAGCTCACACTCGGGAATCCCATCAGAGTCAATCACATTATCGCCCTCTTTTGGTATCTTTATTAGTCAAGAATTTCTAGAAATTTTGGCATGTATAAGCTTGACCTCTCTTTTGAGTTTTGTTTTGGAATTGAATGTATGTATATATACATATAAGCTTTTTGGGGATGGCTAAAGTTAGGTCATTTTGTTTTTACCTGAATTTAGCCACAGTTAAAGTGTCATGCACATACGTAAGTTATGATAATGGTATTCAATGTGGATAAAGTTGATGTGGTCTGGTAATTTGTATGATTGCTGAATGGTAAATGCTAGGTTCGGCAGGTTAATGTGAGCATAGTTAGATGACTTCGAACTTTAGTAATGAATGATAAATAGATTAATTGTATGCTATTAATGCTATATGTACGTATGATAGATATACAGTCAGATGGCATGCAAAATTTGCTAAAAACACCCAGAAATGAAATGAATCAGTCAATATGGAATTTGTGAATGGATTGAACATTTATGTGTGTAAGATTATGGACGAATATGGTAATAAATGGTGGTTAATGATTCCATTCTTGAAGTTCTGAAATTTTATGGTAGTTGAGATGAGAAATACAACAATCGAACTTATAGCATGCATATATATGTTAGATGTGTGACTAAAGTTAGTAATGATTTTACAAATGAATTATTATTTTAAATACCATGCATCTATTTGGCTCATGCTTATAAACGATTAAGGGAATATTGTTTTGTCTTTTAATCGTAATTAGTTTCTACTTGATGTTAATGATAACATTTCTTGATATGTAGAAAAATGATTGGAGATTAGATGATTATAATTATACATGTTCACTTGATGAAATTACAATGTAGTTTATTCGTATCTTGTATTAAATTTGATTGTGTGTGTGACATATATTTTAGTCAGGTAATACTCGTAGCCTAAATCCGACGACGGATGTGGGTTGGGGGTGTTACATTTCATATTTAGATTTGATAAGGATTGAATGATGACTGGATTATATGATTTGGTTGTGAGATTGATACTTGGATTGGTAAGTTAAGTTGAAGTTGTATAGGAAAATGAATGATGATGATAAGAGTTTAACTATGCAATGTTTTGGTATGTTTGGATGCCATTTGAGGTATGAACTTATATGGTTTGATACTTGTAGGTGTGACCCAAAGTGTGGGTGGCAAATTGGCCTTGTAAATGGCGTATATTTTCCCACGCGATTGAGCACACGGGCGTGTGGCTCGACCATGTCTCTTAAGTTTTCAATTTGAAACAAGTCAAACTCGCACACGAACTGGACACACGGGCATGTGACTGGCCGTGTGAAATAAGTTAGTGTCGACCACGGGTTAAGCACACGGGCGTGTCTTCAGCCGTGTGGACAAGTCAGTATGTATGCCCTGTTTTGACATGGCTTGGACACACGGGTCTGTCTGAGGCCGTGTGAGGCACACAGGTGTGTGACCTCTATAAGTTTGAAAAATGTTAAGTTTTTGAAAAAATTCGTATGTGCTCGGTTTAGTCCCGACCCCTTTCTAATGCATGTTTAAGGTCTCGTAGACCTTATTAAGGGACTTAGTGACATTTTTTTATTATGATTTAATGATGTATGAATAATGAAGGTTAAATGTTATGATTTGATCGGTAATGCCTTTTAACCCTATTCCAGCGACGGATACGGTTTAGGGGTGTTACATATCGATACCTAAATATCAGTATTGATACCTACGAACATTTTTATGAAATTTTGCTAAATAGCCCTTAAGCATGATTTTGGCTGCAAGTATGATCGAATAATGAATGATTTGCATGTAACATTGTTAAAGTAACTATTAGGACGTACTAAAACTTATTCGACTTAACAAAACATGATCGATTTGCTTGAATCTAACTTCCTGTTTTAATAAAAATAAGACGAGATGATTATGTGGCATCTCGTATTTGGGCCTGGCAACCAGGCTGGGTGTAGGGTGTTATAGCGAAAAACTGAGAAATGGATGTTAAAGTACGAGGTAATATGGGTTGACCGGATAGAAAAGTCCAAGGGATAGATTTCTGGACAGTTGGGTCCATTATGTTACCTAGGTAGCCAATGGTGGAAAAGCCAAAATTCTTGTTTTAGGGCTAGGTCACTTCACAGTTCCCCCCCCCAAAAAAAACCCATTTGTTTTTCCCTCCTCCTTGCTACAAAACTTACTTTGCACATTTAGTTTTTATGAACTTTCAACACTATCTCATAACGACAATTGTGAGGTTAGGTCGTACAATAACCGTTGGCCCATTGGGAATTTGTTTCCCAAATATTTAGGCCTGTAACCTTTTCACTTTCCCTACAAATTTCCATCATACCAAAGTAAAGCCATAATTACAGGCCTCCCATCACTCACATCATACCCCATTTACTCCTTACTTTGTCGTCATTTTATTTTACACTAACCTCTGCAATTCTTTTATAGTTACCCTAAGTTTTCTTTCTCTCCACACTTATTTGTGCTTTCTTTAGACACTACAACTTTTCTTATCCCTTTTCTACATAGACTTTTACCTTAACTTTCCACAATGGCTAGACGATCTACCCGTCAATCATCTGCTATGCCACCTCACACTTTCTTTAAAGCTGCAGTAGAAGAGTAGTAGCAAAACAACATCTTCAAGCAACCCTTTTGTTTAGAAAAAGGCCTTATTTTTAAAGACAAGCCTTTCATGGGATACGATGTTTCCATTTCTTATATCGTCGAGCAACATGGATAACAAATTTATTGTTTACATCCAGAGGATGTGCTGACCAAAATTATTCGTAAGTTCTATGCGCACTTTACTTCCCCAAATGTTGCCTTTATATATGTGCAATGAGTCTCGATCTTCTTTGTTGAGGACACAATTAATGCTCAGTATGGTCTTTCTGATATCCAAGACAAGCATACTTACTTTACTGCAACTGTCACTATTGATTGGTTAACTCATGTTCTTCAGGACCTATGTGTGACGAGAACTAAATGGATAGTGTCGAGGCAAGATGGTTACACCATGGAAAGGGCATCTTTGAAGCCCAAGTGCAGGGTTTGGCATCACTTCCTTAAGATGCACCTACTCCCTTCTACCCATAACTCAACAGTTTCTAAGGAGCAGATGTTGCTGCTCTACTCTATCATGCATGGTAGGAAAATTAATATGGGTAAGATTATATTCAACGAAGTACACCGATGCACACAAAAGAATATCGATAGTCTAAACTTTCCTTCTTTAATCACCTCGCTTTGCCAGTGTGTTAATGTTTCAGTCCAAGACAATGAGGATGTCATCCTAAATAAAAGGGCCATTACAAGATTGATTGTTGCAAAGATTTCTAGGGAGGATTTGCCACGGCAACAACCTGCTGGCTCAGCCTCAACATCCTCTACACCAACATTTGCCACTTGTAACACCCCCAGAACCGGCCCAAACGCTATGGCCGAATCTGACGATTTCACATCAAAGGAAAATTCAAAACGACTTTATTTAGCGGAAAACTTAGGTTTAAGGTTTAGAAGCCCAATAACTCTTGAATCTTGTTAAGTTAAGATGAAAAGCCCATATTTTAATAAAACGTCCATATGTTGAGTTATCTCCAAAGTCATGTTTAATCTTAAGAAATTTAATTAAGTTTAATAAATAAACAGTAATAATAAAACCCATAAGTAAAGTCAATTTGGAGTTACAAGGCCTTATTACAACCCAACGAAAATGAAGTGTTTAAAATAATAAAGTTATACGAAATAAAGTAACAAAACGTCTAAATCACTTGCAATGTGGCCAACTCCGAGTCCCCTTCCACGTCGAACCGTCTACTGTGCATCACCTGAAACATTAAATAAAAGGGTGTGAGTTTCGAAACTCAGTGTGTACAACCCTTGGCATTCAATACAATATACAATTATCACATTGGGCCTAAGCCCTATCACAATCGGTGGTCTTGGGCCTTAACCCACAATGACCTCATATCATTTCATATGGAAATAAGGTTATGTAAAACCCTCCCCAAAAATCCATCTGCTACACACCATTTCCCTTCCAACCTTATGCACTTGTGGGGATTTCTAAATCGACCCACCCCTCTGCTACACTCTAAAGGTAGCACCAACAGTGGCACTACTCAACATTGCAGTAAAGCTACTAATCATGGGCTTAAAGCCACCGGTGGATCCACGGTCGTCAAGCGACTATGCGATCCTCAAATTCTTCCTCCGTACCATGATTTCCCGCCCATATGCATCTTGAACAGATCATCGTATGAATGCAGCAAGCACATGAGTAACATTCATAAAACTCATATTCATCACATAGGGGTATTCTAATCATTCTACCCTACAGGGGTATTCTCGTAATTTTACCCTACAGGGGTATCCTAGTAATTTCTTGCATGTCGGGTTTTAGTTATGAACTTTGGCCCATCAACAAGTCCTTGCGGCTAAAGTGAACAGACACTATGCACCAGGTAGGATACCAGAGAAGAGGAGGTGGGCCACTAGGACCGCTTAAGTACCAAGCTCTCCCTAGATCCAATCCTAGACATGCATATGTCCATTGCCACGCCTTAACCTATCGACTTGTCCACAGATATGGTTGATTATTACAAGAGTTTTATGTTATTCAAGATTTTATCAAACTAGGCCTAGAGTCCACTAAATCGTAACATATATTTCTAAAATCTCTTAAGGCCCATTAAGCCCATTTCATGTCAAATATCCCATTAAACCAATTTCATGCTCTTATAGCCTATTGGCCTCAATTACGATCCAATCATACAACCGTTCATGCCAATTCATTCTTCATGCTCACATATCAACCATTGTCGTTTTGGGCCCACAAGTTCGGCAGGCCCATTTAGCCACTTTCGGCTTTTCGACTTTTCGGCGTTACCGATATCATGTGTGTAGTGTTTGTACACACCTGGTAACCACGCGTGCTGCAAACCCCTTAATCACGAATCTACAATCAACATCACTTAATGATTAATCATGGCTTAATACACACTTTATCAGAAACCGAAACCTCGCCATAACCTTACCGTGTGCCACACGTTCTAGTAGCCATTCCTTTGCTACTATTTGCGATTATTGTAACACCCAAAACCCGGTCAACACACCACGACCGAATCTGGCATGTCACAGAGGAAAATGTTTTGAAGAAAATTGAGTTACCGATTAAATTTTTGTGGAAAACTCTTTGTTGCTCTATGTTTGTAGAAATCAGGTGCATGATTAGTTAAAAACTGATAATTTACTTTGAAATCCCGGAAATAAATCTTTAAAACTTAGTTGCCTTTTTAATTTTAAAAGAAACCCAAATGATTAATTTAAAAACCGTTTCTATTTGAATTTGGAAACTTAAGTTTGGAAATCGTTTGAGTTGTCGAAAACAATTAAGTTGTCGTTTATTATCAAGTGATTTGTATTACCCGATGGTAAGGTTTTGAAAACCATTGTGTTTTGTAGTTTAGAAAACCTTGCGCTCACATTATTAAATTAATCAAGTAATTCACTTAACCATGTTCGAAATCAAATCCAAAACATATAAATAATTCAAAACATAATTTTAAAGGCCTTATTACAAACCCAAATAATAAAGCGAAATATAAATAATTACCCAATTACCCAATTCAAAATCCAAGTAAAACCAAATGTTTTAATGCATGGGCCACCTCGAGTCCACACCCGGCTCCTCATCCGCGATCTACGAATCACCTGAAAAGATTAGGGAGAAGGTGAGTCACCAAGACTCAGTGCATAATCCCTCCCCCGGTTAATGCAACAAGCTTACACAAATCATAACCAAGCAATATATCATGCACCCCAGCCTAACCATCCATAACTCCGTTTCTACCCCGTGTGGTACCAAATCACTGGTGGTGCCAAACCACTAGTGACCCAAAGTCAAGATATCCAAATAAAAGTGTGGTGCCAAACCACTGGTGACCCAAAGTCACGAATAAATCCAATTGTGGGGCCAACCCACGTTGTGATACCAAATCACTGGCGACAATCCCAATATATCAAATGTGGGGCCAACCCACTGTGGTGCTAAGCCACTGGGACGAGTCGCTATGAGGTGCCAAACCTCTGGTGACCCGAAGTCACAAAATAAATTGTGGTACCAAACCACTAGAGGTGCCAAACCTCTGGTGTCCCAAAGACACAGATAATAAATCTTCCCCCTCCTCTCATATCACCCATAACCATGCAAATATTATGAAAATCATGCCATCATGCTCTAATATGGACATACAGCAAGTATATCATAGATCATGGTATTAAACAACATATAGCAAAATCATATCGAAACGGACTTACCCGAATCCTTGCTCATACCCAATAGGTAACTTATCAAGATCTACACAGTTTTCGACTTTTAACACATACAGGTTATTAACATATTTTCTTAGTTATAAAGTGTGTAAGTTACACACGTGCTACTAACGCAACCGCTGAATCCCGAAACCCGATCTACTACACTAGATCCCCTTGTCCTTTCTGCCTTACGAATGCTAATCACAACACACGATACACGAGACTGATTCTCCCCCCTACAGACTGGATGACAATGGATTGTCAGAGAATACTACTCCCGATCTGATGCTTCCAAAAAAATCCTGAAGAGCCTAAGAGAATCGGCTTTCAAAGGTGATTAGAAATCTCGATAACAAATGCCGAAATTCGGCTTTTGTCTACGCATGAGAGTCGACAAAGAGAAGAGAAAAGAACCAAAAGAAATTCGGCCATGAACACTTACCCCCTTCCAAAACCAATTGGAGAAAAACCAAAAGAAGATCTACCCCTTGATTGATATTCGGCCAAGATAACACTAGAAGAAAGAAAGGAAATTTCGACAAAGGTTGAGTGACCAAGATGATTCGGCTAAGGTTTTGAAAGAAGAAAAAAATGATATGCGGCTAAAAGAAATGAAGGACGAGATTGGCAAAGTAAAATAAAATGGGAGAGGGAGGATTCGGCTTGAGCAAACAATGGAAGAAAACCAAGAGAGATGGGGAAGAAGAAGGTTCGGCCAAAAAGAAAGTAAAAGAAGAGATGTGGTTTTTGAACAAATATGAAAAGAAAGGAAAAGAAAGATGGGAACAAGAGAGGTTCGGCCAAGCACTTGAGAAGAAAAAGAAATAAAGTAAATTAAAGAAGTTTAGCAAGACATTCAGCTAAGGGTTTTAGAGGGGAAAAACGACAAGTACCTATGGTGGTTTCGGCTTTTACCTCAATATGGTGTACTAGGGAAAATCGGCAAGGCTCCAAAAGGGGTTTTTCGGCTTGACACAAAACGAAGAATAAAGCCAAAACCAAAACAAGATTTCACCTATTGTCAATAACACATTCGGCTAGGGAGAGTGATTTTGGAGAGAAAAGAAAATGATGCACAAAATGCTAAGGAATTTGACCAACTAGCTACCAACCTACCAAAACCTTCAACAAAATTCGGTCACCCCCCAGACCATAATGCCGTCCACATACATGGACAAGTTGTCCAATAAAAAGTTTCCAAAAACCTCATCCTTAATCCAAGCCTTATGTAACACCCCTTTTTCTTAGCTACATTCGTCCATGAGAGCATAAAGATGATGTCCATGAGAGCATAAAGATGATGGTTTTTTTTATGTTATTTTAACATATATCATGCCATTAAAATAATTACTAATATAACCTTATAATATAAAATTCCATAATATAAAACTCAAGGTTATTCTTGGCATAAGCCACCCACTAACTCAAAAATGGGTTATTTACCCTTTTAATACCTCATATTAAAAAGCCATAATCAATTTGGCACTTTTCACTATAGTTTGCAACTTTTACCTTTTACGCGATTAAGTCCTTTTTCTAAATTAAACACTCAAACGATAGAATTTTTCTACGAGACTTTCACACACATTAATTCACCTATAATAAACACAAAATATAATATTAAAATATTTCTCAGACTCAAATTCGTGGTCCCGAAACCACCGTTCCGATTAGGGTTAAATTCGGTCTGTTACAACTCTCCCCCTAAGGATTTTCGTCCCCGAAAATCTTACCGTTAAACAACGTCGGATATTGTTGCCTCATTGAATCTTCAGGCTCCCACGTAGCCTCTTCAGCTCCGTGTCGATTCCATAATACTTTCACTAATGGTATTCTCTTATTTCTTAACTCTTTCATTTCACGAGCTAAAATACGAATCAGTTCTTCCTCATATGTCATATCGGGTCGGATTTCAATCTCAGATGGAGCAATCACATGTGTCGGATCTGATCTGTATTTACGAAGCATCGAAACGTGAAATACATCGTGCATCTTTTCTAATTCAGAGGGCAACTTCAATCTATAAGCAACAGGCCCGATACGTTTGATGATTTCATACGGTCCGATAAATCTCGGACTCAATTTGCCTTTCTGACCAAATCGAAGTACTTTTTTCCACGGAGATACTTTCAAAAACACTCGATCTCCGACTTGAAATTCAATATCTTTACCTTTCAAATCAGCGTAAGACTTTTGACGATCTAATGCAGCTTTCAAACTATCTCTGATAACAGCCACTTTCCGTTCAGTCTCTTTAATCAAATCAACCCCTTGTATCTTATTCTCACTAAGCTCGGTCCAGTACAGGGGTGTACGACACTGGCGGGCATAAAGAGCTTCGTAGGGTGCCATTTTGATACTTGATTGAAAACTGTTATTATAAGCGAATTCAATCAAAGGTAGGTACTTTTCCCACGTACCTTCAAACTCGAGAACGCAACATCTTAACATGTCCTCAAGTGTCTGAATAGTTCGCTCAGACTGACCGTCTGTCTGCGGGTGAAAAGTTGTACTAAAATAAAGTTTAGTACCTAAAGCATCCTGCAGCTTCTTCCAAAATCACGATGTAAATCTCGGGTCTCTGTCTGAAATAATAGAACTCGGCACACCATGTAATCTCACAATTTGAGATATATACAACTCAGCAAGTTTTTCGAGTGAAAAGTCCGTACGAACCGGTACAAAGTGAGCCGATTTGGTCAGTCTATCTACTATAACCCAAACTTCATCTTTCTTGCTCGGTGTCATAGGTAAACCAGACACAAAATCCATAGTGAGTCTATCCCACTTCCATTCAGGAATCATGATCGGTTGAAGCAACCCAGAAGACACTTGATGCTCGGCTTTTACTTGCTGACAAATTAAGCACTTAGATACAAATTCTGATATATCCCGCTTCATGCCAGGCCACCAATAGAACTGTTTCAAATCATTATACATTTTCGTGCTACCCGGATGTATCGATAATCGGCCACTATGAGCCTCACTTAGAATCATCTGAATCAAAATCTAAGTTCTTCGGCACACACATTTGGCTTTTAAAGTTCAACAGTCATTTGCATCCATTTGAAACTCTGATTCCGCATCTTTTCACATTGAATTCGCCTAGCAATCAAATCTTTGTCAACTTTTGTGCATCACAAATTTGCTGAATAAACATCGGTCTTACTTAACTCGGCTATGATCGAACCATCACCAGACATAGCCATTTGTGCGTTCATCGCACGAAGAGCAAACATGATTTTCGACTTAACGCATCTGCAACAACGTTAGCTTTCCCCGGGGTAGTCAATCACCAACTCAAGTCTTTCAACAGTTCTAACCACCTACGTTTGTCTCAAGTTTAGATCTTTCTGAGTCATCAAATACTTTAGACTTTTATGATCCGTATAAACGTGACATTTTCGCCGAATAAGTAATGACGCCAAATTTTTAATGCGAAAACAATGGCTGCTAATTCCAGATCGTGGGTCGGATAATTTCTTTCGTGCGGCTTCAATTGTCTCGAAGCGTAGGCTATAACTTTGCCTTTCTGCATCAAAACACAACCCAACCCATTCAAAGAAGCATCACTAAAACACAAATTCTTTACCAGATTCAGGCTGAGATAACACTAGAGCTTCGGTCAAAAGATTCAGGCTGAGATAACACTAGAGCTTCGGTCAAAAGGGCTTTCAGCTATTCAAAACTTTTCTGGCACCTTTCCGACCACTCAAACTTGACATCTTTCTGTAGTAGCTTTGTCAAAGGTGTAACTATCACAGAAAAGCCTTTTACAAACCGTCTGTAGTATCCCGCAAGGCCAAGGAAGCTTCGAACCTCGGAAACATTCTTTGGCGGTTTCCAATCGAGTATAGCCGCTATTTTGTTTGGATCCACCCGAATACCTGATGCTGATACAACATGACCCAAGAAACTGACTTCATTCATCCAGAACTCACATTTACTAAACTTTGCATACAGCTGTTGATCTCGCAAAGTTTGTAGCACTAATCTCAAATGCTCGGCATGCTCAGTTTCATCTTTGGAGTAGATCAGTATATCATCAATAAACACTACTACAAACCGATCCAAAAACTGTCTGAAGACCCGATTCTTTAGATCCATAAATACAACAGGTGCATTAGTGAGTCCAAAAGGCATAACCAGAAATTCAAAATGTCCGTACCTCGTCCGGAATGCAGTCTTTGGTACATCTGTATCTCTGACTCGCAACTGATAATAACCTGATCTCAAATCTATCTTCGAAAATACTGAGGCCCCTTTCAACTGATCAAACAAGTCATCAATCCGAGGCCCCTTATTTAGTTGCCCATAATCGATACACATTCACATCATTCCATCTTTCTTTTTCACAAAAAGAACTGGTGCACCCCAAGGAGAAAAGCTCGGTCGTGCAAAGCCCCTATCTGCTAACTCTTGCAACTGTGCTTTCAACTCTTTTAACTCAGCAGGTGCCATCCGATACGGAGCTATCGAGATCGGAGTTGTCCCCGGTACTAATTCAATGCCAAACTCAATCTCTTGTACTAGTGGTAAACCCGGTAATTCTTCAGGAAACACATCTGGGTATTCACAAACAACCGGTACAGATTCAATTTGTTTTTCAGACACTTTATTATCCAATACATAAGCCAAATAAGCTTCACACCCTTTTCTCACATACTTCCTGGCTAACATCGAGGATATTACTGTAGGTAACCCACTTAAATCACTGGATTCAACTCTGATGATCTCACCGTTCTGACATCTCAAATCAATAAGCTTTCTTTTGCAATTCACCACGGCATCATGCGAAGTTAACCAGTCCATTCCCAAGATTATATCAAACTCATCGAAAGGCAACAACATTAAATCGGCTGGAAAGCAAGAATCCTGAATCATCAACGAGCAACCTCTACACACTTTATCAACAAGTACACATCTACCCAAAGGGTTGGACACACGAATCACAAGCTCAGTAGACTCAACTGGTAGAGTCTTACTGAATACTAGAGTTTCACACACATATGAATGAGTCGAACCAGATCAATCAATGCAATCACAGTAGTATCATAAAGGGTGAAAGTACCAGTAATGACATCTGGGGAAGAAGCATCCTCTCTAGCGTGTAGCATAAGCTCTAGCTGGAGCTCTTGCCTCTGATCGCACTGCAGTGTCCTTCGTCCCTCTGACTGCCCTACATTGCCTGAATGTCTGGGTGGTCTGGCCCGTGCGGTGGTGTTCGCTGTTCGGTCTAGTGTTCTGTGTTGTATTCTTTCAACTAACATCGGGCACTCTCGAATAAAATGATCCGACGATCCACATTTAAAGTAGGACCGATCGCGAACTCTACAACTCCCAGGATGCCATTTCCCACAATGTCTACACTCGGCCGGTTCTGTGGAATATTACCAACATTAGTACCGAAGTGGCTCGGGAACTATTGGAGGTCGATCACGTCTAGGTAAGTTTGAAAGTGGCTTTATGTCGACTGGGATCATCTCTGAACTTCTTATGCACGGAATGGAAAATCTTACTCGATGATCTCTTCCGAGTGTCTCTAGCTTCTACCTCAGCTTTTCTTTTCTCCTTTCCAAGCTCTTCGGCTTTACAAGCTCGCTCGACTAATGTCACGAACTCTTTGATTTCAAGAATGCCAACAAGTAACTTTATGTCTTCATTCAGGCCGTCTTCAAATCTTTACACATAATGGCTTCAGTATATATACACTCTCGAGCGTAACGGCTCAATCTGACAAACTTCTGCTCATACTCCGTCACAGTCATGCGACCCTGCTTTAATTCCAGAAATTCTTTTCGTTTCTGATCGATGAATCTCTGACTGATATATTTCTTACGGAACTCAATTTGGAAGAAGTCCCAAGTTACTTTTTCTTTCGGGACCACTGATACCAGTGTGTTCCACCAGTGATAGGCAGTGTCCCGAAGTAGAGATATAGCACACTTTAGGCATTCTTCTGGAGTACAAGATAGCTCGTCGAGTACCCTAATAGTGTTATGAAGCCACATCTCGGCTCGTTCTGCGTCATCATCATCATTAGCCTTGAATTCTTCGGCCCCATATTTTCTGATTTTATCAACGGAAGGCCTGCTAGATCTCATCGGATCTATCATAGGGGGTGCTGAAGGTACTGGAGTTGGATTATTCAGGGGTGGAGGATGTTGTACAGTAGGAATATTCTGAACAAACTGATTTACTATATAAAACACAGTTCAAATGTCAGAAGTCACCACACTATCAAAAATACAATTAAAGGCATGTATGGCTAGACTCTCACACGCTACGATAGTCCTAGAATCGACTAAACCGTAAGCTCTGATACCAATCAAATGTAACACCCCTTTTTCTTAGCTACATTCGGCCGTGAGAGCATAAAGATAATGGTTTATTTTTTTATGTTATTTTAACATATATCATGCCATTAAAATAATTACTAATATAACCTTATAATATAAAATTCCATAATACAAAACTCAAGGTTATTCTTGGCATAAGCCACCCACTAACTCAAAAATGGGTTATTTACCCTTTTAATACCTCATATTAAAAAGCCATAATCAATTTGGCACTTTTCACTATAGTTTGCAACTTTTACCTTTTACACGATTAAGTCCTTTTTCTAAATTAAACACACAAACGATAGAATTTTTCTACGAGACTTTCACACACATTAATTCACCTATAATAAACACAAAATATAATATTAAAATATTTCTCAGACTCAGATTTTTGGTCCCGAAACCACCGTTCCGATTAGGGTCAAATTCGGTCTGTTACACCTTATGTCCCCTTATCATTCCTTAATCAAAATGATTCCTTTCCCCAAGTTCAAGCTTACCTAAACTATTTGTCATCTTGCCATAAAAATTTAAAGTCCAACTTACCAAAAATACCTCTTGACCGATACTTAAGGAAAGCATGCAAAAATAATCTCAATTTGCACACAAAGTGATTCGAACTCCTTCCCTCAAGGTACTACAAGTAACGCCATAACCACTTTACTAATAGCTCATTTATGCTAGCTATTTACTCATAAATTTCTATATGTCTTGAAGCTACTTACCATCTCTCCTTAAAGTGCTAAAATACCAAATTTTTCCTAAAGTCCAATTAAACCCGAGACTTCATAGAAACCTTGTAACCTTCCAAATCCATTTAACTAATAAGTCCAATTTGCAATAACACCATTCTCATATTCTTGAAGATTTTAAACACTCCTAAGCCCAAGGCCCAATCGGCCCAATCCTACTAGGCCCAATTTTGGGATGTTACAATTATCCTCTAGATCTGCACCCAAACATATATTGTCAAAATCAAGTGACCCATATTCCTCATAAGTCACCCCTATAAGCCATATTACATTCGGCCATTTACTAAACCACAACCGAGACGAGTGCACTTACCTCTTGCTAATGATCATTACCTACCACGTTTGTGATATCTGAACCTTACCCTTGTTAATACAAAGTTAACGATAAGGAGAGGTTAGATAACCCTTCGGCTTTTAACAAAAACTCACCAAGAAGATTGACTAAATACTTACTGAAAACCCTCCTTTGATCCTACGGCCTAGATAGCTACCGACAAGATTCGGCTTTTAAACTTGACCAAAAGTGGGTAACAATCGATTGTGATGAAGGAGAAATAACTAAGAATCGGCACAAGTAAGGCTATATGATATAAAGGTGTATTCGACTTTCTGAGAAAGAAAAAGAACACAACACTAATAGAAATTTTCGGCAAAAAGAATGATGGGTTTTTTTTTTCAGAAAATGGAAGAATTCATCTAAGAGGGAGAAAAACAAAATTTCCAAGAACCTCTCAAAGGGATTCGACACCATCCTTTTATAGCCAACAGCCGAAACTCCCTTCCCTCAAAGTCCCAATCGGCACCATCACATCCACACTCCTCATCTCCTAACTTTTCTTTCTGATAATCCCTACATCTCATCCCAGTTGCCCTCCTCTATCAGCTCACAAGACCAAGTCAAACACTCCAATGAAAGAGTTTCATTTCAACCCAACTCTTGCCGTCTACTATGCAAAATAAACACTCCCAAAATGCCTTACCTCTGCTCGAACCTTGGACCTCTTCACGCCACCTTATGACTCCCCAAGTGACGCCATCTTGCCACTGGACCACAGGCCCACTTGTGTCCTATTTTCCTTTTATCCTGCTTAAGAGGCCTAAAGCCTGAGACTAGGGTCCCACTAAGGCAAAGATTAACTTTTTCCCTATGGTTTTCCTTAACCTTAACACCTCAATTAAACCTGGTAATCCCACAAAATTAATATTCTAAGTGCTACTCATACATACCAACTTTAGTGCACAGAAATTAGGGTTTCGGGATTTTAGGGCGTTACACCACTGCAACAAACCCCAAGACTAACAGTTTATTTGAGCAATAAGTGCTTAGTTCATTAGAGAAGTTGTAGAAACAAAATAATGTTTTCGAGAATCAGCCACTTCAGCTTGCTATAGATTTGGCAAAGGTGCAGGATAAAATGGCTCTTTACTGGGCCTATATGGAGAGGGTGGACACTACTTTGAAAAGGTCCCTTCAAAAGAATTTCACCAAGACAATGCCTGCATTTCCTGAGTTTCCTTAGAAATTGCAAGTAGCTGTAGCAGGAGAGTTGGTGAAGCCCAGCCAGTTGCGTCAGACCCTATCACTGTCGAGAAAGAAACGAAAGAACCAGAGGAAGAAACAGAAAAAATGGAATCATTCATGTAACACCCCAAACCCGGTCAATACGCCACGACCAAATCTGGCATGCCACAGAGGAAAACGTTTTGAAGAGAATTGTGTTACCGATTAAATTATAGTGAAAAACTCTTTGTTGCTCTATGTTTGAAGAAATCAGGTGTATAATAAGTTAAAAACTGATAATTTACTTTGAAATTCCATAAATAAAACTTTAAAACTTAGTTGTCAATCCATAGGTTAGAAAACATTTATGCCATTTTAAGAAAAACCTGAATTATTACTTTGAAAACCGTTTGCATTTTAGTGTAGAAACTTCAATTTGGAAATCATTTAAGTTGTCGAAAACACTTAAGTTGTAATTTTACTATCAAACGATTTATATTACCTGATGGTAAGATTTTGAAAACTGTTGCGATTTTATAGTTTAGAAAACTTTGGGCTCAATTATTAAATCAACCATGATATTTATTTAGCCATGTTTAAAATAAGTCCAAAGCATATAAATAATCCAAAAACATAATTAAAGAGGCCTTATTACAAATTCAAATAAAGACGAAAACCAAATTAAAATAAAATAAAGTACCCAAATCGAAGTTCATGTAAAACCGAATTTTATTGCATGGCCTCCTCGAGATCATCCGGCTCCGCATCCGCAATCTATGAATCACCTGAAAGGATAAGGGAGAAGGTGAGTCACCAAGAATCAGTGCATAATCCTTCCCCCGATTAATACAACATTTTTACACAATTCATAACCAAGCAATATATATATAATGCACCCAACCTAACCATCCATAACTCATTTTCTACCCCGTGTGGTACCAAACCACTGGTGGTGCCAAACCACTGGTGACCCAAAGTCACGATATCCAATAATGTGGTGCCAAACCACTGGTGACCCAAAGTCACGAATAATCAAGTTGTGGGGCCAACCCACGTGTGATACCAAATCACTGGCGACGATCCCGTAATATTAAATGTGGGGCCAACCCACTGTGGTGCTAAGCCACTGGGACGAGTCACTATGAGGTGCCAAACCTCTGGTGTCCCAAAGACACGAAATAATCTTGTGGTACAAAACCACTGGAGGTGCCAAACCTATGGTGTCCCAAAGACACGGATATCAAATCCTTTCCCCTCCTCTCATATCACCCATACCAATGCAACATTTAAACAAATCATGCCATTATACTTTATTAGGAATCACTTAGTAAATATATCATAAATCGTACCATCATGCATCATATTGCAAAAGTCATATCGAAACGGACTTACCCGATTCCTTGCTCATACCCTTACGGTATCATATTGAGAATCTCATAATTTTCGGCTTTAACAACATGATTAAAAATATTTATATATTTATACTACCGAGTTATGAAGTGTGTAAGGTACACACCTGTCACTAGCAAAATCACTAAATCCCAAAGACCCGATCTACCGCACTAGATCTCCTTGTCCTACATTCGGCCAACACTTAGATTAATACCATAGACCATTCGGCCAACAACAAACCTTAGCCTTAAAAACTTTCGGCTTTACATCCTCTTAAAGAATAATGAACCAACAAAAATCCTTACCACTTGACTTACCGCTTCGATTGCTAGAGAAATAGGGTTAAATCGATTGCTTCCAAAGTCCCGAAGAGTCTAGAAGAAATAAATTCCTATGAATAGTTAGAACCTTGCAACAAATGCCCAATAATTCGGCCTTTGCCCTCAAGAAAAACAACATAGAAAAGAGAGAAGGAATAAGGAAATTCGGCCAAGACACTTACCTATCTTCCAAAATCGATTATAGATGAACCCAACGAAAATCTACCCTTGATGATAGGCCAAGATAACACCAGAAGAGAGAAAAAGATTCGGCTATAGTGGAGAAAAAGAAAGGAAAATAAAAGTGAAAAATAGGAGGAGGATTCGGAAATAGAAGAAAGAAGAAAATGGAAGAAGAAAATAGAATGGGGAATGGATGTTTTAAACTTTGAGCAAAAGTGAAAGAAAGAAAAGAGAATTGGGGAGGAGGAAGATTCGGCCAAGAGAAAGTAAAAAGAAATGTGGGTTTTGAACAAGTATGAAAAGAATGAAAAAGAAAGTTGTGAACAAGAGAGGTTTGGCCAAGCACTATGATGGTTTTGGTTTTTGTTTCACTTTAGTGCACTAGGGAGAAATTTGCAAAACTCAAAGGGTTTTCGGTTATGACACAAAACAAATAATGAAGGCCAAAACTAAAACAAAAATTCACCTTTTTGCCAAGAACACATTCGACTAGAGAGAGTGTTTGTGGAGAGAAAAGAAAAAATGCTCAAATGCTAAGGAAATTTTTACCAACTAGCTACCAACCTACCAAGCCTTCAACAAATTCGGTCAACCCCTCCCCTAGACCAATATGCCGTCCACATACATGGACTAATGGCCATAGAAGAGTTTCCAAAACAACTCTCCAAAATTCAAGCCTTTTGTCCCCCTATCCTTCCTTAATCCATAAGATTCTTATCCCAAAATACAAGCTTTCCTAATCTATTATTCAACTTGCCATAAAATTTAAAGTCCAACTCACCATATGTATAGTTTGACCGACACTTAATGTAAGGTGCATAAAAATAAAGTCTTCAAAATGTATTCCATGCTACTCGAACCACTTCCCTCAAGCAACCCTTCATGCACCATAACCATCATGCCACTAACTCCTTATGTGCTAAATTTAGACACTTAAATTAACTTAAGTGTCAGGATCTCCTAATCCACTTCACTAAATTTTCAATACTAAAAAAAAATTATTCTAGCTTAGCTAATAATTCCAAGCCTTCACAAAACTATACTAAGCACATAATAAAAATCATACTCGAGCTAACACAAGTAACAAGATGATACTCAAATTTTTAAGATGTTACAATTCTACCTCCTTTAAAATAATTTCGTCCTCGAAATTACCTGATCAAAAGAGTTGAGGGTACTGCTGTCTCATCACATCCTCCGGTTCCCACGTAGCTTCTTCTACGCCATGATTCCGCCATAATACCTTCACTAATGGAACTGACTTCCTGCGCAAAACTTTCACATCTCAATCCAGAATCTGCACTGGTTCTTCTTCTATCGTCAAATCTGGACTCACCTCTATTTCCTCTACTGCCACAACATGCGATGGATCAGAACGATAGCATCTAAGCATGGAGACATGGAACACATCATGTATCTAACTCAGTTCTACTGGCAACTTGAGCTGATAAGCTACTGGTCCCACTCGTCTCAACACCTCATACGGCCCAATAAACCTTGGACTTAACTTGCCTTTTCTCCCAAATCTTAACACTTTCTTCCATGGCGAGACCTTCAGAAAAACTTTGTCACTCACGGCAAACTCTATATCCCTCCGCTTGAGATCGGCATATGACTTCTGCCTATCCGAAGCTTCCTTCAGACGAGCCTAAATCAACTTAACCTTATCCTCAGTCTCTGCAACCAACTCTGGTCCTAACATCTGACGCTCACCCAACTCTGTCCAACATGTAGGTGTGCGACACCTCCTACCATACAACGCCTCATATGGTGCCATCTTAATGCTTGCTTAATAACTATTGTTGTATGCGAACTCAGCTAATGGTAAAAACTCTTCCCAGCCTCTGAAGTCTAAAACACAACCTCTCAACATATCCTCTAAAATCTATATAACCATTTCCGACTGCCCGTTAGACTGTGGATGAAATGCCGTACTGAAATCCAATCGCGTACCCAAAGCTTGATGTAACGCTCTCCCAAACCTTGACGTAAATCTGGGATCTCTGTCCGAGATGATCGACACTGGTACACCGTGTAACCTTACTATCTCCGCCACATACAACTTAGCTAACTTCTGAAGCGAGTAATCCACCCTTACTGGAATAAAATGAGCTGACTTAGTCAAACGATCCACAATCACCCAAACTGAGTCCTTCTTACTAGGTGTAAGAGGTAATCCACTGGCAAAGTCCATAGCGACCCTTTCCCACTTCCACTGTGGAATCTTCACCGGCTGAAGTAACCCAGACGGCAACTGATGTTCAGCCTTGACCTGCTGACACATCAGACATTTACCCACAAACTCAGTTACCTTCCGCTTCAGACCTGGCCACCAAAACTGCTCTCTTAAATCCCGATACATCTTGCTACCTCCAGGATACATAGCGTATGGGATGCTATGTGCGTCCCGAAGAATCCTTTGCCTCAACTCAACATCCTTCGGCATACAAGCTCTCCTTCGAAAATACAATACTCCATCACTGGACAAACTATAATCCTCTAAACCACCATTCTGAACCTGCAACCTCCGATCATTCAAACCATTATCCTCTAACTGCTTTTCCTTGATCTGCTCTAACCAAGTCGGCTTGACTTGCAGTTCTGCCAACAAACTCCCATCATCATACAAACTAAGACGAGCAAACATCGCTCTTAAATCTGATACAACCTTACGGCTCAACGCGTCTGCCACCACGTTAGCCTTGCCCGGATGATACTCAATCAAATAGTCGTAGTCCTTCAACAACTCAATCCATCTACGCTGCCTCAAGTTCAAATCCTTCTGAGTCAAAAAATACTTAAGACTCTTGTGATCCGTGTAGACTATCGACTTCTCTCCGTACAAATAGTGTCTCCAAATCTTCAAAGCGAAAACCACTGCGGCTAATTCCAAATCATGCGTCGGATAGTTAACTTCATGTGGTCTCAACTGTCGAGATGCATAAGCCACTACCTTCCCTTCCTGCATCAGCACACATCCCAAGCCAGTATGTGATGCATCACAGTAAACCGTGAATTCCTTGCCTGCCTCAGGTTGAATCAAAACCGGAGCTTCAATCAGAATCTTCTTCAACTTGTCGAAACTTCCTTGTTGCTTCTCAGTCCACACAAATGGAACTCCTTTCCTCAACAACTTGGTCATAGGTGCTGCGATCAAAGAAAATCCCTCTACAAATCTTCGGTAATACCCCGCCAGACCTAGAAAACTCCGAATCTCAGCCACTGAATTAGGCGGCTTCCAATCCAACACTGCCTCAATCTTCCGAGGATCCACTCTAATCCCTTCAGCTGATACTACGTGACCCAAGAAAGTCACCTCCCTAAGCCAGAACTTGGACTTACTAAATTTAGCATAAAGCTGCTTTTCCCTCAGAATCTACAACACTACTCGCAAATGCGCATCATGCTCCTCCTCTGACTTAGAGTATACCAAAATATCGTCTATAAATACCACAACAAACTGATCCAAAAACTACTGGAATACCCGATTCATCATGTCCATGAATGCTGCCGGCGCGTTAGTCAACCCAAACGGCATTACCAGAAACTCGTAGTGCCCATACCGAGTGCGAAATGCCGTCTTATGGATATCAGCATCTTTCACCTTTAGCTGATGATACCCAGACCTTAAATCAATCTTGGAGAAAACCGCTGCCCCCTTAAGCTGATCAAACAAGTCATCAATCCTCGGCAATGGATACTTGTTTTTGATCGTCAACTTATTCAGCTGGCGGCAGTCTATACACATCCGCTGTAACACCCCAAACCCGGCCCATTTACTCCGGCCGAATTTGGAATGTCACCACGGAACACTTTCAAAAATATTCTTTCTTAATAGTAAAACCAATGAAAATTTTGTCGAGTTTGGTAAAACATTTCCGTGACTTGTAATATTCTAAGTAAAAATCGAAGTTTATTATAAACATATCGATTTCAAGCTTCACTTGAGAAAATAAAACCATTTGCAATCAACCTTTAAATCACCCATCCATAATACGGCATAATAGTAACGATACTTAACAAATGAACTGAAACACTTTAGTGGGCCTTATTACAATACACACTTAATCAAAATACGGAAAATATAAAATATTTAATTAATCACATAAAACGCCCCTTTTTATAAAAGTCCATTTCCTCATGGCCACCTTTGTATCCTCTCCGACCCGGTCCAAGCTTTACGCGCCACCTGAAAGGTTTAATAAAAATAGAGTGAGTCACCAAGACTCAGTGCATAGTTAGACACATGCCCTCATATATGGGCTTGACCCATATCCCTACAATCCAAATATATATAACATACAATTATAAATATGCAATTATGAATACACAATATTACAAATATGATTTCGAAAATACAATTACGATGTCCATTCCACAAAGTGATCCACATATCTTTCTTTTGCACTTTATTTCTTAAGGTTGTGACCAGGCCACTGATCCCGTAGGAATCCCACATACCAATCATTTCACTAATCATCGAGCACGAATACAGCACGAGGTTCGGATTGGACCACTCACATAGTATACACCCTTTTCTTCAATAGTCACATAACAAGTCTCATGCGTACTTATACGTACCATAGCAACATTTTGTACGAAACAAATATATATATTTTATACCATGGTCACATATTACTCAAGACGATATACATAACATGACATCACTTTATTTTACATTCATCAATATTTAATTAGTATCGCAAATCACTGAAAGTTAATATCATAACCATTAACTTGATTATTTGATCACTTACCTTAGTCTTTATTTCGGCTAACATGCACAACTCACACATTTACATAAATAATACTTACCATACATATATCAAGCAAAAGAACAGTGCGATAACTACGCACCTGACTTTAGCGAAATTCTGATTTATCGAATCTAACAGCAACTAAAATCCCAAAAGCTTTTGTTATTTTTATCGATTAGCCCCTAGAACACACAACCGAAATCGGTCACACTTTGTACCAAAAACATGGCCTTAGGCCGAATGCCAAGAGTCATTTACCTTGAGCACTTTAATTCCCGAAAGAGTCATTTGTGCTTCTTAACACTAGCTTGCTTATTTTTATCATGAAACACCCTTTATTTCCAGTCGATTAGCTCCTGAAGTTATCAAAATCCTACTAAAATATTGTTAGAATCGGCTAACATCCACATCTAAGAACAATGGCCTTTGGCCGAATATTACATATAACACTTACCTAGCTTTCCAAGACCCAAAAGATTTGCATGCTTAGTAGTTACCAATATTCCTTGAATAGCCGAAACCCAAAAAGGCTCCTTTAATGCTCCTCAACACTAGCTTCACAGAAAAAGAACACATCATTATGGTCTTATATACAAATTCGGCCATCCTTAAAGCCAAGCTTAACATTAGGTTTTCACAAAACCCAAAAATATAGCTTATGGCCGAAAGTTGACAACCTCAAGTCTTTGCTAAAGGATCCGAAAACTATCATTTACTTTTGGTGTTGACAGCAACTCTACTAGCAATTTATTAGGATCGGCCAACACAAAAATACTACAAACATGGCCCTTTTTGCCGAAACTACCTTCTTGCTCACCTTGGTGTTCAAAATCCAGGAAGTTTCCTTAATGCACCTTCATGATGTCACATGCAAAAGAACATGTATTCAATAGCCCTTCCAAAACAAGGATTCGGCTATGGCTCCTCAAGGTGGAACTAATATACGGCAATGGCAACCTTAAGAGAGCTTTGATTTAATCAAGGTAAAAGAAAGGAGAGGATGTAGTAGAAGAAGAAAATAATGCCTAAAGGGGGTCTAAATTTCGGCTTTTGTCAAATGAAAACCAAAGTGCAATTTCGGCAAAACACAACGATGAAAAAGAAGGGTTTTGAAAGAGGACATTTAGCACATACTAACTCCATACTTGAACCAAAAATACCAGCCTTTGGAGGCCCCCAAATTCGATCAAAGCAAAATGGCAAGACAACAGAACAAGGGTTTTTCGGCCTAGCTCTCCCCAAACACAAAGCCGGAATGAAGGTCTTTAAAGAGTTTACCAATCGGCCAAGCACCAAATGCCAAGAAGGGAGAAACCAAAAATCGAAGTTCGGCCATGCTAAGCTATCTCAAAGCCGGCTAACTATCCAAAGCATGCATCAAACGATCATGCATCACTTTGTCATACCCAAAACCGACCATGCTCAACCTTGAAGCAAACTCTAATCGGTCATACACACAAAAATATGGAAAAAAAGGAAAGTAGCCAAAGAGATACGGCACTCCTTCCTTACACTCAAAACCGAATGAAAGTCCCCTCAAGGATTCACCATTTTCGGCCAAACACAATTGCAAAGAGAACCAAAACCAAAAATCAAGAAATTTGGCCATGCTTGCTATGACAAGGCCGGCCATGGAATCCCCTAAGCATGCACTCTCTTTTGATAATTTCAACATCACTTACTATTGTTTAATCTTATTTCCCATCATCATAAAAATAAGGAAATTCTTTGTTTAATAGCATGCTCAACACCATAAAACTTAATTAATTCTCATACTTCATGCATAAAAATAATAATACTTATAAAAATAATAATAAAGAGGAGTAAACCCCCCCAAAGCTGCATGCGTGCATGCTTGCTGCAGGCATTTAATGCCCATGCAGCTCTTTCACGATATCAAAAAGGAAAACCATGCCTGCTGCCCCCAGGTCTCGAACCCGAGACCTGGAGAAAGCATCTCCAAGCTTCAGCCATTTTGCTACTGAGTCTTTCTTGCCAATATTGCTTCGAAAATTATTTTAAACCATTCTTTGCTAGCTCTTTTATGGTGTAGCGCTAAAACAAAAACAAACACCTCATGTGCGACCCTCAGGACTCGAACACGAGTCTTCTCAGTCGCATTGCACAAGCAAAGTCCTTAACCACTCTGCCAGTTTGAAATTCATGTGAACAAGTGCATTGAAATTTCTTTTAAACCTTTCTTGCATGCGTCCCTAGCTTGACGCAAAAACAAGATAAAAACGCTTTTAAGTGTTACCTTTAGGACTCGAACGTGGGATCTTCCTGTCGAAGTCATCAACACGACCCTTGCCTCTTTACTACTGATCCTTTGATGTCATGAACCCACAACCATTTACTTATAAACCTCATTCACTTGCTCCACCAGGTCTTAATGCCAAAGGCCAAAATAAAAAATCCATTTGCCTTTCACACTACTCGAACTCACGACTCGCTGGAACCCTCACACGCCACCAGCCACTTTGCTGCTAGCCCATCCGTGCTATACTTTCCTCACAAATCATTTTAAGTCCTTTTTAACCCAGCCTCACTTGACTTGGCGCAAAAAGAAAATAAGAGTCCACTAGTTGCTGCCGCCTGGACTCGAACCAGGGTCCTTGCTGGCGTTAAGCCAGGCCCTTATGAGGCGTCTCTAAGCCACTATACCAAGCCTCCTTTCGTGCCAATAAATTCCCAAAAATTTAACTTAAGGCTTCCAAAGCCTAATTCTCCTTTTTACTTAAAGTTTCCAAAAATTTCTAAAGCTTTCATTTTTGGTCCTCGAGTTTTAAGAACTCCTAAAACTCTTCCAAACCACTATTTAAAGCTTACCAAATCTTGAATTATTCTCAAAACGAAAAATTCTTATTTCGGGATATTACAATTCTACCCCCCTTAAAATAATTTCGTCCTCAAAATTACTTACGAACAAACATCCGTACATCGTATATCAATCATATATACTCAATTATACACATATGCAAACACATTTCAACCTCTTTCACATTTAGCATTTTCACATATGGCCACTTCTTCATAAGCATATTTAAGCTTCAATTCCGTTATGGATAACTCGTACACATCATTGGTAAGATCAATTACACATATTAAAAGTCTTACCGAAGCTTTAACTATATCACATCTTACTTGGTTCAAATGGGAATATACCAACTTTCCTTATTCCTTGCAAGTACGAAAGACTTGCACTTATCCGAGCATTTAGCTTGTGGTAACAAACATGTTTCATCTTGTAAGTGATTCATGAATTCTCTATTATAACACATCATCGGCATTAAGCCGGTTAGGCATCGAAGCCTAAAATACACACCGGCACAAGGCCTGCTAGGCATCAAAGCCTGAAATATACACCGGCACAAAGCCTGCTAGGCATCAAAGCCTGAAATATACACCGGCACAAAGCCTGCTAGGCATCAAAGCCTGAAATATACACCGGCACAAAGCCTGCTAGGCATCAAAGCCTGAAATATACACCGGCACAAAGCCTGCTAGGCATCAAAGCCTGAAATATAATATTATCAACATCTGAATCACATTACAAGTTGACCAGAATTATAACCCATATGATTCACATCACTAGTATTTATCACTTCAATAATATCTCATGATAGAAAGTCTATCCACATATCACTTGTACTTATCACTTGAGTAACATTTCATGATAGAAAGTCTATCCACAGTCGGCTTTTACTATATTTATAACCAGGATTCCAACATGTACACAAGGTTATAACTAACCTTAACAATATTCCATTTCTTATAGACTCATACTTAAAACATTCTAAATTTCTGGTTCCAATACTCGCCGACACGATATTTTCCACACTGAGCACACGGACGGTCCCGATTTCTAATAGCTAGCTTAATCACATGAGTAAAACTTTCAACCTTCGGTCTTTTTCGAAGACCCACAAATAATTTAGACAATTCAAAATTTCTCCCATCACGGTTCATATCCTTATCTCGATTTTATCTCATCGAGTTCTTAATCTTCTCAGCTATCTTAGCTTTTTCAATTAACACAATGAACTCTCGTTCCTGTTGAGGAACTATCAACAGTCTCAGGCCGTCTCTTAATTCGTCCTTAAACCAGACACATCGTTCTTGTTTGTAGTCACTATTCCTCGAGCATTATTGGCTTAACTTTAGGAATTAGCCTCGTATTTCGCCATGGACTTGTTCCATTGAACTAATCCCAAAAACACATTCCTCGGAGCATCAATGTAATAAGTACTGACATACTTCTTTTAGTATGCCGTCTTGACATACTCCCGAGTGAAGTCCTCATCTGTGACACTATCTCGAACCGTGAGCCACTATTGATATGCCTCGTCGCGAAGTAGCGTCGCCATTTCTTTCACTTTTTCCTCAGGGCTCAAAACGAGCACGTCCATAACTCACTTGGTTATTTCCAACCATTATTTAATCGCACTGGATGCCACGCCTGATATATCACAGAACAAATCCGCTCCATTGGCTCAAAGTTGCTCGGAAACAAATTTTTGAGTTATCATATTTCTCCCTCTCCAACCACCATCTCTAAAACTCGCAGCGCAATACAGCATTATTCCCTCGTCTAATTTTGCTGTTCATTATCAAAAGTTGGTGGTGGAGGTGATACCTTATTATCAATTATTGACCCGATCTAACGAGTTCCGATACGGCCATTTTGCATCGACCACGTCATCTAGAACTCATCTCTTATCGCACAATCTGACTTAGAAAGTTTTATGCATTATAAGTTTGTTCCACTGTTTATTCGCGAAAAATTTTATGGAATAAGTATTTAGAAGTGGTTCTTTCGATCACACATAGGTTCGATTCAAGTTCACTACTTCTTATTCAGAGAGTCACATACACGTTCATAAGCAGGGACACATTCATTCACCACACCTCTAGGGTCATTTTAGTCCTTAAGTCTTATGCACTTGTTTTTGAATAGACTAGTCTTAGGATTCATAGCCCAAATTTTATAATCTACAAGCCCAATTATGCCCATACAGTTCACATATTCAATATACCTCAATAGTCAGAGGTACTTACCAGGTGGACTTCGGGTCGGAGGTACAGGTGCCATGCCAGAACAAGCTCAAAATAGAAGTTCACATTTTGAAAAGCACACTTTCGAAAACTATTTTCGGGCCCAAAACCTCAAAGCCGAGTTTTGAACCTGGCTCTGATACCAAAATGTAACACCCCAAACCCGGCCCATTTACTCTGGCCGAATTTGGAATGTCACCACGGAACACTTTCAAAAATATTCTTTCTTAATAGTAAAACCAATGAAAATTTTGTCGAGTTTGGTAAAACATTTCCGTGACTTGTAATATTCTAAGTAAAAATCGAAGTTTATTATAAACATATCGGTTTCAAGCTTCACTTGAGAGAATAAAACCATTTGCAATCAACCTTTAAATCACCCATCCATAATACGGCATAATAGTAACGATACTTAACAAATGAACTGAAACACTTTAGTGGGCCTTATTACAATACACACTTAATCAAAATACGGGAAATATAAAATATTTAATTAATCACATAAAACGCCCCTTTTTATAAAAGTCTATTTCCTCATGGCCACCTTTGTATCCTCTCCGACCCGGTCCAAGCTTTACGCGCCACCTGAAAGGTTTAATAAAAATAGAGTGAGTCACCAAGACTCAGTGCATAGTTAGACACATGTCCTCATATATGGGCTTGACCCATATCCCTACAATCCAAATATATATAACATACAATTATAAATATGCAATTATGAATACACAATATTACAAATATGATTTCGAAAATACAATTACGATGTCCATTCCACAAAGTGATCCACATATCTTTCTTTTGCACTTTATTTCTTAAGGTTGTAACCAAGCCACTGATCCCGTAGGAATCCCACATACCAATCATTTCACTAATCATCGAGCACGAATATAGCACGAGGTTCGGATTGGACCACTCACATAGTATACACCCTTTTCTTCAATAGTCACATAACAAGTCTCATGCGTACTTATACGTACCATAGCAACATTTTGTACGAAACAAATATATATATTTTATACCATGGTCACATATTACTCAAGACGATATACATAACATGACATCACTTTATTTTACATTCATCAATATTTAATTAGTATCGCAAATCACTGAAAGTTAATATCATAACCATTAACTTGATTATTCGATCACTTACCTTAGTATTTATTTCGGCTAACATGCACAACTCACACATTTACATAAATAATACTTACCATACATATATCAAGCAAAAGAACAGTGCGATAACTACGCACCTGACTTTAGCGGAATTCTGATTTAACAAATCTAACAGCAACTAAAATCCCGAAAGCTTTTGTTATTTTTATCGATTAGCCCCTAGAACACACAACCGAAATCGGTCACACTTTGTACCAAAAACATGGCCTTAGGCCGAATGCCAAGAGTCATTTACCTTGAGCACTTTAATTCCCGAAAGAGTCATTTTTGCTTCTTAACACTAGCTTGCTTATTTTTATCATGAAACACCCTTTATTTCCAGTCGATTAGCTCCTGAAGTTATCAAAATCCTACTAAAATATTGTTAGAATCGGCTAACATCCACATCTAAGAACAATGGCCTTTGGCCGAATATTATATATAACACTTACCTAGCTTTCCAAGTCCCAAAAGATTTGCATGCTTAGTAGTTACCAATATTCCTTGAATAGCCGAAACCCAAAAAGGCTCCTTTAATGCTCCTCAACACTAGCTTCACAGAAAAAGAACGCATCATTATGGTCTTATATACAAATTCGGCCATCCTTAAAGCCAAACTTAACATTAGGTTTTCACAAAACCCAAAAATATAGCTTATGGCCGAAAGTTGACAACATCAAGTCTTTGCTAAAGGATCCGAAAACTATCATTTACTTTTGGTGTTGACAGCAACTCTACTAGCAATTTATTAGGATCGGCCAACACAAAAATACTACAAACATGGCCCTTTTTGCCGAAACTACCTTCTTGCTCACCTTGGTGTTCAAAATCCAGGAAGTTTCCTTAATGCACCTTCATGATGTCACATGCAAAAGAACATGTATTCAATAGCCCTTCCAAAACAAGGATTCGGCTATGGCTCCTCAAGGTGGAACTAATATACGGCAATGGCAACCTTAAGAGAGCTTTGATTTAATCAAGGTAAAAGAAAGGAGAGGATGTGGTAGAAGAAGAAAATAATGCCTAAAGGGGGTCTAAATTTCAGCTTTTGTCAAATGAAAACCAAAGTGCAATTTCGGCAAAACACAACGATGAAAAAGAAGGGTTTTGAAAGAGGACATTTAGCACATACTAACTCCATACTTGAACCAAAAATACCAGCCTTTGGAGGCCCCCAAATTCGATCAAAGCAAAATGGCAAGACAACAGAACAAGGGTTTTCGGCCTAGCTCTCCCCAAACACAAAGCCGGAATGAAGGTCTTTAAAGAGTTTACCAATTGGCCAAGCACCAAATGCCAAGAAGGGAGAAACCAAAAATCGAAGTTCGGCCATGCTAAGCTATCTCAAAGCCGGCTAACTATCCAAAGCATGCATCAAACGATCATGCATCACTTTGTCATACCCAAAACCGACCATGCTCAACCTTGAAGCAAACTCTAATCGGTCATGCACACAAAAATATGGAAAAAAAGGAAAGCAGCCAAAGAGATACGGCACTCCTTCCTTACACTCAAAACCGAATGAAAGTCCCCTCAAGGATTCACCATTTTCAGCCAATCACAATTGGAAAGAGAACCAAAACCAAAAATCAAGAAATTTGGCCATGCTTGCTATGACAAGGCCGGCCATGGAATCCCCTAAGCATGCACTCTCTTTTGATAATTTCAACATCACTTACTATTGTTTAATCTTATTTCCCATCATCATAAAAATAAGGAAATTCTTTGTTTAATAGCATGCTCAACACCATAAAACTTAATTAATTCTCATACTTCATGCATAAAAATAATAATACTTATAAAAATAATAATAAAGAGGAGTAAACCCCCCCAAAGCTGCATGCGTGCATGCTTGCTGCAGGCATTTAATGCCCATGCAGCTCTTTCACGATATCAAAAAGGAAAACCATGCCTGCTGCCCCCAGGTCTCGAACCCGAGACCTGGAGAAAGCATCTCCAAGCTTCAGCCATTTTGCTACTGAGTCTTTCTTGCCAATATTGCTTCGAAAATTATTTTAAACCATTCTTTGCTAGCTCTTTTATGGTGTAGCGCTAAAACAAAAACAAACACCTCATGTGCGACCCTCAGGACTCGAACACGAGTCTTCTCAGTCGCATTGCACAAGCAAAGTCCTTAACCACTCTGCCAGTTTGAAATTCATGTGAACAAGTGCATTGAAATTTCTTTTAAACCTTTCTTGCATGCGTCCCTAGCTTGACGCAAAAACAAGATAAAACGCTTTTAAGTGTTACCTTTAGGACTCGAACGTGGGATCTTCCTGCCGAAGTCATCAACACGACCCTTGCCTCTTTACTACTGGTCCTTTGATGTCATGAACCCACAACCATTTACTTATAAACCTCATTCACTTGCTCCACCAGGTCTTAATGCCAAAGGCCAAAATAAAAAATCCATTTGCCTTTCACACTACTCGAACTCACGACCCGCTGGAACCCTCACACGCCACCAGCCACTTTGCTGCTAGCCCATCCGTGCTATACTTTCCTCACAAATCATTTTAAGTCCTCTTTAACCCAGCCTCACTTGACTTGGCGCAAAATGAAAATAAGAGTCCACTAGTTGCTGCCGCCTGGACTCGAACCAGGGTCCTTGCTGGCGTTAAGCCAGGCCCTTATGAGGCGTCTCTAAGCAACTATACCAAGCCTCCTTTCGTGCCAATAAATTCCCAAAAATTTAACTTAAGGCTTCCAAAGCCTAATTCTCCTTTTTACTTAAAGTTTCCAAAAATTTCTAAAGCTTTCATTTTTGGTCATTGAGTTTTAAGAACTCCTAAAACTCTTCCAAACCACTATTTAAAGCCTACCAAATCTTGAATTATTCTCAAAACGAAAAATTCTTATTTCGGGATATTACATCCGCATCGAACCATCCTTCTTCTTGACAAAAAGTACCGGCGCTCCCCAAGGCAAAACACTTGGTCGAATAAAACCTCGATCCAACAACTCCTGAATCTAAACCTTTAATTCCACTAATTTCTTCGGTGCCATCCTATACGGAGCGATAGACACTGGCGCAGTTCCGGGTAACAGATCTATACCAAATTCAACTTCACGATCCAGAGGCAGTCCCGGAACTTCTTCTGAAAATACGTCAGCATATTCCTTTACCGATCAGATATTCCCCACAGTAGACTCCTTAGCCTCCAACGCACACATATGGACTACATATGCCCCACAGCCCTTCCTAACCATCTTCACAGCTTTCAACGTAGATACCACGTTGGATAGATAATCTCTTCTATTACCTATCATGACCACCTCTTTACCCTCAGCTGTCTTCAAAACCATGCGCTTAGCAGCGCAATCCGAACTTGCCTGGTACTTGACCAACCAGTCCATCCCAAGAATCAGATCGAACTCCCCAAACGGCAGTTCCATCAGATCAGCTACAAACACTACCCCTTGGAGTTCTAGGGGTACATCCCTATACAACTTATTTACTTCTACAGAGTGACCTAGAGGGTTAAGTACTGTCATCCTCCTAGAAGTAGTCTCAGAGTCTAGGTTCATGGTCTCTACTATACTACTAGCAACATACGAATGTGTCGAACCCACATCTATTAAAGCAGTATATGGTACACCAAAGATTAAGAACGTACCGGTTCTGACGTCCGGTGCATCGCCCTCCTCTCGACGTCTCGCTGTATACACCAAACCAGGCTGTCTTGCCTTAGTGTTACTTGCACCTCTGCCCGATGCTCCGCGGCCTCGACCAGAACCATTACCTCCTCTATCATTACCACGACCTCTCTGCGGTGACGGTCCCTCCTTTTTGAACTGAGCACGACCTTGACCCTCAGTCTGATTCCTGGCTAGCTTACGTGGACAGTCCCTCACACGATGATCCAGCGAGCCACACTCAAAACATCCTTTCCCTCCGGTCTAACATTCGCCCCAATGAAATTTTCCACATCGGTTACACTGTGCTGGTCCCTGATTAGCAGTAATAGGCCTTTCAGATTGATTCGGCCCACTCTGCCTAACCCTCTTCTGAGAATTACCGGCTGACCTGGATGATCCAAACCTCTCTTATGTTTATTCCTGTCGTGACTCTGCCTTACAGATTCCTTTATCCCTTCAGCTATCTTAGTCTTTTCAACTAGCGCAGCAAACTCTCGCTCCTGATGTGGAGCAATCAGCAATCTCAGCTCGTCCCTCAATCCATCCTCGAACCAAACACATCGCTCGTGCTCCGAAGCCACGATACCTCTAGTATACCGGCTCAATCTTAAAAATTCTGCCTCATATTCTGATACGGACTTACTCCCCTGAACCAAACTCAGAAATGCCTTCCGCTACGCATCAATGTAACTAGACCCAATATATTTCTTCTGATACGCTGCCTTAAAATAGTCCCAAGTGAGATCCTCCGCCGCAGCACTATTTCGCACCGTGAGCCACCACTGATATGACTCATCCCGAAGAAGCGACACTATCCCTTTCAGCTTTTCCTCAGCATTCAGATCCAAATCATCCGTGATTCGTTCCGTCGCCTCTAACCAATACTCAGCCGTATTGGGAGCCACACTAGAAACACCTCGAAATACTTTAGCTCTATTGGCTCGGAGTCGCTCAGGTACGGATTTCCGAGCTACCCTCTCAAGAACTCGCAGCATCGCCTGAGACATTGTGTCATCCCCCGTTTGATCCTGATGCTCGACTTCAACCGCTGGTGGTGGTGGTGATGGTACCTCATTTTCGGATCCTTGACCAGACCTCACTGGCTCAGACACAGCCATCCTACATCGACCGCTTCCACGCATAACACGACCCTCACCTCGAGTGCTCATGTCTAAAGTCTCGACTTATCTGATTTAAAAGTTGTTTCGCGAGTACATCCAACCTATAGTTTTGAGTCTCTAGAGTAGTTCCTACTACTATACAGTTATGCCATCATCATCATAATCGTACCATCGAAATCAATAGTTTGAGGTACTTACCTGGGCGGATTGGTGCCGGAGACTCGGTGCCATGCCTTTCAAATCATATAATTTTTAACAAAAACATTTTAAGACCATACTTTAAATCATTTTGGGCCTTGGGCCCACAGCCGAGCTTTTGAACTTGGCTCTGATACCATAATTGTAACACCCCAAACACGGTCAATACGCCACGACCAAATCTGGCATGCCACAGAGGAAAACATTTTGAAAAGAATTGTGTTACCGATTAAATTATAGTGAAAAACTCTTTGTTGTTCTATGTTTGAAGAAATCAAGTGTATAATAAGTTAAAAACTGATAATTTACTTTGAAATTCCATAAATAAAACTTTAAAACTTAGTTGTCAATCCATAGGTTAGAAAACATTTATGCCATTTTTAGAAAAAACCGAATTATTACTTTGAAAACCGTTTGCATTTTAGTGTAGAAACTTCAATTTGGAAATCATTTAAGTTGTCAAAAACACTTAAGTTGTAATTTTACTATCAAACGATTTATATTACCCGATGGTAAGATTTTGAAAACTGTTGCGTTTTTATAGTTTAGAAAACTTTAGGCTCAATTATTAAATCAACCATGATATTTATTTAGCCATGTTTAAAATAAGTCCAAAGCATATAAATAATCCAAAAACATAATTAAAGAGGCCTTATTACAAATTCAAATAAAGACGAAAACCAAATTAAAATAAAATAAAGTACCCAAATCGAAGTTCATGTAAAACCGAATTTTATTGCATGGCCTCCTCGAGATCATCCGGCTCCGCATCCGCAATCTATGAATCATCTGAAAGGATAAGGGAGAAGGTGAGTCACCAAGACTCAGTGCATAATCCTTCCCCCGATTAATACAACATTTTTACACAATTCATAACCAAGCAATATATATGTAATGCACCCAACCTAGCCATCCATAACTCATTTTCTACCCCGTGTGGTACCAAACCACTGGTGGTGCCAAACCACTGGTGACCCAAAGTCACGAATAATCAAGTTGTGGGGCCAACCCACGTGTGATACCAAATCACTGGCGACGATCCTGTAATATTAAATGTGGGGCCAACCCACTGTGGTGCTAAGCCACTGGGACGAGTCGCTATGAGGTGCCAAACCTCTGGTGTCCCAAAGACACGAAATAATCTTGTGGTACCAAACCACTGGAGGTGTCAAACCTCTGGTGTCCCAAAGACACGGATATCAAATCATTCCCCCTCCTCTCATATCACCCATACCAATGCAACATTTAAACAAATCATGCCATTATACTTTATTAGGAATCACCAGTAAATATATCATAAATCGTACCATCATGCATCATATTGCAAAAGTCATATTGAAACGGACTTACCCGATTCCTTGCTCATACCCTTACGGTATCATATTGAGAATCTCATAGTTTTCGGCTTTAACAACATGATTAAAATATTTATATATTTATATTACCGAGTTATGAAGTGTGTAAGGTACACACCTGTCACTAGCGAAATCACTAAATCCCGAAGACCCGATCTACCGCATTAGTTCTCCTTGTCCTACATTCGGCCAACACTTAGATTAATACCATAGACCATTCAGCCAACAACAAACCTTAGCCTCAAAAACTTTCGGCTTTACATCCTCTTAAAGAATAATGAACCAACAGAAATCCTTACCACTTGACTTACCACTTCGATTGCTAGAGAAATAGGGTTAAACCGATTGCTTCCAAAGTCCTGAAGAGTCTAGAAGAAATAAATTCCTATGAATAGTTAGAACCTTGCAACAAATGCCCAGTAATTCGGCCTTTGCCCTCAAGAAAAACAACATAGAAAAGAGAGAAGGAATAAGGAAATTCAGCCAAGACACTTACCTATCTTCCAAAACCGATTATAGATGAACCCAAAGAAAATCTACCCTTGATGATATTCAGCCAATATAACACCAGAAGAGAGAAAAAGATTCGGCTATAGTGGAGAAAAAGAAAGGAAAATAAAAGTGAAAAATAGGAGAAGGAGGATTCAGAAATAGAAGAAAGAAGAAAATGGAAGAAGAAAATAGAATGGGGAATGGATGTTTTTAACTTTGAGCAAAAGTGAAAGAAAGAAAAGAGAATTGGGGAGGAGGAAGATTCGGCCAAGAGAAAGTAAAAAGAAATGTGGGTTTTGAACAAGTATGAAAAGAATGGAAAAGAAAGTTGTGAACAAGAGAGGTTCGGCCAAGCACTATGATGGTTTCGGTTTTTGTTTCACTTTGGTGCACTAGGGAGAAATTTGCAAAACTCAAAGGGTTTTTGGTTATGACACAAAACAAATAATGAAGGCCAAAACTAAAACAAAAATTCACCTTTTTTCCAAGAACACATTCGGCTAGAGAGAGTGTTTGTGGAGAGAAAAGAAAAAATGCTCAAATGCTAAGGAAATTTTTACCAACTAGCTACCAACCTACCAAGCCTTCAACAAATTCAGTCAACCCCTCCCCTAGACCAATATGCCGTCCACATACATGGACTAATGGCCATAGAAGAGTTTCCAAAACAACTCTCCAAAATTCAAGCCTTTTGTCCCCCTATCCTTCCTTAATCCATAAGATTCTTATCCCAAAATACAAGTTTTCCTAATCTATTATTCAACTTGCCATAAAATTTAAAGTCCAACTTACCATATGTATAGTTTGACCGACACTTAATGTAAGGTGCATAAAAATAAAGTCTTCAAAATGTATTCCATGCTACTCGAACCACTTCCCTCAAGCAACCCTTCATGCACCATAACCATCATGCCACTAACTCCTCATGTGCTAAATTTAGACACTTAAATTAACTTAAGTGTCAGGATCTCCTAATCCACTTCACTAAATTTTCAATACTAAAAAAAATTATTCTAGCTTAGCTAATAATTCCAAGCCTTCACAAAACTATACTAAGCACATAATAAAAATCATACTCGAGCTAACACAAGTAACAAGATGATACTCAAATTTTTAGGATGTTACAATTCAATATTGCAACTGATTATGCAAATCCCACACCTGCACCACTAGTGGACAGCACTACAACTGTTCCACTTCCCTTTACTGAACCCATGACTAAACATGATCATGAGATCAATCGCTTTATTAATGAATCACAAAATTCGATGATGAACAAGAGGAAGTGCCACTTCAGTCATTAAAAAGGAAAATACGCTATAAACACAGTGAACGTAAATCCTCTCGCAAGGCCGAATGAAGTAACTACATTTCAGTGCAAGCCAGGGAAGTTTTTTTCCTACCTCATGCATTTTATTTCTTTTTCCATGACATTTCCTATACATATCTATATATTTTTTCTATTACATATCTATACATGCATTGAGGATAATGCATCCCTTAGGTTTGGGGTGTATATATCTAGTATGAATGCTCATTCTAGCATCATTAAACTTGTTTTGCCACTACCATATAACTACTAAGTTCTATTTTGCCTATACAGAGTACAATATTTACTTATGATGTTCGTTGAAGAGATTAATTCTTTAATGAATCTAGAAAAATGTGATAGTGGATTAGGTGAAATTTAGATTAGGTTAGGTTGCTTGAAGATTACCCCATAGAAATGAGATGTCCTAACCTCAATTATTTTTGGACTATAGCAAGTAACTTTTAATGAACTTAGAGACTTTTGAAGCCAAACTCAGTCACACTGCCACAACATTACTAGAATAAATAAAGGATAGTAAACACTCCAATGCTTAGAATTGCCAAGTAAGTCAGCACCAATTTGTTTGCTCCATCGTGTGTTGACTAGAAAGGTGAGTTCAAGTAAGAGTGTGTAATAAAGGAACAAAAAAATTAGGGTGTAACATCCTGAATTTTTGGGCCTCTGCGTTTAATGGGTGGATATGTTTAATGTGTTAATCTAAGTGTTAGGGGTCCAAATTGGGCTCAGGCTTAGGTAGAGGCCTTGATTAAAAATATCTGTTCGGGCATTATAGGGTTTAAAAGGTAGTATCTGTGTTTAAAATACTAAAGTGGGCTTATGGCCCAATATTAGGAGGTGACGCCACACAAGGGAGTAAGGGGCCCAAATTTAAGTTTCATGGAGCCTAATTATTTTAATTTAAGTTAGCTAATTTTTGGCATTAGGGTTAGGTGGAGTGGATGGCAACAAGGCTCAAAAATAGGAGGATTTATGTGAATGGGATAATGTAGATATTATAGTTGATAATATGGAAGATAAAAAGAGAAAAGATAGGAGCTATCTGCAAGGCTAGGTGTTGGCCGAAATTCCATCACCTAGAGGAGGGAAGAAATCGGTTTCTTTATGGCAAAGGGGTGCCGAATTTTCCCTTTTATTTGCTTAATTTTTAGTTATCAGGAAGGGCACTTTCGATTTTTCATAGGTAAGTGCCGAAATTTCTATAAATAGGGAGGGTTCTCTTCTTTATTTTTTGACATTTAGGGTTTCCATCTTTTCTTTCTCTTCTCCTCTGAGTAGAAGCTGAAATTCCTAACCCTATTCCCTCATCTTCACTTTGATTCAAAAGCTGAAACTCTATTGTTCTTTTCTCTTCTTTCTTCTAAAAGCCGAAAACTCCATTATTCTTTTCTCTTCTTTCTTCTAAAAGCCGAAAACTCCATTATTCTTTTCTCTTCTTTCTTCTACAAGCCGAAAACTCCATTATTCTTTTCTCTTCTTTCTTCTAAAAGCCGAAAACTCCATTATTCTTTTCTCTTCTTTCTTCTAAAAGCCAAATCTCTATAGATTTCTTCAAATCATCTTCTCTTCCTGATTTTCGCAAAGAGCCGAAATCCTCTAGGAGTAGCCGAATCTTCTTTAATAAGATCTCTTAGATCTAAAAGCCGGAAACACTAGTTCCTGAATCTCATATCACTTTTCGGGAGTTCAAGCCTCTGAACAACACATAGGGAAGATAGCAGCTGTGTTGGCTACGGATAGCGTTGACTTAGAAAGTCTCGTTCTAAAGGTAATCAGGTGTGTAGATCTCTAAACACACTAATCATCTGTATGTATATATATGTGATGGTTAAAAGCCGAAAAATAGGCTGTATGAACAGACGGGTTACCCAGAAAGGGTAGGCAAAGGATGCCAGGTATGTGCCATAGAAACTTCTCTATGTGTATCGATGTATGTGAAAGACTGAAATCTCTTAGGTAGTATATTGCTTAATTTTGCATGAATGTATGCATGGGATGGGTTTGATATGGAAAGGGGAAGAGCATGATTGGTCACATGGTGATCGGTGGTAGAAAACCCACGTAATGAAATGTTAGGTCACATGGTGATCGGTGGTAGAAAACCCATGTAATGAAATGTTAGGTCACTTGGTGACCGATGGTAGAAAACCCACGTAATGAAATGTTAGGTCACTCGGTGATCGGTGGTAGAAAACCACGTTAAAATTTCTGATTGATAAGGAGTAAGCAGTATGACTGTTGATATGGTGTGTAGCGGTTGGTGGGTTGATTGTAGAAATCCCCAAGGTGTGATGGTTGGTACGGGTTGGTGTGTAGAGGATGGAATTCTAGGATGGGTTGGGCTTTGCATCATTTATTATCTGTCATGTGATTATGATTGTTGCCATTGTGTATGGGCCAGGGCTCATAATGTGTTTGTGCGCCCAAGCCTTTTATGTGTTTTCTGGTTTTACATACAGAGTCTTGGTGACTCACCGCTTTCCTTTTTCTCTACTCTTTCAGATGAGCAGTAGATTGTGGACATGGGAGCCGAGACGGACTCGAGGGGCCATCAAGTTTTTATTTCTATAGATTATTTTTGGTTTTCCTTTAAGTTTTGTTTTGGGAATATTTAGGTAATAAGGCCCCATAGTTTATATTCGCCTAAGTAGTTTTTTTAATATTTGCAACTTATGAATTTATGTCAGGGGTTTATTTATACCAAATAATAATAATACAAGGTTTCTTTTCAAATGTCACTTATTTATTCAAATATTGCCTAATAACTTATGATTTTTTAAAACCAACTTAGCAAAAGATTTTAACGTTCAACCCGTAGCATACCAGATCTGGTCGAAACGTATGGGCCGGGTTTGGGGTGTTACAATTTGGTATCATAAATGGGTCTAGTAATGTTTTGAAAAGCTTATGTGAATTTGGAAAAAAAAAAAAAAATTGGAAGAAGATATGGCCTTCGAGTCTACCGGCACCCGATCCACACAGGTAAGTATTCTAACTCTTGATGTGATATATATGTTGGGTTTGATGGGCTTGATGGACGTAGATTAGTATGTTAGGCATTGATGGACTTTAGGGTTAGTTTAAACAACTCCTTAAATTCATAAGACTTAATCAATCCAAACAAACCCGTGAACAAGTCGTTGGGTTAGGGTGTGGCAACAGGCATACGCATGTCTAGGATTGGATTCAGGAAGAGCTTGGTACTTAAGCAGTCCTAGTAACTCACCTCCTCTTTTCTGGAATCCTACCTGGTGCTTAGTGACTGTTCACCTTAGCCACGAGGATTTGTTGACAGGCCAAAATCTGTAATTAAAACCCGAAAGGGACCAGCCACCCTATTTCATAACTAAAATACCCCCAAGTTTTGTAAAATTTTCAAAATACACTTGATTTGTGAAAATTTCCAAAATACCCCAGAATTGTAAAACTACCAAAATTTGTGAAAATTATCGAAACACTTCGGTTTGCAAAATTTTCAAAATATCCTTGGTTTGTGAAAATTTCCAAACAACCGTGATTTTATAAAATACCTAAGTCTTGCAAATTTACTCAAAAATAGATTTACAAAAGAACCCGGTTTGAAAAAGAAAAAAAACCTTCCAAGGTATCCCTGTTTATAAAATAAAAAAAGGGAACAAAACAACAACAACATCAAAATATTTCTACTTCGAAAAAAAAAACTTGTTTTCCAAAAGACCCTTGCTTTATAAAAAGAAAAAAATGTACCCAAAGTACTTCTAATTCAAAGAAAATCACCAAGATACTTTATTTTGGAAAATACCCTGTAGGAAAAAAACTACGGAAATACCCCCGGGTAGAGAAATGATGAAAAAAAAAACCCTTATGCGATGAATGTATGTGGTTTCTAGAATTAGGAGATAAACTTGAGACTGAAACTGTAGATAGGTTCGAATTCGAAAGAACCACTCTTAAAACTACTTTCCATAAGATTGTTCGTGGTTAATCAGTAAAAGTAATTAATAGTTCATAAAATTTCTAATTTAGAGAATCAACGATTAGCGCTAGAAGAGGAAGAAGAGGCTGCGGCCGAGGCCATGGAAGTATTAGGACTGATGTGCTGACTCAGCTAGTTAGGGAGGTACTGAAGGAGGTTAAAGAAATCGGTGAAACACTTCGGTTTGGGTGCGTGGACTATAAGAAAAAAAGAGATCGTAGTTTTTTAGGGTTGCAGTCTCGTTCTGTGAAGCATGTTAAGTCCAAACTTTTGGGTTTGCGAATATTGCAGAAGGAGTCATCCGGGTGAATGTTGGAGGAAGTCAGGAACGTATTTAAGATGCGGGTCTGATGAGCATAAGGCTCGGGATTGTTCAATCACCATTAAGTCGGGTATGTTTTGTAAGGATGCTATATTTTTTGGTATAGAAACCGTATGCGTGCAATGTTTTATATTATTAGAGTGCGCAGCGAAAGCATAGTGGTGAGACTTGGGTAGTACGATTAATAGTTAGTTGCAAATTTCCAGGATGAAATTTCTTTAAGAGGGTAGAACTGTAACATCCTGAATTTTTGGGCCTATGCGTTTAATGGGTGGATATGTTTAATGTGTTAATCTAAGTGTTAGGGGTCCAAATTGGGCTCAGGCTTAGTAGAGGCCTTGATTAAAAATATCTGTTTGGGCATTATAGGGTTTAAAAGGTAGTATCTGTGTTTAAAATACCAAAGTGGGCTTGTGGCCCAATATTAGGAGGTGACGCCACACAAGGGAGTAAGGGGCCCAAATTTAAGTTTCATGGAGCCCAATTATTTTAATTTAAGTTAGCTAATTTTTGGCATTAGGGTTAGGTGGAGTGGATGGCAACAAGGCTCAAAAATAGGAGGATTTATGTGAATGGGATAATGTAGATATTATAGTTGATAATATGGAAGATAAAAAGAGAAAAGATAGGAGTTATCTGCAAGGCTAGGTGTTGGCCGAAATTCCATCACCTAGAGGAGGGAAGAAATCGGTTACTTTATGGCAAAGGGGTGCCGAATTTTCCCTTTTATTTGCTTAATTTTTAGTTATCAGGAAGGGCACTTTCAGTTTTTCATAGGTAAGTGCTGAAATTTCTATAAATAGGGAGGGTTCTCTTCTTTATTTTCTGACATTTAGGGTTTCCATCTTCTCTTTCTCTTCTCCTCTGAGTAGAAGCCGAAATTCCTAACCCTATTCCCTTATCTTCACTTTGATTCAAAAGCCGAAACTCCATTGTTCTTTTCTCTTCTTTCTTCTAAAAGCCGAAAACTCCATTATTCTTTTCTCTTCTTTCTTCTAAAAGCCGAAAACTCCATTATTCTTTTCTCTTCTTTCTTCTAAAAGCCGAATCTCTATAGATTTCTTCGAATCATCTTCTCTTCCTGATTTTCGCAAAAAGCCGGAATCCTCTAGGAGTTATTGAATCTTCTCTAATAAGATCTCTTAGATCTAAAAGCCAGAAACACTAGTTCCTGAATCTCATATCACTTTTCGGGATTTCAAGCCTCTGAACAACACATAGGGCAGATAGCTGGCTACGGATAGCGTTGACTTAGAAAGTCTCGTTCTAAAGGTAATCAGGTGTGTAGATCTCTAAACACACTAATAATCTGTATGTATATAAATGTGATGGTTAAAAGCCGAAAAATAGGCTGTATGAACAGACGGGTTACCCAGAAAGGGTAGGCAAAGGATGCCAGGTATGTGCCATAGAAACTTCTCTATGTGTATCGATGTATGTGAAAGACTGAAATCTCTTAGGTAGTATATTGCTTAATTTTGCATGAATGTATGCATGGGATGGGTTTGATATGGAAAGGGGAAGTGCATGATTGGTCACATGGTGATCGGTGGTAGAAAACCCACGTAATGAAATGTTAGGTCACATGGTGATCGGTGGTAGAAAACCCACGTAATGAAATGTTAGGTCACTTGGTGATCGGTGGTAGAAAACCCACGTAATGAAATGTTAGGTCACTCGGTGATCGGTGGTAGAAAACCACGTTAAAATTCCTGATTGATAAGGAGTAGGCAGTATGACTGTTGATATGGTGTGTAGCGGTTGGTGGGTTGATTGTAGAAATCCCCAAGGTGTGATGGTTGGTACGGGTTGGTGTGTAGAGGATGGAATTCTAGGATGGGTTGGGCTTTGCATCATTTATTATCTGTCATGTGATTATGATTGTTGCCATTGTGTATGGGCCAGGGCTCATAATGTGTTTGTGCGCCCAAGCCTTTTATGTGTTTTCGGGTTTTACACACTGAGTCTGGGTGACTCACCACTTTCCTTTTACTTTGCTCTTTCAGATGAGCAGTAGATCGTGGACATGGGAGCCGAGACGGACTCGAGGGGCCATCAAGTTTTTATTTCTATAGATTATTTTTGGTTTTCCTTTAAGTTTTGTTTTAGGAATATTTATGGAATAAGGCCCCATAGTTTATATTCGCCTAAGTAGTTTTTTTAATATTTGCAACTTATGAATTTATGTCAGGGGTTTATTTATACCAAATAATAATAATACAAGGTTTCTTTTCAAATGTCACTTATTTATTCAAATATTGCCTAATAACTTAAGATTTTCTAAAACCAACTTAGCAAAAGATTTTAACGTTCAACCCGTAGCATACCAGATCTGGTCGAAACGTATGGGCCGGGTTTGGGGTGTTACATACGGGCACTCTGTTGTAGTAACAGGATGAGTAACTAAGGAGGTAGTTGTTTGTTCCATCCATCTTCTAAGTTAAAAGCCTTAGCTTCAAGAGTTATTTTTATTTAAATTGTGACATGATTGAGTACTGGTAATTCAGTGTTTGCTCTATTGTGATTATCGAGTCAAAGAATTTGTGACCTGCTAAATCCCCTATATTAATTTGAAAAAAAGAAAGAAAGAAAAAACAAACTAGAAAAAAAAAAATATATATATATACATTTTGAGTAGGCTTATAGCAACTTGAGTTTAAATAACAAATGAACTAAGTGAATTAGGAGGTACTTGCTATGGCCAGAAAGCACATGAGCAGTTAGGAAATTTTGTTTTTAGGTTGAACTTTTATGCATTACCTTTGTTTAGCAAACCTCTGACACTTGAATAAGTTTTTGGAGAAAAAAGATTGCTGTGAATTGATGTATATATTTTTCTTTAAGAAGACTGGAAGTTCAAGGTGGTTATGTGCAATGGCAAATTCTTGCATATATGCATTCATGCATATCTTGCTTGAGGACAAGCAATAACTCAGGTTTGAGGGTGTGATAACTCTTGAAAAGAGTTATATTTTTTGCCTTTAGACTTGGTTAATTGCTTGTACTTAAGTAAGTTTAGTTGCATTTTAGGATTTTCCATTAGTGTTTTTAGGAAATTGCATTAAAAATTTTGGGCTGTGCTTAAATGTTATTACAAGTTTCTTGTAATTGTTTGCGGGAAGGATTTATTGGCTGAGTGATAGGTGTAGAATGAGGAAAAGAAGTAAAGAAGTGATGCTTTGTTATGGCAAAAGGTTGGATAGTTTGCCAACACGAATATCGTGGCAATGCTAGGAAGCAACCTAGTTAACACTTAACCGCTATCAGCCTTGATGTACGTGTACTAGAAAAATTAGCCTAAAAAGGAGGAAAAAGATCATGAGATCATGGGATGATGGGTCTACCCTAAAAGAAGGAGATATAAAACCCAAAAATAAAAATTGAAAAGAGGAGAGACGGTTAGAGAGTCATTTTATGAAAGAGAAATTCATTAAAAAAAATAGAGGGTTACGGTTGCAACAAGGACAGAGACGCAAATGGGAAGACGAAGGTAGTCCCTCTTGGTCACCGGAAGACATTTTGTAGCTAGAGTTTTGGGCTGTACAGGCGAAAACTATCTTCTTGAGTTTTACCTTTAATTCTTTATTTTCTGTTCCGTAACCTGATTTAAGGAAACGATGCTACTATTTTGAATCTGGATTCTATTCACCAACCCATGAGCTAAATCTTATAAGGTTGGGATTACTTGATAAAACTTGTATTTCCATTATTGGCTACGACTCAGATTAGTTTTAATTTACTATTTCATTCAACGGTATTTATGAATAGCGTGCGTGTAATCTATAGACATAGGTGAATATGCAACATGTTTATAAAATTAATCTAATTCTAACAAGGTTAGGTTAGTTCGATCGAAATGGAATGATATGAGCAAGTTCTCGAAAGTATACTCGTAGTAGACTCTAGACATAAAGTTGTGTTCTATACGAAAAGGAGAATAACGATAGTAGGAATCAAACTCAAAGCCTATAGACATATAGTGCCCTAGGTGAGGTAACTCAAGGCCTAGCTCTCGAAAGATGCTGACCATAGTAGAAGTATTCTAAGCAGTAGAATAAGACTGAACTAGTCGAGGCATTATTAGTTAATGAGGGTAGATTCTTGGTAATCCCAGTCTTACGATTCAACATCGTAGATCCTTTAACCTTTGCTATAGCATCTTTATTTTCACATCCTTAGTTGTTACTTGTTTACATATTATTCACGTAATCATTCTTGTAATTTCCATTACATACTTACTCTTGTCTTGCCATAGCTTTTTCATTTATTTGTTAGAATTCACATATTACACACATCAATATTCCTTAATTATCTCTGCATTCTTATTATTTTTTTCCATAGCATTAAACACACTCCTTTATAATAACTTGAATAATTTATACCTAGATCCTTGTGGAGATGACCTCACTTATCACTTTATTACTTGATTCGGCGTGTACACTTGCACAATTAGCTTAGTATATTCACACGTGACAATAGTTCATGTGGAATGTTGAATGAATGTGAAATGGTTACGATACGTGTTCAGAAAGTGGAAATTTTTTGGCAATGTAAATGTTTCGAATTTTGTATAAATGCCAATTTGAACGTAGTAAATGATTAGGATATTATTGACATGAAAATAGGGTTAGTTGCGCGCTTGTACATGATTTGCACTTTGATATCCCTGTTTGCACTAACTTGCCCCTATATAGCACTTTGGTGCTCTCTGGTGTGGTGTATGTACCCAAGTAGACGACTTACATTTGCTATAGTTCATCAGGCTATCTTAATTTGAGTATAAATTAATAATGATATAATGGTATATTTTTAACCTATATGCTTGAGCCAAACTGAATAACATGTCGATTATCAAATTACTCTATGATTTGGTATTATGATGAACTCACTTGTTTCTTCAGGTTGTTAATATTATGTAAAATTTTTAGTTTCATATCATTGATTCGAGGTAAGTTTGCATATAGTTTACCTATGAACTTGCTAAGCCTACTTAAAGCTTACTCTATCTCTGTTTTATGTTTTTTGTAGTTGGCATTATGCGAAAAAAGTCAATCGGCTCATATTTAGAGCTCACACTATCAAGCTTCAGACTCGGTAGATCATTGAATCATTTTAAAGCTCAGCTATAAGGAATGTATATAGACTTGGTTGAGATAAAGTGTTTTGAGTTTTAAGTGATGATGTTGTAAAGTTGTTAAAATGGTTTATATGTAATGTTAATCATGAAAGTTTATATGATATGCTTAGATGATATGAATGCTATATGTATGTCTAGTTTATGTGTGCATAATCTTGAATCAAGTAAGAGTTTGATTATAGGTGATGCTTGGATGAAATACTAAGGCATGAATGTTAGATACTAGTTTCTAGGTTTGAGGCCTATTTGGTTAAGTTTATTTTGTGTTATCATAAGTTTTTGCATGTTTAAAAGTGAGAATTGGTAAGTCTATTATGGAAATATGAGTATTTGTACTATAGATTATTATGCATGATTGAAACTTATGAATGTGATAATATGATATCAAATTTAGTTGACTGTTTTGTAATGTTCATAACTTGTTTGTGATGGTACCAATGTGGCATATTGGTTAGGCACTATTAGGATGTTATGTCACATGCTTTAGCTTGGTTTTGAGGTGTTTTGAACAAGGTTTCAAGTTTTCAATATGTAATTTAAAGTTACCTTGAGGTTTTGTTTGGTTCAATCACCTAAATGACATATTTTTGTGCCATACGATTAACCATACGGCCGTGTGTCACACACGAGTTTGTGACATGGCCGTTTGCTACCGAAAAACAAGATGCATTTAAATCACAAGGTTTTCGACTATTACATGGGCTAGCCACACACCGAGTTGAGTACCATAGATTTGGTAACTTTAGGTTTCACACAGTCTTAGTTATTTACACTTGCACTTTGACCTACACAACCACACTAAATTAAACGGCCTAGATACACGACTGTGTGACTCCAATGTTACTCGATTTTAGTTTGTCACATGGAATGGCCACACGGCCATGTGATCCCTGTTTTTCACTTTTTCCCTTCTTTTTTTTTAAAAGTTCCAAATCAGTCCTTGTTTGATTCCGGATCGATTTTAGAGCTTTTGTATGCTCGATTTAATATTGATCTTCTATGCAACGCATTATTTGTATTATATATAAGATTAAATTATTTTTAAAGAATATTTTACTTAAAACCGCATGTTCCTATTTTGTAAACTATTATAGCATCCTATAACCCGATTCCGATAATGAGGATAGGAGAGGGTTATTACAGTAGCGGTATCTACAAGTGTGACAGGTCTGTTGTAATATTTATAATGTTCAATGGAAAGGATCGAACCCAAAGGAGTCGGTCGTTAAGCAAATTCTTATACTAAGGACATGCGAATCAATGAGTCTAACTAACTACTCGCTAAAGACTACAGTTCGGCAAGCCATTCAAGAGTTTGATTATACCAATTAATTACCTAAAACTAGCAAAGGACTAAATTGTAGAGGAAACAAACTAAACAAATATCAAATATAAGTAAATACTATAATTGGGAGTAGTTGGTTGATTTCCATGTGGTTGGTTGATTTTCGAATTGGGGATCTAAGCTGTTATTACTCCTAAATTGGTTCCATTTTACCTCTTAGCCTCAGCTTTACCAATTTCGACAAATTAGTCCAGTTTTTCTTTCAACCTCACCAACTAACCCTGTAACATCCTGAAATTGGGCCTAGTAGGATTGAGCCCAATGGGCCTTAGGAGTAGTAGCGTTTAAAATTTTAGAGAACGGTATTAATGCAAGTTAGACTTATTAGGTAAGTGATTTTGGAAGGTTAGAGGGCTTCTATGAAGTCCCGGGATCAAACTTTGGCTTTGGGGAAATTTTGGTTTTAGGTGAAAAAAACACTGGAAGTTGGCAGGTAGGCCTTAAGAATAAAATATGGAGAAAATGACACAAGTGGAGTGTGTGGTGTAGTGGCAAAGTGATGCCACAAGGAAGGAAGGAGGTCCAAGGTTCAAGTCTTGGCTTTTGCATTTTGTTTTCTTTTTACTTGGATCTTAGAATTTGGTCCATAGTTTATATTTAGTTACGCATGGTTTAAGACACAAGAGGAGCTTGTGGCCAAGTGGTTAGCGACGTGGATTATGCTACAAGGAGCCTGGGTTCGAATCTCGTGAGAAGCAAAGGAGTATTTATTTTGCGGATTGGACGGCAAGAGTTTTAGTTGAATTTAAACTCTACTGACGAAGGGATCCCACATCAGAAAGACACAAAGAATGAAGGTGAAGAGCTAGCTATATAAAGAGCATCCTATGAGGAGAGTAAACACATCTTGGAGGGCGTTTGGGCACAGGAGTGGTCGCAGCGCGGTTTAACACCAGAGTCCTATCAGGTGTGTAACTCTCTCTACTCTAGTTGTAGAGCGGCAAATGCCGAAGTGCTGATCACGGCAATAGTAGCCACACGAGCGTGCGAGCGCACGTGTGGGCTTCGACGCGATAGTTGAGGCCATCAGTAGTATTCTTGTGGGTTGGGGCTGCTTGGGCCACGATGGGCCAAAGTGGGCCCGATGGGCCCGTGGGCCCAAATGAGTAAATTGTATGATTGTTTAGTATATGTTGAACTAGACTAGGTGGAATTTATATACGTGGCTAGATTTGTGCTAGGTGGGCTACACGAGCGTGTGGGCTCGAATGGGCCGGAATCGGGTTTTAGGCCCAATAGTCCGGTAAAGACAGAATTGGTAGTCGAGTCGCTCGGGGCGACATTGGGACTTCAGAAAGGCCATTCCAGGTACGAAATTACTGAAATACCCTTAGTGGGTAAATTACCAAAATACCCCTAGAAGGTAAATTACTGTTATACCCTTAGAGGTTGATTGGCTTGATTATGTCGTTTTTGTTATTTTGATTATGATGGTAATTTGTTTCATACGGTATCTGTGATATATGATTTGCATACATGTCATACTGCATACGAATTATTATGTCATATTGCATGGGTATGATGAGAGGAGGGGGAAGATTGATATCCGTGACTTTGGGTCACCAGTGGTTTGGCACCACCAATGGTTTGGTACCACAGTTAATTTCGTGACTTTGGGTCACCAGAGGTTTGGCACCTCATAGCGACTCGTCCCAATGGTTTAACACCACAGTGGGTTGGCCCCACAGTTGATATATCGGGATTGTCGTCAGTGATTTGGTATCACAACGTGGGTTGGCCCCACAGATGGATTATTCGTGACTTTGGGTCACCAGAGGTTTGGCACCTCATAGCGACTCGTCCCAGTGGCTTAGCACCACAGTGGGTTGGCCCCACATTTGACATAACGGGATTGTCGCCAGTGATTTGGTATCACAACGTGGGTTGGCCCCACAGATTGATTATTCGTGACTTTGGGTCACCAGTGGGTTGGCACCACCAGTGGTTTGGTACCACACGGGGTAGAAACGGAGTTATGGATGGCTAGGTTTGGGTGCATGATATATTTGCTTGGTTATGATTTGTGTAAGCATGTTGCATTAATCGGGAGGAGGATTATGCACTGTAACATCCCCAAACCCGGCCCATTCACTACGACCGAATCTGGTTATGTCACTGCGGAAAGACGGTTGAAAAACTTTTTGTCTTAGAATAAAACATTATAGTTTGTTGACTTTTGAAAAACATATCCATTTGAACTTATGAATAAAACTTTATTATTAAAAACATGTTCATTTTAAAACTTTAATACATATAAACTAATTTGAATAAGTCGGGTGCAAACCATAAAATCCTCCACTTAGTAGCTTAAAACATGCCACCATTAAAATAATACCAAATATAATAAAATGGCCTTTATTACAACCCAATACTTAAAATGAAATACTTATCAAAGTCATGCATAAAATAATTAAACATAATCTTCGGCATGGGCCACCTTGTCCTCTCCGAACCCGGTCCAGCGTTATGCAACACCTGAAAAAGTTAAAGGAAAAAGGTGAGTCACCAAGACTCAGTGTGCAACCCTTTTTCCCCGAATTAGCAAAATATCATACACAATCATAACAAGCTTATCATGCATCCAATTAATATGCACCCAACCTAGCCATCCACAACACCTTTTCTACCCCGTGTGGTACCAAACCACTGGTGGTGCCAAACCACTGGTGTCCCAAAGACACAATAATCATCAATGTGGTGCCAAACCACTGGTGTCCCAAAGACACAATATCCGTCAATGTGGTGCCAAACCACTGGTGTCCGAAAGACACGAATGTCATACCAAATCACTGGTGACCGAAGTCATGAATCAAATGATGGGGCTAGCCCATCGTGTGATACCAAATCACTGGCGTCAATCCCTCAACACCGCATTGTGGGGCCAACCCACTGTGGTGCGAAACCACGGGGACGAGACGCTGAGGTGCCAAACCTCTGGAGGTGCCAAACCTCTGGTGACCCAAAGTCACAAGTTGTGTTACCAAAACACTGGTGCCCGTCGGCACGAATATCACTGCCCCCTCCACTCGTCAACCCATAACCATCAATGATATGCATTTTTTTAACAGACAAAAACCAACATGCTAGTTTACATCATACATAAGATTTATCATCAACCGATCAATATAGCATATATATCAGATCTATCATGCTTACCAAAAGCATCTGAAAGAAAGCTCATAACAGGGACTTACCTGACCCCTTGCCTAATACCTTAATGGTATTAATCCACCCTTTACATGGATCCAAACAACACACAATATATATATATAAATATATTAACAGGGAAGTGTGTATATGTACACACAATATAGTAAGCACATGTATCAATAGAAAAGTGTGTAAGTACACACCTGCAAGCCTTAACCGAAGAACCAATTAAGACCCTTGATACCCTCGACACCCTTGCCCTTATAATCGGCCAAAATCGGAGATTAGCACCCTAGGCCATTCGGCCAAAACCAAATAAACCAAAGGGTTAACGTTTAACCCTTACCTATACGCTTTTGAACACTAGCCCACACCACCAAGTGCTCTTGCTTCACCTCCCTACAATCAGCAACCAACCAAAAATAATAGCCTACGGCTTAAACAAAATACCAACCGAATAGACTGTTAAAGCAGCCACTTACCAACGATCAATCAAAGAACAGAGGCTACGCTTGACTACTTCGAATCCTGGATGCCCTATGCCAAAACGATTACAAACAAATGATCAATACACCACCAAACAAATACCAAAACCAACACTTACCCTTGAAGATGTCGACAGAGAACAGAGGCCTTACCATAAAGCATTCGGCCTTACCTATATACCTTCTCCAAGGCTTGAAACCAAAACCCAAAAGCAAACCACACCACACTTAACAATCGGCCAAGATGAACACCAAAAGGAGAAACGACTTTCGGCAACCCAAGAGTAGAGATTGAAGGTAACACAAATGAAATGTGGTTCAAGGGGAGATTAGAAATGGAAGAGAACCATATTCGGCTTAAGCAATAAAGAAAGAAAATCAGGAGAGATGGAAGGAAGAGGGTTGATATTCAGCCAACAATAGAAATGGGAATAAGAAGAAAGAGAATCGCATAGAAGGGCAAGGTTTCGGCTTTGCAAGAAAGAAAAAGAAGAAGAAAGCTATGGGAGAGTAAGTGTTTCAGCCAAGGGTCAAAAGAAGACAATAAAGCAAAATGACAAATCAAAGTTTCTTTGTATTCAAGAGAACATTCGGCCACAACAACAACAACAAAGAACAAATGTAACTTTCGGCAAAGTGAAGGTTATTAGGGGTTTTCGGCATAAAATGAAAAACAAAGAGAAAGACACTTATGAAAATTCGGCTTTGGCACCTAAACACAAGCTGGCTGAAAATACCCAAGAATGCTAGACAAACAAACGGCATTCTCCCCCCTTAACACCTCCAAAAACCGGCCACTCACCCTCTTGAAGATTCCCACAATCGGCCACCTCCTAGAAGCTCTCCAAGCCACTAGTTCAAACTAGTTTGAACTAGTCCATCTCCACAAATCACTCTCCACCCACCATTTGAGCATTTGACTTGGTCTTAGGCAGAGTTTGAACTGCCTACAACTCCTCCCCTCCATGCCGTCAAAATGGAACAAAAAGTGGGCATCCTGCAGCTTGAACACTAAACCTCCCCCTGCAAGTGGCGTCACACTCTCAAGCCCTTAGTGGCGCCTATCCTGCCACTCCACCAGCTCATCTCTTGTGCTAAAATCCACCGAATAATTCTCTTAAGACCCCCAAAAGCCAAGCCCCCCTTTTAGCCCCTAAAACCAAAAATTTCCTAAGGCTTTCCCTACCTTCCAGGGTTCTCCAAATCCCCTAAAAACTTGCCCAAGCACACCAGCAACCTACCAACACCTGAGATATGCACTAGATGCATAACCCTTAAAACCAGGGTGTTACAATGCTACCCTCCTTAAAATAATTTCGTCCTCGAAATTACTTGGCTAGACTAACGGTCGTACATCCTAATTCACCACAGTATGCTATCGTTGCGCACTCTGATCTCCAAGAACTAACACACTTTCTAGGCGTACTTTCTAAGTCTATACCCAAGGTTCTTAGATACTCTACTAACAATAAACAAACAGCCACCAAAACGAACAAAACAACAAGGAATATTCCAACCAAGAGAAGCTTACCCGCTGACACATCCTGCACATCACTATCCTTCTTCTGGCGAACCATTGCTTCACGACCCCGACCGGAACCATTCCCTTCATGGTTCGGACCACGACCTCTCGTCGCTTGCTGACCACCTCTGCCAGGCTGCACCAAACATTGACCCACTGTCCTAGTCCTTTTCGGATCCAGGGGACAATGCTTAACCAGATGCGACTTGGACTGGCATCTGAAACATTCTCGAACACGATTCCAGCACTCGCCAACGTGATACCTTCCGCACTGAGCACACGGACGGTCTGGATTCCCAGCAGCTGACTTAGAAGCACGAGCAGATGTCTCGACCCTCGGTCTTTTCTGAGACCTCTCAAACGATTCCGACAATCCCGAGCTCCTCTCATCCCGGTTCCTTATTCTATCACTATTCTGCCTCTCAGTCCTTTTGACTTCCTCAGCTATCGGAGCTTCCTCCACGAAAATAGCGATACCACTGACCACACTGGCTCCTGCCACTTGCTCGAGCACCCGCAGCATAGCCTGCGATACTGCGTCATCCCCTCCGGTCTGATCCGGCTGCTCAGCCTCAACAGCTGGTGATGGCACAACGCTTTCTGACCCAACCGGTGCCGACACTGCCATTCTGGCTCTACCACGTCCACGAGAATTGCGACCACGCCCCCTAGAACTCATATTTAGCGCCTCGATTTAGTCTGATTAAAAATTTTATGCATTAGAAATTTAGTTCCACTATTTATCCACGAGCAAATTTTATGAAAAGAAGTTTTCGAGAGTAGTTCTTTCGAGCAACCAAAGTTTCATTCCCAACCCAGGGGTAGTTTCGTCATTTTTCCTAAAGGGGTATATCGGTAATAACTCAGGGTCAATTTTGAAAATAGTTTTCCAACTTAAAGATACTTCAAAATTTACAAAATCTCAGGGTCATCTCGAAAATTTTGTTTTTCAAACAAGGTGTGTTGCAAAAATTTCAGAAAGCAGGGTTATTTTTGTAATTTTGGAAATCATGGGCATTTTCGTAAATTCTCCAAATCGGAATATCACAATATTTCACAAAATAGGATTTTCTGATATTTAGTAAAATAGGAATATTTCAGTAAAAGTCAAGAGAAATCTGAAAATTTAGAAATCAAGGGCATTTTGGTAATTTTATCAACCAAGGGTATTTTCGTAAATTTTCATAAACCAGGGTATCTTAATATTTTGAAAACTTGAGATTTTGGTATTTCACAAAGTAAGGAGCATTTTATCAAAAGTTGAGGGTAATACGGTAATTTTACAATACAGGGGCATTTTTGTAATTTTGCCACTAGGGCATTTTGGGAAATTTTGTAAATCGACAAATGTCTTTCAAAATCAGATTTAGGGCTTCACAAATCAAAGGGTAAGTTTCAAAAATTTTAAAACAGAAGGTTTTAAAAACAGCAAGGCTAATTCCCTTTCGGGTTTTAATAACCGGTTTAGCCTATGAACAAGTCCTCTTGGTTAAGGTGAACCGTAGCTACGCACCAGGTAGGATTCCTGCGAAGAGAAGGTGAGTCACGAGGACTGCTTAAATACCCAGCTCTTCCGGATCCAATCCTAGACATGCGTACAGTGGTTACCACACCTTAACTCGGCGACTTACTTCACAGGTTTGTTTAATAACCTTAAGTTTTATGCATATGTTTGAGTAAACTAATCCTAGGGTCCAATAGTCCTAATATTCTAATCTACGAGCCCAAACTAAGCCCATAATAAATCACACAAACAAAACACTTCAAGATCTAGAAGTACTTACCTGGTGGACTTCGGGTCGGAGGTACAGGTGTCATCCCAGAATAACCTGAAAACCTTTTATAAAAGCCCATTTTTCAAAAAGCCCATTTTGAAAACTGTTTCGGGCCCAAAAAACCCTCAAAGCCGAGTTTTGAACCGGGCTCTGATACCAATTTGTAACATCCCCAAACCCGGCCCATTCACTACAACCGAATCTGGTTATGTCACTGCGGAAAGACGGTTGAAAAACTTTTTGTCTTAGAATAAAACATTATAGTTTGTTGACTTTTGAAAAACATATCCATTTGAACTTATGAATAAAACTTTATTATTAAAAACATGTTCATTTTAAAACTTTAATACATATAAACTAATTTGAATAAGTCGGGTGCAAACCATAAAATCCTCCACTTAGTAGCTTAAAACATGCCACCATTAAAATAATACCAAATATAATAAAATGGCCTTTATTACAACCCAATACTTCAAATGAAATACTTATCAAAGTCATGCATAAAATAATTAAACATAATCTTCGGCATGGGCCACCTTGTCCTCTCCGAACCCGGTCCAGCGTTATGCAACACCTGAAAAAGTTAAAGGAAAAAGGTGAGTCACCAAGACTCAGTGTGCAACCCTTTTTCCCCGGATTAGCAAAATATCATACACAATCATAACAAGCTTATCTTGCATCCAATTAATATGCACCCAACCTAGCCATCCACAACACCTTTTCTACCCCGTGTGGTACCAAAACACTGGTGGTGCCAAACCACTGGTGTCCCAAAGACACAATAATCATCAATGTGGTGCCAAACCACTGGTGTCCCAAAGACACAATATCCGTCAATGTGGTGCCAAACCACTGGTGTCCCAAAGACACGAATGTGATACCAAATCACTGGTGATCGAAGTCACGAATCAAATGATGGGGCCAACCCATCGTGTGATACCAAATCACTGGCGTCAATCCCTCAATACCGCCTTGTGGGGCCAACCCACTGTGGTGCGAAACCACGGGGACGAGACGCTGAGGTGCCAAACCCCTGGAGGTGCCAAACCTCTGGTGACCCAAAGTCACAAGTTGTGTTACCAAAACACTGGTGCCCGTCGGCACGAATATCACTGCCCCCTCCACTCGTCAACCCATAACCATCAATGATATGCATTTTTTTAACAAACAAAAACCAACATGCTAGTTTACATCATACATAAGATTTATCATCAACCGATCAATATAGCATATATATCAGATCTATCATGCTTACCAAAAGCATCTGAAAGAAAGCTCATAACAGGGACTTACCTGACCCCTTGCCTAATACCTTAATGGTATTAATCCACCCTTTACATGGATCCAAACAACAATATATATATAAATATATTAACAGGGAAGTGTGTATATGTACACACAATATAGTAAGCACATGTATCAATAGAAAAGTGTGTAAGTACACACCTGCAAGCCTTAACCGAAGAACCAATTAAGACCCTTGATACCCTCGACACCCTTGCCCCTATAATCGGCCAAAATAGGAGATTAGCACCCTAGGCCATTCGGCCAAAACCAAATAAACCAAAGGGTTAACGTTTAACCCTTACCTATACGCTTTTGAACACTAGCCCACACCACCAAGTGCTCTTGCTTCACCTCCCTACAATCGGCAACCAACCAAAAATAATAGCCTACGGCTTAAACAAAATACCAACCGAATAGACTGTTAAAGTAGCCACTTACCAACGATCAATCAAAGAACAGAGGCTACGCTTGACTGCTTCGAATCCTGGATGCCCTATGCCAAAACGATTCCAAACAAATGATCAATACACCACCAAACAAATACCAAAACCAACACTTACCCATGAAGATGTCGACAGAGAACAGAGGCCTTACCATAAAGCATTCGGCCTTACCTATATACCTTCTCCAAGGCTTGAAACCAAAACCCTAAAGCAAACCACACCACACTTAACAATCGGCCAAGATGAACACCAAAAGGAGAAACGACTTTCGGCAACCCAAGAGTAGAGATTGAAGGTAACACAAATGAAATGTGGTTCAAGGGGAGATTAGAAATGGAAGAGAACCATATTCGGCTTAAGCAATAAAGAAAGAAAATCAAGAGAGATGGAAGGAAGAGGGTTCATATTCGGCCAACAATAGAAATGCGAACAAGAAGAAAGAGAATTGCATAGAAGGGCAAGGTTTCGGCTTTGCAAGAAAGAAAAAGAAGAAGAAAGCTATGGGAGAGTAAGTGTTTCGGCCAAGGGTCAAAAGAAGGCAATAAAGCAAAATGACAAATCAAAGTTTCTTTGTATTCAAGAGAACATTCGGCCAGAACAACAACAACAAAGAACAAATGTAACTTTCGGCAAAGTGAAGGTTATTAGGGGTTTTCGGCATAAAATGAAAAACAACGAGAAAGACACTTATGAAAATTCGGCTTTGGCACCTAAACACAAGCTGGCCGAAAATACCCAAGAATGCTAGACAAACAAATGGCATTCTCCCCCCTTAACACCTCCAAAAACCGGCCACTCACCCTCTTGAAGATTCCCACAATCGGCCACCTCCTAGAACCTCTCCAAGCCACTAGTTCAAACTAGTTTGAACTAGTCCATCTCCACAAATCACTCTCCACCCACCATTTGAGCATTTGACTTGGTCTTAGGCAGAGTTTGAACTGCCTACAACTCCTCCCCTCCATGCCGTCAAAATGGAACAAAAAGTGGGCATCCTGCAGCTTGAACACTTGACCTCCCCCTGCAAGTGGCGTCACACTCTCAAGCCCTTAGTGGCGCCTATCCTGCCACTCCACCAGCTCATCTCTTGTGCTAAAATCCACCTAATAATTCTCTTAAGACCCCCAAAAGCCAAGCCCCCCTTTTAGCCCCTAAAACCAAAAATTTCCTAAGGCTTTCCCTACCTTTCAGGGTTCTCCAAATCCCCTAAAAACTTGCCCAAGCACACCAGCAACCTACCAACACCTGAGATATGCACTAGATGCATAACCCTTAAAACCAGGGTGTTACATGCACTGAGTCTTGGTGACTCACCTTCTCCCTTATCTTTTCAGGTGACTCGTAGATCGCGGATGAGGAGCCGGATGGACTCGAGGTAGCCATGCATTAGATACATTCAGTTTTACATGGACTTTTGGTCTGGGTATTTATTTTAAATTTCAGTTTTTTATTTGGGTTTGTAATAAGGCCTTTGGTATATTATTTTGTTTTAGCTTTCAATTTGGTTACTGTTCATTATTAAATGTTCAATATGGGATTTTCCTAAAATGATAATAAACTATTTTTATTCAAAATTACTTAAGCTCGATTGTCACAACAAAATACAATTTTATTCAAATTAATAACAACTTTGTAAAATGGGCATTGAAATGAATCGGCTTTTATAAACAAACCACAAAACGCGGAGTTTCAAAAAGAATACGAACTTTTTAACGAACGCACAGTTTTTTAGACATTCCTTTCATGTGACATGCCAGATTCGGTCGTAACGTCTAGGCCGGGTTTGGGGTGTTACAAACCCTAGACTTATCAAATTGATGCCTGATAAGTTCTCCTCTTCATCTCACTGATCATGTCTGAAAGTCTTAATATTTATATAATGAATGATTGAGCCTAGAAACTAACTATCACCACGATTGAGGTAAGCGCACCTATCAAACATGGTAATAAGATATGTGAGTCTAGTTTCAGGAAAAATTAACGAATGTTAATTTGGAGTTCCTTAGCTCAAGATATAAATATTTAGTGAATGTGACTCGAGTAGACAGCTTGAGATGAACATAAGTAAATAGTGAAATTATGTGCAATTATGATTGTATTACCTTGAGAACATATTGTGAGAATTGGTGAAAACATGTTAATAAATTGCTTATTATTTTTATACGGTCTTACTAAGGTATATAGCTTACCCCCTTCCTTTTCTTTTTCCTATAGTGTCACAGAGGCTAGCTCAGGTTGGAGATCGTCGGAGATTCTATCACACTATCAAGCTTTTGACTGGTATTAATGCCTTTAAGTAATTTAAGTTTATGGCATGTATAGGGACTTAGTCATTTTGTGTATGTGTTATTATGTTTTGGCCAAATGTATTGCCTTGTAATGGTTAAAGGCTATTGTAGTATGTAGCCATGCTAATTGGCTTATGTTAGCTAATTGATTGTAAGCCTATATATATTATTTATATGGCAATGTCGTGTTTGCATGATACATGATGAGTTATGGGTTATGGCCTAAATACCTTATGGTTGAATGTGCTAGTAGTCTTGATGTTGAATGGCTAAGTTTGGCTCAATGGTATGGTATGATAATTAGATATAACTATGCATGTATAAGAGTTGATGATGATGCTTATTGAGTGTGACCCTATTTTGAAGAAAAAATTTCTAAGTGTTGTGAAATTTTCCAAAGTTTTCGGTTTAGTCTCGAACCACCTCGAAAGCATGTTTTGGGCCTCATAGGTCCATATTAGGGACTCTATGATTGAGTATGAAAATTTTTAAATTTGGATGGAAATTTGTGACTCGAAAATGATCAGTTATAGGTGATTAAGTCCGATAATGCCTCGTACCCTATTCCAGCGATGGATACGGGTAAGGGGTGTTACATTTAAGTGATATCAGAGCTAGGTTTAGTCGGTTCTTGGACTAACTTAGCATGTGTGAGAGTATACTATACATGCCATATAACTTGTGATAGTGTGATGTCTCTCGATCCTAACGAAATTGAAACACCCCAAAGCCAGCCCACGAGCTTTGACCAGATCTGGTATGTTCCTCAAGAAAACCGATTCAAATTCTTTTGCTTCTTAGGAAAAACTTGTGTGAATTTTTTTTTTTAAATATTGTTTTGGGTTGGGCTTGAGTTGAAAACGAATTCGATTTTATATTGAAAACCCTTTTTAATTTTAAGTGATAAAACATATAGAGTATTTTCAAAAATAAATTACTTAATCTTTAACTTAATAAAAATTTGTAAACATAATTAAACAATAAGACAGAAATAAAATAGTTCACTAAGGCCTTATTACATCAAATATAACCCAAATTTAAAACCAAAGTACTTAAAGAAAATAGAAGTCCAAATCATAGATTTCTTGCTCTGCATGACCATCCCTAAGCTTCTGCCGAACCCCGTCCATTACTGCTCGTCACCTGAAAATAGTCCCACAACGGGGTGAGTCAACAGACTCAATGTGTACACAACACTAAGTCCAAATAGATTTAGGCATACCATACATATCAAACCATATAATAACCCATATAGCAAATAGTAATGCAACTTATTCACATGTGCTCACTTATTGGGCTTGGCCCATAACCATATCACATTCTTATAATAGGGTAGTTTGTTGGTTCGCCAGTACCCCATGGCGCAGCAGAATAAAATTAGATCCGGCGATCCAAATCATGGATCCATGTGTAAGGAACGAATCGAGGTGAAATAAAGGTTTCGAAATTACCAAAACTTCAATCTGAGTAGACAGCGACGCCTTGGCAACAAGAGTTTTGATCTACTGTCGAATCAAGCCTTAACCTTTTCCGATGTCGGCCTCTACGTAATCCACTCGGTTTGACTATGAACGGAAGAAATCTCCAAAACTGTTTTGGAGGCTTATTTGCTTGACGGCTGCTAGACCTAACAAGCAATCTCTTAGGGTTTTCATGTTGAGTTTTGTCTCCTTTTAATACCTTTTATAATGGGTGCCTTTCTCATTGGGCCTTTTATAATAGGTATCCTCTTAATTGGGCCTTTTATAATTGGTATCTCTTGAATGTATTACAAGATTAAATAAATACAATAAAGTTTTTAACCGAAAATTATAATTACATTAATTATATCTGAAAATTATAATTACATTAATTATAATAAGGATTCCGGTAAACTATATTTATTTAAATTTATATATGAATCAAATTCATATATTAATAAAATTATGTTATCATTATGTGTACAACATCCTTGTACATATAATATGTTCAATATTTGATTGCCCAATTAAATTAATTCTTTAATTAATTTAATTTATGTGACAACCAAGCACAATACCAACTATAATTTATTCCGTTCATTTCAACCATAGGGTGTGACCCTGTAGGTTCTTGCAACGTTAGCAGTAATACTAGAATGATTCTATTGTCACAGACAATGAGTGGCATCTAGCAATGCATCATTGCTACCTAAGTTACAAGAAGTCATGATTCGACATAACCTTTCGTGATTAACCTTTCATGCATTAATCCTTAAGTCCTTTATCTCTGGAATGGATACAAGTCATGGGATAGTCACACTTGCATAGTCCATCCCATGTTTCTTGATATCTTGAGTAGACTATGATATACAAATTAGTATGACATCTCATATCAACTTATTTGAGCATGGCCATGCATTTCTAGTCTCACTCAATCAAGTGGCCTAAGATATTACTCCTATTATGTAGGAGGGACTTATCCTTTATTGATCAACCATAACCCTCTACATAGATTGTGGTATATCCAACATCAGCCTTTATAAAACAACCTGTTACGGTGTACGTTTGACTGTATCAAAATATACAACTCACGATGCTGGGATAATAATGATCTCAAGTCTGAGGATCATATACATATTAATCACTATGAGTAATGTTGTGACAATTACATAATAATCCAAGAAACATACTCATAGCGGGTCAATCCAATATATTGTTCTCTAACACACATATTCATGCATTGATTTTGACACTCCATATCAATGACAACTCTTTATCATCAATCAACTACATGTTAGTCTTAATGCATTATTATTGTCCTAGTCAACAATAATACTCGACTAAGGATCTTTTAAGAATTATCATATTATTCTCAGGACATTATTATAAAACAGTTTATCTATACACACAGAAAGAAAAGCTGAAATAATAATGACAACGCTTTATATTAATAAACATGGTAAATTAAGTATGTTATTACAACCATCTCATGATTGATCTTTGGGCATACTCTTACAATCTCCCACTAGCACTAAGACCAATCACTCATATATCTAATACCAAGTGACTTAGTGTGACGATCATGCTTCTGCTGTGTCAGAGGCTTGGTTAGGGGATCAGCGATGTTATCATCTGAAGGTACTCTGCATATCTCTACATCCCCTCGATCAATAATCTCTCGAATAAGATGGTAGCGTCTAAGTATATGTTTGGATCGCTGGTGAGATCTGGGTTCTTTAGCTTGTGCAATAGCTCCATTGTTATCACATCAGAGTTCTATAGCATCTGATATGCTAGGCACAACCCCTAGTCCAGTAATGAACTTCTTGATCCAAACTGCTTCTTTTGCTGCCTCACTGGCTGCAATATACTCGGCCTCTGTTGTAGAATCGGCAACTGTACTTTGCTTTGAACTCTTCCAGCTCACAGCACCACCATTAAGGCAAAACACAAAACCTGATTGCGATCGAGAATCATCCTTGTCGGTTTGGAAGCTGGCATCAGTGTAACCTTTTACACTTAACTCTTCCTCACCTCCATATAATAGGAACGTATCCTTAGTTCTTCTTAAGTACTTAAGGATACTCTTGACTGTGGTCCAGTGACCTTCACCGGGATCTACTTGATACCTGCTCGTCATACTTAAGGCATACGAGACATCTGGACGGGTACATAACATAGCATACATGATAGATCCAATAGTGGAAGCATATGGAATTTTACTCATACGTTCTCTCTCTTGTGGAGTTGAAGGACACATTTCCTTCGAGAGTGAAATACCATGTCTCATAGGTAGGAATCCTCTTTTAGATTCTTCCATACTGAACGTTTTCAGTACTTTATCTATGTATGTACTTTGGCTTAGACCTAGTAGTCGTCTTGATCTATCTCTATAGATCTTGACTCCTAAGATATAAGTGGCTTCGCCCAAGTCCTTCATAGAAAAACAACTTCTTAACCAAGTCTTAATAGACTGCAAGGTAGGTATTTCATTTCCCATGATAAGTATGTCATCCACATATAGTACCAAGAATGTGATAGTGCTCCCACTAACTTTCTTGTAAACACATGGTTCATCTTCATTTTTGATAAAACCAAACTCTTTAATTGCATCGTTAAAATGAATATTCCAACTTCGAGAAGCTTGCTTTAATCCATAAATGGATCTTTGTAGCTTACATATCTTTCTAGCATCCTTTGGATTTACAAAACCTTCAGGTTGTGTCATATACACATCCTCTTCAAGTTTCCCGTTAAGGAAAGCTGTTTTGACGTCCATCTGCCAGATTTCATAATCATGAAATGCAGCTATGGCGAGCAAGATCCTGATGGATTTAAACATAGCTACAGGAGAAAAGGTTTCATCATAGTCAACACCATGAATTTGGCGAAAACCTTTAGCGACTAATCGCCCTTTGTATGTTTGTACATTACCATGCATGTCTATTTTCTTTTTGAAAACCCATTTGCACCCTATAGGTTTAACCCCTTCGGGTGGGTCAATCAAAGTCCATACTTGGTTTTCATACATGGAATCCATCTCAGATCTCATGGCCTCAAGCCATTTCTCAGAGTCTAGGCTCGTCACCGCTTCTTGATAAGTCCTAGGCTCATCTTGATCTATAAGAAGAATGTCACCATGCGTTGTAATGAGAAATCCATGTCTCTCAGGTGCACGGTGTTATCTTAAAGATCTGCGCGGTGATTGTGTTTCTATAGCAGTTGTTTGTTCCTCAATTTCTTGTGGAATTTGGTTTTGTTCAATCTCTGGTTCAGTGGTATCTTGTGATTCTTCAATTTCTTCAAGTTCAATCTTTCTCCCACTTCCTTTTCTAGAAGTAAATTCTTTCTCTAGGAAGACACCAGTCCGAGCAACAAAAATTTTGTTCTCAGTGGGATTAAAAAAATAATATCCTTTGGTTTCTTTTGGATACCCCACAAAAATACACCTTTCAGATTTAGGTTCAAGCTTAGTAGACGTCTGACGTTTAACATAAGCTTCACAACCCCAAATTTTCATAAAGGACATACTAGGACGTTTCCCAGTCCACATCTCATATGGCGTCTTTTGAACCGATTTAGATGGAACACGATTTAGTGTGAAGGCAGCAGTCTCAAGTGCATGTCCCAAAAAGGAAGTCGGTAGATCAGCATGACTCATCATGGATCGAACCATGTCTAACAAAGTTCGATTTCTTCTCTCAGATACTCCATTCCATTGAGGAGTACCAGGAGGAGTAAGTTGTGAGACAATCCCACATTCTTTCAAAAGATTATCAAACTCTAGGCTCAAATTCTCTCTACCTCGATCAGATCAAAGTGACTTGATAGTTTTGCCTAGTTGATTTTGTACTTCATTTTTAAATTCCTTGAACTTTTCAAGGGACTCAGACTTATGGCGCATGAGATAAACATACCCATATCTACTGAAATCATCAGTGAAAGTAATGAAGTAGTGAAATCCACCTCTGGCCTGTGTATTTATTGGTCCACATACATCAGAATGTATTAGGCCCAATAAATCACTAGCTCGTTCACCTTTTCCAGAAAAAAGAGATTTAGTCATTTTTCCCAATAAGCAAGATTCACATACTTCAAATTGTTCAAAAACAAATGAATTCAAGAGACCATCTCTATGGAGTTTGGATATGCGTTTCTCACCTATGTGGCCCAAACGACAATGCCAAAGATAAGTTTGATTTGAGTCATTTATTTTAGATCTTTTAGTATTTATGTTGTAAATGAGATTCGTTTGATCTAAAATATAGAGGCCATTAATCAATTGTGCCGAACCATAGAAAACATTATTGAGATAAAATGAACAATTATTCTTAATAATTATCTCAAAACCAATTTTGTCTAAACAAGAAATTGAAATAATGTTTTTAGTCAAACTGGGCACAAAATAACAATCCTCTAAACATAAATCAAGTCCACTAGGCAAAGATAAAGTATATGTTCCCACAGCTAATGCAGCAACTTTTGCTCCATTTCCAACTCGTAGGTCCACATCTCCTCTAGCCAAAGTCCTACTCCTTTGTAGTCCCTCTACAGAAGTACAAATATGAGAACCACAACCAATATCTAATACCCAAGAAGTAGTAGTTGATAAATTAATATCAATAACATAAATACCTGAAGCAGACATTCCGCTTGCTTTAGCCTTCTTGACTTCTTCAAGATAGGCAGGGCAGTTCCGTTTCCAATGTCCAGTCACACCACAATGAAAACAGTTTCCTTCCTTAGACACCCCACCTTTAGGTTTCAATGCAGCCTTTCCTTTTCCAAATTTGGGCTTACCTTTGCCCTTGGGCTTTGTTTGAACTTTGGCCTTTCCCTTGCCCTTGTTATTACGGACCATCAGTATGGGCTTGGGTCCAACCTTTTTCAAGTTGCCTTCAGCAGTTCGTAACATACTGAGCAATTGTGGTAGATTCTTGTCAATTTCATTCATATTGAAATTGAGGATAAACTGGCTGTAGCTATCCGGCAACGATTGTAAAATAACATCAGTGGCCAACTCTTAGCTCAATGGAAACCCAAGCTTAGACAGGCTTTCAATATAGCCAATCATCTTAAGGACATGAGTTCGTACTGGGCTTCCTTCAGCCAACTTACATTGGAATAAGGCCTTAGAGATATCAAACCTCTCTTGCCGTGCTTGTCCCTGATAAAGTTCTTTCAGGTGCTCGATCATATCATAAGCAACCATGTCCTCATGTTGCTTCTGAAGTTCAGGATTCATGGCAAGCATAAGACATCCAACATCTATCATGTCATCGAGATACTTCTTGTAAGCATCTCTATCAGTCCTCGAGGCATTAGCGGGTGGTTCATTAGGAATGGTTGTTCAATGACATATAATTTCCGTTCTTGTTTAAGGACAATCCTCAAGTTACGGAACCAATCAAGAAAATTCAAACCATTCAATTTGTCCTTCTCAAGGACCGATCGCAATGAGAGTGTGCTAGTGTTTGCAGCCATAATATATCTACAACAATTAAATATGCATGTGAGTAAATTTACCAATTTTATATCAATCGTTAAAAAGACTTTATTAAATGATATTCCCACTATTTTATTTCAAAATTAATAACCCTCGTATATTAATTTCGAAAAAACTTTCTCAAAAGTATTTCTAGTAGGTTAAGGATCCATATTTCACCACCTCTTAAGTCAGCTTTGGCTTTACTCTTAAGATTATGGTTATTTAGGTAAGCAACATTTGCTAATTACATCATATGTAACTCCTAATATTTGGTAAACAACTCTTGTTCTAATCATCTTATCATTTATCCAATTTACTTGCCTCTAGGTTTCTAATCCTATTAGAGTAACCTAGTTAAGTCATTAACCAATTTTTTAACCAGCGAATATCACTTGTTTATTCTTCACGTTTAACCAAGATAAATACTAGTACTTCGCTTTGGCAGAACCTACATCGTATTGATCGAGGCCTTAACGAGGGCAAAATTGGAAGGCCATGTTGACTTAATATTTTAATAGAGGGATTTTATTAAGGTTGTTGCATCTCACCAATTATGGTCTACTTTAGCCCATTTAGTCTTCTAATCGATCTCATCAATTAATAGGGTTTATTATCATCCATAGCATCTCATACATGAATAAATAAAGCAATAAATAAATGCAATAGTTATAGCCCATAAACTAAAGTGGTTCAACCCAAGCCAATGGGAAAACCAAAAGGAAACCTAAAGGTGTAAGCCCTTTCACAAGCTATCATTCACAATCATTGTCCCACCTTCCTTCTTGTTTGGCCCACAGCAACTCTTGCAAATTACAATATGCAGAAACTCGTTTTACATACGAAGGAATAAGATGAGAAGAGAAATACAAGAGAATAGTAGTAAGGCACGACACGCAGGCCGTATTTTAAAAAAAATACAACCTTTTATCGAATGGGTCATTGGGCTATAACTATGCATTTCAAACACCGTGCATGTCAAAAATAGCATACATAATTCAATGCTTTTTTTTTGCTAAGGTGAATTATAAAATATCCTTTCAACCTTTTGTGGCCCATCAAGTTTATAAATTTCTTTTATGAACAAATTTTTTTTTTTTGCGGGGGTCTGAGGATGTCGGAGGAAGCGGGCTGAACCAGGGGTGCGGGGGCGGAGCCCCCGCGGCGCGAATCGCATACCCCAGTCAAATGAAGCCTCACGATTTGATAAATTTTTATCAACAGAATCGTGTTTTTAGGATTTTAATCCTTGAGGTTTCATATCGGAACAACCCTTGTTCCACTAGCCAGTTAACACTTACTGGAAACTATAAATACCACCGCCGCATTATTACAGATTTGTTAATAGTTAACAGTAATAACATAAAATCGAATAGGCCACAGCACCATGATTAACATTTAATCAATTACCGAAAGGAACAATTATCAGATTATGCTTAAACGATTTAAACAATCGAAAATATAATAAGATCAAAACATGTATCTCATACAATTGCATCACCCAAGTATTTAAACCCGAGTTCGTATCACACAAGTGGCTCTGATACCACTGTTGGTTCGCCGGTACCCCATGGCGCAGCAGAATAAAATTAGATCCGGCGATCCAAATCATGGATCCATGTGTGAGGAACGAATCGAGGTGAAATAAAGGTTTCGAAATTACCAAAACTTCAATCTGAGTAGACAGCGACGCCTTGGCAACAAGAGTTTTGATCTACTGTCGAATCAAGCCTCAACCTTTTCCGATGTCGGCCTCTACGTAATCCACCCGGTTTGACTATGAACGGAAGAAATCTCCAAAACTGTTTTGGAGGCTTATTTGCTTGACGGCTGCTAGACCTAACAAGCAATCTCTTAGGGTTTTCATGTTGAGTTTTGTCTCCTTTTAATACCTTTTATAATGGGTGCCTTTCTCATTGGGCCTTTTATAATAGGTATCCTCTTAATTGGGCCTTTTATAATTGGTATCTCTTGAATGTATTACAAGATTAAATAAATACAATAAAGTTTTTAACCGAAAATTATAATTACATTAATTATATCTGAAAATTATAATTACATTAATTATAATAAGGATTCCGGTAAACTATATTTATTTAAATTTATATATGAATCAAATTCATATATTAATAAAATTATGTTATCATTATGTGTACAACATCCTTGTACATATAATATGTTCAATATTTGATTGCCCAATTAAATTAATTCTTTAATTAATTTAATTTATGTGACAACCAAGCACAATACCAACTATAATTTATTCCGTTCATTTCAACTATAGGGTGTGACCCTGTAGGTTCTTGCAACGTTAGCAGTAATACTAGAACGATTCTATTGTCACAGACAATGAGTGGCATCTAGCAATGCATCATTGCTACCTAAGTTACAAGAAGTCATGATTCGACATAACCTTTCGTGATTAACCTTTCATGCATTAATCCTTAAGTCCTTTATCTCTGGAACGGATACAAGTCATGGGATAGTTACACTTGCATAGTCCATCCCATGTTTCTTGATATCTTGAGTAGACTATGATATACAAATTAGTATGACATCTCATATCAATTTATTTGAGCATGGCCATGCATTTCTAGTCTCACTCAATCAAGTGGCCTAAGATATTACTCCTATTATGTAGGAGGGACTTATCCTTTATTGATCAACCATATCCCTCTACATAGATTGTGGTATATCCAACATCAGCCTTTATAGAACAACCTGTTACGGTGTACGTTTGACTGTATCAAAATATACAACTCACGATGCTGGGATAATAATGATCTCAAGTCTGAGGATCATATACATATTAATCACTATGAGTAATGTTGTGACAATTACATAATAATCCAAGAAACATACTCATAGCAGGTCAATCCAATATATTGTTCTCTAACACACATATTCATGCATTGATTTTGACACTCCATATCAATGACAACTCTTTATCATCAATCAACTACATGTTAGTCTTAATGCATTATTATTGTCCTAGCCAACAATAATACTCGACTAAGGATCTTTTAAGAATAATCATATTATTCTCAGGACATTATTATAAAACAGTTTATGTATACACATAGAAAGAAAAACTGAAATAATAATGACAACGCTTTATATTAATAAACATGGTAAATTAAGTATGTTATTACAACCATCTCATGATTGATCTTTGGGCATACTCTTACATAGTTAACCACATAATTTCCACATACTGGGCTTAGCCCATTTCCACACTGATCCACATTCATATACTGGGCTTGGCCCTTTTCTTAATAATCCACATATCAACTGGGCTTGGCCCATTTCCACATTAAATATTCATATCAGATATAATATGCAAAGTGCACCCAACCCAACCTAGGGTCCATCCTCTACACATCCCTGTATCCAGCCTACCACACACCAGGGGGTTAACAAATCACCCTCTCCTTTTCACTCCAAAGGCAATCAATGCCGTCCACGTGCAATTAAGCACAATAATCCACAACGCGACCTCAGTCAGCGCCAATCCGCGATGTAGCCGTAGCTAACACCAAAACCACGATGGGACACATAGTCACTCATCAACCACGATATGGCACATAACCTATATCAACCACGATGAGGCACAGAGCTACTCATCAAACCAGGCGAACTTAATCGCAAATAAATCCATGACGTGACCTCAGTCAATGTCAATCCACGATGTAGCTCAAGGCTAACATGAAACCACGTACTCGAAGTACACCCGTACCTTCTTTCATATCCCAACCCATGCATATGCAACAAGTAATAGTGGCATAATAATAAATGCATGCACATGTTATTAAGGCAGACAATCATATTTCTATAGGCATTGTCACATTCACATCAGCACTGTCACATTCTTATCAACAGATAATACTAACCTGATTATCGATATACCCCTTTTAGGGTAATCACCACATAACTGCCACTGCACTGATTAGCACATAAATCACACATGCAAATATAGCAAAAACCCGGAAAACGGTGGGTTAATCACACACCTGCGTACTTTGTACCATAGCATGGTACTTAGCCATATTTTCACATTCTTAATATTACAATTAATTTAAACATAGCCATGATAATATCAAAACTTAGGGTAGGGTACACACCTGATTCGCTTAGGGTTTCCAATCCAAATCCCGAAAAGCTTGATCTAATGCCTTAGATCTTAGATCTCTACATTTAATCAATCATTTAATACTTAGTAAAGAACTATTCAGCCATAAATCCAAATCCTAGTAGGATTAGTACACTTAAACTTACCTTGGTGTCGAATTGACTATAGTCAAATCCTGAAAACTTTGTTGTACACCTTCTTGCATACGGCCAAACATTAAGTCACATTATAGGTTAGTTTCGGCTTTTAAACAAAGTAAGAAATAGATCTAGATATCCAAAATAGGCCTTGGCCGAATGTTATAGACACCTACCTTGTGGATTTTAAATCCCGAAGCTCACTGAATAATTAGGGAACACGCGGCTTATGGTGTACCTTCGGGAAAAGAACTTCTCCTTCCTTGTAGTCGACACTTAGTAAATCCCGAAAGATCTCTTCAAGGTTTCGGCAACAAGATATTAATGGGGTTAGTCCTAGATTTCGGAAATCTTAAAAGAAAAAGGATGAAACCGAATCAGATCTTGCCCTTACTTTAGATATCGACAGTTCCTTTGCTTGAAGTCTCAAACTATTCGGCTATGGCCTTGATCTTAGCAAGCTTTCGGCTTTTGGAGGGATTAGAAAGAAAAAGAGAAAAAGAGAATAATGGCAGAGAGAATTCGGCAGAGAGAAGAGGAGAAACTTTAGAGAATTTCGGCAGAGGTTTTCTTGAAGAGAAAAGTATGAATGAAGAATAGCCTTACTCTCCCTTTTATAGCCGAAATTAATAGGCTAGAGTCCCTTACTTGGCCACCACTCTTCTATTTTGATAGCTTTATCCCTTGAATTATCACTTTATAAAAAGAATTTAATCCAACTATTAACTCTTGAAAATGATGATAAATAAATCCCTTATTTATCCCTTATTTAGCCGAAATTTAAAGAGAATAAAACTCCTCTTTTAAGAGCCTTAATGCCGTCCACCTCTCTACTTCTGGAAGCAAAAATAAAACTTCTTTTATTTGCTTCCCAAGTGACTCGAACTCAGGCCCAACACCCTTGCATGTAGCGCCATTTCCAGAGGCCCTAAGTGGCATCTTCAGGCCACTTTTCCAAGCCCGTTTGTGTGTCAAATTCCTCCTACTAATTTTCTTAAGGCCACCTTGCCTTAATTTCCTCTTTTTAAACCTTAAAACTTGACATTTCTCTACATTTCCAAGTTTCCAAAAATTTTCGTTTGCCTCCTTTAAACATAACATTTCCTTACATTTCCAAGTTTCCAGAAATGTTCACTTTCCTCTTTTGAATCATTTCCAAATCATTTCCTTACCTTTCTTAGTTTCCAAAAATGTTCACTTTCCTCTTTTAAACTTAACATTTCCATACATTTCCAGGTTTCCAAAAATGTTCAAAACATAGTCATAACACATAAGACATGTCATTTCTTACAATTAAACCGAAAATGCATAGGCCCTTTTCAGGATGTTACAGTTCTACCCCCTTTAAAATAATTTCGTCCTCGAAATTACTTACTAACGAACAGTCGAACTTCCTAGCTCACCACACTACGCTACTGCTGCGCACTCTGATCTTAAGAAACTATCATACTTTCTAGGCACATTCTCTTAGTTTACAATCAAGGTTCCATACACCTTACTAACAACATAAGAACGAACTGACTTTACAACGAACAAGGCAATTAAGGTATTCCAGAACCACGTCCCCTAGAGCTCATTTCTACGATCGTGCTTTAATCTAATTAAGAAATTTTATGAATTAGCCTTTATTCCTATAACACCCCAAACCCGGTCAATACACCATGACCGAATCTGGTATGTTACGGGCTAAATGTTTTCGAGAGGTTTAGGTTCGGTTCAGAGTTTGATGAAATTTTCGGCTAAGTTTTATACTTGTAGAAATATTGGGCATGATTGTTTTAAAACCGTAGTGCATTTGGGAAAACCGGGAATTTTGAAAACTTAATTAAACATGTAAGCAAAACGAATTTATTTTATTTAGAAAACCGAGTAAGTTCTTTATGTGGCTTAAAACATGTTGGTCTTAGTAAGAAAATATTCCCAAGTTTGAAAAACACATTCGAGTTTAATTCATTTCAAATTACAGCGTGGTACCCGATGGTAAAGTTTAAAACATTTCGCTTTGTAGTTTGAAAACCTTATCTTTCCAAGTTTTAGCCAAAATTTGAACCCAATAGTTTGTTAAGGCATATTTGAAAATAAATCTAAACATAAACATAACAAAAACATAACTTTAAAAGGCCTTTTACAATCCCAATAAACCAATTGAAAATAATTCAAATAAAGTACCAAGTTTTAATTCAGAGCAAATCCAACTTTTATTCATGGCATGAGCACCTCGAGTCCACCCCGGCTCCATGTCCGCAACTAAGTGTCACCTGAAAAGATAAGGGAGAAGGTGAGTCGCAAGACTCAGTGCATAAATCCCCCCTCCCGATAATGCAACATACTAACACACATCATAACAAAGCAATATAATTAATGCACCCGATCCTAACCATCCATATCACCTTTTCTACCCCGTGTGGTACCAAACCACTGGTGGTGCCAAACCACTGGTGACCCAAAGTCACGAATAATCCATCTGTGGGGCCAACCCACGTGTGATACCAAATCACTGGCGACAATCCCGTATCTCAATAGTGGGGCCAACCCACGGTGGTGTTAAACCACAGGGACGAGTCGCTATGAGGTGCCAAACCTTTGGTGTCCCAAAGACACAAGTGTGATACCAAATCACTGGTGACCGCAATCACGAATCAAATGATGGGGCCAACCCATCGTGTGATACCAAATCACTGGCGTCAATCCCGTAATATCAACCGTGGGGCCAACCCACTGTGGTGCTAAGCCACTGGGAAGAGACGCTGAGGTGCCAAACCTCTGGTGGCCCAAAGTCACAATAATCAATATGTGGTACCAAACCACTGGAGGTGCCAAACCTCTGGTGTCCTAAAGACACGGATATCATATTCCCCCTCCTCTCATATCACCCAATAACATGTCATACTAATGCAAATCGTGCAAATCTTGCAATCATGCTCACATGCTTAATATGGCATCTCATAATACATACACCATAAATCATGACATCATATATCACTACAGATCTCGTAATGAAACGGACTTACCCGAATCCGTACCCATACCCCATTGGGTATTATATCAGTCAACCATACTGTTTCACTTTACACAATCAGGTTATTAAACATATTACTAAGTAAAAAGTGTGTTAGTTTACACACCTGTTAACACGCAAGTCTTAATCCCAAAGAACCGGTCTAAATCCCTCGATAACCTCGATAACCTTGCTCCTATAGTCGGCCAAATAGAAGATTAGCCACCTATACTATTCGGCCAAAACAGATAAACCAAAGGGTTAACATTAAACCCTTACCTCGCAAATGGTTTGGTTTACTACCAAAACCCGAACCAAACAATGGTTCCTTAGTCAATCGGCCACACCCTAACAACAAAACGGTTAATCCTTTAGTGACTTGGCTTAATGAAAACTAAACGAATAGACTAAAAGAACCAACTCTTACCACCACTTACCAAACGATTAGGCAAAGGTGACTGCTTCACTTGATTGCCACCAAAGTCCAAAGGCTCTACAATGAAATCGATTACCAAAACAAAGGTTAACACCTTCCAATCAATACCCAAAATCAACACTTAACCAACCCAAAACGATAGAGCACAAGGGAGGGGAGAAATGGCCATTCGGCCAAGCACTTACCTACCACCAACCAATTGAAAACTAACCCCCAACAAGATTAACACCCTTCTAGAATTCGGACAAGATGAAGAAACTATTAGGAGAGAGGAGAGAATCGGCCAACACTCTAAACAAGAAAGAAGAGAGGATTCGGCCTAGGAGTTAATCACACTTACGTTTGGCTTAGAATGAAAGAATGGAAGAGTAGAGATGAGAAGAAATGGAGGCTACAGCAAATAGGGTTTGAGAGGAGAAAAAGAAAGTTTGAGAGAACAAGTTGAGAGGGTTTCAGCACACAAAAGAAATGGAGAAAACAATTGAAGATTTTGGTTTAGAAGCAATTGTGAGTTTCGGCACAAGTGTTTTAGGAGAAAAGAATGAAAATGTGAGGAGAGGAAGGTGGCTAGTTTCGACAACAAAAGAAATCAAGGGAAGCAAAAGCACAAAATCGGCTAGATGCCCAAAAGAAAAGTCGGCAAGATATGGTTCCTTGAGACTTCGGTTCCCAAAGAAGAAAATGGAGAAACTCTCTTGAAAATTTCGGCTTGTTTTGACAAAAAGAAGAATTTGGCTTACACAAATTTGACCGAAAATGCACACCAAATGCCAAAAGAATTTCGGCACTCCCACTCCCCCACACACCAAACCGTCCACTCCCCCCAAAATCTCCCCCAAGATTCGGCCATCACTCCCCCAAACACTCCAAGCCACTACTTCAAACTAGTTTGAACTAGTCCACCTCTACAAATCACTCTCCACCCACCATTCAAGTGGGTTGACTTGGTCTATGGCAGAGTTTGAACTGCCAGCAACTTCTCCTCCTCCATGCCGTCAAAATGGAAGCAAAATGTGAGCATTCTGCAGCTTGAACACAGGACCTCCCCCTGCAAGTGGCGTTACACACACAAGCCTCAAGTGGCGCCTATCCTGCCACTTCACCAGCTCCTTTCTTGTGCTAACATTTACCAAATAAAACCTTTAAACCCCAGCTTCCTCAGCTCCTCTCACCTAAGCCTAAAAACTAAAATTTTTCCCACCTCTCAGGCTTACACCTAGCTTACAACTAAGCCCCAAAACATCAAGAACAACAACATAGCAGGCCAATAACATGCAAACAATGCCATAACAAAATAGCCCCTAACCCGAGATATTACAGTTCTACCCCCCTTAAAATAATTTCGACCTCGAAATTACCTGATCAGAAGAGTTGAGGGTATTGCTGCCTCATCATATCCTCGGATTCCCACGTAGCTTCTTCCACACCATGATTCCGCCATAGTACCTTAACCAAAGGCACAGACTTCCTACACAGAACCTTCACATCCCGATGTAGAATCTGCACAGGTTCTTCCTCCATGGTCAAATCTAGATTTACCTCGATCTCTTCCACTGCTACGACATGCGATGGATCTGAACGATAACGCCGAAGCATCGAAACGTGAAAAACGTCGTGAATTTAACTTAACTCTGCTGGCAACTCAAGCTGATAAGCTACCGGTCCCACTCGTCTCAGTACCTTATACAGCCCAATAAACCTCGGACTTAGCTTGCCTTTCCTTTTGAACCTCAACACTTTCTTCCATGGCGAGACCTTCAGAAACACTTGATCCCCCACAGTAAACTCTATATCTCTCCGCTTAAGATCGGCATAAGACTTCTGCCGGTCCAAAGCTTCCTTCAATCGAGCCTGAATCAACTTAACCTTGTCTTTGGTCTCAGCAACCAACTCGGGTCCCAACAACTGACTTTCACCCAACTCCGTCCAACATGTAGGTGAGCGACACTTCCTACCATACAACGCCTCATATGGTGCCATCTTGATGCTTGCTTGGTAACTATTGTTGTAGGCGAACTCAGCTAATGGCAGAAACTCCTCCCAACTACCCCTGAAGTCCAGAACACAACCTCTCAGCATATCCTCTAAGATCTGTATAACCCTTTCCGACTGCCCGTCAGACTGCGGGTGAAAAGCCGTGCTGAAATCCAAACGCGTACCCAGAGCCTGATGCAATGCTTTCCAGAACCTTGACGTAAATCTGGGATCCCTATCCGAAATGATTGATACTGGCACACCGTGCAGCCTCACTATCTCTGACACATACAGCTTTGCCAACCTCTGAAGTGAGTAGTCAACCCTCACCGGAATGAAGTGAGCTGATTTAGTCAGTCGATCCAGAATTACCCAAACTGAATCTTTCTTGCTTGGCGTAAGTGGTAATCCACTGACGAAATCCATGGTTATCCTTTCCCACTTCCACAGCGGAATCTTCACTGGCTGAAGCAACCCTGACGGCAACTGATGCTCAGCCTTGACTTGCTGACATGCCAGACACTTCTCTACAAACTCTGTCACTTCTCTTTTCAGACCCGGCCACCAAAACTGCTCTCTGAGATCCCTATACATCTTGCTACCTCCAGGATGCATAGCGTACGGACTGCTATGTGCGTCCTGAAGAATCCTCTGCCTCAGCTCAACATCCCCTGGCATACAAGCTCTACCTTGAAAACACAGCACCCCGTCACTAGACAAACTGTAACCCTCCAAACCACTATCCTGCACCTGCAACTTCTGCGCACTCAAAACCTCATCCTCTAACTGCTTTTCCTTGATCTGCTCAACCCAAGTAGGCTTAACCTACAACTCTGCCAGAATACTTCCGTCGTCATACAAACTCAAATGGGCAAACATCGCTCTTAAGTCCGAAACAACCTTACGGCTCAACGCGTCTGCCACCACGTTAGCCTTGCCCGGATGATACTCAATCGAACAGTCGTAGTCCTTTAGCAACTCAATCCATCTGCGCTACCTCAGATTCAAATCCTTCTGAGTCAAAAGGTACTTCAGACTCTTGTGATCTGTGTAGACTATCGATCTCTCTCCGTACAAGTAATGCCTCCAAATCTTCAAAGCGAAGACTACAGCCGCTAACTCCAGATCGTGCGTCGGATAATTAACCTCATGCGGCCTCAGCTGCCAAGATGCGTAAGCCACAACTTTTCCTTCCTGCATCAGCACACAACCCAAACCCGTATGTGATGCATCGCAATATACTGTGAATTCCTTACCAGCCTCAGGTTGAATTAGAACCGGAGCCTCAGTCAAAATCTTCTTAAGCTTATCGAAACTCTCCTGCTGTTTCTCAGTCCAAACAAATGGAATTCCTTTCCTTAACAACTTGGTCATCGGCGCTGCAATCAACGAAAAACCCTCTACAAACCTTCGGTAGTATCCTGCCAAACCCAGAAAACTCCGAATCTCAGCCACTGACTTAGGCGGCTTCCAATCCAAAACTGCCTCAATCTTTCGAGGATCTACTCTAATTCCCTCAACTGACACTACATGACCCAAGAAAGTCACTTCTCTAAGCCAGAACTCGCACTTACTAAACTTAGCATAAAGCTGCTTCTCCCTCAAAATCTGCAGCACCACTCGCAAATGTGCATCATGCTCTTCTTCTGTCCTTGAATACACCAAGATGTCGTCTATGAAAACCACGACGAACTGATCCAAAAACTGCTGGAACACCCTATTCATCATATCCATAAATGCTGCCGGCGCGTTAGTCAACCCGAACGGCATTACCAGAAATTCGTAGTGCCCATACCGAGTCCGAAACGCTGTCTTGTGAATATCCGCCTCTTTCACTCTTAACTGGTGATACCCAGACCTCAAATCAATCTTCGAGAATACCGCTGCACCATTCAGCTGATCAAACAAGTCATCTATCCGTGGCAACGGGTACTTGTTTTTAATCGTCAGCTTATTCAACTGGCGGTAGTCTATACACATCCGCATCGTACCATCTTTCTTCTTAACAAAGAGTACCGGCGCTCCCCAAGGTGAAACACTTGGCCTGATAAAACCTCGATCCAACAACTCCTGAATCTGAGCCTTAAGCTCCACTAACTCCTTTGGCACCATCCTATACGGAGCAATCGACACTGACGCAGTTCCGGGTAACAAATCTATCCCGAACTCTACCTCACGATCCGGTGGCAAACCCGAAAGCTCCTCTGGAAACACATCAGCAAATTCCCTAACTGTCCGAACCTTCTCTACAGCAGACTCTTTAGCCTCCAAGGCATACACATGAACCACATACGCTTCACAGCCCTTCCTGACCATCTTCTCAGCCTTTAGAGCAGATACCACATTAGATAAGTAATTTCTCCTATTACCTATCATGACCACCTCATCTCCTTCAGACGTCTTAAGAACCATGCGCTTAGCTGCGCAATCCAACCTTGCCTGGTACTTAGCTAACCAGTCCATCCCAAGAATCAGATCGAACTCCCCAAACGACAGTTCCATCAGATCAGCAACAAGCACTACCCCTTGAAGTTCTAGGGGTACATCCTTAAACAGCTTATCTACAACTACAAAGTGACCTAGAGGGATAATTACTGTCATCTGCCTAGAAGTAGTTTCAGAGTCTAAATCCATGGTCTCTACTATACTACTAGCAACGTAAGAATGCGTCGAACCCACATCAATCAAAGCAGTAAATGGAGAACCAAAGATCAAGAACGTACCGGTTATGACGTCCGGTGCGTCGCCCTCCTCTCGGCGCCTCGCTGCATACACAAACCCAGGCTATCTTGCCTCAGAACTACCCGCACCACTGCCCAGTGCTCCATGGCCCCGACCAGAACCATTACCTCCTCTGCCATTACCACGACCCCTCTGCGGTGGCGGTCCATTATTCCTGAACTGAGTACGGCCTTGACCCTCAGACTGAATCCTAGCCAACTTACGCGGACAGTCCCTCACACGGTGATCCAAAGAACCACACTCGAAACACCCTTTTCCACCAGTCTAGCATCCTCCCCAATGAGATTTCCCACAACGGTTACACTGCGGCGGTCCCTGATTACCAGCAACAAACCTACCAGACTGACTTGGCCCACTCTGTCTAGCCCTTTTCTGCGGATTACCTGACGACCCAGCAGATCCAAAACTCCTCTTATGCCTGTTCCTATCCATGCCTTGCCTTACCGACTCTTTAACTCCCTCGGCTACCTTAGCCTTCTCCACCAGGACGGCAAACTCACGCTCCTGCTGTGGAGCAATCAGCAACCTTAATTCATCTCTTAGACCATCCTCGAAACGAACACACCTCTCATTTTCAGTAGCCACAATGCCCCTAGCATACCGACTCAGCCTCAAGAACTCAGCCTCGTACTCTGACACAGACTTACTCCCCTGAACAAGCCTCAGAAATGCTTTTCGCTGCGCGTCGATGTAGCTAGATCCAATATACTTTTTCTGATAAGCAGCCTTGAAATAATCCCAAGTAAAATCCTCTGCTGCAGCACTGTCCCGAACCGTGAGCCACCACTGGTATGACTCATCCCGAAGAAGCGATACTATGCCCTTCAGCTTCTCCTCAGCAGTCAGGTCTAAATCATCCATAACCCGCTCTGTCGCCTCCAGCCAATACTCAGCCATGCTGGGAGCAACACCAGAAACACCTCGAAATACCTCAGCCCCGTTTGCCTGGAGTCGCTCAGGTACAGACTTCCTAGCTCCTGTGCCTCCACCTACCCCAGCTACCCTTTCCAAAACCCGCAGCATCGCCTGCGACACTGCGTCATCCCCAGTCTGATCTTGAAACTCACCACCTCCAGCTGGTGGTGGTACCGGTATCTCATTCTTTGACCCCTGACCAGATCCTACGGGTTCAGAAACTGTCATCCTACCACGACCGCGTCCACGACCACGTCCACCTCTAGCGCTCATGACTAAAATCTCTACGTATCTGATTTAGGAGTTTTATGCATCAGTACTTATTCCACTGTTTTAAAAGCAAAGTCTTATGAATATTAAAGAAGCTTTGTTTTCGCGAGTTCATAGAGTCCTATCAGTTTCACTTTCTAAAGTAATCCGCTACTACTAGTCATCCAATCACATCATATCCAAAAACCACAAACAATAGTAAGGGGTACTTACCTGGGCGGATTGGTGCCGGAGACTCGGTGCCATGCCTTTTCTAACCACATATTTAAAAACAAAACTCTTAAAACAACTTTTCAAAACATTTTGGGCCTCGGGCCCACAGCCGAGCCTTTGAACTTGGCTCTGATACCACAATTGTAACACCCCAAACCCGGTCAATACACCACGACCGAATCTGGTATGTTACGAGATAAATGTTTTCGAGAGGTTTAGGTTTCGGTTCAGAGTTTGATGAAATTTTTGGCTAAGTTTTATACTTGTAGAAATCTTGGGCATGATTGTTTTAAAACCGTAGTGCATTTGGGAAAACCAGGAATTTTGAAAACCTAATTAAACATGTAAGCAAAATGAATTTATTTTATTTAGAAAACCGAGTAAGTTCTTTATGTGGCTTAAAACATGTTGGTCTTAGTAAGAAAATATTCCCAAGTTTGAAAAACACATTCGAGTTTCATTCATTTCAAATTACAGCGTGGTACCCGATGGTAAAGTTTAAAACATTTCGCTTTGTAGTTTGAAAACCTTATCTTTCCAAGTTTTAGCCAAAATTTGAACCCAATAGTTTGTTAAGGCATATTTGAAAATAAATCTAAACATAAACATAACAAAAACATAACTTTAAAAGGCCTTTTACAATCCCAATAAACCAATTGAAAATAATTCAAATAAAGTACCGAGTTTTAATTCAGAGCAAATCCAACTTTTATTCATGGCATGAGCACCTCGAGTCCACCCCGGCTTCATGTCCGCAACTAAGTGTCACCTGAAAAGATAAGGGAGAAAGTGAGTCGCAAGACTCAGTGCATAAACCCCCCTCCCGATAATGCAACATACTAACACACATCATAACAAAGCAATATAATTAATGCACCCGATCCTAACCATCCATATCACCTTTTCTACCCCGTGTGGTACCAAACCACTGGTGGTGCCAAACCACTGGTGACCCAAAGTCACGATATCCATCAATGTGGTGCCAAACCACTGGTGACCCAAAGTCACGAATAATCCATCTGTGGGGCCAACCCACGTGTGATACCAAATCACTGGCGACAATCCCGTATCTCAATAGTGGGGCCGACCCACGGTGGTGTTAAACCACAGGGACGAGTCGCTGTGAGGTGCCAAACCTTTGGTGTCCCAAAGACACAAGTGTGATACCAAATCACTGGTGACCGCAGTCACGAATCGAATGATGGGGCCAACCTATCGTGTGATACCAAATCACTGGCGTTAATCCCGTAATATCAACCGTGGGGCCAACCCACTATGGTGCTAAGCCACTGGGACGAGACGCTGAGGTGCCAAACCTCTGGTGACCCAAAGTCACAATAATCAATATGTGGTACCAAACCACTGGAGGTGCCAAACCTCTGGTGTCCCAAAGACACGGATATCATATTCCCCCTCCTCTCATATCACCCAATAACATGTCATACTAATGCAAATCGTGCAAATCATGCAATCATGCTCACATGCTTAATATGGCATCTCATAATACATACACCATAAATCATGACATCATATATCACTACAGATCTCGTAATGAAACGGACTTACCCGAATCCGTACCCATACCCCATTGGGTATTATATCAGTCAACCATACTGTTTCACTTTACACAATCAGGTTATTAAACATATTACTAAGTAAAAAGTGTGTTAGTTTACACACCTGTTAACACGCAAGTCTTAATCCCAAAGAACCGGTCTAAATCCCTCGATAACCTCGATAACCTTGCTCCTATAGTCGGCCAAATAGAAGATTAGCCACCTATACTATTCGGCCAAAACAGATAAACCAAAGGGTTAACATTAAACCCTTACCTCGCAAATGGTTTGGTTTACTACCAAAACCCGAACCAAACAATGGTTCCTTAGTCAATCGGCCACACCCTAATAAGAAAACGGTTAATCCTTTAGTGACTTGGCTTAATGAAAACTAAACGAATAGACTAAAAGAACCAACTCTTTCCACCACTTATCAAACGATTAGGCAAAGGTGACTGCTTCACTTGATTGCCACCAAAGTCCAAAGGCTCTACAATGAAATCGATTACCAAAACAAAGGTTAACACCTTCCAATCAATACCGAAAATCGGCACTTAACCAACCCAAAACGATAAAGCACAAGGGAGGGGAGAAATGGCCATTCGGCCAAGCACTTACCTACCACCAACCGATTGAAAACTAACCCCCAACAAGATTAACACCCTTCTAGAATTCGGCCAAGATGAAGAAACTATTAGGAGAGAGGAGAGAATCGGCCAACACTCTAAACAAGAAAGAAGAGAGGATTCGACCTAGGAGTTAATCACACTTACGTTTGGCTTAGAATGAAAGAATGGAAGAGTGGAGATGAGAAGAAATGGAGGCTACGACAAATAGGGTTTGAGAGGAGAAAAAGAAAGTTTGAGAGAACAAGTTGAGAGGGTTTCGGCACACAAAAGAAATGGAGAAAATAATTGAAGATTTTGGTTTAGAAGCAATTGTGAGTTTCGGCACAAGTGTTTTAGGAGAAAAGAATGAAAATGTGAGGAGAGGAAGGTGGCTAGTTTCGGCAACAAAAGAAATCAAGGGAAGCAAAAGCACAAAATCGGCTAGATGCCCAAAAGAAAAGTCGGCAAGATATGGTTGCTTGAGACTTCGGTTCCCAAAGAAGAAAATGGAGAAACTCTCTTGAAAATTTCGGCTTGTTTTGACAAAAAGAAGAATTTGGCTTACACAAATTTGACCGAAAATGCACACCAAATGCCAAAAGAATTTCGGCACTCCCACTCCCCCACACACCAAACCGTCCACTCCCCCCAAAATCTCCCCCAAGATTCGGCCATCACTCCCCCAAACACTCCAAGCCACTACTTCAAACTAGTTTGAACTAGTCCACCTCCACAAATCACTCTCCACCCACCATTCAAGTGGGTTGACTTGGTCTATGGCAGAGTTTGAACTGCCAGCAACTTCTCCTCCTCCATGCCGTCAAAATGGAAGCAAAATGTGAGCATTCTGCAGCTTGAACACAGGACCTCCCCCTGCAAGTGGCGTTACACACACAAGCCTCAAGTGGCGCCTATCCTGCCACTCCACCAGCTCCTTTCTTGTGCTAACATTTACCAAATAAAACCTTTAAACCCCAGCTTCCTCAGCTCCTCTCACCTAAGCCTAAAAACTAAAATTTTTCCCACCTCTCAGGCTTACACCTAGCTTACAACTAAGCCCCAAAACATCAAGAACAACAACATAGTAGGCCAATAACATGCAAACAATGCCATAACAAAATAGCCCCTAACCCGGGATATTACAATTCCACTGATTACCCGCGAAGAAGTTTTATGAAAAGAATTTTAGAAGTGGTTCTTTCGTATTCATACATGCACACAGTCTTTACATTCATACATTCATCAATCAATTATGAACTTTCGTTCATTCAGAGAAATGTTGTAGTTTTCATTGTTGCTGTTTTTCCACTACCCAGGGGTATTTTCGTAATTTGTCTTACAGGTGTATTTTCGTAATTTTTCAAAAGAAAAAGTTTCTTGGTGATTTTGTTAAAAAGTATTTTGGAATTTTTAAATTCTCGGGGCACTTTGGAAAGTTTTGAAATCCGGGGGTATTTCGGTAATTTTGGAGCTCAGGGGTAGTTTGGTAATAAACTAGGGTAAATTTGTAAATCTTACTAAATCAAGGGTATTTCAACATTTGCAAAACTTGAGGGTTCTTTTTGAGAATTCTATTTTCCAAAACAGTGAGGTTGCAAAAATTTTGGAATTCAGGGTCATTTTGGTAATTTTGTAAGTTAGGGGCAATTTTGTAATTTTTTTCCAAATCGGAGCATTTTGGACTTTTGAAAAATAGAGGTTTGGGATACTTTTACAAAATAAGAGAGTTTTATTGAAATCGGGGTAATATGGTAATTTTCAAATCCCAAGGGCAGTTTTGTAATTTTACAACTAGGGGTATTTTAGTAATTTTTACAAATCAAGAATATTTGAGAGAATTTTATAAAATCGTGTTTGCAATTCAAAAGGGTAATTTTTTAAAAGTTTGAAAACTAGGGTTTCCATAAAAACAAATGCGGCTGGTCCCTTTCGGGTTTTAGTTAAAGGTTTAGCCCATGAATAAGTCCTCTCGGTTAGGGTGAACCGAAGCTACGCACCAGGTAGGATTCCTGCGAAGAGGAGGTGAGTCACTAGGACTGCTTAAATACCAGGCTCTTCCGGATCCAATCCTAGACATGCGCACAATGGTTGCCACACCCTAACTCGGCGACTTAGACACAGGTTTGTTTAATTAGGCAATTAAGTCTTATGTAGTTGTTGGGGTAACTAGTCCTAAGGTTCAAATACTTATCATGCTAATCTATGTTCCATTCCACTTCTACCCTTCTACAATTCATAATATAAATCACCCAAAGGTTAGGGGTACTTACCTGGTGGACTTCGGGTCGGAGACTTAGGTGCCATGCCAGAAAAACCTGCTTATTTCCAAAAATATTTTCATAAAAACTCATTTGGGCTCGATTTGAAAACATTTTGGGCCTTAAACCACAGGCCAAGAGTTTAAAACTGGGCCCTGATACCAAATTGAAACACCCCAAACCCGGCCCACGAGCTTTGACCAGATCTGGTATGTTCCTCAAGAAAACCTGTTCAAATTCTTTTGCTTCTTAGGAAAAACTTGTGCGAATTTTTTTTTAAAAAAAATATTGTTTTGGGTTGGGCTTGAGTTGAAAACGAATTCGATTTTATATTGAAAACCCTTTTTAATTTTAAGTGATAAAACATATAGAGTATTTTCAAAAATAAATTACTTAATCTTTAACTTAATAAAAATTTGTAAACATAATTAAACAATAAGACAGAAATAAAATAGTTCACTAAGGCCTTATTACATCAAATATAACCCAAATTTAAAACCAAAGTACTTAAAGAAAATAAAAGTCCAAATCATAGATTTCTTGCTGTGCATGACCATCCCTAAGCTTCTGCCGAACCCGGTCCATTACTGCTCGTCACCTGAAAATGTCCCACAACGGGGTGAGTCAACAGACTCAATGTGTACACAACACTAAGTCCAAATAGATTTAGGCATACCATACATATCAAACCATATAATAACCCATATAGCAAATAGTAATGCAACTTATTCACATGTGCTCACTTATTGGGCTTGGCCCATAACGATATCACATTCTTATAATAGGGTAGTTAACCACATAATTTCCACATACTGGGCTTAGCCCATTTCTACACTGATCCACATTCATATACTGCGCTTGGCCCTTTTCTTAATAATCCACATATCAACTGGGCTTGGCCCATTTCCACATTAAATATTCATATCAGATATAATATGCAAAGTGCACCCAACCCAACCTAGGGTCCATCCTCTACACACCCCCGTATCCAGCCTACCACACACCAGGGGATTAACAAATCACCCTCTCCTTTTCACTCCAAAGGCAATCAATGCCGTCCACGTGCAATTAAGCACAATAATCCACAACGCGACCTCAGTCAGTGCCAATCCACGATGTAGCTGTAGCTAACACCAAAACCACGATGGGACACATAGTCACTCATCAACCACGATATGGCACATAGCCTATATCAACCACGATGAGGCACAGAGCTACTCATCAAACCAGGCGAACTTAATCGCAAATAAATCCACGACGTGACCTCAGTCAACATCAATCCACGATGTAGCTCAAGGCTAACATCAAACCGCGTACTCGAAGTACACCCGTACCTTCTTTCATATCCCAACCCATGCATATGCAACAAGTAATAGTGGCATAATAATAAATGCATGCACATGTTATTAAGGCAGACAATCATATTTCTATAGGCATTGTAACATTCACATCGGCACTGTCACATTCTTATCAACAGATAATACTAACCTGATTATCGATATACCCCTTTTAGGGTAATCACCACATAACTGCCACTGCACTGATTAGCACATAAATCACACATGCAAATATAGCAAAAACCCAGAAAACGGTGGGTTAATCACACACCTGCGTACTTTGTACCATAGCATGGTACTTAGCCATATTTTCACATTCTTAATATTACAATTAATTTAAACATAGCCATGATCATATCAAAACTTAGGGTAGGGTACACACCTGATTCGCTTAGGGTTTCCAATCCAAATCCCGAAAAGCTTGATCTCATGCCTTAGATCTTAGATCTCTACATTTAATCAATCATTTAATACTTAGTAAAGAACTATTCGGCCATAAATCCATATCCTAGTAGGATTAGTACACTAAAACTTACCTTGGTGTCGAATTGACTATAGTCAAATCCCGAAAACTTTGTTGTACACCTTCTTGCATTCGGCCAAACATTAAGTCACATCATAGGTTAGTTTCAGCTTTTAAACAAAGTAAGAAATAGATCTAGATATCCAAAATCGGCCTTGGCCGAATGTTATAGACACCTACGTTGTGGATTCTAAATCCCGAAACTCACTGAATAACTAGGGAACACGCGGCTTATGGTGTACCTTCGGGAAAAGAACTTCTCCTTCCTTGTAGTCGACACTTAGTAAATCCCGAAAGGTCTCTTCAAGGTTTCGGCAACAAGATATTAATGGGGTTAGTCCTAGATTTCCGCAAATCTTAAAAGAAAAAGGATGAAACCGAATGAGATCTTACCCTTACACTTAGTAAATCCCGAAAGGTCTCTTCAAGGTTCCTTTGCTTAAAGTCTCAAACTATTTGGCTATGGCCTTGATCTTAGCAAGCTTTCGGCTTTTGGAGGGATTAGAAAGAAAAAGAGAAAAAGAGAATAATGGCAGAGAGAACTCGGCAGAGAGAAGAGGAGAAACTTTAGAGAATTTCGGCAGAGGTTTTCTTGAAGAGAAAAGTATGAATGAAGAATAGCCTTACTCTCCCTTTTATAGCAGAAATTAATAGGCTAGAGTCCCTTACTTGGCCACCACTCTTCTATTTTGATAGCTTTATCCCTTGAATTATCACTTTATAAAAAGAATTTAATCCAACTATTAACTCTTGAAAATAATGATAAATAAATCCCTTATTTATCCCCTATTTAGCCGAAATTTAAAGAGAATAAAACTCCTCTTTTAAGAGCCTTAATGCCGTCCACCTCTCTGCTTCTAGAAGCAAAAAAAAAACTTCTTTTATTTACTTCCCAAGTGACTCGAACTCAGGCCCAACACCCTTGCATGTGGCACCATTTCCAGAGGCCCTAAGTGGCATCTCCAGGCCACTTTTCCAAGCTCGTTTGTGTGTCAAATTCCTCCTACTAATTTTCTTAAGGCCACCTTGCCTTAATTTCCTCTTTTTAAACCTTAAAACTTGACATTTCTCTACATTTCCAAGTTTCCAAAAATTTTCGTTTGCCTCCTTTAAACTTAACATTTCCTTACATTTCCAAGTTTCCAGAAATGTTCACTTTCCTCTTTTGAATCATTTCCAAATCATTTCCTTACCTTTCTTAGTTTCCAAAAAGGTTCACTTTCCTCTTTTAAACTTAACATTTCCATACATTTCCAGGTTTCCAAAAATGTTCAAAACATAGTCATAACACATAAGACATGTCATTTCTTAAATTAAACCGAAAATGCATAGGCCCTTTTCAGGATGTTACAGAAATTGTCTTGTTGAGACAGAGATGCCTTCCAATCGAGCTATTTTGACAATGCTAAAAGTAGTACTAAGATATTCAAAAATGTGTTTATGATGAGTCGAAACTTGACAAGGTATGAATAAAAATTCATGATTTGTATGTGATGATGTGCAAAATGAAATTGGAATAAGTTGAGAAACATGAAAAAAGGTGAAATGGAATGAAAGTTTATATTGTGATAAGCTTGTCTATGTTTGCTTGGTAATCATATGATGTTATGTGCCTAACTTGTTTGATTAAGTGAATGTGATAAGTGATCTTTATTCAAAATTGAAGGAATGTGTGTTTATGTACACTTGTTTGAATAAATGCAACCGGTAAGTTCGTGTGACATGAATATGTATGTAAATTTGCCTGAAGTGAATTATATGATTGTGATGATATTATGTTAATCATGGGTGCTAAGTCATATGTGTGTAATCATGAGAGTCGAGTTAGAGGCTTTACGACCTCACCCCCTTACCAATAGAGTTATATGCCATAAGAGTTATGAGATTTATATTGAATGAGCTCATAAGTGTGAAACTAAAGAGTTCAGTGGTGAAATAATTACTAATGCATATAGAGGTGAGAATAGTTTGGAAAGTGAAAACGGTTTTGGGAAGAATATCAGAATGTTTTAAAGATTATACAGATTATGCAATGTCACGTATAAAGAAAAAGTTAGTCTTGGTTAATCGACTCAAACAAGTATGATGTTTAAAGTATGTATTTGCTGGAAATTCTCCCAGATTGATTTTTGTTAGTGAACGGAATAATACAGGGTTCATGATGACAGAATTAGTCAGAGAATGATATTTGAGTTGTAAAGATGTCTGTGTGTGACAGTTACAGTTAAGTAATTATGACTATCTCTTCTGGACATTCTATGTGTTCATACATTCTTAGAGGCATATGTAATTGCTCATTTTTTGATGAAATTCTTATTGTATGAGAATGCTAGTTAACTAAAATGTTAGATGAAAGCCCTGTTGATATGGTTGGTTTATGATCAGCATTTCTTTGACTCTTCCGGATTTTGTTCTAATACGTTGGAATGAAGTCGATGGTAAAAAAAATTTATATGAGACTATTCTTCTGTTTCTACTAATTATGGTTTTGTTTTGTATATTCGAAAAATATATTATCTCTGTTACAATGGAATTCCAGAGCCGGCAATTGCTTTCTTCTGGTTTTCTCCGAGGAATCATCAAATCTTTATTATTTATTATGAGTTATGTTCTCGGATTTCTGGTGTGGTATCATATCTTGGATTTCTTTATCTTGATTTTTCCTATTATTCTTATTTCGTGAACTATCAACTATGGTTTATCTTTAAAGTGTGCTCTCCGGCTTGTGATAACTATGTCTATTATGATTATATTTCTGGTTCGATTCTAGAAACGTGGTGATTCTGGTATCTAGATTTCTCTAATTTTCATGTAAGGAATTAACATTGGAAAAAGTATAAATGATGGAAGCTCAAGCCCAAATTGTATAATGGTTCACTTTTCATAGGTAAGTTTGATTAGAGTCAATACATTCAGTCAGGATATTTGTTTTCTTGAGCTAATACGGTTGTAAGGATCTTTGACTAGCTTGTTTGGGAAATTTAATCGATTTACCTTTGGAAAAACAAGTACGGTTACGGATGCTTGATTGGAAAATCTTGATTATTTTGTGAATATTGGTCATGTGATTGATCTTATTTGGTGATGATCCGATTCAGTTAAATTAAAAACTAAAGCGATGTTTTCTCTACAAGTTTGAGAAGCTTATAAATGTGTTAATGACTGGTAATTTGAATGAGTTTAGAGTGAATCGACTTCGATTTTAAATTTCAGGAGGGACCTGATTTCTGTCATTATTATCATTGTTCTAAAATAGAAATTGCTTATAGAAGAATCCAGTGATTATGCAGGAAATTGTGTACGGGGTTCAGTAGTAGCTCGTCTGTTCAATCAGAGAGTAATAAAATGTACAGTTATTTGAAGTAAATGTTCTGGTGTACGAGTATGGAAACCGATATTTCTGATTCTGTGTTCAGATGTTGATTTGTGAACAGGTTAAAGTCAAATAACAAGAGCATTCAGGACTATTACAGTCAGTGATAATATTGGTGTGTTGTGAGATATAGTTACTATAGATTTCATATCGGGATTATCTTTATCACTGAAAAAGAAAAATGTTATTTGGATTGTGGTAAATCGTTTGTTAAAAGTCCTCATCATCATTTCGGCATGTACGAAATCCTTATTTTGACAGATCGATTGAGTATATGTGTTTCTGAGAAAGTAATCCAGACCTTTGTTAATATGCTCCGACACTGTGTGTTAAAGTTCAAAGATGATTAGAAAGAGATTTATGAAGTTGATTTGATTCGTGATTTTGAGAAAAGTGAAAGTAATTTGTGAAAATTGAAAATAGCTTCAGGTCGACATGACGGATATGTAGATTGGAAAGGTTAGGATATTAGATATCATATCCGAAGACAGAGTGTTTCTGGAATATACTACCTTGAAGGAGAATCTTCAATGAGTTAGAAGAAACTATGAGTAAGATGCTCTAATCTCTTGTCTGGTAAGATTTTCGGGGACGAAAATCCCTAAAGAGGGGAGAGTTGTAACAGCCTAATTTTGGGCCTAGGTGGAACAGTGGTTTCGGGACCACAAATTCGACATAAGAATATTTATTTTTATTACATTTTTATGGTCTACGATTTCACGCAATGATTTTGGGAAAATTTCGTTCGAAAATTTTGACGTTTGGGCTCTCAATTTAGTCAAAAGAACTAAATTGTAAAAAGTGCAAAAGTTGAGTTCTACATGGTAGAGGTGTCCAATTATTATGAAATTTTAAATTGGAGGTCCTTATATGGTAATTAGACCATTATTTAAGTTGGTGGACAAAAATGGACATGGTTAGGCATGTTTCCAAAGTTTATCATTAAGGGCATTTTGGTCATTTAGTTATTAAAATGAATTAAAAACAAAATTAAAAGCATTTTCACCGAATTAGCTTTCAAGGTAAGTTTGTATGTAAATAATGCATTGTTTTTACTTACATTTTTATGTTTTGATATATTTTATGAGATGTGGCTGAATATTGAATGAAATTGACAAAGTATCGAAATGTGAGAAATTTCCCGGTTGAACCTTAGGAATAGAATAGGATACAAGTAACATGTCACTAGGGACCTATGTGAAATCTATGTGAAACTGTGACTAAGTGAATCTGGGTGCTGGTCTTAAGTTCTACCAGTGGCTGGGTATACCGGCATGTGTTGCGGATACCTAACAGCTTGTGTGAGCAACACTGAGTAGTAACGAATGACTAACAGCTTGTGTGAGCAGACCCGGGAAAGTGAATAGCTCGAGAACAAGCCTGTATGTTAAAAGTGATGTGAAGTAGCTTTGGCTACAAGTGTGGCACTTATGTACAAACTTTCGATGTATCCAATAATATTCTGATGTGTTCAACGGGAAAATGACTAAGTGTAATTGAATGTGATTATGTGATGAACAAGTGCAGGTACATGTGTTTATATATTCATGAGCAATGTGCTCGATTTGTGATCGAACTTTGATAAGGTTGATATGGATTAAGTGTTACAATGAATACTTGTAAATATTTGATGATGACTAGCTATTAGCATGGCTAACTATGGATATACTTTAGTGTTATATGTGTGTAAATGAGAATTAATACAAAGAAAACATGATTGAGTAAAATTAGCAATAAAATAGTTTGGACAGCAGCAGTTGTATCACTTTGAAAAATCCCCAAAAATGGTGAAAGTCGAATTAGAGGTTGAATAAGATATGAAATTAAATACTATTGAGTCTATTTTCACATAAAAGAAACGGTGTAAGCAAATAAATTTCATATTCTAAGATATTTGAATTTTTGTGAAACAGAGTTATAATGATTTCGGAAACCCATATTTTGACTTGGAAAAATCATTAAAAATTGTAAAAAAATAATTATGGGTTATAATTTACATGATTAAAATTATTAATTAGCTTATTTTCAAAATAAATAAATGGGAACATCATACGAATCTCGTACGAGGAGATAATTAATTTTTAGTGAAGAAGGGTTGGAACTGTCAAACAATGGAATAGGGGTGAATTTAATGAATAAAATGTACTTATTGGCTAAATAAAAAATTCTAAAAATTTTATGGTAATAATATATGTGAGTCTAGTTTTATGGAAAATTAACAGATCTTAATTTTGAGTTTTTTAGCTCAAGATATAAATAATTTAGTGCCTATGACTCAAGTAGACAGCTTGAGATGAACATAAGTAAATAGTGAAATTATGTGCAATTATGATTGTATTACCTTGAGAACATATTGTGAGAATTGGTGAAAACATGTTAATAAATTGCTTATTATTTTCATACAGGCTTACTAAGCTATATAGCTTACCCCCTTCTTTTCCTTTTTTCCTATAGTGTCACAGGGGCTAGCTCGGGTTGGAGATCATCGGAGATTCTATCACACTATCAAGCTTTTGACTGGTATCAATGCTTTCAAGTAATTTAAGTCTATGGCATGTATAGGGACTTAGTCATTTTGTGTATGTGTTATTATGTTTTGGCCAAATGTATTGGCTTGTAATGGTTAAAGGTTATTGTAGCATGTAGCCATGCTAATTGGCTTATATTGGCTAATTGATTGTAAGCCTATATATATGATTTATATGGAAATGTCCTGTGATGTAAGCTGTGTTTGCATGATACATGATGAGTTTTGGGTTATTGCCTAAATACCTAATGGTTGAATGTGCTAGTAGTCTTGATGTTGAATGGCTAAGTTTGGCTTAATGGTATGGTATGATAATTAGATATAATTATGCATGTATAAGAGTTGTTGAGGATGCATATTGAATCTGACCCTGTTTTGAAGAAAAATTTTCTAAGTGTTGTGAAATTTTCCAAAGTTCTCGGTTTAGTCCCGAACCGCTTCCAAAGCATGTTTTGGGCCCTGTAGGTCCATATTAAGGACTCTATGATTGAATATGAAAATTTTTGAATTTGGATGGAATTTTTTACTTGGAAATGATCGGTTATAGGTGATTAAGTCCGGTAATGCCTCGTACCCTATTCCAGCGACGGATACGGGTAAGGGGTGTTACAATAAGGGCCAACGAGGCCTTAAACATGCTTTAGAAGTGGTTCAGGACTAAACCGATAACTTACGAAAATTCTCAAAAACTTAGAAATTTTTCAAACATACAAGGGTCACACGCCCATGTGAACAGGCCGTGTGCCTTACACTGCTCCAGACACGCCCGTGTCTCAGGCCGTGTGAAAACAGGGCATACATACTGACTTGGGTCACACGGCTGACCACACACCCATCTGTCTAGCCCTGTGCTCTTCGAAATAGCCACACACGATCGTCTGCTAGGCTGTGTGTTAGGTCGTGCCAATCCTATAGGGTATACTGACTTATGCAACACGGCCAAGTCATACACTCGTGTTCTAGGCTGTGTGCCATTTAGGGGGTAGACTGACTTGTGCCACACGGTCGTTCACACGCCCGTGTGTGAGGCCATGTGGAGCATACTGACTTCAATTCAATTTCAACACCAGGGGACACACTGCCGTGTATCATGACCGTGTGTCACACACGGCTAAGACACACGCCCGTGTCTCTGCCCGTGTGGAAAAAAATAGGCCATTTGCAAGGCCAATTTGCCACCCTTTCTCATGCTCACCTAAACAACCAAAATAATACCATTTCCACACATTTATAGGCAACCAAAACATGCCAATTCATATACAAATCATGCCATTTCATCTTCAACCATATCACTACTCAAATCATAATCATAAACAAAGCAAAATAATAAATCATTACCAACCATTTCACCTATCTTCCCTATGCATTTTTCTCATCATTTTATCAACTAATTCATGCCACAAAATATACCAATTCATCGTCCATATATCATACCAAATCAACCATGATATACCATTGGTAAATAATCAAAACAATTAACCACTTAGCCATCACAACAATCATACCAAACATGCCAAAACACAAGGCCATATATACATCACATATCACTTACCAAATTCATAAATTAAGCTAACTTAGATGGAAAAATACACACCAACATGTACATCATTTATAAGCCAACTCTCATGGCTAAAATCACAACTCAAAACATATCATCATAACACTAGTCTATACATGCCATATACCATATATACAAAACATCAAAAGTACCAACAAGTTGATCGATAGTGTGACCATGTTCCTGATGATCCCCGAGTCTGATCTAGCTTCGATTATCTATAAAATAGGGAAGGAACACACAAAGTAAGCTTTAAAAGCTTAGTAAGCCATATACAAATAAAATTACCACATGAATATGATTTTCATTAACAGGCAAATCATGAATAAGCATATAAAGGCTCACAAACCTTTCCCATTGAACTCATATTCAAAATCATAAGTGAATTCATCAAATACTTCCCTTTTCAATACTCATATGAATCTCGTACGTACCTGAGTCACTTAACTCATTCACACATTCTTTCTCGACTTGACTTTGTCTGTTGAACCATTTGGAATTGTTAAGGATACTCGGGAATCACATATAACTCGTACAATGCCATATCCCAGATATGGTCTTACATGTTATCACATATCGATGCCACTGTCCCAGACAGGGTCTTATACGAAATCATATAACGCTGCCAATGTCCCAGACATGGTCTTACACATATTCATTTCTCGATAATCCTAATGTCATGACATTCGTATCCTATACTATTCCTAAGGTTCGTACGGGACTTTCAGATATTGTAACCCTGTCTGTAACAACCCTTACCCATATTCGACGCCGAAACCGGGTACGAGGCATTACCAGACTTAACTTGGTCAAACAAACAATAACAGGCCATAAAATTTCATTTCAACTTAAAATTTTTCATTCGAGATCATAACGTCCCTATTATAGGTCTACGAGACCCTAAACATAAATACAGAATGTATCGGGACTAAACCGAAAACTTTTGGACATTTAGAAAATTTCTGCTCAAAACAGAGCCACACACCGTGCGAAGAGGAACACACCCGTGTGGGCAGGTCGTGTAGTCACACACGCCTATGTTCCTAGTCCGTGTAGATTTTATTTTTCATTTCGAACCATCAGGGGTTTTCACACGGCTTGACACACGCGCGTGTCTATGGCCATGTCCTTCACACGGCCATGACACGCCCGTGTCTTAACCCGTGTGTGAAAACCTTGATATTCTGCTTACGACGTCAGCAAACCTTTAGGGACACACGGCCTAGTCACATGCCCATGTGCTAGCCCATATGACGAACTGAATTTTTCGCAAATTAGATGCAGGGGACACACGGCCTATCAACACGCCCACTGGGCTGACCGTGTGTCGCACACTGCCTAGACACACGCCCGTGTGTCTACCCGTGTGGACAAATACAAGGCTATTTACCAAGCCAATTGCCACCCTGAAAAGCAACCATATTTATACCATTTCAATGCAACACCTAACATGACAATAAAGCACTTCTAATATCTAAAATCAAAACATCCATACCTTATTAACAACCTACTTCATCATACACATACTTCATACATAACTTTTTTTGATTGCATAACTTGTACTTCATGAATTTCATCCTCATTGATTATATAAAACTTAGCAAGTATTGGCCAATTCCAATGGCCATTTACAAAATGAATGAGTAGTATTAATAGCCAATAAATTGGCTAACAAATATGACATATCGCAAAATAACCAAATTCCTATACATGCCATACCCAAAATTAATCAACTTTACTATACCAAAAGAATAGTTGATAGTGTGAATTGAACTCTAACTTCCTTCAGTCCTCAAGCTAGCTTGGCGATACTACAAGGAAAAAAGAGGGGTAAGCATAAAGCTTAGTAAGTTTGCATGAAATAAATGGAAACATCAAATCTTATGATACATCCACACGTTACGTTGAGAAACAACACAACTTCTCAAGCATATTGACATAACTTACTCATGCTTACTCTTATCAATCACATATCACATATTGGATTCATGTCTCGTAAGTTACTCATGGGCACCTGTATCACTTCATCACATAACTTTAGCACTTATACTATCTTGAACATAGACTTAGCTCTTTGTCATCTTTAACATGACTTGGCGATTTACCCGTTGAACCACTTGAAATGTCGAAGGATACCCAAATTCGTCATACATGTAACACGATGCCAATGCCATGTCCCAGATATGGTCTTACATGGGATCACATCTCGATGCCGATGCCATATCCCAGATATGGTCTTACACAGGATCTCATATCTCGATGTCGATGCCATATCCCAGATATGGTCTTATACGAGATCATATATCAATGTCGATGCCATGTCCCAGACATGGTCTTACACGAGATCTCCATTCGATGCTGAGGCCATGTCCCAGACATGGTCTTATATGGGAGCTTCATTCAGTGTCGATGCCATATCCCAGACATGGTCTTATTGGGACCTTCATTCAGTGCCGATGCCATATCCCAGATATGGTCTTATACGGGACCTTATGAATCTCATGTCTTGACAATGGTATCCTCTCATTTTCTAGGGTTCAACTTGGACTTCAACATCATAAATCTTCATCATACTCTCATTAAAACATCATTAATCCATTTCATCGAAATAATATACATCATCACAAAATGACAAGCATTTTTATAACATAATAACATAATGTTGAATTTATTACACACAAACTTACCTCGGCACCCAAAATAAGTATAGTTGTTCGATTTAGTCCACAACCTTACTCTTGCCTCGATTTCAGTCCGGACTTCGTGTTTCTTGATCTATAATGACATTTTCACTCATTTAGTGATCACAATGACCAAAATAACCCATGAATCATACTTCGGTAAAATTACAATTTTGCCCTAAACTTTTACATATTTACAAAATGGTCCCTAGGCTCGTATAATAGAATGTACACATTTCTTTGGTTACCCAAGCCTAGCCGAAGACTTATTGAACTTATAACAACTCACACTTTCCTTCAAAACTGATTTTTACTACACAATTTATCACTTTTATAATTAGGTCCTTTTTACGAGTTTTTTATGAAATTCACTTAGGAAAAGATGTTTATCATACATCAAACTTTCATACTCCTCCATAAATCATCAAAATACATGCATGTCATACATAGGTAAATTTTTTAGCATGAACCCTAGCTCAGAATATAGCTAGAAATAGCTAAATCGAGCTACGAGAATCTCAAAAATACGAAAAACATTAAAAACGAGGCTAGGAGGTACTTACAATCAAGCTTAAAAGTTGAAGAAACCCTAGCTATGGTGAGCTTGAAATTTTTGGCAATGGGAAGGAAGATGGACACAATTTTGACTTCTTTTTCCCTTTTAATTCTTTTATTATCCAAATGACCAAAATGCCCTTATGGCCCCATTCTTGAGATTTTTCCTTCCCATGTCCATTTTTGTCCATCTTGGCATATAATGGTCTAATTGCCAAATAAGGACCTCTAATGATTTTTCTAATGCTATTTCATACTTGAATCTTCTAGAATATCATATTTTTCAATCTTTGCTATTTAATCCTAATGGATAAATTGTTCACTAAATTATAAAATTTCTTCATGAAACTTTTACAAAATCATGCAATCATGTCATTGACCTCATAAAAGTCATAAAACACATATCTCTACTTCAGATTTGTGGTCTCGCAACCACTATTCCGACTAAGCCCTAAATCAGGCTGTTACAATTCTCCCCCTTAGGGATTTTCGTCCTCGAAAATCTTACTGGTAAAAAGGTTGGGATATTGGTTTCTCATAGCCTCCTCAGGCTCCCATGTAGCCTCTTGTACCCCATGCCTTTGCCACAATACTTTCATAAGAGCTATACTTTTATTCCTTAACTGTTTGACTTCCCGTGCCAAAATCTTAACCGACTCTTCACCATATGTCATGTCCAGTTGAATTTCAACCTCTGTCGGTATAATCACATGCGAAGGGTCGATCAGTAATGACGTAACATAGACACGTGGAACACATCATGGATCTTTTCCAACTCAGATGACAAAGCCAAACGATAGGCCACCGACCCTATCCTCTCGGTGATCTCATAAGATTCGATAAAGCGCGGAATCAATTTGCCTTTTCGGCCAAATTTGAGAACCTTCTTCCACGGTAATACTTTCAAGAATACCTTATCACCCACTTATACATCAGAACATTTCAAGATAAGAAACCACAAAGTAAAGTTCCTCACCAATATCCTCCAAGGTTGAAGGTTCTGTCTCTGTACTCCTACTCTTATCTCCATTGGATTTACCTTCAGTCCCATCATCCTTCTTATTATCGTTTGTTCTAAGATCAGGACCAATATCCCTTACCCAGCTTGCAGCATAAAGCATAGAGGCCTCCTTCAAGACCTTCAAAAGGATGACAGGTTTTTACTACTTATATACTAAAAATAAATGCCTCTGATTCCCTAATGCATAGGCAAACAATAGGTTCTTCAGCATTATTTGTAACACCCCAAACCCGGTCAACACACCACGACCGAATCTGACGTATTACAGAGGGAAAACATTTTGAAGAAAACGAATTGCCAGTTTATTTTCAGTGAAACCCTTGTGTTGTTAAGCGTTTGAAAACCTTGTATATGTGAAGTTTGAGAATATTAACTTGTTTTTGAAATTCCGAAAATCCATTTTAAATTCACTTGTCAATCCTTACTATAAAAACGTTTATGTCCTATTAAAACCCAAGTGATTCCTACCTAGTTAATTAAAACCATTCGTATTTGAGCTTTGAAACTTAAATTTTTAGAATCAGTTAAGTTGGCCTGTTATCATGTGAATTGTACTACCCGATGGTAAAGTTTTGAAAACCCGTTGCGTAGTTTAGTTAGAAAACTTTGTGTCTCAGGTTATTACAACAAATCAGATAATTTACTTAATCATATTCAAAATCAAATTCAAGACAGATAGAAATAATCCAAAACATAATTTAAAGGCCTTGTAACACCCCAAACCCGGTCAACACACCACAACCGAATCTGGTATGCTACGGGGAAATCGTAATTTTGAGAAGATAGGTTTTTGTGTAAAAGTTTGATAAAAACACTTCACTATATAGTGTATTTGAAGAAAACTTGGGCATACTTGATTAAAAACCGATGGTGTATTTGAAATCCTGGAGATTAGAAATCTTAATCAGAAATGTAAGTAAAACAAGTTTATCTCATTTAGAAATTCAAGTAGTTTCCCATTGTTACTTAAAACATCTTGACTTAGTAGAAAATGGGTTCCAGTTTGGAAAACGTTTGAGTTTCATTTATTTTTAGTTACAGTGTGATACCCGATGGTAAAGTTTAAAACATAACGCTTTGTAGTTTTGAAATCTGTATCTTTCCAAGTTTTAGCAAATTTTAACCCAATGATTTGTTAAGGCATATTCAAAATCCACTTTAAACTTAAACATAACAAAACATAATTTAAAAGGCCTTTTACAATCCGAAGAAACCCAATGGAAATAAAATAAAGTACCAAGTTTTAAATCAATGTACTCCGAATTTATTCATGGCATGAGCACCCCGAGTCCATCCCGGCTCCGTGTCCGCAATCAAGTGTCACCTGAAATGTCAAAGGAGAAGGTGAGTCGCAAGACTCAGTGCATAAACCCCCTTCCGATAATACAACATGCTAACACACAGCATAACAGAGCAATACAATTAATGCACCCAATCCTAACCATCCACAACACCTTTTCTACCCCGTGTGGTACCAAATCACTGGTGGTGCCAAACCACTGGTGACCCAAAGTCACGATATCCATCAATGTGGTGCCAAACCACTGGTGACCCAAAGTCACGAATAAACCATCTGTGGGGCCAACCCACGTGTGATACCAAATCACTGGCGACAATCCCGTATCTCTCAAGTGGGGCCAACCCACGGTGGTGTCAAACCACAGGGACGAGTCGCGATGAGGTGCCAAACCTCTGGTGTCCCAAAGATACAAGTGTGATACCAAATCACTGGTGACCGCAGTCACAAATCAAATGATGGGGCCAACCCATTGTGTGATACCAAATCACTGGCGTCAATCCCGTAATATCAACCGTGGGGCCAACCCACTGTGGTGCTAAGCCACTGGGACGAGACGCTGAGGTGCCAAACCTCTGGTGACCCAAAGTCACAAAATATCAACTGTGGTACCAAACCACTGGAGGTGCCAAACCTCTGGTGTCCCAAAGACACGGATATCATATTTCCCCTCCTCTCATATCACCCAAGACATATCATACTAATGCAAATGATATAGATCATGTAATCATGCTAACATGCTCAATATGGCATCTCATAATACATACACCATAAATCATGATATCACATACATCACTACAGATCTCGTAATGAAACAGACTTACCCGAATCCGTACCCATACCCCATTGGGTATTATATCGATCAACCATACTGTTTCACTTTACACAATCAGGTCATTAAACATATTACTCAGTGATAAGTGTGTTAGTTTACACACCTGAAATAATGAAGGTCTTAATCCCAAGAACCGGTTTAAATCCCTCGATCACCTTGCTCCTAGAATCGGCCAAACAAGGGATTAGTACTTATACCATTCGGCCACAACTAATTAAACCAAAAGGGTTTAACTTTGATCCCTTACCTTGCAATTGGTTTGGTTTCCTACCAAACCCCGAACCAAACAATGGTTCCCTTACCAATCGGCCACACCCTAAAAATGAAGACGGTTAATCCTTTAATAACTTAGCTTAATGAAAACTAGACGAAATCGACTAACAGAACTCGTTCTTACCACTACTTACCAATCGATCACCCACCGATGAAGGCTTTGTATGACTGCCACGAACTTTCGGATGCCCTACAATAAAATGGCGTCACAAGTGATTAGGACCTTTGCTACCCATTTGCCAAAATCGCCTTCTGCCTCAAAGAGAATCGATAATAAGAAGAGAAAGAGATAAGGAGATTCGGCCATACACACCTACCTACCAAAACGAGTAAAGAAAAGACCCCCACCCTTGCCAACTATTCGGCCAGAGCAACAAAAGAACCACCAGGGATATTCGGCTTCAACCACCAAAAGAAAGAGGAAAAACGGCTAGAGTTTTGGAAGTAGAACCAGAGGAGATGTGATTCAAGAAGAAAAAGAAATCGGTAATGGGAGTTTAGAAGTGAAAAGGAAGGATTCGGCCTAACCCCAAGGAAGGAAAACACAAAAAGAGATGGAAGGAAAAGGGTGATATTTGGCCTATGCTTAAAGAAAAAGAGAACAAAAGTTTCGGCTAAGAGAGAAATGTAAATTCGGCACAAGGGTTGTAGAAATGAAAATATGAGAAGGGAAGGATAGCTAGTTTCGGTTTACACAAAATGAGCATGAGAAGAAAATATGGAAGAGAGCATTCGGCCACAAAACAAGATGTAGAAAACACAAGTGCAAAAAAGATTCGGCAAGTAGAGGTGCTTGAGGTTTCGGTTTCAGGAAGCAAAAGAAGAAAACTCTCTCTATGACCGAAAATGCCTAAGTTACCAAAGTGAATTTCGGCTACCACCCCTCCCCACTTGCCAAAACCGGCCACTCCCCAAAAACTCTCCTAAAATTCGGCCACAACTCCTCCAACCACTCCAAGCCACTAATTCAAATCACTTTAAATTAGTCCACCTCCTACAATCACTCTCCACCCACCATTTGAGCATTTGACTTGGTCTTAGGCAGAGTTTGAACTGCCTACAACTCCTCCCCTCCATGCCGTCAAAATGGAAGCAAAATAGGAGCACTCTGCAGCTTGAACACAGGACCTCTCCCCTTGCAAGTGGCATCCCACACACAAGCCCTTAGTGGCGCCTATCCTGCCACTCCACCAGCTCATTTCTTGTGCTAAAATCCACCAAATAAAACCTTTAAACCCCAGCTTCCTCAGCTCCTCTCACCTAAACCCAAAAACTAAAATTTTTCCTACCTCTCCGGCTCACACCTAGCTTACAACTAAGCCCCGAAACCATACAAACAACAACATAACAGACCCAACACATGCAAACCATGCCATAACGAAAATAGCCCCTAACCCGGAATATTACAGGCCTTATTACAAACCCAAATAAAAACCAGAATTTAAATAAATTAAAGTACCCATAAGATGTTCAAAGAAACCCAAAAGCAAATATCGCATGGCCACCACAAGTCCACCCGGCTCCCCATCCGCGATCTATGAATCACCTGAAAAGATAAGGGAGAAGGTGAGTCACCAAGACTCAGTGCATAATTCCCCTCCCAATTATGACAACATGCTTACACAAATCATAATCAAGCAATCATATATCATGCACCCAAACCTAGCCATCCATAACTCCGTGTTCTACCCCGTGTGGTACCAAACCACTGGTGGTGCCAAACCACTGGTGACCCAAAGTCACTGATATCAATAATAATGTGGTGCCAAACCACTGGTGACCCAAAGTCACGAATAATCCAATTGTGGGGCCAACCCACGTTGTGATACCAAATCACTGGCGACAATCTCGTTATATCAAATGTGGGGCCAACCCACAGTGGTGCTAAGCCACTGGGACGAGTCGCTATGAGGTGCCAAACCTCTAGTGACCCAAAGTCACAAAATAAACTGTGGTACCAAACCACTGGTGGTGCCAAACCACTAGTGACCCAAAGTCACAGATATCAACTTCCCCCTCCTCTCATATCACCCATAATAATGCAATACGTATATAAATCATGCCAACATACTTTAATATTAAACATATATATATATATATATCAAATATATCGTAGGTCATAGCATCAAACATCATATGACATAATCTCATTAAAACGGACTTACCCGAAATCTATGCTCATACCCTTTAAGGTATCATATTGTGATCTACACAACTTTCGGCCTTTTAACATGTTTAAGTTATTAGCATATTTACTACGATTAAGAAGTGTGTAAGTTACACACCTGATCACTAATGCAATAACTGAAACCCGAAGTTCCCGATCTAACGCACTAGATCCCCTTTTCCTACATTCAGCCAACACATAGCTTATTAGCAAAAGCCATTCGGCTACACTAGCAATTCCCAAAGGGTTAACGCATGGAACCACAATCCTTACCTTAGTGCCGATTTGGTTTCAAACCCAAATCCTGAAACTACGTGATGATCCCCCCTTGCAATCGGCCACACAATACCACATAAAAACAATTAGCCTTCGGCTTTTCAAACAACTAAAAGAATGATTGAATCGACACGAACCTTACCACTGACTTACCGAAATCGCTTGACAGGGAAATAGATAACCCGATCTACTGCTTCAAAATCCCGGAGATCCTAAAAGAGACCAATCACATGGTTGATTAAAAGCCAAGACAAATGCCGAAATTCGACTTTTGTCTACACATGTCGATAGAGAAAAAGAGAAAGTGAGAATAGAGTTTCAGCCGAGATTACCTACCCTCTTCAGAACCGATTAGAGGAGAACCAAGGAAGGTCCCTGCTTGATTGATATTTGGCCAACAATGAAAAAGGGAGAGTTTGGAAGATTTCGGCAATGGTAGAGAGCAAACAAAGGAGATTCGGCTAAGGGTTAAGAAAAAGCAAATAAGATTTGGCTAAAATGAACAAGAAGAAAGGGAGAAAGATGAATGGTATTCGGCTTTGGTTTAGAGAAAAGGGATTAAGAGAGTTTCGGCAAAAAGGAGGAAAAAGAAGAAGATGTGGTGTTGAGCAATTATGAGAGAAAGGAAAAGAGAGATGGGAGAGAAGAAGATTCGGCCAAGCACTTGAGAAGAATAAAAGAAATAAACTAAGGAAGTTTAGATGGACATTCGGCTAGGTGCCTTCAAGAGAATTCGACAGGTGCCACTTGAGGTTTTGGGTTTGCTTCAACAAAATGCACTAGGGAGAAATCGGCAAGTGCAATAAGGGTTTCGGTTTACCTCCCAACCGAATGCATCAAGGATTTGCTAGCCGAAAATGACCCCCTAAGCTAACTATGGAATTTCGGCACCCCTCACTCAGCTTCCCAACCGAACAATCTTCTTCAAACAAGAGTTCAAAATTCGGCAACTACCTCAAACTCCTCCTGGCCACTAATTCGAATGAGTTTGAATTACTCAAACTCCTAAATTCTCTCCTTGCCACCAATTCAAATTAATTTGACTTAATCCACAATTATCCGACAGAGTTTGAGCTGAGCACAACTCCTCCCTCCTTGGCGTCAAAATGGTAAGCAGAAAATGGGATTCCTACTACTCAAACCTGAGCTCCCCCTTCCCTGCATGTGGCGTCATTCTCAAGGCCCTAAGTGGCGCCTCCTTGCCACTTTGGCAAGCCCATTTCTTGTGCTTAAATTCCCCACGAAATATACTTAATCCCTAGCTCCTTCTGCTCCCCTTAACTAAAGCTTAAAAACAAAATTTTTCCTATAGTTCGGGCCTACTCTTGACTTATCACTAGCCTCTAGAACACCTCAATTAATAACACAATTAATCAATATACATGCAAAGAAGTTCAAACACAATAGCCCCTATTTAAGGATGCTATAGTTCTACCCCCTTAAAAATAATTTCGGCCTCGAAATTACCTGGTCAAAAGAGTTGAGGATATTGTTGTCTCATCACATCCTCTGGTTCCCACGTAGCTTCTTCCACGCCATGACTTTGCCATAACACCTTCACTAACGGAACTGACTTCTTGCGCAACACTTTCACATCTCGATCTAGAATCTGCACAGGTTCCTCTTCCATGGCCAAATCTGGGCTAACCTCAATTTTCTCCACCGCTACTACATGCGATGGATCTGAACGATAGCGCCTAAGCATGGAGACGTGGAGCACATCATGTATCTGACTCAGCTCCGCTGGCAACTCGAGCTGATAAGCTACTGGTCCCACCCGTCTCAACACCTTATATGGGCCAATAAACCTTGGACTTAGCTTGCCTTTCCTTCCAAATCTCAGCACTTTCTTCCACGGCGAGACCTTCAAGAAAACCCTATCAGCCACTGCGAACTCTATATCTCTCCGCTTAAGATCGGCATATGACTTCTGCCTGTCTGAAGCTTCCTTCAAACGAGCCCGAATCAACTTGACTTTATCCTCGGTCTCAGCAACCAACTCTGGTCCCAACATCTGACGCTCACCCAACTCTGTCCAGCATGTAGGTGTACGACACTTCCTACCATACAACGCCTCATATGGTGCCATCTTAATGCTAGCCTGATAACTATTGTTGTACGCAAATTCAGCTAACGGTAGAAATTCTTCCCAGCTACCTCTGAAATCCAACACACCCTCTCAGCATATCTTCCAGGATTTGTATAACCCTCTCTGACTGTCCGTCTGTCTGCGGATGAAATGCCGTACTAAAATCCAACCGCGTACCCAATGCCTGATGCAACGCTTTCCAAAACCTCGACGTGAACTTGGGATTCCTGTCTGAGATAATTGACACTGGAACACCGTGCAGCCTCACTATCTCTGCCACATATAGCTTAGCTAACCTTTGAAGTGAGTAATCCACCCTTACCGGTATAAAATGAGCTGACTTAGTCAGACGATCCACAATCACCCAGACTGAATCTTTTTTACTTGGCGTAAGGGGTAGCCCACTGACAAAGTCCATAGTGATCCTTTCCCACTTCCACTGTGGAATCCTCACCGGCTGAAGTAAACCCGACGGCAACTGATGTTCAGCCTTGACTTGCTGACACGTTAGACATTTACTCACAAACTCAGTCACTTCTCGTTTCAGTCCTAGCCACCAAAACTGTTCTCGCAAATCCCGGTACATCTTGCTACCTCCAGGATGCATAGCGTATGGGCTGCTATGTGCATCCTGAAGAATCCTCTATCTTAACTCGACGTCCTTCAGCATACAAGCTTTCCCTTGGAAACACAGTACTCCATCACTGGACAAGCTGTAACCTTCCAACCCACCATTTTGAACTTGCAAGTTCTGAGCATTCAAACCTTCATCCACTAACTGTTTCTCCTTAATCTGCTCTACCCAAGTCAGTTTTACCTGCAATTCTGCTAAGAGACTCCCGTCGTCGTACAAGCTAAGATGAGCAAACAACACTCTCAAGTCCGATACCACTTTACGACTCAACGCGTCTGCCACCACGTTAGCCTTGCCTGGACGATACTCAATTGAACAGTCGTAGTCTTTCAACAGCTCAATCCATCTGCGCTGCCTCAAGTTCAAATCCTTCTGACTCAACAGATACTTCAGACTTTTGTGATCCGTGTAGACTATCGACTTCTCTCCGTACAAGTAGTGCCTCCAAATCTTCAAGGCAAAAACCACGGCAGCCAATTCCAGGTCATGTGTTGGATAGATAACCTCATGCGGTCTCAGCTGCCGAGATGCATAAGCCACTACCTTCCCTTCCTGCATCAACACACATCCCAAGCCAGTATGTGATGCATCACAGTAGCCTGTGAATTCCTTTCCTGCCTTAGGCTGAATCAAAACCGGAGCTTCAGTCAGAATCTTTTTCAACTTGTCAAAACTTTCTTGCTGTTTCTCAGACCACACAAATGGAACTCATTTCCTCAGTAGTTTGGTCATCGGTGCTGCGATCAAAGAAAATCCCTCAACAAATCTGCGGTAATACCCTACCAGGCCTAGAAAACTCTGAACTTCTGCCACTGACTTAGGCGATTTCCAGTCCAATACTGCCTCAATCTTGCGAGGATCCACTCTAATCCCCTCAGCTGACACCACGTGACCCAAGAAAGTCACCTTCCTAAGCCAGAACTCGCACTTACTAAACTTGGCAAATAACTGCTTTTCCCTCAGAATCTGCAAAACCACCCGCAGATGCGCATCATGATCCTCCTCAGACCTTGAGTACACCAATATGTCGTCTATAAACACCACGACAAACTGGTCCAAGTACTACTGAAACACCCGATTCATCATATCCATGAATGCTGCCGGCGCGTTAGTCAACCCAAAAGGCATTACCAGAAACTCGTAGCGCCCATACCGAGTGCGAAACGCTGTCTTGTGAATATCAGCCTCTTTCACCTTTAGCTGATGATATCCCGACCTTAGATCAATCTTTGAGAAAACCGATGCACCCTTAAGCTGATCAAACAAGTCATCTATCCTGGGTAAAGGATACTTGTTTTTGATCGTCAGCTTATTCAACTGGCGGTAGTCTATACACATCCGCATAGTACCATCTTTCTTCTTGACAAAGAGCACTGGCGCTCCCCAAGGAGAAACACTTGGCCGGATGAAACCTCGGTCCAACAACTCCTGAATCTGAGCCTTCAGCTCTACCAATTCCTTCGGCACCATCCTATACGGGGCAATAGACACTGGCGCAGTCCCGGGTAACAGATCTATACCAAATTCAACTTCCCGATCCGGAGGCAGACCCGAAAGTTCTTCTGGAAATACTTCGACAAATTCCTTCACCGTTCGGATATTCTCCACAGCTGACTCCTTGGCCTCCAAGGCACAGACATGAACCATAAACGCTTCGCAACCCTTCCTGACCATCTTCTCAGCTTTCAAAGCAGACACCACATTAGATAAGTAATCCCTTCTATTACCTATCATCGCCACTTCTTCATCCTCAGCCGTTTTCAAAACCATGCGCTTAGCCGCGCAATCCAAACTTGCCTGGTACTTTACCAACCAGTCCATCCCAAGAATCAGATCGAACTCCCCAAACAGTAGTTCCATCAGATCAGCTACAAACACTACCCCTTGGAGTTCTAGGGGTACATCCCTATACAGCTTATTTACCTCTATAGAGTGACCTAGAGGGCTAATTACTGTCATCTCCCTAGAAGTAATCTCAGAGTCTAAGTTCATGGTCTCTACTATGCTACTAGCAACATACGAATGCGTCGAACCCACATCAATCAAAGCAGTATATGGAAGTCCAAAAATTAAGAACGTACCGGTTATGACGTCCAGTGCGTCGCCCTCCTCTCGACGCCTCGCTGCATATACCAATCTCGACTGTCTTGCCTCAGTGTTGCCTGCACCTCTGCCCGGTGCTCCGCAGCCCCGACCAGAACCATTACCTCCTCTACCAGTACCACGACCCCTCTGCGGTTGTGGTCCCTCATTTCTGAACTGAACACGGCCCTGACCCTCAGACTGTATCCTGGCTGACTTCTGTGGACAATCCCTCACACGATGATCCAGTGAGCCACATTCAAAACATCCTTTTCCACCAGTCCAACATTCTCCCCAATGAGATTTCCCACACCGATTACACTGTGCTGGCCCCTAATTAGCAGTAACGGGCCTCCCAGATTGATTCGGCCCACTAGGCCTAGCCCTCTTCGGAGAATTACCAACCGATCCAGCTGATCTAAAACCCCTCTTGTGTCTATTCCTGTCATGATTCTGCCTCACAGATTCCTTTATCCCTTCGGCTATCTTAGCCTTTTCTACTAACACAGCAAACCCTCGCTCCTGCTGTGGAGCAATCAAGAATCTCAGCTCATCCCTCAGTCCGTCCTCGAACCTGACACATCGCTCATGCTCCGTAGCCACAATACCCCGAGCATATCGGCTCAACCTTAAGAATTCCGCCTCGTACTCCGATACGGACTTACTCCCCTGAACCAATCTCAGAAATGCCTTTCGCTGTGCATCAATGTAGCTAGATCCAATATACTTCTTTTGATAAGCTGCCTTAAAATAATCCCAAGTAAGATCATCCACTGCAGCACTATCCCGAACCGTGAGCCACCACTGGTATGACTCATCCCGGAGAAGTGACACTATCCCTTTCAGTTTCTCCTCAGCAGTCAAATCCAAATCGTCCATGATCCGCTCCGTCGCCTCCAACCAATACTCAGCCGTATTGGGCGCCAAACCTGAAACACCTCAGAATACCTCAGCTCTATTGGCTCGGAGTCGCTCAGATACAAATTTTCGAGCTCCTGCGCCTCCCCCTGCTCCAGCCACCCTCTCAAGAACTCGCAGCATAGCTTGCGACACTGCGTCATCCCCTGTCTGATCCTGAAACTCACCACCTGCAGCTGGTGGTGGTGGTGGCATCTCCTTTTCCGACCCCTGACCAGACCCCACTGGTTCAGACACAGTCATCCTACCTCGACCGCATCCACGCGTATTACGACCACGACCTCGAGTGCTCATGTCTAATATCTCGACTTATCTGATTTAAAAGTTTTATGCGTCAGTCTTTGTTCCACTATTATTAAGGCACAGTCTTATGAACAGTTCTTTTTACAGAGTTTCATTTTCGCATGTTCATAAAATCCTATAGGCTTTAGTCTCTAGAGTAATCCACTATCATTAATTGTTCAAAGCATACTTCATCATAACCATTATCATAAGCAAACTTCAATTAGAGGTACTTACCTGGGCGGATTGGTGCCAGAGACTCGGTGCCATACTTCTCAAACCATGTATTTTCAAACAAAAACATTTTGGACCACACTTTATAAAATTTTGGGCCTCGGGCCCACAACCGAGCTTTTGAACTTGGCTCTGATACCATAATTGTAACACCCCAAACCCGGTCAACACACCATGACCGAATCTGACGTATTACAGAGGGAAAACATTTTGAAGAAAACGAATTACCGGTTTATTTTCAGTGAAACCCTTGTGTTGTTAAGCATTCGAAAACCTTGTATATCTGAAGTTTGAGAATATTAACTTGTTTTTGAAATTCCGAAAATCCATTTTAAATTCACTTGTCAATCCTTACTATGAAAACGTTTATGTCCTATTAAAACCCAAGTGATTCCTACCTAGTCAATTAAAACCATTCGTATTTGAGCTTTGAAACTTAAATTTTTAGAATCAGTTAAGTTGGCCTGTTATCATGTGAATTGTACTACCCGATGGTAAAGTTTTGAAAACCTGTTGCGTAGTTTAGTTAGAAAACTTTGTGTCTCAGGTTATTCCAACAAATCAGATAATTTACTTAATCATATTCGAAATCAAATTCAAGATAGATAGAAATAATCCAAAACATAATTTAAAGGCCTTATTACAAACCCAAATAAAAACCGAGATTTAAATAAATTAAAGTACCCATAAGATGTTCCAAGAAACCCAAAAGCAAATATCGCATGGCCACCACAAGTCCACCTAGCTCCCCATCCGCGATCTATGAATCACCTGAAAAGATAAGGGAGAAGGTGAGTCACCAAGACTCAGTGCATAATTCCCCTCCCGATTATGACAACATGCTTACACAAATCATAATCAAGCAATCATATATCATGCACCCAAACCTAGCCATCCATAACTCCATGTTCTACCCCGTGTGGTACCAAACCACTGGTGGTGCCAAACCACTGGTGGCCCAAAGTCACTAATATCAATAATAATGTGGTGCCAAACCACTGGTGACCCAAAGTCACGAATAATCCAATTGTGGGGCCAACCCACGTTGTGATACCAAATCACTGGCGACAATCCCGTTATATCAAATGTGGGGCCAACCCACAGTGGTGCTAAGCCACTGGGACGAGTCGCTATGAGGTGCCAAACCTCTGGTGACCCAAAGTCACAAAATAAACTATGGTACCAAACCACTAGTGGTGCCAAACCATTGGTGACCCAAAGTCACAGATACCAACTTCCCCCTCCTCTCATATCACCCATAATAATGCAATACGTATATAAATCATGCCAACATGCTTTCATATTAAACATATATATATATCAAATATATCGTAGGTCATAGCATCAAACATCATATGACATAATCTCATTAAAAACGACTTACCCGAAATCCATGCTCATACCCTTTAAGGTATCATATTGTGATCTACACAACTTTCGGCCTTTTAACATGTTTAAGTTATTAGCATATTTACTACGATTAAGAAGTGTGTAAGTTACACACCTGATCACTAACGCGATAACTGAAACCCGAAGTTCCCGATCTAACGCACTAGATCCCCTTTTCCTATATTCGGCCAACACATAGCTTATTAGCAAAAGCCATTCGGCTACACTAGCAAATCCCAAAGGGTTAACGCATGGAACCAGAATCCTTACCTTAGTGCCGATTTGGTTTCAAACCCAAATCCCGAAACTACATGATGATCCCCCTTCCAATCGGCCACACACTACCACATAAAAACAATTAGCCTTCGGCTTTTCAAACAACTAAAAGAATGATTGAATCGACACGAATCTTACCACTGACTTATCGAAATCGCTTGACAGGGAAATAGATAACCCGATCTACTGCTTCAAAATCCAAGAGATCCTAAAAAAGACCAATCGCATGGTTGATTAAAAGCCAAGACAAATGCCAAAATTCGACTTTTGTCTACACATGTCGATAGAGAAAAAGAGAAAGTGAGAATAGAGTTTCGGCCAAGATTACCTACCCTCTTCAGAACTGATTAGAGGAGAACCAAGGAAGATCCCTACTTGATTGATATTCGGCCAACAATGAAAAAGGGAGAGTTTGGAAGATTTTGGCAATGGTAGAGAGCAAACAAAGGAGATTCGGCTAAGGCTTAAGAAAAAGCAAATAAGATTTGGCTAAAATGAAAAAGAAGAAAGGGAGAAAGATGAATGGTATTCGGCTTTGGTTTAGAGAAAAGGGATTAAGAGAGTTTCGGCAAAAAGGTGGAAAAAGAAGAAGATGTGGTGTTGAGCAATTATGAGAGAAAGGAAAAGAGAGATGGGAGAGAAGAAGATTCGGCCAAGCACTTGAGAAGAAGAAAAGAAATAAACTAAGGAAGTTTAGATGGACATTCGGCTAGGTGCCTTCAAGAGAATTCGACAGGTGCCACTTGATGTTTCGGGTTTGCTTCAACAAAATGCACTAGGGAGAAATCGGCAAGTGCAATAAGGGTTTTGGTTTACCTCCTAACCGAATGCATCAAGGATTTGCTAGCCAAAAATGACCCCCTAAGCTAACTATGGAATTTCGGCACCCCCTCTCACTCAGCTTCCCAACCGAACACTCTTCTTCAAACAAGAGTTCAAAATTCGACAACTACCTCAAACTCCTCCTGGCCACTAATTCGAATGAGTTTGAATTACTCAAACTCCTAAATTCTCTCCTTGCCACCAATTCAAATTAATTTGACTTAATCCACAATTATCCGACAGAGTTTGAGCTGAGCACAACTCCTCCCTCCTTGGCGTCAAAATGGTAAGCAGAAAATGGGATTCATGCTGCTCGAACCTGAACTCCCCCTTCCCTGCATGTGCCGTCATTCTCAAGGCCCTAAGTGGCGCCTCCTTGCCACTTTACCAAGCCCATTTCTTGTGCTTAAATTCCCCACGAAATATACTTAATCCCTAGCTCCTTCTGCTCCCCTTAACTAAAGCTTAAAAACAAAATTTTTCCTATAGTTCGGGCCTACTCTTGACTTATCACTAGCCTCTAGAACACCTCAATTAATAACACAATTAATCAGTATACATGCAACGAAGTTCAAACACAATAGCCCCTATTTAAGGATGTTACATTATTTGACATTCAAGTGGTTAAGTTAACCATCAAGTAAGCAAAACAGTACATAAAAGTCATTTGATCATTTCAATATCCCAATGATCTAATTTCCACCCTGATCACCAGCTAGCATCTGTAAAATTTCAAATTTCCATTATGCTTCTTTAAAATTTGTTAAATGGAACAAAAGCAAAAATATATATATTAAAACAAGTGGCAAAATCATCATATTTGAGTAGAAATTGCTAATAGTTCAAACGTAAAGTACTTCCAAACAGAAAATTTTCAATTAACCTCAAAACACCACAAGAAGATTGTTCAAAGAATCAAATTCATGCAAACTAATACGATGAAAACCGAAGTCATTAACCAATGGCTTAAAAAAGGAAAAATGACCTCAATTTTGCTCATTGACAGGAGCCCATCTCTTAAGTTTGGCTGCTTGTACAAATGTAGACAGCCTATGAATTAAGTAGATTTATTTATCATGCAGTTCTGAATGCTAATCCCATTAAATAGAAATCAATGTTACTTAAATCGCTTGCTGCAAAAAGAAAGCAACATTTTTACACATTTTCAAGGTTTTGAGGAAGGTAAGCTTTTTGGTCCTGCTTAGATCAAAGATAAAGATACCAAAATTAAAGCATGAAAAATAAACAAAATTCAAGCAAAGAAAAAGAAGAGGTAAAGCTTTCTTCAATATCAGAAGATGATCATAAAATAAATAGCGGAGGATTTTGATTCATCACATCCAGAAAAACTTGAGTTACTAAACTAAACTTTATGAATGAAAAAAATGAAAAACAAAGTTAAAGAACTAAGAATTTATTGAGAAATCTCGGGAAACAAACAAATCAGGAAAATCGAGAAGGATCAGAGGAACATAGAAAAAAGAACCTTGATGATTCTTCGAGGAAAATTACTATTGGCAATTGGCAAAGCTTCTATTGATGAGTCAAAAAGGGAAAAAATATATATATAATTAGGATTTCGAGAATTGGGAGATAGAGAAAATTCGAGAACAAGAAAAACGGAGGAAAGAAGAAAGGTCCCTTTCCCTTAACTCTGAGATGATAATTTTTTTGGTTGATAATCATCAAGGTTCCTCTTTCTATCTTCCTTTGTTCTTTCTCGATTTGTTTAGCGCGGAATCAATTTGCCTTTCGGCCAAATTTGAGAACCTTCTTCCACGGTAATACTTTCAAAAATACCTTATCACCCACTTGAAACTCAATCTCTTTCCATTTCAAGTCCGCATAGGACTTTTGTCTATCCGAAGCAGCTTTTAAAGAATCTCAAATTACTTTTACTTTCTCTTCAGTTTCTCTAACCATATCGACCCCGTGAATCTAATTTTCTCTAAGTTTGGTCCAATACAAGGGCTTTTGACACTTTCATCCATACAATGCCTCATAAGGCGCTATTGTCAAGCTTGACTGAAAACTATTATTGTAGGAAAATTCCACTAAAGGTAAGTACTTTTCCCAATTACTTTGGAATTCCAAAACATAGCATCGAAGCATATCTTCAAGTATTTGTATTACTCTCTCCGACTATCCATCGGTTTGCGAATAGAAAGCTATACTAAAATTCAACTTTGTGCCCAAGGCTTCTTGCAATTTTCTCCAAAATTGTGATGTAAATCTCAGATCACTATCTGAAATAATCGACAATGGTACTCCGCGTAATGTCACAATTTTTGACACATACAAATTTGCCAACTTATCAAGCGAATAGTCAATGCGTACCTGTATAAAGTGAGCCAACCTCGTAAGCCTATCAACTACAACCCATACAGCATCTTTCTTTTTCGGTGTCAAGGGAAAACCCGTTAAAAATCTATAGCAAAACGATCTCATTTCCACTCGGGAACCATAATAGGCTGAAGTAGACCCGAAGGTACTTGGTGTTCAGCTTTCACTTGCTGACAAATCAAACATCTCGATACGAATTCAGAAATGTCTTTCTTCATACTCAGCCACCAATACCATTTCTTCAAGTCATTATACATTTTTGTGCTGCCTAGATGTACAGATAAACATCCACTATATGTTCATGTAAAATTTTCCGAATAAGCTCACCATCTCTCGATACACAGACTCTGTCTCAAAACACCAAACATCCATCAGAATTAATCCAAAAGTCTGACTCAACACCTGACTCACACTGAACTCTCTTGGCTTGCAAATTGCTGTCTCCTTTCTGAGCTTCACAAATCTCTTGGAGAAACATCGGTCTAGCCCTCAACTCGGCTAGAATAGAACCATTGTCTAACAAAGCCATCCGTGTATTCATGGCTCTCAATGCAAACAAGGATTTCCTACTCAAGGCATCGGCGACCACGTTCGCCTTTCCCGGATGGTAGTTAATCACTAGCTCGTAATCTTTTATCAACTCTAACCATATTCGTTGCCTTAAATTTAACTCCTTTTGAGTCATCAAGTACTTTAGGCTTTTATCGTCAGTGAATATCCCACATTTTTCACCATACAAATGGTGTCTCCACATCTTCAACGCAAACACAATAGTGGCTAACTCCAAATCGTGCGTCACGTAATTCTTCTCGTACGGCTTTAACTGCCTAGAGGCATAAGCTATCACCTTGCCTTCTTGCATGAGTACACAACCTAATCCATTCAAGGATACATCACTGTAGACCACAAATTCCTTTCCCGGTTCAAGTTGTACTAAAACTGGAGCCTCAATCAACAATGCCTTCAATTTCTCAAAACTCTGTTGGCACTTTTCTGTCCATTCGAACTTAACATCTTTTTGTAACAACCTCGTCATCGGGGTAGCTATCATGGAAAATACTTTGACAAACCGTCTGTAATAACCAGCTAGGCCCAGAAAACTTCTGACCTCGGATACATTCCTCAGCGGTTTCCAATCAACAATTATTGAAATCTTACTCGGGTCAACTCGAATACCATCCCCCGAAACAATGTGCCCCAAAAATCTAACTTCTTTGAGCCAAAATTCACTTTTACTAAACTTGGCATATAACTGTTTATCTTTCAAAGTTTGCAAAACGGTTCTAAAATGCTCAGCATGCTCGTTTTCATCACGAGAGTAAATCAGTATGTCATCAATAAAGACTATAACGAATTTATCCAAATATGGCCGAAAGATGTGGTTCATTAAATCCATAAACACAGCAGGGGCATTTGTTAAACCGAAAGGCATGACTAAAAATTCATAGTGTCCATACCTTGTTTGAAATGCAATTTTCGGCACATCTGCGTCTTTGACTCTCAGCTGGTAATATTCAGACCTCAAATCTATCTTGGAAAATATCGTGGCTCCCTTCAATTGGTCAAATAAATCATCTATCATTGGCAATGTGTACTTCTTCTTCACTTTTACCTTATTAAGCTACCGATAATCTATACATAACCTCATGGAACCATCTTTCTTTTTCACAAATAATACTGGAGCAACCCACAGAGAATAACTCGGTCTTGCAAAGCCTTTGTCCGTCAACTCTTGTAACTGTGCCTTCAATTCTTTTAACTCAGTTGGAGCCATCCTGTACGGAGCAATTGAAATAGGCGCAGTACCAGGAGCTAACTCAATGCCAAATTCAACCTCTCTAACTGGAGGCAACCCTGGCAATTCTTCTGGGAATACATCTGGATACTCACATACTATGGGCACTGATTCAATTCTTAATTCAGTCTCTTTGGCATTCATCAAAAAGGCAAGATAAGCTTCATATCCTTTTCTTACATATTTTTGGGTGGACAAATGAGAAATCACTACAGGCAATCTGTCCTGTTCATTTGATTCAACATGAAGAATATCCCCATTTTCACATTTTAACTCAATAAATTTCCTTCCACTATTTACTATCACATCATGAGTAGTTAACTAATCCATACCAAGAATTACATCGAATTCATCAAATGGCAATATCATGAGATTTGCTGGAAAATAATGACCTCTGATCATTAAAAGGCAATCTTTGCATGCCTTGTCGACTAGTACACATTTGCCTAGGGGATTTGACACTTTTATCACAAATTTTGTAGACTCTACAAGTATTTTCCTACGAGATACTAATTTCATGCAAACATATGAGTGGGTAGATCCCGGATCAATTAAAGCAACAAAATGAGTATCATAGAGAGAAAATGTACCCGTAATTACATTAGGGGATGACACCTCTTCGCGAGCGTGAATAGCATAAGTCCTCAGAGATGCTCTACCCTCAGATCTTGCAGCCTGCTCTCTAGATGTATTCTTACTACTCATTCCACTTCCCGGGTTTCTCTGTGGTCTCCCTCTAGTAGTACTTCCAGATCTTACACTATTTATCTTTTTCAACCATCTCAGGGCAATCTCTAATAAAATGATCTGGGGATCCACACTTGAAACAAGCTCTCTCATTCACTCGACACTCACCGAGGTGATGTCTGCCACACTGTGGACATTCTGATCTACTTGGTCAAGCATTACCAACACTAGCAATTGAAGTGGTCTGAGCTTTAGTCCTCGAGTACTGTTTACCCTTACTTCTATTTGAAAACCCAGCTAAAGTGGATGATCGAGTAGTGAAAACTCTTGATTTCTTGGATGAGCATTGAAATGACTTTTCCAATTGTCTCTTCTTCGAGTCACGAGACTCAATTTCAACCTTTCATTTCTCTTTGGCCAACTCATCGGCCTTGCGAGCTCTATCTACTAACACAAAAAATTCTTTTAGTTCTCGGACACCAACAGTAACATCCCGAAATTGGGCCTAGTAGGATTGGGCTTGGGCTTAGGAGTGTTTAAAATCTTCAAGAATATGAGAATGGTGTTATTGCAAATTGGACTTATTAGTTAAGTGGATTTGGAAGGTTACGAGGTTTTTATGAAGTATCGGGTTTAATTGGGCTTTAGGAAAAATTTGGTATTTTAGCACTTTAAGGAGAGATAGTAAGTAGCTTCAAGACATATAGAAATTTATGAGTAGATAGCTTGCATAAAAGAGCAATTGGTAAAGAGGATAAGATGCTACATGATGGACTTGAAGGGAAGAGGTTCAAATCTCTTGGTGTGCAGATTTGATTATTTTTGCATGCTTTCCTTAAGTGTCGGTCAAAGAGTTATTTATGGATAAGATGGACATTTTTTTTATGGAAAGAAGACTTAAGGTTATGGTAAGCATGAAATAAGGGATTGAATTGCTTGATTTTGGGGATAGAATTTCTTTAACTTAGGGAAAGTAGAGGATTACAAGGCACATTATAAGGTGAATGTTTTGGAAAGTTTTGTGTGGCAAAAAAAACTTTGACCTTGGTGTCCATGAATTTGGACGGTATTAGGGGCTAGGGGGGATGGCCGAATTTTTGGTTAGCTTTTGGTTTGGTATGGTGCTAGTTTTTGGTAGAATTAAGTGCTAGATGAGCACATCTTTCTTTTGGTTATTTTGTGTTTCTCTCTAATTTTTTTCTCCTCTTAGCCGAATGTATTTTGGACAAAAGGTAACCATTTTCTTTTCTTTTGGCCATTTGAGTTTTGACCATTTTGGTTTTTAGTTGTTCTTTCTCCCCTCAAGTCCATTCTTTCTTTCCCTTCTTTTTGTGACCGAAACTACAAAATCATCAAAGACCATTTCTTCTCTTTTTCCCTTATTGCCGAACGCACTTTGACTCAAAGTTCTTCCTTGATTCATCTTCTATCCTTGAGAACCCGAAACCCAAACTCCTCATCTCTATTCTTTTTCCTCTTTGCTTTCCACAAGAGACTTTCAACATTATTCTCTCCCTAATTCTTCACCATGGCCGAATGTTGATGACAATCTCCTTAGTCAAATCTTTTTCTTCACATATATTCACTTCTTAACCATTTTTCTTATTCACACCTTGATCAATCGGTAGGAACACTCTTTTCAATTCTTTTATTTTTCTTTTATTGCCGAAATTTCCATTTCCTTTTTGCTATTGTCTTGGCTGAATATCTACAAGTGTAGGTCTTCTTTTGGTTTTCTTCAATCGGTTTTGGAAAGGGGTAAGTGTTCATGGCCTTATTTCTTTTGGTTCTTTTCTCTTTTCTCTGTTGATTCTCATGAGGGCAAAAGCCAAATTTTGGGCATTTGTTAGCAAGGTTCTAACATTCATAGGAACCGAATTCTTTTAGGCTCTTCGGGACTTTGGAAGCAATCGATTTAACCCTATTCTCTAGCAATCGAAGATGGTAAGTCAAGTGGTAAGGATTCATGTTTGTTCATCATTCTTTAAGTGGTTGTAAAACCGAAGGCTTTTGAGACTAAGGTTTGTTGGTGTGGCCGAATGGCCTTGTTAATAGTTTTGTGGTTTGGCCGAATGTAGGACAAGGAGATCTAGTGCGGTAGATCGGATCTACAGGATTTAGAGTTTTCGCTAGTAACAGGTGTGTAACTTACACACTTTATAACTTGGTAATATATTAATAACTTGATCATATTTTAAAGCCGAAAACTGTGAAAATCTCGATATAATACCATAAGGGTATGAGCAAGGATTCGGGTAAGTCCGTTTCGATATGTTTTGCTATATGATGCTTATTACCATGATATGTGATATATTTCTATATGATTCATAATAAAGCATGATGGTATGATTTGCATAATAATTGCACTGTTGTGGGTGATATGAGAGGAGGGGGAAGGATTTGATATTCGTGTCTTTGGGACACCAGAGGTTTGGCACCTCCAGTGGTTTGGTATCACAGATTATTTCGTGTCTTTGGGACACCAGAGGTTTGGCACCTCATAGCGACTCGTCCCAGTAGCTTAGTACCACAGTGGGTTGGCCCCACAGTTGATATATCGGGATCGTCGCCAGTGATTTGGTATCACACGTAGGTTGGCCCCACACCTGGATCGTTGATATTTTGTGTCTTTGGGACACCAGAGGTTTGGCACCTCATAGCGACTCGTCCCAGTGGCTTCGTACCACAGTGGGTTGGCCCCACATTTGATATTACGGGATCGTCGCCAGTGATTTGGTATCACACGTGGGTTGGCCCCACAGATGGATTATTCATGACTTTGGGTCACCAGTGGTTTGGCACCACATTATTATTGGATATCGTGACTTTGGGTCACCAGTGGTTTGGCACCACCAGTGGTTTGGTACCACACGGGGTAGAAAAGGAGTTACGGATGGCTAGGTTTGGGTGCATTACATATATTGCTTGGTTATAAATTGTGTAAGAATGTTGCATTAACCGAGGGAAGGATTTATGCACTGAGTCTTGGTGACTCACCTTCTCCCTTATATTTTCAGGTGATTCGTAAATCGCGGATGAGGAGCCGGATGACTCGAGGAGGCCATGCAATAAAAATTCGATTTTACACGGATTTTGGTTTGGGTTCTATATTTTATTTAAATTTGGTTTTTCATCTTTATTTGGATTTGTAATAAGGCCTCTTTAATTATGTTTTTGGATTATTTATATGCTTTGGACTTGATATTTTAAATATGGCTTATAAAATACATGGTTGATATAATAATTTGAGCACAAAGTTTTCTAAACTACAAAACGCAATGGTTTTCAAAACATTACCATCGGGTAATATAAATCATTTGATAATATCTAACAACTTAAGTGTTTTCGATAACTCATACGATTTTCCAAAACTTAAGTTTCCAAATTTCAATTAGAAACGGTTTTCAAACTAATCGCTTGGGTTTCTTTTAAAATTATAAAAGGTTTTCTAATCTATGGATCTGCAACTAAGTTTTAAAGATTTTATTTACAGAATTTCAAAGTAAATTATCAGTTTTTAACTTATTATACACCTGATTTCTACAAGCCTAGAACAAGAAAGAATTTTTCCTTAAAAATTTAATCGTTAACTCATTTTTCTTTAAAATGTTTTCCTCTGTGACATGCCAAATTCGGTCGTGGAGTGTTGACCGGGTTTAGGGTGTTACACCAACATACAATCGGATATCCTCATTTAATCCGTCCTCAAACCTTTTACACATAATGGTATCAGTGGATACACACTCTAGAGCGTATTTACTAAGCCTTACAAACTCACGCTCATATTCGGTTACCGTCATTTGACCTTGCTTTAGCTTAAGGAATTATTTTCTTTTCTGATCAATAAATCTTTGACTAATGTACTTCTTCCGGAACTCTTGTTGGAAAAACTCCCAATTAACTTTCTCCTTTGGTACAACCAACACAAGATGTTCCACCACTGATATGTCGAATCTCTTAAGAGAGAAACAACACACTCCATGCACTCTTCAGGTGTGCAGGACAATTCATCGAATACCCTGATGGTATTTTCAAGCCAAAATTCTACTCTTTCCAGATCATCATCTTTGTTTGCTCAAAATTCCTCAGCTTCTTGTTTCTGAATTCTATAAACCGGGGGCTTTTCTCTTCTTACCACTTCTACAACTTGGGGAGCCACAGGGGTAGGCTGAGGAATAGGTGGGGGTGGAGGGGGTTGAGTGTTCAGGCTCGTTCAAGCGAACTCCGTATACCATGTATTCATCATGTGGAGAAAGACTTCCCTAGCCTCTTCTTCTCCTCTTTGACTTACAGTCGCTGGTCTATTCTCATTTTTCAGTTGGCACCATCCCTTGGGAGAGGGCCAGCGCGTTACTTTCTACATCATCCACCACAGCTCTGTTGGGATCTATTTACTATATAAAAACATAATTTAAATCGTCAGGAGTCATCACACTATCATAATATGAACATTCATATGTATGGCATGTATAGCTAGACTCGTGCATACGCTAAGTTAGTCCGAGAATCAACTAAATCGTAGCTCTGATAACACTAAATGTAACACCCCTTACCCATATTCGACACCAGAACCGAGTACGAGGCATTACCAGACTTAACTTCCTCAAACAAACAATAATGGGCCATAAAATTTCATTTCAGCTTAAAAAATTTTATTCGAGATCATAACGTCCCTACTATAGGTCAATGAGACCCTAAACATACATACAAAATGTATCGAGACTAAACTGGAAACTTTTGGACATTTAGAAAATTTCTGCTCAAAATAGGGCCACACGTCCGTGCAGAAAGGAACACGCCCGTGTGGTCACACACGCCGATGTTCCTAGTCCGTGTGGATTTTATTTTTCATTTCGAACCTTCAGAGGTTATCACACGGCTTGACACATGCCCATGTCTATTGCCTGTTTCCCTTACCCGGCCATGACACACCCTTGTTTTAACCCTTGTGTGAAAACCTTGATATTTTATTTATGACGTCAGCTAACCTTTAGGGACACACGGCCTAGTCACACGCCCGTGTGCTAGCCCGTGTGACGAACTAATTTTTCCACAAATTAGATGCAGGGGACACAAGGCCTATCAACACGCCCACGGGGCTGACTGTGTGTCGCACACTGCCTAAACACACGCCCGTGTGTCTACCCATGTGGACAAATACAAGGCTATTTACCAAGCCAATTGCCACCTTAAAAAGTAACCATATTTATACCAATTCAATGCAACACCCAACATGAAAATAAAGCACTTCTAATATCTAAAATCAAAACATCAACACCTTTATTAACAACCTACTTCATCATACATATACTTCATACATAACTTATTCGATTGCACAACTTGTACTTCATGAATTTCATCATCATTGATTATATAAAACTTAGCAAGTATTGGCCAATTCCAATGGCCATTTACAAAATGAATGAGTAGCATTAATAGCCAATACATTGGCTAACAAATAGAAAAAAATGAGGTTCGGACCTAGAACTAGGGAAAAATAAGTATTTGACGACGTAGTCTTTTTCGCTCGAGGTAAGTTTGTATGTAAATAATACAACGTTATAATTGTATTTATATTGTTTTGTTATTGCATGAATTGTATGATTGACTCTATGGATGAAATTGACGAAGTTTTGACGAGCGAGTAAATCCTGGTTGAACCTTAGGAATAGATTAGGATACAAGTGACATGTCACTAGGAACCCATGTAATTATGTGATTTATGTGTCCCTGGTCCTGGTCCTGTACGTCCTACCGGTGGCTAGGTATACTGACATATGTTGCGGATACCTGACAGCTTGTGTGAGCAGCACCGCGTAGCTACGTCTCGACTGACAACTTGTGTGAGCAGACCCGAGGATAGCTCGAGAGCGAGCTTATATGTGTTATGAGATTTGTGGTAGCATTGGCTACATATGTGGCACTTATGTGCAAAGATTTTCGTGTATCCGATAGTATTCCAAGTGGTTCAACGGGTATGTCAAAGATGAGAAAGTACGTGAATATGTTATGAGATGGCACAGGTATGTACGTAAAACTCAAAGAAAATGAACTCAGTATATGATGAACAATTGGTAAGATTGTGATTGAGCAAGTTGTGCTTATGAAGCTTAAATGACATTTATGTTGATATGTGTTATGTTATTCATACAATGAGCTATTGGTATATGACAATTATGTTGACATGTGTTATGTTGATATTAAATGAAATTTATGTTCATATGACATTTATGAAGTTTTAATGACATTTATGTTGATATATGTTAATTTATTTATATGTCAAATGTATGAATAATTTATTGTATAATTTGCATACGAACTTACTAAGCTATATAGCCTACCCCCTTCATTTCCCATGTTTTATAGTGTCATTGAGCTAGCTCGGGTTGGAGATCGTCGGAGATTCTATCACATTATCAAGCTATCACTTTGGGTATAAATGAATTCAAGCACTTTGAGTCTATGGCATGTATAGAGACTTATTCATTTTGTTAAATGTGTTATTGTGATTGTAGCCAATGTCTTAGCTTGTAATTGTCAAAGGCTTGTTTTGCTATTTGGCCACGTAAGTTGGCTCATATTGGCTAACATGGTTGTAAGCCTAAGTATATTCATGTATGTGTCAATGTCTATGGTGATATGATCATGGCATGCTTAGTGAATGTGAAATGTTTGGAATTGTGATTTATGGCATGATTGTGTGATTTTTGGAAATGTGACCTATAGATGAGATGAGGAATTTGAGTATCATTTGGTAACTTGAAAGTAGTTGAATGAAGCCTAATGAATGTAAAATATGTATGTTTGATTTAGGGCTTAATAAATGTAGTGAATATGTTAGACAAAGATATAAAGTTGATATGTTTTAACCATGAATGTGGAATCTTGCATGAATTGGTGTGTAAAGGTTGATGTTCTAAGCATGATAAATAATGGCATGAGAATGACATGTTATTGTCTTGGTTTTGGTTTTTTGGTTGCTCTCACATACTTGATTTTGTGCCATGGGATGTTATGTAGATGTGTGCAAGTGAGGGTGGCAAAATGGCTTGGTAAATAGCCTTGTTTTTGTCCACACGGATAGACACACGGGCGTGTGTCTAGGCTATGTGTGACACACGGTCTGCCCGACGGGCATGTGTTTCGGCCATGTGTCCTCTGCACCTTAATTTTAAAAAATAGAATGTCCAAAATTAAGAACACGGGTGTGTGGCCCGACCGTGTGCACAAGTCAGAGAGCACCCCTTAAATCGAACACGGTCTGAAGCATGGGCGTGTCCTTAAGGTCACATGGGTGTGTCCCTTGGACCACACGGGCGTGTGAGCCCTGTATCTAGTAGAAATTTTCTAAGTTTTGTAAAAATTTCCAATGTTCTCGGTTTAGTCTCGAACTACTTCCAATACTTGTTTTGGGCCTCGTAGGCTCGTATAAGGGACTTTATGATTGAATATGGTTGGTTTTAACTTGGACGCAAATTTTATGACTCATAATTGTGTGATTGCTTGTGATGTGAGTCTGGTAATGCCTCGTACTCTATTCCAGCGTCAAATACAGGTAAGGAGTGTTACATTTATTGGTATTAGAGCTATGATTTAGTCGATTCTCAGACTAACATAGAACATGTGTAACATCCTTAAATTAGGGGTCTGGCATTTTTTGTGTTGTTGCATGAGTGTAGCTAGCTTTGCTTGATATTTAGGTGTGTTTGGGGGTCCTGAGGAGGCTTGGGTTCGAGCTAGAGCTTTGGTAAAATTTTGCTTTTGGGCACTTAAGGGGGAGAGTTAGTGAAGGCAGGAATTAAGAATAGTTGTTTGTATTTGGATGTCACAAGTAGCAAGGTGGCCTAGTGGTTGGAGTCACAGGGAGCATGGAAGGGAAGTGGGGTTCGAATCCCACAAGCTGTGATTTGGGGTATTATTTTTTGTGCTCAAGGTGAGAAGAGGTGGAGTTCGGCTTGAACTTTGCTGGGTGGTTGAAGAATGAGTCAAAATAATTCAAATGGTGGATTAAAAGTAATGGGGGGAGTGAATCAAGGAGTAAATTAAGGGATATGGATGGTGTTGGGAGTGCTTGGCCGAGTGTGGGGTTTGTGAGAGGTGAATTTCAGCTAGAAGTGGTAAAGTAAAGCACATTTTGGGTAAGTAGTAAGTGAGGGAGCCGAAACTTTTCTTTGGTGTTGTGCCGAAACTTTCCTTATTTTGCATTGGCTACTCGAGTGCTTTTGGATCCTCCTTTTGGTCATTTTTCTTCTTTTCTTAGTTTTGAGCACTATTCATCTTTTACTTTTCTCCTTCAGAGTTGGCCGGAACTATCTCTACCATCCCTTCCACACGTTCCCTCTCATCTCTTTCTCCAATTCTTCAAAAGCCAAACCTTTCTTCTTCTACTTCATCTTCTTTCCTTCTTTGCTTCTTTATTTTCGCCTCCACACAGCCGAACCTCTCTTTCCCATTTCTTACCATTTGTTTTCCCACATAGCTTAGCCTTAATTCTTCTCATTTACTTCTCTATTTTTCTCCATTAAACCGAAACCCCTACTCCTTTTTGTTCTTGTTTAGTTTTCTCCATAGCTGAATCTCAGCTTGCACACTTTCTTTTCTTTTCATTTCTTACTTGTTCTATTCTAGAGCCGACACTCCCTTCTTGACTTTTGCTGCTTGTGTCGAATATTATATCCCTATTCGACTCATTTCTGATCCAAGTAAGTATTGCTCTTTTGCTAGGTGCTTGCTTTGTTCACTCATTGTTTCCTTACTAAAAGCCGAAGTTTTCATCCTGTTGTTTTTCTGTGATCAAGGCCGAATCTAAGTTCCTTCTCCATCTTGGATCTCGTTCACTTTCCTTTTGGGTGAAAGCCGAAATCTTGGTTGTGCAACCACCGATTTGGTGGCAATGTGGTAAGTGTTTTTTTTTGGCCGATTAGGGGTGGATAATTCGGGTGTTAGTTTATGGGTTCTTAGGGCCGAATGGACATTACTTTGTTGTCTTGGAACAATATTGCTAACCTATGTTTTTTTTAGGGACGCAATTTCTTAATCGAAGGGAGTAGACCGGTTATTCCGGGTATAGCAAGGAAGTGTCGTATTCTTGGTAAGTAGTGTGGTGTGTTGTCACTTTCGACCTTTGAGTTTTAACATTCTCTAATCGAGACTTTCTTCATGGAGGCGAGTGGTAGCCGTTCTAAGGGGGTATCGATTAAGGAGCCCAAGGGGAGTAGACTCGTAGCCTCTGCTCCTAAGTTCAAACGACGTAGAGTGTCAGCGATTCGGGATTTCCCGCCGGGTTATGGAAGGGAGTCGACATCCGATTCAGTTAAGCAAATTGTAGTGGTTCGTGATAGTGAGGGTAAGTGTTAGTAAATCGTACGGTTAGTTGTGGATTATAGATCTCCCATTGTTTTACTGTAAGCTAATAGTGTGATGTGTTGACTTAGGTGACGCCGATCGGGAGTGTCTAGTTCTCCACGCAATCAGGTGTGTAATTTCACACTCTTATTCGTTTGTTGTGTATTATTCTGTTAGTCGGCTAAAAGTCGAAATACCTTATTGGGTAGGCTATGAGATTCCCTAGTAGGTGAGAGTGGAAATGGCCCAGGTGAGTACATGATTGATTACATCCTTTTGGGAAGATTTAGCATGACTGTGTATTCCGCTCATCTGTAATATTGGTATGTTCATGCATACACTAAAATATTATGTCATGATATGTTGCATGGGGTGGGATATGATATTGATGATCAGGGAAGTGTATTTCGGTGGCTCTGCCACATATTTCGGTGGCTCTGCCACATATTTCGTATTTCGGTGGCTCTGCCACATATTTCGATGATGAGCAGCGTGACTGCCATCGAGGTGTGTAGCGGATGCAGGGTTGATTGTAGAAATTCCCACAGGTGTGTTAGGTTGGATATGGGTGGTGTGTAGCGGATGGATTACTAGGTTGGGCTAGGTTGCATTGCATTCATTATCTATTAAACCATGTTGATAAGGCTCCGGCCCAATTCATTTCCGTATAGGCTAAGGCCCAATTTGCTTCTGTGGGCTTGGCCCAATTTTGTTCAAAAGGGGAATTACACACTGAGTTCTCGTAACTCACCCCTCTACTTTAACTTTTCAGGTAATCCCTAACAGTGAGGATTCGGAGCCGTGGTGGCCATACGTCATTTCTTTAGTAAATTCTGTTTTGCTTTACTTTAAATTTTTATTTTAATTTGGGTTTATGTTCTGTAATAAGGCCTTTGGTATTTTATTTGGTTTTTAAACTTTTAACTCGTCTTCTGCTTATTATTAAATGTCAATACGGGATTTTTTCTAAAACCTTAATACCTGTTGTTTTTCCAAAATGTTAACGAATGGCTTTTCAAACTATAATTGATTAAACATCAGTTTCTCTTCAACGTCGAAACAGTTTTCAAAATATCACATGTTCAAATTCACTGAAGCTGATTTCTGGTAATAACAAGATTTTACCAACAATTCAAACTCGACTCTCCTAAATAAAGTAGTTTCCAAATTAATCATAACTTTTCTAAAATAGACATTGAGTTAAACCGGTTTTTTTTACAAACGATCACCTAAACTCAAAGTTTTAAAAAGAATACGAACATTTTACAAACACGCAACTTTCTTAACAACCTTTCCATGTGACATGCCAGATATGGTCATGACGTCTAGGCCGGGTTTGGGGTGTTACAGTATGTGAGTCTAGCTATACATGCCATATTACTACCTGTGATAGTGTGATATCTCTCGACTTTGATGAAATTGTTTTGTTAAGGCAGAGATGCTTTCCAACCGAGCTATTTTTGAAAACGTTGAAAGTGATACTAAGATATTTAAAAATGTGTTTGTGATGAGTCGAAACTTGGAAAGGTATGAATAAGAGTTCATGATATGTATGTGATGATGTACAAAATGAAATAACCATAAGTTGAGAAATACGGAGAAAATGTCATTGTTCCAGTTGAACGTTGTATTTCGATGGATTATGGTGATTTTATGAAACGGATAAAATGTTCTAAATGTTGCAAAAGGATTTAGCCTGGAAGGGTAATCCTGAATTAAGCCCTCTCGAGCATATGTTATGAAATGGATTTAGCCCAGACGGGTAATCCAGAGTAAGCCCTTTAGAGCATATGTTACTAAAGGATTTAGCCTGGACTGGCAGTCCTGTTATATCATATGTGGCTCGAGAGTGTGCTCTATGAATATGTGCCAAAAGGGCACTTTTGAATATGAATTGACGGATTGTTAACATGCATACCTTGAGTATACTACCCGAGTATCCATCGAAATTACAATAGTTCAATGGGAATTATTCTTGAAATATGAAAAGGTGAAATGAAATGAAAGTTTATATTGTGATAAGCTCATCTATGTTTATTTAGCATTCATATGATGTTATGTGCCTAATTTGTTTGATTGAGTGAATGTGATAAGTAAACTTATTCAAATTTATGCAACATATGTTTAAGTACACTTGTTTGAATAAAGGTAATCGAAAAGTTCGTGTGACATAAATATGCATGTTAATTAGCTCAAAGTGAATTATATGATTCTGAAGATATTATGTTGATGATGAATGCTAAGTTATATGTGTATATATGAGAGTCGAGTTAGAGGCTTTATGACCTCACCCCTTACGAATGTGGTATTTTATAACAAAATTTCACGAGATTTATGCTGAATGAGCTCACAAGTGAGATACTAAAGAGTTCAGTAGCGGAATAACTAATAATATGGTCAGAATTAAAAATAGTTTGACAAGTGAATACAGTTCTGGAAAAGATGCTAGATTATTATAAAGATCATTCGAATTTTGCGATGTCATGGTTAAAGAAAAAGGTAATCTCGGCTAATCGACTCATTCAGGTATGAGGTCTAAAGTATATATTTGCTGGAATTTCTTCCGGATTGATTTTCATTAATGAATGGAATAATACGGGATTAGTGATGACAGAATTAGTCAGAGGAATGATATTTGAATCGTAAAGATGTTTGAGTGTAACAGTTGTAATTGAAAAGATTATGATGATCTCTCCTGGGTATTTCATGTATTCATTTATCCTCAGAGATATATGTGATTGTTCGTTTTCTGATGAAATTCTTATCTATGAGAATGTTAGCTACTTATAATGTTAGATGAGAGCATTGTTGATCTGGTTGGTTGATGAGTAGCATTTCTTATCTCTCTCTTTGGGATTCTATTCTATTACGTTTAGAATAAAAGCTGTTGGTGAAAATTTATGTGAGGCTATTCTTCTGTTTCTACTGGATGTTGTTTTGTTTTGTGTATATATTTGGAAAATATATTATCTCTGTTACAATTGATTCTAGAACGTATAAGCATTGTTTTTCTTCTGGTTTTCTCTAAGGAATCATCAAGATCTTTATTATTTTCTTATGAGTTATGTTCTTGGACTTCCAATATGATATTGCATGTTGGATTTCTTTATCTCGGTTTTCTTATCATCCTTATTTCGTAAATTATCAATCATGGCTCATCTTTAAAGTGTGTTCTTTAGCTTGTGATAACTATGTCTATTATGGTTGTATTTCTAGTTCGATCATAGGAACGTGGTGATTCTGGTATCAAGATTTCTCTAATTTTCGTGAAAGGGGTTGACATCGACAAGGGTATAGATAGTGGAAGTTCAAACTCAAATTGTACGATGGTTTTCTTTTCTCAGGTAAGTTTGATTAAGGTCAATGAGTTCAATTAGAATATTTTGTTTCCTTGATCTAATGCAGTTGTAAAGATCTTTGACTAGCATGCGAGGAAATTTTGAAAGATTGTATGTTTGAGTCGTTTTAACAGCATCAAGAAGGGAGTATTTTGATATGATATTATTTGATAGTTGAGATCGACTCAGTTGTTTCTTTTATCTGAGCGATCTGGTTAGTTGAAAGGTAATTTGAGTTATATGCATTTCAGTTTATCCTCAGGTAAGAAGATAAAATCTTGTACATTCATGGGTAAATTGACGAACGGTCTGAACAAAGAATTTATATTCAAAAAGGATGTGATACAAGGACGTATTTATTAGATCAGTTCTAATTGGATGATGATATTATGAGTTAAAGCTGTTTTGATTGATGAAGTTATCACATTTATAAAAGTTTGAATGGTTTGTTGAGTGTTAGCAAAGTTAAAACTGGTTGAAGGTATTGTTAACCGAAGCACTGATTCTGAGTTTAGTTTAAATTCAGTAAAGAATTTGTGATTTTTCAGTGATGCACTATTAAACGGATTGGAATGTGTTTTAATACAAGAATGTAAAGTGATAGTTAATGTTTCTAGACAGTTAAAGTCATGTGAAAGGAACTATCCGACGAGCGATTTAGAGTCGGCCACTTTTTTATGTCTGTGTTGAGAATTTGATGACACCGATTGTCTGACGAAAAATGTCATATGTTTCCTGATCCCAAGAGTTTAAAGTATCTAATATCACAGAAGGAATCTGAAATTAAAATAGCATAGATGGCTTGAACTATTGAAAGATTGTGAGCAGTTATCGAGTAACCTTTGGGAAAGTAGATATAGTTGCAAATGCTTGAATGGAAAACCTTTGATTATTTTGCGAGTATTGGATACATGATTAATCTTATTTGATGACAGTCTGAATTTAGCTAAATTAGAAGCTAAAGCGATGTTTTTTTTTTTGCAAGATTGAGAACCTCAGGAATGTGATAGTGAGTGGTAAACTAAATGGGTATCGTGTGAGGTGACTTTTAATTCTGAATTTCGGGTCAGACCTGATGACTGTTATCATTATTCCAAGATAAAATTTGCGCACTGAGTAATTGAGAGCTTATGTAGAAAATTTTGTATGAAGCTCAGTAGTAGCTCGTTTGTTTATTCAAGTAGTAATAAAATGTACAATTATTTGAAATAGATGTTCTGGTGATCCGGTATGTAACATGATAGATTAATTGAGTTGTATATTTCAGAGACTATTCGATCTGAAATCGTACAAAAAGTGAAAGAGATTTGTGGTAGTTTAGAATCCACTTTAGATTGTTGGAGAATGTATGTGAATTTGAAACATGGGGATATGAAATTCCCATTTAAAAATAGCGTGTTTCCGAAAGTATTGCCTTGGAAAAAGATTCAAAATGTGTTTTGTGTATATATGTTGCGATGGTATCGATTGGACTCTTTGAATATGAATTCTCCGATAGAGATTGAGATTCAGCCGATGTGTTGTATAACGAAGAATCGATCAGAATTTTGACACGATAAATTAAAAAGTTGGGAAATAAAAGTATAACCTTAGTGAGAGTTCTTTGGAAGTGGCACGAGATAGAGGAGTCTACGTGGAAATCGAATTTATATTGGGGATGAAAATCCCTAAAGGGGAGAGAATTGTAATAGCTCGATTTTGGGTCTAGTCGAAATTGTGGTTCAGGACCACAAATCTGACGCTGTAAAATTCATTTTTCTTATATTTTTATGGTCTACAGTTTTATGGAACAATTTCATGAAAATTTCGTTCGAAAATTTTGACGTATAGGCACTCAATTTAGTTAAAACGACTAAATTGCAAAAAGTGCAAAACTTAATCTCTATATGTTAGAGGTGTCCAATTGCTATGAGATTTTAAATTGGAGGTCCTTAAATGGTAATTAGACCATTGGTTAAGTTGGTGGACAAAAATGGACATGGTTTGGTATGTTTATAAAGTTGTTCATTAAGGGCATTTTGGAAATTAAATGAATTAAAAAGCCAATTTTTGTCCATCTTCCTCCCATGGCCGAATTTTACAAGAGAAAATCATGGCTAGGGTTTTTCAAGCTTCCAAGCTCGATTGTAAGTCCGTTATGGCCCCGTTCTTAATGATTTTTATGTTTTTGAAATATTTTAACATGATCTATCTATTTCTACCACTGATTTGAAGAGATGTCAAGATCTGAAATTTTAGCCATGATGGATATTTGTTTCTTTTGATGTCTAATGGTAGAAAATCTATGTTTGGTGTATGATAAACGACTTTTGCTAAGTGATTTTCGGTAAAAATGCCTAAAAGGACTTGTTTGTAAAAGTTCTAAAATATGTTTTAAAAATGATAATAAATGAGAAATGTGGGCTATTATGAGTATGACAATGGTTCTGTTAGGCTTGGGTTTTGAAGAAATTGAATGAAAATCATTTTACGAGCCTAGGGACTAAATTGTAAAAATGTCAAACTTTAGGGGAAAAAATATAATTTTTCCCATAATGTGATTTTGGGCTGATTTGAATAGTATAATGATTAAATAAGTTAAATATGATATCATAGATCAAGAAAAAAATGAGGTTCGGACCTAGAACGAGGGAAAAATAAGTATTTGACGACTTAGTCTTTTTCGCTCGAGGTAAGTTTGTATGTAAATAATGTAATGTTATAATTGTATTTATAATGTTTTGTTATTGCATGAATTGTATGATTGACTCTATGGATGAAATTGACGAAGTTTCGAAGAGCGAGTAAATCCTGGTTGAACCTTAGGAATAGATTAGGATACAAGTGACATGTCACTAGGAACCCATGTAATTATGTGATTTATGTGTCCCGGGTCCTGGTCCTGTATGTCCTACCAGTGGCTAGGTATAGCGGCATATGTTGCGGATACCTAACAGCTTGTGTGAGCAACACCGCGTAGTTACGTCTCGACTGACAACTTGTGTAAGCAGGCCCGAGGATAGCTCGAGAGCGAGCTTATATGTGTTATGAGATTTGTGGTAGCATTGGCTACATATGTGGCACTTATGTGCAAGGATTTTCGTATATCCGATAGTATTCCAAGTGGTTCAATGGGTATGTCAAAGATGAGAAAGTTCATGAATATGTTATGAGATGGTACAGGTATGTACGTAAAACTCAAAGAAAATGAACTCAGTATATGATGAACAATTGGTAAAATTGTGATTGAGCAAGTTGTGCTTATGAAGCCTAAATGACATTTACGTAACAGCCTGATTTAGGGGCTAGTCAGAACAGTATTTTTGAAACCACTAATCCGAAGATAAAGAAATTATTTTTATGTTATTTTATGAGATAGAGCATGATTATATAGGTGGATGAAAATTTTGGTGCTTTAATTCTAGCGATTGCATGTTTAATTGAGAAAAATGACTAAATCGCATTAAGTACGAAAGTCTTAGTTTATAAGATAGAGGTACCAATTAACTATGGAATTTTAGTTGAAAGCCCTTAATGTGAAATTAGGCCTTTTTAAAGGCCATAGCCGGCCATAGGGGGGACAAGAGGGTTAATTTAGTCAATGTTTTGGTGGTGTTAGGTAATTTATGAATAAAATAAGAGAAAAATAAAGAAAGAAACCATATCATCTTTTTCATTCTTCTTACCACCAAAAATTTCAGCAATATAAGGGGTTCAGAAGCTTGAATATTTTTAGCCACTTCAATCTCTAAAAGTAAGTGATTTTAGTGATTTTTGGTTGATAACTTTATACTTTTGGAACCCCTAAAGCTTAAGCTAGCTATGAGGAGACTATTTTGCAAAATGGTTGAAAGTTTAGAGTTTTACCATGTGAGCATGTATGTTGTTTGCTGCATTTTTATGGAAGAAAATGAGTCATAGTTGTTTAATAAACAACTTTTGTGAAAGGTGTTACAATGAAAACACCTAGAAGGACCTTTTTGTAAAGGTTGTGAAATATGTTGTAAATGTGGGAAATAATGAGTATTGAGGGCTACCATAAGAGTAATAAATGTTCACCTAGGCTCGTTAAAGAAAGATATTTGATTAGAATTGATTTCCGAGCCGAGGGGTAAAATGGTTATTTTGTAAAAGCTGAAGGGGAAAATAGTAATTTTGCCACAATTATGATTATTGAAGTGTATTTATTAATGTGGCGATTAAATGAGCTAAATTGTTATTATAGATCAAGAAGAGCGAAGAATTAACCTCGATCGAGGAAAGGGCAAAGTATCAAACTAGATCGACTAGCCTATTTTGAAATCGAGGTAAGTTTGTGTGCAATAAATTCAACATCATGTTATTAAGTTTCTAAATGTTTGATATTAGTGATATTGTATAATATTTCTATGAAATTGAGTTATGATGTTGAATGAGAAAATGATGAGAATTGTAATGTGAAAGTCCCGGTTGGACTTTAATAAATGAGAGAATAAGACCATCAAAACATGAGATTGGTAAGGTCCCGTATAAGACCATGTCTAGGATATGGCCTCGGCACCGAATGGAGATCCCGTATAAGACCATATCTGAGATATGGCATCGGCATCGAATAAAGGAATCGTATAAGACCATATCTGGGATATGGCATTGATAATCGATATGAGATCCAGTATAAGACCATATCTGGGATATGGTATCGGCATCTAGAAGTGACCCCACGTAAGACCACATCTGGGATGTGGCACTGGCGTTGTAATTATGTGAATAAGGATGATCATACATCATTGGATATCCCAAGTGATTCAATGTGGTAGATAGTTAAGATCATGATAGAGATGAGATTAATGCTAAGACCAAGTGATGAAGTGATACACGTATATGTGAGTAATTCACGAGAATGGTTCACGATATGTGGCATGATATGTAATTGGTAAGAGCAAGTATGAGTAAGTTATGGAAATGAGCTTAAGACTTGTGTTTTTATCCAATGCAATGGATGGATGACATTATGAGCTTTATGTTGCTATTTATTTCATGCATACTTACTAAGCTTTATGCTTACTCCTCTCATTTCCCTTTTCCTTGTAGCATTGCCAAGTTAGCTCGAGAATTCGTGGAACGTCGGAGTCTGGAAATCACACTATTGACTACTCTTTGGTATAGCAAAGTTAAATTCATTTTGAGTATGGCATGTATAGGACTTGGTCATTTGTTATGTCATATTGGTTAGCCAAAGTGTTGGCTATTTATGTTATCAAATTTATCTTGTAAGTCGTCATTGGAATTGGGCCAAAACTTGACAAGTTTATATATATTTAATGATGATGAAATTCATTAAGTGTATGCTTGTATAGATATCTTAATTTTGAGACTTTAGAAGTGCTTTATAGTTCTGATACTTGTTGGATTGAATTGGTGTAAGTATGGTTGCGGTGTAGGGTGGCATTTGGCTTGGTAGATAGCCTTTCAAATGTCCACATGGGTAGACACACGGGCGTGTGTCTAGGCTGTGTGTGACACACGGTCAGCCCCATGGGTGTGTTGATTGGTCGTGTGTCCCCTTGCATGCTAGGTTTACAAGTCAGTATGCTCAGTAGTAAATACATAGGCAGAGACACGGCCGTGTGTCTCAGCCGTGTAAGTGGCACGGCCATGGACATGGGCATGTACCCAGGCCGTGTGAAGAATGCACCTGAATTTAGGAATTTAATTCGACACACGGTCTAAGGACAGTGAGATGATGATGTCATAAACAGAATGCCATGGTTTTTGCACACGGATAAGACACGGGTGTGTCGTGGCCGTGTGAAAAACAAGGGCCAAGGACACGGGCGTGTGTTCGGCCGTGTGAAAACCCCCTGTAGGTTCGAAATGAGAAATAAATCGACACGGGTGTGGAACACGGGCATGTGAAATTCCACACAGGCGTGTCCTTTCCTTCACATGGGCGTGTGGCCCTATTTTTAGTAAAAATTTTCTAAGTGTGTATAAGTTCCCGATTTGGTCCCGAACCATTCCAAATGTATGTTTAGGGTCTCATAGACCCGTAATAAGGATGTTATGTATATAAATGAAAAAGTTTTAAGTTTGGAACGAACTTTTATAGCCCAATGTTGTAAGTTTAAGTCAATTAAGTTCGGTAATGCCTCGTGTTTTGGCCGTTTGTCCCCTGCACCTTAAATTTGGAAAACAGAATGTCCAGAATTGAGCACACGAGCAGAGACGCGGAGTGTGTCTCAGTCATGTGTGCTACACGGCCTAGCACACGGGCGTGTGGCACAAGTCAGAGAGCACCCCTAAATTGAACACGGTCTGAAGCACGGGCGTGTCCCCAGGGTCACACGGGCGTGTCCCCAGGGTCACACGGGCGTGTCCCTTGGACCACATGGGCGTGTGAGCCCTGTCTAGAAAAAATTTTCTAAGTTTTGTAAATATTTCTAAAGTTCTCAATTTAGTCCCGAACGGCTTCCAATACATGTTTTGGGCCTTGTAGGCTCGTATAAGGGACTTAATTTTTGAATATGGATGGTTTTAATTTGGATGCAACTTTTATGACTCGAAATTGTGTGATTGCTTGTGATGTGAGTCTGGTAATGCCTCGTACCCTGTTCCGACGTCGAATACGAGTAAGAGGTGTTACAGAGAACATTAGTAAATTAACTTCTGATACTCGGGGTAACTTTTCTCACACAAGCTGTCAATCCAGACATTAACCATTACTTGATGCTACTCACACAAGCTGTCGACAATCCGCAACAAATGCTAGATTCTAGCCATCAGTATGGTATCCACCACCGATATATAGTACCTGATAACTATAACACTGGCACATAGTGTTTGATAAACCCTAATGATATGTCATTTGTATCTTAGCTATTCACTAAGTTCACACGGTCCTCCATATTCATATTTATTTCATCCCAGTCCTTTGAACATTTTCATACACATGTAATTCAACCATACACATTCTCATATTCATTCATATTTATCAACTTTATCCCATTTCACAATTTAATCCTTTCAATATTGAAGTCGTTATTTTGCAACAACTTAATCACAATTAGTATACATACAACTCAACATAAACATGAATTAATTGAACTAAACATCGTACATATATCATAGAATTATATAATAATTTCACAATCATCCAATAACACATCTAATCATTTTGTCATATATTTCATTATTTTTCGATATAATCCATTTGATGCCATAACTTTATATATATATATATATATAATTTCTAACTAACAATTAAATAAAATAACACAGTTGTATCAATATTTAACAAAGTAAGTCCATATGAACCAACACAGCCTCAAACACGACTATAAAGACTATTTCACAATTTTTCCTTTTTTGTTTTCATCTACCAATTGGTTCAAATCTCGATCTATAATATAATTTAATGCAATTTTTCAATTTCAAGCATCATAAAAATAAACTATTATAATCATATAATAGTTCAAGTTCATTTTTCAAATGTGCCCTAAAATTTTTCATTTTATTCAATTTAGTCCCTAAAATCGAAATAGCTAATTCTTTCAAATTCAAGCTTTGTTTTTTCAATCCGATTTCAATTTCATCCCTTTACAGCCCTCTAAATTCAATAATTACAAAAATTTATGTTAATTTTGAAATATTTACATTTTTGTCTTTAAACTTAAAATTAACAAATTACACTTTACAAATTAGTCATATTTCTTTTCTATGCTTCAAATTATACCATTTAATATAAAAAAAATCAAGATTCATCAATGGCAACTTCTAAAACATTTGACAGTTTTATGATTTAATACCTGGAATAGCTAAATTAAGCTACAACGATCTCAAAAACATAAAAACTATGAAAAATGTACCTCAAATAAGTGAACATGCAAGGGTCGATTTTTGGGAAAAGTTTGAAACTTCTGATCTCCCTTCAATGGTTGTTTGAAAGGTTTGGAAAGATGAGAAAAAAAATTGCTCTTCCCATCCACTAATGTTTCCTTTTTAAACATTAACCTTTTTATTTATTTTAACATAATAATTAACAAAAACCAAGCTAAATCACATGCTTAGTCGTCACATTATCTTCAAAGTACTTATTTTTCCACTTAAACCCTCAAACATTTATTAATTAAGCATTTTAACTAATAAAAATCAATACCGATTAACTTTTATAGTTTTTACGATTTAGCCCTTATACCTTAATTAACCATTCAATCGACCAAATTACCAAACCAAAATTTAATATAACCTATATTACAACTCTGTAAATATTTTTTATTAAAGATTTACGGGCTTGGTCTATGGAAATGGGGTCCCGATACCTCATTTTCTAAAATCACTTGACTTTAGGGTGAACCACTTGTACACTAACTAACCAATTAACAAAAATTATCATATCAAAATTCAAAAAGAAACTATAATAAACTTGCAAATATTATTAAATAATATTTATTGACCCAATCATCAGAACACGGAGTTCAGAAACTACCATTTTTGATACCACTGAAAATGGGTTGTTACTAATACCCTAGTCTAAAAGTTGAGTTTGATGGAGGAGATGAGAGCATGAAGTGGTACTGAAACACCCCAAACCCGGCCCACGAGCCTTGACCGGATCTGGTATGTTCCTCAATGTAAACCGGTTCAAAATTCTTTTGTTACTTAGGAAAACCTTGTGTGTTTTGTAAGAAAGATTGGTTTGGGTTGGGCTTGAATTGAAAACAAGTTTATTTTATTAAAAATCTTTTACTTTAGGTGACAAAACGTTTAGGGTTTGTTTTAAAATAAATTTACTTAAACTTTACGTGATAATAATTCGTACATAATAATTAATAGTAAAATAAAGTACTTCAACTATGGCCTTATTACATCAAAATAATTCCCAAAATGTAAAATTTAAAATACTTAAAATATAATAGTCCGAATAAAAATGAATTTCTTGCTGGGCATGGCCATCCCTAAGCTTCTGCCGGCCCGGTCCATCACTGATCGTCACCTGGAAGAAAAAGTTCCCCAACGGGGTGAGTCAAACAGACTCAATGTGTAACCAACACTAAAATTTAATAATTCAGGCCTACATTATCATACATGTTCATATAACAGATAGAAAAAGTGATGCAACCCGAACCCAAACCTATATACCATCCGCTACACATCACCCGTACCAACCTGCACACCGTGGGGACTACTAAGTCAACCCTCCATCCGCTACACACCATCGAAGGCAGTCGCTGCAGTCGACGTGCTCATCGCCCTTATAAAATTCGTGGCATAGCCACCAGATACATATTTTTGTGTCATGAGACACCATATTCAGATATCGTGGTCTTAGGTCACCACATTCAGGTATTGTGGTCTTAGGTCACCACATTCACTTCCCCTTTCACATAACATCCCATATGCCCCATATCATACATATCATGCATATCATGCCTTAATTCACATTCTTATCACTTGTCACATGTTAAAAATAACATATATTCATAATCCTAGTAGGAGTAGGAAACGTACCTGAGTACTTTTGTACCATAGCATGGTACTTAGCCATATTTTCCACATTCGTATAACACACATACATATTTAAATATTGCCATAAAACTTAATAAGAATTAGTGTGGGGTACACACCTGATTCGCTTTAGCAAGTTAACTCCAAATCCCGAAAAGCTTGATCTAATGCCTTAGATCTTAAATCTCTACATTTGATCAATCACTTAATACTTAGTAAAGAGCCATTCGGCCATAAAACCAAATCCTAGTAGGATTAGTACACTTATATGCTTACCTTGCTGTCGAGTTGACTATAGTCAAATCCCGAAACTTCGCAGAGTTTTCCCCTTGCAATCGGCTAGGCACTAAAATCACTTAACTAATTAGTTTTGGCTTTTAAGCGAAATAAGAAATAGATCTTCATACCAAAATAAGCCTTTAGGGATCTAAATCCCGAAATTGCTAATTCCCTTTGATATATGTCGAAATCACCTTAGATAACCGAATCCTGAATGCTCTCCTCTAGAAGTCGGCTTACTCCAAAACAAATCCCGAAATTCCTAAAAGAACCGATTTCATGTTTGAATAAGAGTCAAATCAAATGCCGTATTTCGGCTTTTGTTCTACACATGTCGACAGAGGAGGAATAAAGAGAAATAAAAGAGATTCAGCCATAGCATACTTACCTATCCAAATCGATTTGAGAAGGGATCAAAAGAGATCTCTAACCTGGTTGCTATTCGGCCTAGACTGAGAAGAGATGAGGTAGAAGAATTTCGACAATGGCTTAGGGAGTTAATGAAGATTCGGCTTTAATGAAATTAAAGGAAAATAATTTTGGGGTTCGGCCTTTTAAGAATGTGGAGAGGGAGAGTGTGAAGCTTTATGAGTTTCGGCTATGGTGACTATAGGAAGAAGATGGTTTCGGCTAACAAGGAAGATTGGGAGAGAAGGAAAAGAGGGAAATTCGGCTAGGGAGAAGATGAGAGGCTAAATGAGAAACAAAAAGAAGAAAAAGATGGATACTTCAACTAAGAATTTCGGCTAGCACTCAAACACTAGCCCTTCCTCACTTTTCTCCTCTTATCACCTCATCTAGAAGTAAAATAAAATAAAAGAAATAATCTATCATTTATCTCTTGAAAATAATCTAAAATAAATCATCATTTATCCACCCCTTAGCCGAAATTTTAAGAGAATTTAAACTCCTTCCCTGAGCTCCTTAGTGCCGTCCACCTCTCTGCTCCTTGTAGCAAAATAAAATTCTTTTATTTGCTTCCCATGCGACTCGAACTTAGGCTCCTTCCCCCTTGATTGTGGCGTCACTTACTGGGCTTTAAGTGGTGCCTCCTTGCCACTTTTCCAAGCCCGTTCTTGTGTCAAATTTCTTCTATTAATTTTCTTAAGGCCACCTTGCCTTACTTTCCTCTTTTAACCTTAACATTTCCTTACATTTCCAAGTTTCCAAAAATGTTTACTTTCCCCTTTTAAACTTAACATTTCCTTACATTTCCAAGTTTCCAAAAATGTTCGTAATACATTTATAACACATAAGACATGTCATTCCATATAATTAAATCAAAATGCATAGGCCCATTTTCAGGATGTTACAGTTCTACCCCCTTAAAATAATTTCGTCCTCGAAATTACCTGACTGAAACAAGTGAGGGTATTGCTGTCGCATTGCTTCTTCCGGCTCCCACGAAGCTTCTTCCGATCCATGATTGCGCCATAACACTTTGACCAACGGTACTGATTTCCGTCGTAACACTTTCACATCTCGTTCTAGAATCTGAATCGGCTCCTCCTCATAGGATAAATCTGGCCTTAGCTCCACCTCTTCAACCGGAACTACATGAGATGGGTCTGATCAATATCGACGTAGCATGGACACATGAAATACGTCGTGCATCTGCTTCAACTCCGATGGCAATTCCAACTGATATGCCACTGGTCCAACTCGCTTCAACACTCGATAGGGTCCTATAAACCTTGGGCTTAGCTTCCCTTTCCGACCAAATCTCATCACCTTCTTTCAAGGCGAAACCTTAAGGAATACTTGGTCTCCCACATCAAATTCGATTTCTTTCCGTTTAAGATCTGCGTACGACTTTTGCCTATCAGATGCCTCTTTTAACCGTGCTCGAATTATCTCCACCTTCTCTTTGGATTCTGCCACTAACTCTGGACCCAAAACTCGACGTTCCCCCAACTTAGTCCAACATGTCGGAGTTCGACACCTCCGTCCATACAACGCTTCATACGGTGCCATCCGAATACTAGCTTGATAGCTGTTGTTGTAGGCAAACTCTGCTAAAGGCAAATGCTCCTCCCAACTTCCTCTGAAATCCATCACACAGCCCCTCAACATGTCCTCTAAAACTTGGATTACCTGTTCAGACTGCCCGTTAGACTGTGGTTGAAAAGCCGTAGAAAAATCCAACTTAGTGCCTAAAGCCTGATGTAATGCTTTCCAGAACCGAGAAGTAAACCTTGGGTCCCTATCTGAGACAATCGACACCGGCACTCCATGCAACCTCACAATTTCCGCCACATATAACTTTGCCAACCTCTGCAAAGAATGGTCTACTCTCACCGGAATAAAATGCGCGGACTTTGTCAAACGGTCCACTATTACCCATACCGAGTCCTTCTTAGTAGGCGTACGGGGAAGCCCACTAACGAAGTCCATGGTAATTCTCTCCCACTTCCATTGTGGAATCTTGATTGGCTGAAGCAATCCTGACGGAACTTGGTGTTCAGCCTTGACTTGCTGACACGTTAAACACTTGCCAATGAATTCAGTAACTTCTTTCTTCAGACCAGGCCACCAAAACTGTTCTCTTAAGTCTCTGTACAACTTAGTGCCTCCGGGATGCATAGCATAAGGGCTACTATGCACTTCCCGAAGAATCCTCTATCTTAACTCTTCATCCTTCGGCATACAGACCTTTCCCTTGAGACACAACACTCCTTCGCCATTAATGCCATAATCTTCCAATTCTCCATTTTGTACTTGCTGAAGCTTAACACTTAAATCCTCATCAACCAACTGTCCCTCTTTTACTTCATCCAACCACGTTGGCTTTACTTGCAACTCTGCCAATAGACTTCCATCGTCATATAAACTCAAGTGTGCGAACATCGCCCTTAGATCCGACACAACCTTCCGAATTAGGGCGTCAGCCACTACGTTCGCCTTGCCCGGATGATATTCTATCGAACAATCGTAGTCCTTCAGTAATTCAACCCACCTTCGCTGTCTCAAGTTTAACTCCTTCTGAGTCAACAAATACTTAAGACTCTTGTGGTCTGTGTAGATTACCCACTTTTCTCCATAGAGATAGTGCCTCCACACCTTCAGAGCAAAGACCACTGCTACCAATTCCAAATCATGAGTGGGGTAGTTAATTTCATGTGGCCTTAGCTGTCGAGACGCATACGCGACTACTTTTCCATCTTACATTAGAACACACCCTAATCCCGTATGAGAAGCGTCACAGTATACCACAAAATCCTTTCCTGCCTCCGGCTGAATTAACACTGGAGCTTCAGTCAAAACCCTCTTGAGCTTCTCAAAGCTCTCCTGTTGCTTATCCGTCCATACGAAGGATACTTCCTTCCTTAGCAACTTTGTCAAAGGTGCGGCTATTGACGAGAACCCTTCCACAAACCTTCTGTAGTAACCTGCTAATCCCAAGAACCTACGAATCTCAGCCACGGACCTAGGTGGTTTCCAATCTAACACCGCTTCAATCTTCCTAGGATCCACCCTTATTCCTTCTGCAGACACCACATGCCCTAAAAATGCAACCTCCTTCAGCCAAAATTCACACTTGCTGAATTTGGCATAGAGCTTCTTTTCCCTTAACACTTGTAACACAACCCGAAGATGCTCATCATGCTCCTCTTCAGACTTGGAGTATACCAAGATGTCGTCGATAAACACCACGATGAACCGGTCCAAGTAGGGTTGAAAAACTCGGTTTATCATATCCATGAACGCAGCTGGGGCGTTCGTCAATCCAAACGGCATTACAATAAACTCAAAATGGCCATATCTTGTCCTAAAGGCTGTCTTATGGATATCGGCTTCCTTCACCTTCAACTGATGGTATCTCGGCCTTAAGTCGATCTTTGAAAATACCGCAGCCCCCTTAAGCTGATCGAACAAGTCATCGATCCTTGGCAAAGGATACTTGTTCTTAATGGTCAGCTTATTCAACTGACGATAATCTATGCACATACGCATAGTTCCATCCTTCTTCTTCACAAATAGGACCGGTGCTCCCCACGGAGACACACTGGGTCGGATGAACCCATGATCCAGCAATTCTTGGATTTGAGCCTTGAGCTCAACCAACTCCTTTGGTGCCATTCGATACGGGGCAATTGACACAGGAGCTGTTCCCGGCAGCAAGTCAATTCCAAACTCCACCTCTCTATCTGGGGGTATTCCGGGCAATTCCTCTGGGAACACATCTTCAAAGTCCCTTACCGTTTTAACTCTACTAACTCCCCCTTCTTTTGCGTCCACAGCACTAACGAAGGCCAGAAATGCCTTGCACCCTTTCCTAACCATTTTCTCAGCCTTCAGCGCCGAAACTACATTAGACAGTTAGTTTCTTCTTTCTCCTATCATGATGACCACCTCATCTTCCGGGGTCCTTAACTCCATTCGCTTAGCGGCACAGTCCAACACAGCTTGATGCTCTACTAACCAATCCATACCAAGTATGAGTTCAAACTCCCCAAAGGTAGTTCCATTAAGTCAGCCCGAAAGTTCACTCCCTGAGTCTCTAGAGGTACACTTCGAAAGATCTTATCCACCACTACAGTTTGGCCTAATGGGCTTACTACAGTCATCCGCCTATCAGAGAGTTCAGAGTCGAAGCCTAGTGTCTTGACTACACTACATGCAACATAAGAATGGGTCGAGCCCGCATCAATTAAGGCATAATAAGGCTTGCCACAAATAAGGAACGTACCGGTTATAACGTCCGGTGCGTCTCCATCCTCCCTCCGGCGAACCGCATAAACCAAGCCCGACTACCTTGCCTCAGTATTAGTAGAACCTCTGCCAAGTGTTCCACATCCTCTTCCAGCACCATTACCTCTGCCATTCGGACCACGGCCTCGCTGAGGCTGCTGTCCACCTCTACCAGCCTGATTAACATTCGAAGCCACTGGTCTATTCCCATCCGGCCTCATTGGACAATCATTGATCATATGGTCCTTGGACCCACACCTAAAGCATCCTCCTGTCTTTTTCCAACACTCTCCTAAGTGTTTCTTCCCACATTGATCACAAGTACGATACTGCCCTCCTGTAGCAGCCTGCTGACCTCGCGGCCCATCAACTCTAGGCCTTTTTTGAACGTACCCAGATGATCCTGACGGCCCAAATCCTCTCTTGTGCTTATTCCGGTCAGTGTTCTGCCTTACAGAATCCTTAATCCCTTCAGCTACCTTAGCCTTCTCCACTAATGCGGCAAACTCCCGCTCCTGATGTGGGGCTATCAACAATCTCAGATCATCCCTTAGTCCGTCCTCAAACTGGACACATCGCTCATGTTCTGTTGCCACCACTCCTCGAGCATAACGGCTCAACCTCAGAAACTCAGCTTCATACTCTACCACGGACTTGTTCCCTTGAACCAGCCCCAGAAAAGCCTTCCTTTGCTCATCAGTGTACCGTGTACAGACATGCTTTTTCTGATATGCCGCCTTAACATAATCCCAGGTTAGATCCTCGGCTGTGGCACCATCCCGAACTGTTAACCACCATTGATACGCTTCATCGCGTAGCAGTGCCACCATTCCTTTCAACTTCTCCTCAGGGGTCAGATCGAGTTCATCCATAATGCGCTCGGTTGCCTCCAACCAATATTCAGCCGTACTGGGTGCCACACCAGATACTCCTCGAAACATCTCAGCCCCATTGGCTCGGAGTCGCTCGGGTACAGATTTCCGAGCTCCCATATTTCCACCTGCTCCAGCCACCATTTCCAAAACTTGCAGCACAGCCTGCGACACAGCATCATCCCCCGTCTGAGCTTGCTGCTCAACACCAACAGCTGGGGGTGGTGGTGGCGGTGGTATCTCATTGTCTGATCCTTGACCCGATCTAACGGGTTCCGACACGGTCATTCTGCCTCTACCGCGTCCACGACGACCACGTCCTCTAGAACTCATTTCTAGCTACTGCGCTTTAATCTGATTAAGAAATTTTATGAATTAGCCTTTATTCCACTGATTACCCGCGAAGAAGTTTTATGAAAAGAATTTTAGGAGTGGTTCTTTCGTATTCATACATGCACACAGTCTTTACATTCATACATTCATTAATCAATTATGAACTTTCGTTCATTCAGAGAAATGTTTTAGTTTTCATTATTGTTGTCTTTCCACTACCCAGGGGTATTTTCGTAATTTGCCCTACATGGGTATTTTCGTAATTTTTTTTTCAAAATAAGGTTCCTTGTGGATTTTGTCAATAAGGGTATTTTGGTAATTTTTGAAATCCCGGGGTATTTCAGAAATTTTTGAAATTACAGGGGTATTTTGGTAATTAACCAGGGTAAATTTGTAAATCTTAATAAATCAAGGGTATTTCAAAATTTGCAAAACTTGAGGGTTCTTTTTGAGAATTTGTTTTCCAAATCGGTGATGTTGCAAAAATTTTGAAAAACAGGGTCATTTTGGTAATTGTGTCAAACCAGGGGTAATTTCAGAAATTTTCCAAATCGGGATATTTTGGACTTTTGCAAAATAGAGGTTTGGGGATACTTTTACAAAGTAAGGAAATTTCATTGAAATCGAGGGTGATATGGAAATTTTAATACCAAGGGTAATTTAGTAATTTTGCAAATAGGGGTATTTTAGTAATTTTCATAAATCAAGAATATTTCGGAAAATTTTATAGAATCATGTTTGCAAATCAAAAGGGTAATTTTTAAAAGTTTTAAAACTAGGGTTTCCATAAAAATTGCGGCTGGTCCCTTTCGGGTTTTAGTTAGGGGTTTAGCCTATGAATAAGTCCTCTTGGTTAGGGTGAACCGAAGCTACGCACCAGGTAGGATTCGAGTGGAGAGGAGGTGAGTCACATGGACTGCTTAAATACCAAGCTCCCACCGAATACCAATCCTAGACATGCGCACAATGGTTGCCACACCCTAACTCGGCGACTTAGACACATATTTGTTTAATTAGGCATTTAAGTCTTATGTAATTGTTGGGGTAAACTAGTCCTAGGGTTCCAAATACTTATCATACTACTCTACGTGCCATTCCAGTTCTACCCTTCTACAGATCACAATATAAATCACACAGAGGTTAGGGGTACTTACCTGGTGGACTGCGGGTCGGAGACTTAGGTGCCATGCCAGAAAACCTACTTAAAAACTTTCTCAAAATTCATTTGGGCCTTAATTTTAAAACATTGTGGGCTTTAAACCCCAGGCCGAGAGTTTAAAACTGGGCTCTGATACCAAGCAAAGACACCCCAAACCCGGCCCACGAGCCTTGACCGGATCTGGTATGTTCCTCAATGTAAACCGGTTCAAAATTCTTTTGTTACTTAGGAAAACCTTGTGTGTTTTGTAAGAAAGATTGGTTTGGGTTGGGCTTGAATTGAAAACAAGTTTATTTTATTAAAAATCTTTTACTTTAGGTGACAAAACGTTTAGGGTTTGTTTTAAAATAAATTTACTTAAACTTTACGTGATAATAATTCGTACATAATAATTAAGAGTAAAATAAAGTACTTCAACTATGGCCTTATTACATCAAAATAATTCCCAAAATGTAAAATTCAAAATACTTAAAATAAAATAGTCCGAATAAAAATGAATTTCTTGCTGAGCATGGCCATCCCTAAGCTTCTGTCGGCCTGGTCCATCACTGATCGTCACTTGGAAGAAAAAGTTCCCCAACGGGGTGAGTCAAACAGACTCAAAGTGTAACCAACACTAAAATTTAATAATCCAGGCATACATTATCATACATGTTCATATAACAGATAGAAAAAGTGATGCAACCCGAACCCAAACCTATATACCATCCGCTACACATCACCCGTACCAACCTGCACACCGTGGGGACTACTAAGTCAACCCTCCATCTGCTAAACACCATCGAAGGCAGTCGCTGCAGTCGACGTGCTCATCGCCCTTATAAAATTCGTGGCATAGCCATCAGATACATATTTTTGTGTCATGAGACACCATATTCAGATATCGTGGTCTTAGGTCACCACATTCAGGTATTGTGGTCTTAGGTCACCACATTCAGATATCGTGGTCTTAGGTCACCACATTCACTTCCCCTTTCACATAACATCCCATATGCCCCATATCATACATATCATGCATATCATGCCTTAATTCACATTCTTATCACTTGTCACATGTTAAAAATAACATATATTCATAATCCTAGTAGGAGTAGGAAACGTACCTGAGTACTTTTGTACCATAGCATGGTACTTAGCCATATTTTCCACATTCGTATAACACACATACATATTTAAATATTGCCATAAAACTTATTAAGAATTAGTGTGGGGTACACACCTGATTCGCTTTAGCAAGTTCACTCCAAATCCCGAAAAGCTTGATCTAATGCCTTAGATCTTAAATCTCTACATTTGATCAATCACTTAATACTTAGTAAAGAGCCATTCGGCCATAAAACCAAATCCTAGTAGGATTAGTACACTTATATGCTTACCTTGCTGTCGAATTGACTATAGTCAAATCCCGAAACTTCGCAGAGTTCTCCCCTTGCAATCGGCTAGGCACTAAAATCACTTAACTAATCAGTTTCGGCTTTTAAGCGAAATAAGAAATAGATCTTCATACCAAAATAAGCCTTGGCCGAATATTCATGTACACTTACTTTAGGGATCTAAATCCCGAAATTGCTAATTCCCTTTGATATATGTCGAAATCACCTTAGATAACCGAATCCTGAATGCTCTCCTCTAGAAGTCGGCTTAGTCCAAAACAAATCCCGAAATTCCTAAAAGAACCGATTTCATGTTTGAATAAGAGTCAAATCAAATGCCGTATTTCAGCTTTTGTTCTACACATGTCGACAGAGGAGGAATAAAGAGAAATAAAAGAGATTCGGCCATAGCATACTTACCTATCCAAACCGATTTGAGAAGGGATCAAAAGAGATCTCTAACCTGGTTGCTATTCGACCTAGACTGAGAAGAGATAAGGTAGAAAAATTTCGACAATGGCTTAGGGAGTTAATGAAGATTCGACTTTAATGAAATTAAAGGAAAATAATTTTGGGGTTCGGCCTTTTAAGAATGTGGAGAGGGAGAGTGTGAAGCTTTATGAGTTTCGGCTATGGTGACTATAGGAAGAAGATGGTTTCGGCTAACAAGGAAGATTGGGAGAGAAGGAAAAGAGGGAAATTCGGCTAGGGAGAAGATGAGAGGCTAAATGAGAAACAAAAAGAAGAAAAAGATGGATACTTCAACTAAGAATTTCGGCTAGCACTCAAACACTAGCCCTTCCTCACTTTTCTCCTCTTATCACCTCATCTAGAAATAAAATAAAATAAAATAAATAATCTATCATTTATCTCTTGAAAATAATCTAAAATAAATCATCATTTATCCACCCCTTAACCGAAATTTTAAGAGAATTTAAACTCCTCCCCTGAGTTCCTTAGTGCCGTCCACCTCTCTGCTCCTTGTAGCAAAATAAAATTCTTTTATTTGCTTCCCATGCGACTCGAACTTAGGCTCCTTCCCCCTTGATTGTGGCGTCACTTACTGGGCTTTAAGTGGTGCCTCCTTGCCACTTTTCCAAGCCCGTTCTTGTGTCAAATTTCTTCTATTAATTTTCTTAAGGCCACCTTGCCTTAGTTTCCTCTTTTAACCTTAACATTTCCTTGCTTTTCCAAGTTTCCAAAAATGTTTACTTTCCCCTTTTAAACTTAACATTTCCTTACATTTTCAAGTTTCCAAAAATGTTCGTAATACATTTATAACACATAAGACATGTCATTCCATATAATTAAATCAAAATGCATAGGCCCATTTTCAGGATGTTACAGGTTCTCCAAGTACTTTACCAAAAAACTCAAGGTGAAACACCTGAAACCCGGCCCACGAGCCTCGACCAGATCTGGTATGTTCCCCGAGAAAAATGATTCAAACTTGTTTATTTCTTTGGAAAACTTTAAGTGATTTTAGAGAAAAATTTGATTTGGGTTCAAGTTGAAAACATCGTTACTTTCAAAGATTTCGTTTTGTTAAAACTTTATTGATATATTTCAAAACTATAAGTTACCGACAAAAGTCGAGTCGTTAGAGTTTACTATTTAAATTGAAAATCATTTGTATTTCGGTGTCAAAACGTTTGAAGGTTTATTTTAAAGAAAAGTTGCTTAAACTTTAATTTGATAAATACTCATACCATAATAAAATAGCTAAAATGCAGGCATAAACAGTTCATACTAGTGGCCTTATTACATCAAAACAAAACCCAAAATAAATTCAAAGTACTTAAAATAAAAAGTCCAAATAAATTAATCTCGTGCTGAGCATGGCCACCACTAAGCTCCTGCCGACCCGGTCCATCTACTGAGTGTCACCTGAAAAGATTTCCCACAACGGGGTGAGTCAAACAGACTCAGTGTGTATAACCACCAACAACAAGTCCCAACAGTTTATGGCATATCAAATCATACATATACATATAGCACATATAAATGATTATGCATACCCAAAACCCAACCTAGATAACCATCCGCTACACATCACCCGTACCAACCATCACACCGTGGGGACTACTAAGTCAACCCTCCATCCGCTACACACCATCGAAGGCAGTCGCTGCAGTCGACTGGCACATCGCCGTTATAAATTCGTGGCATAGCCACCAGATAATATTTTATGACGTAAGTCACCACATTCAGATTTTGTGACATAAGTCACCACATTCAGATATTATGGTATAAAACCACCAGATCACTTCCCCTTTAACATATCACCCGTATGCCCATGTCATACAAATCATGCAAAGACTATACCCTATTCTTAATTCCACATTCTTATCAATATTCACATATGTGTCATAATAGGTATTCGTAACACTATTAACATAGCTTTAGAGAATAACGTACCTGAATATGCCATACCATTGAATGGTATCTTAAGCCATATCTTTCACATTCTTATTCATACATATAATAACTTAAACCGTAAATCGATTAAGAATTAGTGTGGGGTACACACATGATTTACTTAGCGAGTTCACTGAAATCCCGAAAATCCCGATCTAATCCTCTAGATCTCAAGTTCCTACAATCGGCCAACACTAAACATTTTAGCTAAAGGCCATTCGGCGAAATGACCAAATCCCGAAGGATTTATCGCAACCAAAGTCTTACCTTGTTGCCGATTTGATTACTAATCAAATCCCGAAGACTTTGCGATGACTCTTCTTGCAATCGGCTAGCACTAAATCACTTCGCAGGATAGTTTTCGGCTTTTGAATGAATAAGAAACAGATATAAGTCACTAAATAGGGCCTTGGCCGAATATCACATGCACTTACCTTGTGGATCTAAATCCCGAAAATAGTCACTTGGCCCTGGTCTCTGTCGAAATCCCTATATACCACATGTTAGATTCGGCTTAACCTTAAACCCATGAAAGTGGCCCATGGCCGAATGCTACATATCACTTACCTTGGTCACTTCAAATCCCAAAAGACTCCTTCACACTAGCTACAACCAAAACACGAGATTATGGCTTAATACACATTCGGCCATCCTTAGAAATCAAGGCTTAACTATTGATTTCGGCACTCCAATGGAAAGAAACCCATAACCGATTGCTAGAAGAGGAATACTTACCACTACACGTTGCTTGAAGAGACTACAAGAGAGTGGTCGACAACACCTTCCTTGGGGATTCGGCTTCCAAGAAAATAAGAGAAAGAGAGAGCACAGGGTTCGGCTATGGCTCTCAAAGAGTTATGAAATATTCGGCTGTTGCTTGAGTTTGCAAAGGAAGAAGAAGGTTGATGATGGAGATTCGGCTAGAACACAGGGTATTTCAGCTTTGAAAAAAATAAAAGAGAAGAGAGGAGATTTGCTAGAGAATTCGGCAGAGGCACAAAAGAAAGAATAATGGCCTTACCCTCCTTCCTTGGCCGAAAATACCACCTAAGGAGCCCCTCAATCGGCCAACTCTCCTTCCTCCTATCCAATCCCCTATTTTCTCTCCTCTTTACCCATTTAAAATTTATAGAAATAATCCCACATTTATCTCTTCTTCATCTATTCAAATAATCCAAAAATAAAACACCAATTATCTACTACCTTAGCCGAAATTATTAAAAGAATTTAATCCCAACTTAAGCTCATCCCTTTAGTGTCTTAGTGCCGTCCACTACTGCCCATTTCTGCTGCAAAAATACAACTCCTTTTTGCTTCCCTTGTGACTCGAACCCAAGCCCTTTCCCCTTGATTGTGGTGTCACTTACTAGGCCTTAAGTGGCGCCTTGCAGCCACTTTAACAAGCCCAATTTCATGTCCAAATTTCCCTACTAATTTTCTTAAGGCCTTATCAGACTTAGCTTCCTCTTTTAAACTAAAAATCGAATAATTTCTAAGGCACTTACCTACACTCTAAGGTTCACAAGATTCGTAATGCACATTCACAACACACATAGGCATGCTATTTCATACTTTTCAGCAAAAATGCACAAGCCCTAATTCCCGGATATTACAGTTCTACCCCCTTAAAATAATTTCGTCCTCGAAATTACCTGGCAAAAATAAGTGAGGGTATTGCTGTCGCATTGCTTCTTCCGGCTCCCAAGAAGCTTCTTCCGATCCATGGTTACGCCATAACACTTTGACTAGAGGAACTGACTTCCTCCGTAACACTTTCACATCTCGCTCCAGAATCTGAATCGGCTCTTCCTGTAACACCCCTTACCCGAGACCGTTGCCGGAGTCGAGCACGAGGCATTACTAGACTTAACTTACTAGTTCTGGGCATAAAAATTGAAACTGTCCGTCTGCGTCATGTTCACTAAATTAATTATAACTCGAGCTACAAAACTTGAAATCTAGATCCGTAAATTTTCCCTGAAACTAGACTCATATATATTCTTACTATAATTTTTCCAGAATTTTTGGTGTGGCCAATTAGTACATTTTATTAGTTAAAGTCTCCCCTATTACACAGTTTGACAGTTCTGACCTCTCTTCACTAAAAATCAATTATCTCATAATATAAAACTCGTTTTCCTACACCGTTTTCTTTATATGAAAATAGACTCAATAATCTTTAATTCTATATCTCATGCACAACCTAATTCGATTTCTACGATATTTGGTGATTTTTCAAAATCACGTCACTGCTGCTGTCCAACTATTCCCCTGCATATAATTACATAATTTCTTTAAAATAATTATCAACTAGACATTTCATAACATCCACAACCATGTTCTTAATTAACCATTTTAATGGCTAATCATTACCAAACATTTACAAGTCCATAATAAGCCATATCATAAGGTCACACACATAAAATGGCTAAGTCCCTATACATGCCATAACTTAAAACGTTCGAGTCACAAAATACCAATATAATCCTTTGATAGTGTGTACGATCTCCGACGTCCTTTCGATCCCCGAGTTGGCTTGCAATACTATAAAAAAAATTAAAGAATGGGAGTAAGCATAAAGCTTAGTAAGTTTACATGTAAATAGATGACAACATTCTTAATAAATTAACTTACTCTTTTCTTATCAAGATCATTTAAGCTTTTAACTCAATATACTCAAACTTGTATTCTTACCTTGCCTTTTTAACATGAATTTATCTTACCTTTACTTTTTAGCTCGAACTTGTCTTAACTTACCTTTTTAGCTTGAACTTGTCTTACCTTTACCTTGGTATACTCTTTGAATTTTCCCGTTGAACCACTTTGGAATACTAAGGATACGCGGGTACCTTTCCTTATGAAACTTAATCATTGCCATGTCTTGACATGGTCTTACGTGGTATCCTTGCCTTGTGAACTCACCAATGCCATGCCTTGGCATGGTCTTACATGGGACGTTTGCCTTATAAATTCACCAATGCCATGCCTTGGCATGGTCTTACATGGGACCTTTGCCTTATAGTAACTTATCAATGCCATGTCTTGATATGGTCTTACATGATTTCCTTAAACCCTAATGTCATGACATTTGTATCCTACACATTCCTAAGGTTCAACCGGAACTTTCTGAGATAACTTTTCCGTCAATTCATACTTGAGTCTTCAAATAATAAATTTATAGAATAAATATGTAAATGCTGAAATTTCATAATATTAAATGTAAAATAACAGAATATTGCATTTATTTACTGCAAACTTACCTCGAAATAAAATCGATAAACTATATCGATTTAATCCTCTATCTTTTTCTTTCCCCGATCTAACTCTGGATTTCGTTCTTCTTGATCTATAATAGCAAATTTAGCTTATTTAATACTCATATTTATCAAAACAGTCCTTAACTCTAATTTTGGCAAAATTACAATTTTGCCCCTAAACTTTTACATATTTACGATTTTGCCCCTAGGCTCGAAAATTAAACTTCAGCCCTTATTCTTATGTTTTCTAACATGCTGAACATTTTTCCCTTCTATAGCAACTTCAAATTCTTACTATAACACATACTTATGAACAATAACAACTTTTACTAGTTAGCTCGTTTTTACCGAAAATCACTTAATAAAAATCATTCCTCTACTCATAAACATGCAAAATCTACCATCAATCATCAAAAATCACAAGTTCTCAACAATGGAATAATTCAAAATATTCACCAAAATCAAAAATTCAAGCATGGGTTTTGTAGATCTCATAACAACGATCTCAAAAACGTAAAAATTATTAAAAACCGAACAAAAACGGGCTTACCAATAAGCTAAGAAGCTTGGCCAAATTTTGAAGCTTCCATGGCTGTTCATCTTTCTCATTTTCATTGAAGAAGATGAACACCCACCCACTATCTCTTTATTTCTTTTATTAAAACATTAATATATAATATAAAATTTCTACTAATATTTTTTTAATATAAAAAAAACACATAAATGCATTTCATCATTCATTGCCGTCCACTACTTTTTATTATTGGAAAAATTGCAACATAAAACCTCCATATTAAAAGAACATCCACTATCTGGCCCTTCTAAAAATAACCACTAAATTTTCATTTTACGCGATTAAGCCCTTTTATTAAATTAAGCACCCAAACAATAAAATTGAATCACGAAAATTTCACACGTAATAATTCACACATTATAAGCACTGAAAATAGTATTAAAATATTTTACTGACTCGGATTTGTGGTTTCGCAACCACTATTCCGTTTAGGCCCTATTTCGGGATGTTACATTTCTCCCCCCTTTAGGGATTTTCGTCCCCGAAAATCTTACCTGTAAAGAGATTTGGGTACTGTTTTCGCATAGTCTCTTCGGGCTCCCATGTAGCCTCTTCTATTCCATGCCTATTCCATAATACTTTCACAAGTGCAATACTTTTATTCCTTAATTGCTTAACCTCTCCGGCTAGAATTTTTATTGGTTCCTCCCCGTAAGTCATATCTGGCTGAATCTCAACCTCTGTTTGTGAAATCACATGCGACGGATCTGAACGATAACGACGTAGCATAGACACATGAAACACATTATGAATCTTCTCTAACTGAGTTGGCAAAGCCAAACGATATGCCAATGGCCCAACTCTCTCGATCACCTCAAACGGTCCAATAAAACGGGGACTTAATTTGCCTTTCTTGCCAAATCTGAGAACTTTCTTCCACGGGGATACTTTCAAGAATACCCTATCACCAACTTGAAATTCAATGTCTTTTCTTTTCAAATCTGCATAGGATTTCTGTCTATCTGAAGCTGCTTTCAAGCAATCTCTGATGACTTTTACTTTTTCTTCTGTTTCTTTGACTAGATCAACCCCGTAAATTTGATTTTCCTTAAGCTCTGTCCAATACAAAGGTGTGCGACATTTACGTCCATACAAAGCTTCATAAGGTGCCATCTTCAAACTCGATTGATAACTATTATTATAGGCAAACTCTACTAACGGTAAATATTTCTCCCAACTACTTTGAAATTCCAATACACAACATCTAAGCATATCCTCAAGTACCTGAATAACTCTCTCTGATTGACCATCAGTCTGAGGATGGAAAGCTGTACTAAAACTCAACTTTGTACCTAAAGCTTCCTGCAATTTCTTCCAAAATAGTGAGGTAAATCTCGGATCCCTATCTGAGATAATCGATAACGGTACTCCATGTAGTCTCACAATCTCTGTAATATATAACTCGGCCAACTTGTCAAGTGAATAATCCATACGAACTGGGATAAAATGAGCCGACTTTGTTAACTTATCAATCACAACCCATACTGCATCTTTCTTTCTCGGTGTCGAAGGCAATCCTGTCACAAAATCCATAGTAACTCGATCCCATTTCCACTTGGGAACTAATACAGGCTGCAATAAACCTGAAGGTACCTGATGTTCGGCCTTTACCTGCTGACAGATCAAGCATCTAGAAACAAACTCTGATATATCTCTTTTCATTCCTGTCCACCAATACATTTTCTTCAAATCATTATACATCTTTGTACTGCCTGGGTGAATAGACAAAGAACTGCTATGTGCTTCCTATAAGATTTTCTTAATAAGCTCATCATTCTTTGGTACACATACTCTGTCTCTGAACAACAAACAACCGTCAGAACCGATCTGAAAATCAGACTCTACACCTGACTCGCACTGAACTCTTTTGGCTTGCAACTCACTGTCATCCTTCTGAGCTTCACAAATTTCTTCAAGAAACGTCGATTTAACTCTCAACTCAGCTAAGATAGAACCATCATCTGATAATGCCAAACTAGTGTGCAAAGCTCTCAATGCAAATAAAGATTTTCTACTCAAAGCATCAGCAACAACATTTGCCTTACCCGGGTGATAATCGATCACTAGCTCATAATCTTTAATCAACTCTAGCCATCTTCTTTGCCTTAAGTTCAGATCTTTCTGAGTCATCAAGTATTTCAAACTTTTATGATCAGTGAATATTCGGCATTTCTCCCCATATAAGTGATGTCTCTAGATTTTCAATGCAAATACAATAGCAGCTAGCTCTAAATCATGTGTCGGATAGTTTTTCTCATGTAGCTTTAACTGTCTAGAGGCATAAGCAATTACCCTTCCTTCCTACATAAGTACACAGCCTAGTCCATTCAAGGATGCATCACTGTAAATCACAAACTCTTTACCCGGTTCTGGTTGTACTAAAACAGGAGCTTCAGTCAACAATGCCTTTAACTTGTCGAAACTCTGCTGACACTTCTCAGTCCATTCAAACTTGACATCTTTTTGTAGCAATCTTGTCAATGGAGTAGCTATCATGGAAAATCCCTCTACAAATCGTCTATAATAACCGGCAAGACCAAGAAAACTTCTGACCTCTGATACATTCCTGGGAGGCTTCCAATCAACAATGGCTGAAATCTTATTCGGATCAACTTTAATACCTTCACCTGAGACAACGTGTCCAAGAAAACAAACTTCCCGTAACCAGAACTCACTTTTGCTAAATTTGGCATAAAGCTGATTATCTCTTAAAATCTGTAAAATTGTTCTCAAATGCTCTGCATGCTCAGTCTCATCATGAGAATAAATCAAAATGTCATCAATGAACACGACTACAAACTTGTCCAAATAAGGTCTAAAAATTCAGTTCATTAAATCCATGAAAATAGCAGGAGCATTAGTTAAGCTAAATGGCATCACAAGAAACTCATAGTGACCATACCTAGTTCGAAAAGCTGTCTTTGGAACATCTGACTCTTTAACTCGCAACTGATAGTATCCGGATCTCAAATCTATCTTAGAGAACACAGTGGCTCCCTTCAATTGATCAAACAAATCATCTATTCTAGGTAATGGATATTTGTTCTTGATGGTTACCTTGTTAAGCTGTCGATAGTCTATGCACAATCTCATGGAACCGTCCTTCTTTTTCACAAATAATACTGGTGCACCCCATGGTGAATAACTAGGTCTTACAAAGCCTTTATCAGTTAATTCCTGTAGCTGAGCTTTTAATTCTTTTAATTCTATTGAAGCCATTCTATAAGGAGCAATAGAAATAGGTGTGGTACCTGGAATCAATTCAATACCAAACTCAACTTCTCTGATAGGAGGCAAACCTGGTAGTTCTTCCAGAAACACATCAGGGAACTCATTTACCACAGGCACTGATTCAATTTCCAACTCTGGATCTTTAGTATTCAACACAAAAGAAAGATAAGTTTCACATCCTTTCCTTAAACATTTCTGAGCAGACATAACAGAAATCATGGAAATTAAACTATTTGACTCATCTGAATTAACCCGAAGGAACTCACCATTTTCACATTTCAACTCAATGAATCTTTTTCCACAATTCACTATCACATCATGTGCAGTTAACCAATCCATACCAAGAATCACATCAAACTCATCAAATGGCAATAGCATGACATCAGCCGGAAAACAGTAACCTCTAATCATCAAAGGACATTTTTTACATACTTTGTTTACTAACACATGCTGACCTAATGGGTTCGATACTTTAATCACAAATTCTGTAAACTCTATGGGCATGTTCATACTAGGCATTAATTTCATGCAAACATAGGAATGGGTTGACCCCGGATCAATCAAAGCAATAACATTAACATTATGAAGAGAAAATGTACCCGTAATTACGTCGGGGGAAGATGCCACTTCACGAGCACGGGTAGCATAAGTCCTTGTGGGTGCTCTAACATCTGATCTTGTTGCTGTATCTCTAAATGTACCTCTACCTGTCCCTACTCCTGAATTTCTCTGAGATCTGCCTCTAACGGGGGCATTACCTGATCTTGCACTCGGTATTACTTCTTTTTTAACCATCTCGGGACACTCCCGAATGAAATGATCCGGTGCACCACATCAGAAACAACCAGTCTTAGTTGCTCGACATTGACCTGGATGACGTCGATCACATTGAGGACACTCGGGTCTATCAGGTTGAATACTGCCAACACTCGCAATCGAAGTGGTTTGAGCTTTTGAATCTATAAATCTTCCACCTCTGTTTCGGCTAGAATACCCGGTTGAAAAATTAGGTCTCGTAGAAAACTCTCTAGGTCTCTTGGATGTAGACTGAAATGACTTGCTCATCTGTCTTTTTTTCGTGTCTTGCATCTCAATTTCAGCTTTACCCTTTCTTTTTAACAACTCTTCTGCCTTACAGGCTCGTTCAACCAAAACAACAAACTCTTTTATCTCTAAAACACCAACTGACAGTCGGATATCATCATTGAGCCCATCCTCAAATCTTTTGCACATGATAGCCTCTGTAGACACACACTCTCGAGCATAATTGCTGAGTCGGATAAATTCACGTTCATAGTCAATCACAGTCATCTTACCCTGTTTTAACTCAAGGAACTCTTTTCTTTTCTGGTCAATAAACCTCTGACTAATGTACTTCTTACGGAACTCCTCTTGAAAGAAATCCCAAGTAACTCTTTCTTTCGGTACTACTGACACAAGTGTCTTCCACCACTGGTAGGCCGAATCTCTAAGGAGTGACACCACGCATTTAATACATTCTTCCGGTGTGCAGGATAACTCATCAAAGACTCTGATAGTGTTCTCGAGCCAAAATTCAGCTTTCTCTGCATCATCATCTTTGGTAGCCCGAAACTCTTCAGCCCCTTGTTTTCTAATCTTGTCCACGAGTGGTTTCTCTCTTCTAACTGTATTTATAACTGGGGGAGCTATGTGGGTGGTCTGTGGCTCATGAGGGGGTGGAGGTCTAACGGCCGGGTTCGTACGAACGAACTCAGCAAACCATTCATTCATAGCTTGGAAGAAGGCTTCTCGAGCCCCTCCTCCCTGACTAACTGTAACGGGCCTTTCACGACTATCTGGTGACACCGTCCCTTTAGTGGGAGCGGGCGCATTACTCTCTACATCATCTGCACCATCTCGTTCGGGATCCCTAACTATAAAAAAAAATTTTAAATCGTCAAGAGTCGTCACACTATCAAAATATAAGTATGGCATGTATAGATAGACTCTTACTCATACTAAATATTCCGAGAATCGACTAAACTCTTGCTCTGATACCAATAAATGTAACACCCCTTACCCGAGACCGTTGCCGGAGTCGAGCACGAGGCATTACTAGACTTAACTTACTAGTTCTGGGCATAAAAATTGAAACTGTCCGTCTACGTCATGTTCACTAAATTAATTATAACTCGAGTTACAAAACTTGAAATCTAGACCCGTAAATTTTCCCTGAAACTAGACTCATATATATTCTTACTATAATTTTTCCAGAATTTTTGGTGTGGCCAATTAGTACAGTTTATTAGTTAAAGTCTCCCCTATTACACAGTTTAACAGTTCTGACCTCTCTTCACTAAAAATCAATTATCTCATAATATACAACTCGTTTTCCTACACCGTTTTCTTTATATGAAAATAGACTCAATAAGCTTTAATTCTATATCTCATTCATAACCTAATTCAATTTCTACTATTTTTGGTGATTTTTCAAAATCACGTCACTGCTGCTGTCCAACTATTCCCCTGCATATAATTACATAATTTCTTTAAAATAATTATCAACTAGACATTTCATAACATCCACAACCATGTTCTTAATTAACCATTTTAATGGCTAATCATTACCAAACATTTACAAGTCCATAATAAGCCATATCATAAGGTCACACACATAAAATGGCTAAGTCCCTATACATGCCATAACTTAAAACGTTCGAGTCACAAAATACCAATATAATCCTTTGATAGTGTGTACGATCTCCGACGTCCTTTCGATCCCCGAGTTGGCTTGCAATACTATAAAAAAAATAAAGAATGGGAGTAAGCATAAAGCTTAGTAAGTTTACATGTAAATAGATGACAACATTCTTAATGAATTAACTTATTCTTTTCTTATCAAGATCATTTAAGCTTTTAACTCAATATACTCAAACTTGTATTCTTACCTTGCCTTTTTAACATGAATTTATCTTACCTTACCTTTTTAACATGAATTTATCTTACCTTACCTTTTTAACATGAATTTATCTTACCTTTACTTTTTAGCTTGAACTTGTCTTAACTTACCTTTTTAGCTTGAACTTGTCTTACCTTTACCTTGGTATACTCTTTGAATTTTCCCATTGAACCACTTTAGAATACTAAGGATACGCGGGTACCTTTCCTTATGAAACTTAATCATTGCCATTTCTTGACATGGTCTTACGTGGTATCCTTGCCTTGTGAACTCACCAATGCCATGCCTTGGCATGGTCTTACATGGGACCTTTGCCTTATAAATTCACCAATGCCATGCCTTGGCATGGTCTTACATGGGACCTTTGCCTTATAGTAACTTATCAATGCCATGTCTTGACATGGTCTTACATGATTTCCTTAAACCCTAATGTCATGACATTTGTATCCTACACATTCCTAAGGTTCAACCGGAACTTTCTGAGATAACTTTTTCGTCAATTCATACTTGAGTCTTCAAATAATAAATTTACAGAATAAATGTGTAAATGCTGAAATTTCATAATATTAAATGTAAAATAACAGAATATTGCATTTATTTACTGCAAACTTACCTCGAAATAAAATCGATAAACTATATCGATTTAATCCTCTATCTTTTTCTTTCCCCGATCTAACTCTGGATTTCGTTCTTCTTGATCTATAATAGCAAATTTAGCTTATTTAATACTCATATTTATCAAAACAGTCCTTAACTCTAATTTTGGCAAAATTACAATTTTGCCCCTAAACTTTTACATATTTACGATTTTGCCCCTAGGCTCGAAAATTAAACTTCAGCCCTTATTCTTATGTTTTCTAACATGCTGAACATTTTTCCCTTCTATAGCAACTTCAAATTCTTACTATAACACATACTTATGAACAATAACAACTTTTACTAATTAGCTCGTTTTTACCGAAAATCACTTAATAAAAATTATTCCTCTACTCATAAACATGCAAAATCTACCATCAATCATCAAAAATCACAAGTTCTCAACAATGGCATAATTCAAAATATTCACCAAAATCAAAAATTCAAGCATGGGTTTTGTAGATCTCATAACAACGATCTCAAAAACGTAAAAATTATTAAAAACCGAACAAAAACGGGCTTACCAATAAGCTAAGAAGCTTGGCCAAATTTTGAAGCTTCCATGGCTGTTCATCTTTCTCATTTTCGTTGAAGAAGATGAACACCCACCCACTATCTCTTTATTTCTTTTATTAAAACATTAATATATAATATAAAATTTCTACTAATATTTTTTTAATATAAAAAAAAACACATAAATGCATTTCATCATTCATTGTCGTCCACTACTTTTTATTATTGGAAAAATTGCAACATAAAACCTCCATATTAAAAGAACATCCACTATCTGGCCCTTCTAAAAATAACCACTAAATTTTCATTTTACGCGATTAAGCCCTTTTATTAAATTAAGCACCCAAACAATAAAATTAAATCACGAAAATTTCACACATAATAATTCACACATGATAAGCACTGAAAATAGTATTAAAATATTTTACTGACTCGGATTTGTGGTTTCGCAACCACTATTCCGTTTAGGCCCTATTTCGGGATGTTACACTTCCTCGTAGGACAAATCTGGCCTTAGCTCCACCTCTTCAACCGGTACTACATGAGATGGATCCGATCGATAACGACGTAGCATGGAAACATGGAATACGTCGTGCATCTGCTTCAACTCCGGTGGCAACTCTAACTGGTATGCCACAGGTCCAACTCGCTTCAATACCCGATAAGGTCCTATAAACCTTGGACTCAACTTCCCTTTGCGACCAAATCTCATTACCTTCTTCCAAGGCGACACTTTAAGAAACACTTGATCTCCCACATCAAATTCTATTTCCTTTCGCTTGAGATCCGCGTACGACTTCTGTCTATCCGATGCTTCCTTCAACCGAGCTCGAATCACACTAACCTTCTCTTCAGATTCCGCCACAAACTCTGGACCCAAAACTCGACGTTCCCCTAACTCCGTCCAACACGTAGGAGTGCGACACTTCCGGCCATACAGCGCTTCATACGGTGCCATCCGAATACTAGCTTGATAGTTGTTGTTGTATGCAAATTCCGCCAAAGGCAAATATTCTTCCCAACTTCCTCTGAAGTCTATCACACATCCTCTCAGCATATCCTCTAACACTTGGATTACTCGTTCAGACTGACCGTCCGACTGTGGATGAAAAGCCGTATTGAAGTCCAATCTGGTGCCTAAAGCTTGATGTAGTGCTTTCCAGAACCGAGAAGTAAACCTTGGGTCCCTATCTGAAATGATTGATACCGGAACTCCATGCAACCTTACAATTTCTGCCACATACAGCCTCGCCAACTTCTGCAAGGAATAATCAACCCGCACTGAATGAAATGCGCGGACTTTGCCAACCGATCCACTATCACCCATACCGAGTCCTTCTTAGTAGGCGTAAGGGGAAGCCCACTAACGAAGTCCATGGTGATTCTCTCCCACTTCCACTGCGGAATCTTTATTGGCTGAAGCAATCCTGACGGAACTTGGTGTTCAGCCTTAACTTACTGACACGTTAAGCACTTCCCTACGAATTCGGTAACTTCCTTCTTAAGACCAGGCCACCAAAACTGTTCCCTTAGATCTCGGTATAACTTACTTCCTCCAGGATGCATAGCATAAGGGCTACTATGCGATTCCTGAAGAATCCTCTGCCTCAACTCCTCATTTTTAGGCATACAGACCTTACCCTTGAAACACAAAACTCCCTCGTCATTAATACTATAATCTTCCAACTCCACACTCTGCACTTGCCGTAACTTAGCACTTAGATCATCATCAACCAACTGTCCCTCTTTCACTTCATTCAACCACGTCGGCTTAACTTGCAACTCCACCAACAAACTTCCGTCGTCATACAAGCAAAGATGTGCAAACATCGCCCTCAGATCCGACACAACCTTTCTACTTAAGGCGTCTGCCACTACATTTGCCTTGGCCGGATGATACTCTATGGAACAATCGTAGTCCTTCAGTAACTCTACCCACCTACGCTGTCTCAGGTTCAACTCCCTCTGAGTTAACAGATACTTAAGGCTCTTGTGGTCTGTGTAGATCACTGACTTTTCTCCATAAAGATAGTGCCTCCACACCTTAAGAGCAAAGACCACCGCCGCCAATTCCAAGTCATGCGTCGGATAATTAACCTCATGTGGCCTCAATTGCCGAGACGCATAAGCGACTACTTTCCCATCTTGCATCAGAACACATCCTAACCCTGTGTGAGAAGCATCACAGTACACCACAAAATCCTTTCCTGCCTCCGGCTGAATTAAAACCTGAGCTTCAGTCAAAACCGTCTTAAGCTTCTCAAAACTCTCCTGTTGCTTTTCTGTCCATACGAAAGGTACTTCCTTTCTCAACAACTTCGTCAAAGGCGCGGCTATTGATGAGAATCCTTCTACGAACCTTCTGTAGTAACCTGCCAATCCCAAGAAACTACGGACCTCAGCCACCGACTTAGGTGGTTTCCAATCTAGCACCGCCTCAATCTTCCTAGGATCCACCCTTATTCCTTCCGCAGACACCACATGTCCTAAGAACGCAACTTCCTTAAGCCAAAATTCACACTTGATGAATTTGGCATAGAGCTTCTTCTCTCTTAACACTTGCAACACTATCCGAAGATGCTCATCATGTTCCTTCTCAGACTTGGAGTACACTAAGATGTCGTCGATGAACACAACTTCGAATCGATCCAAATAAGGTTGAAAAACCCGGTTCATCATGTCCATGAACGCAGCTGGGGCGTTCGTCAAACCAAACGGCATTACCACGAACTCAAAATGCCCATACCTTGTCCAGAAAGCTGTCTTATGAATATCCACTTCCTTCACCTTAAGCTGATGATATCCAGACCTTAGATCTATCTTAGAGAAAACCGCTGCCCCCTTAAGCTGATCGAACAAGTCGTCAATCCTCGGCAAAGGGTACTTGTTCTTGATAGTCAGTTTATTCAACTGACGATAATCTATGCACATACGCATAGTTCTGTCCTTTTTCTTCACAAACAAGACCGGTGCTCCCCATGGAGACACACTGGGTCGAATAAACCCACGATCAAGCAACTCTTGGATTTGAGCCTTGAGCTCAACCAACTCCTTGGGTGCCATTCTGTACGGGGTGATTGACACAGGAGCTGTACCAGGTAGCAAATCAATTCCGAACTCCACCTCCCTATCCGGAGGTATTCCAGGTAACTCCTCCGGAAAGACATCCACAAAATCCCTTACTGTTCGGACTCCACTAACTCCTCCTTCTTTCGCATCCAATGTACTAACAAAGGCCAAGAATGCCTTGCACCCATTCTGAACCATCTTATCCGCCTTTAATGCTGAAACTACGTTAGACAAGTAGTTTCTTCTTTCTCCTATCATAACCACTTCCTTATCTTCTAGGGTCCTTAACTCCATTCGCTTAGCTGCACAATCCAATATAGTTCGATGCTCCACTAGCCAGTCCATGCCAAGTATGAGATCGAATTCTTCGAAAGGTAGTTCCATTAAGTCGGCAGGGAATACTGCACCTTGAATCTCTAAAGGTACTTTCCGAAACATCTTATTCACCACTACAGTTTGACCTAATGGGCTTACTATAGTCATCTCCCTATCAGATAGTTCAGAGGCTATGCCTAGAGTTTCCACTACTCTACATGCAACATAAGAATGGGCCGAGCCCACATCAATCAAAGCAAAGTAAGGCTTGCCAAATACAAGGAACGTACCGGTTTTGACGTCCGGCTCGTCTCCATCTTCCCTACGGCGAACTGCATATACCAAGCCCGGCTGTCTTGCCTCTGTATTACCAACATCTCTGCCAGGTGTTCCACGTCCTCTTCCAGCACCATTTCCTCTACCATTCGGACCACGACCTCACTGAGGCTGCTGTCCGTCTCTTCCAGCCTGATTAAAACCCTGAGCTGCTGGTCGATTCCCATCCGGTTTCATAGGGCAGTCCTTAATCATATGATCCTTAGACCCGCACTTAAAGCATCCTCCTGTCTTCTTCCAACACTCTCCCAAGTGCTTCTTTCCACACTGGTCACAGGTACGATACTGTCCTCCTGTCACAGCCTGCTGACCTCGCGGCCCATCAACTCTAGGCCTCTTTTGAACATTCCCAGAAGACCCTGATGGTCCAAACCCTCTCTTCTGCTTATTCCGGTCCGTCTTCTGCCTCACAGAGTCCTTAATTCCTTCGGCTACCTTAGCCTTCTCTACCAACACAGCAAATTCCCGCTCTTGTTGCGGAGCTATCAATAACCTCAGATCATCCCTCAGTCCGTCCTCAAATCGGACACACCGTTCATGCTCCGTAGCCACGATTCCTCGAGCATACCAGCTCAATCTTAGGAATTCAGCCTCGTACTCCGCCATGGACTTGTTCCCTTGAACCAGCCCCAGAAATGCCTTCCTCTGCGCATCTATATAATGAGTACCAACATACTTCTTCTGGTATGCCGCCTTAACATACTCCCAAGTGAGTTCCTCAGCCGTAGCACCATCCTGAACTGTGAGCCACCATTGATATGACTCATCGCGAAGAAGCGACACCATTCCTTTCACTTTCTCTTCAGCAGTCAGATCCAGCTCATCCATAATTCGTTCGGTCGCCTCCAACCAATACTCAGCAGTACTCGGTGCCACACCAGATACGCCACGGAACACCTCAGCTCCATTGGCTCAGAGTCGCTCGGGTACAGATTTTCGAGCCCCCATACCTCCACCGGCTCCAGCCACCATCTCAAGAACTCGCAGCACCGCCTGCGGTACAGCATCATCCCCCGTCTGATTTTGCTGCTCAACACCAACAGCTGGTGGTGGGGGTGGTGGTGGTACCTCATTTTCAGACCATTGACCCGACCTAACGGGTTCCGACACAGTCATTCTGCCTCGACCACGTCCTTGCACATTACGACCACGTCCCCTAGAGCTCATGTCTACGATCGCGCTTTAATCTGATTTAAGAAATTTTATGTATTTGTATTTGTTCCACTGTTTAACCGCGAACAATTTTATGAAAAGAGCTTAATAGTAGTTCTTTCGATCAATCAAAGTTTCAAGTCTTCTACCTTAATTCACAGAAACACATCCATTCAGTAGTATCTACCATACACATTCACTCTTCAAACATTTTTATCTGTTCCTATCCCAGGGGTATTTTCGTCATTTTTCCTACAGGGGTATTTTGGTAATAAATCGAGGTCAATTTGAAAATCTTAATAAATCAGGGTAGTTTTGACAATTAAATTTTTTCAGATCAAAGGTATTGCAGAAGTTTTGGAAATCGGGGTCAATTTGGTAAATTTTCTCAATCAGGTTATCTTGAATTTTCGCAAAATAGGGTTTTTGGATACTTTTGCAAAGTAAGAAAATTTTATTAAAATCGAGGGTAGTATGGTAATTTTAGAAACCCAGGGCATTTTTGTAATTTTTCAACCAGGGGTATTTAGGTAATTTTGTAAATCGGGAATATTTCAGAAAAATCTTATAGAATAGTTTTTACAAATCAAAAAGGTAATTTGAAGATTTTAAAACTAGGGTTTTTATGAAAAGACGGCTAGTCCCTTTCGGGTTTTAGTTATTGAGTTTAGCCCGTGAATAAATCCTCTTGGTAAGGGTGAACCGTCACTACGCACCAGGTAGGATTCGAGTGGAGAGGAGGTGAGTCACTAGGACTGCTTAAATACCAGGCTCCCACCGAAACCAATCCTAGACATGCGCACAATGGTTGCCACACCCTAACTCGGCGACTTAGTCACAGGTTTGTTTAATTAGGCATTAAAGTTTTATGTAATTGTTGGGGTAAACTAGTCCTATAGTTCAAGTACTTAATATACTAATCTACGTTTCATTTATACCCTTCTACAAATCATACTATAATCACACAATAGATAGGGGTACTTACCTGGTGGACTTCGGGTCGGAGACTTAGGTGCCATGGCAGAAAAACTTGCTCAATTCCAAAAAAGGTTTTCCTAAAACTTATTTGGGCTCGATTTGGAAATGTTGTGGGCTTTAAACCCAAGGCTGAGAGTTTTAAAACTGGGCTCTGATACCAAACTGAAACACCCCAAACCCGGCCCACGAGCCTCGACCAGATCTAGTATGTTCCCCGAGAAAAACGATTCAAACTTGTTTATTTCTTTGGAAAACTTTAAGTGATTTTAGAGAAAAATTTGATTTGGGTTCAAGATGAAAACATCGAGACTTTGCTTTGTTAAAACTTTATTGATATATTTCAAAACTATAAGTTACCGACAAAAGTCGAGTCGTTAGAGTTTACTATTTAAATTGAAAATCATTTGTATTTAGGTGTCAAAACGTTTGAAGGTTTATTTTAAAGAAAAGATGCTTAAACTTTAATTTGATAAATACTCATACCATAATAAAATAGTTAAAATGCAGGCATAAACAATTCATACTAGTGGCCTTATTACATCAAAACAAAACCCAAAATAAATTCAAAGTACTTAAAATAAAAAGTCCAAATAAATTAATCTCGTGCTGAGCATGGCCACCACTAAGCTCCTGCCGACCCGGTCCATCTACTGAGTGTCACCTGAAAAGATTTCCCACAACGGGGTGAGTCAAACAGACTCAGTGTGTATAACCACCAACACCAAGTCCCAACAGTTTATGGCATACCAAATCATACATATACATATAGCACATATAAATGATTATGCATACCCGAAACCCAACCTAGATAACCATCCGCTACACATCACCCGTACCAACCATCACACCGTGGGGACAACTAAGTCAACCCTCCATCCGCTACACACCATCGAAGGCAGTCGCTGCAGTCGACTGGCACATCGCCCTTATAAATTCGTGGCATAGCCACCAGATAATATTTTATGACGTAAGTCACCACATTCAGATTTTGTGACATAAGTCACCATATTCAGATATTATGGTATAAAACCACCAGATCACTTCCCCTTTAACATATCACCCGTATGCCCATGTCATACAAATCATGCAAAGACTATACCCTATTCTTAATTCCACATTCTTATCAATATTCACATATGTGTCATAATAGGTATTCGTAACACTATTAACATAGCTTTAGAGAATAACGTACCTGAATATGCCATATCATTGAATGGTATCTTAAGCCATATCTTTCACATTCTTATTCATACATATAATAACTTAAACCGTAAATCGATTAAGAATTAGTGTGGGGTACACACCTGATTTACTTAGCGAGTTCATTGAAATCCCGAAAATCCCGATCTAATCCTCTAGATCTCAAGTTCCTACATTCGGCCAACACTAAACATTTTAGCTAAAGGCCATTCGGCCAAATGACCAAATCCCGATGGATTTATCGCAACCAAAGTCTTACCTTGTTGCCGATTTGATTACTAATCAAATCCCGAAGACTTTGTGATGACTCTTCTTGCAATTGGCTAGCACTAAATCATTTCGCAGGTTAGTTTTCGGCTTTTGAACGAATAAGAAACAGATCTAAGTCACTAAATAGGGCCTTGGCCGAATATCACATGCACTTACCTTGTGGATCTAAATCCCGAAAATAGTCACTTGGCCCTGGTCTCTGTCGAAATCCCTATATACCACATGTTAGATTCGGCTTAACCTTAAACCCATGAAAGTGGCCCATGGCCGAATGCTACATATCACTTACTTTGGTCACTTCAAATCCCGAAAGACTCCTTCACGCTAGCTATAACCAAAACACGAGATTATGGCTTAATACACATTCGGCCATCCTTAGAAATCAAGGCTTAACTATTGATTTCGGCACTCCAATGGAAAGAAACCCATAACCGATTGCTAGAAGAGGAATACTTACCACTACACGTTGCTTGAAGAGACTACAAGAGAGTGGTCGACAACACCTTCCTTGGGGATTCGGCTTCCAAGAAAATAAGAGAAAGAGAGAGCACAGGGTTTGGCTATGGCTCTCAAAGAGTTATGAAATATTCGGCTTTTGCTTGAGTTTGCAAAGGAAGAAGAAGGTTGATGATGGAGATTCGGCTAGAACACAGGGTATTTCAGCTTTGAAAAAAAATAAAAGAGAAGAGAGGAGATTTGCTAGAGAATTTGGCAGAGGCACAAAAGAAAGAATAATGGCCTTACTTTCCTTCCTTGGCTGAAAATACCACCTAAGGAGCCCCTCAATCGTCCAACTCTCCTTTCCCCTATCCAATCCCCTATTTTCTCTCCTCTTTACCCATTTAAAATTAATAGAAATAATCCCACATTTATCTCTTCTTAATCTATTCAAATAATCCAAAATAAAACACCAATTATCTACTACCTTAGCCGAAATTATTAAAAGAATTTAATCCCAACTTAAGCTCATCCCTTTAGTGTCTTAGTGCCGTCCACTACTGCCCATTTCTGCTGCAAAAATACAACTCCTTTTTGCTTCCCTTGTGACTCGAACCCAAGCCCTTTCCCCTTGATTGTGGTGTCACTTACTAGGCCTTAAGTGGCACCTTGCAGCCACTTTAACAAGCCCAATTTCATGTCCAAATTCCCCTACTAATTTTCTTAAGGCCTTATCAGACTTAGCTTCCTCTTTTAAAGTAAAAATCGAATAATTTCTAAGGCACTTACCTATACTCTAAGGTTCACAAAATTCGTAATGCACATTCACAACACACATAGGCATGCTGTTTCATACTTTTAAGCAAAAATACACAAGCCCTAATTCTCGGATATTACACAAGGTGTTTATTGAACTTTTTGAAGAGATTTCAAGAAAAGCTTGAAAAATGCAAGAGGATGAGTTTTCGGTTGCAAGGATCAATGGAGGCTTCCTATCTTCATTTCTTTCCTATAAAAGCCATCCAAGTAGGCCAAAGGCCGAAGTCTAAAGTTCCTAAAATTTGTGCCTCATTTCCCTAATTCGTGACCCAAATATCCAAATTTATTCTATATACCAAATATCTCATTTAAACAATATTTCCATCATAAAATTCTAGAGGAATGGCCAAAATACCCTTACAGAGTCAAATTACCTTTTTTACTCTTTATGCCTCTTAATACAATTTCTTCACAACAAATAGTTATTATGTCACACCCAATTTTCATTAGAGTCTCGAAGTTAAAGGAGAGTTAGGAGTTAATTGAATAAAATAACAAGTCAGCGGGTTGTACTAGAAATTTGGGAATTTTATGGTTGATTGGTAATTAGTTGAGTTTCAATTTTGGTTCAATTAGGTGGAACTGGCTGGTTCCTTAGTGGGGGGAATTATTTCTGATGAATGGTTATTTGGGGAACTGGATCGTGCGTAAAGAGAGTTATATTTATGTGTGAGGAGGATTATTTTAGAGGCAGAATTCTCCTCATTTCTATTTTATTTTCTTCTCCTCTACATCTTCTGTGGTTGCTTCGAAGAAGAGGAAGTTGAGGAAAGCTCTGCATGGGGTAGTGAACATGAAATGCAAGTTCGAAAAGTAGAGAATCTTGTGAGCTGCTACCTAGATGAATGAGACTTTGGCATTTAGAAAAGCTAAACTGGCAATGACAAAGGATAGCAGGTGAGTTTCTGTACTCTATGTTTGGGTGTTTACTAGTTGTGCTGGTTGTATATTTTGTGTGTCTGTTTGCTCTGAGTTCTATTGTTGTATATGATTGTGGTGAATGAACAAGTCATGCAAGTAAAAGGCTAAATGAGTAGATGAAAGTCTACAAGCATGCTCTATATGTTAGAAATGTGTAACGATGTATTGACATGTAGCATACTCCTTGTTATCATAATGTTATGTAACATTATGCATGATATGTATATTTATAAAATAAGGAGTAATGAGGGAGTTACTTTGGCAGGTTAGTTGAAGATAGAAAAAATTGGCATAATGGGCAATAGACTGATTGATAGGGGATTCGAGGAAGTCTAGCGGCATCATGGAATGGCTATCTACTAGCTCTTCGAAGCGACACCGTGTAAACGGTATACAAGCTCTTCAGAGTGACACCACGAAAAAGGTTTACTAGCTCTTCAAAGTCAAAAGCCCATGGTTAGTCATGGCATGATCCATTAGTGAACAGGTACACCTTATGGCGAATTAAAGTCCTGTCACACCCCAAGATTGGCAAATCTAAGATTTTGGCGTTTAGTGGCAAAATAATCCGTTTGGCAAAGTGTAATCTGCCCATTTATTTCTTTTGGCTCATATGTGTAGGCGTATAGTATCCGTTGTGTAAGTAAGTGTGAAGATTTTATTTCAGATTTATTCTATTATTCAAAGGAAAATATTATATTAAGCAAAACAGGGTAATTATAGTATGAGTTAACACCAAAAGTATAGTACGCCTTGTTTGTCTGATGTACTGTGCCAGTTAAATTTGTAAAGTGATTTAGTTAGGAGCCAACTAGATTTGTAATATCCCGGGTTAGGGGCTATTTTTGTTGTGACATTGTTTGCATGATTATGGCCTGTTATGTTGATGTTTGTATAGTTTCAGGACTTAGTTGTGAGCTAGAAGTAAGCTTGAGCAGGTAGGAAAATTTTTGTTTTTGGCCTAAGTCAGGGGAGCTGATGGAGCTGGGATATATGAGTTTTATTTGGTGTTTTGTTGCACAAAAGGTGAGCTGGCAAAGTGGCAAGGCATGTGCCACTTGGAGCTTGAGGTTGGCGTCATATGCAAGGAGGAGAGGTCTTGTGTTCAAGCTGCGGAGATCCCCATTTTGGCTTCCATTTTGACGGCATGGAAGGAAGAGTTTGTAGGCAGTTCAAACTCTGCCTTGGACTTGGTCTACCCATTTGAATGGTGGGTGGAGAGGGATTTTAGGAGGAAGACTTGTTCAACTCATTTGAAATGAGTGGTTGCGAGTGTGTGTGGGGATGTGGCCGAATTTTAGGAAAGTTTGGGGGGGAGTGACGGCTTGGTGTGGGAAGTGGGTATACCGAAAATGCATTTGGCATTTTTATTGTTTTTCTTTCATTTTCGGTCTTGGTGTGTCTAGCTAAAATTCTCCCTTTTGGTCAAGTTGTTAGCCGAATGTCAAGAGAGTTTCTCCTTTGTTACCAATATTCAAGTAAGTCTTCCATTTCTCTCTTGAAACCGAAAGTTTAAGCAACATATACCTTAGCCGAAACTTGCCTTTGTTTCTCTTAATTCCATTATAGCCGAATGCTCTCTCTCTCTCTTTTGTTCTTTTTGTTCATTTGTGGTGAGCCGAAACTAGCCTCTCCTCTTCTCAAACTTTCTCTTTCTTTTTCAAACCTTGTAAGCCGAAACCCCATCCTCCAAAATACTATTCACCATTTCTTCCTCTTTCAAACCAAAAGTACCTTCCTATCTTTTCGTTCTATTTTGGTTATTTGGCCGAATACCAACCCTATTCTTTTGGCACTCTGACCGAATTTTGTGATTGGTATAAATCACCTTGGCCGAATCTTCTGTTCTTATTTTGGTGCAAGTCTTGGCCAAATCTCTTTTTGTTCTCTCCTAGTGTGGTTGACCGATTGGTGGTTGGTGTTGGGGGTAAGTTCTTGGCCGAATGGCCATTCCTCACTGCTTTAAGTGCTATGTTGATTTCGGTTTGACTAAGAGCCTATGTTGAATTCGGTTGGAAGGAAATAATCATTTGTTGAACATTTCGATATAGGGCATTTGGAACTCGAAGTGGTCGACAAAACTTTTATCTGGACTTGATTGATCGGTAAGTGATGGTAAGATGTTATTCATGGTTTATTCGTTTAGTCTTGATTAAGTCTAAGGTTTCAAGAGATTAACTGTTCTTTTAATAGGGTGTGCCGATTGTCAAAGAGGAATTGCTGGGTTCGAGATTTGGTAGGAAACCAAATCAAGTTTTAGGTAAGGGCTCAACGTTATACCCTTTGGTTTAATGGCTATGGCGCCAGTGATCAAGGGGCTTTAGATCGATTCTCTTAGTATTAAAAGACTGCGTTTTACAGGTGTGTAAACTAACACACTTCTGTTTAGTAATGTGATTAATAACCTGTATATTTATTAAAGTGACACGATATGATTGATGGATTTGGTACCCGGTGGGGTATAAGCACGGATACGGGTAAGTCCGTTTCATTATGAGATTTGTATTGCTATATGTGATATCATGTTATGATGTAAATATTATGAGATGCCATGTTGAGCATGTTAGCATGATTACATGTTTTATATCATTTGCATCAGTATGACATGTGTGGGTGATATGAGAGGAGGAGGAGTATGATATCCGTGTCTTTGGGACACTGTGTCTTTGGGACACCAGAGGTTTGGCACCTCCAGTGGTTTGGTACCACAGATGATATTTTGTGACTTTGGGTCACCAGAGGTTTGGCACCTCAGCGTCTTGTCCCAGTGGCTTAGTACCACGGTGGGTTGGCCCCACGGTTGATTATACGGGATTGACGCCAGTGATTTGGTATCACACGATGGGTTGGCCCCATCATCGGATTTGTGACTGCGGTCACCAGTGATTTGGTGTCACACTGTGTCTTTGGGACACCAGAGGTTTGGCACCTCATTGCGACTTGTCCCTGTGGTTGACACCACCGTGGGTTGGCCCCACTATTGAGATACGGGATTGTCGCTAGTGATTTGGTATCACACGATGGGTTGGCCCCATCATTGGATTATTCGTGACTTTGGGTCACCAGTGGTTTGGCACCACACTTATGGATATCGTGACTTTGGGTCACCAGTGGTTTGGCACCACCAGTGGTTTGGTACCACACGGGGTAGAAAGGTGATATGGATGGTTAGGACCGGGGTGCATTAATTATGTTGCTATGATTTGATGTGTGTTAACATGTTGTTTTATTGGGAGGGAGATTTATACACTGAGTCTTGCGACTCACTCTCTCCTTTGACATTTCAGGTGACTCTTAGACGCGGACATGGAGTCGGGATGGACTCGAGGTGCTCATGCCATGCTTAAATAATGATTTGCTCAGACTTTACAAAATTGGGTACTTTAGCTTATTTATTACTATCTGGGTTTTATTGTGGTTTGTAAATGGCCATTAAAATTATGTTTTTATGTTCATGCTTAAAGTAGATTTTTAATATGCTTTGATAAAATAATTGGGTTAAAATTTGCTAAAACTTGGAAAGGCAATGATTTCAAAACTATAACGCAATGTGTTTTAAACTATACCATCGGGTATCACATTATGACTTGGTATTAAGGAAACTCAAATGATTTTCAAACCAAAACTCGATTTTCTACTAAGTCAAAATGTTTTAAGTATCAATAAGGAACTACTTGATTCTTTAAATGAAATAAACTTGCTTTAACTACACATCTGATTAAGTTTTCAAAATTACCGGGTTTCCAAAATGAAATAGGAGTTTTTAAACAATCACGCCCAAGATTTCTACAAGAATCAAATGTGCAAAGAGGGTTTTTATCAAACTTTTTCCCGTAAGCCTAAACCTCTCAAATACATTTTTCCCTGTAACATACCAGATTCGGTCTTGGTGTATGGCCCGGGTTTGGGGTGTTACAAGATTGTGTAAGAGTATGCCCAGAGATCAATCATGAGATGGTTGTAATAACATACTTTATTACCATATTTATTAATATAAAGCGTTGTCATTATTATTTCAGTTTTTCTATCTGTGTATACAAATAAACTGTTTTATAATAATGTCCTGAGAATAATATGATTATTCTTAAAAGATTCTTAGTCGAGTATTATTGTTGACTAGGACAACAATAATGCATTAAGACTAACATGTAGTTGATTGATGATAAAGAGTTGTCATTGATGTGGATTGTCAAAATCAATGCATGAATATGTGTGTTAGAGAACAACATATTGGATTGACCCGTTATGAGTATGTTTATTGGATTATTATGTAATTGTCACAACATTACTCATAGTGATTAATATGTATATGATCCTCAGACTTGAGATAATTATTATCTCAACATCGTGAGTTGTATATTTTGATATAGTCAAACGTACACCGTAACTGGTTGTTCTATAAAGGCTGATGTTGGATATACCACAATCTATGTAAAGGGATATGGTTGATCAATATAGGATAAGTCCCTCCTACATAATGGGAGTAATATCTTAGGCCACTTGATTGAGTGAGACTAGAAATGCATGGCCATGCTCAAATAAGTTGACATGAGATGTCATACTAATTTGTATATCATAGTCTACTCAAGATATCAAGAAACATGGGATGGACTATACAAGTGTGACTATTCCATGACTTGTGTCCATTCCAGAGATAAAGGACTTAAGGATTAATGCATGAAAGGTTAATCACAAAAAGTTATGTGGAATCATGACTTCTTGTAACTTAGGTAGCAATGATGCATTGCTAGATGCCACTCATTGTTTGTGACATTAGAATCGTTCTATTATTGCTGCTAACGTTGCAAGAACCTACAGGGTCACACCCTATGGTTTAAATGAATGGAATAAAATATAATTGGTATTGTTTTTTGGTTGTCACATGAATTAAATTAATTAAAGAATTAATTTAATTGGGCAATCAAATATTGAACATATTATATGTACAAGGATGTTGTACACATAATGAAAACATAATTCTATTAATATATGAATTTGATTCATATATAAATTTAAATAAATATAGTTTACCGAAATCCTTATTATAATTAATGTAATTATAATTTTCGGATATAATTAATGTAATTATAATTTTCAGTTAAAAACTTTATTGTATTTATTTAATCTTATGATACATTCAAGAGATACCAATTATAAAAGGGTATTAAAAGGATACCAATTAAATGGGCCCAATGAAAAAGATACCCATTATAAAAGGCCCAATTAAAAGGATACCCAATATAAAAGGTATTTAAAAGAGACAAAGCTTATGGGAAAACCCTAAGTGATTGCTTGTTAGGTCTAGCAGCCGTCAAGCAAATAAACCTCCAAAACAGTTTTGGAGATTTCTTCCGTTCATAGTCAAACCGGGTGGATTACTTAGAGGCCGACATCGAAAAAGGTTGTGGCTTGATTCGACAGTAGATCAAAACTCTTGTTGACAAGGCGTCGCTGTCTACTCAGATTGAAGTTTTGGTAATTTCGAAACCTTTATTTCACCCCGATTCGTTCCTCACACATGGATTCATGATTTGGATCGCCGGATCTAATTTTATTCTGCTGCGCCATGGGTTATCCGGCATTCCAATAGTGGTATCAGAGCCACTTGTGTGATACGAACTCGGGTTTAAATACTTGGGTGATGCAATTGTATGAGATGCATGTTTTGATCTTATTGTATTTTCGATTGTTTAAATCGTTTAAGCATAACCTGATAACTGTTCCTTTCGGTAATTGATTAAATGTTAATCATGGTGTTGTAGCCTATTCGATTTTATGTTATTACTGTTAACTATTAACAAATCTGTAATAATGCGACAGTGGTGTCAGAGCCACTTGTGTGATACGAACTCAGGTTTAAATACTTGGGTGATGCAATTGTATGAGATGCATGTTTTGATCTTATTGTATTTTCGATTGTTTAAATCGTTTAAGCATAACCTGATAACTGTTCCTTTCGGTAATTGATTAAATGTTAATCATGGTGTTGTGGCCTATTCGATTTTATGTTATTACTGTTAACTATTAACAAATCTGTAATAATGCGACGGTGGTATTTATAGTTTCCAGTAAGTGTTAACTGGCTACTGGAACAAGGGTTGTTCCGATATGAAACCTCAAGGATTAAAATCCTAAAAACACGATTCTGTTGATAAAAAGTTATCAAATCGCGAGGTTTCATTTGACTGGGGTATGCGATTTGTACCGCGGAGGCTCTGCCCCGTACCCCTGCCTCCGACCTCCTCAGACCCCCGCAAAAAGTTTTGTTAATAAAAGAAATTTATAAACTTGATGGGCCACAAAAGGTTGAAAGGATATTTTATCATTCACCTTAGCAAAAACAAAAACCATTGAATTATGTATGCTATTTTTGACATACACGGTGTTTGAAATGCATAGTTATAGCCCAATGACCCATTCGATAAAAGGTTGTATTTTTTTTAAATACGGCCTGTGTGTCCTGCCTTACTACTATTCTCTTGTATTTCTCTTCTCATCTTATTCCCTCGTATGTAAAATGAGTTTCTGCATATTGTAATTTGCAAGAGTTGCTGTGGGCCAAACGAGAAGGAAGGTGGGACAATGATTGTGAATGATAGCTTGTGAAATGGCTTACACCTTTAGGTTTCTTTTTGGTTTTTCCATTGGCTTGGGTTGAACCACTTTAGTTTATGGGCTATAACTATTGCATTTATTTATTGCTTTATTCATTCATGTATGAGATGCTATGGATGTCTAAAGCATGCCAATTATATATATTAAAACTTGATGATAATAAACCCTATTAATTGATGAGATCGATTAGAAGACTAAATGGGCTAAAGTAGACCATAATTGGTGAGATGCAACAACCTTAATAAAATCCCTCTATTAAAATATTAAGTCAATATGGCCTTCCAATTTTGCCCTCATTAAGGCCTCGATCAATACTATGTAGGTTCTGCCAAAGCGAAGTACTAGTATTTATCTTGGTTAAACGCGAAGAATAAACAAGTGATATTCGCTGGTTAAAAAATTGGTTAATGACTTAACTAGGTTACTCTAATAGGATTAGAAACCTATAGGCAAGTAAATTGGATAAATCATAAGATGATTAGAACAAGAGTTGTTCACCAAATATTAGGAGTTACATATGATGTAATTAGCAAATGTTGCTTACCTAAATAACCATAATCTTAAGAGTAAAGCCAAAGCTGACTTAAGAGGTGGTGAAATATGGATCCTTAACCTACTAGAAATACTTTTGAGAAAGTTTTTCTGAAATTAATATACGAGGGTTATTAATTTTGAAATAAAATAGTGGGAATATCATTTAATAAAGTCTTTTTAATGATTGATATAAAATTGGTAAATTTACTCACATGCATATTTAATTGTTGTAGATATATTATGGCTGCAAACACTAGTACACTCTCATTGCGATCGGTCCTTGAGAAGGACAAATTGAATGGTTTGAATTTTCTTGATTGGTTCCGTAACTTGAGGATTGTCCTTAAACAAGAACGGAAATTATATGTCATTGAACAACCACTTCCTAATGAACCACCCGCTAAAGCCTCGAGGACTGATAGAGATGCTTACAAGAAGTATCTCGATGACATGATAGATGTTGGATGTCTTATGCTTGCCACTATGAATCCTGAACTTCAGAAGCAACATGAGGACATGGTTGCTTATGATATGATCGAGCACCTGAAATAACTTTATCAGGGACAAGCACGGCAAGAGAGGTTTGATATCTCTAAGGCCCTATTCCAATGTAAGTTGGCTGAAGGAAGCCCAGTAGAACCTCATGTCCTTAAGATGATTGGCTATATTGAAAGCCTGTCTAAGCTTGGGTTTCCATTGAGCCAAGAGTTGGCCACTGATGTTATTTTACAATCGTTGCCGGATAGCTACAGCCAGTTTGTCCTCAATTTCAATATGAATGAAATTGACAAGACTCTACCACAATTGCTCAGTATGTTACGAACTACTGAAGGCAACTTGAAAAAGGTTGGACCCAAGCCCATACTGATGGTCCGTAATAACAAGGGCAAGGGAAAGGCCAAAGTTCAAACAAAGCCCAAGGGCAAAGGTAAGCCCAAATTTGGAAAAGGAAAAGCTGCACTGAAACCTAAAGGTGGGGTGTCTAAGGAAGGAAACTGTTTTCATTGTGGTGTGACTGGACATTGGAAACGGAACTGCCCTGTCTATCTTGAGGAAGTCAAGAAGGCTAAAGCAAGCGGAATGTCTGCTTCAGGTATTTATGTTATTGATATTAATTTATCAACTACTACTTCTTGGGTATTAGATACTGGTTGTGGTTCTCATATTTGTACTTCTGTACAGGGACTACAAAGGAGTAGGACTTTGGCTAGAGGAGATGTGGACCTACGAGTTGGAAATGGAGCAAAAGTTGCTGCATTAGCTGTGGGAACATATACTTTATCTTTGCCTAGTGGACTTGATTTATGTTTAGAGGATTGTTATCTTGTGCCCAGTTTGACTAAAAACATTATTTCAATTTCTTGTTTAGACAAAATTGGTTTTGAGATAATTATTAAGAATAATTGTTGTTCCTTTTATCTCAATAATGTTTTTTATGGTTCGGCACAATTGATAAATGGCCTCTATATTTTAGATCAAACGAATCCCATTTACAACATAAATACTAAAAGGTCTAAAATAAATGACTCAAATAAAACTTATCTTTGGCATTGTCGTTTGGGCCACATAAGTGAGAAACGCATATCCAAACTCCATAAAGATGGTCTCCTGAATTCATTTGTTTTTGAACAATTTGAAGTATGTGAATCTTGCTTATTGGGAAAAATGACTAAATCTCCTTTTTCTGGAAAAGGTGACCGAGCTAGTGATTTATTGGGCCTAATACATTCTGATGTATGTGGACCAATAAATACACAGGCCAGAGGTGGATTTCACTACTTCATTACTTTCACTGATGATTTCAGTAGATATGGGTATGTTTATCTCATGCGCCATAAGTCTAAGTCCCTTGAAAAGTTCAAGGAATTCAAAAATGAAGTACAAAATCAACTAGGCAAAACTATCAAGTCACTTCGATCTGATCGAGGTGGAGAGTATTTGAGCCTAGAGTTTGATGATCTTTTGAAAGAATGTGGGATTGTCTCACAACTTACTCCTCCTGGTACTCCTCAATGGAATGGAGTATCTGAGAGAAGAAATCAAACTTTATTAGACATGGTTCGATCCATGATGAGTCATGCTGATCTACCGACTTCCTTTTGGGGACATGCACTTGAGACTGCTGCTTTCACACTAAATCGTGTTCCATCTAAATCGGTTTAGAAGACGCCATATGAGATGTGGACTGAGAAACGTCCTAGTATGTCTTTTATGAAAATTTGGGGTTGTAAAGCTTATGTTAAACGTCAGACGTCTACTAAGCTTGAACCCAAATCTGAAAGGTGTATTTTTGTGGGGTATCCAAAAGAAACCAAAGGATATTATTTTTTTAATCCCACTGAGAACAAAATTTTTGTTGCTCGGACTGGTGTCTTCCTAGAGAGAGAATTTACTTCTAGAAAAAGAAGTGGGAGAAAGATTGAACTTGAAGAAATTCAAGGATCACAAGATACCACTGAACCAGAGATTGAACAAAAGCAAATTCCACAAGAAATTGAGGAACAAACAACTGCTGTAGAAACACAACCACCGCGCAGATCTTTAAGAGAACGCCGTGTACCTGAGAGATATGGATTTCTCATTACAACGCATGGTGACGTTCTTCTTATAGATCAAGATTAGCCTAGGACTTATCAAGAAGCGGTGACGAGCCCAGGCTCTGAGAAATGGCTTAAGGCCATGAGATCTGAGATGGATTCCATGTATGAAAACCAAGTATGGACTTTGATTGACCCATCCGAAGGGGTTAAACCTATAGGGTGCAAATGGGTTTTCAAAAAGAAAACAGATATGGATGGTAATGTACAAACATACAAAGGGCGATTAGTCGCTAAAGGTTTTCGCCAAATTCATGGTGTTGACTATGATGAAACCTTTTCTCCTGTAGCTATGTTTAAATCCATCAGGATCTTGCTCGCCATAGCTGCATTTCATGATTATGAAATCTGGTAGATGGACGTCAAAACAGCTTTCCTTAATGGGAAACTTGAATAGGATGTGTATATGACACAACCTGAAGGTTTTGTAAATCCAAAGGATGCTAGAAAGATATGTAAGCTACAAAGATCCATTTATGGATTAAAGCAAGCTTCTCGAAGTTGGAATATTCATTTTAACGATGCAATCAAAGAGTTTGGTTTTATCAAAAATGAAGATGAACCATGTGTTTACAAGAAAGTTAGTGGGAGCACTATCACATTCTTGGTACTATATGTGGATGACATACTTATCATGGGAAATGACATACCTACCTTGCAGTCTATTAAGACTTGGTTAAGAAGTTGTTTTTTTATGAAGGACTTGGGCGAAGCCACTTATATCTTAGGAGTCATGATCTATAGAGATAGATCAAGACGACTACTAGGTCTAAGCCAAAGTACATACATAGATAAAGTGCTGAAAAGGTTCAGTATGGAAGAATCTAAAAGAGGATTCCTACCTATGAGACATGGTATTTCACTCTCGAAGGAAATGTGTCCTTCAACTCCACAAGAGAGAGAACGTATGAGTAAAATTCCATATGCTTCCGCTATTGGATCTATCATGTATGCTATGTTATGTACCCGTCCAGATGTCTCGTATGCCTTAAGTATGACGAGCAGGTATCAAGTAGATCCCGGTGAAGGTCACTGGACCACAGTCAAGAGTATCCTTAAGTACTTAAGAAGAACTAAGGATACGTTCCTATTATATGGAGGTGAGGAAGAGTTAAGTGTAAAAGGTTACACTGATGCCAGCTTCCAAACTGACAAGGACGATTCTCGATCGCAATCAGGTTTTGTGTTTTGCCTTAATGGTGGTGCTGTGAGCTGGAAGAGTTCAAAGCAAAGTACAGTAGCCAATTCTACAATAGAGGCTGAGTATATTGCAGCCAGTGAGGCAGCAAAGGAAGCGGTTTGGATCAAGAAGTTCATTACTGGACTAGGGGTTGTGCCTAGCATATCAGATGCTATAGAACTCTGATGTGATAACAATGGAGCTATTGCACAAGCTAAAGAACCCAGGTCTCACCAGCGATCCAAACATATACTTAGACGCTACCATCTTATTCGAGAGATTATCGATCGAGGGGATGTAGAGATATGCAGAGTACCTTCAGATGATAACATTGCTGATCCCCTGACCAAGCCTCTGACACAGTAGAAGCATGATCGTCACACTAAGTCACTTGGTATTAGATATATGAGTGATTGGTCTTAGTGCTAGTGGGAGATTGTAAGAGTATGCCCAAAGATCAATCATGAGATGGTTGTAATAACATACTTTATTTACCATATTTATTAATATAAAGCGTTGTCATTATTATTTCAGTTTTTCTATCTGTGTATACAAATAAACTGTTTTGTAATAATGTCCTGAGAATAATATGATTATTCTTAAAAGATCCTGTAACACCCCTTACCCGAAACCCTTGCCGGAATCGAGTACGTGGCATTACTAGACTTGACTATTAACTCGGGGTGTAAGATTTTAAAGCTGTCCAACTGCATCGTTCTGACTAAATCGACCATAACTCGAGTTTCAAAACTCGAAATTTAGATCCATAAATTTTCCTTGAAACTAGACTCATATAAATTTTCACCATAATTTTTCCAGAATTTTTCATGTGGCCAATTAGTACAGTTTATTCATCAAAATTACCCTTATTACACTGCTTGACAATTCTGACCTGTCTCTACAAAAATACAGTTATCTCATTGCACAAATTTCCTATAATGTTCTTGTTTATACCAATGAAAAATAGACTCATTAAGGGTTCTACAAATATAAACAATGCTTCTTAATTATTTTTGTAAAAGTTTTGACAATTTTTCTAAAACAGAACAGTGACTCCCGAATTCATTCAGGGCAGGTCTCACTGAAACTTAATTATCTCATAATATATAAATCTTTTGCCTACCCTGTTTCTTTCATGTAAAAATAGACACAATGAGGTTTAATTTCATATCTCATTCACCTTCTAATTCAATATACCCTATTTTTGGTGATTTTTCTAACTCACATCACTGCTGCTACTACAAGCTGTTTTGTTGCATTTTATGAAAGACTAGCTTCTAACCGAACCTACCTACATCCCTAATTCAAGGATTCATTTCGTATACAAACATTTCCTTAACAAAAACGATTAAACTTTGATTAAGAATGCATAAACATTGCCATCATGAACCAACATACATATCAAGACACAACAGCGTACTTAACTAAAAATTTAGCCATATTCGCATGGCTATTATATACAAGGTCAAACATCATATGTTTCTAAAACTTCATCTAGCCTATACATGCCTTCTAATTCGTAACCAAAATTCAAAATACCAAAGGAAGGCGATAGTGTGGTTGACTTCTTGAAGATCCTTTACGAGCCCGCAACGTGACCAAAATCTATAAAACAAAGGAGAACATTTCACATAATTAAGCTTACTAGCTTAGTAAGTCCTAACTCATGATAATAAAACATTTAATTATTTACGAAATGAAAGCAATCAACTTATGGCATTTCACATAGGCAATTAAGTAAATTATTTATACAAAACCAGATACTAGTAATTCATTAACCCAAGTAAATTAGGAATAATTTCCTTCAACCTACATTTCTTTGTAGTTCATATAAGCATATCGCATGAAAATCTCCTTTCTTAACATTTAAACTTGAAAACCAATTGTTCCATAATAGCACATTCTAACTCGAATTCCATCATATTACACCTATCAATATTAACTTCAAACACATATACCAAAATTTTCATGATATTAATCCGACTCAAGTGATATTAAGCATCACATACCTTACATGCTTACCTGAACCATATAGTCAATAAATTTGCTTTAAGTTGCCTTGAACAAAGATTCGATTTCTCTTTTGTAAAATACATCACCGGCATCAAGCCTGCTAGGCGTAAAAGCCCGAAAAGTAACACCGGCACAAGACCTGCTAGGCGTAAAAGCCCGATAAATAACACCGGCACAAGGCCTGCTAGGCGTAAAAGCCCGATAAGTAACACCGGCACAAGGCCTGCTAGGCGTAAAAGCCCGATAAATAACACCGGCACAAGGCCTGCTAGGCGTAAAAGCCCAATAAGTAACACCGGCACAAGGCCTGCTAGGCGTAAAAGCCCGAGTCATGTCAATACGGTTAACCATTCCCAATACACTTCATGACTATTATATACTCATCTAATTCAATTGGGCTCGCTCACATTGAACCAACAAAACCATTTTATCATTATACAATCCAACAATTTCCATCACATACTCAACATAAATCATCAACCAATATGTCAATATACATTCGGCCATGATGTAATTGGATACTAACATTCATCAATTTTTAATAGTCAAGATAACCAAAATAAATTCTTTAACATGATTTAACTAAAGGACTTACCTTGGTTGTCGATAGGCCGTGTAAATCGGCTAGTCGAGAACCTTTGTTTTTCCTCGATCTTGTTCTTTCTCTTTTTGTTCCCGATCTAAAAATGCCAAGTAAATTTTATTCATATACATCCTATCCATTTGCTCAACTCAAAACAAATTGCACATAACTTAATATCCAAGGATTATTATACTACAACTCAATGTTTTATATTACATTCACTTCAAATCATCTAATTTTAACACATTAATTGAACACATGCTTTATTGCACATTCGGTTTTTACATGATGTAAACCTCACACCATTTTACATTCAGCAATTTAAATGTAATTACATCAATAATTACATACATATACAACTTATACAATTTCCAAGTACTCCACCGAATACATAATCCAATATATATATATATATATATAATTAAATATATATATATATATATTTGCGCATAACCTATACCCAGTAAGAGAATAACTGCACTTTAGTTCTTTAAACAATATTCACGCAAATATCAGTGCTCTTGAGATTATACCAAAACATTCGTAAAAAAAATGTTCATAACATACTTAATGAAATACATCCTATATATATATATATATATATATATATATAGTGCAAAGATGATAACAAGAACTAACCTTAACCGAATACACAAACATGCATAAGCAAAAACATATTAAACTATTACTACTAATTTACCTATCCAGTATACCACCATTCATGAATTCATGTTCACCTAAAATATGATATTACTTGTATAACAACCAAGCTTATATATATATTCATGCATTCAATGCAACCAAGTAAATCATGATTAAACATAAAACAACTAAATTTCCACCCAAGGCAACATTCGGCTATCACCACCCACTCAAGAATTTGAGTATGATCTAATTAGTATACAAGACAATAACCTCAAATTTGTTAGAATTAATAAAAACTAAGGGAAATTACTCACCTTAAAGAGACATGCAATGACAGCAACTATGGAAGCTTAAATTTTCTTTTCTTTCCCCCTTTGTGTTCGTGAAGAAGATGAAGCAAGTGAGAGAAATATTTATTTTTTTTGTTTTGTTTTATCAATTAACCTATTTTCTTTATAGCATGCTTATTAAACAAACTATACTTTAGTTATAAAACATTAAAATCATGACATTCAAAGCATGCTTACCGTCCACTACACTAAAATTTTGGGGAATTTGACATGCAAACCCTCCCATGCAAGGGGAACAATTCAATTTACTCCTTTCTATTGCTACAATCGACTATGAGAGAAGGGAAATAGTGGCCTTATTTTATGCTTTAAATAAACCTATACACTAACACATTTTATTATATAAAATACTAACATAAGCATATAATAAAATTTAATTAAACCAACATATATATAAATCTAGCTAACTTGGCCCATTGCCGTGCATCACTATGGTCAATGGGCTAATTGCCCTTTTAGGACACTCACTTAAAAAGCCACAAGCAATTTAGTACACTACACCTTAGGATGCGAATTTTTCGCTTTTCGCGATTAAATCCTTTTTATCAAATTAAGCACTTAAACGGTAAAATTTTTCTACGAAACTTTCACACATATTAATTCACATATAATAAACACAGAATAAAATATTAAAATATTTCTCGGGCTCGGATTCGTGGTCCCGAAACCACCGTTTCGATTAGGGTCAAAATTGGTATGTTACAACTCTCCCCCCCTTAAGGATTTTCGTCCCCGAAAATCTTACCGTTAAATAAATTCGGATATTGTTGCCTCATTGACTCCTCAGGCTCCCACGTAGCCTCTTCAACTCCGTGACGATTCCATAAAACCTTTACTAATGGAATTCTTTTATTTCTCAACTCTTTTATTTCCCGAGCTAAGATACGGATCGGTTCCTCATCATATGTCAAATCAGATCTAATTTCAATCCCTGACGGTGCAATCACATGTAACGGATCCGATCTATATTTGCGAAGCATCGAAACATGAAATACATTGTGTATCTTTTCTAAGTCAAGGGGCAATTTCAATCTATAAGCAACAGGCCCTATACGCTCTATGATTTCATACGGTCCGATAAATCTAGGACTCAACTTGCCTTTCTGACCGAATCGGAGTATTTTCTTCCACGGAGAAACTTTTAAGAACACCTGATCTCCGACCTGAAATTCAATGTCCTTACGTTTTAAATCGGCATAGGACTTTTGACGATCCGAAGCAGCTTTCAAATTACTCCTAATAACAACCACTTTCTGTTCTGTTTCTTTAATCCAATCAACCCCGTGTATCTTATTCTCACTGAGCTCAGTCCAATACAACGGTGTGCGACATTTTCGACCATATAAGGCTTCATAAGGCGCCATTTTAATGCTAGATTGAAAGCTATTATTGTAAGCAAATTCAATCAAAGGTAGGTATCGTTCCCACATACCTTCAAACTCGAGAACGCAACACCTCAACATGTCCTCAAGTATCAAAATAGTTCGCTCAGACTGACCATCTGTTTGCGGATGGAAGGCTGTACTAAAATGAAGTTTAGTACCTAGAGCATCTTGCAATTTCTTCCAGAACCGCGATGTGAATCTTTGGTCCCTATCCGAAACAATGGAACTCGGTACACCGTGCAACTTTACAATCTATGACACATACAATTCGGCAAGCTTATCAAGTGAATAGTCGGTAAGTACCGGCACAAAATGGGCTGATTTAGTCAGTCTATCAACAATAACCCATACGGCATCTTTCTTACTCGGTGTCATAGGGAGACCGGATACAAAATCCATTGTAATTCTATCCCATTTCCATTCGGGTATCATGATTGGTTGAAGTAATCCGGACGGTACTTGATGCTCAGCTTTCACTTGTTGACAGATTAAGCACTTGGAAACAAACTCAGATATGTCCCGTTTCATGCCAGGCCACCAATAAAACTGCTTCAAATTGTTATACATTTTTGTGCTACCCGGGTGTATCGACATTCGACCATTATGGGCCTCACTCAGAATCATCTGTATTAAATCTGAGTTCTTAGGAACACACAATCGACTTTTATAATTTAAACAATCATTTGCATCAATCTGAAAATCTGATTCCGTACCGTTTTCACACTGAATTCGAATAGCAATCAAATTTTTGTCAACTTTCTGTGCATCACAAATCTGTTGAATAAACATCGGTCTTGCTTGTAACTCGGCTATGATTGAACCATCATCAGACATAGCCACCCGTGCGTTCAATGCACGAAGAGCAAATAATGATTTTTGACTTAACGCATCCGCAACTACATTAGCTTTCCCCGGATGGTAGTCAATCACTAATTCATAGTCTTTCAGCAGTTCTAACCATCTGCGTTGTCTCAAGTTTAAGTCTTTCTGAGTCATCAAATACTTCAAACTTTTGTGATCTGAATAAATATGACATTTTTCACCAAATAAGTAGTGACGCCAAATTTTTAATGCGAACACAATGGCTGCTAAATCCAGATCGTGAGTTGGATAATTTTTCTCATGCGGCTTCAATTGTCTCGAAGCGTAGGCTATCACCTTGCCTTCTTGCATTAAAACACAACCCAACCCATTCAAGGAAGCATCACTAAAAATAGTGAATTCTTTACCCGATTCAGATTGAGTTAACACTGGGGCTTCGGTCAAAAGGGCTTTCAACTGTTCGAAACTTTTCTGACACTTTTCTGACCACTCAAATTTGACATCTTTCTGTAGTAGTCTCGTCAAAGGTGTAGCTATTACGGAAAAACCTTTTACAAATCGTCTATAATATCCCGCAAGACCTAGGAAACTTCGGATCTCAGAAACATTCTTTGGTGGTTTCCAATCTAGTATAGCTGCTATCTTGTTTGGATCCACCCGAATACCAGACACCGAAACAACATGACCCAAGAAATTAACTTCATTCATCCAGAACTCGCACTTACTAAACTTTGCATACAATCGTTGATCCCTCAAAGTTTGTAGTACTAATCTCAAATGCTCAGCATGTTCCGTTTCATTTTTGGAGTAGATCAGTATATCATCAATAAACACTACTACAAACCGATCCAAAAACTGTCGGAAGACCCGGTTCATTAGATCCATAAAAACAGCAGGTGCATTAGTGAGTCCAAAAGGCATAACCAAAAACTCATAGTGTCCGTACCTCGTTCGGAAAACTCGCAACTGTTAATAGCCCGATCTCAAATCTATTTTCGAAAACACTGAAGCCCCTTTCAACTGATCAAATAAATCATCAATCCGAGGTAACGGGTACTTATTCTTTATTGTTACCTTATTTAGTTACCGGTAGTCGATACACATTCGCATAGTCCCATCTTTCTTTTTCACAAATAAAACCGATGCACCCCACGGAGAAAAACTCGGTCGTGCGAAGCCCCTATCTGTCAACTCTTGCAACTGCGTTTTTAATTCTTTTAATTCAGTAGGTGCCATTCGGTACGGAGCTATCGAAATCGGAGTCGCACCCGGCACTAACTCAATGCCGAACTCAATCTCTCGTACTAGGGGTAAACCCGGTAGTTCTTCAGGAAACACATCGGGGTATTCGCACACCACTGATACAGATTCAATTTGTTTCTCGGACATTTTATTATCCAGTACATAAGCCAAATAAGCTTCACACCCTTTTTTTTTCACATACTTTCGAGCTAACATTGAAGATATTACTGTAGGCAACCCATTTACGTCACAGGATTTAATTCTGATGGTCTCACCATTTCGACATTTCAAATCGATAAGCTTTCTTTTACAATTCACTACTGCCTCATGTGAGGTTAACCAGTCCATACCCAAGATTATATCAAATTCATCAAAGGGCAACAACATTAAATCAGCTGGGAAGCAATAATCCTGAATCATCAACGGGCAACCCCTGCACACTTTATTTACAAGCACACATCTACCCAATGGGTTGGACACACGTATCACAAACTCGGTAGACTCAACTAGTAGAGTCTTTCCGAATTCTAAAGTTTCACACACATATGAGTGAGTCAAACCAGGATCAATTAATGCAATTACAGTAGTGTCATAAAGGGTGAAAGTACCGGTAATGACATCGGGGGAGGAAGCATCCTCTCTGGCTCGTGCAGCATAAGCTCTAGCTGGAGCTCTAGCCTCAGATCGAACTGTAGTGTTCTTCGTTCCTTTCTGACTACCACCTACATTACCGAAGTCTGGGTGGTCTCCCTCGCATTGATGTGTTGCTCGGCTTAGTGTTCTGAACGGTATTCTGCTCAGTTAACCTCGGACATTCTCTAATAAAATGATCTGACGATCCACATTTATAGCAAGACCGATCATGAAATCTACATCTCCCTGAGTGCCATTTCCCACAGTGCTCGCATTCAACTCTATTCTGAGGAACGTTACCAACACTGGCTATCGAGGTAGCTCGAGAGCTCATAGGGGGTCGATCCCGTCTAGGTGGATTTGTAGTAGCTTTATGCCGGCTGTAGTCATCTCTGGACTTCTTGGTTGTGGAATGAAAGACCTTACCCGAAGATCTTTTACGAATGTCTCTAGCTTCAGTCTCAGCCTTTCTTTTCTCTTTCCCGAGCTCTTTAGCTTTGCAAGCTCTTTCAACTAAAGTCACAAACTCTTGAATTTCAAGAATGCTAACAAACATCTTTATATCTTCATTCAGGCCACTTCAAATCTTTTACACATAATAGCTTCAGTAGAAACACACTCTCTAGCATATCTGCTGAGTCTGACAAATTTCCGTTCATATTCCGTCACGGTCATTCGTCCTTGTTTCAGCTCAAGGAATTCCTTTCGTTTTTGATCAATAAATCTTTGGCTGATGTACTTCTTACGAAATTCATTTTGGAAGAAATCCCATGTCATTTTCTCTTTCGGAACCACTGATACTAGTGTGTTCCACCAGTGATATGCAGTGTCCCTCAATAAAGATATAGCACACTTCAGGCATTCATCCGGAGTACAAGATAGCTCATCAAGTACCCGTATAGTATTATCAAGCCACATTTCGGCTCGCTCTGTGTCGTCATCATCATTGGCTTTAAATTCTTCGGCCCCAAATTTTCGAATTTTATCAACTGGGGGCCTACTAGATCTCATCGGATCTATCATCGGGGGTGCTGAAGGAATCGGAGTTGAATTATTCGGGGGTGGAGGTTGATGTACATTCGGGTTATTCTGAATAAATTGGGCAAACCACTCATTCATCATCCGATAAAAGGCTTGTTTAGTTTCTCCTTCGTGGCTACCCGAAACAGGTCAAGAGTCGACCGGCGCTAATCCGTGTGCACGGTCAGGCGCTACACTCTCTACGTCATCAGCTACGGCTCTTTCAGGATCAGTGTCCATTTACTATATAAAACAAAGTTCAGGCTGTCAGAAGTCACCACACTATCAATATATATATATTAAAGGCATGTATAGCTAGACTCACACGCGCATACGGTAGTCCTAGAATTGGCTAAACCATAAGCTCTGATACCAATCAAATGTAACACCCCTTACCCGAAACCCTTGCCGGAATCGAGTACGTGGCATTACTAGACTTGACTATTAACTCGGGTGTAAGATTTTAAAGCTGTCCAACTGCATCGTGCTGACTAAATCGACCATAACTCGAGTTTCAAAACTCGAAATTTAGATCCGTAAATTTTCCTTGAAACTAGACTCATATAACTTTTCACCATAATGTTTCTAGAATTTTTCATGTGGCCAATTAGTACAGTTTATTCATCAAAATTACCCTTATTACACTGCTTGACAATTCTGACCTGTCTCTACAAAAATACAGTTATCTCATTGCACAAATTTCCTATAATGTTCTTGTTTATACCAATGAAAAATAGACTCATTAAGGGTTCTAAAAATATAAACCATGCTTCTTAATTATTTTTGTAAAATTTTTGACAATTTTTCTAAAACAGAACAGTGACTCCCGAATTTATTCAGGGCAGGTCTCACTGAAACTTAATTATCTCATAATATATAAATCTTTTGCCTACCCTGTTTCTTTCATGTAAAAATAGACACAATGAGGTTTAATTTCATATCTCATTCACCTTCTAATTCAATATACCCTATTTTTGGTGATTTTTCTAACTCACATCACTGCTGCTACTACAAGCTGTTTTGTTGCATTTTATGAAAGACTAGCTTCTAACCGAACCTACCTACATCCCTAATTCAAGGATTCATTTCGTATACAAACATTTCCTTAACAAAAACGATTAAACTTTGATTAAGAATGCATAAACATTGCCATCATGAACCAACATACATATCAAGACACAACAGCGTACTTAACTAAAAATTTAGCCATATTCGCATGGCTATTATATACAAGGTCAAACATCATATGTTTCTAAAACTTCATCTAGCCTATACATGCCTTCTAATTCGTAACCAAAATTCAAAATACCAAAGGAAGGCGATAGTGTGGTTGACTTCTTGAAGATCCTTTACGAGCCCGCAACGTGACCAAAATCTATAAAACAAAGGAGAACATTTCACATAATTAAGCTTACTAGCTTAGTAAGTCCTAACTCATGATAATAAAACATTTAATTATTTACGAAATGAAAGCAATCAACTTATGGCATTTCACATAGGCAATTAAGTAAATTATTTATACAAAACCAGATACTAGTAATTCATTAACCCAAGTAAATTAGGAATATTTCCTTCAACCTACATTTCTTTGTAGTTCATATAAGCATATCGCATGAAAATCTCCTTTCTTAACATTTAAACTTGAAAACCAATTGTTCCATAATAGCACATTCTAACTCGAATTCCATCATATTACACCTATCAATATTAACTTCAAACACATATACCAAAATTTTCATGATATTAATCCGACTCAAGTGATATTAAGCATCACATACCTTACATGCTTACCTGAACCATATAGTCAATAAATTTGCTTTAAGTTGCCTTGAACAAAGATTCGATTTCTCTTTTGTAAAATACATCACCGGCATCAAGCCTGCTAGGCGTAAAAGCCCGAAAAGTAACACCGGCACAAGGCCTGCTAGGCGTAAAAGCCCGATAAATAACACCGGCACAAGGCCTGCTAGGCGTAAAAGCCCGATAAGTAACACCGGCACAAGGCCTGCTAGGCGTAAAAGCCCGATAAATAACACCGGCACAAGGCCTGCTAGGCGTAAAAGCCCGATAAGTAACACCGGCACAAGGCCTGCTAGGCGTAAAAGCCCGAGTCATGTCAATACGGTTAACCATTCCCAATACACTTCATGACTATTATATACTCATCTAATTCAATTGGGCTCGCTCACATTGAACCAACAAAACCATTTTATCATTATACAATCCAACAATTTCCATCACATACTCAACATAAATCATCAACCAATATGTCAATATACATTCGGCCATGATGTAATTGGATACTAATATTCATCAATTTTTAATAGTCAAGATAACCAAAATAAATTCTTTAACATGATTTAACTAAAGGACTTACCTTGGTTGTCGATAGGCCGTGTAAATCGGCTAGTCGAGAACCTTTGTTTTTCCTCGATCTTGTTCTTTCTCTTTTTGTTCCCGATCTAAAAATGCCAAGTAAATTTTATTCATATACATCCTATCCATTTGCTCAACTCAAAACAAATTGCACATAACTTAATATCCAAGGATTATTATACTACAACTCAATGTTTGATTTAACTTATATTCCGTTCACTTCAAATCATCTAATTTTAACACATTAATTGAACACATGCTTTATTGCACATTCGGTTTTTACATGATGTAAACCTCACACCATTTTACATTCAGCAATTTAAATGTAATTACATCAATAATTACATACATATACAACTTATACAATTTCCAAGTACTCCACCGAATACATAATCCAATATATATATATATATATTATATATATATATATATATATATTTGCGCATAACCTATACCCAGTAAGAGAATAACTACACTTTAGTTCTTTAAACAATATTCACGCAAATATCAGTACTCTTGAGATTATACCAAAACATTCGTAAAAAAAAATGTTCATAACATACTTAATGAAATACATCCTATATATATATATATATATATATATATAGAGTGCAAAGATGATAACAAGAACTAACCTTAACCGAATACACAAACATGCATAAGCAAAAACATATTAAACTATTACTACTAATTTACCTATCCAGTATACCACCATTCATGAATTCATGTTCACCTAAAATATGATATTACTTGTATAACAACCAAGCTTATATATATTCATGCATTCAATGCAACCAAGTAAATCATGATTAAACATAAAACAACTAAATTTCCACCCAAGGCAACATTCGGCTATCACCACCCACTCAAGAATTTGAGTATGATCTAATTAGTATACAAGACAATAACCTCAAATTTGTTAGAATTAATAAAAACTAAGGGAAATTACTCACCTTAAAGAGACATGCAATGACAGCAACTATGGAAGCTTAAATTTTCTTTTCTTTCCCCCTTTGTGTTCGTGAAGAAGATGAAGCAGGTGAGAGAAATATTTATTTTTTTTTTTTTTGTTTTATCAATTAACCTATTTTCTTTATAGCATGCCTATTAAACAAACTATACTTTAGTTATAAAACATTAAAATCATGACATTCAAAGCATGCTTACCGTCCACTACACTAAAATTTTGGGGAATTTGACATGCAAACCCTCCCATGCAAGGGGAACAATTCAATTTACTCCTTTCTATTGCTACAATCGACTATGAGAGAAGGGAAATAGTGGCCTTATTTTATGCTTTAAATAAACCTATACACTAACACATTTTATTATATAAAATACTAACATAAGCATATAATAAAATTTAATTAAACCAATATATATATAAATCTAGCTAACGTGGCCCATTGTCGTGCATCACTATGGTCAATGGGCTAATTGCCCTTTTAGGACACTCACTTAAAAAGCCACAAGCAATTTAGTACACTACACCTTAGGATGCGAATTTTTCGCTTTTCGCGATTAAATCCTTTTTATCAAATTAAGCACTTAAACGGTAAAATTTTTCTACGAAACTTTCACACATATTAATTCACATATAATAAACACAGAATAAAATATTAAAATATTTCTCGGGCTCGGATTCGTGGTCCTGAAACCACCGTTTCGATTAAGGTCAAAATTGGTCTGTTACAGATCCTTAGTCGAGTATTATTGTTGACTAGGACAACAATAATGCATTAAGACTAACATGTAGTTGATTGATGATAAAGAGTTGTCGTTGATGTGGATTGTCAAAATCAATGCATGAATATGTGTGTTAGAGAACAACATATTGGATTGACCCGTTATGAGTATGTTTATTGGATTATTATGTAATTGTCACAACATTACTCATAGTGATTAATATGTATATGATCCTCAGACTTAAGATAATTATTATCTCAACATCGTGAGTTGTATATTTTGATATAGTCAAACGTACACCGTAACTGGTTGTTCTATAAAGGCTGATGTTGGATATACCACAATCTATGTAAAGGGATATGGTTGATCAATATAGGATAAGTCCCTCCTACATAATGGGAGTAATATCTTAGGCCACTTGATTGAGTGAGACTACAAATGCATGGCCATGCTCAAATAAGTTGACATGAGATGTCATACTAATTTGCATATCATAGTCTACTCAAGATATCAAGAAACATGGGATGGACTATACAAGTGTGACTATTCCATGACTTGTGTCCATTCCAGAGATAAAGGACTTAAGGATTAATGCATGAAAGGTTAATCACAAAAAGTTATGTGGAATCATGACTTTTTGTAACTTAGGTAGCAATGATGCATTGCTAGATGCGACTCATTGTTTGTGACATTAGAATCGTTCTATTATTACTGCTAACGTTGCAAGAACCTACAGGGTCACACCCTATGGTTTAAATGAACGGAATAAAATATAATTGGTATTGTTTTTTGGTTGTCACATGAATTAAATTAATTAAAGAATTAATTTAATTGGGCAATCAAATATTGAACATATTATATGTACAAGGATGTTGTACACATAATGACAACATAATTCTATTAATATATGAATTTGATTCATATATAAATTTAAATAAATATAGTTTACCGAAATCCTTATTATAATTAATGTAATTATAATTTTCGGATATAATTAATGTAATTATAATTTTCGGTTTAAAACTTTATTGTATTTATTTAATCTTATGATACATTCAAGAGATACCAATTATAAAAGGGTATTAAAAGGATACTAATTAAATGGGCCCAATGAAAAAGATACCCATTACAAAAGGCCCAATTAAAAGGATACCCAATATAAAAGGTATTTAAAAGAGACAAAGCTTATGGGAAAACCCTAAGTGATTGCTTGCTAGGTCTAGCAGCCATCAAGCAAATAAACCTCCAAAACAGTTTTGGAGATTTCTTCCGTTCATAGTCAAACCGGGTGGATTACGTAGAGGCCGACATCGAAAAAGGTTGTGGCTTGATTCGACAGTAGATCAAAACTCTTGTTGACAAGGCGTCGCTGTCTACTCAGATTGAAGTTTTGGTAATTTCGAAACCTTTATTTCACCCCGATTCGTTCCTCACACATGGATTCATGATTTGGATCGCCGGATCTAATTTTATTCTGCTGCGCCATGGGTTATCCGGCATTCCAACAGGTTGGCTAGTTAAATAATATTCATTCAAAATTCTCATTTATGTTTCTCTCAAAATCTGTAGGCCATGAAGAAAGACAAGTTCTGAAATGTGTGACACTTGTTAAGTTCCACTAAGTAGGATGGGTCATACATATATGAGTGAGAAGGGTTCTAAAAGAGGTTCTTCTTCTTCTTTCTTCAAGAGCACTTTTTGATTCTTTTTCTGAAGTCTAATTGTATCTCTTCCTCATTAAGCTGGAAGCTATGGTTCTTAGTTAATGAGTAGTTATTCCATCTCTAGGTAAGTATTACAACTCTGCATGTTAGATGTTTTGAAAGAGTAAGTTTGTATGTGATATATGAACAGTAAGTTGTAAGTATAAGGTTTTTTCACGGGGTTTATCAATGATTAAAATGATAGCAATTTGTATGTAAATGAGTTTTAATGGTGGTTCTATATTCTATCAATAGTTGCTGCTGCTAGTTCGAGAAGGATGGTTGAGTTTGGAACCTTGAACTGCCTTAGGTGAGTATCAGATGAGTCTTTACCTTGACTCTTAAATGTGAAATGTTTAAGTAGAAGTATATATATATACATATATAAAGGATAATGATATTTAAAGTAATTGGTAAGAGTATTAATATAGTAAATATGATATGTGTCATACGATGATATGTATAAATTTCTGTTAAAAAGAATAATGTTTGGTATGCATGCAGGTAAGGTCTGAGATACGAGATGTATGAATCAATAAAAGATGAAAATCTGGATAAGTAAATGTTGAATAATGTCCCTTTATGAAGCCTCTGGTAAGGCAATTATGTTGCTAACCAGACTGGCAAATCATGATATAAAAACAAGCGTAAGACCATCAGGTTGAGACCCATGGCATCTTAATATGATTTGGAAACACTCATGCTGTAGCCTCCAATAAGAAGAAGACTAGATTGGTAGATCACAATACATGAATGTAAGTATAAGTCCATGTGGCTGATACCCATGGCAGGATATGTCTACATGTATGTTCATGGTGTAGCATTCAATAAGGTGTAAATCGAATTGGCAGATCAAGATACATGAAATTATGTATAAGTCCATGAAGGAGAAACCCGTAGCACCTTTTGTGAGAGTCCACCGGGATAGTAAACACGTGATTCTGTATGATGCCTTTGTGGAATATTCCATAAGTTGCCCTTTGGCGTATTCTATTTTGCCCTTGTGGCATACTCTGCTAAGTTTGTATGATGGGATATGATTATCCGCCCTTTTGGTAAGTTTTGATAATTATTTGGTAAGTAACTCTATGATAAGGTTACAACACGACTAAAGTTAATGTGGTTGTGTAGGTTCTGTGATGCAATCAAATTAGTCTAATAGGAATTTCTTGAAAAGAAGTGTGTCTTTGTATGTTCAGAGAGAGTATCCGCCATGATAATCTATTAGTTTGGGATTCGGGTGTATTCGTAGATATGAATGAGATATGTACCCATCAGTCTAGTTTGCCTATAAAATGTAGGGATGAATATGAAGTTATTTGGAATTTCGCCATATCCGAGTTGTATTATATCTTATTCTCTAAGTTATTGTTATCCTGAGTATATGGGAATCTGAAATAAAGTTGTGTGGAATTTATCAAAATGATATGTATAGTTCATTATTAGTAAAAGATTGTATGGTATTGAACAAGAATATGATTTTATTAGTAAACTGATAGTATTCAAATCTGCATAAGTGTCTACCAAAAGTGTATGTATTCGTCAGTGATTAGTATTTGTGAATAACCATTTTGGGTTAAGAGTAAGAGTGATTAGATTATCTATATGAAGTGGGCTCTGAAGATATATTCTTTAAAAAGTACTTTTGTATGTGTAAAAGAGAGAATTGGTATGCTAAGCATGGAAGTTGGTGTAAGTGTGAGCCTGAAATCATGAAAGTATTCACCAAAACAGAAGTAAAATGTTAAGGATGGTAGCTATGTACAAATATTCACTTGATTTTATAAAAGTATCCACCAAGTAATTCTGAGTTAACTCTCACTAAGTTCTTCTAAACTTACAAAGGTTATGTTTGTGTTTTAGGTAGTGTGGTACAAGATTACACTAGGAGGGACGACGTCAAAAGTACGCCAAGAAAGCGGCAGATTGGGTTATTATGCATACCATGGAAATTAAATTATTTTCTCAACCCAATTCAAATCCCGTTAAAATCACAACAACTTCACCTTACTAGAATCTATGAGGAAATAAATTTAATTAACTTGTTCTTATGAAACTATTATAACTTAATAAATTTAATTTCCTACTTGAACTTCAATTATTTAATTAAAAATTAATAAAAACAAAAATTGAATTATGATCAATCATTAATGAACTAATAAAACTTAATTAATGAATTAATCATGATTGATGACAATATCATAATAAATAATCATAGTGCATTTAGTATTCTTAATATGATTTATTTACGTGTTTAATTTTCATTTACTCACAAATTAACCTATTTTTTCATTTTAATATCATACGTAATTCATGTATTTTTATTAATTAGTTTCAAACCATAAATTTCTTTATTTGTTATATATTATATTCAAACAAACCTCTATGTTCTAAGTACGTAATTTTTACATGCATACACGTGTGATAGGTATACTAGTAATAAACAAATTTTTATTATATAATTGACTAAAAAAACTAAAACAACATAATTACCCTTATATATTATTTAATTTATATAAAAATAAAAATTTTAATATTTTTTTACTTTTGACATTAAATTTAACCACATCTATTATATGTAGTATAAAATATATAGATAAATAATAGAATCAAAATCTTCATCTTTCTTCATCCTCTAGGTGTTCAAATCCATGAAACAAGAAAATTAATAATACTTAAATTATTGAACACCTAGAGCCTGGGTAACAAAAATTTATATAATAAATTTATAAAGAAATTGATATAGATATTAATTATGATTTTAGTTGTTAAGATTTGAAGATTATGATCTCTTCAGTTCAAATTCTATCATTTGTCTGTATATTTTTAAATTTTATATAAAAATTAAAAAATAAAGAAATTCTTTCAAAATAATATTTGTTGTTTTGTAAAAAAATAATGAAATTTTGGCAAATTTATAACCATGTTAGCACTAAATTTTTTGATACAATGTTATCACTCAATTTTATTTTAAAATCAAGTGAAGCCAGGTTGAAATGGTTAGCCCTAAGTTAGATACATAATTTAATTAATAAATAACTCCAAAAAATTTGAATTAATCCATTCATTAATGATTAAGACTGTGAAGGTCGTAATGGTGGTATCGTGGTTATGTGATGGGATCATATTAAATGCAACATAATATTTTGCGATTTGGAGGACAATTCTTTTAAAACTTGGTTTACTTGCATCTATGATGGACCAAGACTATATGAAAGAAAATCTGTTTGGGACAAACTTATAGAGCTCCCAAATACAATAATCGATGATGAAAATTGGTTTGTCTTGAGTGATTTCAATCAAGTTCTTTGGTACAAGGATAAATTTTCCTCACTCAAATGATCTAAAAACGGCTAAAGACTTGCTCAATTGTCTTTAAAATCTTGGCAAAAGGATCTTTTTACACATGGACAAACAATAGGCAATCTAGTGATGTAGTAAGGAAAAGGCATGATAGGGCTTTTACAAACTCACAATGTTTAGATAATTGTAATAATATGTCTATCCTTAATATTCTCATCATTCACTCTAATCATGAAACTATGGTTGTCTCTACCAATAAAAAAATTACTTTCCAACAATGACCTTATCAATTCAAGGCTATGTATTCCTTGCACCTTCAATGCATGAATGTACTCAATAGTGCTTGGATACAAATGTTGAGGGGTCCCCAATCTATAGATTGGTTTGCAAGATCAAAACTACAAGTTCTTTCCTTTGAAAAAGGAATAAAAAGGTTTTTGGTGATCTCAATAGAAAGAAATTGGAATTGGAGAAAACTTTCACGAAGGCCCAATCTTGTATCAATTCTCCATGCTTTTCGGCCACATAAAAAGAAAATCCAAAATCCACTTCGACTCCTTGAAGAACAAGAATAGTTACACTAACTTTAAAAATTAAGGTTAGAATGGAATAAATCGAGGATCAAAAAAAAAATTCCACCTTACAACAAAATAGTGAAGATCCAAGAATAGAAATGAAGGAAAAAGGGATTTGAAGAATTTGTAGTTTGATGATCCAAATATGATGAAACAAGTCTGTTATGATTCATAGACCCATAACCCAATTGGGCTTGGGTCGAGTTCTACACAGTTCGCACTTTGATAACTCTTGAAAAGAGTTATATTTCATGCCTTTAGACCTAGCTAATTGCTTGAACTTGGGTACATTTAGTTGCATTTTAGGATATTTCATTAGTATTTCTATCATTGCATTAGGAGCTTGGACTGTGTTTAAATGTTAGGTACTTTTAATTGCATGTGGAAGGGTTGTGTTTGGTGGTTTGGCAGGTGCAGGATATGGAGAAATAAATAAATGAGGGAAGGTTTGTCAGGGCAAAAGGTTGGATAGTTTGCCAACTTGTATACCGTGGCAATTCCAGGAAGATGACTAAGTTAACACTCAACGCATACCATAATCAGCCCAACTCTACTTGTACCAGAAAAATCTGCCTAAAAAAGAGGAGAAGATATCATGGGCTGTTGGATTTACCCTAGGGAAAAAGCTTATAAAAAGCCAAAGGAAGAAACTCTAAAGTGTGTGGAGATCTAGAGGCAAAAAAATAAAGGGTAGCAACTGAGTAGAGATAGAAAAAGGAAGATGAAGGTAGACCTTTTTAGCCACATTGTGCCGCTGAAGTGTGAGCTGGACAAACGAAAGTTATCTTCCTAAAGTTCTTCCGCATTTCTTACCTTGTTCCTCCGTGAATTGATTTGATTGAAACGATGTTGGATGATATTTTGCTTTCGAATTTTACTTGCCAACCCATGAGCTAAATCTCATAGGGTTGGGATTACACGGTGAAACTTTATTTTCTTTAATGGTTAAAGAATAGATCTAAATTAATTTATTATTTTATTCAATTGTTTTTATTTCTAAATTGTATGCGTGCAAATCTCTAGACATAGATGACTGTGCAGCATGCCCATAAACTAATCTAATTCTGAAAATGTTGGATTAGTTAGATTGAAGTTGAATGATATGAGCAAGTACTCGATTGATACTTGTAGTAGACTCTAGACATAGAGCAGTATTCATATAGAAAGAAAACAAAAGAATGCGGGATACCATGCTAGAGGCCTATAGACATTGTAACAACCCTTTCCCGTATCCGATGTCGGAATAGGATACGAGGCATTATGTAACATCCTGAGAATGGGCCTATGCATTTTTGATTTAATTATACGAAATGACATGTCTTATGTGTTATGAACATTTTTGGAAACCTGGAAATGTATGGAAATGTTAAGTTTAAAAGAGGAAAGTGAACATTTTTGGAAATTAGGAAATGTAAGGAAATGATTTAGAAATGATTCAAAAGAGGAAAGTAAACATTTCGAGAAACTTGGAAATGTAAGGAAATGTTAAGTTTAAAGGAGGCAAACGAAAATTTTTGGAAACTTGGAAATGTAAGGAAATGTCAAGTTGTAAAGTTTAAAAAGAGGAAACTAAGGCAAGGTGGCCTTAAGAAAATTAATAGGAGGAATTTGACACACAAACAGGCTTGTCAATGTGGCTTGAAGACACCACTTAAAAGCCCAGCAAAGTGACACCACAAGCTTGTGTATTTGGGCCAGGGTTCGAGTCATTTGGGGAGCAAATAAAGGAGTTTTATTTTTGCTACAAAGAGCAGGGAAGTGGACGGCACTAAGGAACCCAAGGGAAGAGTTTTATTCTCTTTAAATTAAGTCTAAATATGAGATAAATAATAGATTTATTTATCATTATTTTCAAGGAGATAATAAGGGATTATTCTTTTAATAAAGTGATAATTCAAAGGATAAAGCTATCAAAATAGAAGAGTGGTGGCCAAGCAAGGAATTCTGAGTAGAAAATTCGGCTATAAGAGGAAACAAATAGGGCTACTCATCAATTTTTCTTCCTCCTCTTCTCTCTGCCGAATTTCCTAGAGCCTTGTTATTCTTCTTTTTGTTAGCCAAAGCCGAAAATTCAAGATACACCATTAGCCGATTTCTTCTTCTTTGTTTCAAATCATCAAAAGCCGAAAGTAAGCCTTTTTAAGACCATAGCCGAATACTGCTAAGGGTTCAAGCAAGAGTTCTATCGATTTCTCCAAGTAAGGGTAAGATCTAGATTCGGGTTCCTTTCTTTTCTTTTTAAAGCCTGTAGAAATTTAGGGACTAATCCCTTATATTGTATTTTGGCCGAAACTATGGAAGGTGAATTCTGGGATTTCAGATATAAGGTATTTCGGCATCTCCATTAATCAGGAAGAGAGTTTCGGGATTTAAAGATTTAAGGTAAAACATATGTATATTCTGCCAAAGGCCATGTTTTATGTTTTAAAGTTAGATTAAATCTAACATATGGTTATAGGAATTTCGACAGCATTAAGGAAGCAAGGATCCAATTCGGGATTTAAGATTTGGAAGGTAAGCACCTATGTATATTTGACTAAGGCCTAGATTAGTATTTAGATCTGTTCTTTAAATGTTCAAAAGCCAAAAACTAACCAAGTTAATTGATTTAATGCTTGGCCGAATACAAGGAGGAATAAAGCAAAGATTTCGGGATTTGTGGGTATCCCAATCGGCAACAAGGTAAGTTTTAAGAATACAAATCCTACTAGGATTTGGTTTTATGGCCGAATAGGCTTTATGCTAATATATTAAGGTTGGCCCAATGTAGGAATTGAGATCTAAGGCATTAGATCAAGCTTTTCGGAATTTAAGTGAACTGCTAAGCGAATCAGGTGTGTACCCACACTTCTTCTTAATAAAATTTATGGCTATAATTAGTATGTGCATGTTTATAAGAATGTGAATATGGCTAAGTACCATGTAATGGTACAAAAGTACTCAGGTACGTTTCCTACTCCTATTAGAATTATGAAATATGTTATATGTAACATGTGAATAAAGATAAGAATGTGAAATTTGGCATGTTAATGCATAATCTTTATGATATGGGGCATATGGGTTATTGAAAAGGGGAAGTGAATGTGGTGACCTAAGACCACGCTATCTGAATGCGGTGACCTAAGACCGCGATATCTGAATGTGGTGACCTAAGACCACAATATCTGAACGTGGTGACCTAAGACCACGAGATTATAAGGGCGATGAGCACGTCGACTGCAGCGACTGCCTTCGATGGAGTGTAGCGGATGGAGGGTTGACTTATTAGTCCCCACGGTGTGCAGGTTGGTACGGGGGAAGTGTAGCGGATGGTTAACTAGGTTTGAGTTTTGGGTTGCATCATTATCGTAAATTATTATGTGAATATGATATGTATGTTATGCCTAAATTTATTTGGACTTAGTGTTGTGTACACATTGAGTCTGTTGACTCACCCCGTTGTGGGACTATTTTCAGGTGACGAACAGTAATGGACCGGGCTCGGCAGATGCTTAGGGATGGACATGCACAGCAAGAAAATTTACGATTTGGACTTTTATTTTATTTTAAGTATTTTAAATTTTAATTTTGGGAATATTGATGTAATAAGGCCATAGTTGAATTTCTTTATTTTTACTTTTATTATGATTACGAACTATTATTAATTAATGGATTAAACAAATTTATTTCAACAAACCCTAAACGTTTTGTCACCTAAAGTAAGAGATTTCTTTTAATGAAACAAACTTGTTTTCAATACAAGCCCAACCCAATAATAATTTTTCTTTCAAAACACATAGTTTTCCAAAGTAATCAACGAATTTTGAACTGGTTTTCTTCGAGGAACATACCAGATCCGGTCAAGACTCGTGGGCCGGGTGTGGGGTGTTTCAATTTGGTATCAGAGCCCAGTTTTAAACTCTCGGCCTGGGATTTAAAGCCCACCATGTTTTGAAATTTAGGCCCAAAATGAATTTGTGAAAATTTTATGAAACTAAGCAGGTTTTCTGGCATGGCACCTAAGTCTCCGACCCGAAGTCCACCAGGTAAGTACCCCTATCTCTTGTGTGAATTATTGTATGAATTGTAGAAGGGTAGGAACGGAACGTAGATTAGTATGATAAGTATTTGAACCCTAGGACTAGTTTACCCCAACTATTACATAAGACTTAATGCTTAATTAAACAAACCTATGGCTAAGTCGCCGAGTTAGGGTGTGGCAACCATTGTGCGCATGTCTAGGATTGGATCCGGAAGAGCCTGGTATTTAAGCAGTCCTAGTGACTCATCTCCTCTTCGCAGGAATCCTACCTGGTGCGTAGCTTCGGTTCACCCTAACCAAGAGGACTCAGTCACAGGCTAAACCCAATAACTAAAACCCGAAAGGGACTAGCCGTATTTTTATGGAAACCCTAGTTTTAAAATGACTAAATTACCCTTTTGATTTATAAAAGCTATTCCATAAAATTTTTCTGAAATATTATTAATTTATGAAAATTACTAAATTACCCCTAGTCATAAAATTACAAAAATGCCCTTGGTTTATAAAATGTCCAAACTACCCACGGTTTAATTAAAATTTCCTTATTTTATATTCAAAAACTCTACTTCTGCGAAGTATCAAAATACTTTGATTTTGGAAAATTACGAAATTGCCCCTAACTTATAAAATTACCAAAATGACCCTGATTTCCAAAATTTTTGCAACATCACCGACTTGGAAAACAAATGCTCAAAAAGAACCCTCAAGTTTTGCAAATGTTGAAATACCCTTGATTTAGTAAGATTTACAAATTTACCCTGGTTTATTACCAAAATACCCCCGAGTTCCAAAATTTTCGAAATACCCCTGTAATTTCAAAATTTCCGAAATACTCCCGGGATCTTAAAAAATAAAAAAAATTACGAAAATACCCCTGTAGGGAAATTACGAAAATACCCCTGGGTAGTGGAAAAACAGCAACAATGAAAACTACAACATTTCTCTGAATGAATGAAAGTTCATAATTGATTGATGAATGTATGAATGTAAAGACTGTGTGCATGTATGAATACGAAAGAACCACTCCTAAAAATTCTTTTCATAAAACTTCTTCGCGGGTAATAAGTGAAACAAGGACTAATTCATAAAACTTTTTAATCAGATCGCGACGATAGAAATGAGTTCTAGAGGACGTGGCCGTCGTGGACGCGGTAGAGGAAGAATGACTGTGTCAGAACCCGTTAGATCGGGTCAAGGGTCTGATAATGAGGTACCACCGCCACCACCACCCCCAGCTGTTGGTGTTGAGTAGCAGGCTCAGACGGGGGAAGATGCTGTGTCGCAGGCCGTGCTGTGAGTTTTGGAAATGGTGGCTGGCGCAGGTGGAAATATGGGAACTCAGAAATCTGTACCCGATCGACTCCGAGCCAACGGGGCTGAAATGTTTAGAGGAGTATCTGGTGTGGTACCCAGTACGGCTGAATATTGGGTTGGAGGCAACTGAGCGAATTATGGATGAACTTGATCTGACCCCTGAGGAGAAGCTAAAAGGAATGGTGGCACTGCTACGCAATGAAGCTTACCAATGGTGGTTAACTGTTCGGGATGGTGCCACGGCTGAGGATCTGACTTGGGAATATGTTAAGGAAGCGTATCAAAAGAAGTATGTTGGAACCAGGTATACTGATGAGCAAAGGAAAGCATTTCTGGGACTGGTTCAAGGGAACAAGTCCGTTGCGAAATATGAAGCTGAATTTCTGAGGTTAAGTCGGTATGCTCGAGGAGTAGTGGCAACTGAGCATGAGCGCTGTGTCCGTTTTGAGGACGGATTAAGGGATGATTTGAGGTTGTTAATAGCACCACATCAGGAACGGGAGTTTTCTGCCTTAGTAGAGAAAGCTAAGGTAGCTGAAGGGATTAAGGATTCTGCAAGGCAGAACACTGATCAGAACAGGCCAAAAAGAAGTTTTGGATCGTCTGGATCATCTGAGGATAAGAGGCCTAGAGTTGATGGGCCGCGAGGTCAGCAAGCTGGTACTGGAGGGCAATATCGTGCCTGTGATCAGTGTGGGAAGAAACACTTAGGAGAGTGTTGGAAAAAGACTGGAGGATGCTTTAGGTGTGGGTCCAAGGACCACATGATTAAGGATTGTCCTATGAGGCCAGATGGAAATCGACCAGTGGCTCAGAATGATAATCAGGCTAGTAGAGGTGGTCAGCAGCCTCAGAGAGGTCATGGTCCGAATGGCTGAGGAAATGGCGCTGGAAGAGGATGGGGAGCACCAAGCGGAGGTGCTGAAGGTTCAGATGCAAGGCAGCCAAGGTTGGTTTATGCAGTTGGCCGTCGCGAGGAGGAAGAGGTGCCAGATGTGACAACGGGTACGTTCCTTATTTCTAGAATACCTTAATTGCCTTGTTCGGTTAGCTTTTTCTTATATTGCTAAGTGAAGTGCCTGAAACCTTGGATGTGAACCTAGAGACTGTGCCTAGGAAGTATAATAGTATTATTAAGATTATAATGCGCAACGGAAGCGTAGTGTAGTGAATAGGAGCGCATTTAGCCAAGTAATTTCGAGGACGAAATTATTTTAAGGGGGGTAGAACTGTAACATCCTGAGAATGGGCCTATGCATTTTTGATTTAATTATACGAAATGACATGTCTTATGTGTTATGAACATTTTTGGAAACCTGGAAATGTATGGAAATGTTAAGTTTAAAAGAGGAAAGTGAACATTTTTGGAAATTAGGAAATGTAAGGAAATGATTTAGAAATGATTCAAAAGAGGAAAGTAAACATTTCGAGAAACTTGGAAATGTAAGGAAATGTTAAGTTTAAAGGAGGCAAACGAAAATTTTTGGAAACTTGGAAATGTAAGAAAATGTCAAGTTGTAAAGTTTAAAAAGAGGAAACTAAGGCAAGGTGGCCTTAAGAAAATTAATAGGAGGAATTTGACACACAAACAGGCTTGTCAATGTGGCTTGAAGACACCACTTAAAAGCCCAGCAAAGTGACGCCACAAGCTTGTGTATTTGGGCCAGGGTTCGAGTCATTTGGGGAGCAAATAAAGGAGTTTTATTTTTGCTACAAAGAGCAGGGAAGTGGACGGCACTAAGGAACCCAAGGGAAGAGTTTTATTCTCTTTAAATTAAGTCTAAATAGGAGATAAATAATAGATTTATTTATCATTATTTTCAAGGAGATAATAAGGGATTATTCTTTTAATAAAGTGATAATTCAAAGGATAAAGCTATCAAAATAGAAGAGTGGTGGCCAAGTAAGGGATTCTGAGTAGAAAATTCGACTATAAGAGGAAACAAATAGGGCTACTCATCAATTTTTCTTCCTCCTCTTCTCTCTGCCGAATTTCCTAGAGCCTTGTTGTTCTTCTTTTTGTTAGCCAAAGCCGAAAATTCAAGATACACCATTAGCCGATTTCTTCTTCTTTGTTTCAAATCGTCAAAAGCCGAAAGTAAGCCTTTTTAAGACCATAGCCGAATACTGCTAAGGGTTCAAGCAAGAGTTCTATCGATTTCTCCAAGTAAGGGTAAGATCTAGATTCGGGTTCCTTTCTTTTCTTTTTAAAGCCTGTCGAAATTTAGGGACTAATTCCTTATATTGTATTTTGGCCGAAACTATGGAAGGTGAATTCCGGGATTTCAGATCTAAGGTATTTCGGCATCTCCATTAATCAGGAAGAGAGTTTCGGGATTCAAAAGATTTAAGGTAAGACATATGTATATTCTGCCAAAGGCCATGTTTTATGTTTTAAAGTTAGATTAAATCTAACATATGGTTATAGGAATTTCGACAGCATTAAGGAAGCAAGGATCCAATTCGGGATTTAAGATTTGGAAGGTAAGCACCTATGTATATTCGGCTAAGGCCTAGATTAGTATTTAGATCTGTTCTTTAAATTTTCAAAAGCCGAAAACTAACCAAGTTAATTGATTTAATGCCTGGCCGAATACAAGGAGGAATAAAGCAAAGATTTCGGGATTTGTGGGTGTCCCAATCGTCAACAAGGTAAGTTTTAAGAATACAAATCCTACTAGGATTTGGTTTTATGGCCGAATAGGCTTTATGCTAATATATTAAAGTTGGCCCAATGTAGGAATTGAGATCTAAGGCATTAGATCAAGCTTTTCGGAATTTAAGTGAACTGCTAAGCGAATCAGGTGTGTACCCACACTTCTTCTTAATAAAATTTATGGCTATAATTAGTATGTGCATGTTTATAAGAATGTGAATATGGATAAGTACCATGTAATGGTACAAAAGTACTCAGGTACGTTTCCTACTCCTATTAGGATTATGAAATATGTTATATGTAACATGTGAATAAAGATAAGAATGTGAAATTTGGCATGTTAATGCATAATCTTTATGATATGGGGCATATGGGTTATTGAAAAGGGGAAGTGAATGTGGTGACCTTAGACCATGCTATCTGAATGCGGTGACCTAAGACCGCGATATCTGAATGTGGTGACCTAAGACCACAATATCTGAACGTGGTGACCTAAGACCACGAGATTATAAGGGCGATGAGCACGTCGACTGCAGCGACTGCCTTCGATGGAGTGTAGCGGATGGAGGGTTGACTTATTAGTCCCCACGGTGTGCAGGTTGGTACGGGGGAAGTGTAGCGGATGGTTAACTAGGTTTGGGTTTTGGGTTGCATCATTATCGTAAATTATTATGTGAATATGATATGTATGTTATGCCTAAATTTATTTGGACTTAGTGTTGTGTACACATTGAGTCTGTTGACCACCCCGTTGTGGGACTATTTTCAGGTGACGAACAGTAATAGACCGGGCTCGGCAGAAGCTTAGGGATGGCCATGCACAGCAAGAAAATTTACGATTTGGACTTTTATTTTATTTTAAGTATTTTAAATTTTAATTTTGGGAATATTGATGTAATAAGGCCATAGTTGAATTTCTTTATTTTTACTTTTATTATGATTACGAACTATTATTAATTAATGGATTAAACAAATTTATTTCAACAAACCCTAAACGTTTTGTCACCTAAAGTAAGAGATTTCTTTTAATGAAACAAACTTGTTTTCAATACAAGCCCAACCCAATAATAATTTTTCTTTCAAAACACATAGTTTTCCAAAGTAATCAACGAATTTTGAACTGGTTTTCTTCGAGGAACATACCAGATCCGGTCAAGACTCGTGGGCCGGGTGTGGGGTGTTTCACATTACCAGACTTATTCACAAGAAAACATTCAAAACCAAGACATGAATTTCCACTCAAATTTAAAACTTTTCAAAAACATTCATATTGTCCCTAAAACGAGCCTACGAGGCCCAAAACATACATCGAAAATGGTTTGGGACTAAACCGAAAACTTTTAAAACTTTTGGGAAACTTAAAAAACTTTTCATGAAAAAGGGGTCACACGCTCGTGTGGGTTCAGGACACGCCCGTGTGACCCTAAGACACGCTTGTACCTCAAGCCGTGTTCAAATTAGGGGGTATTCTATTTATGATGTCATCATCAAATTGAGGTCACATGGCCAAGTCACAAGCCCGTGTGCTTAGGCTGTGTGATCGATTAAATTTTTATAATTTTCATAAAATAGGTGCAGGAAACACATGGTCGAAACACATGCCCATGGGGCAGACCGTGTATCACACACGGCCTAGACACACGCCCGTGTGTCTACACGTGTGGACAAATATAAGGCTATTTACCAAGCCTTTTTGCCACCCTTCCATAAACCAACCTACACAACAAAACATAGCACCGATCCAAACATATTCATACAACCAATTCAACCACAAGCAAGACATCAATATATCATTCATCTGTTATTTTCTATCACATGCAACATCACAAACTTATCATCTCAAGCCATGCAAAATCCACATCTATGAAAGACATCATCATATGCGTATATACTTAATCAATATTAGTCAATTTCAATGGGCATTTACAAAATGAATTATCAGCTAACATAAGCCAACACTTTTGGCCAAATCAACTATGACACATAACAAAATGACCAAGTCCCTATACATGCCATAACTCAATACTTGAATTCATTGGTACCAAAATAATCGTTGTAGATAATGTGTATGGATCTCTGACAAATCTCCAATCTCGAGCTGGCTTGGTTACACTATAAGATAAAGGAAAGGAAGGGAGTAAGCTTTATAGCTTTGTAAGTTCACATGCAAATAATAAGCAACATAAAAAAAAACATTAAACATGAATATCATACACTTAAAATAACACAAGTTACATGTTTGTCATCATAGGTTCATAACAATAACTTAATCATTCTTAATCTTACCAAGTGTTCATTACATACCGAGCTTATTCTTATGAGTTTTTCGTACATACCTGTACATGCACCAACTCGTAACATATCATACTCTTTCTCGTCTTTGACATACCCGTTGAACACTTGGAATACTAATCGGATACACGAAAAGTCTTGCACATAAGTGCTACATACGTAGCCAATGCTACCTCATATCTCATAACACATAGGGGCTCCCTCTCGAGCTAATCACGGGCCTGCTCACACAAGCTTTCAGTCAAGATGTAACAACGCAATGCTGCTCGCACAAGCTGTCAGGTATCTGCAACACATGCCAAACTACCCAGCCATTGGTAGACATACGAGACCAGCACCTGGATCACATAAATCACATATGTGGCCAATCCCATACTACTGACACTGCTCACTTCTTAAACTTAGGGATTGGGTTTACGGACCCAATCCTCTCCTTTGCCTTGAAATCCCGCGATTAAAGACTAGCGATTCCCGACTTTTAAATCTAAACGAACAGGTTACCTTAACACAAAGAATTCTACTACCCCTTAGAGATTCTGGCTTTTTGAGAAGATCAGAAGAAAAGATGATAGGAAAGAGTTTATGTAGATTCGGCTTTTAATGAAGAAATCGGCAGGAAGAAGAAAAGAAGAAAGAAATCGGCTTTTCTTTCAAAAGAAAAGAATGTAGAAAAAGGATTATGAGGTTTCGGCTTTTAGAAGAAAGAAGAGAAAAGAACAATGGAGTTTCGGCTTTTAGGAGTAAAAAGAGAAAGATGGCTTAAGAAAGTTTTCAGCTTTTTGAAAGAAAGATGTTGAGAAGATTGGGAGGTTTCGGCTTTTGAAGAAATCAAAAGAAAAGAAATTGCAGAGGAAGACTGAGAATTTTGGCACAAGGAAAGAAGAAAAGAGTAGGGTTCAATTGCCGGAATTGATGAGATATCCGCCCTATTTATAGAAATTTCGGCACTTACCTATCAAAAACCGAAAGCGCCCTTCCTGATAACTAAATATTAAGCAAATAAAAAGGGAAAATTCGACACCCCTTTGCCATAAAGAAATCGATTTCTTCCCTCTTTTAAGTGATGGAATTTTGGCCAACACCTAGCCTTGCGGATAGCTCCTATCTTTTCTCTTTTTTTATCTTTCATATTATCAACTATAATATCTACATTATCTCATTCACATAAATCCTCCTATTTTTTAGCCTTGTTGCCGTCCACTCCACCTAACCCTAATGCCCAAAATTTAGCTAACTTAAATTAAAAGAATTGGGCTCCATGAAACTTAAATTTGGGCCCCTTACTCCCTTGTGTGGCATCACCTCCTAAGATTGGGCCACAAGCCCACTTTGGTATTTTAAACATAGATACTACCTTTTAAACCCTATAATGCCCAAACAGATAATTTTAATCAAGGCCTCTACCTAAGCCTGAGCCCAATTTGGACCCCTAACACTTAAATTAACACATTAAACATATCCACCCATTAAACGCATAGGCCCAAAAATTCAGGATGTTACAAATACCCAAACCTTTTTGCTTGTAAGATTTTCAAGGACGAAAATCCCTAAGGGGGGAGAATTGTAACAGCCCGATTTAGGGCCTAGTCAGAGTAGTGGTTGCGAGACCACAAATTCAAAGTAGAAATATGTGTTTTATGATTTTTATGAGGCTTATGATGTGTTTGCATGATTGTGTGAAAATTTTATGAGGAAGTTTTATTTTTAGTGATTAAGTTGTCCATTAGGATTAAATTGCAAAGATTAGAAAATATGAAATTCTAGAAGATTTAAGTATGAAATAGGATTATAAAAATTACTAGAGGTCCTTATTTAGCAATTAGACTATTAAATGTCAAGATGGACAAAAATAGACATGGGAAGGAAAAATCTCAAGAAAGGGACCTAAGGGCATTTTAGTCATTTGGTTAATAAAAGATTAAAAAGGGAAAATGAAGCAAAATTGCTCATCTTCTTCAAGCTAGGGCCGAAAATTACAAGCTCTCCATAGCTAGGGTTTCTTCAACTTCCAAGCTTGATGTAAGTGCACCATAGCCCCGTTTTTAATGTTCTTCGTATTTTTGAAATCCTCGTAATTTGATTTAGCTATTTCTAGCTATATTTTAAGCTAGAGTTTATGTTCAAAAATCTACCCATGTATGACATGCATGTATTTTGATGTTTTATGGAAGAATATGAAAGTTTAATGTATGATAAACATCTTTTTCTAAGTGATTTTCATGAAAAATGTAAAAAAGGACAAAATTCTAAAACTTATAAAAATGGTCATGCATGAGTGAAATAGTGGAAATTGAAGGCTATTGTAGTTAAGAAAATGATTCGGTTAGGCTTGAAATACAAGAAAGTTGAATGAAAATCATTTTACGAGCCTAGGGGCAAAAGTGTAATTATGTGAAAGTTTAGGGGCAAAATCATAAATTTGCCAAAGTATGAATTATGAGTCAATTTAGTCAATGTGAGTATTAAACAAGTGAAATTGTTATTATAGATCAAGAAACACGAATGTAGATCCCGTATAAGACCATGTCTGGGACATGGCATCGGTACCGAATGTAGATCCCGTATGAGACCATGTCTGGGACATGGCTTCGGCACCAAAGGTAGATCTCGTATAAGACCATATCTGGGACATGGCATCGACATCAATGTAGGATCTCATATAAAACCATGTCTGGGACAGGGCATCGACATTGAGCTAAGAGATCTTGTGTAAGACCATATCTAGGATATGGCATTAGCATCAAGAGGTGATCTCATGTAAGACCATATATGGGATATGGCATTGGCATCGTGATACATGTATGATGAGATTGAGTATCCTCCAATATTCCGAATAGTTCGACGGGCAAAAGGAGATAAGTATGTAAAGATGATAAAGAGCTAAGTTATACAAGGATGACAAAGAATTCCATTTAAGTTAAGGATGATAATGATTTAAGTTTATGTTCAAGATAGCATAAGTGCTAAATCATGTGTTGAAGTGATACAGGTACCATGAGTAAAATACGAGATATGAAAACCGTAATGTGATATGTGATGGGTAAGAATAAGTATGAGTAAGTATGTCAAAGTACTTGAGAACTTCTGTTGTTGTTATTTTATGAGATGAATAAATTTTACTATGAGTACTTATATTGCTACTTAATTCATGCAAACTTACTAAGCTATATGCTTACCCCTCTCTTTTCCCATTTCCTTATAGTATAGCCAAGCTAGCTCGAGGATCGTAGAACGTCGGAGCTCGGATCACACTATCAACCATTCTTTTGGTACAGTAAAGTTTTCTATTTTGAGTATGGCATGTATAGGAACTTGGTCATTTTGTGTTATGCCATATTTGGAAGCCAAAGTGTTGGTTATTAATGTTATACACTCATTTTGTAAATGGCCATTGGGAATTGACCAATATTTGTCAAGTTTCTCATGTTTTAATGATGATGAGTTTTATGAAGTGAATGAATGATGCTTAGTGATTCTTTGTATTGTATTATTGCCTTGTTATGTATTTCTTGGGTTGGCATAAGTGTGTTTATGTTTTAGGGTGGCAATTGGCTTGGAAAATAGCCTTCTAATTGTCCACACAGGTAGACACACGGGCGTGTGTATAGCCCGTGTGTGACACACGGTCAACCCCTATTGATGTGTTGATAGCCGTGTGTCCCTGCAATAATTTGCGAGAGTTTGATTCGTTACACGGGCCAGCACACGGGCGTGTGCCTAGGCCGTGTGCCCTTTAAGAGGTTGCTGACGTCATTTACAGAATACCTAGGTTTTCACACACAGATGAGGAGACGGGCGCATCTAGGCCGTGTAAAGGACACGGGCCAAAGACACGGGCGTGTGCCCGACCGTGTGAAAACCCCTGTAGGGTCAAAATGAAAAATAAATTCCACACGGGCTAGGGACATGGGCGTGTGTGACCACACGGCCTGCCCATACGGGCGTGTCCCATTTCATAAGGGCGTGTGGCCCTTGTTTAGGCAAAATTTTTCTAAGTGTACAAAAGTTCCCGGCTTAATTCTGAAACCTTGCATATGCATGTTTAAGGCCTCGTAGGGCTATAATAAGGATGTTATGCATATGAATGAGAAGTTTTAAGTTGAAATAAAATTTTATAGTCCAAGGTTATATGTTTAAGCAAGTTAAGTTTAGTAATGCCTCGTATCTGGTTCCGGCGTCAAACACGAGTAAGGGGTGTTACATCAAGGGTGACTGTGAGAATGTGATCCAAGATTATTGGGCCCTATTACAGAATAATTACCCAAGAAACTAGTTGGATTGGATCATTGACTCATTGATTGGAATTCTAAACTGAAACGAGATTGCAAGGCCTAAAAGAAAACCTGGAGGTTAGATTGCGTGTGTTAGCAACAGAGGAACCAACTAATGAGACGCTCTCAGGATTGCCGAATATTCAGCTAAAGTTGAACCTTGAGGTGGACAAAAAGGAATTGTATTAGGAACAAAGGGCACATATTAATTGGCTAAAGCATGGGGATCATAACACCACATTTTTCCATAAATTAGCAACGGGAAGGAAGTGTCATAACTCCAGTAAGGGTCTTGAGGATGAGGCGGGAAGATGGATTAAGGATGAAAATGGAGTCATGGCTATTGTTTCTAATTATTTTCAAGATATTTTCACAGCATTGGAGGAGGGAGAAGCGGGTGCCACTTTTGATAAAGTGCAACAAGGCATTTCAAATGATATGATTGTTGAATTGTTGAAAGCGTTTACAGAGGAGGAAATTTGGTTTGCGGTGAGAGGCATGGCCCCCTAAAAGCTTCTGGACTTGATGGATTTCCAACCTTGTTCTATTACCGATATAGTAAATTTCACCTGAGCTCACCAGTCAAAGAAGAAGGAAATTTCTTGATGATGCCAAGCAATATTATTAGAATGAGCATTTCTTATTCAAACATTGTACGGATGAAATTATTAAGAGATGTGTTCCAAATGATGAGATTCAGAACATTTTGCAACACTGTCATTCAACACCTTACGAAGAACATTTCGGAGGAATGAGAACTATTGCAAAGGTTCTCCAATCTGGTTTCTATTGGCCAAGTATGTTCAAATATGCTCATGAATTCTATCAGACATGTGAAAACTGTCAACGAATGGGAAACCTATCGAGGAGGCATGAAATGTCGCTCCAAAATATTTTAGAAGTTGAGTTGTTTGATGTGTGGGGGATCGACTTTATGGGTCCATTTCCACCTTCTTGGGGCAATATGTACATACTTTTGGCAATAGATTATGTCTCCAAGTGGGTAGAAGCTATTGCTCTCCCTACTAATAATGCCAAGTTGGTAGTATGATTCTTGCATAAAAATATCTTTATAAGATTTGGTACACCCCATGCACTTAATAGTGATGAGGGCTCCCATTTTGTTAGAAAATTAGTCCCCAAGGCATTGAATAGGTATAGGTTGTGGAATAAGATTTCCACGGCATATCAGCCCCAGACGAATGGACAAGCTGAAGTTTCTAATAGTGAAATTAAACAGGTTTTGGAGAAAATGGTAAACCCAACTTGCAAAGACTGGTCAACCAGATTAGATGAATCTCTGTGGGCATATCATACTACATTCAAAACACCATTTGGGATTTCACCTTTCAAGCTTGTTTATAGGAAGCGTTACCATTTACCTGTTGAGCTAGAACATAAAGCATTTTGGGCCATCAAGAAGCTGAACATGGATTGGTTCACTATTGGTAATAATCAATTACTTGAACTAGATGAGATGGAGGAATTTCGGGCTCAGGCATACGAGAATGCTCAATTGTACAAAGAGAAGAACAAGTGATGGCATGATAAGAAGATTATGCCAAGACAATTAGGACATGTACAATAGGTGTTGTTATTCGATTGTAGGCTCAAATTGATTCCAGGAAAATTAAAGTCTCGTTGGTCAGAACCTTTTGAAATAGATCATGTTTATCCTCATGGAGTTGTAAAGGTCAAAGATATAAAGACTAGGCTTACATTTAAAGTTAATGGACAACGTTTAAAGCATTACTAAGGTGCTTCTGTGACTCGAGATAAACAATCCATTGATTTCCGAAATACATAACTTCCATGTCTCCATTATCCTTTTTACTTTATTTGTTTTTCTTTGTTAATTTTATTTTTCTTCAGTTATTTCATCTTGTTGGTTTAATAACTTCTTTTTACAGGTATTCTAAGGGTCTGGCTTCATCTTTTACTAGTTAGCCCATTAGAAATTTTTGACAAAATATTTCCTTCCTATAAAATTTTTATTTCCCTCCCCCCAAATCACATCTCACCACGTCAAGCCATAATTACCACACTCTTATGACCCACGTCACGTCAATAGTAACTATTTATATTCGCCACCCTTATTTTCTTTTTCTTTGAACCTAGTCGTTTCACTTTCTTTACAGTTACCTTTAAACTTCATTTTCTTCTACATTTATTTGTGTTTCCACAAATAATTCAAAGTGTCCACCATTTTCTTTTCCAATCACTCTAAACTTTTCAAAGAAATGGCAAGATGTGTTCCTTCTCAATCACCCCTGTCCCACCAAGAACCTTTTTCAACTAAGTCGCAGAGGAGAAATGCACAAATAACACCTCCAAGAATTTGTTCTGTTTGGAAAAAAAGTTTCATTTTTCAAGATGCACCCTTTATGGGGTATGATGAATTAGTTTCTTCCATAGTCAAAAAGCACGGGTGGAAAATATTTTTCTTGCATTCAGAAGATGTTTTAACAAATGTGGTGTGGGAGTTTTATGCACACGTAAACTCTCCCAGCAATGCTTGTAACACCCCTAACCTGTATCCATCGCTGGAATAGGGTTACGGGGCATTACCAAAAATTTCACTTCAAACGAATACAAATTTCCAAACAATTCAAATCATATTAGTAATCATCTTAAAACCAATCCAAATCATGCATATCATCCCTTATCCAAGCCCTCGAGGCCCTAAAAACACATTAGAAACAATTCCGGACAAAATTAGAGACTCAGAATTTTTCGAAAAATGGTGAAATTTTTCAACATTGCAGGGGTCACACAGCTGTGTGGCTAGGCCATGTGGACATTCGACATAGGGACACACAATTATGTCCCAGTCTGTGTCCGTACCCATGTAACTCATTGACTTGGGTCACATGGCTAAGCCGCACGCTATGCACCAGTCGTATACCCTTCGAAATAACCCCATATGCCCGCGTGCTAGATCGTGTGCTAAGTCATGTAACATCTTGGATTTTAACCTTTTTAAAGTTACAGGGGACACATGGTCGTATTTCCTATTTGTGTGTCACACACAGCTGAGACACATGCCCGTGTCTCTGCCTGTGTGGACAAAAATAGGCCATTTTACAACCCATTTTTCTCACCCATTACCATAAGTACCTCCAACCACTTTTGCACTAATATACAAGCTATCAAAAGAAACCAAGTTTATGCAAAATCAAGCTATACACATATGGTATAATAACATACAACCAATATGCTCAAAGGCACATCAAATGACAACATTTAAACATGAATAACCACGTATTCAATTGGGCCAAAATGATCAACTAACTTATAACTAAACTTATGTTATAACTTACCACTTTGTTTACCTATCAAATTTCACACCAAAAGTACCAAATATGCCATTTTACATCTAGCACCAATAGCTATACATGTCATCTATAACAATTATGCCAATTCACCACATTCAAACTTATCAAAAGGCCTGTAACATCCTAAAGTCGGGTTCTGTATTTTGCTTGGGTTGCATTGCTGAATTATCTTTAATGCTCATTTATCATGTTCTGGGGGTCTAGTTATAACCTCAGGTTAGGCCTAAGTAAGGGCTGAAAATTTTGTTTTGGTACCTAAGAAGGGAGAGCTAGATGAAGTAGGGGTTAAAAGAATTAATTGGGTGTTTGTGTCACAAGGAATCAAGTGGAAAAGGTGGCAAGGAGGCGCCACTTAGGTACCAAGGGGATGACGCCTCATGCAAGGTGGGGAGTGCCTGGGTTCGAGTAGCAGGAATGACACTCCCTGCTATTTCTTTTTTTTTGACGCCACAAGTTAGAGGAGGAGTGCTCAGGTGGGACTCCTTTGAATGGATGGAGAGGAGAGATTTGAGGAGTTTGACCTGTTCAAACAGGTTTGAATTGGTGGAGGGGAGCAAATGTAGGAGTTTGAGTTTTTCAAACTCACTTGAAGGTGCTTGGCCGAATTTGGTAAGGTGAGTTGGGGAGGGTGTGCAATCGGTTTTGGGGGGTAAAAGTTGGGTGTGTGCCGAATTTGAGTGGCTTGCTAGGGTCAAACCGAAACTTCTTTTGCATTAATTTCTTTTCTACATTCGGCATTTGGGAGGGAAGTGCTTTTGCGTTTAGTATTAAGCCGAAACACCAAGGTGCTCTCCTTTTCTTTCTTTTCTTTTCGGTCCTCTTTGGTTATTCTTCAATTGCCGAAACCACCTTGTCCATATTCTTCTCTTCTTGTTCTTGCTCAAGGACGAAACTAAGAACCCCTCCCTCACTCGACACCTTTTCTTTCTCCTTCAAAATACTTGTGCCGTAACACCCAACTCTCTTCTCCTCTTCCATTCGGCAACATCATTTCTTCATCTCTTACATTTTCTTCTTTCTCTATTCCTTCTCTTTTGGATTCATAAACCATAGCCGAAACTTCTTTACTATTTTTTCCCTTTATTGTCACTTTGGCCGAATATCCTTAGACCGTGTTCTTCTTCTCTTTTCACGGAATCTAGCCCCTTTCTCAAGTGCCGGATCTACTCACCTTTGTGGACCATAGCCGAAACTCTGGTAAGGGAACTACCCATGCGTTTCCTTTCCTTGATCAGTTGGGTAATGCCGAATCTCCTTGTCTTCTTTGTCACTCTTACAACCTGTTTTAAACAGATTTTAACTCCCATTCTTGTTCTCTAAGGGTAGCCGAAACCCCTAACATCAACAAGGGGTGCCAATCTTTGGAGATTAGAAGCCGGGTGCGTCAGTAAGGTAAGATGGTGCCAGATTCTATTGGATTTATGTTATGGCCGAATGGTCTATGGACTCTAAGTGTTGTGTTAAAACCGATTGCAGGCAAGGCTTTAGCCGTGTAAAGTAAGTCTTCGGGATTTGGCTGATAACCAAATCGGCTTAAGGTGAGTACTATTTTTGGACGACATCTTTTTGGGATTTCCAGTTAAGTCGAATAGGGCTTTTAAGTACTAAGCAGTGGCCGATTGTAGGAGCAGTGAGGGCATACGTTTCGAGATCTCGTAGTATCGTGTAACTTTGGAATATTTCGCTTAGATTACGTTTAATCAAGTGTGTAAACGCTTACACACTTTATTAGTTTAATAATGCTTATTATGTTACGATATAACCCTTGATGTTAGCGATTGTGCCTTGTGTGCATAAGCTTGGATTCCGGGTAAGTCCCCTGATATGTGATTTACGATGTATATGTGTATATGTTATCATGTTCTGTTATATGCTATGCTATACATGAATGCATGATGTATGAGATTACAACACGTATGATATGAGCATGATGATGACGGGATTGGTGAGAGGAGGAGGATGATATTTTTGGACTGTCACCAGTGGTTTTGACCACAAGATGGGTTGGCCCCATCAGTTGATTTGTGACTACGGTCACCAGTGGTTTTGACCACACTATAGATATGATTTGTGACTAAGTCCCAGTGGTTTTGACCACACATGGATATTGTGACTCGTCCCGGTGGTTTTTTTGACCACACGATGGGTTAGCCCCATCACCTGTTATATTTGTGACTTCGGTCGCCAGTGGTTTTGACCACCAGTGGTTTTGACCACACGGGGTAGTAAAGGTGTTTGGTTGGCTAGGTTATGGGTTGCATAATCTGCATGTTTTACTGATGATCTGTGTAAGTGCGTGAAAAACTGGGTTGGGGATTTATGCACTGAGTCTGAGTGACTCACCCATTTCCCTTACTTTTTGCAAATGAGGTATAGATTGCGGACATGGAGCCGGGGAGGACTCGAGGTGGCCATGCATCTTGGTTTGGTTTTGGATTTTAAACTGCTATTTCGTTTCATCAGTTTTCTTTTAATTTGGTTTTGGGTTTGTAATAAGGCCGCTAGTATTTTAGGGTTTATTTACTTGCTTTTATTTTGCATATATTAAACAGATATTGGATGTATGAACTTGTTAAATTAACCGGTAAAAAGGCTACGTTTTCAAAATTATAACTCTTCGGATTTTAAAGACGTTACCATCGGGTAGCAAGACTCACAGAATAATAAGGTAACTTGGATGTTTTCGAACTCAAATTTTCAAATTTCTTTAAAGGCAAACGGATTTAAAATTTGTTTGTACTCATCGCACTCGATATTTCACAAGTATCAAATGTTTTCCAAAGTTTGGTGTTTACAAATGACACATGACTTTCAAAAGCATGTTTCTTTTTAGGTTTAAAACTTCAACGGATTAATCTTAAACATCATCTTTACTGAGTTTTTTTTCAAACCTTACAGTGGCTAAGAAGTTTTCATAAAAGTGTAACCGGCAACTCGTGTTTTCAAAATGTTTTAACTCTGTAACATGCCGGATTCGGTCGTGGTGTGTTGACCGGGTTTGGGGTGTTACAAGGCCATTTATAATATACATTTTTATCTACCATTTAAACTTTCATCATTTAGTTATCATGTATCCCAAATATACATATATCTAACTTATACGTTTTTTACCATAACTCATCCATATAGTTTAATTCCATACCAAGTTATACCATAATTAACCACAAGCCTAAATTACATTCAAACATGCTTTAACACTTTATCAAATTAAAATCTATCAACAAGGCACCAATGTACCAAGGCTATATCACCCAAAATGACATATGCATGCTAAACTCATCAACTAACATTCAACTAATCATCAATCATAAGTCCACCTATACATGCCATTAAAACATTAACCAAGACATCAAAATCTACCAATATAGTCGATGGATAGTGTGATAGATCTCCGATGAGCTTCCAACCAGATCAAGCTTTCGATAATCTGAAAAGTAAAGGAAAAACAATTACGTAAGCAATGAATGCTTAGTAAGCTCGTATAAACTTTGTTCAAATTAATCCATTTCAAATATGAAATTTACAAATATTAAGAATAACCCTATACTGATACCGCAAGGTTTATGAAACTATATTCAACAACTCACAAAGTGAATAAATCCATAGCATTACTTATACATATCATCCCTAGCATAGTAGGATTTTAAATAACTTTAAACCCTTTTAAATTTTCTTATTTCTGTTTGCATTTCATTACTTTCCACACTCGTTTCATATGCATAACACACAAGACATAAGCATATCATTCAACCATAGCCACAAGCTAGTGCATTTAAACATAGCTCTTTCCGAATTAATCACAAGATAAGCCATTTCATAAGAAATTGCATAATTTAAACCCTACCACTCTTTCATGAGCACAAACATATTTCCATCTGAGCACTTACCATTTCAATGCAACTTATAAGTAAACATAATACCATTCAACCAATAGCTTGGCACATACCTAAGCATCAAACCACAATACATGTTAGCATACTTTAACATATTTCATAAAAATTCAACAATGATAACCATTTATTTTCAACATGTAACACTTGAGTTTATTACTCATCTCAACTCACATAATTTCCATGTATCATTATATCAAAGATGTTCATATATGTACATGTCATAATACATGTCATTCTCTTACCATTTCTTATCTGAATAATTCCCGTTGAACTATTTGGAATTACCATTGGATACCTCGGATAGTTCATACAAAATGTGCTAACTCATATAACTATAATCTATCAATTCCTATACATGTATGCTCATACGAGTTGTGAATAAGTATGCTCACACGAGCTGTGAAAATGGGCCTACTCATAGGAGCTGTGGGTCGGAATGTAGCTACATGATGCTGCTCACACAAGTTGTGGAGTATCTACAACACATGTTGGGCCTCAGCCATCGGTAGGATATTCAGGACCATCACCTAAATCATGTAAACCCTAATGACATGTCATTTGTATCCTTATGAATTCTTAAGGTTCAAACGGGGCTCGATAATCGTCATACATCGTTAGATTTATGTCGTTTCATAACACAGTAAATTGCATACTAATAATATACTTTGATTTAATTACAATATAATCACATATTAACATTCAGTTTAATCAAAATTATACAGAATACAGTTCATACGAACTTACCTGGCTAAATTGTAAAAATACCAAAGTTTAGGGGCCTCTTGATCTTGATATAAATTAATAATTTCACTAAATTTAACAATTTAGATAGTAGAACAATGTATTTATGCAATGAAACACCCCAAACCCGGCCCACGAGCCTCGACCAGATTTGGTATGTTCCTTAAGAAAAATCGGTTCAAATTTGTTTATTCTTTGAAAACTTTAAGTGATTTTGGGAGAAAACTCGAAGTGGGTCGGGCTCAAGTTAAAAACCAGTTTATTTTTGAAACATAAGTTTTTATAGGGTTTATTCTTAAATAAAATTTACTTAGTCTTTAGTTTGATAAAAATTTCGTATCGTAAGAAAATAATAAACATGCATGCATAAAAAAATAGTTCGTACTATGGCCTTATTACATCAAAACAAAACCCAAAATAAATTTAAAGTGCTTAAATAATATAACATGTCCAAATAAAATTAATTTCCTTGCTGAGCATGGCCATCCCTAAGCTCCTGCCGGCCCGGTCCATTACTGATCGTCACCTGAAAAATGTTCCCACAACGGGGTGAGTCAAACAGACTCAATGTGTACACAAACACTAAGTCCAAACAGATTCAGGCACATCAAATCATACAGATATACATATCATAAATCACAATAAATGATGCATTCCCGAACCCAAGCCTAGTTACCAACCGCTACACATCACCCGTACCAACCTGCACACTGTGGGGACTACTAAGTCAACCCTCCATCCGCTACACACCATCGAAGGCAGTCGCTGCAGTCGACGTGCTCATCGCCCTTATAAAAGTTGTGGCATAGCCACCAGATAATTATTTTGTGTCATGAGACACCACATTCAAATAATGTGACCGAAGTCACCACATTCAGATAATGTGACCGAAGTCACCACATTCTTATATCGTGACAATAGTCACCACATTCACTTCCCCTTTTCATAATCACCCAAATGCCCCATGTCATACATATCATACAATTTCATGCCTTATGCTTTATTTCACATTCTTATCACATTTATTTATGTGCCATAAATCATACTCACAGTAGGAGTAGGAAACGTACCTGAGTACTTTGTACCATCACATGATACTTAGCCATGTTTTTCACATTCTTAATACCACATACATATATATAACATTGCCATAAATCTTATTAAGAGATAGTGTGGGGTACACACCTAGTATACTTATCGAGTTCACTCCAAATCCCGGAAAGCTCGATCTAAAGCCTTAGATCTCAAGTTCCTACATTCGGCCAACATGCAATATTTTAGCTAAAGGCCAACATGAATCAACACTGGAGCCTCAGTCAAGACCCTCTTAAGCTTCTCAAAGCTCTCTTGTTGCTTTTCTGTCCATACAAAAGGCACTTCCTTCCTTAATAACTTGGTCAAAGGTGCGGCTATTGATGAGAACCCTTCTACAAACCTTCTGTAGTAGCCTGCTAATCCCAAGAAACTATGAACCTCAGCCACAGACTTCGGTGGTTTCCAATCTAACACCGCTTCAATCTTTCTAGGATCCACCCTTATTCCTTCTGCAGAGACTACATGTCCTAAGAACGCAACTTCCTTAAGCCAAAATTCACACTTGCTGAATTTGGCATAGAGCTTCTTCTCCCTCAACACTTGTAACACAATTCGGAGATGCTCATCATGTTCCTCCTCAGACTTGGAGTACACAAGGATATCGTTGATGAACACCATGACGAACCTATCCAAGTAAGGTTGAAAAACCCGATTCATCATATCCATGAACGCAGCTGGGGCGTTTGTCAAACCAAACGGCATTACAACAAACTCAAAGTGCCCATACCTTGTCCGAAAAGCTGTCTTATGGATATCCCCTTCCTTCACCTTAAGTTGATGATATCCAGACCTTAAATCTATCTTCGAGAAAACCGCTGCTCCCTTAAGCTGATCGAACAAGTCGTCAATCCTCGGCAAAGGATACTTGTTCTTGATAGTCAGTTGTTCAACTGACGATAATCTATGCACATACGCATAGTTCCGTCCTTCTTCTTCACGAACAAGACCGCTGCTCCCCATGGAGACACACTAGGTCGAATAAACCCACGATCAAGCAGTTCTTGGATTTGAGCCTTAAGCTCAACCAACTCCTTTGGTGCCATTCTGTACGGAGCGATTGACACAGGAGCTGTTCCTGGCAGCAGATCAATTCCAAACTCCACCTCCCTATCTGGGGGTATTCCAGGTAACTCCTCTGGAAACACATCTTCAAAGTCCCTTACAGTTCTAACTCCACTAACTCCTCCTTCCTTCGTATCCAACGTACTAACAAAAGCCAAGAATGCCTTGCATCCTTTCCGAACCATCTTAACAACCTTTAGCACTGAAAATACGTTAGACAAGTAGTTTCTTCTTTCTCCGATCATAACAACTTCCATATCCTCTGAAGTCCTCAACTCCATTCGCTTAGCCGCACAATCCAGTATGGCTCGATGCTCTACTAGCCAGTCCATTCCAAGTATGAGATCGAATTCTCCGAAAGGAAGTTCCATTAAGTCAGCAGAAAATACCACTCCTTGAATTTCTAGAGGCACTTTCCGAAACATCTTATTCACCACTACAGTTTGACCTAGAGGGCTCACTACAGTCATCTCCCTATCAGAAAGTTCAGAGGCTATGTCTAGAGTTTCCACTACTCTACATGCAACATACGAATGGGTCGAGCCCACATCAATCAAAGCAAAATAAGGCTTGCCACAAACAAGGAACGTACCGGTTATGACATCTGGCGCGTCTCCATCTTCCCTACGGCGAACTACATACACTAGACCCGGCTGCCTTGCCTCTGCATTACCAGCACCTCTGCCAGGTGTTCCACGTCCTCTGCCAGCACCATTACCTCGGCCATTCGGACCACGACCTCGCTGAGGCTGCTATCCACCATTACCAGCCTGATTAACATTCTGAGCTACTGGTCTATTCCCCTCTGGCCTCATAGGACAATCCTTAATCATATGGTCCTTTGACCCACACTTGAAGCATCCTCCTGTCTTCTTCCAACATTCCCCTAAGTGCTTTTTACCACATTGATCACAAGTACGATATTGCCCTCCAATACCAGCTTGCTGACCTCGTGGCCCATCAACTCTAGGCCTTTTCTGAACATTCCCAGCTGACCCTGACGACCCAAATCCTCTTTTCTGCTTATTCCGGTTAGAGTGCTGCCTTACAGAATCCTTAATCTCTTCAGCTATCTTAGCTTTCTCTACCAACGCAGAAAACTCCCGCTCTTGATGTGGAGCGACTAACAACCTTAGGTCATCCCTTAAACCGTCCTCAAACCGGACACACCGCTCATGTTCCGTAGCTACTACTCCTCGAGCATACCGGCTCAACCTCAGAAATTCAGCTTCGTACTCTGCCACGGACTTGTTCCCTTGAACCAGCCCCAGAAATGCCTTCCTCTGTGCATCAGTGTAACGCGTGCCGACATACTTCTTCTGATATGCCGCCTTCACATATTCCCAAGTCAAATCCTCAGCGGTGCCACCATCCCGAACCGTTAACCACCATTGATATGCTTCGTCACGTAGCAGTGCCACCATTCCTTTTAGTTTCTCTTCAGGGGTCAAATCCAGCTCATCTATAATCCGTTCCGTTGCTTCCAACCAATACTCAGCCGTACTGGGTGCCACACTAGATACTCCACGAAACATCTCAGCTCCATTAGCTCAGAGTCGCTCGGGTATAGATTTCCGAGCTCTCATATTTTCACCTGCTCCAGCCACCATCTCAAGAACTCGCAGCACCGCCTGCGACACAGCATCATCCCCCGTCTGAGCTTGTTGCTCAACACCAACAGCTGGTGGCGGTACCTCATTGTCAGACCCTTGACCCGATCTAACGGGTTCCGACACGGCCATTCTGCCTCTACCGCGTCCTTGCACATTACGACCACGTCCTCTAGAACTCATTTCTACGATCGTGCTTTAATCTGATTAAGAAATTTTATGAATTAGCCTTTATTCCACTGATTATTCGCGAAGGAATTTTATGTAAAGAGTTTAGAAGTAATTCTTTCGATCAATCAAAGTTTCAAGTCTTCTATCCTAATTCAAAGAAAACACATCCATTCCCTAATATCTCCCACACACATTCACTCTCCGTACATTTTTGTCTATTCCTAACCCAGGGGTATTTTCGTCATTTGTCCTACAGGGGTATTTTGGTAATAAACCGAGGTCAATTTGAAAAATCTCTATAAATCAAAGGTATTTTGAAACTTGGGTTCTTTTTGACAACTTGTTTTCCAAACCGGTGTTGTTACAGAAATTCTAGAAGTCGGGGGTCATTTTGGTAATTTTGTCAATCAGAGGTAATTTCGTAAATTTTCAAATCAGGGTATCTTGAATTTTTTTTCAAAACAGGGTTTTTGGATACTTTGGCAAGGTTAGAAAATTTTATTAAAATTGGGGAGAGTATAGGAAATTTTAGAAACCAAGGGCATTTTAGTAATTTTACCACTAGGAGTATTTTAGTAATTTTGTAAATCAAGAATATTTCAGAAAAATTTTGTAAAACAGTTTTTTTTTTCAAACTAAAAGGGTAATTTAAGAGTTTTAAAACTAGGGTTTTTATGAAAATACGGCTAATTCCCTTTCGGGTTTTAGTTATTGGGTTTAGCCCATGAATAAGTCCTCTTGGTTAGGGTGAACCGAAGCTACGCACCAGGTAGGATTCGAGTGGAGAGGAGGTGAGTCACGCGGACTGCTTAAGTACCAACCTCCCACCGAATACCAATCCTAGGCATGCGCACAATGGTTACCATACCCTAACTCAGCGACTTAGTCACAGGTTTGTTTAATTAAGCATTTAAAGTTTTATGTAACTCGTTGGGGTAACTAGTCCTAGGGTTCAAGTACTTCTTATGCTAATCTACGTTCCATTCCACTTCTATCCTTCTACAATTCACAATATAAATCACACAAAAGATAGGGGTACTTACCTGGTGGACTTTGGGTCGGAGACTTAGGTGCCATGCCAGAAAACCTGCTTATTTCACAAAATTCTTTTGGGCTCAGCTTTTGAAAACATTTTGGGCGTTAAACCCAAGGCCGAGAGTTTAAAACCTGGCTCTGATACCAAGCTGAAACACCCCAAACCCGGCCCACGAGCCTCGACCAGATTTGGTATGTTCCTTAAGAAAAATCGATTCAAATTTGTTTATTCTTTGAAAACTTTAAGTGATTTTGGGAGAAAACTCGAAGTGGGTCGGGCTCAAGTTAAAAACCAGTTTATTTTTGAAACATAAGTTTTTATAGGGTTTATTCTTAAATAAAATTTACTTAGTCTTTAATTTGATAAAAATTTCGTATCGTAAGAAAATAATAAACATGCATGCATAAAAAAATAGTTCGTACTATGGCCTTATTACATCAAAACAAAACCCAAAATAAATTTAAAGTGCTTAAATAATATAACATGTCCAAATAAAATTAATTTCCTTGCTGAGCATGGCCATCCCTAAGCTCCTGCCGGCCCGGTCCATTACTGATCGTCACCTGAAAAATGTTCCCACAACGGGGTGAGTCAAACAGACTCAATGTGTACACAAACACTAAGTCCAAACAGATTCAGGCACATCAAATCATACAGATATACATATCATAAATCACAATAAATGATGCATTCCCGAACCCAAGCCTAGTTACCAACCGCTACACATCACCCGTACCAACCTGCACACTGTGGGGACTACTAAGTCAACCCTCCATCCGCTACACACCATCGAAGGCAGTCGCTGCAGTCGACGTGCTCATCGCCCTTATAAAAGTTGTGGCATAGCCACCAGATAATTATTTTGTGTCATGAGACACCACATTCAAATAATGTGACCGAAGTCACCACATTCAGATAATGTGACCGAAGTCACCACATTCTTATATCGTGACAATAGTCACCACATTCACTTCCCCTTTTCATAATCACCCAAATGCCCCATGTCATACATATCATACAATTTCATGCCTTATGCTTTATTTCACATTCTTATCACATTTATTTATGTGCCATAAATCATACTCACAGTAGGAGTAGGAAACGTACCTGAGTACTTTGTACCATCACATGATACTTAGCCATGTTTTTCACATTCTTAATACCACATACATATATATAACATTGCCATAAATCTTATTAAGAGATAGTGTGGGGTACACACCTGGTATACTTATCGAGTTCACTCCAAATCCCGAAAAGCCCGATCTAAAGCCTTAGATCTCAAGTTCCTACATTCGGCCAACATGCAATATTCTAGTTAAAGGCCATTCGGCCAATTAATCAAATCCCGAAACTTACCTTGTTGCCGATTTGCCTCCTAACCAAATCTCGAAACGTTGAAATCCTTCTACCTTGTAATCGGCTAACACTAGATCAATTGATTTGATTAGTTTTCGGCTTTTGAACAATTAAGAAATAGATCTAGGTTCCTAAATAGTTTTGGCCGAATGTGAAAGTATACTTACCTTACGACTTTCAAATCCCGAAAGTAATCTCTTGGCTATGGAGTTTTCGAAACCTACAGGGTACATGTTAGATCCACTTCTAACATTTAAACACATTAACAAGGGCCTATGGCCGAGTATCATCTTACCTTGAATCTTAGAAATCCCGAAAGATCCTTCCCTGAAGTTGACAACACCTAAATCCCGAACCTCCCTTCCATAATTCAGCCAAGATCAATAATAGGGATTAGTCCCTAAATTTCGATAGGTCAAAAAATATAAAAGAATGGAAACCGAATTTGGATCTTACCTTTACTTGAAGAAATCGACAGCACCTATGCCAGACACCACAAGAATTCGGTTTTGAGACTTGGAGAGTAGTCGACTATGGCCCAGAGAGAACTTGCTTTCGGCTTTTGAAGGATTATGAAAAGAAGAAGGGAAAGGTTTATAGAAGAGATTCGGTTTTAGCAAAGATGAAAAGGAAAAACTTGAGGGTTTCGGCAAAGGTGGAATACAGATTCGGCTAGCACAGGCAATTTTTCGGCTTGACAAAAACAAAAGAGAAAAGGAGATGTTGCTAGAGAATTTGGCCGAGAGAAAGGAAGGAAAAGAATGAATAATGAATAATGGCTTCAATTCCTCCTTTGTCTGAAAATACTAACCTTAGTCTCCCCCAATCGGCCAACTCTTCTCTCTCAATCCAATCCCTTGTTTTTCTCTCTTTTATCTACTTAAAAATACTTTAAAATAAATCCTCATTTATCTACTATATTAGCCGAAATTTTTAAAAGGATAAAGCCACATCTAAAACTCCTAAAATATAGCCTATGTGCCGTCCACCTCTGTCCTTCCATGCAGCAAAATAAAACTTTTATTTTAGCTTCCCATGCGACTCGAACCTTGGCCCCTCTGACACTCCTTGTGGCGTCACTTACTGGGCTCTAGGTGGCGCCTCCTTGCCACTTTTCCAAGCCCATTCTTGTGTTATATTTCCCTTACAATTTTTCTTAAGGCCCTATCCTCTTAGCTTCCTCTTTTAGACTTGCAATTAAATAATTTCCAAGGCACTCTCCTATTTTCTAAAGTTCACCAATTTCATAATACACATTCACAACATACTCAAGCATGCTATTTCATATAATTAAGCATAAATACACAAGCCCATTTTCAGGATATTACATTCAATTTGGTTATTTTTACATTTTTACAAAATTACCCCTAAATTTTTACTTTTATTCAATTTAGTCCCTAAGGCCAAACATGCAAATTAACCATTTTTAATACAAACCCAAGCTAGCCAAATATTCATAGCACTCAAAACAACCCATTTTCTACAATAATTTCACAACAAACCCTTGTATTTTTATTAATTTAACATTTTAGTCCCTAATTGGTAAATTTATCAAAAATCACCTAATAAGATACTTTTAAATATCAATCAACATTCTAAATTCATCATTTACCATCTAAAATCACAAGTTTCATCAATGGAAACATTCAAAATCTTTAATATTTTTCAAAATCGAAGGTACGGACTAGCTGGACCTAGTTGCAACGATTTTAAAAACATAAAAATTATAAGGAACAAATAGTTTAGGGGCTTACATGTAAGGAACCATAAGCTTCTCAAATGGAGTTTCTTCATTCTCATTTCGGTGAGTAACCAGGTAAGATGATACATTTCTTTTTATTTTACTTTTCTTTTATTATTTTAATATTTTAAACCTAAATTTATAAAATAATTCAAACAATAACTTAATAAACAACCATATTGCCACCCTCTATCACCAATTATGGTTAATTTTCCATATTAAACCATCAATTTATATTCATTATTCAATTAACACCTTTAAACTAATGGCAATTGACTTTTTTCAACTTTTACGATTTAGTACTTTTCACTTAATTAACTATCAAAACGTTAAAATTTTACAATGAAACTTTAATATCACTTTAATGACATTACGTAAATATTTATAAAAAATTTGTAGCTCAATTTATGGAAACGAGGTCCTAATACCTCATTTTCTAAAACCACTTGACTTTAGGGTCTTACCACTTGAACTTATAAACCATTTATAAAACATAAATTATCAATAAAAAACCTTTTAAAAACATAATTGACTCATAAATATTAAATAATAATGTTTACGAACTTACTCGTCGAATTTGGTGGCCCCAAAACTATTATTTCAGACACCACTGAAAAACAGGCTATTACAATGCTTTTATATATGTGAGAGGTGTTTCAGTGCTATTTAATGAGTTGAAGATGGCTCAGAAAGAATGTAGTTCAAAAGGGGTGAAAGCAAGTCAGAGTGGACCAGCAATTACACATTTATTGTTTTCAGATGACTGCATCCTCTTCGAAGAAGCAACAAGACAGGGAGCAAGATTGTTTAAAGGGATTCTGAAGAAGTATGGTGATTGCTCAGGTCAATGTGTGAATTTTAGCAAATCCTCGGCCTTTTTTAGTTCAAACACAAAAGAAGAAATGAAGGAGAGAGTATTGGGAATTTTAGGGGTGCGTTCATCAACAAATATGGAAAAATATCTAGGCCTCCCGAGTTTGGTTGGCAGATGTAAGAAAGAAACTTTTCAAGCTCTAAAAGAAAAATTTCTACTCAGAATTAAGGGATGGTGATTTTTATCTCAAGGAGGGAAAGAAGTGTTCATAAAATCAGTCCTTCAAGCCATTTCTACATATGCTATGCCGTGTTTTTTACTCCCAAATTTTTTTTTGTGATGAACTAGAGAAAATATTTGCAAGATTCTGGTGGCAGAAGAATCATGGGAAGCGAGGTATTCACTGGTGTCAATGGAAGAATTTGTGTTGTTTAAAGGAGGATGGAGGAATGGATTTTAGGAGTTTGGCCAAGTTCAATGTGGCTTTATTGGCAAAACAAGGATGGCATTTTATGAACAATCCAGATTCCTTAGTAACGAGGGTTTATAAAGCTAAATATTTTCCGAATTCAACCTTCATCAATTCCAGTTTGGGGAGTAATAGCTCATTTACATGGAAGAGTATATGGGCATCTAAGGGGGTGTTAATGGACGGGCTTTGTTGGAAAGTGGGAAGCGGTACAGAGATCTCAGTTTTAAATGATGTTTGGGTACCAAATTTACAAAATTCCAGGTTAATCTCTTATGTTAGCAGTTTAAATGATTTTAAAGTCGCCGAATTGATTGATCAGAGTAGTAGAAAATGGAAACATGAGGTGTTAGAGTCTACCTTTCCGGACTTCATTGTTGAGAAGATTCAGCATATCCCACTAGCGAAGGAACCGAATGATGATGTTATGGCCTGGAGTGGAGAACCCTCGAGAGAGTTCACGGTACGAAGCGCCTACAAACTATTACAACATATCGAATGGGATCCTACGGCTTATACCTTACAAACAGTCTACAAAAATTTTTACAAAAGCTGTGGTCACTAAATCTCCCTTCTAAGATCAAAATTACAACATGGAAAGTTTCGTGGAATTATCTTCCTACAAGGGTTAACATGCATCACAGGAGATTGTTGAACACTCAAACCTGTCCTTGTTGCGGAACAGGAGCAGAGGATTTAAGCCACTTATATCGGGAATGTCCTGTTTCACTAGAAATTTGGAAGCGGTTATCTCTTCTGGATTTTTTCCAAACTTCAGAGATGGGGTTTAAGGAATGGCTTACCTGGGTTTTTGAGAAGTGCACTCCTATACAGTGTAGACTCTTTTGTTGCACCTTGTGGGCTATTTGGGGGGAAAGGAACAGGAGTGTCCATGAGAGAACCCAAAGATCTGTTGAGGAAACAGTAAAATTCATCAGAGATTATATCTTAGAATTAGATGCGACTGAGAAAGCAATAATACCAAAAAAAAGTTCAGAAAAAAGTAAAATGCTGGAAATCCCCTTTAGAACAGTTTGTCAAGTTAAACTTTGATGCAGTGTTTGACAGTTCTCTGGGTCGAGCAACAGTGGGTGTAGTGGCCAGGGATGGGGAAGGATCGGTCTTGCTCTCACTCTCTCTGATTCATGAAAAAGTTTCTTCTGCTTTTGCGGCTGAGGCATTAGCTTACAATGTTGCGGTGCGTACCGGAGTCAGCATGCGATGGAGGAAAATAATTATTGAGGGGGATGCGTTGACAGTAATATAGAAATGCAGAAAGCAAATGAGAGATAGATCAATGATAGGAGCTATTATTCACGACATTTAGCAGTTACAGACAAAGTTTGAGAAGTGTAGTTTCGAGCATATACCAAGAGAATCAAACAACCTAGCCCATATTTTGGCTAGAGAAACTTTAAAATCATCGAAAGAAATTTACCTGGTAGGTGATGTTCCAATGTTCGCCAAGAAGCAGATCGAGAAGGATTTGGGGGGTTTCTACTGACAGAGGTTTTTGATAGAGATGAGATGAGGTGTGCTTAGAAAAGGAAGGCGCTGGAGAGAGCAGATTTCGAATTGCAACAGACAAATTGATAAGGAAACGAATCGGTAATATCAAGGAGTTACTAGAACCTGATGGTAGAAATGGGAATCGTCTGATAGAAGCTAATCTGGAGGGGCAATGGGACGACTGAAAGGATTGACTTTGAAGATTAGTGAAAGAAAGAGTCAAAAGTGGGAAGCTGCCAGACTGTATGATGGACGGAGAAGAAGAACAGATGAAGGGTCGTCCTTTGGGCACTATAAAAGGCAACAAATTTTTGAAAAAACCCCTTTGGAAAGATAAATCGCCTTAATTGCGGAAATGACAGACAGAATAGGTCTGCAGGCGATGGTGGGATTTGATTGGGCATAGTAAATGGGTGGTTTTAATTTTTTAAAGTTTTCTAGATTTTTTTTATGTGTTTCTGTGTTAGGGCCGTGATTTTCGGGTTTCTGTTTTTGATTTTTTCTGCTTAGTTTCCTTTCTTTAGGGCCTTGAGCTTATGGGCTCTGTTTTATTTTTAGTTGTTCTAGTTTATTTTATTATAATAAAAGCCCAATCTGATTTCTCAAAAAAAAAGTATTATTTTTCCTATGAGGATTACAATCTTAACTTATGATGTTCGATGATGAGCTTAAATTCTTTAATATATCTAGAACATGTGACAGTAGATTAGGTGAAATTAGCTTAGGTTAGGTTGCTTGAAAATTAATTCCTAAAAATGAGATATCCTATACTCAGTTTTTTTTTTTTATTATAGCAAGTGTCTTTTAATGAACTTAGGGACTTTTGAAGCCAAACTCAGTCATATTGCCACAACATTATTAAAATAAAGGACAGTAGGCACTCCAATGCTTAGAATTGTCGAGTAAGTCAGCACCACTTTGTTTGCTCCATTGTGTTGTTGACTAGAAAGTCGAGTTTAAGTAAGAGTGTGTAATAAAAAAGAAAATAAATTAGGGGCACTCCACTACAGTAACAGGTTGAGTAGCTAAGAGGTAGTTGTTTGCCCCATCCATCTTCTAAGTTAAAAGCCTTAGCTTCAAGAGTGATTTTTATTTTAATTTTTACATGATTGAGTACCAGGTAATTCACTGTATGCTCCATTTTGATTATCAAGTCAAAGAATTTTGTAACATGCTAAATCCCCAAATATACTTAATAATAAAACAAATACAAATAAATATTTTCAATAGGCTTAGAGCAAGGGTTACAAAGTAACTTGAGTTTAGGTAACAAACGAATTGAGTAAATTAGGAGATGATTACTATGGCCAGAAAGCACACATGAGTACTTAGCAAATTTTGTTTTTAGGGACAAATTTTATGCACTACCTTTTTTGAGTGAACCTTTGAAACTTGAACATGTTTTAGAGAAAAAAATTCCTGAGAATTGATGAATATACTATTCTTTAAATAGACTAGCAGTACAAGATGGTTACATGTACTGGTAAAAGTTTTGCATTCATGCATATTTTTCTGGAGGACAAGTAATAACTCAGGTTTGGGGGTGTGATAAGTCTTAAAAGGAGTTATATTTCTTTTCTTTAAACCTAGCTAATTGCTTGAACTTAGGTATATTTAGTTGCATTTTAGGACATTTCATTAGTATTTTTATCAGTGCGTTAGGATCTTGGACTGTGTTTAAATATTATGTACTTTTAATTGCATATGGATGGGTTGTGTTTGGTGGTTTGGCAGATACAAGATGTGGAGAAAGAAATAAATGAGTGAAGGTTTGTCAACGTAAAAGGTTGGACAGCTTTCCAACTTATATGCCGTGGCAATTCCAAGAAGATAACCAAGTCAACACTCAACGCATACCAGTATCATCCCAACTTTACTTGTACCAGAAAAATCTACCTAAAAAAAAGGAGAAGATATCATGGGATATACTCTAGACATATATCGCTTAAGGAAATGTAACTTGAGGTTTTTGCTCTCGAAAGAAGCAGACCACTTTAGAACTCTTCTAAGCAGTAGATTGAGTATAATTTTGTTGAGGCAATATTGATAGAAAGGGTAGATTCTTAGTAATCCCAACCTTCCAAATCAACATCGTATATCCTTTATCCTTTTCCGTAGCATATTTAGTTGTTTACTCTAGATATAGAGCAACGTTCATATGGAAAGCAAACAAAACAATGTAGGATACCATGTTAAAAGCCTATAGACATATATCACTTAAGGCAAGGTAACTTGAGGTTTTTGCTCTCAAAAGAAGCAAACCACTTTAAAACTCTTCTGAGCAGTAGATTGAGTATGATTTTGCTAAGGCATTATTGATAAAAAAGGTAGATTCTTAGCAATCCCAACCTTCCAAATCAACATCGTATATCTACTATCCTTTGCCGTAGCATCTTGCCATAACATATTTAGTTGTTTACTTGTTCATTACATATTATTCATGTAGTTATTCTCGTAATTGCCATTGAATTTTTACTCTTACTTTGCCTTAGCATTTTCCAGTATTAGTCAGTACACATTTAGCACACATTTTTATTCCTTTAAATTACCACTGCATACTTATCTTTGTTTTTCCATAACATTAATCATAATTTGTTATAATAACTTGACCACTTTTGTACCTAATTCGATCCCTGTGGAGACAATCTTACTTATCACTTTATTACTTGATTCGACGTGCATACTTACACAATTTTCATATCATTTCACACGCAACACTTCAAGTTTGTGTGATACTATGAGTTTGCGTGTAAGACACTCGCACCTTTTTATGAGACCGCACATTGTAGGTTCACACACCGTCACATAGGCGAACCCACATCGTATAAACACGTGTTAAACCTAGAGTAAGGTACATGTCGACATTCATGAAACCTACCTACAATATCACATCTATGAATAATAACCATATAATAAAAGTACACAACTAAACCCATCCAAAGGACACAGACAAACACTCAATAATTTGGCACGGTGAGCGTGGATAGACTTCTGATCTTCATATTGCTAAAAAACCAAAATTACTCACCCCAATGAGAATTTCCCCACTAATTTCCCGTCAGGACAAGCAAGAGGTTCTTGCACTGGCAGTCAACCCAACGTGATAGACATTTTTGCTGGTTGGTTTATCGACCAACCAGAGAATTTTGATAACTCGGTCCATGCAAGTGTTTCCAACTCTTTAGATCTCAACGCTTCTTCTGGTCATGGATTTTCATTTTCCTCTAATCAGGGAGCATCCCCACAACAAGTGTTAGGTTTGTAGGAGCAGCTGAGGTTGATGAAGGAGTAGATGGCTCAACAAAGCGCAAAGTTCGAACAGCAACAAACATTTCAGTTAGAACTATTAAGATAAAATGAAGAGTTGAGAAGGAAAATTCAATTTGACAACTTTGATCTTCAAGATAATTTCATGTCTACCCATGAGGAGGATGTAGGGGCACATGCAAAACCATGGCAGAGTGAAATGGATGTTCTGCGTAGAGATGTGAGAGCATTGCATCCAAATGCCTAATATATGGATTGATTGTTTTGTTCTAACAATTTATTGGCTTCTGAGATAGTAGTTGTAAGTCTACCAGCTGAGTTTAACGTTTTGAAGGAAATGTTCAAAGTAAGAAGGGATCCACGAGAACATCTCATGCAGTGCAATGATTATATGAATGTGCTAGGGACCTCTGATGCTACAAAGTTTAAAGCCTTTTTTACGGTCGTTAAAGGAAGTGAGAAAGATTGGTATTTGTTTTTACCACAGGGCTCCATCTACAGCTTCTCGCAGTTGGGTCAAATGTTCTTGGGAAGATTTCAAGCTCATAGAACAATAATGAGCAATCCTATGGGTTTGATGTCAATAAAAAAGAGGGATGGAGAATCATTACAAGATTAGTTAAACGTTTCCATGCAGCAATGCTAAACACAAAAAATTTGTAAGATTAGTAGGTCATTGATGACTTTATCATGGGTGTTTAGAATGAACATGTGCAATATTCATTCACTTATAATAGGCTACAGAGTTTGGTAGATTTGTATGAGAGGGCTCATAAGTTCGCTGAAATAGAAAAAAATAAAAAAGAGGCTTGCAATACCTTCCAAATAGATGATAGATAGTTTAAAAACTGACAGGGAGTTTGCAGTCATCATGGCCCTGTTTTTCAGAGTCTACGCATACAAGGAGGGGGACAACAGAGGACTTATTCGTAAAATGAATCACCGAGACCATTTTAATGATCTCAGGTTCAGCACACAAGAAGGTATGATCCTCATGGAAAATTTGAAACATATACTCTCTTAAATGCTACACGTGCTTATATTCTTAGTCAGGTTAAAAGTTTAGGCATCTTACCAAGTCCTCCACCCATGCGACATAATTAGTCCAAGTCAAACTCGAGGGACAGATGTAATTTTCACAATGACGAAAAACATAAGACTAAAGATTATTCTTCTTTGAAAGATTCTATTGAAGAAGAAGTGAGGAATGGAGAGCTTAAAGATTTTGTGGCTTGGGATGCTACATCGTCAAGTCAGACTTTGCGAGGAGATGATAAGAGTAAGGAAAAAGTTAGAGGTACAATACATGTGATAATTGGTACAGATGAAAAGTGGACGACCTCCAACACAAAGAGAAGGCTCGTCTTAAAAGTGTAATGACAATCAGTTCACCGAAAAGGTTGCATCAATAAGAAAAATGGAAGGTGGAATTTAATGATGAGGATTTGGTGTGTGATGAAGAAGGAAATGATCCAATGGTCATGTCAACAACTATAGCAGGGTTTGAGGTAAAGAGAATTTTTATTGATAGTGGAGCATTTTAGAGGTGTTGACTTCGGATGCATACCAAAAAATAAGGTGTAAAGAGCAAACTATAAGGAGGGCAAGCCCTTTGTATGGTTTTGTGAACTATCCAATCGAGGTGAAGGGATGCACTACTTTACCTGTTACATTGGGGGATGGTGAGCACATTACAATGGAATATGTTCAATGGCCTATAATGCCATTTTTGGACATCTCATCATCAGAATGGCAAAGATGATGATTGCAACTTTTTGTATGAAGATCATGTTTCCTACAAAAATAAGGATAGGTTTTATGAAGTCTAATCAGCGAACAACTAAACAGTGTCATATGTTATCAATCAAACAAACGCACGAACTAGTGTCACTAGGATAAAGCTCACTGTAGACAGGAGAGGTTGGTCAAGTTTTGGACTTAGATAGTTTAGATGTCAGAGGTGAAGAAAGAATTCATAAGCCAGAAGTTATAAAGATCACAAAAACATTACAATTATTCTATGATAACACGAATAAGTTTGTAAAGATTTCTTCAACATTGGCAGAGGAGGAAAATAGGACTTGGTTCAGTGTTTAAGAGCGAAATCTAACATTTTTGCATGTTCGGCTGCAGATATGCCTGGTGTGGATCCTCAAGTGATCATTCATATGTTAAATGCATCTCTCGAGATCAAGCCAGTTAAGCAGAAAAAAAGAAGATTTGCTCCACAAGTCGTGAAGGCCATGCGGAAAGAAGTATGAAAACTACTTTCAACAGGCTTCATCAGAGAGGTGCCATACCTTGATTGAGTTTCAAATGTAGTGATGGTGAAAAAGGTCAATAAAAAGTGGAGAATGTGCATTGATTTCACCAACTTTAACAAAGCTTGCCCCAAGGATAGTTTTCTTTTACCTTCGACAGGTTGGTGGATGCATCATGCCCTTTGGGTTGAAGAATGCAAGTGCGACCTACCAGATAATAAGATTTTCAGAGAGCAAATTGGAGCAACGTTGAGGTTTATGTTGATGACATGTTGGTAAAGAGCTCCACTCTAAGGGGACATATCCAAAATTTATCTCTATCTTGGGAGCTCATAGCATGAAGTTGAATCCAGAGAAATGTGTTTTCGCTGTAAGAGCAGGAAAAATTCTAGGCTTCCTAGTTTTAGAGAGAGGAATAAAAGTGAACCTAGAGAAGATTTGAGCCCTTTTAGATATGCCTCACCTAATGACCACCAAGGATATTCAGTGCTTAACAGAGAGGTAGTTGCGCTCAATAGGTTCGTCTCTAGGATGGCAGATAAATGCTTACCATTATTCAAAACCTTAAGAACTTTTAGTTAGACAGAAGAGTGTCAAGTTGCTTTTGAGAAACTCAAGTCATATCTCACATCCTCACCATTCTTGATGTCGTCTCATTTGGGGGAAACTCATTATCTTTGTCTGGCGACCTCGGATGAAACAGTAGCAGCAATTCTGATCAGAGCAGATGGGGCTTATCAATTTCCAACATATTATGTTTAGTAATGTGTTACAGAATGGTGAACAAATACATTCAAAGACAAAAAAGCTCTTTTTCACTTTAATTATGGCAATTTGCAAATTGCGTTCTTATTTTCAGGCTCATCTTGTGATTGTTATGACTAATCAGCCAATCAAAGATATTTTGTCTAGATTGTATACTTCAGGTAGAATGACCAAATGAGGAATTGAATTAACCAAGTTTGGAATAGAATATGCCCCAAGAACAAAAATCAACTCTCAAATCCTAGCCGATTTTATGGTGGAATGTTTTTTTCATAAATCATCAGACCCTATAGGTAAATTTTAATTTTGAACATTATCATTCACACAAGATTATCGGAATTTTACTTAACAAATACTTACTTTTTCTTGAGATTTTTATTGTAAATGCATATTTGCCTCTAAAAAGAATATTCTATTCATCACACAAGATGTAGTGTTTAGCTCATCTAGGGGTAAACGAGTTTAGTTGCGAAGCCAAAGTGTTGGGTAGTTTATATTGATGGCTCCACAGCGAAGACTAGGTCAGGAGCAGGTGTTCTTCTAGAAGATCTTGATGAAAATGAGTGGTAATATATACTATCTTTTGGCTTCCAAGCATCTAACAACGCTGTGAAGGACGAGGAACTAATGTTAGGATTACAATTGGCTCTACATCTAGGGGCAAGGGAACTACTCATACATACTAATTCTTAGCTTGTAACGAAGTAGATGAATGGTGAGCATTAAGTAAAAGAGCCAAGCTTGAAGAAATACCACTCCCTAGCAACTTAACTACTCACTCAGTTTGATAAAGCACATGTTAGACAACTATCAAGAACGGAGAACACCAAAGCCAATATTTTATCAAAGTTAGCATCCTCTATTACCATTGAACAAAGAGGAAAAATTTTGTTAGAATATAAAGTCAAAGCCACTATTAAGCTTGTACTTAACCCGTATGTACTTGCAGCAGTTTAGGCGAAGGTTCGAATACCAGGTCGTAATAATGGATTCCACATCTTCATAAGGAGAGAAATAAAATAAACCCATTGAACCCCCTCAGTTTTAGGCCTTCAGTTGGTACAAATTTTGAAAAACGGTGATCAATGGCACTTCCTCCCATTGACTGCACTCAATGAAGTATGTCATTGTGACCCACCATGAAAAACCAGATAATTGCCCCGAAGATATCATGTATTCATTAAGAAGGTGACAAAAGAAGGGGAGGAGTGGTAAATGAAAACATGTCTCTATCACGTGCAGTGGAAGTAAAAAACTACCGTCGTTGGTGTTGCTCAACCGATTTAATCCTTCGGGGATTGAATTCCCCGAACAACCAAAATGCGATTCCTTTCTTCCACCTTCTTAGTGCAAACATAGGCCTTAGCCTCCACCACAATACTCACTTCATGGTGTCGCGAAAGGATGTTTTGAATAATGCGACCACTTCCTCTAGTCCTAGCCATGGTATTCTAATAAAACTAGAAAAAATTAAAAGAACGATGGAAATTTTAGAGAAATTACCTCTGAAATTGTTCTTCTCAACAACAGCTTTTTCTACAAACCTTATATTCAAACGACGTAATTTTTAAGGTTTAAGTAACTTCCTTTTAAAAAGGTTTTTCGTACTCTAACAATTCATATATTTAAGAATAAAGGCACAATCAGTTACTTACAATTGTACCCCTTCTTGACACGTGGCGAAGTGTACGTTGCAAGTTAAGGTATAAAATTTTATTCAATAAGCTTCTCCTTATGTTACCTATTGTCTCATAAAACCAGTTTCTAAGAAGAGTCACTTTATAACTCTTCTTCGAACCAGATGAGGACAAATTGTTATGATACTTACTATTACTGACCTATAACCCGATTGGGTCTAGATCAGGTTCTACACGGTTCACACTTCAATTTTGCATTACACTATGGGTTTGTGTGTAAAGCAGCGGCACCATTCTATGAGACCGTACAATATGGGTTCACACTTCATCACATAAGCGAACCCACATTATATAAACACGTGCTAAACCTAGAATAGGGTACGTGTCGACATGCATGGAACCTACCTATGATATCACATTTATAGATAGTAACCATATCATATAAATACACAACTACACCTATCTAAAGAACACACAGAAACACTGAACAAAGTCTTTTTTTTATCATTTCGAAAGTATCTACCGCAAACTAAACATCTCCAATTTTGGATTTATAACCGAGACATAAAGGAAGCTCATTATTCCCTACCTTTTTCCCGGGGTGAAAAACTCTTCCTACATCAAGCCTTCACGAAGGAGAAAGTCAAAGAGGTGGCGTTCCAAATTGGTGCTCTAAAAGTTCCAGGGATCGATACTAAATTCGATTTTTTCTACCAACATTTCTAAGATGAAGTATGATATCTTACCACTAACTCTACCTTATCCTTCTGCCACTTGGGATTTATGCTAGAAGAGCTCAATAAAACTATAATTACTCTAATCCCTAAAGGTGATTCTCAAGCCTCTCAAAACAATTTTAGGCTCATCAACCTTTGCGATGTGGCCAATAAGATCATATTAAAGGTCTTTACCAACTTAAGAAAATTCTTCCTAGCCTTATCTCATGCCACCAAAATATGTTTGTCCCTAGTCACCTTATTTTAGATAACATTATTTTTGGAAGTGAAATTTTGCATACTATTAGGAAGAAGAAAAAGGGAAAAGGACCTCTGATTGCTTTTAACATCTATATAAGCAAGGCTTTCAATAAGATTAGTTGAGACTTTCTTAAAGCCACAGTCGAAGGCATGAATTTTAATAATAATAAAAGAAGGTAAATCTAACCCACCAATGTATCTCCACAAATCTCTTATCGAATATAGGCAAATAATTCACTTACCAAACCATTTTAGTCCTTTACGAGACTTACACAAATTCATATCTTTTCGTCCTCTACATGAACACCCTCTCATTAATTTTCTAAAGTTAATATGTGTCATTAAAGGCGTGAAAATTTGTAGAGACACCCCTTATCAATCACCTGGTGTTTGTTGCTAAATGCTACATTTTTTTTAATGCTTGTCTAATCTTGCAAAACCATCAAGGCTTTCTTTACCAATTTTTGCAACTTATTTGGCCTTCTTATTGATTTCAACAAACCTGAACTCTACCTCAACCCTTCAACTAAATCACAAACAAAGAGATGGTTCAGTGGTATTTTGAATGCTAATAGGGTTAATCATCTTAGCAAATATCTCAAGTTTGAAATGAGGAAGATGCACAAAAAATAATTGTTCTTTCATAGCATTATTAACAATACGCTCACCTTGTAGAAATCTAAATGTCTCTTACTTCTTTTCCTCTTTATTCTTTCCCTGCATTCAAAGCTTCAACTAACGCGTGTGACAAGATTGACAAAAACCATTCAGGCCTTTCAAATGAGGACACAGCACAAGGGGAAAAAAAGCTTCATCTTTATAGTCAGGACAAGTTATGCACCCCTTCTTTCTAAACTTGAAGATAAGTATTGCAAACACCTTTCGAACGATCTAATCCATAACAATTTTATTTATGGGTTTGAGAAGCATTCTCTTGAGTAGAGACGTGTAATAAAGGAAAATGCATTCAAATTTGGAGCCAAAACATTGTTGGATTACCTCATTTTTAAGTGAAACTCTTTTTGATAGAATCAAAACTAATGAAATAGCCATGCAAGTTCAAACTAGCTTTGATTTTAATAAGAAAGGTTGGAATGTAAGAAAAGCCATGAAAATCCTTGGCAAGGATTGTGCTTTTATAAGCTAATTTCACTCCAAGGAGATAAGCTAATTTCACTCCAAGGAGGCAAGGACAAAATTGTGTGGAAAAGCGATCACAATGGTATCTTCACTGTGAAAAGTGCTTGTTCATTTCTCTACCAATCATAATCTCAGAACAATTCCCCAAGCAACTCCAACAATTAAACTTGGATCAAACTATGAAGTCTAAAGCTCCCATTCAAGCTTATCATTTTCCTTTGGAAGATCTATAACAATGGTCTACCAACTAAAGATTCTCTTACCATGAAATATCTTGATTGAATTTTTTTTTTTTGATTATGTCAAAATAGTGCGAAAACTTTAGAACATCTTCTCTTGAAATGCAACTTTGCTAGAACAGTATGGTTTGTATCTCCCTTTGCTTTTTGAGCTGAGTCCCTCTAGATCCTTTCAGTTTCATCTTGGTTCTTCCAATGGCTACTTTCTAATAATCTTGAGTCCTACGACAGAAGAGACTTTTATACACTCATCACCTGCACCCGATAGATAATTTGGAAATCTAAAAATGAGCTTATCTTCAACAAAACATATCGTTGCAAACCCTTTAGGAACCATCAAAAAAGAAAATGAGCTTTATCTCCTCATTCTTAGTTCCGTTGAAGCTAACCCTCCTATAACTACACACCATGGCCCCTAAAGATCTCTGGAAGTAGGAGGCATCGACTCACAAAGGACAATGTCTTCACATTAACAAATGTCCAAGTAACAATCTCATTGGCAGAGAGGCAATTGTCCGAGGAAACGATTGATCGCAGTTCATCTCAACAAAGGCTACAAAACAACCAACCAACTACAAGCTAAAATCCAACTCCTGTCATCAATCTTAATGTTTTCTCCAAACTCAACAATTCTTCCTGTAAGTTTCTCATTAATTATTGAAAATGAACAAACATCATCCTCGGGGAAAAATAGTGGGATGAAAACTTTACTTGACCTATAGTGAGATCCTTGATCATCCTAACTCTACAACTATCCACAAAGAGGTCATCGACTCTAATATCATGACATTATCCTTCTTTGGTAATGTACTAAAAATAAATGAACCAAACTCCAAAGGAAAGCTTAAGTTTTTAGGAGTAAAATACTTACAAACAAATTATAATGTACATACGAGCAAAGCACATGGTTGATCTGATTTCATTTAAACGTACAGGTTGTCCGAACAACACATGTAGACTACAACAATACAAATATATTATTACGTGCAAATTTTCAAGGCCATTTTTCTTTTTGTTTGGATATATATACATGCCATGTTAGAAACCAACTTTACTATTTGTAAATGACCAATTTGTCTAAAGCCCTTTTAAAGAATTCTAACATTACATATTACAAAAAATTTCTTTACAACGAAGCCTCATTCATATTAACACCTTCAACCAGAAACAAGATGAAAAATATCAAGCAAAAGGTGGGTCGCCAAAATTTAATCTTTAATCTATAAAAGCTACTGTGAACACGAAAACCCTTTTTTTTTTCCTTTTTAAGATCTGTTTTGGAGAGTTTCAATTATGATTTGTGAGCTATCCACCAACTACAGAAACCAAGACACTTATCAAGTATTCTTCCCACAAGACGAGAGGAATGCCTGTTAATTTCACCCCGTATTCCCACAATGGCTGCAAACTCGGCAACTTTCTTGCTTCTTTACAACTTAGAAAAACACAAGCTCCATTTAAATTCACGGAAGCTAGAACCTAGTTTTAGATCAAATAATTATTATAGGAAAAGCAGAGAATGTAGCCACTTTCTTCCTTTTCTACCTGGTTATATAAGAATGACGGCAGCAGTCAATTGAAGTCGTTGCTTCATAAAAGTGTATGCTTTCCTCCATATGTGTAGGCCCTATAAGGCTATAAGCTCAAAGAATATCTCCTGAACTGAGCCCTTGATGAATCTAATGGCGTGGTGCCCTTGTTTTAGGAATTTGGTGGACCTGTATGCACCAAATAAAAATCACCCATATAAATTATGCTTGGACCTCAAGCAGAAATGTTTCAGTGAAATAAAAATGAATTAGCATTTCAATCAACCATGGCAATTGGCAGGTACATTGCTTACTAGTGTAACCACAACCAGCTAAATCATAAATCAGGAGTTGCATTGGGTAGTGAAGCAGTGGTTAACCTTTCCTTTTCTTTGGTGGTTTGAAGCTACCGCTTGCAACTGAAGGTGGGACAATTGACCTTTCTTGGTGCAGCTTTTTGGATGATTGTTCGGACTTTTTTGAAGGAATTAGACCAGAGAAAAGAATAGCATCAACAGCTTCCCGTTGCTGTTTCCGTTTCAGAAATAAATTCTGAGAAGTGGCAACCTCCTTAGGATCTCTACCACCTTTATTTGATTCTCTCTCTTCATTATTGCCATCAGGTCGGGGAGTAGAAACATTTGAACTTTGCCCCTGCACAGAAGATTTCTTACTCTCTTTTGACATCTTATTTTTGCCACTACGACCCACTTCTTGTCCACCATTGTCATTGTTGCTTCTCTCGTTTTCCCCCATTCTGACTTTTACTTCACTACCCTCTTTTTCTTGGCTTCCACTAGAGATAAGAAGTTTCTCTGGAACCCTGGACTTCACTTTCAGCGATCTTCTTCTATCTTCACAATCATCTTTTGCTTTTCTTTTGCTACGATGTTTATCTTTACTTTTCACAGAGTCAATGTCACCTCCAGCAGAAGACCAGTTACAGTCAGTCACACTGTCGATATGCTTTCTCTTCCCGTCAAACTTCAGCTTTTCACGACACTCATTCTGTTTGGCAAGTTGGCCATCACCTCTGACCTTTTCAACATGCTTCACCTGACTCAGATGATTATCAGAACCTTCTGGAACAAGAGTCTTCCTAGTGTTTGTTCTAAAAGAGATATTGTAAGGCCTTTTAATTGATAGTACCAAATTTCTCTGCTTAGCATCCTTCACAAGAGCAGACCAATTACGGTCTGTCTGCAAAGTCCTTGTGTTGCCCAAAATCCAAAGAGAAAGCTTAGCTCTTGTCAAAGCAACATTCATCCGTCTCACATCAGCGACAAACCCAATACTACTGCTTGAACTTACGCCTTGCGAAGAACTTGCTGCTCTAACAGTGGAAAACACTAATATATCCACCTCCCGGCCTTGAAAACCATCCACTGTGTTGAACTCTATATCAGTAATAACAGAAGAACCAAACACACTAGAAAAGCGAGATCGCAAAAGTGAAAGCTGACACTTGTATGGAGTTATTATACCAATCTTGCAAACAACAAACTCCGACGGATACCTATATCCCAAAATAAATTAAAATTCAGCAAGATGAATCATTATAATATTCTAAAATCACAAAAAAAACTAAAAAAAAAAAAAAACAAAAACGAAAGGACAAAGAATAATTAACCTTTTCCTGAAAAATTTAAGCAGCTCGACTGCTGCATCAGCCTCACATTCATTATAAAGAGATGATGCACCAGAATTCTTTCCACGAAGCTCCAGACCATCAACAACATCATAAAACACATATGGGCCAAGGCCTTCAGTTCCATGAAATGACGCTGATTTGCTCAAGACTGTATCACCATTCAGCAACTTCTTGTCATAAAAGTGCAAAGAAGGAAATCGACATATCTCTGGATGCATCCTATACTGTAAACAGAAAGCTCTTAAGCAAAAGATTAATATTCCAAGTATTGCAAAGATTTTATGGAGCTGACACCGTGCCCTCATGCAACAAATAGTATCATACATAAAATACATGATAAGAATTAAAATTTCGAGTAACACGTACACAGTACTTCACCTTCCTCAATTAATTAAATTACTGTTGAAGTGATGAATTTTCAATTTACAGATCTCATTAAACAAAGTGCAATATATGCAATGAATACAAACATTGTACAAAAAGCATCAAGGTACGACCAAGAAAAAGGCCGTACAAGAATGAATAGCATAAAGAAAGGAGGTAAAAGGAGGATTCCCTCTAGTTTAAACAGTTCGATAAATAGACTACAAACCCTTCATAAAGATGGATTAATAACAGCTGAAAGGAAATTCACGACATACATGCAAATGAGAATCTTCATCAAGACGGTTTATCATCAAAGAATACATAAAAGTTAGATAAATAACCGAAGAATACCATACAAAATACTAGAATGTAAATATATTTTTTTTTGGAAAGACTTCGTTGTAAATATCTAAATATACCGTGTTAGACAAACAAACTGGAGAACGGGTAAACTGATTTGTATCAAATAAGAGCAAGAATACCAAAAGTCTCTATTGCCTCTCATGGTTTCGTTCTTTAAAACATAATATTAAGCTAGGCAATGTGTTGCAACATGTAACTATTTAAGAAGTGGATGAAAACAAAGAATTAAATTTCAAGATAAACTCTGGTCAAACAACATATTCAGAGAATCAAAGTAAAAAATAAGTATATTTTATTATTTCAGTTTATTTTATTTAAAGTATTAGATATCTTTTTTGACAGCTAGGATTATTATTACTTGGGGGTTAAATCTAGTATTATTAATTAAACTTTATTTTCAAGGAAGAGTAGAAACTTTGCTTACAAGGAAGTTTCCTATATATATTTTGTAAAAGAAGTTACAGCAGCAGACTTTTATTATTATTTCCTTGAATTTAATAAAGAAAACTAGAGGTTTTTATAACCCTAAGTTTCTAGAGTTCTAACTTCTTTCCTATTCGTTTGTTAAGCCCTAATTCTTTTTTAATTGCTACTGTTTTCTTCCCCAATCTACATCAATTTGGTATTAGAGCCTAATTAGATCCTAGGGCTTATATTAGGGTTTGCTATTAAGCCATGGTTGGACACATTAGTGGTCGAGGAAGAACAAATCAGTGTCAAGAAACAGAATTGGCAGCACTATGACATGTGACTGAAGAATTGTCGCATGCAGTTTATGCTTGGCTGCAACAGGAACAAAAAGGAACCTTGATGGAGATTCCAAAAGGTGCTCACAACCAGTTTGACATACTGGAAGGTAGTCTTGCTGATATATTTGATTTTGGTGATGAAGAAAACGTCTTTCATGATGCTGGACCAACAAAGTTTGCGGTACAAGGTGGATTGAAGGAGCAGTTGATACATACCCCTCAATTGAACGAGGGCGGAATCAATGTTGAAGTTGTTGATTCTCTTTGCAAGATGCATGGAGAAGAGAAAGATTATGATATGTTAGAACCGATCTATGATGAATATCCTGAAGAAAGTGAAGAAGATGAAGCATATCCAACCAAAGGAAATCTTTGGCTGTTTATATAATGACAGTCACAACCATAAAAGAAGGAGAGGATTGGAGGTGAATTGGAAATCTCCTAGACATGTCCTATGATGATTTTGGAGTAAAAACAATTAACCCTGTTTCTGTATGCCAATCAGATTCTGCCAAGAAAAAATTGTGTGAACTCAAGGAAAAGTTGGAAAGTTCGAAGGCAAGTCATAGTGCAAAATTGATGCAGTCTTTTGAAGAAAAAATACCTGCAACCAAACATGAAAGTTGTTGCTGAAAATCGAGCTCCAATGGCTTCTAGAGGAAGTCCGCTGCTAGTGAATGAAATTCATGGAATAGGTTCGAATGAGGACTTTTTGTTGATAATTTCGCATGACTGTTTTCCTTGGCACCCAAACAACAACTATTTGTTTGAACCTCTTGGTCTAGTTGATTTTTTCTCTGAGACAACTTTTAAGACTATGGATGGCACATACAAATTGTTAGAAACATCAAGTGCATCTACGCGGATCATGAGTGCGGTGGGCAGACGACTAGACATTGCAAAACAGCATGCAGCTGTTGTAACAGCTACTTTAAATGCTGTAATTTTCTCCGGAACCTGCTCAAGAGAAACTAAAGATGGCAAACATGCTGGGTGTGAGAGCAAGGATATTGCTCATATGTCAAACAAGACATAGATTGAGGTAAACGACAAAAATTTAGATGGAAAATCAGCTGTCGGTACACCAGCTCATGAAAAAGTTGCTTTAGCTTGTGATGTTCCACAAGAAAGAAAAATGTATGTTCTACTCAAGCTGGTGCAAGGGAATTAGACAACAGTGTGGAAACATGAGTGCAAAAACTATATTGGCTTAGAGAATCTTGCAAGTTCAAAAAGTATTCCAAATAACAATTTAATCACAAAGAGAAAAAACGGAGGTTGATAGTACTCGCCCTTAGAATGCTGGTGACAACAAAGATGTTTCTCAAGGAACTCTTACTTAGGTGGTGATCAAACAGGTATGGTGGAGACTTTTATTAATGATTCTGAAATCAAAGAAGAACGTCTTGGTATGACTGATATAGATTCTGGAATTGAAGCGAAGCCTTCTTCGAAAGGGTATCTTAGAGCTTGTAATGGAAATAGAAGTGTTGCTCTTAAAGATATTGCTGCAGGCACATTGGTTTTTGATATATTTGCTGCTTGTTTGAGTAGAGTATCCTTTGACAAGTATGACTTGATTTCTATAGTTAAGAGGTGTTTCATAGCAGCTGTTGTTTCTAAAGGTTCCAAAGCTTTATAAAACACAAACAATCTTGGAGGTAGTTCTTTGGTGGAAGGCACAACTCTAGTCTATGAGACCATTACCTTAGAAAAGACTTTGATAGACAATTGCAATCTGGAATTGGGTGGCATTGGAGCTAAGAGGAACTCTATGCCAGAACATGATCTCTCTATTGCATTGATATACAGTGTGTTCCGCAAGATTAGGTGCCATTGACTCATTTAAGCATGGATTTTTTCTTGGGATTACTAAAGACAACACAGGGTTATGATTCAATCTTTGTTGTTGTGAACTGTTTCTCGAAAATGGCACATTTCATTCCTTATTCGAAAACTTCTGATGCAACTCATATTGCTGAATTATTTTTCAAGTGGCAAGGCTACATGGTGTTCCTACACCTATAGTTTCCAATAGAGATGTCAAGTTTGTTGGACACTTTTGGAGGACTTTTTGGAAGAAAACGGGAACCCAATTGAAGTTTTTCAGCACTTGTTGTCCACAAACAGATGGGCAAACTGAGGCTGTTAATCGATGTTTGGGAAATTTCTTGTTGGGAATCATGAGAAGAGTTGGGATTTGATTACTCCTCAAGCTGAGTTAGCATCCAACAAGTCTGTGAATAGAACAATTAAAAAGGACACCTTTTGGAGCTTCCTATGGACTCAAACCTCAAACACATTCTTGATTTAGTTCCTTTGCCATTTGGAACTAAGGTGACTGATGATGGAGAAGCTTTTGCTGATCATATAAGACAAGTCCAAGAGGTGATGGCTGCCTTGAAAGCAAGCAATGAGGATTATGCTAATGAAGCTAGTTTAAAAGAGAGACTTAGGGTGGGTTTGGATGGGCGATTGAGTGCGGTGCGGTGCATTTAGCTTACTTTTTGTCTCACGCTACAGTATCACTATTGTATCTAATCTCACCGCCACCGCTGTTTTTACACTAACTGCAGCTAAACACACTGCCCATCCAAACCCACCCTTAGTTCTTGTACATTTGAGGCAAGAAAGGCTTCCAAAGGGTACTTAACACAAGCTGAAACCAAAGATGTTTGGGCCATGTAAGGTGTTGAAGAAAATAAGTTCTAATGCTTATGTGATTGAGCTGCCAACCGATTTGCTCAACAGCCCAGTTTTTAATGTTTGACTTATACTCTTTTAAGGATTTTGATGGGAATGCTCCTGAAATTTCAGACCAAGTGCAGCAACTTCCTATGACTAAGTTGGAGGTTATCGAAGATGTGTTGGATGTTAAAAAAGTGAGGTCTACAAGGGGTAACAAATATAGGGGGTTTCTGGTGAAATGGTTAGGCAAACCAGCTAGTAAAATTACTTGGATTGCGGAAGAAAAGCTGCAAAAAGTTGATCCAGAGATTTATGAGGAAGTTGTGAAGGCTTTTTCACCGGAGTTGAGTTTTCCAAGCCGAGGAGAATGACACAGGAGCTTAAAATTAAAAATAAATATATTTTATTATTTCAGTTTATAAAAAGTATTAGATATCTTTTTTGACAGCTAGGATTATTATTACTTGGGGGTTAAGTCTAGTATTATTAATTAAACTTTATTTTCAAGAGTAGAAACTTTGTTTACAAGGAAGTTTCCTATTTGTATATTTTGTAATAGAAGTTGCAGCAGCAGACTTTTATTATTATTTCCTTGAATTTAATAAAGAAAACTAAAGTTTTTTATAACCCTAAGTTTCTAGAGTTCCAACTTCTTTCCTATTCATTTGTTCAGCCCTAATTCTTTTTTAATTGCTACTGTTTTCTTCCCCAATTCACATCAAAATTAAGATGCAGTCACAATGTTTTAAACAATTGAGTTTATTCAAGAGAGAAATCAAGAAAAAGGGAAGGAAAAGGATTCTTTTTGGTTGGATTTACTACTTTCAATTTACGTAGAGAGCTTAATAGTTAGTATGGCTCAGCCTATCTAAGATATTAATCAAATAGGTTAGTCATTTTAAAGCCACAAATAGATGTGTTAATCCTGTTAGTATTTCCTCAACATATTATTGGTCAGCATCAGTTCCATAATTAATCTGTTTCGATTTCACATATTTTTAGTCTAGGAATTAGTTTATTAAGCTATTAGGTTTTGGAGAAGCTTGTTTCGTCATGCCACTCAAAAAGACATAGATGCTTAACATGATAAGTGGAACTTAAAGGCCTCAATTTTTTTTATTATAACAAGAACGTAATCTGTTCTGCTAACAGCATTCTTTCTTCCCCCATTGTTTTTCATTCTTTTCTAGATTTCACCAGATTGGCACAAGTGAGGTCGAGTTAAGATATGCTTTGGAATTATTAAAACAATTTATCTTTAAAGTGCATCCTGCATTGATGCTGGGTGGACATGAAGAACAAGACTATGAACCAACTGTGATAATCACATTTCCAGAGGCACAGCTGATCTCAAACACTTCTGCAGGTTCTTGTTAGATGTTAGACATTATGTTAATTTGAAGACAGTCATCAAAGAGTAATTAAGTTGTTATGCTACCAGTATAAGCAATATTAGAAAACTCCAAGAGTTCCCACAAAGATGAAAATATAGAACCAAATGTCAAAGAAACATCAGATAAGCAAAGAAAAATTACATTGAAGAATGCAAGCGAAAATGGTACATATTATTGCATAGGGAATCAAGACAAGTTAAAATAAACAGTACAGATGTGCAATTAGCAATCTGATCAAAGGAGATATTTATCCTTAATAGCGTGGCCTAAATGATTATCAAAATAACGAGAATAAGGAGCACCCCCATCAAGTCAGTCCAGACAAAAATATATATATAAAAGGCAGTATCAGAAATAGAGCCAGAGCCACCATCAAACTAAAACCCTTACACACAAAGCACAACACATATGACCTTTGAAAATACTGTTAAGAATATGTAAACAAAAGTTGCCAGTGATTTAGCAACATCAAATCTATATTCTTTTATATGCTAAGGAAAGTTGACCTTAATATTCCTTAAAATGTGATCAATCTCATTTCAATATTAGATAAATTTAATCTTAACCTTAATTACCCTTAAGACATGACTACACTACTTCTGAGTGCTGATCTTTTTCACCTTGAGTAGAAATGGTATGTCATACAACTGGGAATAGAATTCCAGAGCAGAAAAGAATTTGAAGAAACGTCAAACCAAACTTCACAAATCATATAGCAACAGCTGACCTACGACTTTTTGTATCCATTAAACTCTTAACTTTACTAACCTTTAAAATGTGATCACATTCATGGTGGGTCTTTTGTTTCATATCCAGAAAGCAGCCACTGTAAAAAAATTTATTATTTGTGCCACCACATTTGTCCCCCTAATGTGGCAATAATATATTCGTTTAATTGTAATCTCATTTATGAATCAGTTGGTTTTGTCCAAAGACAAGGAGTATGAATGTTTGAGATTAAGAAAAAGGTGGTGCAAGTATCATGGCTCGTGTAGAAATGGTACAAATGGAAGATAGTAAAAAGATTACCAAAAAACAAAGGACTTTATGTTTAGACACTAAGCAAGCAATAAGCAATTGCAGTGAAGGTTACCTGTTCAGTAAGCATAACAACAGGATGACCAGCTCTTTGTAAACGCTCAAACATGCTGCATTCATACATATATTTGCTCGCAACATTAGAGAGAACTGTTGCAGGAAGCTGCTTTGGATCACCAACCTTGAGGAAAGACTCTTTACTTCAGTGTTGATTCTCAAGTTCAGAAAATACAATGCTAAAGACAATTAAGTAGTTAGTTCTTAGTCTTTTGGCCCATACCATGATACATTTTGTCCCTCTTGACTTTAAAAGCTGAAAAGGAATCAAAGTAGCTGGTTCCAAAGCCTGCAATGACAATTTCAAACCTTATAAACAAAGAGAAAGCAACAATAACAGTAACAAAATCGAAGCATTGCAAAAAGGGGCAATTACTTGAGCAGCTTCATCAATCACAACAGCATCAAAAAGAGTATGTTCAGATGGATTGCCAAACTTAAAACTTGATATGGTTTCAGCACATACACCATAGAGATCTCCACCACAACCACTTAATGTTGTAACGATTATTTCAGCTTCCTTTAAAATAGACTTCCGCAGTTTATGTCTTAATGCTTTGGTTTCCTCATTAGTCTTCTTCTCTTGTGCCTGAGCAGCACTAAGATCTTTATAAATTTGTTTCTTTTGCTCATACAATAGTTGTAGCTTAGCCTCTAATTCCGGACCAGCCATTTCATTTACATCCATTTCCCTATTAGATCCTTCTGATGTTTTCTTTATGCTTGAATTGCCATCCCTTATGTTTGCACGCTTGGTTTCGCAGAATCTGATGTTTTCGACTACCTTCTCTAGTTTAGAACGCAGTACTGTAGAAGATGACTCCATACTTAAATCATTTCTAGCATCATTTGTATGCATTTTCTCTTCTGCCAACCGATGATCAACAAGTGTATCAATATAGAAAGGTAGTGAATTTGGATGAACTGTTTTTGCATTCCCAACCCGTACAAGATATGGTTTGTACCTCTTCCCATCTCTCCCATATAGACCTTCACTAGATATTCTTGACACCAGCTCATCAACTGCAGCATTTGACTGAGCACAAATTAACACCCTTCCTCTTGTAGAACTTTCTATTGACTTTTTTGACCTTTCAACATCTTCATTTAATTGTCTAGCCAGGGCAGCATCCTGCCAAGCTCTTGCAATGGCAGTGGCCTGACTTATTCGTGCATTTGAATTGGTGGAAGAATTATAGCATTGTCTCAAATAACCACTCTGAGAATTCTCTGATTCATTTGTTCTCCGTTGAAAGGAAGCTAGCAAAACACCAACCATGGCCACAATAGTTCGGGTCTTTCCAGTCCCTATTGAATCAAGCAAGAAGCTCTAAATACAGAATATGTTTATGGTTTGCTACTGATTGAAACATTATCTAATATAACAATATACTAAAAGTAAAAACTAAAGTAGAAGCAAAAACAATAGAGCCTACCTGGAGGACCCTGAATAAGAGACAATTCAAAATCTTTTTTTATCTTCTGTGATCCAACAGCAGCATTCAAGGCTTGCAGTTGGCTATCATTGAAGGATGACCTCAGTAATTGCTGCAGGGGCTGGGATAGCTTACTGAAATCTAGTGTTGGTTTATACGAGATGGTAGGATCACTGACAGGGTTTAAAATGGCAGGAAGCAAGGGGATATCTTTTATTGATGACAGTGCCTGAAATTCTCGGATCTGGGGTGTAATGCTCATGATGCGACTGGCATGCCATTTACTACGTTCAAGAAGCTGCCTCCTAGCTTGATTCAAACGTATTGAGCCATTCTGAAGATAAAACCGAATCAGCAGCATACTTGACTTCTTTTTATTGTCTCTCTCACGCCTTTCCACCTGTGGACAGGGAAGTTGCTTTGGTGAAATATGGACAGTAAATTTTTAAATCTTTTCAATTTAAAGAAAAAAATTACACCAACCAATGACAAAGTGACATTACTTTATTAAAGCTATGGGAAATCAAATCTTTTTCAATTTAACCTCAGCAATTATAGAAAAGTAAATAAAAAGGTTGCTAGGTGTTTAAGCAAATGAGAAAAAAATTCAGCACAATGATACAGATCAAAAGTCAGGAAAAGTCCTCCAAATAAATTCAGGAGAATCAGCCATAAAACAAGTGGTAATGCTAGCAAGTTGACATAGAAGCCAGGTTACAGAAGATAAAATTTTAGATGTTTTCAAGTTCAAGACCAAACGACTAAAATATTAGTGAAGGTAGAGAGAAGCAATGAACAATCAGTTGATCTTTCTAAGTGAAAATTACTAAATAAAAAGATATTTTTACTTTTGGCGGTAATACAAATTTAGTAACTTCGGCATTAACTTGGGCAACAATAGATTAACCTTCATAATTTTGGGTTAAAACCCTCAAAGCTATTCAAACTCATTGCACTCTCTAAGACTTCATAATAATTAAATTTACAAATCATCAATCAGTATATATTTACCACTGAAATCGACAGTTCAAAACCATATTTAACAGAATAGTTGACTAAAGAAGTCAACTAACATGTCATCTTCACCACCATGCAAGCATACTTAACTGCCTACTGTAAGTCTAGGTTTTACACTTAAAATTATTGGCTAACTGTTGCACTCCAATAGGAGCATCCTGATCATATTTAATAACAAAACATAAACATTAAACAAATAATAAACCACTTTTAGAATCAAATATCTAAAGTAACATAAAATATTATTAAGCAAAAGCTAATAGAAAAAGTTACTTCCAGTCAATAACTAAATAGGATAAACAAACAGTTAATGATACACAGCAGTTTTGTTCAGTTGGATGTTCAAGGTCAAGAGTAATAAATTAAAAAGAGTTATATATATACACACAAACAAAAGAAATTTTCCTGAAAAGAGGGTCAAAAAGGTCTTGCAGAAAAATGAATTAAAAAAATATACAAGGGAGAGAAAACACTGCAATCAGAACAGGAATGATACGATCCCAGTAAATAGTATATTAGGACAAAATACCTTGCCAACCATATGAACATCATGGGAGGTACTTTTTGGAAGATCTTTAGTGAGTAAAACAAGGTCATTCTCTGACAAACTTTTAGATGCTGTAGAATCATCAATATCATAGACAAATCGAACAAGATGGAAATCATCAACCCTCTCAACTGACAGCACGGATATACTGCCACAGTACATCTCCTCCCATGAAGACATCTCCAGAAAGGAACTATACAGTTGTGCTTTAAATTCCTCCAAAACTAACGGCCGAAAAATGTTTACATACTGTTCAGGTGAGTGGAATGACACAGGGACCTCCTTTAATTTGTTAATGGTGCAACTCTCTTCATCTTTTGCAGATGCTAATCTCACCGTTACAAAGAAATCTACTTCTAGTATTGGCCTGTACCAGTCATCCAGTCTTGGAGGCTTGAACCTTTTAACCTGAGCTTCCGGCCTGTGTAGGCTAGATCTATTTTCAAAAGGTGATCTAAGTTGAATGACTTGCCTTTTAGGAGCAACAGGACCAGACTTAGCAAGAAGTGGTGGCTGTACCGTTACAGTTCTGAAAGCAGCCTCCAACGGATCATCAGCAGCAACTACCTCCCTCAAAATTGTATCTTTGGTTCCAAAATTTATTTTTTTGCAACCTTGATTAATACTGTTTAATTTAACAGATTCATCAAACTTGTTCTCCTGATCAACTTTACTCTGAGATGAAATAACACTACTTCTGGAGTTGGAGCTTATTTCTTTCCTCTCACTATCAGGGCCTTTTGGTTTGGGACAATGTGGTGGCTTGACTCTTGATTTCTCAGGTTTCTGTGTCTGAGAATCAAGGGAATCTTTTTTCATGGGAGACTCGAGTAGATCCGCTGAAGTATCAGTACCAGTGCTATGGACAACCTTCTTCGCATGGTAAGTTTCTGAAGCTTGCTCATCAGTAGAAGGAAATTCCACCTGGCCATGCAACATTTGATGACCTGACTTACTAGATGCAATATGTTTCTCCTTCTCATCATCGGAAATAACAATCAGATTACTTTCATTCATTTTTTTCTCTGATTTTAAGGAATTGAAAACTTTTACATCCATTCCAGTAGAAGGAAGCTGCACATCAGCTGCAGGGTACCTTCCCTCAACAGATGCTCCAGAAAACAATTTTTTTGACCTTAAGGTTGAATGTCCAATAGCACAAGAAACTTCTTTAGATAATGTAACACAAAGTCGTGATACTTGTTCTATCAATTCATCCATGTCAACAGCATCTACATTGAAAAAGCATATAACACATGAATAATACCTAGCAATAGACCAATATTGATCACATGAACAACAAAAAGGGAAAAAATGAGAATAAAAATATAATTAACCGAAGTAGCACCCAGAAACTTACATCTATAAGAAGAAGAATTTATATTAAAATGTAGTACGATTTGTATAGTCACAATCTAAGCAAAAATGAATTTTATGGTTGGTTACATTCAAATTCATAAACTGTTGGATCTTGAATGAGTAGTGAATTTAAAAAATTATCATAAAAAAAAAAAAAAGAGTGGACTTTGAATGCTATCTTTGCACACTTGTTCAAATAAAAAAGTACACTTAATCTCTACTAATTCTTGCATAGCTACATAGATCCTTACAGTTTGTATAAACTCCAAATTAAATATGCAAACAATTTTTTTATCCAAATGAAACATAAAAAAATAAAAGACACAGTAAGACGAACTTACCGCTTGAAATAAGATTTTCAACAGCCCCAACCATCATCAGAGAACTATCACTCCTTAATAGCTTGATTACATTCAGCAAAGATATTACAGCCTTTTTCCAATAGACAACAATGACCTTAAGTTGAGACTTTCCCCAGTCCATAAGATCATGAAGCCATTTGAAATCCACTGAATTCCCTAATGCTACTTTAGAATCTCCAAACAAACTAACTAGTGACGGACTGAGTCTTCCAAATAGAACAGGGAGGATCTCAAGCACACGAACACAAGTCATCTGAAAAGCAAGCAGATAATATCAACTATGCCTGCTAAATGGAGCTATTAAACAGAAATTTAATGCTTTTATTACCTGTACACAAGAATAATGACAGTCTCTTCTATAATTTGATAGCAGCAAAAGACTAGCCAACAATGCATGTGCAAATGCAAATATACAAACAGATGGGGAGGCATTAATGCACATTCAAAAGCATTGTACGACGAGGTCATACAAAGTGAATTTGTAAGACCCAAAAAGTTAGTCCAGAAGGGACTAATTAACTCTCTTCAGATGCGTCCATAACAGCAATTAAATGTAAAATGCACTTCCATAATATAATCAAGAATTTGCAAAAAGAAAAACAGAAACGCAATGAAAATCGAAGGATGATACCTGACAAAGACTGTAATTAACAAATGCCTTCCCTTCTACCAAGCACTTGCATAAGGCTGGCCACACAATTTCTGACAATGAGTAACAGAAATTTTCCCTTAATTTTGGGTCAACACTGGAGTAATTTCTGCCCATGTTTGCAGGCAAAGCATCAAACAGTGGCTGCTTAAGAAATCCACCCTGAGAAGAGTACTTCATGATATTTGAGGCATTGGAAGAATCTTCTGCTACTTCTGAATTAGGCAAGTCCTCATCTTTAAGTAATTTGCATAGAACAAAGAAAAAGTGGTGCAAAGTCTGAAATTTTAATAAAACAGAATCTAACTGGACCTGGAGAGTGCAAGAAAAAGACATCAGAATATGCCTGACCTCTATGCAGAAGTAGCAACATCATTGAATCACTAATGTGCTGTAAATCTACAGTAGCAGAACATCTATGATATTGCAAAAAAAGCCCTTGTTCAGGAATGGTCCTTTAATCTAGAGTACTATAAGCTGAGAACATAATCAGTTTGTGCCAACAACATTAGATAAACAAGAAAATATAGCTAAATGCTCACTGTGCTTCTTTTAAGAGCTACTGCAACAGGAGTAACACTTACAAGTCTCAAGGCATGCCTCAAGCCCAAATAAACAGCAGATAGAGAAAGAATGTCAGAGCAAAGAAACTTCAAGCCACAACCAAGACCCCGTGTGTTTGAAACTTGTTCCAAGATACACTTGCCAAACTGCCTCACATTCTGCATCAGGAAAAACAAGAAAAAAAGTTTATGCACAAATCCTGAAAGGCCAACCACAGCAGACTTTTTTCATCACTTGATCTATATCATAAAGGCAATACAAGTTAATTTATGAGATCTAGACAAGAAGTAGACATACATCATTTGGGTCCACAAGTGAGAGGATCAAGCTTTCACCCATCCTTGGTTCCCAAGACCACTGCTTTCGAAGTTCCCCTTGCCCCATTCGAATCAAAAAATGTGCAGTTAACCTGTCAAAGAGCATCCAGTATTGTAACTTGCATTTAACTTGATATGTGGGTTTTTCATTAGAGATAACAATTTGAAAACATATAACAGATTTTGCTATAAAGTAAAAGATGTAGACAAAGAAGATACATGCTAAGAACCTGTTGAAAGTCTTTATCAAAGGAAGACACATTGTTGACAACCTCATTGAGTTTTTAGATTCCTTCCCCCCTCCATCATCAGAACCAGTTGGTACCTTCCATCCAAATGTACTTGAGATTTCTGCAGCGTAGGATGAAAGCCAACCTCTAATATCAAGGGCCATTTCAGCACTATTCTCAGGTTCTATCATAGGGAAACGAGATCGAGCCCATAATACAGCCTTGGAAAATGATATTGGGAAAACTGAAGGATCAATATCAACAAGAACATCAATCCACAACATAGGAATACACATCCATTCTCTATACTCAGGAGAAGTAATTTGACTCTGAGTGCTAAATTCACTCCAACAACTAGTATCGCTATCTTCAACATCCTGAGTAAATGGAAGCTTATTATGTCCTTCCTCGTCATCTAACTCAATAGAAGAGCTTTTAGCAATACTTGTAGCTATGCAACAATTCAGCATTGAAGTTATCAAGGCAGCAGCATCAGACACTAGAATCGTTTGTATGAGATCAAAGGCAGGCTGTCGCAGGGAACTGTAGAGTGAAGAATCCTTCAAAGAAGACACAAGAGAAGGACCCCTGTCCAGCATGATTGCTGAAATATCAGTCATAAATTTGTTTATTTGCAAACTCCCTCAATATGAAACAAAGAGTTCTGCATAAATATATGTCAGTACAGTATGTCCTTTAGCTAGATTACTAAATGCCCTAAGAATAAGTACCAAGACAGCAAGCTTTACAGCACAAACTTTTTCCTTCAGTAAAAGAGGGGATATTTGGTTTCAGAACAGACAGACACCTAGAGAGAGCACTCCCATCTATTGCTGCTAGAAAAATTGAACTTCCAAATATTTATCCATGGCAAATAATAACTAAGGTCAAACTTGTACAATAATAATGCTTTAGCTAATAGAAACGCCATTCTCTGTTCATCCAATACCATCTTGGCCCTCAAACCCTCTCTCTGAGAAGTAACAACTCAGAATGGGAAAAACCAAAACACATTAAATAACAGCATTTCATCCATCTCCAGATATTGATTCCAAAAAAAGGTTTGAAAATGTACAGGATAATGATATTCAATAACACATACCACATATGTGCACATTCAAAAGGAGGGCATGGTGGATTCATCTTGTAGCCTCGATGTATGATAAGAAGAGCAATCTGAAAATAAAATCTTGTAATAAATTGCACAATAATAGAACCATTAAAACAAAAAGAAAGAGAGAATAAGAAAGTACAAAGCATTTCCATCCACCATATTCCAGAATATAGTAAGGACCTTGCAGGCTGTTTTTCTCGTTAAAACACTGAAGTTACTGCTCACAGGAACTTGGTGGAGAAGAAAATAAAGGAAATGCCTGCGTTGCTTTTCATGTTCCCCGTCTTGCAAAGCTTCAAGTGACTAAAATAAAATTTATCACACATCAGCAACTTTATAACAACTATATATGCTGCAAAGTTAACATCAACTGACAAGTAAGAAAAGAACGTGCCTGCAGAAATGGCTGGAAAAGATCAAAAATATCTTTATGCGTCTTCTCATTTCTAGTGTGAAAACACTGACCCAACAACGTGTTGCGCATCACACTGGGAGATAATGTAGCCCTCAGCCAAAGCTTACAACCTTAAGAAAGTAGAAAAACATAATTAGCTATTTGAGGGAAAAGGCAAGAGAAAAGGAAAATGAAAATAAAAGGGCTCATACCAAGCATTTTGAAAAGTTCTCTCAAGCAACTAACAGCATGGGAAAATTCAGGTGAATCACCACTGATATGGTTGAGCACAATATCAAGAAAGATGGGATAGCGCTCCAGTATTCCCTCTTCAAAAGCTGGAGGTTCCAAGAACTCAAGCCTTCATCTCAAGAGAAAGAACATTACATTACAGAGAAAGGAGACTAAAAAGTTATAGACAATCAAGAATTTAACCCTACTTCCTTACAAGGATGTAATCCCAAGCCATATGGGTAAGCGGTCCAGCCGTGCTCTTGGCCTTGAAGTCTCTAAAGGTGAAGGCAATACTTCATTCTCCAAAAAGCCAATGAACTTTTTAAGCAAAGGTTGCAAAGGTTCCAAATCCACTGCTCTCCTACATAAAAACAGAACAAGTATAAGGAAATAAAGTGTGATAAATTAAAATGATATAAACCTTGGTTTCCAGGAATGATGGATGAACATAAATGATTGGATAATTAAAGACAAAAAACTCACAGTGACAAGCAAAACATTACAGAATGCACCATGTACAATAAAAGAAAACAATATTTGAACCTTTTTAATGCTCTTTTAAACAAAAAGGGACAACAATTCCAGATGAGCATAATAATAAAACAATAACAGAAGGGGAAATCAACATACTAGCATTGGTACAAAGCAACAATACCTCATTTTTCCCATACATTTAGCTAAACGATGACCAACAGTCCGCACTCTTCTATTGAAAAAAAGCAATGCATAAACACCCTGACAAACATGTCTACTTGATGAGGTGGAGATCAAAATGAAAAACCACAGACAGAAAAGGTGCATAAAAAACTTTGCAGTGAAATACCGGAAACTGTTGCCCAGCCAAAGCCAATTCATGCATATCATCAACTGCTTCAATGAATTTTTCAAAATCTATAAACAAGGCCTGATCATCTAATAGGGCGGGAAACATCAAAACCTGTGAGCAATTAGACAGTAAACAAGAAGCAAGGAGAAGTCAGCAGGGCAAAACAAAATAAAAACTAATATACATATATGTGAGCTATCTAATCACAGCTAGAGCCAACATATCGAATATGAGATAATTAACTCAGAAATTTTGATCACTAAAGGACTCAGCAAATTTGATCAAACCCAACCTACTCCCATGTGTACCACTTTCTTTATATACTAACTTAAAAACAATGATAATAGGGGAAACAAAAACAACAACTAGATATTATGTTTCATAACCAACTCTTTAAATTATTTATGGAAAAGATAAGTTTCATTCAAGATAGGAATCTACAAAGAAACAATACCAAAGAAAGCGCAAAAACAACATAATGGTTTCCTAAGTGTTAGATATTGATATCTAAATCATCAATAAATCATCAGAATAGCATAAAAAATGTACAACATGCAAATGCAGTTAGAATAAACACCCCATGCTCATTGCCTAACTATAAAATAGGTATCGTGTTAAAAAAAGCCTTCTTAACCACCAAAAAAATTTTGCAACTGGATGGGACTAAAGATGAGAGGGAGACAGAAACTTAATCATCCACCAGGGACTAGATAAATTGACTGGTGTGCTCCTTCTCTGTGCACTAATAATCATTTATCATTCACCATATACCTGCAGCTTGTTCTTACAATTAAGAAGACTTTAAAGCATAAACCAAAAAGAAAAAGAAAAACGAGACTAAATAACAGTTTCACCTTATTCTAGTTAGCATGATGGAAAATTGTCAAATGCAAGTGCCAAAAGATAATACATGAAGTAGGAAAAGAAGAGTAATTATACCTCATACATGAGATTGACAACCTCGGCATTATCACATACCGGATCATACTCCTGCCGCACCAATCTTTCATTGATCTCTCTCAAATGTTGAGTCACCCTTTCTTCGTCAAGGCTCCGCAACACATCAAGAAGGGGACCTATGGTACACAACTCATACTCCGTGCTGTACATCTCCTGGGCTTGATGGTGCTGAGAAACACATTGAATGCAATGGCGCATTTCCTCAGAGATCCTCTTCCATAGAAGCCGTAGAGGAGAATCATTGCGGTCATCTTTAAAATAATTGTAGAAAGTTTCCAAGAGAGGACCCATTATATCCCATGAGCCACACCAAATGTGATTTTCCTTTGGTAAACTTATCAACACACTGAATGCATCAGCAAACCTGGCATATGAAAAAGGCCAATGAAATCCCAGCTTTGTAAACTTTTAAAGGCAACAAAGCCTATAGAACTGGAAAACTACAAACAATTTCCTCAACAAATAGGAAACCGAGAACAAAGAATTAATGAAGCTCAAAAGGAGAACCTTCACAGTGATAGCATGCAAGGAATTTGGTAACTAGATAAGTTCATCTATCAATGAAATTTTCAAAAGAAAACAAATAAATAGTCAATATTATAAACACATATACAGAAAATGGAGAGAACCTCCAATGATTAAGGGGAAAAAAAAAAAAAAGAGGCTCCCAAAATATAAAACCACCTCAATAATATTGGCATCAATAATTCATACATAAGAGGAAAATCACATCGGCATGCACATAATAAATTATGGTGAATTTACTTTGCAAGAGGTAATAATAAAACTGCATAGGAAAAGAAGTAATCAAGATCCGTCATCCTTTTGGACAATAAGGCAGTTATCTTCTTGACTGAAACAACTAAAGTATAATTGCTTTTAGAACTGAAAAACAAGAAGAGGAACAGCAACACATTCAAGTTCCATAGCAAAATTTTCCAAAATAAATTAGTCACGTAATTGGCCACAAAACTAAATGCCAATATCCAGCATTTCTGAAACTTATAATCAAAATTTTTCAAATGCAAAACCAATCTACGGATATCTATTCTTTTAACTTCCGTTTATTTAAATTATGGAAAGCAGAACTGCAATGGTCAAGAATAAGCAATGCACCAGCTCTAACATAATTATTCTCACAATAGTTTCACAGCCCAATGTGAACTTCAAGCAAAATTCCGTTTCCAGAGCTCTTCTCAATAACAAATAGTCAGTTCAGTAAAACAAAAACAACGAAAAATGTGACAATGTCAAAATCAAATTTATGGCATTTTACTATTTTTCTTTCATTTCGATATCAGCGGGAATGATCAGTAAAACGAATAATAAAAATAAATATCTTGAAGCAGTTGTACAAGAAAATATGAGAGAGAAAAAAAGAAAAACGAAAAAAACCATTCTTCCTTGCGCTTGTGAAGACGACGTCGCATAGAAGGATCAGTATCGTCAGTTTCTTCTTCCTCTTCTTCGATGCCTCTCCATCGTTCCAACAACTCTCTTCTAGAAGCAACTTTCTTGGCCATTTTCAAACTACTTTTTCTTAATTGATAAAATATTAAACAAAAAACAATGGAGAATTGATATTGGAAAAGAAGAAATATATGATTTTAGGGTTTTTCATTTGCGAATGACTCGCTAAAGAAGACGTTGGTACATTTTATGTTTTATAGACATGAATGAAACGGTGTGGTTTAACTTAAGACTTTCGCGCCTCCCGGCACTAAGATTTTTCTTTTTCCTTTTAAATTAAGAGATGTTGGATAAAAGTAGAGTTCCCAGTTGGATTGGTTTCAATCGGTTAAAGTGTACTAGAAGTCCCTCTCCTATAGCAAGAAATTCATTTTAGATCATCTACTTAAAAATTACTATAGATTAATCTTTCATATTGTAAATTTTACTCTTAATTTTGATAAGTATATCATACTTAACTAATTCAATTCATAAAAAATCTAACTATAAATAAATCAACATATTAGCTAAAAAAATAATACATATGTCTTTTATAACCAAGGTAAAAATGATCAATGTTGAAGAATTGAATTATCATAAATAATTAAGTTCGTAAGCGAGGTAGTCACAAATGGAAAATTCATGAGCTTTTTGGGGATTTGCAAGACCCAATCACAATCATTTAAGGGTTTTTTTTCAACTATAGAATATTTTAAAGATACATAAATTTGATATGATATATTTTGTTCAAATTATCAACAATTTAATGGCAAATTTTAGTGATGTAATTATCTGAATAAATTTTTAATGTATAAAAATTAATTTGAATCAACTTTTTAGTAAATGGACTAAAATGAACTTTACATAGTACTCCTACTAGATTTTGATTGTTTAATTCAGGCTTATTAAAATATTAGATTATGTCACAATTATGTTGTAGGTGAAACTTTTTTAGGGTAAACTGAAAAGATAGTTACCCAAAGTATTAGCGTATTTTGAACTTGGTCACTTAGATTTAATATTTTTTTTTAGTTACGAATGCTATTGAAATTTAATATTTTTTTGTGTTAAATAGTTAATGGTTGTCTTTTTTAATGTCATAATATAAAATTTAGCTTTCCAATATTTACAAATTCTATCAATTTAATCTTAAATCTTAAAAATTCAACAAACTAACCATCAACTTTACACATTTGACCAATTTATATATAAATGTATTGATAAATATTCATTTATTTTAATTATAATGATAAAATTATTTAAATATTAATTTAGATTACAAAGGCATATTTTAATTTTTTTTTCTTTAATTAATATCACAACAAAAAATATTATTAAAAAATACATTGAGTAAACATTTAAAAATATAAATAAATATATTAAAACACTGAAAAATTCAAGTTAGTTAAAACATAAAAAAAAATTACTCAATAAAAGCATATATGAAAAATGAAATGTGCAAGTAAGCAAGAAGAAGAAAAAAGCATCTTTTAAAATGAAAGTTTTAATTTGAAAAAAGTTTTTATTACGTAAAATATTTATAGAGTTAACGGTGAGTAATTAAATTTAAAAAAATAATTATGATTTAAATATTAAATTATAAATTTAAGAAATGATGATTTTAATATATTTATGATTTTTAAAACTTAAAAAATAATACATATTAAGATGTTGTAACGGCATAAAATTTGTTTGGGCACTAATTGAGAAAATTATTGAAAATTTAAAAACAGAGTTTCGATTTTATTTAAAAAAATGAGTCGTCACCGATCCTTTTTGCTAGGTGTGATCGGACACCTAATAAGTCCTCTTTTAAAAGAAAAATTATTTTTTAAAATTTTCTAAAAAAGGCCGAGTTTAGGTCTACGTCAAAATTGCAGAGAAAAATAGGGTTCGGGAGTCGGTTACCCGCGAGGAAGGTATTAGCACCCTCGCGATGCCCAAAATTGGTATCTTATTAAGCGCGCGTTGTCTTAATTTTCAAAAATAAGAGTTTAATTTAATATTTAATAGTGATCTGATTGAAACACGATAATTTTTGAAAACACGAAAATTTTGAAAAATCGCGAAAAAAAATTTGAAACCCGAGAATTTTTTAAAACACGAAAATTTTGAAACACGAGAATTTTTTTTAAAACATGAAAATATTTGAAACAAGAAATTTTTTTGAAAACACAAAAATTTTGAAACACTAGAATTTTTGAAAGAACGAAATTTTTTGGAACACGAGAAATCCTTTTTTGAAACCCTAGAGCTTTTGAAAACAAGAAAATTTTTTTTCTTAAATTTTTTGAAACCCGAGAATTTTTGAAAACACGAAAACTTTTGAAAACACGAATTTTTTTTTTTAAAACACGAAAATTTTGAAACACAATAATTTTTAAAAAACACGAAAATTTGGATAAATTACATATTATCGTATAATATACATTTTAAAAATGAAATCTTTATAATTTAAAAATAACCACAAAAATTAAAAATTTTATTTTTAAAACTCGAATTTTTTTAGATTTTTTTTTATTTTTAAAAGGACGTATCATATTTAACACGAACTGATGATATTCACCCAACATAGCGATGAAATCAACGACTAGTGTTAACCCGATTCGTTGCCTTAGAAAAGTTTTGGGGTTGAAATGTAATTTTGGAAAAGTTGATGGATCAAAATGTAATTTTAAAAAAATTAAGGGGTCAAAATGCAATTTTGAAAAAATTAAGGGGTCAAAATGTAATTTTAGATTTTTTATAACATTAATAGGCCAAAATTTTGAAAAAAAAAATATGTGACGTGGACAAAATTCAGTGATTATAGCTACCCCTCTTTGCTGATCACTGTGAAACAGAGATAGAGCAAAAACTTCAAAGAACGGAATTTTGTTTGACTATCCCACAGTCCTTTTTATTGTTATTAAAAAGATAGAAATCGAAAATAGCTCAGCATATGACACGAATCTCAACTCACCTCTCGGATTATGAGTTGATCTTTGAAAAACAAAAATTGAAAACATCTCAGCGTATGACCTGAAGTTCAACTCACCTCTCGCAATATGAGTTGATTTTTTTGAAAATTAGAAATTGAAAAAATACCTCAGTGTGTGACCCGAGGCTCAACCCACCTCTCGCAATATGAGTTGATTATTTTGAAAAGTACCTCAGCGTGTGACCTGAGGCTCAACTTTCCTCTCACAATATGAGTTGATTTTTTTGAAAAACAGAAATTGAAAAATACCTCAGCGTGTGACCTGAGGCTCAACTCACCTCTCGCAATATGAGTTGATTTTTTTGAAAAATAGAAATTGAAAAATACCTCAGCGTGTGACCCGAAGCTCAACTCACCTCTCGCAATATGAGTTGATTTTTTTTTTTGAAAAACAGAAATGAAATAATTTTAAAAATATCAGAATTTCAAAACATATCATCTGGTGGAACTCGGATGTCTTCTTTTTTCCTTGATTCAGTACAGCTATCATCAAAACCTCTTGCTCTACTAGAGTACCTGTATATGTCATGAATGATGTTATCATGATATGCACGTGTTTGTCTTAAATGCTTTCATGCCTACATGATTATGCCATGCGCATCGGGCTTGTTTGTCATATATCCCTTTTCGTTACGATTTTCATGATGACCTGCATTCATTGCTTTGAATCTTGACTTTCCTTTCAGGTTTTGTACCCGTCCTCAAGCTTTACGAGTAATCTGCGTTTCTTGTATATCACCCTTTTGCCCCCTGTTGAACTTTGTCCTTGCTTTGAGTCTCTTGTACTTACCAAATTCTCATCCGGGTAATGCTCAACATTCTTTTTGTTTAGAGTATGTCATTTCACTATGAATCAAACATGATATGCTTGACAATGACACAGTAGGTATGAAAGAAATACCTCATATTCATATTTATTTCAAAAGCAACAAGCAAAGAAAACTGACAATGAATAATTCAATAAAGAAAACATTATAAAGAAAGGAAAGCAATTCAATTGTCACAAATGCTCTAGATATCCAACGCATGAAATTCTCCACGTTTTTTCATCCTGGATCTTTTCGAGCAAAGCTTATTATATAGAAGATTTCGAGCTTCCGAGAATGCTTCAAATATTGTAATCTCGCCATTTGACTCCCTATTCAAATCGCCTTGCTCCTTAAGCCCAAATCTGTTTCATTAGGACGCCCTTTCGGGTTTTCATCCTAATCCTTTTTGTTTATCGAAATGCCCTTTTCGGGTTTTAATCTTGATATCTCTTTCTTTTCTTTTTTTCTTTTTTTTATCAAGACGCCCTTTTCGGGTGTTCATCTTAATCTCTCTTTTTTTTTTATCAAGACGCCCTTTTCGGGTTTTCATCTTGATCTTTTTTTTAGGCATAGTACTTTTTCACGGCATCTGAGTTCACTGGATTAGGTAACTCCTTCCCATCCATCTCAGTGAGAATCAAAGCTCTACCCGAGAAAGCATTCTTTACAATGTATGGCCCTTCCCAATTTGGTGCCCATTTTCCTCGAAAGTTTTTTTGTATTGGGAGAATCTTTCTCAGTACGAGTTCTCCCTCGCGAAATTCTCTTGGCCGCACTTTCTTGTCATGGGTTGTGATCATTCTCTTCTAGTACATCTGTCCATGACAGATTGCCTTCAAGCATCTTTCTTCGATAAGATTTAGCTGGTCATATCGAGCTCGAACCCATTCTGATTCCTCTAGTTTCGACTCCATTAAGACAGTAGAGAGGGGATCTCAACTTCGATGGGCAGCATAGCTTCCATTCCATAGACCAGAGAGAAAGGAGTTGCTCCCGTAGATGTCCGCGCAGATGTGCGATGTGCATATAAAACGAATGGTAGCTTCTCGTACCAGTCTTTATATGTCTCGGTCATTTTTCCAATAATCCTCTTAATATTTTTGTTAGCTGCTTCTACTGCTCTGTTCATCTTTGGGCGATAGGGTGATGCTTTATTTAAAATTGTTCGCACACTTCTTTCATCATCTTGTTGTTCAGATTTAAAACGTAATCTGAAATTATTTTCTCAGGCAAACCGTATCGACATATGATTTCCTTTTTAAAGAACTTGCATTAGCAAACGAAGCAGCTTCTATCCATTTTGTGAAGTAATCTATAACCACAAAAATGAATCGGTGTCCATTAGAAGCTTTTGGGGAAATTGGCCCTATAACATTCATGCCCCACATAGAAAAAGGCCACGGAGAAGTCATGACATGAAGGGGCGAAGGGGCTGCATGAATTTTATCGCCATAAATTTGACATTTGTGGCACTTTCATGCATAACTGATGCAGTCGTTTTCCATCATCAGCCAGTAATAACCGAGTCTCATAATCTGCCTAGCCATAGTGAAACCATTGGCATGCGTCCCACAAATTCCTTCATGGACATCTTAAAGTATTTTCCTGGCTTCAATGGTATCCACGCATCTCAGGAACACTTGATCTTTTCCTCTTTTGTACAAGATATCCCTATCAAGGACAAATCCCACCGCCATTCTTCAGACTGTTCTTTTGTTGTTCTCATTTGCTTGCTCGGGATACCTTTTCTTGATATATTCTAAGATATCATGGAATCATGGCAGTCCATCTGTCTCTTTTTCAATGCTAAAACAATGTGCAGGGACCTCATATATGCTCATTTGGAGAGGCATTATTTTCGTTTCTCTGTTTACTTTGAACATTGAAGCCAAAGTGGCTAAGGCATCAGCCAATTGGTTTTCTTCTAATGGGAAGTAATTGAAAGTCACTTCTTTGAATTCTTTAATCAGTTCTGCGACTAGATCGCGATATTTAACTAATTTCGAATCTCTCACTTCCCAATCTCTACAGATTTGGTAAATCACCAACGCTGAGTCCCCGTACACCTCTAAGATTTCAATGTTTCGTTCAATAGCTGCACGAAGTCCCATAATGCAAGCCTCATATTTCGCTATGTTATTGGTACAGAAGAAATTTAATCTGGCAGTGAGCGGATAATGGCTTCCTTCTGGTGACACTAAGATTGCTCCAATCCCATGCCCCAATGCTTTTGATGCACCATCAAAGCTCATCTTCCATGATTTCTCTTTTGACGACTCACTTTCTTTTTCTGTAATGCACATCAAGTCTTTGTCTGGGAAATCAAATCTTAATGGCTCGTATTCCTCTGTTGTTCGAGTTACTAAGAAGTCAGCTATCGCGCTCCCCTTTATCGACTTTTGACTCATATATACGATGTCGTACTCCGATAATAAGATTTGCCATCGTGTCATTCTTCCTGAGAGTGCAGGTGATTCCATCATGTACTTTATTGGGTCTAGCTTTGAAATTAACCACGTCATATGATACAACATATATTGTCTAAGCTCCGAACTACCCAAACTAAAGCACAACAGAATTTTTCAATTGACGGGTACTTTGCTTCATACTCTGTGAACTTCTTGCTGAGGTAGTAAATCGCCCTTTCTCTTTTTCCTGACTCATCATGTTGCCCCAATACGCAACCCATTGAGTTTTCGAACACAATCATATACAATATTAATGGTCTCCCGAGAGTTGGCGGTACGAGCACCGGGGGGCTAGCCAAATACTGTTTTATCTTGTCAAAAGCCACTTGACACTCCTCGTTCCATTCTCCAGTATTGTGTTTTCGAAGGAGTCGAAAAATTGGGTCACACTGGTTGGTAAGTTGAGCAATGAACCGAGCGATGTAATTCAACCTCCCTAAAAATCCTCTGACTTCTTTTTGTGTGCCCAGAGGTGGTAGTTCTTGTACAGCTTTTATCTTATCTGGATCAACCTCAATACCTCTCTCACTGAAAATGAAGCCTAGTAATTTTCCCGAGGTAGCCCCAAACGTACACTTGGCTAGATTAAGCTTCAGCTGGAACTTTCTTAGTCTTTCAAACAATTTCCTGATGTTCCCAACATGCTCTCTTTCCCCCCGAGATTTGGCAATCATATCATCGACATAGACTTCTATTTCTTTGTGCATCATGTCATGGAATAGCATCACCATTGCCCTTTGATATGGTGCCCCAGCATTCTTCAATCTAAATGGCATCACCTTATAGTAGAACGTTCCCCACATTGTTACGAATGTAGTTTTCTCCATATCCTCGGGAGCCATCTTTATCTGATTATAACCCAAGAAACCATCCATGAAAGAAAATAAAGTATGTTTTGTTGTATTATCCACCAATGTATCAATGTGTGGCAAAGGAAAATTATCCTTAGGGCTTGCTCGATTCAGATCGCAATAACCTACGCACATTCGCTCCTTTCCATCTTTCTTCGGTACCGGGACTATATTAGCTACCCATTTTGGATATTTAGAGACTTGTAAGAAGCCAGCATCAAATTGTTTCTTGATTTCTTCTTTTATTTTTACAGCATTTCAGGTCTCATTCGTCTTAGCTTCTGTTGAATAGGTTTGCATTCTGGTTTCAGTGGGAGTCTATGGACCACTACATCTTCGTTCAACTCTGGCATGTCCTGATATGACCATGCAAATACATATTTGTACTCACGAAGCAAGGCAATCAAATCATGTTTGGTATTCTCTAAAATGGAGGTCCCAATCTTCACTTCTTGCCTATTTTCTTCATTTCCCAAGTTTACTGTCTCAACAGATTCTTGATGGGGTAGAATCTGTTTATCTTCTTGTTCTATCATTCTTAGTAAGTCAGGAGACGAAACATAATCTTCAGCATTTTCCTCAGCTTCGAATTCTCCTAAACAAATAGCTTTCTCGAAATCGATTTCAGGACTTGTAACGGGATTGCTCATGTCTTTGATATCTGAGCACCTGAAAGGTGAATAGAAAAGAAAACTATAGAGGAGTATCAAGGTATAGGAATCAACAAACATAATGTTATGGCATGATATGAGATACATGTAAGGACAAGCTATGAGAAGAGGGAATAATTATGAAGTTAATAAGAATGAAAAGGCTATGACAAAATGCATCTCCATTAATGTTCATTTAAATGATAAAGAGCAAATATAAACTCTTACAAAAGAATCCCAATATTACTTAGGGGCACACAAAGAAAGAGAATTAACATTGATCATTACTCTGGAGAGGACTTAGAAATTACAAGAAGGTCCACAGCAGTCCAATTGTTCAAAACGAATCCAGGAGGATAAGGGCGTATCATTGAAACATCTTTAATTGCATCATTCTCTTTGTTAATAACATTTATACTGACGTTCTGAAGACCCATTTCAATCAATAGCAGCGTGCTTCGTGCATTATCTCGCCCTGGGTACATCAATCCAGCATATGTAAATGTTTTTAACAAAGGAGGATACGCTATGGGCTCCCATTCTAATTCTCGACCCGAGGCTATTGCAATCCTTCTTTCTTGATCTTTCTGCAACTGTTTTCTTCTTTGTCACATATCCGGCTTGAATCCTAAACCGTATCGAGCCTTGTGATGTACTAGTTTTAGTGCTCTAACTATCCCTTGCTGATTTCTTCCCAAATCTTTCTTTGCTCGGGCTCCCTTTCCCACAGTCAGCTTAATCCCCATCTTGGTATTCCTTGACAGCTTGGGTGTAGGAATACTATATCCTTTAGCAACAAATGTAGCATTGATAAATTCGAAAGAACGGAAGGAACATTCTACTGCATCTTTGTTTACTTCGGCGTCAGTAGAGATAGATGCAACAATGTCTTCTTCACCAGCGACCTTGATCAAGCGGCTATCCATGATAAACTTTACTTTTTAATGGAGAGATGAAGGAACTGCCCTAGTAGAATGGATCTAAGGCCTCCCTAAAAGGCAATTATACGTGATGTCTATAACCTGAAACTCGATATCATATGTACATGGGCCCACTTCTAGAGGAATTTCAATCTTTCCCATGACCTCTCGTCGTGTCCCATCAAATGCCCTTACTGTAGAATGACAAGACCTTAGATAAGACATATCAACTGACATCCTAGAAAGTGTGGCCAAAGGCATGACATTGAGTGCAGATCCATTGTCAATGAGCATATTCGGTATTATATAACCCTTGCAACTGGTTGTGATGTGCAATGCTTTTACGGAGCCCCTACCATTTAGCGGTATTTCATCGTCATTGAAAGAGATGAAATTATCCGCATTCAAGTTGTTCACCCACCTATCAAGCTTTTCAACAGATACGTTGCTCGCCACATAAGCTTGATTTAACACTTTCAGCAAAGTATTCCGATATGCTTCTGAATTCAATAGTAGGGATAATACCGAGATTATCGCCGGTTGCTTATTTAATTGTTCTATGACGTTATATTCACTGTTCTTAATGAACTTTAAGAATTCATGTGCTTCCTCTTCATTCACAGGCTTTTTAACTTCTTATTCGGAGGAAGTTTCAAACTCGACCTCAACCTCATGCATTGGTGCCTTTACTTTTTGGTTCGAGTCACCAGTCTTCTTTCTTGGTTCAACCACCTCAGGAGAATAACGTCTTCCACTGCGGGTAAAGTGTCCCACTTTGCTAACACTTCCAGTTGTAGCTTTGGATTTTTCACCTTCGGGTATGATAATGTTGACATCATATTTCCATGGTACCGCCTTGTTGTCCTTGTAAGGGAAAGAAGATGGTACTTCAATTATCATCTTTGGTTTCACTTTTTCCTTTTTTCAATAGATCACCAAAGGTCAATCGGCGCTATAAGGGGAACCTAATGGTTGATTATCAAAAGCGCATATTTCTCCTTCATCGGCCTCTTCCACTTTGTTAAAGATCTCGACCTCCTTGTTGTCTATCATGTCTTAAAGTAATTTTTTTAATCCCTCACAAGACTAGATGTAATGCCCTTCTATGCCATGGAAGACACAAAACCTTTGACTTTTTGTACTTTCTTTCTTGAAACTTCTGTTGAGTGGACAGAACAAACCCTTATCAGCCATTACTTCCCATACCTTCCACAAATGTGTCTTTATTTCAGAAACACAACTTTTGGCTCGCCACCTGTCTTCTTTTATCATTGCGCTCACGTTCCCTTCAGTATGGTTAGGGAGTAGATTTCCAGCCATATTACTAGCACCATCAAATCGTAAAATGCCTGCATCAATAAGACCTTGAACCTACTTTTAAAGGCAAGATAATTTTCTGTAGAATGCCCCTGGTTTCCAGCGTGGTACATGCAACTAACATTAAGATTGTACCATTTTGGGTATGGAGGCTTCAGGGGTGCCATATAATGTGGGGATATTAATTTTTTTCCAATAGTTTTGGGTAGAGCTCTCCGTATGACACGAGAATAGGGGTGAATTGAGGTTTTTCAGGATTGGGTCTTGTCGATCTTTGTTCATTTTTGGGTTGGCTTTGAGCAGGCATGGTATTTGGTGGGAACATGGCGAATGGTCTTTGGTTATTTGTGGTGTAGACGGGGTAAGGAGGAGGTGCTTGATAGTAAGGGCTTTAAGGAGGAAAATAGAATTTTGAACGTGGGCGATATAGAGGTCGTGATTAAGTTGGGTACGGATTAGAAGTGTAGTGGTTCTCGGTTCCCACCATGGGTTTCTGCCTCTTTTTTCTTTATGGGTACTACCTTTTTCGAACTCTCGGGGTCTTCTATCTTTCCACTCTTGATGGCATTCTCTATAAGTTACCCGGATATTACAATATCTGCGAAGTCTTTCGTGGCACTTCCTACCAACTTATTGTAAAACGACGCTTTCAAAGTGTTGATAAAGAGGACCGTTATCTCAGTTTTAGTTAATGGGGGTTCTACTTGGGCCGAGATATCCCTCCATCTTTGTGCGTATTGCCTAAAAGTCTCTGTCGGCTTCTTTTCCATCATCTGCAAAGTTAGTCGATCAGGCACCATGTCGGATACATGCTTGTATTGTTCACAAAATATTGATGCTAAGTATTTCCATGATCAGATCCTTTCTCTACTGAGTTGATTATACCATCGAAGAGCCGATCCGACCAAGCTGTCTTGAAAACAGTGTATTAGCAATTTATCCTTATTCACGTAACCAATCATCTTCCGACAAAACATAATAAGATGCGCCTTTGGACATCTCGTTCCATCATATTTTTCAAAATCTGGCACTTTAAATTTCGGAGGCAGAACTAGATCGGGCACCAAACTGAGCTCTTTGGCACTTGGTGCAGAGAAGACTTCAGTACCTTCTATCGCCTTGAGCCTTTCTTCTAGTCTCCTATTCCTATCCTGAGTATTATGATCATCCATTTTCAGCCTGACTATTTCTACCGGATCATCCAAATCTGGAACAATTGGATTAGGAGGATTAGCTCCGGGGTTCGATACGAATATATCTTGCCCCTCTTGAGCAGGTGGTGCAGGTCGTTGCTCCAGGCCTGCAGGTTTCCCTTGAGGATATCCTCTTTGCATTGCATGGACGTGAGGTGGAGTGAATCCTAGGAGATAGAACGGACCCTAATTAGCTCTTGACTGGGGTTCTATGATATCAGAGCTCTGCATGGGTCTTTTTCCTTTGACCAAAGCTGTCATCATCTCCATCATTTTGGCCATTTGATCCTTTTGCTCGAGCGATTCCTCTCGAGATCTTACCATCAGATCTCTTGCTTCCTGCTGTGACTTGGCCAACTACTCTTGTAACTCTCTTTGGATCCTTTTCATCCTTTCAATTCTTTCGTTGAGTTCAGCATCCATAGCTATAGCTCTTAGACGCGTCCTATAAGAATGACGTGATTCCAGATTCGTGGTGTCGCAACTGTAGATTATACGGTTTTAGCCTCAGTAAATGATTAGGGTGATATGCACATGCAAATGAATAGATGAATGAATAAATGAAAAATGAATGTTAGTCATGAATAAATATGCAAGAATTTGGTGTTGATTTCAATATAGCCCCATACTTAGGCATTTCATTAATCAAAAGAGTCTATTACAAAACATTTTGCCATATCTGATTTAACAATTACACAAATTTCCTAGCCACATCACCTTGCTTCTTCACTTGTTCTAGGAACTTTAATATGCTTGATCTTTGGCTCGGAGGGAATTGACAGCTGAGAACTTCTGTTTCATCTGATAACCGCACAATTTGCACGGTAGCCTTACAAATTTCATTTATCAAATGGCCTAGGTGCATGTCCTTTTCTTGGAGAGCTCTTTCGTAGGCGCGAGTGTCTCTGTTATGCTGACTATTATTTTCTTCTAAGGTTTTTAGGAGAGTATCCAAATGTTGCTGATGAGCTTGCAGTGTATTTTCTAAATCTCGTATTTTCCTTCTTAGCTCTTGACGCTCAGACTGACTAGTCATTAATTCTGCAGACACGGTTTCGTATCCAACATTTTTATTCCTTAACTCTATCATAGCACGTGCAGCTTTTTCCTCTTCCTTCTTCGCTTTCCCTCTCCAGAATTCCATATCACCTTTAATGTTGCTTAGTTCTTCCTTCCATTCTGCCGATGATTTGCCCAATCCACTATTCTTTATGGTGCCTCTTAATTTCTTATTTTCCAAATGAAGATCCCTTAAGTCATTTCTCATAATCTCAGCTTCTTTCTGGACTTTCTCGGTTTTGGATTTTTCAATTTGAACATTGATCTTCAACTGGTAGTTTTCCTTTTGAAGAGAACTAATATCCCGTAACAGCTTGGCCTTTTCACGTTCAAATTCACGTCTTGCCATTTCCAGTTCGGACGGCATTTCTTCTGAGAAAGGATTCTGGAAAGTGTAATCCGTCGGCTATATTTCCTGACTATTCACTCGTCGTTGTCTCCATATGTCATAATCTTGAGTGATAGTGTCAGCATACAGAGCTAACTCCATTAGGTAAATTTCTTTCCAAGACTTTGCAATATCTCAGACTTTTTTCATGTAACCTTCACTTGTAAAAGCAAACTCAGACTGTGCCAATCCCTCGGTAGCTGATATGAACTATCGTGAAGCAAATTGCCTTTGAACCATTAACGGAGCATATCCAACTCCTCCCCATAATCCGAGTAAGGGCACCCAATCTTGGCTTCCATATTTGTATAACAGAACAGAAGGACGGATCCATGGTGCTCTCCAAGTTATATCTTCGGCACGAAGGTTCTGAAAAATTGAAACCCAGTGCTGTTCGGTGACATCCTTTGGCCAATCTTTTCCAAGGTAAGCTTCCAATGGAGAGAATGTTTTTGAGAACATGTGGAAAGGTGTGCGCTCCACTTTCTAGAAGTGGCTCAGAATCCAAACATTAATTAACTGCGCGCATCCAATAAAATGTCCTTCCCCTTTCCTCCTACAACTACTTAGAGATCTAAAAGTCTCGGCCAATATAGTTGGGACGGGGTTGATTCCTTTCCTCAACTTTTCGAAGAAATCCACTACCGCAACTTCTATATGTCCAAGAACCCTTGGGAAGACGATTAATCCATAAATGGCCAAAGCAAACAAATCCACCCTCTTCACAAAATCTGGATGGTTTTGAACTAAGTTTCGTAGAGAAAACCACGGAACACAACTGACTTCGTTCTTTTTCTTTATCTGTTTTTTGGCCTATATATCAGTCATTCCCGCCAACTTTATTAGCTTTTTCTTGAAGGTCATTAGTTTGGGCTATTTCACATATATCTTGTTGAATTGTACATTGTCAACGCGAAGCAAGACGACATACTCTTCTATGTTCGGAGTCATATCTTCCTGATTGAAAGTGAAACATTGGTAAGCTGGGTCCCAGAATCGAACCATGGCTTGAATCAACTGTTCGTCTATGTTGACGGTGATCAAGTGAGCTATATCCCCGTACTTTTCAGTGAAGATGCCCCTAGTGTCTGAGTCCCACTGTTTCCAGATCCAAGTCAAGTCTTCGAGATTATTCTGACGAGCATTCGTAGTCACATGCTCGAGAAGATTGGAGATACATCCTTCCTTTAAACTGTCCCCTTTTGCTTTCTGGGTTTTCAAAGACTAGTCTCGAACCACGACATTTTTCTCTGTTACTTGTGTAATTGACTCCTCCATCAGAAACCCGTTTTTGGCAACCAATCTCTAATCAACACCTTCCTAACAAGATGCCTATGATGCATGATGAAAAATAAAAATGAAGACAAATAACCTTGGTTAGTAATCATAACAAATATAAACGGAGAAAAACTATGGAAAATCTAATAAATTAAGCTATTCAATCGTGCACTTTGGTGAAACTGACCTAAGTTTTTGTTTGCCCCATCATGCTTTACAAAATAAACTTACCCCACATGCTTATCAGATAATCTACCCGATCCAATTTTATTAAACAGACCTAATTCTCTTGCAAAAACAAATATAAAGAAATAAAAAGTAAGAGGCGTTTCTCCCATGTACTTATTTTGCTGACTATTAACAAACGAAGGTTCGGCATGGCTCTAGTCGGGTGGCTCATACGGTTCACTATATGCGGTTTCGGTTCTAAAAAGGTACTCGAATTGTCCATACTGTTGCCTACTAAGGCTAGTACGAAGCCTCGGTTATCGCCCGTCATAGGCTCGCGAGCTCAATTCAAGGGATTACATTTACTTATGCCTATGCGGAGGGACAAGTTAACTCACAAAAGTATAAGTCATATGTAACCCGGAAGTATTCACTAGCCTGTATGGAGGGACGAGTTAACTCACGAAGGCATAGCGTTTTACTCACTTAAGCGGATGGAGCCCGGGTAGAGAGCTCATGTTATGCAAAAATGCAAGTGCACAGTGTGTGGGGAGAAACTCACAAACCTTCTCATTTTTAAAACTAAAAAAAAACTAAAACCGTAAAAACTTAGAGCTGAAAAATAAAAAGATAAAACAAGTTAGAAAAATATTTATAACATGATGCAAATGCATGACTTTTCAAAAAAAAAAAAAAAACAAAATTTAAGGATCACGACTAAATATTAATTAAAATAAGGAGTTTCGAAAATTTTGACAACACACGTTTAACCCCAGACTTGACTCTCAAAAAAAATTTCCCTAGCGGAGTCGCCAGCTGTAGCGACGTAAAATTTAGTATGGGCACTAATTGAGAAAATTATTGAAAATTTGAAAACAGAGTTTCGATTTTATTTAAAAAAGGGAGTCGCCACTGATCCTTTTTGCTAGGTGTGATCGGACACCTAATAAATCCTCTTTTAAAAGAAAAAATATTTTTTTTTGAATTTTTTAAAAAAGGCCGAGTTTAGGTCTACGTCAAAATTCCATAGAAAAATAGGGTTCGGGAGTTGGTTACGCGCGAGGAAGGTATTAGCACCCTCGCGACGCCCAAAATTAGTATCTTGTTAAGCGCGCGTTGTCTTAATTTTTAAAAATACGAGTTCATTTTAATATTTAATCGTGATCTGATTGAAACACGAGAATTTTTGAAAACACTAAAATTTTGAAAAATCAGAGAATTTTTTTTTGAAACCCGAGAATTTTTGAAAACATGAAGATTTTTGAAACACGAAAATTTTTGAAAACGTGAAAATTTTTGAAACACGAATTTTTTTTTGAAAACACGAAAAATTTGAAACACGAGAATTTTTTAAAACATGAAAATTTTTGAAACAAGAAATTTTTTTGAAAACACGAAGATTTTGAAACACTAGAATTTTTGAAAGAACGAAATTTTTTGAAATACCAAATTTTTTGAAACACGAAAATTTTAAAAACACGAAAAGTTTTGAAACACGAAATTTTTTTAAAAACACGAAAATTTTTTGGAACACGAGAAATCCTTTTTTTTGAAACTCGAGAGCTTTTGAAAACAAGAAAAGTTTTGAAAATATGAAAAATTTTTGAAACCCGAGAATTTTTGAGAACACGAAAACTTTTGAAAACACGATTTTTTTATAAAAACACGAAAATTTTGAAACACAAGAATTTTTAAAAAACACGAAAAATTTGATAAATTACATATTATCGTAATATACATTTTAAAATGAAATCTTGATATTTAAAATAACCACATAAATTAAACATTTTAATTTTAAAACTCGCTTTTTTTAGATTTTTTTTTTATTTTTTAAAAGGGCGTATCATATTTAACAAGAATCGATGATATTCACCCAACATAAATTAACGACTTGTAAACCGATTAAAATTATTAAAATTAAAAGCAAAATAAAATACAATTAAAAAATAAAAATCTTAAAATATTAATAATATTAAAACGATATGTTATTAAAATACACGAATTAAATTAAAAGTGGGTAAAGAAAAATTACTGAAACGCCCAAAATTACGGGCCTGATCGAATGGTTTATGAGTCTCGTTTTTTTTCTTCTCTTTTTTTTTTCTTTTTCCTTTTCTTCTTTTTTTCTTTCTTTTTTTCTTCTTCTCCTTTTCTTGTTGTTGGGCCGCGGGTTGGGCTGCTGCTGCTGCCTTGATGTGCTGGGTCGGGTCCGGCTACTGGTGGGCTGCTGCTTGGGGAGTCTGCTGCTGTTTGGGTCGGTTGGAGTTGCACCGGGCCTGGTATTGGGCTGTTGGTGGGTGGGTGTGTGTGTAGGCCTGCTTTTATATTCTTTCTTCTTCTCCTGCTCTTATTTCTCTTCTCTCTTTTTCCTTCTTTTTTTTTCTTCTTCTCTTCACGCCGTCAACTTCCTTGGCCTGGTGGTGCGTCGATCACCGGAGTACTTCTTCTCTCGAAGGTAACTCGGCTACTACAAGTTGAGCCTTGAATATTGTTTTTTTTCTCTCTTGGGTGCCGAATAGAACACCCAATCTTTTGATAACCGAATGGGTTTTTGTTTGTGGTGTTGAAGGTGGGTGATTTAGAATTGGCAGCACTTGGGGAATGAGGGAGATGGTTGAGAGTTCCTTGTAGTCTGCCCAAATCTTCTTGATTTTTGCTGAAAATTTCTTTGTAGTCTTTTTTTTTATGGCCAAATCCCCTCTTGTTTTGGTGTGTTTTTTTCTTTTTATGCATTCATTTTTTTTGCGTTTTTCTCTGTATTTGCAGGTAGTGGTTGAAGAAATGTAATTTAGAAAAGTTTTGATGTCAAAATGAAATTTTGGAAAAATTAAGGGGTCAAAATGAAATTTTGGAAAAATTAAAGGATCAAAATGTATTTTTGGATTTTTTGTATTTATTTTTTATTTTTTTAAATTTTAAAAATTAAACACGAAAGTGAAGCGGACAAAATTGAGTGCTTACATTGTTTATAGGAAGAGTGACCAAAATGCTGAAATTATCAACAGCAGCGCTTAAATTGATAAATTTTATTTTAATGTGAATAAAATAGGAACTGGTAATTTTAGAGGGACTAATGGATAGTTTAGCCTTATCAGTTAAGCAAACCGTTATCATAGTAATGCGTAAAGTCAAACAACGAAGCAAAATCTGAGTCATAACCTCCCAAGAAAGGTTAGCATTGAGGGAAGAAAGAAATGCCGTTGATGAGAAGCAGCTCCCTCCCCAAACCAGCCGAATCAGCGGAGCACCGCACTGACACCTCAGTTAAATTCGGCACTCCCGAGGCCCTCGACTACGTCCGCTCCCTTACCGACGTGGGAGCCATGACGCGTCTCCTCCACGAATGCGTCGCTTACCAGCGAGCCCTCGATCTAGACCTCGACACCCTCCTCTCCCAGCGTTCCGACCTCGACAAGACTCTCAACAACCTCCAAAGATTCGCTGACGTTCTCGACATCGTCAAGGCCGAATCCGATCACATGCTCTCCAACATCACCTCCACCTGTGACCTCGCCGACCAAGTCAGCCGCAAGGTCCGCGAACTCGACCTCGCTCAATCCCGCGTTAACTCCACGCTTCTCCGCATTGACGCCATTGTAGAGAGGGGGAATTGCATCGATGGCGTCAAAAGCGCTCTCGACGCTGAGGATTACGAGTCAGCCACCGAATACGTACGGACGTTTCTGGAGATCGATGATAAGTTTAAGGATTCTGGATCCGACCAAAGGGAACAGTTGTTAGCGTCGAAGAAGCTGCTGGAAGGGATTGTAAAGAAGAAACTCACGGCTGCCGTGGATCAAAGGGATCATTCTACGATTTCGAGATTTATTAAGCTTTATTCGCCCTTGGGGCTTGATGAAGAAGGCTTGCAAATTTATGTTGGGTATTTGAAGAAAGTGATTGGGATGAGATCTAGATTAGAATATGAGCATTTGATTGAGTTAGTGGAACAGAGCCATGGACAAAATCAGAACCATCAAGTAAATTTTGTTGGGTGTTTGACTAATTTGTTTAAAGATATTGTTTTGGCTGTCGAGGAAAATGACGAGATTTTAAGGAGTCTTTGTGGAGAAGATGGAGTGGCGTATGCAATTTTTGAGTTACAAGAGGAATGTGATTCAAGGGGTTCTTTGATTTTGAAAAAATATATGGAATTTAGGAAATTGTCTAAGTTGTCTTCTGATATCAATGCTCAGAATAATCATTTGTTAACTGTTGGAGCACCCGAAGGACCCAATCCGAGGGAGATTGAATTGTATTTAGAAGAAATACTGTCCTTGATGCAACTTGATGAAGATTACACAGAATATATGATCTCAAAGATCAAGGGGATGCCAACTGTGGATCCAGATTTAGTCCTGCGGGCCACTAAAGCTTTTAGGGCAGGAAGTTTTAGCAAAGTTGTTCAAGATATTACTGGTTTTTACGTGATTTTGGAGAGAGATTCTTTTTGGTGGAAAATGTGAGGAAAGCAATTGGGATTGATGAACATGTATCTGATAGCCTTACTACTTCAATGGTGGATGACGTGTTTTATGTTTTGCAAAGTTGCTTGCGAAGGGCAATTTCTACTTCTAATATTAGCTCCGTGGTTGCGGTACTGAGCGGTGCTAGTAGTTTGCTGAATAATGAATACTATGAAGCTTTGCAACTGAAATTAAGAGAACCAAATCTTGGGGCAAAGCTGTTCTTGGGTGGTGATGGTGTTCAAAAGACTGGGACCGAGATAGCTACAGCACTGAATAATATAGATCTTAGCAGTGAGTATGTCCTTAAACTAAAACATGAAATTGAAGAGCAGTGTGCCGAGGTCAGTGGTTTAGCTGCTTTTTGTTCTTCTAATTTGTTCAATGCATCTAATTGCTTACAATTTTATCACCTGCGGCATATTAGTGAATTTCCATGATTTTTGTTTACTTATTTCAAGTATATAGTTTATTTCTTTCTGGTTTTAGGAGTTATAAAAACATTGATGGTTCTCCATAATTACAGTTTAAGAAAGCTCAGATCTAGAGACAAGGTTCATAGGGACAGTGGGGCACAGACAAAGAGAGGAAAAGAGAAAATAAACTATTAAAATAAAGTTCATAAAAGGATCACTATTATTATCTGCTTGCTCAGTGAATTAAAGTTTACATCATTTAACTGCCAATGGTTGGATCTTGTTGTTATGATTTTATGAACTGGGTAATCTTTTGATAAACTTAATACTTAAGGAGTTCGGTAAGTCCGGTGTTAGTCTGAGTTTTGAGGATATGTAGGAAAGATGTATCACTGCGAGTATTTTGAATGGGAACAATTCTGTGAGAATTCAACTTTCAAGGAAAGATTGGTTTGAAGGGAAAGTAGAAACTCTGAGTGAGTTTTCTTAACTTCTTTTTTTTTTTTTTTGTTCTGTAGTGATAAAACATCAAAAACAGTTAACCATAACAAAGCCTTTGTTTATCCACCTGACTAATATCATCATGCAAAAGCATAAGAGTTTAAGGCTGAAAGGTACAAATCTAGTTTTTTTTAATGTTATTATGAGTTTAAGGCTGAAAATGTTATAAATAACTCTAATGTCATCAAAAATGTTTCTTGAGCTATGATTGTAGTATTTAAGAGAAAAGTGTAAGATAAAGGAAAAATTCACTAGTGCAATGGCCATGAACAAGCTATTGGGCTGAAAGGTACAAATCTAGTTTTTTTTAATGTTATTATGAGTTTAAGGCTGAAAATGTTATAAATAACTCTAATGTCATCAAAAATGTTTCTTGAGCTATGATTGTAGTATTTAAGAGAAAAGTGTAAGATAAAGGAAAAATTCACTAGTGCAATGGCCATGAACAATGCTATTGTATATGCAGCTACATTTGTTAACCCAAGATATGTTCATGAATCGAAATCTCATTTTCTAGTATCGAGTATCATATCTTAAGATGCGGTACAAGTTTAGAATTAGCTAAAAGAAACATATATATACATGTAAGATAAACCAAAAATATTATATCTATACTACTATTAATAGGATTGAGTCATTCTGTAAATGAAATAGAAACCATGGTTGTTTGTAGTATATATTTTAAATAGAAGGTTTCATGTTGTCTGCTAAGAAAAGCCTAAAATTTTTACTTTAAAGTATTTAGAAAATATGTTTATAAGTTCTTCTGGGTAAAAAAAAAAAGTATTAAAATTGTATTTTAGGTAATTAAGTTTAAGAATCAAATTTTAATTCGGCCTGAACCAAATTAACCACGAGCGTATTGAAGTTCATTGTACAATACACATTGATTTGGTTGTGTATTGATAGGTACGCAGCAATTCATAATATAACCAAGTCTCCATACAAATACGTATTGATTTTCTAGTGAATCAAATCGGATAGTCATTTGAGTAGGTCAAATCCCACAGAGATATTCAGGTACAAATAAATTTTTTTGGCTTAAAAGATGTACAATTCTGATGCTTAAATGCACCCCTCCATCACTGGCCCAGCTACTTCCATGTTCTATATTGAAGACAAGGCCTTATCCTTTTGTAGACATATTTTGAAGCGTTTTATATAAGTTGTTAAGCAATGTTATCTTCAATCAGTTATGTTTGTGTTTGATTTGGCTTTATACTCAAGTTAGGCCTCCCCACTTATTGTATTAGTGTTTAGGTTGGGTGCATGACATGGAACAACATAACGGCCCACGTTTGTTGTCTTGTTTGTTGCTACTTAATTTTTCTGCCCACATTTTAGCCTCATTTGTTTTTGTTGTTAGTATTGGACTACAGGTTAGGGATAATATTTGGTGGTGCTATCAATGCTAGTTAAGTATTGAGTTTCTTATGACTTATTCAAATTGGACAACTTCACCAATTCTAATCGATTTAAGTTGGATGCTGAATACATGATAAAGTTTCAAAAGTGGGCTTTTATGTTCCCTAATATATTAAATTGTAATCCATTTTATAGTTGTGCATTATTTAAGAAGTTAACTGGTTAGTGCTAATGTATCCGAAAGTTCTTGAAGATTTTGTACTAGAGTATGTCATGCTATTGGAGATTTTGCAAGTTAGAACTTCATAATATTCTCAGGTTGTTTTTTCTTGAACCAGCTTCGGTGCCAATTCTTGCTGAGCATATGACTGAATGGTTCATGCACCTAAAAAGAGAAAAAAGTGCAGTTTAGGAATTCAGACTAACTGGAAAAGCTTTGATATCTTGTTTCTTGCAGCCTCTATTTTTGATATTGGAATCAATGTATGCAGATTGGTCCAATTGCTAGCTATGCTAGAACTTTATATACATTATGTTGGTACCAAACAGTGATCCCTACTATATGATAGTGATGACTTTTGCACTTTCTCTTGATGAATTCAGGGCTTGTGATAAATAGTTTCTTGGAACACGCTCAATTTTGCTTCTGTTGCTGGTGCTTCTGTGCATTAACCTGTTTTTCAAGCTTGTGTTGTTATCTAAGTATCCACACTGTATTTACTGTTTTGCATTCTCTTCAGGTGTTTCCTGCACCGGCTGAAAGGGAAAAGGTGAAATCTTGTTTGTCTGAGCTGGCTGACTTAAGCAACACTTTCAGACAAGCCTTGAATTCTGGTATGGAACAACTTGTGGCAACTGTGACACCTCGAATCCGCCCAGTATTAGACAGTGTAGCAACCATCTGCTATGAACTATCAGAGTCTGAATATGCAGATAATGAGGTTAATGATCCGTGGGGACAGAGGCTTCTTCATGCAGTTGAAATTAATGTGGCTTGGGTCCAACCTCTAATGACTGGTAACAACTACGATGCATTTGTACATTTGGTGCTTGACTTCATCGTGAAGCGGCTGGAAGTGATAATGATGCAGAAAAGGTTTAGTCAGCTCGGAGGGCTTCAGCTTGACAGAGATGCCAGAGCTTTGGTAAGCCATTTCTCGGGGATGACACAGAAGACAGTGAGAGACAAATTTGCTCGTCTTACACAAATGGCAACGATCCTGAACTTGGAAAAGGTTTCCGAAATTCTGGATTTCTGGGGTGAGAACTCAGGACCAATGACCTGGAGACTGACCCCTGCTGAGGTTAGGAGAGTTTTGAGTCCTGCTTTGAAATTGTAAGACCCCGTAAAGTATCTCCCTTTTATAATGATAATTGTCTTGCATTCTTTGCCTTTTGCCATTGTCATTGATATGAGTAAATAATATTAAGTATCAAACAGAGTACATCGTCTGGATTAATTAACTATTGAGTTTGTGACCAAACTTAATCTTTTTTTGGCAATTTATCGATTGTTTTAAAAAGTTTATGGAAATATTTAAATTGTGGACCTCAATGTCTTCAGTGGGAGCCATTTCACTTCGATGATGATTTTCTTTTGTTTCTGCCTCCACGTCTATGCTATGCATGGTTGTGGATGGTTAATTAAGGTATTTTTTATTCTCATTTTGCAGTCCATGAAAATTCTTTTGATATTAGTAACTGCTCTATCATTTTAAAGTTTTCAACTTAAAATAAATCTTATTTCAAATAAATTTTGAAATATAAATTAATAAATGACTAAATTTAAATATATTTTAGAATTAATATGTATTTAAATAATCTTAATTCAAAATCTAATTTGAAAATATTTAAAATAAATATTAAATTTTTTTTTGGTGAAATTGTATAAAATAATGAAAAAATAATTAAGAAGGGGAAGTTTTGTCTCAAAAATAAAATAACTTTCCAATTATATGAAAATGTTACTTGCCGTCATTATTTCAATGAATCACATTCTCATGGCTAAGGGAAAGAAACATTCCCAAAAAAGATGATACTTTTTACCATGCCAAATGTGGGAATCGCTCTCCCACTAGTTAAAGTCTCAGAAAAGTGATAAATTTCTATGATACCAAATACTTTTATGATTGTCGACGATGAAAGTATCAATTTTAGTCTAAATTGGTATCTAAGTATTTTATGTTTCATTTGGTTGACATATATTGATTGACAACCTTTTTTTCTTTAGGAAAAGATCGTAATTGCTCAACTTTTGCCAAATCTTAGCTTTGTTGGCAGCAACTTTGGTCTTTGGGCTGCTTGTTGGTTGTGACTTCTTTAACAGTATTCCTTCATTTTTATTTTATCTTTAATTACATTTCACATTATCGTGGTTTTATTTTGTCCACTGTTTTTTTAGAAGCAATAATGGTTTTAGTTTTAGTTTTTAGTTTCTAGTTGTCTTTTAGTGTATCTATGAGATTTGCCAGATCTATTGGGAACCTTTTTCGGAGACTATTGTCATGATAGAGCATAGTGACGATATTCGTAAAATTAGAATCCGAGATGATGATGAGGAGGATAAGCCATCAAAGATTTGGTCTTTTATGCATCACTGATGCGGTATGTCTCTTGGGGTTCTTGGTAGTGGTTGAATGGTTGAATGGAGTTCATCGTCAAGTTGATTTGTTGATAGTGGGATTAGGACACAATTTTTAGCAGTTTGATCAAAGTGATGCATTTGTGGTTTGTTTCTAAATTTTTTTAGTGTTGCATTTACTGTCAATTTGTTTTTCTCTTTTTTTGGGGATTATTTTGCGCACATAATATTTGTGCATCAAGTTGTAATGTCTTATTTATTATTTGTACTAAATGCCATGTGTTTGTATTCTTTATATTCATGGTTTTTATTAATGCTAGTATTTTATTTAAAAAAGTTCTTTTGGTCCACTGTAAAAAAAAATTGTTTGGTTCAAAATTTTGGTGTGTTTTAATCACTTCATCGTGTTTCAATTTGTAATGGTGAATATTTACTTATACCGATGCATATGAACCCCATATTGGTTGGTATGACATTTTGATATTTTAAATAGATTTATTTTTTATTTTGATTTTTTTACTTTTATAAATACATTTAAAATTAAAATAAATAATTAGTTTAAATTATAAATCTAATTTAAAATTTATATTTGCATATAAACATTTTTATATATGTAATTAAAATATATTCTCATGCATACATAATTACATACTGTCATTAAGAAACAAGAAATTAGGTTACACCATATAAAAATATTTAAAAATGCTAATGAATTTGAAATGGTATATTAAAACACACCGATGCAAGTATATACCAATAAGACAAGAAAAATAATATACCCATATTATGATTTTAACTACCTTGATTGATGTTACAAATTTTCGATTTTTTAAATTTGTAAGTGAATCAAACCAAGCTCAAGTTGGTAGAAAATCAATATATCAATTCAAAATTAGTGGTTGAACTTGATTGAGTTTCACTTTCAAATTCGAGTTGATTTGAGATTATTAGCTTTATTTTTCTGAAGTATTTTGATACAAAAAATTATTAAGAATTAAATTAGATTTCTTAATCTCTTAATCAATTTTGAAAGAAACTTTTTACAATATTTTCAAATATTATAAAAACTAAAAAACAAAGTTTACAAAATGCCATAAACTATTACATATGTTTTTTACTAGCCCCAAGACCCTTCAAAATTGTTTTAAAGTTATAAGATTTTTCTAAGACTAAGTATTGATATCATGCATTGAGGTATCAATATTTGTCCCAAGTATTGATACCCAAGCTTGAAATATTGATAGATTACAAGACAATAGCTAAAAACACTTTCTAGAGGGATAGAATATTGGCTACTTTAAGGTACCAATACCTGACCCAAGATGTCAATACCCGACCTTTGACATCGATACAAAAGGAAGCCAATAGCCAAAAGCACAAACTAGAGGAGCAAGGTATCAATACTTGTTCTCAAGTTATCAATACCTGAACATTTCTAACAACTATTTTTACATGAGGTATCGACAATACTGCTTGCAAGATGTCTTAAATGCGTAAATTTAATGCTTCCACCAACTAAAAACCCCCTCAACAACTATTAAACAAAGAGAGGGTATAAATAGGCCCTCAAAACACTTAAGAGAAGTTAGAGAACAACATTCATAGTTCAAGAGTTTAATTTCCATCATTCTTACCTTTATTCTTTCCATGCTTATATTTTGTACATAAACCCTTGTTGAGTTTATTTTTCATTCTTTCAAGTGTTTATTTGTATTTTGAGAGAGCTTAATTTTGTAAACACCTACCTTAGAGAGCTTCTTATTCTTTTTACATCTTTTTAACCTTTGTAAAATGGGAAGAGTTTTTTTAGTTAAGCCACAAAAACTAGGAAAATATTCTATCTTACCCTAAGAAAAAGATAATGAGTTGTAAAGATTATACAATTTCTTTGAAATATACTAATTAGTGAATTGGGGCTTAGTTGAGGAAAGCTAAGATAGTGGAGGTAGATAATTGAGGTTGAACCACTACAAATTATTTTGTCAAGACTTAAATTTTAAATTTCTCATTTGAATAATGAATTCACCTCAACCGGTGTTTATAAGCTTAAAAACTAGTATTTAAGCTAGAATTTTAGAGGCGATTTAACCACTAAGAGAAAATATCCAAAAGAAGCTCAAGTGATACAACAATAGAGATACAAAATTTGTTGGAAAAATCAATTAAAATAGTTATCTTAGGTACAAAAGAAGTTTAAAAAATTTCTTTGAAATTGAGTCGTTGTGTTATTTATAGAAGAAACTTAACAGAAATAATGAAATTATTTGATGGGTGTCGAAACCACCAAAAATATTTCCTACAAAAATAACTCTAAATTGTAGTAAAGAGTGGTAGTAAGGTCGAGTCCATAGGGATTGGATATCGTAATCAACTTCTGTGTTCACTTATGAACATAATATTCGTCGCGTCAAGCGTTGTGCCCACGACTCCAAACGTACCTGTAACAAAAATAAATAATTAAATCGGGGGAGTTTGAGAATGTTTAAAAGAGTAAATAATGTAATCAGCTTAAATAAAAGATCGACTACTATTGAAAATAATGTAAATTGGGAATAAATTCAGACTTATGAAAACAGATAAAATAAGCCTTAGCCTTAGACTCAGTAAATTTCGTATCAAGAATCGATCCTTGAAAATTAATCTTCTCCTCCAAATGATAAGCTGGTTATAGCAGTTAAGAGCGTCCTAACCACCAATTCTTCCTCTCGTAGATGGTTTCGGTACGACATGCAAACCAACCCTTACCGATTATTTAACCGGGATACACGTATTCCCGATTCATGATCCTGCAGCCTTGCATTTTGAAGAACCCAACTCGAATCAACGGCCTCAACCGCGTAGGTCGTTTAAACCCGATCACTTCTTCCTTGATTTGTTCTCAGAAATCCGAATTCAGCATGACCAACTCGAATCTCCAACTATCAGCAAACAAGACTCCAACCCAACGTTCACTTTGACTTGAAATCGAATTTAACTTTAAGGGATGATTGGTCTATCCTGTTACTTAGGAAAAAAATGAATACTGATTGGAAGAATTTTTAGCACAAATTCATATCTCACGATTCCCGACTGGAAAGAACATCGACCTAAAGCTAAGATGAAATTTAGTGAAGCATGAAATTATTCATGCTTTGTATGTTTTGAAAGGTAGGTTGATGATAATGGAAGAAATTGGGGAATGAAAAGACTTGAAAGACAATTAGCCCAATTTATAAAAGCAAGCAAAATGCCAATGAAAATAGCAGTAGCTCACGTCAATTCCAAAGAAAAAGAAAGAACAATTCTATTCCAAATTGGAGTAGGAAAGCAGAATTCATTGATGATTTTCCAAAGAACACTAAGGCCCTATTTCTATACATAAAATTTACTATTTTTGGCCTTAGCTAATTTAACATAAAATCAAAATAAAATCAAAATTAAAATAAATAAAAAATAAAACTAAAACAAGGCTTTTCTATGTTTGGCTTTTTACAAAGTCAAAATATCTGGTGAGTCCTTAGCTTCCTCCATATTTTTGATTCGGCCCCATTCCATTGATTTTGTTTCAATTTGGTCCTTTTTTGCTCGTTTTTGTCTCTTAGCGTCTTAATTGCATCCCTAACAAGATTAAAACATAAAATTACTAATTAGCAGGGATCAATTCAGAAATAAATCGAATTTAAACACAAAATAACAAGCAAATTTAACATGTTATCAAATCCCCCTACTTAGCTCATGCTTGTCCTCAAGCATATTGTTCCTTTAAACATTAGAAATTATTCTACGATTTATTACAAATCGAGCCTCTTTTCCCTATCCATAATCAACGCAAACAACATAGGAAAAAATAAACAAATGCTCAGAATATATAGTTTAATCAACAAGCGTCATAAAATTGAGATACATGTACTAAATAATTTCACTAAATTGAGTTTGAATCCAAAATTTGCAATGCATTATTAATTTAAAAGAATTTTTCAGACATGGTCAAACCTTTTTACGCGAACTAGGATGACAACCCAAGCACCCTATCCCGGTTACTCAGTTCAAATAGTCTGTTTTTTTTGAAGGCTCGGTTAGCGGAATGTTTGCAAGTTATCGACTTGTCACTCGAACTTTTTTACGCGAGATAAAATGACAACCCAGTCACCTTATCCCGGTTACTCAATTCGGTCACATTTTCGAAACTTTCACTCATAACTTGAGCCTTCATTTATTTATTCATTTTATTTATTTATTTATGTACAAGCAAATATTTTTTTCAAACAATCAATTTATATGAAAAGTCTAGTTACATATATCAACCTTAAAACACAAATGTTGACTAATCTAGATACTCAAACACTTTTATTTAAAATTTGCCCAATTGTCCAAATTGAATAAGTAATGAGATTTAGAGGCTTAATGTCAGAATAAACTATTGGATAATTCTAGCATAAGAGTGAACACATACAAAAGAGAGACATGCAGCAAAAATCATGCATATTTACCATTTACTTACTACTTCAATCCCCCCTACTTACTCTATGCTTGTCCTCAAGCATGTATCATATTTGATAAAAAACAACAGCTCAAATAACAGATAAAAAGAAAAGTTCAGAATACTCCCCAGGTGTCATTAACGATTTTTCGGTGTTGGGGGTAACAACTTTACAGGATGTCAAGGATTGTGGAGACTTGACTTTCCATTATTCCAAGTCGAGCTTCGATCCGGTTTAAACATGCCTCCACAGATAGAGGTTGTTCCTCTTGCTCTCTAGTATTGATGTGTGGACGTTGGTGGAAACCCATATTTCCGCGAGTAGTCCGTGTACCTGGAGGAACAAAATAACACGAAGTAGGGGTGCTGGCAAGCAATCCCATAGAATCCAAACAATATTTATCTAAGCTGTCCATACTATATGCACATGTTAAGGCCGAGAAATCAATTCCAGAGGGAAAAAGTAAAGAGGTTAAATTTGTAATATATGACCCAAGTATTAGTGGACGATTACATCACCAAACGACATGAAAATTTCATGCAAACCAATATCCTAAATTAACTTTAAAACCAGAAAGCATACACCACAAAAAGAATAGTTTAGTCTTAGTTAGAACAGATGACGAGTCATTTCTACCCGAAAAACTAAAGGCTAAAAATCGGTGAATATATCTTAAAGCAGGTTCATGCACCAATGAGTCTTTTGTGGTCTTCAGATTATAAAGTTGATTAGAATGAGTTAAACACAGTAAACATCTTGAGCATCAAAGTTGCTTGGAATATCTAATAGGGCAGTATGATAGGAATCAGATTGAATATTATCAGGGTCAACAAAACCTATGGCAATGTTAAATTCATAAATTGACATCTGAAAGTCCCTCCCAAGCAAACAAAAATAGACAATGTTTTGTGTTCCAACAGTTCGTAATGCATTTATATTGAAGTTAAATGTAGTGTAGAATTCATATATCAACTCATAATATGCATTACAGGAAATATTAGCAAATGAATTCCAACCAATAGCATCAAAATAGCCAATCACAGAATTGTGAATATTTAACATATCAAGAGTAGAGAGATCGACTTGCTTGCAGACTGGGAGCAGACATTTCGGATGTAGTCGTTTCTTACGCAATGCTCTGAGGTCAAAAAGTCTAAAAATCCTTGTAATCGACCTTTGGTAGGAATAGTGTTTGCACGACCTCGTCTATTGCGTTGACTGTCTCATGATGGTTGAACATATTCGTTAGACGAGCGGGTGGACTTGAATTTTCAGCAGCGTCAGTACTGCTGTTTGGGGGTGTCGCTGACTCGCGAGTTGGTAGACGATCGTGTTCGGCGTTGTGAGACACGCTTGTTCGAATTAGAGGGACCTTCGACATTGTCATTAGAAGTCCTGACTTCCTCCGAAAAGCCTGCATAATATGTTAGTAAAGGTAAATCAGTTTGAGGGTTGAGAATCGACCTTTCGGGGGTAGTAGGGTTGCTGTTCGAGTATTCTGCTTTGACCGGAGTTAGACTTCGTTGGTGGCAAGTTCTTGTTGGGGCGACCGTTTGGCTTGAAGGAGGTAGAGAAGGCTCAGAGTCGTCGTCGGCTATATCGACGATTGGAGGTGCTGAAAATTGATGTTGACTTCGATGGAGAGAAGCCAGAATATTGTCGACCGTTTGGTTCCAAGTTCGAACCATTGTTTTCGTGTAGGCGTCACAAATAAATGGTTCTGTTTGCTACGGTGGTGAGACGGTGGATGGCGACGGCGACGGTAGAAGATAGTGACAGCGTGGTTTGGGCTATTTTTTTTAATGTTGATGGTGAGGATCTTGGTTTTTGGCGTCAGTTAAGGTGGTGAAAGGGTGGTTTGGGTGTTTGGTGATGGAGAAAATGAATAAATGGAGGAAATGGTGTTTGTGGAAGGGAGGAGCGACGGTGCATGGTTAGGTGCTCCGATAGGCAATGACGAGGCGACGGTGGTGGCGACGAGGCCCTCAGACGGTTATGGGGGAAAAAAGAAAAAAGAAAAAGAAAATAGAGGGGTGTGGGTTTGGGGTTCGTCAAAGGTAATGAGGGAAGGGGTGCGATGGCGCAAGGCTGTGGCGGCGAGGAGTCGGCGACGGCACGACACTGTGGTGACGAGGAGTCAGCGATGTGGGTTTTGACGGCAGCGTGGGCTGGTTATGGGAGTTAGGTTTTTTTTTTCTTTTTCTTTTTGGAGAAGGTAAAGAAGAAAAGAGTTTTGAATTTTGGAGGTTTTGGGTGTTTTATTTTTTTTATTATTAATTTTTTTATTTTTCAGTTGGGCCTATTGGGTATTGGGTTATTTGGTTTTTTTTTGGATAGTGAGTTAATTGGGTTGGGTGGTGGGTATTGGGCCAATTTTGGATTTGTGTTGTTGGGTTGGTATTTGGGTATGTGTAGGTGAGTTAAATGGGTTGGTGGGTATTGGATTTGAGTTTTGGGGTTTTATGAAGGTTAAGTAATTTAGGTTTTTTTTAAAATTATTTGTAGGTAAATAACTATCACCAAATTAGCATGTCGTGCCCATGCCACCAAAATTACCCGACTGTCGAAAAAAATTCATAACCTCCATTACGTTCCTGAAAACATTAAATTAACTGAATTAAATAAAAATTTATTTATTTACATCCTAAATCTTACTAAAACTCAAAATTAAATAAATGAAAATAAATTTGGGTTACCTCCCAAAAAGCGCTTTCGTTTAACGTCGTTAGCTCGACGACCTGAGAATTTATTTATCCGGCTCTTCAAGGACTAATCCTCAACCACGTCGACTTGAAAATTCTCGTAGAAAGGTTTTAATAGCTGTCCATTGACCTTAAAAATTTTTCTGGATTCTTCGCTTTTAACCTCAACTGCACCGTGTGGAAATACGTGAGTAACAACAAAAGGCCCTAACCACTTAGTCCGAAGCTTACCTATAAAAATTCTTAATGTAGGGTCATAAAGTAATACTTTCTGTCCTACCATAAATTGTTTACTGGTTATCTTTTGGTCATGATATGCTTTGACCTTATCCTTATAAATTTGGGCACTTTCATATGCTTCTCGTCGAATTTCCTCAAGTTCCTGAATATGTAACTTACGATGCTTACCTCCAGCTTCCAACTTCATGTTGCATAACTTGACCGCCTAAAACGCTTTATGTTCTAGCTCAATAGAAAGATGAAAAGGTTTACCAAAAATTAGTCAATAAAGAGACATACCTATGGGTCCTTTATAAGCCGCACGGTACGCCCACAGTGCATCGTTTAGTCACAAACTCCAATCTTTTCTACTTGGCTTGACAGTCTTCTCCAAAATTAACTTGATTTCTCGATTCGACACTTTCGCTTGACCGTTTGATTGAGGGTGATAAGCCGTAGCGACTCGTTACATTACCCCGTATTTTTTCAGAAGCGTGTCAATTACCTTATTGCAAAAATGCGTTCCACGATAGCTGATCAATGCTCGTGGTTTGCCAAACCTAGAAAAAATATAACTTCTTAGAAAATCGACTACTATTTTTGCATCAGCATGATGAGTGGCTCTTACTTCCACCCACTTCGACACATAGTCAACTGCAAGTAGAATATAGATGTTACCGTATGACGAGACAAAAGGTCCCATAAAATCTATGCCCCATATATCAAATATTTCACAAACATGTATAGGGGTTAGAGACATTTCATTTTTTTGGCTCAAGTTTCCTACCTTTTGGCACTTTTCGCATGTTTTACAAAACAAATACGCATCTTGAAAAATATGTGGCCAATATAGTCCACATTTAAGTACTTTATGTGCAGTTCATTTAGGACCAAAATGTCCACCACATGCATAAGAATGACAAAAAGATAAAACCGAGTTTACCTCAGTTTTTGCAACACATCGTCGAATTACCTGATCGGAATAATATTTCCAAAGGTAGGGGTCGTCCCAAACATAGTATCGTGATTCATGTTTGATCTTATCTTTTTCAGATTGCAACAAGTTAGAAGAGACTATACCTGTAGCAAGGTAATTCACCATGTCTGCATACCAAGGAAAAATTGTCTGAGTAGTAAGCAGACTTTCGTCCGTAAAATCGTCCTTAAGTGGTGTGACATCCTTCGATGGAGGTATTCAGCTTAGATGGTCAGCTACCAAATTTTCGCATCCTTTTTTGTCCTTTATTTCGAGATCGAACCTTGCAAAAGTAATATCCACCTTATAAGTCTCAGTTTCGCTTCTTTCTTCCAGATCAGATATTTAAGAGCCGCATGATCAGAAAAACGACAATCTTAGTCCCTAATAAATACGAACAAAATTTTTTCAAAGCAAAAACTATAGCGAGAAACTCCTTTTCAATAGTTGAATAATTGCTTTGGGCAGCATCCAAAGTCTTAGACGCATAGGAGATAACGTGTGGTTCTTTCTCAATTTTTTGCTCAAGGACTGCTCCTACACTATGGTCACTTGCATCACATATTATCTTGAAAGGATAATCCCAGTTTGGTGGTTGAACAATGGGTGCCGAAATGAGCTTATGTTTGAGCGTATCAAACGTGTCTCTACATGATTGGTCAAACTCGAACTCCTTGTCTCTCTATAGTAGATTGCAAAGCAGTTGTGCAATTTTTGAAAAGTCTTTAATGAACCGCCTGTAGAAACCTGCATGACCAAGGAAAGAATGAATCTTTTTCACAGTTGTGGGGTATGGCAGTGAGTTAATGATATTGATTTTTGCTTTATCGACAGAGATTCCCCCAACAGAGATGATATGACCTAGAACTAATCCTTTATCTACCATAAAATGGCATTTCTCTTAATTTAGAACAAGATTAAATTCTAAGCATCTTTCCAAGATTTTTGCAAGATTTGATAAACAAACCTCAAAAGACTCACCATATACAGTAAAGTCATCCATGACCACCTCAATTATTTTCTCGACGTAGTCGAAAAATATACTTACCATGCACCTTTAAAATGTGGTTGGTGGGTTGCAAAGTCCAAACGGCATCTGTATGTAAGTGAACGTGCCAAATAGGCACATAAACATCGTCTTCTCTTGATCCTCAGGTGCCACTAGAATCTAGAAAAACCCTGAGTAACCATCAAGACAACAATAATGAGACTTCCCAACTAAACGTTCGAACATCTGATAAATAAAAGGAAGTGGAAAATGATCTTTCCTAGTTAAGAAATTCAACTTTCTGTAATCGATGCAGACTCTCCACCCATTTTGGACTCAAGTGGGAACCATCTCACCTGCTGAATTCTCAATTACGGTTACGCCGGTCTTCTTCAGTACTACATGGACCGGGCTGACCCAATTACGGTCAGAAATGGGATAGATCATCCCAGCATCAACTAGCTTTTGAACTTCTTTCCTTACCACCTCCATCATGGGCGGATTGAGACGCCTTTGAGCTTCTCTTTTGGGAATAGCATTATCCACAGCTTGAGTTTTATGCATGCAAGTCGAGGGGCTCAATCCCTTGATGTCAGCTATCATCCATCCAATTACCTCTTTATAGTCTCTAAGAACTTGTACCAAATTTTCCTCTTCTACCTTCAGAGTTTACTCGAGATTTTTACCGGTGAGGTATTTCTTTTACCGAGAAAAGTGTACTTCAAATGGTCTGGAAGTGGTTTAAGTTCCAACTCTGGAGCGTGCAAAATAGATGGTACAAGCTTAGTTTGTGAAGGTGATAATTCAAGATATTTACCTAGGTTTCTCCATAATTGCGATGCCTCCAAATGAGCAACTGTTTCGTGAACAGACTCTCCAAAGGTTATCCACTCTTCTTGTTCCTCTATGGCATTAAAGTCTAGACTTCTGCAAAAAACGGTTTGTAATTCATCCTCGTCATGATATTCTAAATGTAATTCAATTAAAGGATCAATTATATAAATATTAGAAACATTAGAAATCATGCTAGGGCTGTTCATGGCCTCATAAACATTGAATTTCACCACTTCCCCATCGAACTCTATAGTGAGTATTCCACTTCGTACGCCAATCTTTGTTTGGGTGGTACTAAAAATGGCCTTCTGAGAAGTATGTCAGATAAATTGGCTGAATTGTCATCCTCCATGTCGATATTGTAGAATTCTCCAGGAAATATTAGCTCGTTTACCTTGACAAGAACATCCTCCAATACTCCCTCCGGATGCACCACAGATCTATCTGCAAGCTGAATAATCACACCTGTTTCCTTTAAAGGACCCGCGTTAAGTAGTTTATAAATTGACAGAGGCATAACATTAATTGATGTGCCTAAGTCACACATTACTTTTTTAGTACCGACACTACCTATTTTACAAGATATGAAAAACATACCTTGGTCCTTACATTTGGGCAGTATTTTCCTTTGCAGAACAGCGGAGACATTTTCTCTGACACTTACCTTTTCATTACCTAGAAGTTTCCTTATACCCGTGCATAACTCTTTTAGGAATTTTACGTATCGTTAGATCTACTTAATTGCATCTAGAAGAGGTATGTTGATTTCTACCTTTCGAAAGGTGTCGAGGATCTCTTTCTCGTCTCTCTCCTTCTTTCATTGGACAAATTTTTCGGGAAACGGAGGTGGTACTGTAAATGATTTTTATGGTGCTGACTCTACTGGAGCCTCCGTGTCAAGTTTCTCCCTATCTTGACTAGTGTCGTGGCCTCTACTAGTGTCGTGGTTGTGACTCGTGTTAGCTACAGGCTCTAAAACCTTCCCACTCCTTAATGTCATAGCACTTGCATTGTTCGAGGGTTTGGCTAAGTTTGGGATGGCAGCTTACCTTGGGACTCCACACGTCTAACCGTGAGCTCGAGTTTACTCACTTGCTTATCCAACTCCTACAAATGCATGTCGGTTTTTTCTTGGAATTTCTCACTACTATTAGCTAGCCTTTCCACTATGGCTTCTAAAGACGACTTTAGGGGTGGTAACTGTTGATTCTGAGGCGGCCTTTGTTGGTACAATTGATTGAACCACAGATTCGTCCCATAACTGAGATTTGGCTGATCCTTCCACCCCACATTATACGAGTTTGAGTAGGGGTCATATCGCCTCTAGGGCAGTCCTGGAAAGTTCCCGACATCATTCATTTGTTCTATTGAATCCTCATGTAAAATTGGACAGAAGTCCGTCGGATGGTCTGGTTTAGCGGAAATTCCACACAACCGTGCTGGGCTTGTTTTAGCTGTAAGAAAAGTTTGAACAACGTTAGTCAGCTTATCAATTTTATCTTCTAGAGATAGAGAACTTAACCCATGAATCTGTCTTGTGGGTTCTGTGGCCGGTCAGAATTGTTGAGAGTTAGTAGCCATGGTCGAAATCAACTCTCGTGCTCTCTGAGGAGTCATATTGACTAGTGCCCCTCCACTTGCAGCATCTATCATCTTCATTTCCATCGGGAGTAATCCCTCATAGAAATACTGCAAGAGTGACTATTCAGTCAGTCCATGTTGTGGGCAACTTACACAATTTTTTTATCGCTCCTAGTAATCGTAGAGTGATTCAGTGTCCTTTTGACTGATTCCCACAATGTCCATCCTTAGTTCGGCTGCTCGAGTTGCAGGGAAGAACCTGTCAAGAAAAAAAGAGACATGTCAGACCATGTGTTGATAGATCCCGGTGATAAATAAAATAGCCACTCTCTAGCAGAGTCGGCTAGTGAGAAAGGAAAAGCACGAAGTCTGATTTAGTCTTCCTTTACTCTCTGAGGCTTCATGCTTGTGCACACCATATGGAATTCTTTAAGGTGGGTGTGCAGATTCTCGTTCTGTAATCCATGAAAAGTGGGTAGTAAATGGATCAAACCCGGCTTTAACTCAAACGGCATCCCTCCTGTCGGATAGGTTATACATAAAGGTTGTTGTTTATCCGGTGCCACAGTAAGTTGGCGTATCATCTGTTCAGCCATCTCTTTGGGTTCGTCGAATGAGAAAATTTACTTGGTGTATGATGGTTTTGAATTCGGGATTTGGCCGTTTACCACGTCGAATAACTTCTTTCCGTAGTTGTCGGGCCAATTTCTCAATTTCTGGTTCAAACTCTAGAGTTCCCGGTTCTGATCTTGTCATAAGGTAAACAAACAAAAATTAGAAAAATATCTCCAATCCCCGACAATGGCGCCAAAATTTGATGGGCGTCAAAACCACCAAAAATAATTCCTACAAAAATAACTCTAAATTGTTGTAAAGGGTGGTAGTAGGGTCGAGTCCACAGGGATTGGATATCGTAATCAACTTCTGTGTTCACTTATGAATAGAATATTCGTCGCGTCAAGCGTTGTGTCAAGAGTCGTGCCCACGACTCCAAACGTACCTGTAATAAAAACAAACAATTAAATCGGGGGAGTTTGAGAATGTTTAAGAGATTAAATAATGTAATCAGCTTAAATAAATGATCCACTACTATTGAAAATAAATGTAAACTAGGAATAAATTTAGACCTATGAAAATAGATAAAATATGCCTTAGCCTTAGACTCGGTAAATTTCGTATCAAGAATCGATCCTTGAAAATTAATCTTCTCCTCCAAATGATAAGCTGGTTATAGTAGTTAAGAACGTCCTAATCACCAATTCTTCCTCTCGTAGCTGGTTTCGGTACGACCTGCAAACCAACCCTTACCGATTATCTGACCGAGATACACGTGTTCTCAATTCAAGATTCCGGCAGCCTTGCGCTTTGAATAACCCAACTCAAATCAGTGGCCTCAACTTCGTGGGTCATTTAAACTCGATCACTTCTTCCTTGATTTGTTCTTAGAAATCTAAATTCAGCACGACCGACTCGAATCTCCAACTGTCAGCAAACAAGACTCCAACCCAACGTGCAATTTGACTTGAAATGGAATTTAACTTTAAGGGATGATTGGTCTATCCTGATAGTTAGGAAAAAAATGAATACCGATTGGAAGGATTTTTAGCACAAATTCGTATATCACGGTTCTGGACCGGAAAGAACATCGGCCTAAAGCTAAGATGAAATTTAGTGAAGCATGAAATTATTCATGCTTTGTATGTTTTGAAAGGTAGGTTGATGTTAATGGAAGAAATTGGGGAATGAGAAGACTTGAAAGGCAATTAGCCCAATTTATAAAAGCAAGCAAAATGCCAATGAAAATAGTAGTAGCTCACGTCAATTCCAAAGAAAAAGAAAGAACAATTCTATTCCAAATTAGAGTAGGAAAGCAGAATTCATTGATGATTTTCCAAAGAACACAAGGCCCTATTTATATACATAAAATTTACTATTTTTGGCCTTAGCTAATTTAACATAAAATCAAAATAAAATAAAATAAAATAAAATAAATAAATAAAACTAAAATAAGACTTTTCTATTTTTGGCTTTTTACAAAGTCAAAATATCTGGTGAGTCCTTGGCTTCCTCCATATTTTTGATTCGGCCCCATTCCATTGATTTTGTTTCAATTTGGTCATTTTTTGCTCGTTTTTGTCTCTTAGCATCCTAGTTGCATCTATGACAAAATTAAAACATAAAAGTACTAATTAGCAGAGATCAATTCAGAAATAAACCGAATTTAATCACAAAATAACATGCAAATTTAATATGTTATCACTAATGGATATTGTGACACACTATACCTGACCCGATCGCTGGATTCGAATGCATAACATCACATTACATTGTCGGAGCAACTCAGACTAGCTCAATATCATTCTATTAAATAACATGTATTAAAATAAATAAAATAACATGTAAGCTCAATTGAAACATATGAATATAATCAATGAATGTTAATGGAACACGTTGAAAATTTTCAGATGTTGTAAGAGGTTAAAAACAAAGTTAGGATTCGAACCCAAACTCACTTGTCCGAATTCTACTAGTGGTCTCGAGACAAGGTTTTCTTGTCTCAAGACATGATAAAATTGATTTTTTTATTCAATGTTGAATTGTCTCAAGACATTAGTGTCATTGTTTCGAGACTAAAGCCTCTTTGTCTTGAGACTAGTCTCGGGACGTTCTTCCATTGTTTTCCTAATTTAGTTTCAATGTTTAGCTATCTTGAGACAAGATGTCTTGATACCTAAAATAGGGCAAGTCTTTTTTAGCTTCGATGTGCCCATGTCTCAGGACAAAGACCACTTTGTCTCGAGACCTAAATGAGATTGTCTCGAGACCTACTTAGTAAAATTTGAGACCATACTCAATGTGTTGCACCAAATGGCAAATTTTGTTATTGAAGTCTCAAGACACGTTTTTACTGTCTCAAGACTAAATGATTCAATGGCCTAAAAATCACATTTCAATGCTTCCAAAACTTAACCAAAACACACCTAAACTTACCCAAACTTACACCAAACTTAAAACACATATTAACTTATTCTATCATCAATGAAACATATCATTCAGTGCATCACAACGTAGCAAAATTAGAATACATAATTAAACACTTATAATAATGCATCATTTTTTTACTAATCAAGCATCAAAATTCATCACTCCAAACATTATAGGTAAAACTACCTAAATATGCCAAAAAAATTAAAATAGACATTAAGCCATAAGACCAACCTAGGTTGTAACACCTAGACTTGGCAAAGTCTTGAGTCTGGGTGTGTAGGACAAAGGAAATTTGGTTGGCGCGATCTTACTCGCCCAATTGATGTTTCGACATGCTAGTAGGGTGCATATGCAATAATGGGAATTTAAAAGCAAGAAATGTCCTCTATAAAGTATGTGTATGAATATAAGGAGAGATTGGCAAAGGTTCATGAGTGGTTGGGGATGTCGCAAAGATGAAGGCATGCCTAGTTAGTTTAGTTAATGTGTAGGTTATACACTAGATAGATAGTTAGGAATGAACAATAGGTCAAATTGAAAATATGAAAAGATTTTGGATTCTTATACACGTTTCTTCACAACTGTAAGCCACCAATGAGGGCAGATTTGAAAGTTGAGTGACACATGTCAAACGTCATAGAGAAAAACACGGATTTTTGCTAAGAAAGCTTTTGAAGGAAGGAAAGTTTTCCTCTCCATACTATTTAAAAGAGCACGATTGGTACCTTCCTATAGTTGTTGATCAGGGATTTTTCTACTACGGTAAAAAAATATATTAAAGTTAAAGTATAGGGTTGTTTGTTCACTTGGGGTAAGTGTTTTGGACTCATATGAGTTTCTCTTATGAAAGTGAGCTTGCTTGAGTATAAATAGAAAGATGAAGAAGTAAGGCCATGCACAGAGTTTGTTTAGGTTCTAGATGTAAATAAGAGTTATGTGAATAAAGTTTTGCCAGTATTCCTATGTCTTACAAATAGTGGCCTTCAAGAGTCCATATGTAGATGTGTGAAGTTGGAGCCCCAGGCTGCTATTAAAGTTAACAGGTGAGTCTCTAAGACTAACTCTTACATTTATGTTATAGTCTAGATATTTTTATGCTAAGTGACTAAAGCATGAAACTAAAACTACTAATGCATGAGTCTATGACTCTGATAAGGAAAGGAATAGTATGCATGCATAAATGTCTGAAAGCATGAACATGTTTATCATGAGTTAGTCACAGTTTGAGCGAGTTTGATATGAAGTTCATTGCATCTGTAAGCATGAATGCGTCTGTTATGATGAAGTATAAAAGGAATAAGCCTATCAAGTATGAGTCTGTATGAAGTGTCTGTGTTTGTCTCTGGATTCATTTAAAGGGGTCCGTTAGGACTAAAAACAGGAATCTCTAAAAGGAAAAGTCCATGGCACTCTGAAGACCATATAGTGTAAGACCATGAATGGGCTATGGAATCATATAGAATATGTAAAGGACAGTTAGGTGAGTACCATCGATGAGGGGCAAACCTTACGACTGTGAGTTTAAGCGAATCCCTATCGTCAAAGATACCAACTTGCATATAAGCAAGCCTTTGTGGCTATTTCTGTTAAAGGAATGCCTTTGTGGCAAATCTCTGATAAGGAATACCTTTGTGGTAATTTGTAAGGAGACGCCTTTGTGGCGCAACTTAAAGAAGTACCTTTGTGGCAATTTTTGTAAGGAAGCATTTTTGGCTATCTCTATAAAAAAGGAAGCCTTTGTGTCGATCTCTATTAAAATGAAAGCCTTTGTAGTGAATCTCTGTTAAAAAGGAAGCCGTTATGACGATCTCTATTTAAAAAGGAAGCCTTTGTGGCAATCTCTGCCAAAGGATGCCTTCGTGGCGAGACTCTGAAAAGAAAGCCTCTATAGCTATCTTTGGAAAGGAACGCCTTCGTGTAATCTGAAGAATGGTTCTCGTGGTGACCATTCAAAGACAACGCCTATGGGCAGACTCTGAATAAATGGAAAACATGGTATTTTGAAAATTTGGCAAGTGCGGCTTAGCTTTGAAAGGAAAGCCAATATGAAAGGTTATGGCGGATTTTGTACGATCGATAGGGTCAAAATTATGGATAAGAAATAAATGATGAAATCATTGAATAGGGACTCACGTAAAAGAGGGTTTTCTCACTAAGTTCTATTAAACTTACCCCTCTGTGTTTTATGTCTTAGGTAAAGGGGGCACCAGGAGGAGTGACGCCAGCGCTATGTTAAAGGAGTGGCGAAGTGGGCGCGCATATAGAGCGGGTTGCACGAGCGTGTTCGATTCTGATTGAAACATTTCAAACAAGCCTCTAAATTATTTTTGTAACCTTTTAGAGTAAATAGATCGTGCTGGTCAAATAATGAAGTCATAAGTATTATTTAGAGGTCGAATAAGGGGGAAAATATATGCTAATCTGATGTGTAATTATATTTTTAAGTTCTGTACACATTGTTTGCCCAGACACAATGTTGTTGGGTAGTGTTATTAATAAGATGTATTTCTTTGAAAATCTGCATGTCTTAAGCATGTATAAGTCTATAATAGTAATGTAACTCCCAAGATCCAGATCCGATGAATAGGTTCGGGTTGAGGGCATTACATTAGTACATGTCATTAACTATATATATAGATACAAAGAAATATAACTCTGGTATGAGTTGAGCTGACCTACTAAACTTGGATACAACTTCGAATCTACTAAAACCCTATCCGAGACCTGTGTACAAAAATAAACATAACCATGCGCTAAGTATTGAGTACTCAGTGGTGTTAACATAATTAGAAATCAACTATAAATATATTAATGATCAGATAAGCAAAATAAGTACATGTAATATTTATGATCAATATTCATTTCATCATCAATTACCATATCTGTATCAGTGTAATGTTTACTTACACACATCGAAGTTTTGATGCACCCCTTATTTGATCTGGTTCCTTGAACGCAGTATATTCATTTGTAAACTTGTAATTTTTTCAAATAGATTGAATAATAAAACAAATTTATGGATTACATTAATATACTTTGTATGATTGTCCTTGTATGGTTTTGCACGCAAAGCAAAATAGAAGTAAATGTTGCTCATTGGTTGTCTAACATTTAAACTAATACTAAACGGTATTATGCGGTCGGATCGTAATATGGGCAGACAACTTGTATTAGTAGACGAACCTAAACATGTCCTTAGTCTAATCAGAAATGAGCAGACCGATTGAAAGACTAATATGCCATTTATCAAGTCCAATTATGGAGATGTTTTGTCTCAGGAATCAGAGCGGATGACTCCTAGAAGATAGAGACATAGATGTGATTGACTAGATTAACAGTAAATTGGACAAGACTTAAGTGTAACAGCCCGATTTTGGGTCTAGCCGGAACAGTGGTTTCAGGACCACAAATCCGACGAAGAAAAAATTATTTTTATTATATTTTTATGGTCCACAGTTTTATGGAATGATTTCGTGAAAATTTTGTTCGAAAATTTTGACGTTTGGGCACTCAATTTAGTTAAAAAGACTTAATTGCAAAAAGTGCAAAACTTGAATTCTATATGCTAGAGGTGTCCAATTGCTATGAGATTTTAAATTGGAGGTCCTTAAATGGTAATTAGACCATTGGTTAAGTTGGTGGACAAAAATGGACATGGTTTGGTATGTTTTCAAAGTTTTTCATTAAGGGCATTTTGGTAATTTGGTTATTAAAAGAATTAAAAAGGCAAAATAAGCCAAAATTTCATTCATCTTCTTCATGCTCTGGCCGAATGTCTCAAGTGAAGCCACGGTTAGGGTTTGGCCACTTCCAAGCTTGATTATAAGTCCGTTCTAGCCCCGTTTTTAATGCTCTTTACATTTTTAAAGTCGTTGTAACTCGATCTTTCTATTTCTACCATAAATTTTAAGAGATGTCAAGGTTTAAAATTTTACCCATGATGGATGTTTGTGTATTTTGATGTCTAATGGTAGAAAATGCATATTTGGTATATGATAAACGACCTTTGCTAAGTGATTTTCAGTGAAAATGCCTAAAAGGACTTATTTGTAAAAGTTATAAAATATGGTGTAAAAATGTGAATAACTGAAAATTGTGGGCTGTTATAAGCATGTATAAGGTTCGGCTAAGCATGGGTATTGAAGAAATTGAGTACATTTCATTTTATGAGCCTAGGGACTAAATTGTAAAAATGTTAAACTTTAGGGGAAAAATGTAATTTTTTTTCATAATGTGATTTTGGGCTAATTTGAACATTATAATGATTGAATAAGTTAAATGTGATATTGTAGATCAAGAAAAACGAGGTTCGAACCTAGAACGGGGACAATTTAGTCCTTTTTACCATTTTTATGTTGAGGTAAGTTTGTATGTAAATAATGCAATGTTATAATTGTATTTATAATATTTTTTATTGCATAAATTGTATGTTGACTCTATGGATGAAATTGATGAAGTTTCGATGAGCGAGTAAATCTCGGTTGAACGTTAGGAATAGATTAGGATACAAGTGACATGTCACTAGGAACCCATGTAATTATGTGATTTATGTGTCCCGGGTGCTGGTCCTGTATCTCCTGCCAGTGGCTGGGTATACCGACATATGTTGCGGATACCTGACAGCTTGTGCGAGCAGCACCGCATAGCTACATCTCGAATGACAGCTTGTGTGAGCAGGCCCGAGGATAGCTCGAGGGTGAACTTATATGTGTTATCAGATTTGTGGTAGCATTGACTACATATGTGGAACTTATGTGCAAAGATTTCCGTGTATCCGATAGTATTCCAAGTGGTTCAATAGGTATGTCAAAGACAGTATTCCAGGTGGTTCAATAGGTATGTCAAAGACAGTATTCCATGTGGTTCAACAGGTATGTCAAAGACGAGAAAGTATGTGATTATGTTACGAGTTGGTACAAGTCTGTATGAAAAAATCAAAGAAAATGAACACAGTATATGATGAACAATTGGTAAGATTGTGATTGAGCAAGTTGTGCTTATGAAGCTTAAATGACATTTATGTTGATATGTGTGTTGTTATTCATATGATGAGCTATTGGTATATGATAATTATGTTGATATGTTTTATGTTATTCATACGATGAGCTATTGGTATATGACAATTATGTTGATATATGTTATGTTATTCATATGATGAGCTATGGGCAAGAATGTGTTATACTCATGAAGTTTAATGACATTTATGTTGAAATATGTTATGTTATTTATATGATGAGCTATTGGTAAGATTGGGATTGAGTAAGTTGTGTTTATGAATTTTTAATGACATTTATGTTAATATTTGTTAAGTTATTTATATGTTAAATGTATGAATAATGTTTTGTATTATTTGCATATGAACTTACTAAGCTATATAGCTTACCCCTCTTCCTTTCCCATGTTTTATAGTGTCATTAAGCTGGCTCAGATTGGAGGTCACCGGAGATCCTATCACACTATCAAGCTATCACTTTAGGTATTGATGAATTCAAGTATTTTGAGTTTATGGCATGTATAGGGACTTTGTCATTTTGTTAAATGTGTTATTGTGATTGTAGCCAATGTGTTGGCTTGTGATTGTCAAAGGCTTGTTTTGATATTTGGCAATGTAGATTGGTTTATTTGGGCTATCATGGTTGCAAGCCTAAGTATATATATATATGTGCCAATAACTTTGGTGATATGGTCATGATAAGCTTGGTGAATGATAGAATTGTGATTTATGACATGAATGTGAGATGATTGGCAATGTGGTCTATTGATGAGATGATAAAGTGGAGTACAATTAGGTATCTTGAAAGTAGTCAATTGAAGCTTAAGAAAGGTTGTGAGTATGATAGATGTTGATATTGGGTTGGCATGTGTTGGTCAATTGTGGATGTTTGGTTGCCTAAGTATGTTATATATGTGCCTTGAATTGGTGTAAGTGTATGTGTGTACAAGGGTGACAAATGGCTTGGTAAATATCCTTTATTTTGTCCACACGGGTAGACACACAGGCGTGTGTCTAGGCCGTGTGTGACACACGGTCTGCCTCACGGGCATGTGTTCTGGCCGTGTGTCCCCTACACCTAAAATTTGAGAAATAGAATGTCCAGAATTGAGCACACGAGCAGAGACACGGTCGTGTGTCTCAGCTGTGTGTACTACACGGCCTAGCACCTGGACGTGTGGCACAGCTGCGTGGCACAAGTTAGGGAGCAACCTATTTTTAAGGGTCACACGGGCGTGTAAGCCCTGTAACATGAAAATTTTTCTAAGTTTTGTAAAATTTTCTAAAGTCCTCGGTTTAGTTTCAAACACATCCAAAGCATGAATTGAGCCTTGTAGGCTCATTTTAGGGACGATATGATTGTGTATGAAATTTTTTAATTTGAATGGAAAAATTTATGATTCTGAAATGTATGTTTGTTTGTATTTATGTCTGGTAATGCCTCGTACCCTATTTCGGCTTTGAATACGGGTAAGGGGTGTTACATTAAGAATAATAGATCATGAATCCAATTATGGATTTTTTTACTTGTGATGTTCATAGTGTGGCATACCTAAATCCTGAGTGGTGATAGTCTATGTATGCGTGACTCGTACACTTCGATGTAAGTAAAAGCCTGAGTTCGAATAAATAAGGAATAGAATGGTGGTGTGTTGGCTGTACAACTTCTACAGTATGTAGTGTAACACCCTACACCCGATTTAATTTTTCGGTCCGGGTATGGAGTTTCGCAATTTAGAACCAAACGAACTGGTGAACCAAATAAAAATCTAACACCTTGAGTTTGGTGGACTACTCTACAAAATGCGTCGTTAACCTAAAAAATTGAATGACATATAAGCTTTAAGAGCGGAATTTATGTGGTAATACGCTATGTACAAATAAAAAACGTCTATCAATATTTGGCGGAAGCCTTTCAATCCTTGATTTACATATAGAATATAAAATATAATAACTCTCATTCAGAAGTTCAAAATTCATTTTGGGTCGAATGTCACCATTTAAAATAGTTTGGCTAGGTGCCTTAACTATACGATTAAGAACCCAATAATACAAAATCAATTTTTCAGATACAAGTTTTTAAATTAGAAACTGGCGTAATCTAACATTTATCCTATCCCCAGTGAATATGTGTTACGAGCTTAAACAGGAGATGACTCACGAAAGAGGCCGCGGTTTTAGCTGAATCCCTTCTAAATGCAATATTTCATCCAAAGCACCTGAAAATAAGAAAAAGAAACTAAGTAAGTTTATAAGAACTTAGTGAGTTCCACATAAGTACAACCTTGCATCAAGGTTCATCCAATGCTACATGACCAAATTACTTAGACCGTTTAAAAGATATGCCATTGCAGGCGGGTGCAAATTTCTCTTTTCGAAGTATTTACCGATGCATGACATCTGCAAGTGGATACATTCAATTGGTGGATATTATCCACTACCAGATACCAATATTTGGCGGATACATGCTACGATGACTCTATTATCATGCCACCATTTTAAACTAACTTTTATAGCCATTTCAAAGTACTATTTACACTTCAAACAAATATTTGCATAACATTTAATCACAATTATGTACCTTTATACTAATACACATTCTTCCTTGTTCTAGCTTTTGATCTTTGTTTCGAAGAACCAATATTCTATTTCCATCATGTTGCTCCGTAGAGCCAGTAGACCAATTATACCAACCAAACCTCTACAAATCCTCCTTGTTAATTCGAACACTAAGTGTTCCTCTGCAAGGCCGAGTATTCACCAATCACGATTTGCATCAATGTGCCATACCAAAGGCGAAACATATAATAACAATTCCCCTTTCTTCTTTTCACCATCATACGTATGAAGACTCTGATACCTTTTTTTTTATCCAGATATAGAGGTTATGTACCAAGGAAGGAGTATTCATATCGAAGCACATGCATGACTCTTATCTATGATTTACCAACATAACCAGTACGTGCATCATCTCACTCACACATTCCGTTGACAGACACACCAAAATCAAAGGCTAAGACCATCATGCATAAGTTAGGACAACTCACCTGAGTAAACAGTAGGATAGTTGTAAACATGCTGTTATAATTAATAGACACAGAGTACAAATGAAGTCACCAGAAACCTTCACATAGGGTTTATCTACTCGATGGGTTCTTTTCCTTTTACTGTAACACCCCAAACCCGGCCCACTCACCACGACCGGATCTGGCATGTCACTAAGCAGATTTTGTAAACACAGTGTGATCTTGAGAAAAACTTTTGCGAAAAATTCGGGTCTAGCGTTTGTTTAGAAAACTTAGTAGCTTTATGCTAACTGAGCTGTGAATTTGCCAATTTTATTTTAAAACGATTGACCATTTAAAACCCATGTTATCCGTTTAAGTTATGAAAATTTTCGTTACAAAAGATGGTAGATTTACTTATTAGTATGGTCGCAAGAAAACTTTGTAGTCTTTGTGTCTTTTTTAGAACATATAGTTATTACGCTTGGTCGTTTAACTCGAGTGTCTAAAACTTTAAAAGAATCCCAAATTTAAACCCCTTAATCAGTGGCCTTATTACAACGTAAAATACCAAACCAATTATTAAAAATAAATAAATAAGTCTTTACTGAAATGCGAAAACCATGCATGGTAACCTCGTGCTCATCTCCAACCCGGTCCACTGCACTATGTGCTACCTGAAGATGTTAAAGAATTGGGTGAGTTATAAAACTCAGTGTGCAACACTCAAGCACCATCAGATCGGGCCTTAGCCCTACAAAACGGAATATCGACATATCGCATGTACAGAAAATGATGCAAAACCCGTCCCAACCTAGATTTCCATCCACTACACACCTCCCGTACCAACCAATCTCCATTGAGGATTTCTACAATCAACCCTCACCGCTACACACCTTGGATGGCAGTCATGCTGTTCATCGTCATAATCGTGACAGAGTCACCAGAACAGATCGTGGCAGAGCCACTACAACAGATCGTGGTAGAGCCACTACAACAGATCGTGGCAGAGCCACTACAACACTTCCCCTTTCATTCAATAACATCAGCCTGCCCCATGCAACATACAAATTGTAATGCACAGATACTATAAGTTTCGGCATGCATGTACAGAATATCCATAACAAATATCATGTCATCTCATCATAATCACGTACTTAGCATAACAGAACAGAACTCACTAACCTGATGCCACGCCTTTACCCTCCAAGGGTATCACAAAAGCTTTACCGAGATATCAGCATTTAACAGAATATATCGATACATATAATACAACATCACAGATGGGGTGAGGAGTTACACACCTGATTACGTGCAACATTAAACTATCTACGACGTTGCTATCACTAGTGGAAATGATGGCTATTTGCCTACTACTCTGCTTAGAAGCTGGCCCACACCCAGGTGGCCAATCACGAACAGCAGACACAGCCCTCTTCTTGACTTCCCTCTCCTTCTTGTATGTTTCTTGCATCCAAAAGCCTCGTCAAAACTCACTACGAGAGATGTGATTTCGGGATATCCACCCCACTAGGTTAACAACAGATAGCCAATAGATCGATTAATAGAACCACTTAGAAGGAATTTCTTACCTAAATCGATTGAATCCCGGAGTTAGCAGACTTAGGCTAACACGTTGATCGCACCTATACAGGTACCTAATGAGTTTCGGCTAAAAGAGAATGGGTTAAAGGAAGTGGCCTTTCGGCCGAACATAATAACATCATCTTCTTACCTTCGAAACTCTTCAGGATTCAGCACAAGCAGTCACAGCAGTAACGATTCGACTTGAAGGTGGCACCCCAAAGAATAGACAACCGAGTGATCAGAGGTTCGGCTTTTAAGAAGAGAAAAAATAAAACAACCTTAACAGGGTTTAAGAAAAGATTCAGCCAAGAGGGAAAAAGAAAAAGAAATAGAAAGAACTTACCAGAATATAGAATGAGATTTCGACTAAAGAGCAAAAGAAAGTATAGTTTCGGCTTGCAAGGAGTTTCAAAAAGAAAGAAGAAAAGAAAAAAAAAAGGGAGGGAGAAGTGATGATTTCGGCTTTAGGGAAAAATGGGAAAAAGATGAAGCAAATGGGTAGAGTGGAGTCGGCTAGCACCCAAAAAGAAGAAGAGAAGAAGAGAGCAAAAAGGGGTTTCGGCTTTTAAGGTTGAAGAGAAAAGTGAGAAGAAGAATTTGGCTCCATATGGTCTTCTAGTTTCGGCTATAGTCAAAAGAAGAAAAGAGAGGAAAATGCCTAGGTGTTTTACGGCAAAAGAGAGAATGAGAGGAAAACTAGAAAAAAAAATGAAACACGCCTAAATGCCAAAAAACTACTCACTAGCAATCTCATCACTAAGTTTCGGCACCCTTACCAAAAGCCAAAACCGAAAGTCCCCTTCCCCTCAAACTCTTCAGAGTTTCGGCTAACACAATCCCCCTATGCCGTCCCTCCTATCATTCCTTGCTTCTCTCTCATCCAATCATTCAAACAAATTTGAATTACACACACTCCTAAAATTTCTCTCCTCCATTCATTTAAAACATTTGACCATATCTTAATTCTCCCCTCCGGAGTTTGATTGCCCTTCAACCACCTCCCTTGTCAGAGCCAAAAATAATAACACTTCCCTGCTATAAGCGTGGTTCGAACCTCCTCCCCCTCAACTTCTTGTGACGCCACTCCCTTGCATGCTAAGTGGTGTCTCCTTGCCACTCTTGTACTGCACTTCCTTGCGTCCCCAAACGCGAACTAAAATCCCTTAAGTCCTACTCCTATTCGGCTATCCCCTAAAAGTGTCAAAACTAAAATTTCACCAAGGCTTTGGCTTAACCTCGAGCCTTCCCGAAGCTCCCAACCACAACCAAACAACAAGTACAACACATCGATATGCAGAAATCATAAAAGATGCAAAGCCCCTAAATCCCAGATGTTACAGTTCTACCCCCCTTAAAATAATTTTGACCCAAAATTACCTGATCAAAAGAGATGGGGATACTGTTGCCGCATAACATCCTCCGGTTCCCACGTTGTTTCCTCTGAACCATGATTTCGCCACAAAACCTTCACCAAAGGAATTGATTTCCTACGCAACACTTTGACATCCCTATCCAAGATCTGCACTGGTTCTTCCCTATAAGATAAATCTGGGCTTACCTAAATTTCTTCTACTGGCACAACATGCGACGGATCCGAACGATAGCGTCGAAGCATAGAAACGTGAAATACATCATGGATCTGACTCAATTCTGAAGGCAACTCGAGTTGATAGGCTACATGACCCATACATTTCAACACCCGATAAGGCCCAATAAACCTAGGGCTCACCTTGCCCTTCCGACCAAATCTTAGCACTTTCTTCCACGGCTACACCTTTAAGAAAACTTTGTCTCCCACTGCAAATTCTATATCTTTCCGCTTTAGATCAACATAGGACTTTTGCCTGTCTGAAGCTTCCTTCAATCGGGCTCGAATCAACTTAACCTTGTCCTCTGTTTTAGCAACCAACTCTGGACCCAACAACTGACGTTCACTCAACTCTGTCCAACACGTAGGTGTACGACACTTCCGACCATACAATGCTTCATATGGCGCCATCTGAATACTCGACTGATAGCTGTTGTTATACGCGAATTCTGCCAATGGTAGAAATTCCTCCCAACTAGCCCTGAAGTCCAGAACACAGCCCCTCAACATATCCTCCAAAATCTGAATTACTCTCTCCGATTGTCCATCGGACTGCGGATGAAATGCTGCACTGAAGTCCAACCTAGTACCCAAAGCTTGATGCAATGCCTTCCAGAACCTTGAAGTGAATCTAGGATCCCTGTCTGAGATGATAGACACTGGTACCCCATGCAACCTTACAACCTCCGCCATATACAGCTTAGCCAACCTTTGCAGAGAATAATCAACCCGGACTGGTATGAAATGAGCAGACTTTGTCAAACGGTCAACTATCACCCAAACCGAATCCTTCTTAGCAGGCGTAAGAGGTAGCCCTCTAACAAAATCCATCGTGATCCGTTCCCACTTCCACTGCGGAATCTTCACCGGTTGTAACAATCCCGAAGGTAACTGATGCTCTGCCTTTACCTACTGACACGTCAAACACTTGCTCACAAATTCAGTTACTTCTCGCTTCAATCCCGGCCACCAAAACTGTTCCCGCAAATCCCGGTACATCTTGCTACCTCCAGGATGCATAGCGTATGGACTGCTGTGCGCTTCCTGAAGTATCATCTGCCTCAACTCCACATCTTTCAGCATGCAGACCTTCCCACGGAAACACAAAACTCCCTCATTGTTCAAACTGTAATCCTCTAAACCACCATCTTGTACCTGGAGAAGTCGAGCGCTCCAGACATCATCTAACAACTGTTTCTCTTTAACCTGATTCACCCATGTCAGTTTCACTTGCAGTCCCGCTAATAAACTTCCGTCATCATACAAGCTAAGGTGGGCAAACATTGCTCTTAAGTCCGTTATCACCTTACGGCTCAACGCGTCTGCCACCACGTTAGCCTTACCCAGATGGTACTCAATCGAGCAGTCATAATCCTTCAACAACTTGATCCACCTTCTCTGTCTTAGATTTAACTCTTTCTGGGTAAGGAGGTATTTCAGACTCTTGTGATCCGTGTAAACAATAGACTTCTCCCCATACAAGTAATGTCTCCAGATCTTCAAAGCGAAAACCACTGCAGCTAACTCCAGGTCATGCATCGGATAATTCACTTCGTGAGGCCTCAACTGTCGAGAAGCATATGCTACAACCTTCCCCTCTTGCATCAGCACACATCCTAGCCCTGTATGCGACGCATCACAATAGACAGTAAACTCCTTCATCGCTTCAGGCTGAATCAAAACCGGAGCTTCCATCAAAATCCTCTTTAACTTTTCAAAACTTTCTTGTTGTTTGTCTGACCACACAAATGGAACCCCCTTCCTCAACAACTTAGTTAACGGTGCTGCAATCAGAGAGAACCCTTCTAAAAACCTTCTGTAATACTTAGCTAAACTAAGAAAACTCCAAATCTCCGCCACAAATTTAGGTGGTTTCCAGTTCAACACAGCTTCAACCTTCCGAGGGTCCACCCTGATCCCCTCAGCTGATACCACATGACCCAAAAAGGTAACCTCCCTTAGCCAGAACTCGCACTTACCAAACTTTGCGAACAACTGCTTCTCCCTCAGAATTTGCAAAACCACCCGGAGATGCGAATCATGCTCCTCCTCGGACTTCGAGTACACCAGAATGTCATCTATAAACACCACGACGAACCGATCCAGATATGGTTGAAAAACCTGATTCATTATATCCATAAACACTTCTGGCGCGTTGGTCAAACCAAATGGCATCACCAAGAATTCGTAGTGACCATAGCGAGTATGAAATGCTGTTTTATGAATATCCGCCTCCTTGACCTTAAGCTGGTGATACCTCGACCTCAAATCTATCTTGGAGAAGACTGAAGCCCCTTTGAGTTGGTCAAACAAGCCGTCTATCCTCGGCAGTGGGTACTTGTTCTTGATCATCAACTTATTCAGCTGACGGTAATCAATACACATTTGCATTGATCCGTCCTTCTTCTTAACAAAAAGCACGGGTGCTCCCCAAGGCAATACACTCGGCCGGATAAATCCTCGGTCCAACAACTCCTGAATCTGCGCTTTCAGCTCCACTAACTCCTTCGGCGCCATTCTATACGGAGCAATAGACACTGGCGCTGTTCCCGGTAGAAGGTCAATACCAAACTCCACCTCACGATCTGGAGGCAATCCCGGAAGCTCTTCTGGAAACACATTGATAATTCTTTCACCGTTCGAACATCCCCCACAACTGATTCCTTGGCCTCCAAAACACAAACATGAACTATGAATGCGTTACATCCCTTTCTCACCATTCTCTCAGCCTTCAGCATAGATACCACATTGGATAGGTAATCCCTTCTCTCGCCTATCACCACCACCTTTAAACCCTCTACGGTTCTCAACACCATACGTTTGGTTGCACAGTCCAGATTTGCTTAATACTTCACTAGCCAATCCATTCCTAAGATCAAATCGAACTCCCCAAACGACAGTTCCATCAGATCAGCCCAAAAACTACCCCTTGAACCTCCAGGGGTACGTCCTTATACAGTTTGTTTACTACTACAGTTTGTCCTAGAGGGCTCACTACAGTCATCTCCCTAGAAGAAGTCTCATAGTCTAAGTTCAAAGTTCCCGCTATAGCACTAACGACATAAGAGTGCGTCGAACCAATATCAATCAAGGCAGTATAAGGCGAACCGTAAATTAAAAACGTACCGGTTATGACGTCTGGTGCGTCGCCCTCCTCTCGACGCCTAGCTGCATAGGCCAACCCAGGCTGTCTTGCATCTGTGATACTAGCACCCCTACCAGGTGCTCCACGGCCCCGACCAAAACCATTACCTCCTCTGGCTGGGCCACGACCCCTTGTCAATGGCTGACCACCTCTCCTGACCTGATCATAATCTCGCCCCGCTGGCTGTGTCTGATCCACCTGTGGACAATCCTTAATCATATGCTCCATACACCCACACTTGAAACATCCTCCGGTTCTCCTTCTGCACTCCCCAAAATGCACCTTCCTACACAAAGCACATGGTCGATGCTGACCCTCTGCAGCAGATGTCGGAGCACGAGCCAGCCCTCTAGACCTAAGCCTTTTCTGAAAACCCCCAGATGAACTTGACGACCCAAAAATCCTCTTATTCCTACCACGATCCTTATCCCTATCCTATCTTTCAGTCTGCTTCACCTTCTTAGCTATCTTAACTCTCTCAACCAGAACAGCAAAGTCTCTCTCCCGCTGTGGCGCTATTAATACCCTTAACTCATTTCGCAGTCCATCCTCGAACCGTACATAACGTTCATAGTCAGTCGCTACCATTCCCTGAGCGTAACGGCTCAAACACAGAAACTCTGCCTCGTATTCGGCCACGGTTTTGCTCCCTTGAACTAAATTAAAAAATGCCTTCCTCTGGGCATCCACATAGCTGGCCCCGGCGTACTTCCCATGAAATGACACCTTAAAGAAATCCCAATCAATCCGGTCTGCTGGAGTACCCTCTTTACCGTGAGCCACCACTAATAGGCCTCGTCTCGAAGAAGAAACACCACCCCTTTCAACTTCTCCTGTACCGTAAAGTCGAGATCATCTATTATGCGCTCGTTTGCCTCTAACCAATACTCAGCTGTATTAGGAGCTACGTCAGAAACGCCCCTGAACATTTCCGCTCCGTTGGCCCGAAGTCGTTCAGACACAGATTTTCGAGCTTCGGTACCCAAGCCAGCTCCAGCAACTCTCTCCAAAACCCGTAGCATTACCTGAGACACCGCATCATCTCTACCCGTCTGATCCTGATACTCTGCTTCCACAGCTGGCGGCAGAGGTATTTCGTTTCCTGACCCATGACCAGACCCTACTGGTTCCGACACCGCCATCCTGCCCCTACCGCGTCCATGCGCATTACGTCCACGTCCTCTACCACTCATCTCTAACGTATCGTCTTAATCTGATTTAGAAATTTTATGCATTAGCAATTCTTTTCACTTGGTTATTAAAGAGAAATTTTATGAAATATACTTACGAGTAGTTTTCACGATTCACACACACCCTAAAAGTTTCCATTTCTACTGTGTAGTTCCTTAGTTCTAACATCCATGGCAATATCCACACAACACATACAATTCAAACTTAATCAGAAACCTACCTGGCGGACTTGGGCCGAAGACGCAAGAGCCATGCAGAAAAATCATGTATTTCATTTTACTACGTTTTAAAACCATTTTTAGAAAACGTTTTGAACCCAAAACCCAAATCGAAGCTTTTGAACCAGGCTCTGATACCAAATTGTAACACCCAAACCCGGCCCACTCACCACGACCGGATCTGGCATGTCACTAAGCAGATTTTGTAAACACAGTGTGATCTTGAGAAAAACTTTTGCGAAAAATTCCGGTCTAGCGTTTGTTTAGAAAACTTAGTAGCTTTATGCTAACCGAGCTATGTATTTGCCAATTTTATTTTAAAACGATTGACCATTTAAAACCCATGTTATCCGTTTAAGTTATGAAAATTTTCATTACAAAAGATGGTAGATTTACTTATTAGTATGGTCGTAAGAAAACTTTGTAGTCTTTGTGTTTTTTTTAAAACATATAGTTATTACGCTTGGTCGTTTAACTCGAGTGTCTAAAACTTTAAAAGAATCCCAAATTTAAACCCCTTAATCAGTGGCCTTTTAACAACGTAAAATACCAAACCAGTTATTAAAAATAAATAAATAAGTCTTTACTGAAATGCGAAAACCATGCATGGCCACCTCGTGCTCATCTCCAACCCGGTCCACTGCACTATGTGCTACCTGAAGATGTTAAAGAATTGGGTGAGTTATAGAACTCAGTGTGCAACACTCAAGCACCATCAGATCGGGCCTTAGCCCTATAGAACAGAATATCGGCATATCGCATGTACAGAAAATGATGCAAAACCCTTCCCAACCAAGATTTCCATCCGCTACACACCTCCCGTACCAACCAATCTCCATTGGGGATTTCTACAATCAACCCTCACCACTACACACCATGGATGGCAGTCATGCTGCTCATTGTTAGAATCGTGACAGAGTCACCAGAACAGATCGTGGCAGAGCCACTACAACAGATCGTGGCAGAGCCGCTACAACAGATCGTGGCAGAGCCACTACAACAGATCGTGGCAGAGCCACTACAACACTTCCCCTTTCATTCAATAACATCAGCCCGTCCCATGCAACATACAAATTGTAATGCACAGATACTATAAGTTTTAGCATGCATGTACAGAATATCCATAACAAATATCATGTCATCTCATCATAATCACGTACTTAGCATAACAGAACAAAACTCACTAACCTGATGCCACGCCTTTACCCTCCAAGGGTATCACAAAAGCTTTACCAAGATATCGGCATTTAACAGAATATATCGATACATATAATACAACATCACAGATGGGGTGAGGAGTTACACACCTGATTACGTGCAACACTAAACTATCTATGACGTTGCTATCACTAGCAGAAATCACGTCTATTTGCCTACTACTCTGCTCAGAAGCTGGCCCACACAAGCAGACACAGCCCTCTTCTTGAACTTAAGGATCAAACCCGAAGGTTTACTTCCCTCTCCTTCTTGTATGTTTCTTGCATCCATTAAAAGCCTCGTTAAAACTCACTACGAGAGATGTGATTTCGGGATATCCACCCCAATAGGTTAACAATAGATAGCCAATAGATCGATTAATAGAACCACTTAGAAGGAATTTCTTAACTAAATTGATTAAATCCTGGAGTTAGCAGACTTAGGCTAACACGTTGATCGCACCTATACAGGTACCTGATGAGTTTCAGCTAAAAGAGAATGGGTTAAAGGAAGTGGCCTTTCGGCCGAACATAATAATATCATCTTCTTACCTTCGACACTCTTCAAGATTTGGCACAAGCAGTCACAGCAGTAACGATTCGACTTGAAGGTGGCACCCCAAAGAATAGACAACCAAATGATCAGAGGTTCGGCTTTTAAGAAGAGAAAAATTAAAACAACCTTAACATGGTTTAAGAAAAGATTCGGCCAAGAGGGAAAAAGAAAAAGAAATAGAAAACAAATAAGAACTTACCAGAATATAGAATGAGATTTCGGCTAAGGAGCAAAAGAAAGTGTAGTTTCGGCTTGCAAGGAGTTTCAAAAAGAAAGAAGAAAAGAAAAAAAAAAAGGGAGGGAGAAGTGATGATTTCTACTTTAGGGAAAAATGGGAACAAGATGAAGCAAATGGGTAGAGTGGAGTCGGCTAGCACCCAAAAAGAAGAAGAGAATAAGAGAGCAAAAAGGGGTTTCGGCTTTTAAGGTTGAAGAGAAGAGTGAGAAGAAGCATTAGGCTCCATATGGTCTTCTAGTTTCGGCTATAGTCAAAAGAAGAAAAGAGAGGAAAATGCCTAGATGTTTTACGGCAAAAGACAGAATGAGAGGAAAACTAGAAAAAAATGAAACACACCTAAATGCCGAAAAACTACTCACTAGTAATCTCATCACTAAATTTCGGCACCCTTACCAAAAACCAAAAATCGAAAGTCCCCTTCCCCTCAAACTCTTCAGAGTTTCGGCTAACACAATCCCCCTATGCCGTCCCTCATATCATTCCTTGCTTCCCTCTCATCCAATCATTCAAACAAATTTTAATTACACACACTCCTAAAATTTCTCTCCTCCATTGTAACATCCTAGAAATAGGCTTATGCATTTATGCTTAATTATATGAAATAGCATGCTTGAGTATGTTGTGAATGTGTATAATGAAATTTGTGAACTTTAGAAAATAGGAGAAAGCCTTAGAAAATATTAAGTTTAAAGTTTAAAAGAGGGAACTAAAGCAAGGTGGCCTTAAGAGAAAATGTAGGGAAAGTATGACACACAAAAAGGGCTTGGAAAAGTGGCTTGGAGGTGCCACTTAGGGCCTCTGGAAATGACGCCATGGGCTATGAGGAAAGACCTAGGATCGAGTCGCATGGGAAGCTAAATAAAGCTTTTATTTTTGCGGCAATATGAGGAAGAGATGGACGGCATGGGGAGTCTCTAGGAGAAGTTTAAGATGTGCTTAAATTCCCTTGTAAATTTCGGCTAAGGTAAGGATAAATGGTGATCTTACTTTTTAAGTATTTTAAATAAAGTGATAAGGAGAAAAACAAGGGATGAGATAGGGGGGAAGGAGTTGGCCGGCCAAGGGAGTCCTTGGTGGCAAATTCGGCTAAGAGTAGTAAAGGGGATAGCCGAATGTCATTAAGCAATTTAGCCTTTTGCGTTTTCTCTTTTCCTTCTAAGCTATCACTTTTATTTTTCTTTTCTTGCTCTAGCCGAAACCCCTCCCTAAAATAACCATTGCCGATTCTTCCTAAAGCTCACATCTCTCTCTTTTCATCCTTGTTGGAGCCGATTACTCCATTAAATCCCAAAAGCCGAAATCTTTTGATCACTAGCTAGTCTTCATAGCCGAATCTTTGAGGGGCTTCAAGCAAAGGTGCTGTCGACTTTTGTATTAAGGGTAAGGGCCAATTATCATTCAATTTCCATTCTATTTCTTTAGGTCTGTCGAAATTCAGGAGCTAATCCCTCATATTGTTTTATGGTCGAAACTATGAAGGATCTTTCGGGATTTGGCCTATTGTCGACTACAAAGAAGAATCTTTCGGGATATCAAGGACTTAAGGTAAGCGAATATTCTAGTCGGCCCAGGGCTATTTGTTAAGATTTAATGTTAGAAATTGATCTAACATGTGGCTATAGGGATTTCGACAAACACCCAAGACAAGAGATCAATTCCGGGATTTAAGATTTGGAAGGTAAGTACATATGTACATTCAGCCAAGGCCTAGTTTAGTATTTAGATTTGCTTCTTAAATGCTTAAAAGCCGAAAACTAACCAAGTTAATTGATTCAATGTTGGCCGATTGAAGGAAGGTATAGCACAAAGTTTTCGGGATTTGATTTATAGTGAAATCGACACCAAGGTAAGAATTTGATTACAATAATCCTATTGGGATTTGGTTTTATGGCCGAATGGGTTTTTCATTAAATTTCTAGTGTTGGCCGAATGTAGGAGTTAAGGATCAAAAGCGTTAGATCGGGTTTTTGAGTTTTCAGGAAAACGTTAATACCAGGTGTGTACCCCACACTATCTCTTAATAAGATTTATGGCAATGTTATATATATGTATGTGGTATTAAGAATGTGAAAAATATGGCTAAGTACCATGCTATGGTATAAAGTATTCAGGTACGTTTTCCTACTCCTACTAGGATTATAATTTGATCTGTTATGCCACAAATGCGAACCTATATGAATGTGAAATAAGGCTTAAGGCATGATATGTATGACATGGGGCATTTGGGTGTTTATGAAAAGGGGAAGTGAATATGGTGACTATTGTCACGAAATAAGAATGTGGTGACTTCGGTCACATTATCTGAATGTGGTGTCACATGACACAAGATATTATCTGGTGGCTATGCCACAAATTATAAGGGCGATGAGCACGTCGACTGCAGCGACTGCCTTCGATGGTGCGTAGCGGATGGAGGGCTGACTTAGTAGTCCCCACGGTGTGCAGATTGGTACGGGTGATGTGTAGCGGTTGGTAACTAGGCTTGGGTTCGGGAATGCATCATTTATTGTGAATTATGATATGTATATCTGTATGATTTGATATGCCTGAATCTGTTTGGACTTAGTGTTTGTGTGCACATTGAGTCTGTTTGACTCACCCCGTTGTGGGAACATTTTTCAGGTGACAATCAGTAATGGATCGGGTCGGCAGGAGCTTAGAGGTGGCCATGCTCAGCAAGGAAATTTATTTTATTTGGACATTTTATTTAATTTAAGTATTTTGGATTTATTCGGGTTTGTTTTGATGTAATAAGGCCATAGTACGAACTATTTTTATGCATGCATGTTATCTATTCGGTACGATACAAATTTTATCAAATCTAAAGTCAAGTAATTTTTCTTAAAATAAACCTTCAAATATTACGACATCTAAATTCAAATGTTTTCAATTCAAAGGTAATATCTTTAAAACAAAAATCGGCATGTCTTCTAATATTAAAAGCAAAGTTTTAATAAAACCCTGACCTCAAAAGAATAAATTGGTTTTCAACTTGAGCCCAACCCAATTCGAGTTTTCTTCCAAAATCACGTAAAGTTTCCAAAGAACAAACGAATTTGAACCGGTTTTCTTAAGGAACATACCAAATCTGGTCGAGGCTCGTGGGCCGAGTTTAGGGTGTTTCAGCTTGGTATCAGAGCCCAGTTTTAGACTCTCAGCCTTGGGTTTAAGGCCCAAAATGTTTTCAAATTGAAGCCCAAAAGAATTTGTGAAACTTTTAAGCAGGTTTTCTGGCATGGCACCCAAGTCTCCGACCCAAAGTCCACTAGGTAAGTACCCCTATCTCTTGTGTGATTTATATTATGACTTGTAGAAGGGTAGAATTGGAACGTAGAATAGTATGATAGGTACTTGAACTCTAGGACTAGTTTACCCCAACAAGTTACATAAAACTTTAAATGCCTAATTAAACAAACCTGTGACTAAGTCGCTGAGTTAGGGGGTGGCAACCATTGTGCGCATGTCTAGGATTGGTTTCGGTGGGAGCTTGGTATTTAAGCAGTCCGCGTGACTCACCTCCTCTCCACTCGAATCCTACCTGGTGCGTAGCTTCGGTTCACCCTAACCAAGAGGACTTATTCATGGGCTAAACCCAATAACTAAAACCCGAAAGGGAACTAGCCGTATTTTTATAAAAACCCTAGTTTTAAAAACTCTTAAAATTACCCTTTTAATTTGTAAAAATTATTTTACAAAATTTTTCCGAAATATTCCCGATTTATAAAATTGCCTAAATACCCCTAGTGGTAAAATTACTAAAATGCCCTTGGTTTCCAAAATGACCATATTACCCCCGATTTTAATAACATTATCTGATTTTGCCAAAAATATCCAAAAAATTTATCGTTACAAAATACTAAGGTACCCCGATTTGAAAATTTACAAATTTACCCCTGCTTTACAAAATTACCAAAAATGACCCCCGATTTCCAAAATTTCTGCAACAACACTGATTTGGAAAACAAATTCGCAAAAAGAACCTTAAGTTTCGTAAATTTTGAAATACCTTTGAGGATTTTCAATTTGACCCCGGTTTATTACCAAAATACCCCTGTAAGACAAATGACGAAAATACCCTTGGGATAGGAAAAGACAAAAATGTTCGAAGAGTGAATGTGTATGGGAGGAATTATGGAATGGATGTGTTTTCTGTGAATTAGGATAGAAAACTTGAAACTTTGCTTGATCGAAAGAACTGCTACTAAACTCCTTTCATAAAATTTCTTCGCGAATAATCAGTGGAACAAGGACTAATTCATAAAATTTCTTAAAGCGCGAACGTAGATATGAGCTCTAGGGGACGTGGTCGTAATGTGCGAGGACGCGGTAGAGGTAGAATGGCCGTGTCGGAACCTGTTAGATCGGGTCAAGGGTCTGACAATTCGGTACCACCACCAGCTGTTGGTGTTGAGCGGCAAGATCAAACGAGGGATGATGCTGTATCGCAGGCTGTGCTGCGAGTTCTTGAGATGGTGGCTGGCGTAGGTGGGAATATGGGAGCTCGGAAATCTGTACCCGAGCGACTCCGGGCCAATGGGGCTGAAGTGTTTCGTGGAGTATCTGGTGTGGCACCCAGTACGGCTGAGTATTGGTTGGAAGCGACGGAACGGATTATGGATGAGTTGGATTTGACCCCTACGGAGAAACTGAAAGTAATGGTGGCACTGCTACGCGATGAAGCATATCAATGGTGGCTCATAGTTCGGGATGGTGCCACAGCTGAGGATTTGACTTGGGAATATGTTAAGGCGGTATATCAGAAGAAGTATGTCGGCACGCGTTACACTGATGCGCAGAGGAAGGCATTTCTGGGGCTGGTTCGAGGGAACAAGTCCGTAGTGGAGTACGAAGCTGAATTTCTAAGGTTGAGCCGGTATGCTCGAGGAGTAGTGGCCACGGAGCATGAGCGGTGTGTCTGGTTTGAGGACGGACTAAGGGATGACTTGAGGTTGTTAGTCGCTCCACATCAAGAGCGGGAGTTTTCTGTGTTAGTAGAGAAAGCTAAGATAGCGGAAGGGATTAAGGACTTTGTAAGGCAGCACTCTGATCGGAATAAGAAGAAAAGAGGATTTGGGCCGTCAGGGTCAGCTGGGAATGTTCAGAAAAGGCCTAGAGTTGATGGGCCGCGAGGTCAGCAAGCTGGTACTGGAGGGCAATATCGTACTTGTGATCAGTGTGGGAAGAAACACTTAGGAGAATGTTGGAAGAAGACAGGAGGATGTTTTAAGTGTGGATCTAAGGATCATATGATTAAGAATTGCCCTATGAGGCCAGATGGGAATAGACCAGTAGCTCAGAATGTTAATCAGGTGGTAGAGGTGGACAGAAGCCTCAGCGAGGCCGTGGTCCAAATGGCCGAGGTAATGGTGCTGGAAGAGGACGTGGAACACCTAGCAGAGGTGCTGGTAATGCAGAGGCAAGGCAGCCGGGTCTAGTGTATGTGGTTCGCCGTAGAGGGGATAGAGACGCGCCGGACGTCATAACCAGTACGTTCCTTATTTGTGGCAAGCCTTATTTTGCTTTGATTGATGTGGGCTTGACCCATTCGTATGTTGCATGTAGAGTAGTGGAAACTCTAGACATAGCCTCTGAACTTTCTGATAGGGAGATGACTGTAGTAAGCCCACTAGGTCAAACTGTAGTGGTGAATAGGATTTATCGGAAAGTACCTTTAGAGATTCAAGGTGTAGTATTTTCTGCGGACTTAATAGAACTACCTTTCGGAGAGTTCGATCTCATACTTGGCATGGACTGGCTAGTGGAGCATCGAGCTATATTGGATTGTGCGGCTAAGTGAATGGAGTTAAGGACCCCAGAGGATAAGGAAGTAGTTATGATAGGAGAAAGAAGAAACTACTTGTCTAACGTAGTTTCAGCACTAAAGGCTGTTAAGATGGTTCAGAAAGGATGCCAGGCATTCTTGGCTTTTGTTAGTACGTTGGATACGAAGGAAGGAGGAGTTAGTGGAGTTAGAACCGTAAAAGAATTTGTGGATGTCTTTCCGGAGGAATTGCCTAGAATACCCCCAGATAGGGAAGTGGAGTTGGGAATTGATCTGCTGCCTGGAACGGCTCCGGTGTCAATCGCTCCATACAGAATGGCACCAAAGGAGTTGGTTGAGCTCAAGGCTCAAATCCAAGAATTACTTGATCGTGGGTTTATCTGACCCAGTGTGTCTCCATGGGGAGCACCGGTCTTGTTCGTGAAGAAGAAGGACGGAACTATGCGTATATGCATAGATTATCGTCAGTTAAATAAGCTGACTATCAAGAACAAGTATCCCTTGCTGAGGATAGACGACTTGTTCGATCAGCTGAAGGGAGCAGCGGTTTTCTCAAAGATCAATCTAAGGTCTGGATATCATCAGCTTAAAGTGAAGGAAGTGGATATCCATAAGACGGCTTTTCGGACAAGGTATGGGCATTTTGAGTTCGTTGTAATGCCTTTTGGATTGACGAACGCCCCAGCTGCATTCATGGTTATGATGAACCGGGTCTTTCAACCTTACCTGGATAGGTTCGTTGTTGTGTTCATCGACGACATTCTGGTGTATTCTAAGTCTAAGGAGGAACATGATGAGCATCTCCGGATTGTGTTGCAGGTGTTGAGGGAGAAGAAACTCTATGCTAAATTCAGCAAGTGTGAATTTTGGCTTAAGGAAGTTGCGTTCTTAGGACATGTAGTGTCTGCAGAAGGAATAAGGGTGGATCCTAGGAAGATTGAGGCAGTGCTAGATTGGAAACCACCTAGGTCGGTGGCTGAGATTCGCAGTTTCTTGGGATTGGCTGGCTACTATAGAAGGTTCATGGAAGGATTCTCGTCGATAGCCACACCTTTGACGAAGTTGTTGAGGAAGGAAGTACCTTTCGTTTGGACGGATAAGCAACAAGAAAGCTTTGAGAAGCTTAAGAAAGTTTTGACGGAAGCTCCGGTTTTGATTCAACCGGAGGCAGGGAAGGATTTTGTGGTGTATTGTGACGCTTCCCATACAGGGTTGGGATGCGTATTGATGCAGGATGGGAAAGCAGTCGCTTATGCGTCTCGGCAACTGAGGCCACATGAGGTTAACTACCCAACGCCCGATTTGGAATTGGCGGGAGTGGTCTTTGCTCTCAAGGTATGGAGGCACTATCTTTATGGAGAAAAGTCAGTGATCTACACGGACCACAAGAGTCTTAAGTATTTGCTGACTCAGAAGGAGTTGAACCTGAGACAGCGAAGGTGGGTGGAATTACTGAAGGACTATGACTGTTCGATAGAGTATCATCCGGGCAAGGCGAATGTGGTAGCAGATGCCCTAAGTCGGAAAGTAGTGTCAGATCTGAGGGCGATGTTTGCACATCTGAGTTTGTATGATGATGGAAGTCTGCTGGCAGAGCTGCAAGTTAATTCGACATGGTTGAATGAAGTAAAAGAGGGACAGTTGATTGACGATGAGTTAAGTGCTAGGCTACGGCAAGTACAGGATGAGGAGTTGGAAGACTATGGTATTAATGACGAGGGAGTATTGTGTTTCAAGGGTAAGGTCTGTATGCCTAAGGATCAGGAGTTAAGACAGAGAATTCTTCAGGAATCGCATAGTAGCCCTTATGCTATGCATCCTGGAGGTAGTAAGTTGTATAGAGACTTAAGAGAGCAGTTTTGGTGGCCGGGACTTAAGAAGGAAGTTACCAAACTTGTCGGCAAGTGTTTAATGTGTCAGCAAGTTAAGGCTGAACACCAAGTTCCGTCAGGATTACTTCAACCAATAAGGATTCCGTAGTGGAAGTGGGAGAGAATCACCATGGACTTCGTTAGTGGGCTTCCCCTTACGCCTACTAAGAGGGACTCGGTATGGGTGATAGTGGATCATTTGACAAAGTCCGCGCATTTCATTCCAGTAAGAGTTGATTATTCGTTACAGAAGTTGGCAAAATTCTATGTGGCAGAAATTGTAAGGTTGCATGGAGTTCCGGTGTCAATTATTTCAGATAGGGATCCAAGGTTTACGTCTCGGTTTTGGAAAGCGTTGCATCAGGCTTTAGGCACTAAATTGGATTTCACTACGGCATTTCATCCACAGTCTGACGGGCAGTCTGAACGAGTAATCCAAGTGTTGGAGGATATGTTGAGGGGCTGTGTGATAGACTTCAGAGGGAGTTGGGAAGAATATTTGCCGTTAGCAGAAGTTGCGTACAACAATAGCTATCAAGCTAGTATTCGGATGGCACCATATGAAGCGTTGTATGGACGGAAGTGTCGCACACTTACGTGTTGGACGGAATTAGGGGAATGTCGAGTTCTGGGTCCAGAGATTGTGGCAGAATCCGAAGAGAAGGTTGAGATAATTCGGGCACGGTTAAAGGAAGCATCTGATAGACAGAAGTCATACGCAGATCTCAAGTGGAAGGAAATAGAATTCAATGTGGGAGACCAAGTGTTTCTTAAAGTTTCGCCTTGGAAGAAGGTGATGAGATTTGGTCGGAAAGGGAAGCTAAGTCCAAGGTTTATAAGACCTTATCAGGTTTTGAAGCGAATTGGACCAGTGGCATATCAGTTGGAGTTGCCACCGGAATTGAAGCAGATGCACGACGTATTCCATGTCTCCATGCTACGTCGTTATCGATCGGATCCATCTCATGTGGTTCCAGTTGAAGAGGTGGAGCTAAGGCCAGATTTGTCCTATGAGGAAGAGCCGATTCAGATTCTAGAACGGGATGTGAAAGTGTTACGAAGAAAGTCAGTTCCTCTAGTCAAAGTGTTATGGAGAAACCATGGATCGGAAGAAGCTTCGTGGGAGCCAGAAGAAGCAATGCGACAACAATACCCTCACTTGTTTCAGCCAGGTAATTTCGAGGACGAAATTATTTTTTAAGGGGGGTAGAACTGTAACATCCTGGAAATAGGCTTATGCATTTATGCTTAATTATATGAAATAGCATGCTTGAGTATGTTGTGAATGTGTATAATGAAATTTGTGAACTTTAGAAAATAGGAGAAAGCCTTAGAAAATATTAAGTTTAAAGTTTAAAGGAGGGAACTAAAGCAAGGTGGCCTTAAGAGAAAATGTAGGGAAAGTATGACACACAAAAGGGCTTGGAAAAGTGGCTTGGAGGTGCTACTTAGGGCCTCTGGAAATGACGCCATGGGCTATGAGGAAAGACCTAGGATCGAGTCGCATGGGAAGCTAAATAAAGCTTTTATTTTTGCGGCAATATGAGGAAAAGATGGACGGCATGGGGAGTCCCCAGGAGAAGTTTAAGATGTGCTTAAATTCCCTTGTAAATTTCGGCTAAAGTAAGGATAAATGGTGATTTTACTTTTTAAGTATTTTAAATAAAGTGATAAGGAGAAAAATAAGGGATGAGATAGGGGGAAGGAGTTGGCCGGCCAAGGGAGTCCTTGGTGGCAAATTCGGCTAAGAGTAGTAAAGGGGATAGCTGAATGTCATTAAGCAATTTAGCCTTTTGCGTTTTCTCTTTTCCTTCTAAGCTATCACTTTTATTTTTCTTTTCTTGCTCTAGCTGAAACCCCTTCCTAAAATAACCATTGCTGATTCTTCCTAAAGCTCACATCTCTCTCTTTTCATCCTTGTTGAAGCCGGTTACTCCATTAAATCCCAAAAGCCGAAATCTTTTGATCACTAGCTAGTCTTCATAGCCGAAGCTTTGAGGGGCTTCAAGCAAAGGTGCTGTCGACTTTTGTATTAAGGGTAAGGGCCAATTATCATTCGGTTTCCATTCTATTTCTTTAGGTCTGTCGAAATTCAAGAACTAATCCCTCATATTGTTTTATGGCCGAAACTATGAAGGATCTTTCGGGATTTGGCCTATTGTCGACTACAAAGAAGAATCTTTCAGGATATCAAGGACTTAAGGTAAGCGAATATTCTAGTCGGCCTAGGGCCATTTGTTAAGATTTAATGTTAGAAATTGATCTAACATGTGGCTATAGGGATTTCGACAGACACCCAAGACAAGAGATCAATTCCGGGATTTAAGATTTGGAAGGTAAGTACATATGTCCATTCGGCCAATGCCTAGTTTAGTATTTAGATTTGTTTCTTAAATGCTTAAAAGCCGAAAACTAACCAAGTTAATTGATTCAATGTTGGCCGATTGAAGGAAGGTATAGCACAAAGTTTTCGTGATTTGATTTATAGTGAAATCGGCACCAAGGTAAGAATTTGATTACAATAATCCTATTGGGATTTGGTTTTATGGCCGAATGGGTTTTTCATTAAATTTCTAGTGTTGGCCGAATGTAGGAGTTAAGGACCTAAAGCGTTAGATCGGGTTTTCAGGTTTTCAGGAAAACATTAATACTAGGTGTGTACCCCACACTATCTCTTAATAAGATTTATGGCAATGTTATATATATATATGTGGTATTAAGAATGTGAAAAATATGGCTAAGTACCATGCTATGGTATAAAGTATTCAGGTACGTTTTCCTACTCCTACTAGGATTATAATTTGATCTGTTATGCCACAAATGCGAACCTGTATGAATGTGAAATAAGGCTTAAGGCATGATATGTATGACATGGGGCATTTGGGTGTTTATGAAAAGGGGAAGTGAATGTGGTGACTATTGTCACGATATAAGAATGTGGTGACTTCGGCCACATTATCTGAATGTGGTGTCACATGACACAAGATATTATCTGGTGGCTATGCCACAAATTATAAGGGCGATGAGCACGTCGACTGCAACGACTGCCTTCGATGGTGTGTAGCAGATGGAGGGTTGACTTAGTAGTCCCCACGGTGTGCAGGTTGGTACGGGTGATGTGTAGCGGTTGGTAACTAGGCTTGGGTTTGGGAATGCATCATTTATTATGAATTATGATATGTATATCTGTATGATTTGATATGCCTGAATCTGTTTGGACTTAGTGTTTGTGTACACATTGAGTCTGTTTGACTCACCCCGTTGTGGGAACATTTTTCAGGTGACGATCAGTAATGGACCGGGTCGGCAGGAGCTTAGAGGTGGCCATGCTCAGCAAGGAAATTTATTTTATTTGGAAATTTTATTTTATTTAAGTATTTTGGATTTATTCGGGTTTGTTTTGATGTAATAAGGCCATAGTACGAACTATTTTTATGCATGCATGTTATCTATTCGGTACGATACAAATTTTATCAAATCTAAAGTCAAGTAATTTTTCTTAAAACAAACCTTCAAATATTACGACATCTAAATTCAAATGTTTTCAATTCAAAGGTAATATCTTTAAAACAAAAATCGGCATGTCTTTTAATATTAAAAGCAAAGTTTTAATAAAACCCTAACCTCAAAAGAATAAATTGGTTTTCAACTTGAGCCCAACCCAATTCGAGTTTTCTTCCAAAATCACGTAAAGTTTCCAAAGAACAAACGAATTTGAACCGGTTTTCTTAAGGAACATACCAAATCTGGTCGAGGCTCGTGGGCCGGGTTTGGGGTGTTTCATCCATTCATTTAAAACATTTGACCATATCTCAATTCTCCCCTCCGGAGTTTGATTGCCCTTCAACCACCTCCCTTGTCAGAGCCAAAAATAATAACACTCCCCTACTATAAGCGTGATTTTAACCTCCTCCCCCTCAACTTTTTGTGACGCCACTCCCTTGCATGCTAAGTGGCGTCTCCTTGCCACTATTCTACTGCACTTTCTTGCGTCCCCAAACACGAACTAAAATCCCTTAAGTCTACTCCTATTCGGGTATCCCCTAAAAGTGTCAAAACTAAAATTTCACCAAGGCTTCAGCTTAACCCCGAGCCTTCTCGAAGCTCCCAACCACAACCAAACAACAAGCACAACACATCGATATGCAGAAATCATAAAAGATGCAAAGCCTCTAAATCCCGGATGTTACATTTACACTGGGACCTCCTGTTTCTTTAGCTAAAAAATCAAATAACTCATTGAATACAAAAACAACCGAAATTCAACATATAGTAAAAATCGATAAACATGCAAATAATTTCTAGAAGGAAGTTTTCTTTCTATCCAATATTTCAGATGAAAATCCTAATGAACAACTCCTACAACTACCTTTCCCTTTCTGGTAAAAACTTAAAGAAGGATTAAAGAATTTACTAGCAAACAACAAAAAGATGGTAACTTCTATAAGCTTAATGATTAGTTCCTCTATTAATAATGAAGAACACTTCTAAGTTTTCTTCGATGATAATGAAGGAGACTAGAGAAGATGAAAATAAAAGTCTTCTCTTTACTATCGAGTTGTCTTATATATAGAAAAACTCTAATCCAAATCCCACCCTAACTAGGTTCTCTAATAAATATCCATGCACACACACTTCCACTAATTAATCACATCCTACGACGTTCTCCAAGTGTCTTGGTTATTGACACGTTACCTCTATTAGGATGCCACACGACTTACACGTGTCCCATTCATCATGTTTTCTAACACAACTAATACATTTACAACAATACAAAACATGATTGACAGATTTATTAGTAAGAGGATCTGCCAGATAAAGATCTTGCCAAACAAAGAACTCTTCAATTGCAAAAATAAAAGCCCGCAAGCTTGGCAAAGCTCAGCGGAATTCTTCGCCAAGGAACTCACCAACGCCAACTAGTCTAAATCTCGTGACTTAGGTGATTTTGCTAGTACAACTTTTCAAAAATACCGATTCGCCAAGTGAGGGTGTGACATGTAATGTCATTCACAACAGTGGAATTCATAGCCCGAGGGTAAATGATATCCTATCATTGGCATTACGTGGTTTATGAAATGTAAATGTTTGCCAAGGTTCTTTTGTCTTTGTGATAAATGACTTGATTACTATTTGATAGTAATTGACTTTTTATGAAGGAAGATGTAATGGTTACCATGATATAAAATAAGATCATACTTAGAGAATGGACTTGTCCAAAGAGATTAAGATATCCTATGAGGGTAACACACTTATGACAATGTAACACCCTAGGCAAATCCCATATCGACAAAGCACGGGAGACACTTGGGCTATATAAAGAGGTGCAACACTTAAGTGGTAATAGGCTTTTTAGAAGTGTATGGGTGCTTTTAAGAACAAATTCGTAAGGGCCATGTGTGCCCAAAGCAGATAATATCTTACCGAGCTAGGTGTTAGCTATGACAGTTATTGGTATCAGAGTTTTTGATTTAGTTGATCTTCTGGCAGTTAAGTAAGAGTCAGCCCTGTATGCATAATATGTCATGTCGAAACCATTTTTTTAAAAAGTTTGAAAAAAATGGGGAATCGACTTTAAAAACGAAAATGGAGTTGCCACCAATCCCTTTTTACTTAGGTGTGATTGGATCACCTTTGTAAAACATTTTATTTTTAAAAATTTGATTTTGGTCCACAAAAAAATAAGAAAACGAGTTCGGGAGTTGGTTACGTATGAGGAAGGGTTAGCATCCTCATAGCACCCAAAAATTGTTACCTAATCGATAAAATCATGTCCAAATGTTGGAAATTTGAAAAATTTAAAATATGATCCTTTTATTAGAAAGAAAACCAAGACTTACCTATTTCAAAGAAATAAAATGTTATATCCAGTAAGTTAGGATATAACATCTCATGACTTCGAAGTTAGGCTCGCCTTTATTTGTAGAAAATTCTTATCTCGAAACACAAAACATCATATCCAGTAAGTTAGGATACAACGTCTTGAATTTTCGAGAATAAGTTTTGATTTGGAAATTTACAAATTTCAAAAAAAAAAAAGGATACTTAATATTTTAAGTGCAGCGATAAAAAAATCGAAACCCAGTGAGTTAGGGCACAATTTTTCTCGAAGTCCCAAATATTAGATATCACCTTATTTTTTTAAAAATATTTGAAATAAATGCGTAAATTTAAAAGGTGCTTTTATAGAAAAATAGTTTGAGTAAAACATTGCATGAATACATTACAACATATATATTTAATAGCAATTCTACATCTCTACAAATTATAATAAATAATAAAAGAATATAACATGAATGAATATATAAAAAACTATGTTAAGCAAGAATACGATTAAAAAGGACATAAATAAATAAACATATAAAATAAATTAAAACTTTCACGTAATAACATAATCAAATGAAAAAGGGAATAATATATTTAAACATTGAAAAGATCAAAAAGGAATGTGACGATTTTAAAATGATTTAATATATATAAATGAAAAAAAGGTACTTATAATAAACATATATAATTTAATAATTTAATACATATATAAATGATTACATATGCTAAAAATAATTAGTAAAATATAATATTTTTATATAAAAACATATATAATATACTAATCATAAAATTAAATATATAATATAAACAATATAAATAAAATATATTATAATATAAGTAAATTTTATATAAAAAATTAAAATTAAAATATAATATAACATACTACTATACGATATAGAAATTTTATAAAATTGTATAATGTAGTAAATAATATACAAATTATAAAATAATATATATATAAATAATATTAAACCAAATAAAATAAATAATAATTAAATATGTAAGGTTATAAAAAAAATACATATATGAATTTTTATACTATTAACAGAATTAATACATAAATAATAAAAATAAAATAACATTTTAATATAATAAAATAATAAAATATAATATTAGAACAATTTAAAAATAAGATAAAATAAAAAAATAAAGAAAAGAGGATTAAATAGCAAAGAAAAATTCATATAAATGAACCAAATCAAAAATGCGCATCATACTGTAGCGGCTAAAATGGCAATTATGCCAAATTTTAAAAAACGACGACGTTTTGATCTTAGCCTTTAAGGAGCCCGAGGACTTAATTGAAACAGAAAGGAAATTTCAGGGCTTAATTATCAAAGATAATTCAAATTGAACTTAATTTAAAAAATTAAAATAGCGGAAGGACCAAAATGGCAATTAGCCCTTTTAACAAAAACGCGCGGATCCTCCCCGGGTTTTTGGGTCAACCCGCGGATCCTTAGCCCTGAACGACATCATTTTATGCTTATTAGATTAAGCAAAAAATGGCGCCGTTTCTTCATTACTATATAAGTAAAATCTCAGTTCAAAAAAATCATTTTAAAAACTAGTTTTAAAAAAAAAAAACAGAAAACCCTTTTTTTTAAAAAAAATGCTCTGCCTTCATCGGTCCTCCGACCTCGGGCCTTCATTGCACGTACCGCACGCGCCATCGTGGTCGGCGGCTAGAGTACCAAACCCCTCTGTTTTGAAGTCAAAACGCAGGTAACCTTCTCGTATTTTCTTATTTTTTAATATTTGTACAAAAAATATTGTAGATCTAAAAAAAAAATGAAATAACATGAAAATCACCTCGGCTAAAGAAATAGTCTCTGTATTCTATTTTCAACGTATTTTTGTCTCTGTTTTTTTTTCTTTGTATTTTTGTCTATAGTCCGTTTTACAGATTTGTGTAGGGCTTTTTATAGTCCTTGAAATAAAAAAAAAAGAAATAAAAATTTTGCCTCTGTTTTGCCATATCTTGCTGCTCGTTCCTTCCTTTTTTGTGTAGGTCAAAGGCGAGGATCTCGCGACGGAGGCTGTCCGTGCGTTGATGTCGGAGTGGCTCGCTCAGATTGCAGTGCGATGGGTGTCGAGGCTGCTAGGCTTGCGGCGCAATGGAAACCTAGGGTTTCCTTCGTCCGCAAGCGATTTGGGTCACTTAGGCCAATTTCGTTTTGGGCTTGATTGGGTCTGTTTAGGTTAGGTCTGCTTAGGTATGGGTCTTAGGTTTAAGTTGGGTCTATTTAGTTTTGGGCTCAGGGTGTAAGTTGGCTATGGGTCTAGTTTGGGTTGCTGGGTAGTCTGTTTAGGAATTGGTCCTCTGGATTGGGCTATTTAATTTGGTTTTTGTAAAAGGACTGTAAAATATAAACCTAGACATTTTATTTTTTATTTTGTTTTTCTTTTTCTAAATAAAATGGGCCCGGGAAAAATGGGCTGACTGCAACTGCCCCTCTTTGCTCATTGTCATGTAACGAGAATAGAGCAAAGACTATAAATGGTCCAATTTTGCCCGGTCTTGTCGACTCTTGAATTTTGTTTCTCGTCTTCTTCAGAGGGCTTCCAACTCCATTGCAACTTCAAAGGTATTGGAACTTCATCTTGACTTCGATAAGTCTGATGGCTTCAATCTGCTTCATTGCAATTTCAGGAAGGCAATATCCACTATCTTTTAATCTGCTCCACTGCAACTTCAGGGAGGTCAGACTAGTATCTTTAATCCGCTTTGCTGCAAACTCAGGAAGACAAGATCTGTTGTCTTTTAGCTTGCTCCATTGCAAACTTAGAGAGCCAAAGATAACATCTTTGATCTTCTTTCTGCAACTTCAGAAAAGTAAGATCTATTGTCTTCAGTCTACTCCGCTACAACTTTAGGGAGATAAGGCTGAAAGTGCCTTTGATCTACTTCCTACAACTTCAAGAAGATGAGATCTTCTGTTTTCAGTCTACTCCACTGCAACTTCAGGGAGATAAGGCTGAAAGTGCCTTTAATCTGCTTCCTGCAACTTCAAGAAGATGAGATCTTCTATTTTCAGTCTACTCCACTGCAATTTCAGGGAGATAAGGCTAAAAGTGCCTTTGATCTGCTTCCTGCAACTTCAGGAAGATGAGATCTTCTGTTTTCAGTCTACTCCATTGTAACTTCAGGGAGATAAGGCTGAAAGTGCCTTTAATCTACTTCCTGCAACTTCAGGAAGATGATATCTTCTGTTTTCAGTCTACTCCACTGCAATTTTAGGGAGATAAGGCTGAAAGTGCCTTTGATCTGCTTCCTGCAACTTCAGGAAGATGAGATCTTCTGTTTTCAGTCTACTCCGCTACAAATTCAGGGAGACAAGACTGAAAGGGTCTTTGATCTGCTTCCTGCAACTTCAGGAAGATGAGATCTTCTATTTTCAGTCTACTCCACTACAATTTCAGGGAGATAAGGCTGAAAGTGCCTTTGATCTGCTTCCTGCAACTTCAGGAAGATGAGATATTCTGTTTTCAGTCTACTCCGCTACAACTTCAGGGAGACATGACTGAAAGGGTCTTTGATCTGCTTCCTGCAACTTCAGGAAGATGAGATCTTCTATCTTTAATCTACTCCACTGCAAATTTAGGGAGACAAGACTGAAAGTGTCTTCAATCTGCTTCCTGCAACTTCAGGAAGATGAGATCTTCTGTCTTCAATCTACTCTACTGCAACTTCAGGGAGACAAGACTGAAAGTGTCTTCGATCTGCTTTCTGCAACTTCAGGAAGATGAGATCTGCGAATTCATCGATATTGCTACACCGTCCACTGAGGGATATGTCCTGTAGACTCGGTTCCTTATGTTTATGTCACATGACTAAGATGCTATGATCAGAATGAATCAAATGCTTCTAGCTATATGTAACATGTCATGAAAATGATTCCTTTTAAAGGATTAGGATTAGGATGCAATGATCGGAATGAATCAAATGCTCCTACTGAAATTTGCTATGATACAAAAATGTCATGAGTATGATTCCTACACTAGGTGTTATCACTCATTTGTTCTTCATTGTTGTTCATCAATCATGTTCTACTCAGCAAGCTTGCCCCATTGTAATTTCTGACTCAACTCCGCTTGAATCTTGAGAACACAAGGCTTTTATCATCCTACCACAATGGGATTTGAACCTTTTTCAATCTAACCCATCTGCAATTTTTAGGGTATAGGGTTTATTTCGAATTCAACCCATTCCACCACAATTCAGGGTTTCTTAGTTTGTCACACCATTCCCCGAATGTTATGACCTGATGAGATCACTTACTTTCATCACATCAACTCATTATTTTATCCAATTATCAATTGGACAAAGAATTCAGAGAAATAGTCTCTATCCAGACTCTTCTTTCTCAAATATTTCTATGCACATGGAAATTCTAAACAATTGTCCTGTTTCGGTTCCTTGTCTTATCTAGAAATTTCGAAAGTAATATGTAGAACTTCTTTTTGTGAAATTATTAGTTCGTCAATCATTATTTCAGTGCAACACATTTATGAATAATGGGTAATAAATAAATTGATCTAAAAAAGAGTTAAATGAATTATAAAAAATACAAAGAAAATTAATTGAGAACATATCTTTGAGAAGAAAAAGAATCCAAAGATAGTAAAATGAATAGGACAAAAATCAGGTGCCCTAGATATTGCAGATTAAGCTTCTATATACAAACTTCATGAAGATTGCCTTGAGCTCAACATGTGTTTAGAAGACCCAAAGTAATTTGTTGATGCCCCAATTATGCAACATACTTCATTCTCGGTTGATTCAAGTAGAGCAAGATTACTACATGTCCATTCAGAATTTGAGCAGCCCTTTTCGGGTTTTCAACTTAAAACCCCTTTGGTCTCAAGGCGCCCTTTACGGGTTTTCGCCTTGGCCTCTTCATTTTTTTTATAAACTCAAAGCGCCCTTTACGGGTTTTCACTTTGGCCTCTTCTCCTTTTCAAGCAAAATGTTTCTTTATTGAATCTAAGTCATCAAGATTGGGTAAACTTTTCCCATCCATTTCGGTCAAGACCAGTGCTCCTCCAGAGAAAGCCTTCTTCACCACATATGGTCCTTCCCAATTCGGCATCCATTTTCCTCTGAAATCCTTTTGTATAGGAATAATCTTTTTCAATACAAGGTCCCCCTCATGAAACTCTCTTGGGCGAACTTTTTTATCGTAGGCTCGCATCATTCGTTTTTGGTACATCTGACCATGACGAATAGCCCTTAGCCTCTTTTCTTCAATTAAGTTTAACTGATCATACCGAGGCTGGATCCATTCAGCCTCATCCAACTTTATTTCTGACATAACCTGAAGAGAGGGTATTTCAACTTCAATAGGTAGAAGTGGCTCCATCCCATAAACCAACGAGAAAGGCGTTGCCCTAGTAGAGGTTCAGACAGACGTCCGATAAGCATAGAGTGCAAACTGTAGTTTGTCATGCCAATCCTTATAAGTCTCAGTCATCTTCCCTACTATCTTCTTGATGTTTTTGTTGGCCGCTTCTATCGCCCCATTCATTTTTGGACGATACAGAGACGAGTTGTGGTGCTTGATCTCGAATTGACAATAAATTTCTGCTATCATCTATTGTTCAAATTTAGTGCGTTGTCTGATATGATCCTCTCGGGCATTCCATATCGACAAATGATCTCCTTATTCAAGAATCGACTAACTGCTGACTTAGTGACGTTAGCATATGAAGCAGCCTCTACCCATTTCGTGAAGTAGTCAAATACCACGAAGATGAATCGATGCCCATTCGAAGCTTTTGGTGAGATCAGTCCGATAACATCCATACCACACATGGAAAATGGCTATGGGGAAGTCATAACATGCAAAGGTGACTGAGGCACATGAATTTTGTCTCCATAAGTCTGGCATTTATGACATCTCTTGGCATAGCTGATACAATCTCCTTCCATGGTGGACCAATAATATCCAAATCCCATTATCTGTCTGGCCATTATGAATCCATTAGCGTGTGTTCCATAAACGCCCTCATGAACTTCTTCTAGGATTTTCCTAGCTTCAACAACATCAACGCATCTCAATAATACTTGATCTTTTCTCTTCTTATACATGATATCCCCATCTAAAACATAGTCAGGCCAATCTTCTTAGTGTCCTTTTCTCATTCTCAGTTGCATGTTCTGGATATTCACGACCTTTTACGTATCGCAATACTTCATGATACCAAGGGTGGTCATCTTTTTCCTCCTCTTCCAGTTATAACAATGAGCTGGAACTTCGAAAATACTCATCTGAATAGGTCTCATGTCCTCTAGTCTATTTATTTTGATCATAGAAGCCAGGGTGGCCAAAGCATCCGCCATCTGGTTTTCATCACGTGGGAGATAATTAAAAGTAATGTCATTGAACTCCTCAATCAATCCTAGAACTATTTTTCGGTAATCAATTTGTTTGGGATCTCTTGTCTGCCACTCTCCTTTAAGTTGGTAGATTACTAAGGCAGAGTCTCCATATACTTCTAATACTCTGATCTTATGCTCTACAGCTGCTCGAATTCCCATGATACATACTTCATATTCCGCCATGTTGTTCGTGCAATCAAAATCCAGTTTGCATGTGAATGGGTAATGATCACCACTAGGGGATACCAATATTGCCCCAATTCCATTTCCCACAGCATTCGATGCTCCACCAAAGTTTAGCTTCCACGAACGTTCTCTAGTATTTGCCTCATACATCAGCTCTTCATTGGGGAAATCAAAATTCAAAGGTTCATAATCCTCTAGAGCTCTGCTAGCCAGAAATTCTGTTACTGCACTTCCTTTTATAGCCTTTTGGTTCACATAGACTATATCGAATTCAGATAGCAAAATCTACCACCTTGCCATCCTTCTATACAAAGTAGTTGACTCCATCATATATTTTAACGGATCAAGCTTCGAAATCAACCAGGTTGTATGATATAGCATACACTGCCTCAATCTCCGAGTTGTCCAAATCAAGGCACAACACAATTTTTCGACCGACGAATACCTCATTTCACAATCAGTGAACTTTTTTCTGAGATAGTATATCACATTTTCTTTTCTTCCTGACTCATCGGGTTGACCAAGTACACATCCCATGGAGTTATTAAACACTGACAAATACAGTATCATGGTCTATCTGGATAAGGCGGAGATAGTACTGGTGCATTTAACAGATATTGCTTGGCTTTGTCAAAAGCTCACTGGCATTCATCGTCCCATACACCTTGGTTGTGTTTCTTGAGAAGACGAAATATGATATCACATTTCTCAGTTAATTGTAAAATAAACCCAGCAATGTAATGTAACCTTCCAAGAAAACCTCGAACTTCCTTCTGAGTGCACGGTGGAGGCAATTCTTGTATAGCTTTGACCTTATTTGAGTCAACTTCAATTCCTCTTTTGCTGACCACGAAACCCAGTAACTTCCCTGACCGAGCTTCGAAAGTACACTTTGCCGGGTCGAGCTTCAATTGAAATTTTCTCAACCTCAGAAACAATTTCTTCAAAATCTCAATGTGTTCCTTTTCTGTTCGAGATTTGGCAATCATGTCATCAACATATACTTCAATCTCTTTGTGCATCATATCATGGAACAATGTTACCATGGCCCTTTGATATGTGGCCCCAGCATTCTTTAGTCTGAATAGCATTACCTTATAACAAAATGTACCCCACAATGTTATGAAGGTAGTTTTGTCCATATCTTCAGGGTGCATTTTGATCTAATTGTATCCTAAAAAGCCATCCATGAAGGAAAACAATGAATATCCCACCGTATTATCCACCAATGTGTCAATATGAAGCAAAGGGAAATTGTCTTTTGGCTGGCCTTATTTAAGTCCCTATAGTCTACGCACATCTGAACCTTTCCATCTTTCTTAGGGACAGGAACAATGTTGGCAACCCATTCTGAGTACTTGACCACCTGTAGAAATCCAACATCAAACTGTTTCTTGACTTCCTCCTTTTTTTTCAACACCACGTCAGGCCTCATTCTTCGTAGCTTTTGCTGAACTGGCTTGCACTCTTCTCTTATGGGAAGGTGATGCACCACAATATCACTGCTTAGTCTGGGCATATCTTGGTATGACCATGCAAAGACGTCTTTGAATTCCCGTAATAATTCAACAAGGTCTTTCTTCGTCTCTTCAGTTATGCTTGTTCCAATTTTCACAACCTTCTCTTCCTCTAAGGCTATGTTCTCTACCTCCTCTTCATGTGGTAAAATTTGTTTCTCCTCTTGCTTTACTATTCTTAACAGATCTGAAGATAAATCACAATTTCAGTCACTTTCAAAATCTTGAGATTCCTCTTAACACATGTCCTGCTTAAAGTGGACCTCTGGATCTGTATTATCGTTGCTCACATCATTGATATCTAGGGACCTGTGATGGGTACCAAAGAATGTACAAAGAACAAATTAATTCGAGGACAACTATTCACATGATATGAATGAGAAATAAAAAAAAAATTGGACTGAAATTAGAAAGTTAAAAAAAATGAAAGAATATTTGCTCAAGTTAATTATCAAAAATGTATTTTATTAAAACAACAATTTCTGAACATGAGCCTATTTCACAAAAGAAATCTTATTCTTCCTAGGCTAAAAAAAACAACAAGAGCGTTCTGAATATTACTCTGTATAATCTCTAAAAACTACAGGAAGTTCCTCTGCAGTTCAATTGTTCAAAATGCTTCCAGGTTCATAAGGGCGAATGCCCAACAGGTTTCTTTGTTTAACTTCTTCCCCGTGTATGGCATTGATGTGAGGACTTTCCAATAACCCTCTCTCAGGGTGAATTATTCCTCCGGATACAAAAGTCTGAGATATGTGGGGGAATATAATCGATTCCCACTGGACTTCCTCCCCATTCAACCGTGCTCTTCTTCTTTCCTGTTTCTTTTCTATTTCTCTCTTCTTTTGTTTAGCATCTGGCTTGAAACCCAAGCCAAAACGGTCTCTCTTCTCTTTCAGCATCAGCACTTGAACTTCCCCTTGGAGATGTCTGCCCAGCCCTTTTCCTGGTAAGGCTCCTTTCCCCACCATCATTTGTAAGCCTTCCTCGTGGTCTTGGATATTTTAGGCATCGAAACTTCATTTCCTTCTGAAATGAATGTTACATTGACGAACTCTAAAGACCGGAAAGAACACTCAATGGCCTCCTCATTTGTCTCTACATATGGTGTGTCATTGGTAGATGTCGCTATGATGTCTTCCTCCGCGTTTATAGTAACCAGCCGACCATCTGTCATCAACTTCAAATTTTGGTGCAGCGATGAGGGCACTGCTCCTGCCGAATGAATCCAGGGCCTTGCCAACAAGCAATTGTACGAGGGCTTGATATCCATCACCAAAAAATCCACTTCATACGTGTTTGGCCCAATCTGCAATGGTCTATCGATTTTTCCCATCACTCTTCTCTCGGTGCCATCAAATGCTCTCACTATGTTCTGGCATGTCTTCATGTAAGAACTGTCTATCGGTAACCTCTTTAGTGTCGAAAACGGTAGGACATTCATGGCTGATCCATTGTCTATTAGCATGCTCGGTAGAGTATATCCCTTACAATGAGTAGTTATGTGTAGGGCCTTGGTTGATCCCATGCCCCCAGGTGGAATTTCATCATCACTAAAGGAAATAAAGTTATCAGCACTTATGTTACTAACTAATCGGTTAAATTTATTAACAGATATATCTTTAGTAACGTAAGTCTCGTTCAGTACTTTCATCAAAGCCTCACGATGTACTTTCGAACTTAAAAGTACGGCCAACACCTTTTAAAAATTGCGCAGCTACTCTACCACTCTGTATTCACTATGCTTCAAGAATTTTAAAAATTCTTTAGCCTCTTCCTCCTTCACAGGTTCGTTGATAAGGGCGCCAGGTCCTTTCTCTAGTTCAACTGCCACAGTCTTTGACCTTGCTGGTTCTGTTTTGACTTTTACCGAGTCGTAACGCCTTCCACTTCGTATGTAGAATCCCTGACTTTGGACCTTCTTGGAAGTGCTAGCTGAGTTTTCCACTCCCAGTTTCGTCACACTACAGTTGTAATTCCATGGTGCCATCTTGTTATCCTTGTAAGGAAAGGAAATAGATTTCTGGATTACAACTTTAGGATCAAATTGTGCTCTGCCTTCTGTATTTCTCAGTCGGGAAATTATGATCCTCAGATAATTGACCTTCTGCTTTGTCAATTCTTCTTCAATTGCACATACGTTTCTTTCCTCTGAGCCTTCTTCTTAAAACTCCAATTCCTTATTGTCCATAAGGCTCTGTATCAGGACCTAAACTCAGTACATTCTTAGGTCTTATTTCTTTCTGCTTTGTGGAACTCACAGTAGTTCCTTAGTCCTTCACATCCTTTCAAAGAATCGGATAATATCATTCCTCTTCTTACCATTTCTTTCTACACCATTCTCAACGGACTTTTCACCTCTGAGATATCCCCCTTGGTCCTTCTTACGAGATTTTCCCCAATCGTATTTATCCCCCTATCTCCATGATTGGGTAATGGGTTTTCTGCACTGGGTGTATCATCAAACTTGACAATCCCCATCTTGATGAGCCTCTCAACTACCTTTTTGAAGGCTGTGCAATTTTTTATTGAATGCCTCGCTATTCTTGCGTGGTAATCACATTAAGCGTTTGAGTCATACCATTTAGGATATCGGGGTTGTAACGGCTGTAGATAATATAGGGACACTACGCGTGCATCAAATAAACTTTGATATAGCTCCTTATACGTCATTGGATTGGCGTAAATTGGAGCTTTTCAGAATTTTATCTCTGGCCTGATTCTTGTCTTGTCGGCCCTTGTTGCCCGGCAGTAACTACTTGCGGCTGGCTAATAGTAGCTGTTTTTGAGTACCCTTTATTGTATGCAGTCATATTATTTACCTCACTATCCTTTTTCTTAGGAGCAGACCTTCTAGTGGTTTCTCCTACTTCAATCTTACCACCCCTTATGGCATTTTCTATCATTTCCCCTGCCATCGCTATATCTGCGAAGCTTTTAATGGTGCTTTCTATCATATGGGTGATAAAAGGTGCCTTTAAAGTGTTGATAAACAACATGGTGGTTTCCTTCTCTAAGAAAAGTTGTTGAACTTGCATGGCAACTTCCCTCCATCTTTGCACATATTGCCTGAAGCTTTCATTCAATTTCTTTTCCATGTTTTGCAACATGATTCTATCAGGCGTCATGTCTGTAACATGATTATACTACTTCATGAAGGTTTGAGCTAAGTCTTTCTAGGAGCTAATGTTAGCGCGACTGAGTTGATTGTACCACCTGGACGCTGCCCCCACTAAACTGTCTTTTAAACAATGAATCAAAAGTTGATCATTGTTCACATAGCCAATCATACGTCTACAGAACATAGTGATGTGGGCTTCAGGGTAACTAGTCCCATTGTACTTCTCAAATTCCGGCATCTTGAATTTATGAGGAAGCACCAAATCTGGTACCAAAATCAAGTCCTTTGTGTCAATACCATGGTGATGGTCGGCATTTTCCAAAGCCTTAAAATTTTCTTCCAACCATCTACAGCGATCTTCCAACTGTCTTGAAGATTTAGTTCTGATCCCCTCTCTCTCTGCTATGTCTAGGTCAGGGATAACAGGATTAGCAGGGTTATCCCCTGGGTTGGATCCTGTGCCGACTTGAAAATTCATGGGCACTCCAGTGTCAGCTTGCCCTTGCTGAGGCCTAATTGTGACAGGTGGCCTTCTGGGATATTCCTCAGGTTGTGTTTGCACGTGTGGTGGAGTGAATCCCCTAGGAAAATCCTCATTGTCTTCAGAGTTAACTATGGGAACCTTTCCCTTGTCCCATTCAGCATCTGGGCCATTTGAGTCATCATGTTCCTTTGAGCCTCCAACATCTGGTCCCTCATCTCTTGTTGGAGTTTTGCCATTTACTCTTGCATCTGGTCTTGCATGTTTCTTTGGAATTGTTCCAATCTTTGATCCATTTTCTTTGATTTGGCACGTGTACCTTAAGGATGTTCAGCTTCCTGATTTTCCTTCTCTTTCTCTCTCTCTCTGTGTTAATTTCAACTAATTAGACTCTCTCTATAGACTTAAATTCATATGATATGATGTAATGCAAATGCATGAATGCAAAGAGGAATCGATTCTGATTCAACTTCATTTTAGAAAACTTTATTAGAAAACAAAATCCTTTACACAAAATGGATTACAAATATGCTTTCGCCCTAAGGCCCAAAGTTCTGATTTTCCTAAACACTGAAGATAACTCTTGGCCACGATCTGACTATAGCTCATACTTCGTGCTCAATGTATTAGCCTGTACTGCCAAAGTCTGTAGGTGATCAGCTACCTCTCGAATTTGGACTATTGCTTCACCCATGAGATAATCTCGACTTCTAATTTGATCATGAGAATGACGAAGTTCTTCCTTCCAACGCCCTTCTCTTGTTTCAAGAAGCTCAATTCGAAGTTAATAGCTATGCAATGCCGATTCTAACTCTTCGATCTTACCCTTCATTTCCTCAATCTTGTTTAGACTTGACTTTAGCTCGATCGCGGAATTACGACTTCGATAGTGATGAAGAGATCGTCCCAGTTCAGCCACTCTAGCTTTTAATTCTTCTTTTTCACTTCGACTTTCTGACAAACTCTTCTCTAGGGCTTCATTTTGCGCTTGCATTTCTTGAAATTTCCTCTTCCAATAGTCAGCTTTGGCCTTTTCCTCTTGGACCTATTGTTGCCACTGTTCTGAAGTCTTACCTAATCCAACGTTCTTCATCATCAGCCGTATCTTCTTATATTCTATCTTCAAGCTATCTCGATCTTCCTCAATCTTCGTTTTCTCCTTTCTTACTTTTTCGGCTTCTGATTTCTGACCATCCACATCTAGCCTCAAGTACATCTTTTCTTCTTCCAGCTTCTCTATCCTCTTTCCAAGCTCTGAATTCCTCCTTTCAAAATCTTGTTTTATCATCTCCAATTCCAATGGGACCACACGTAAAAATTCTTCAATCGATCGAGCGTCTTCTGAACTTGGCACAGGGATGTTGTCATTGGCTTTCCTACTCCCATCCACTATACTCTGGGGTCGTCATTGGGCTTACATCCACTCTCTTCATGCGATGAGTCTAATTCCAAGCACTAGAAATCTCCTTAACCCTTTTCTTGTAGCTATCCCCTTTATACGAAAACTCACTTTGAGCTAATCCGTGTGTAGTCGGTACAAACTGTCGATCTGAATTGCCTTAATACTAGCAAAGGTGCATATCCAATGGCTCCCCAAATTCCAAGTAGAGGGACCCAATCAAAACTCCCACACCGATACGGAACTTCATCAGGAACCATCTAGAGAGCTCTCCATTTAACATCTTCTTCTCGGAGATTTCGTAGAAGCGCTATCCAATTTTCTTCAGATATGTCGTCTCTCCTAGGAGTAGCCACTATCTCTTTTAATGGAGAGTAATTTTCTGAGAAGACCCGATAAAAAATCTTGTCCGCTCTCCAGAAGTGGCTTTGAAACCAAGCTAACAACAATTGTGCGCATCCTATAAATCAGCCTTCCCTAGCTCTTCTACATGCACTCAATGATCGAAATGTTTCCGCCAAGATCACAGGAATAGGTTGACTTGTTTGTCAAGTCGATTAAAAAGATCTGAAACAACTTCATCTATGTATCTCAATGCCCTAGGGAATATCACTAATCCATATATACTCAAAGCAAATACATCGACTTTCTTTTTCATATCAGGATGCTCTAAAATCAAATCTTTCAAAGCTTTTCATGAGATGCACTTATACTCACCTTTTTGCTTAATTCTGGCTGTGACCCACTGTTTGCTTATCCCCGTAATATTCATTAGTTTCCTTATAAAGGTTGGAACGTTAGGAGCCCTCGAGTAAGCTTTATCAACTTGAATATTGAGACATCGCAATAGAGCTGTATAATCAACGTTAGGAGCCCTCGAGTAAGCTTTATCAACTTGAATATTGAGACATCGCAATAGAGCTGTATAATCAACGTTAGGAGCCCTCGAGTAAGCTTTATCAACTTGAATATTGGGACATCGCAATAGAGCTGTATACTCCTCCACCGTAGGTACCAAATCAACTCTTCCAAAAGTACAGCAACTATACGCAGAGTTCCAATATTGGGAGATAACTTGAAACAGATGTTCATCTACCTTAATATCCAACAGGTACGGCAAGTCCCCATAGCTACAGTAAAACAAATGCTTGGTCTCATCACTCCACTAACCCCATATCTCTCTTAATTCCTGAAGATTGTTCTGCATCACACTGATGCGAGTGTAGTCCCATAGCTCTGATTTGTACCCTTCGGCTATCTCCTTTTCCTAACTGTGTTTGCTCTGACCACCTACGGACGATTGCGTTGTCCTTCATTTTATCAAGGAATTCATTCTCCATAACCTGCTTTCTAATTTAGAAAATGACTGTGAATTGATACCTCTTTAAAATATGAAATGACATGCAACAAAATAAAACACAATCAATTAGTAACATGGAGTAAAATATAAAGCAAATAATCAAATGATATCTGAGTGATTGCTAAGGTTTGGTATGGCTCTATCTAGGGTAAGCTCTTAGGTTTTCTATATGTGGTTTAGCTCTAAAGTTGAGGTACCTGAACCAGTAGATTCCTCGATCCTCACCCATTATAGGCTCATATGGACCGAGTTCAGTTCAGGGGAATACATTTCCCTATGGCTGCACGGAGATGAAAATCTCACGAAGACATAGGTACGGATGTATCCCGAAAGCGATTCACTATCCTGCACGGAGGTGAAAACCTCACGAAGGAGTAGCTTCTCGCTCCCACTTAAGGGTGCGACCACAACGGTCATGCAATGCAATGCAGAGACATTTTATAAAAATAGAACCTTATGCAATAAAAAAGGATCATAATTTTTAAACTAGATTTTTAAATTCAGACACAAGGACATGAAATTGTCGATTTTACGGCTTGACTCTTTTATTGTTCGCCAGTGGAGTCGCCAAGCTGTTGAAACCATTTTTTTAAAAAGTTTGAAAAAAATGGGGAATCGACTTTAAAAACGAAAATGGAGTCGCCACCAATCCCTTTTTACTTAGATGTGATTGGATCACCTTTGTAAAACATTTTATTTTTAAAAATTTGATTTTGGTCCACAAAAAAAAATAACAAGAAAACGGGTTCGGGAGTCGGTTACGTATGAGGAAGGGTTAGCATCCTCATAGTGCCCAAAAATTAGTACCTAATCGATAAAATCATGTCCGAATGTTGGAAATTTGAAAAATTTAAAATATGATTCTTTTATTAGAAAGAAAACCAAGACTTACCTATTTTAAAGAAATAAAATGTTATATCCAGTAAGTTAGGATATAACATCTCATGACTTCGAAGTTAGGCTCGCCTTTATTTGTAGAAAATTCTTATCTCGAAACACAAAACATCATATCCAGTAAGTTAGGATACAACGTTTTGAATTTCCGAGAATAAGTTTTGATTTGGAAATTTACGAATTTCAAAAAAAAGGGATACATAATATTTTTAGTGCAACGATAAAAAAATCGAAACCCAGTGAGTTAGGGCACAATTTTTCTTGAAGTCCCAAATATTAGATATCACCTTATTTTTTTAAAACTATTTGAAATAAATGCGTCAATTTAAAAGGTGCTTTTATAGAAAAATGGTTTGAGTAAAACATTGCATGAATACATTACAATATATATATTTAAGAGCAATTCTACATGTCTGCAAATTATAATAAATAATAAAATAATATAACATGAATGAATATATAAAGAACTATGTTAAGCAAGAATAACGATTAAAAAGGACATAAATAAATAAACATAGAAAATAAATTAAAACTTTCACGTAATAACAAAATCAAATGAAAAAGGGAATATATATTTAAACATTGAAAAGATCAAAAAGGAATGTGACGATTTTTAAAATGATTTAATATATATATAAATGAAAAAAGGTACTTATAATAAACATATATAATTTAATAATTTAATACATATATAAATGATTACATATGCTAAAAATAATTAGTAAAATATATAATATTTTTATATAAAAACATATATATAATATACTAATCATAAAATTAAATATTAATATAAATAAAATATATTATATAATATAAATAAATTTTATATATAAAAAAATTAAAATTAATATATAATATAACATACTACTATACGATATAGAAATTTTAAAAAATGTATAATGTAGTAAATAATATACAAATTATAAAATAATATATAATATAAATAATATTAAACCAAATAAAATAAATAAGAATTAAATATGTAAGGTTATAAAAAAAATACATATATGAATTTTTATACTATTAACAGAATTAATACTGTAACATCCCAAAATTTGGAATTTTAGTTGTTGCATTATTGCCTGTGTTAAGTTAGATAAAATATCAATTGTGTAGGTTTAAGGGGTCCTGAGAAGGCTCTTGGCTTATTTGGTCCTAGTAAAAATTTTGGCATTTAGCACTTTAAGGAGATATAGTAAGTGGCCTCAAAGCTTATGGAAATAAATGAGTAAATTGCTAGTATAAATGAACAATTGGTAAGAAGGATATGGCGCCACATGAAGTACTTTGAGGGAAGAGGTTCAAATCCCTTGGTGTGCAAATTTTGACTATTATTTTTGTACTTTTCCCCTAAGTGTCGGCCAAGCTTGTAAAAAGGCAAGTTGGACTTTTTAATTTTGGCAATGTGGCTAAGGAAATAAGGAAAGGTGAAGGTAAGGTAAGGAATCAAAAGAAAAAGGGCAAGTAAGGGGAACATGTGGCCTTTTTCAAGGGAAGTGTTATGGAAAGTGTGGTTGGCCAATTTTTGACCATTATTGTCATGAATGTGGATGGTTTTGGGTGTAAAGAGAGGTAGCCGAATTTTTATTGGTCTTTTGGTATAGCTTTAGTGCTTGTTTTGGTCAAAAAATTCCTTTAGCATCAATTGTGTCATTTTCTCCAAATTGCTATTCTCATTGCCGAATCCTCAAACCATTAGTGAGCTTAGTTTTTCTTCTTTTCTTTCTTCTTTGCCGAAACCTCCTAGCACCTTTGTGCATTTTTTCTTCTCTTTTGTTTGGTCAAAACATTCACCTCTTGTTCATCTTCCTTTGATAGCCGAATCACCTAGCATCCATCCAACCTTCTATTCTTTTCTTTTAACCATTTCTTTAATCTTTCCTCTTCTCTAAAATCGACACCACCATAAGATCACATCTTCTTGTTTGATTATCCTCCATAGCCGAATATCAATATTCATTTTCCTCTATAACCGAACCTTCATCTCTTTTCTATCTTTTCTTCTCATCCGTATTAACACTCATTCTTGATCAATCGGTAAGTGTTCTTTGCAACATTTTTATATTTCTTTCTCTTAAGGCCGAATTTATGCTTTGGTTTGGGATGGTCATATTGACCGAGACCATCACCTTATTCTCTCTCAAACGAGATCATTTTCTTCTTCGTAGTGATATAGTGGAAGGCCGAAACTTTGATTCTTCCGAAGTTACCATACAATCGTTGGGAATCTGTCCTAAAAATCTTTAAGGTAAGGAGTTCTTCAAGGATTCTATAAAATCGTTCTTTATTCGTTAAGATGTTATTGGAATAGTGATGATTAACCGATTATAATTATAGGGATTAAATCGCTCGATCTATCCAACCGTTGATCATTCAGAATTAGTGGTAAGCCGATCTTTTACCCTTTGACAATCCATATTTTATCGTAATATCGATCTATATAAGATTTAATCGAATGGAGGCTTGTGCCGATTCGAAAGGAAAGTCGAGTGGAGATCTCAAAAGGCGCGGATTAGCGATCCCTACTCCTAAATTCAAGCGAAGAGTGGTATCGGTGGTTCGGGATTTTCCACCGGGTTGTGGACCGTCATCCGGGGAAAACCGACAAATCGTGGTCATTCACGATTCCAAGGGTAAGCACCGTAGATCGTTCATTTTAGAGTTGATTAGTAAATCATGTATGTCGACTAATCGAGTGTTACGATATCTTAGGTGTCGGCGATCAAGAAGGCTTAGTGCTTACCGTAATCAGGTGTGTAATCTCACACCATTTTTCGTGGGTTTAAGGTGGATATAGTATCGGAAACAAATCGCTATGATTAAAATCATAATAGGGCGTAAATAGGAAAAAATTGGCCTAATATATTATTTTGATAAAATTGACGAAATTGGTAGTATCATTGTGCAAATTGTGAAAATACCCCTAAAGGGCCGAAATATGAAATTGCCTTATGGGCCGAATGGACATATTGATAAATGGGCCAATCTGATATTATGGCTAGATGGGCCAATTTGATATTTTTGCTAAATGGGCCAATATGATATTATAACTAGATGGGCCAATTTGATATTTTTGCTAAATAGGCCGATCTGATATTTTGCTTAATGGGCCGTACTTTTGTAATGAATATCCAAATAAATTACCATTGTTATATTGTAAAAATCATGACTTGTTATGCATTATATACATGATTTTGCATGGGATGGGATAATATTGAAGAGAAGTTCTGGTGGCTCTGCCACATATTTTGGTGGCTCTACCACAAATCTGTATAGTGGCAATGCCACGTAAATTCTGTTATTCTGGTGGCTTGTCCACAATTAAATTTGTTATAAATGGCTTAATGCCTGCGATTGGTGTGTTGGCGTGGTGGGTTGACTTGATCCCCACAGGTGTGTTGGTTGGTATGGGTGGTGTGTAGCGGATGGATTACTAGGATTGGTTTGGGAATTGCATTACATACACATGATATAATTGATACATTATATTTATTGTAAATGGGCTTAGGCCTAAATTATTGCTAAATGGGATTCAGGCCCAGTGGACAACGGTAAAAGGGTTATACATTGAGTTCTAGTAACTCACCCCTTTTTTCCTTATCCCTTTTCAGGTAATGATTAGTGATGGAGACTTGGGCCATGGATGTCTCGGTGGAGGCCATACTACAAAAACGGTTTAATTTGGAATTTGGATTTCTTTTAGTACATTTAATTACTTTCCTATTTTGAGTTAAGGTTGTAATAAGGCCTCTGGATTAATTTTTGTTTTGTTTTATGTTTGACGAATTTATAATTTGCTCTAAGTACTTCAAATTGGGATTTTTCTAAAAAATTAAATAAACGTTTTCTAAAATGGATATACAAAAAAAAAGGTTTCATAATAAACTTTCATAAATATATTTTTAACTCGGAAATTTTCTCTTAAAATTTTCATCAACACTTTTCGAAAAATATTTTCAAATTCTTTTAAATCTTCTCGAACTATTAATGATATTTTCAAAGTTACGGTTTATAAGATCTTACATCTCAAATTTATCGATTTATCAATCAATCTTTTATTCAATAATACTTCATCAAAATTTTGGAATCTGTTTTACTTAAATTTAAAAGGACTTAAAGTATAATTATTTCCGGTGACATGTCAAATCTAGCCTTAACGCATAGGCCGAGTTTGGGGTGTTACAAATACATAAATAAGAAAAATAATAAAACATTTTAATATAATAAAATAATTAAATATAATATTAGAATAATTTAAAAATAAGATAAAATAAAAAAAATAAAGAAAAGAGGATTAAATAGCAAATAAAAATTCATATAAATGAACCAAATAAAAAATGCGCATCATACTGTAGGGGTTAAAATGGCAACTATGCCAAATTTTAAAAAACGACGACGTTTTGATCTTAGCCTTTAAGGAGCCCGAGGACTTAATTGAAACAGAAAGGAAATTTCAGGGCTTAATTATCAAAAATAAAAAATTCAAATTGAAATTAATTTAAAAAATTAAAATAGCGGAATGACCAAAATGGCAATTAGCCCTTTTAACAAAAACACGCGGATCCTCCTCGGGTTTTTGGGTCAACGCGCGGATCCTCAGCCCTGAATGACGTCATTTTGTGCTGATAAACCGTAAAAGTAACATATTTTAAGCCCACATTTAGCATGCTTTTGGATGATTTAAGCCTTGAATTGTGTAATTTGGTGCCCTTAATCCTTTGTTTTCATGTTTTATACCCAGGAAGGCACCAGAGGATGAAAAGAACGAGAAACGGGCCCAAAACGGAGTAAATGGGCCATATCAAAAAATCCACACGGCCTGGGCCCAAGAGCACACGGCCGTGCCTCATTCAATAGCCTCGAACACGGACTGGCCACGACTTACACGGGCGTGTGCCATGGGTGTGACCCTGCCGTGAATAAGAGAAATTTCACTCGGATTAGGATACTTAGGGGCGAAGAAACACATTCAGAAGCCTATATAAACACCCTAAGTATAACCTAAGACGGGGGGGACCCAAGGCTTTAGTCAGGGGGCGTCCAGGTAGGCCAAAGAGGGTAGATTTGTGGGGATTTACTCGAAGATAACCAGTTGATTCATCTCAAGAAGCCGGAGTCATATTCAAGACGGAGGATCTCTCATTCAATTCCTTCAGGGGGTTTTAGGGATTTCTTATGTTTTGTTTTATCTTTTCTTCTGAGATATTTTCTTTTATTATTATGAACTAAACCCTCAGATACCTGAGGGGGATGAAACCTAAGATGAATCTTGTTATCGTTTGCTGAACTATATGATAAATATTTGACTTGTTCTTAATTATATGTTCTTAATTCTTGTGTTGATATTTCTGGGATATTAATTCAAGTATGATGTGCTTAAATGGAGGAGCAAAAGTCCCTGCCTAAGAATAGATCTAGCATAATTAAGCGGAGTTGATCGCAAGCCTAGAAATAGGGTGACGAGATTTTGCCGGATTAGGGTGAAACCTAATATGGGAGTCCATAGATCGAGTTAATGCAATTCTAGGGGTTTTAATTAGAAAGAGATTTCAATTAATCAACCTAGGGTTAGACGTTAGTCGCCTCGAGAGGGGGATTAATATAACTTAGGGAATCTTACGGATCAAGTCAAATGAATAAATTGTCTGGTTCAGAGTTAGATAACAAGTGAAGTCTAGGTGGATTCTTCCTTGGGTATTGTCTTAATCAATTGGTTTTTCCCAAATTATTCTTCCCAAATTCATTCTTCTTTGTCTTTGCATCTTTAGTTTAGTTGTTAGTTAATTTTAGATTAGATAAAAATTCATTCAATTCTTAGGCTAAATAATAAAAAGAAAGTTAGTATTAGTACTTTTGGTTCCTTTGGGTTCGACAATCCCGGTCTTGCCTTAACTATACTATTGTTCGATAGGTGCGTTTGCCTCAAATCGTTGTCATAGTTAATTTCCAGGTTCGATCATTCTTTATATAAATTTTAAGACTATGACATTGCATAAATCAACGTTCAAGTTTTTGGCGCCGTTGCCGGGGAACTAAAATATTAAGAAAGCTCAATTTTTATTGCTTTAGCCATTTTTATTTTTTGCAATTTATTTTTATTTTTTTTACTTTACTAAATTTTCTTTTGTTTCTTTCAGGTACCTCTAGTTTATGACTAGAAGGAACCCGATAGGACCCCTACTTTACGACAATGATATTGAAGGTACCGTTCGCAGAAATCGCAGAGAAATAAGGAGAAGCTTAAACTACATAGAAGAAGAGCAAGAAGCCGAAATAAATACTACAGAAGGGATGGCTGAAAATCATCCGCCACCTCTAGAGATAGCCGAAAATCATGCTCCTCGAACTATGTATGATTATGCTAAACCTAGTTTAACAGGAACTGAGTCAAGTATTGTAAGACCTACTATTGCTGCAAATAATTTTGAACTGAAACCTAACACTATACAGATGATACAACAGTTTGTTCAGTTTGATGGTTTGTAGGATGAGGATCCTAATACACACTTAGCGAATTTTCTAGAATTCTGTGATACCTTCAAAATAAATGGCGTTTTTGATGATGCCATCCGTCTTCGGTTATTTCCCTTTCCTTTGAGGAATAAAGCCAAATAGTGGTTGCATTCTCTTCCACGAGGCTCAATCATTACGTGGGATCAAATGATCGAAAAATTTTTATTAAAATATTTTCCGCCGGCCAAAACGGCCAAGTTGAGGAATGATATCTCTTCTTTTGTGCAGATGGATTTAGAGACACTTTATGATGCATGGGAGAGATACAAAGACTTGTTGAGGAGGTGCCCACACCATGGATTACCTTTGTGGCTACAAGTCCAAACTTTTTACAATGGCGTGAACCCTTCAACAAGGCAACTAATCGATTCAGCCGCCGGCGGAACCATGAACAACAAAACTCTTGAAGCGGCCTACGAGTTTATAGAGGATATGTCATTGAATAACTATCAGTGGCAAGTTACAAGGACAAGGCCAGCCAAAGCAGCTGGAGTTTTCAACCTCGATGCAGTAACCGTGCTATCAAATCAGGTAGAGATGCTACATAAAAAATTTGATGGTTTATATGGTTCTTTGCAGGCACATCTAGTTATGCAGTGCGATGCAAGTGGAGGAGTGGCGAATCCTGAGTACCCACCCTACGGACAGGGCATGGAGAGCGAACAAATGAACTATATGGGTAACAATTTCCGTTCTAACAATAACCCTTATAGTAATACTTATAATCCAGGTTGGAAGAAACACCCCAATTTCTCATAGGGTGGTCAAGGAAATCAAAGGCAACAATCATCCCAAAACTTCCAACAACAGCCCTACCCACAGGAAAAGAAGCCGAACCTTGAAGAGATGCTGAAAAAATTCATAGCAGCCTCCGAAACACGTTTCCAAAATATAGAAACACGTTTCCAAAATATAGAAACGAAACTTGAGGCATCGACACAGGAGCTCAAGGATCAAATCGGGTAACTTACTAAGTTAGTTTCTGAAATACGAACAGAAAGCTTACCTAGGGAAAAAGAGCAGGTAAAGGTAATGACGCTAAGAAGTGGAAGGGAGTTAGTCGAAATGAAGAAAGAGATACCACATGAAACCGATAAGGCAAAGGTAACCCCGACCCGTGAGGAAACTAAACCAACGATCCCATATTCAGCAAAGTTGAAGAAAGACCTCTTAGATGCACAATATGGTAAATTTCTTAAACTTTTCAAACAGTTACATATTAACTTACCTTTTGTTGAAGCTATTTCGCAGATGCCGACATATGCAAAATTTTTAAAGGAGCTTCTAACAAATAAGAGGAAGTTCGAGGAAATTTCAAAAGTGGAACTTAATGAAGAATGCTCAGCTATCATCCAAAACAAGCTACCAACCAAATTGAAAGATCCAGGAAGTTTTACTATTCCTTGTTTAATTGGTAGTTTGAACATAGAGAAAGCATTTGCTGATTTAGGTGCTAGTATTAATTTAATGCCTTAAAGAATGTTTAAGCAGCTTGGTCTCGGGGAACCAAAACCCACTAGGATGAGTATTCAGTTAGCTGACAGATCTGTTAAATATCCTAGGGAAATTATCGAAGATGTTCTGGTAAAAGTAGATAAATTTATATTCCCTGTTGATTTTGTTGTGCTTGACATGAATGATGACGAAGAGGTACCTTTAATTTTGGGACGACCCTTTCTAGCTACTGCTAGGAATGTCATTGAAACACTCCTATTATTAATAAATTGTTTCGAAAATGTCTATATAACAAATGTAGACAAATTTTACCTTCAGAAATATTTTCGAAAATAAACAGAGCCATTTGCAAACAGCAAGCTCTATTTTTAGAAACATTTTCGAAATATTTTTCACAAGCATTTGTTTTTACAAATGACATGGGAGAAAAAACTCCTGTTATAAAATTTCGATTAAATCATGAGCCGTTCGATATAACCAGTATTGAATGGGGATTTGTTAAAGAAATAACAGTCCAAAATCTCTCTTTTGATTTATTAAAAGATTTTCCTGCGATAGTCAAATCCCGGCTATCAAATTTTGTAAACATAGATGATTTTGTCTATTATTTTCACATTGAGATAAACAGTCTCATTGGTTTCGCTGAAGAAGAAAAATTTCATCAGCCTTATCAAATCTGGAACATAAACACTCTGTTCTCGGGAAAAGCCCTAGCAGCAGTTAGAGAAGATCCAGAGCATTTGTCAAAAATCATTGATGAGTGCTATAACAATTTCAACAAGTATCAAGTCCAAGCCGGAATTGATCTTATGAGCATGGCTCGACACCTTCTCCATCAAGATACTGTCAAGTATTGGACCGATGGAAGAAGAATCTTAGCTTACAACACTGGAAACCACCAGGATGAAAGCAATGAAGAAGCCATTTCGTTATTAACACAAATAGCGGATATGGAAATCGGAGACTATCCGTTAGCAGCGGAGATCCGAGAAACATGGGAACAATGGAACACACCAGTCCCGTCACCGGAATCATTACACCTTGACGAGATCAAGGAAATGAACCTGAGAAACATCCAAGAAGGATGAAGACAAAATTGGAAGATGACAACCAGTCAGCATCCAAGTGACGCAGACAATGATGTAATCAACAATCAATGTCATGACGTAAGCAATGATGCAAGCAGCAGACATTGCCAGAAAAGGAAGCTACGTGGAAACACCATAATGGCATCCATCCAGAAAAGGAAGCTACTTGGAAAACATCCAAAAGCATCCTTATCAATACACTGTTCATGGAAGCTACGTGGAAAAAGCCAACATAGCATCCGTCCAAAAAAGGAAGCCACCTGGAAGCAACCAAGATGGCATCCACCAATTAAAGGAAGCTACTTGGAAGCCACCAAGAAGCGGACAATTAATGTGTCCTTATCAGGATACTATTCGGATTCCAATTGTAATTAAATTAGAGTTTAATTTTTATTCTTATCCGAACAATTATTTCGGACTTCAATTGTAATTTGATTTTAGCCTAGGAATTTTAGTTATAAATAGGCATTCTTGTAAGCCTGAGTGGCATCATCTTTTACCATAATATAATTTGAAAGATCATCTTTTACCGAAATCATATTCTCTGTTTTTCTTTTGTAAATTATCTATCTTCTACTACCCAGCAATACTAAGTAGATATTAGAAACCCTTCCGCTTGCACATACTCTCCCTCCTCCCTCCTCGCCGTAACTGGTATCAGATATCCTTTCCTAGGAGCCCCGGAGTAACGATTTCTGGAGTTCTAATATCTTGGTATCATTGTAAGTTTCTATCTTTCTGTTTCAACTCTGTTTGTTTCGCTGTTATTGTCTCAAAACCCATATATCTGTCGTTAGTCTTCGTAGCCGTTGAGTCCGAGTGGGACGTTGTTGGCGTTGAGAGGACGTTAAGACACAGACGGTTTTAGGTACCAGGGATAATAATAATGGAACAAATAGATTGTTTATATAAAGATAAAACTTGTAATCATACTATGCATATAGACTCTAAGAATGAAAATTCTGTTTCGGTTCTTAGTATGGGTATCAATAGTTTAATAGATTTAACTAATACATATTTTGGTAAATTATATACTAAAATTAGTAAAGTAGAAGAAAAAATAGATAATATGGGAGAAGTAACTGATTTAGATTTGAATAGCAAATCTAAGGAGTTATTATCCGATGTAAATAATAAATTAGATCAGGTTATAAATATTAGTAATAATAAAGAATCTGATTTCGGTCCTTTATATTATGGTAATAGTAATTATATATTAGCTTTATCTGAGGAAGATTCGTCAGATGAATCCTCATCTACTAATTATATAAAAAATGAAAAAACAAAAGAAAAAATTGAAAAAACAGAAAAATCACAAAAATATGATTTTAATACTTATAAAAATCTGATAGAACATTGGAAAAGCCAATTTTCTAAAACAGATGATAGCTATGAAAAAGTAGAGTATTTAAAATTAATAGAAGATCTTTATGAAGAACATAAAGAACTTTTTGATAAGTTTTTTCTAATTCTATTTTCTTGGGACTTAATATTATTCCGTGTTTTATAAACTCCCTAGCTATAATATTTAGATGTTTTCTATGTTTTTCCAGTGTTTCTGAAAAAATTAGAATATCATCTATATACACCACACAAAATTTTTTATATTTTTTAAAAATAGAGTCCATCCATCTCTGGAAGACTTGTGGTGCATTACATAATCCAAAGGGCATTACTTTCCAATGATAATGTCCATTTGGTGCACTAAAGGCTGTCAAAGGTTTGGATTCTTCTGTAAGCATGATTTGCCAAAATCCTGATTTACAATCAAATTTACTAAAATATTTAGCCTGTTTAGCTTGATTAATTAATACATCTTTTCGTGGAATGAAGTATCCATCAAAAATAGTATTTTGATTTAGTCTTTTATAATTAATGACCATTCTAGCTTTTCCTCTTTTGATTTCGGCATGGTTTCTTACCATGAAAGCAGGACTAGAATGTGGACTAGTAGTTTCTTCTATTAGTCCTTTTTCAAGTAATTTTTTTACTTGTATATCAAATTCGTCTATATCTTGTTTAGTATAGACCATTGGTTTTACTCTAATAATTTTATTGGGGTTTTCCAATTTTATAGAGCAATACCTAGGACTATTTTTCCATAATTTTAGTGGTTCTTCACTAAAATTATTTTCTAAGATTTTAAACAACCAATGATTTGTTTCAAGTTGTTTAATATGTTCTTTAGGAGGGGTAAAGTTTTTATCACAAATATATTTGTGATTTTCTACTAGAGGTATTTCTACTGAGGTATTTTCATTAGTTAATACCACCAAGTTTTTATCAATAGAAAAGGGTAAATGTTGAAAAATAAAATTATTTCCTAATAATATATCTCCATGCATTTCATGAAAACATAATATTTTAGGAATTACAAATCTAACATTGTTTATGTAGATTGGTATATTTTTAGCTTTAAATAAAATTAAAGTTTCTATACCATTAACACCCACAGCTCTAATGGGATTTTTCATAAGTTCCCATTTTTCTGAAGGTATAGCATTTTCTCTACAGCTACTAGTTGTAGCTCCAGTATCAAGTAAAGCATTTAAAGAATACGTTTTATATTCTCTAAATTGGAATGTAATTTCTATATAAGTGTAATATTTTCTTGGTTGAAAATTTGAAAAAGTAATAATATCTTTCTTACCAAATTTCATTTGCTGAATTATTGGTTTTTCCAATTTTTTAGCCAAATGAACTGGTTTTAATTCCATTAGGAATTTGTTTTCCCAATGTTTCTTTGGTTTAATATTTCCATACGGGTTTTTCTTATCAATTTCCCATGGTTTCGGGGCTTGATAATCATACGGATCCGGGGGTTCCGTTTCCATAGGATCTGGAATTTCTATATTTTCTTCTGTTGAAGTTTCTTCTTCATCAGAATTTTGTTTATTTAAAACTATATCCATATTATTAGAATTACTACTTTCTGTAGTTTCTAAAATATAACTATCATTTTCATTATTATTATTAATAATGTCATTATTACTATTATTATTATCAAGAAGATTGTTTATCTCCTTAATATCCATATATTCAATTAGGACATCGTCCCAATCTCTGTATAAAATAGATTTTAATAATAATTCTTCAGATTTTTCTTGAGTTGTTTTTTCAACTAAGAACTCTGAGAATTGGGTAAGAGCTTTTCTGAAACTAGCCCTTTGTTCCAAAATATGGTTTTTCCATATTCTGTCAATGAAATGGTAGTAGTCTGGGGGTAAGCCTGGATTATAAAAATCCTTTAGATTCGAGAATTCAGAGTTTTGTTGTTTTTTCAACAAAGCATCTGCATATTTGAGAATTTCGGAATCGGTGTAAGGCTTTTGAGAGAATTGAGAATAACAATCTACCGGTGTTGGTGATTGCGATGCAATTGGTTGGTTTACCAATTGATATGGTAAATAATATCCCTGGTTAGGATAAAATTGTACCTGTGTTGGTGCAGCCATAAATTCTTGTTTAGAACTTATATTTGCAGGTGCAGAAATAAATTCTTGTTTAGAATTTATTTGTGTAGAAATAAATCCTTGTTTAGGACTTACTTGTGCAGGCTGAAATCCTTGTTTAGGACTTTTTTGAGCAGGAATGATTCCTTGGTTTGGACTCATTTGTTTTGCGAAAATAAATCCTTGGTTAGGATTTTTTCCTTTATTGGGTTTTTTATGGACAGTTCTCCATCCATCATTTTCTATTAGAGGTTGTTTACCTCTATCCATTAGGCCTGCTAAGATAATCTGCAATCATATTGTTAGTACCCTTCATATAGATAACATCAAAATTAAATTGGCACAATTCATTATACCATCTAATTCTTCGAGGAACAGTTTCTAAACTTTTATTAGTTAGAAATTGTTTTACTGCCTGATTATCAGTTTTTATTATAAAATGTTCAGGTGCTAAATATATAAGGAATTTTTTATTCCTTTTTTATTGCTAATAACTCTTTTTCATAAATAGCATAATTTATTTCATTGGATTTGAATTTTCCTGAACTATAACCGCAAATTAATTCTTCATTACCAATTGTTTTGGCTTTTAGAACACATCCCCAATTTTTTTCGGAGGCGTCTGTTTCTAGAATTAATTTATCACCTTGTTTAGGTAAATAAACCTTAGGAATATAATTTATTTCAGATTTTATTTTTTTTATAATATCTGAATCTTTTTAGACCAATCAAAAGGTTTGTCCTTTTTTAATTTTTCATATAATTCATCTAGTTTTTTAGATAAATTAGGAAAGAAATTTCTACCATAATTAACGATTCCTAAAAATTGTTGTAGATGTTTTTTATCAACAATATTTTCAGGAAATTCTTTTATTTTAACAATAATATGGTCTTGGAGTTTAAGACCATTGGATGATAATATTAGTCCTAGATAAACAATCTTCTTGCTACTTTGTTGATGCTACTGATCACATTATTCAAGAGTCTTTGTAGGAAATCATGCACAATGACACGATGGAACTATGTCTTACACAAGGTGAGGGAATAGATGACGATACCGATAAAGTGAATCCCAATACACCATCCTCTAGACAGACAAAAATAGAGGGTATTGAATTCAATGACGAACTAACCCAAAAACCCTCTATTGATGAGCTGCCCAAATTAGAACTAAAACAATTGCCAAAAAACTTAGAATATGCATTCCTCAGAGATAATTCTACGCTACCAGTAATCATCTCTTCAGAACTAGGAACCAAAGAGAAAGAAGATTTGCTAAAGGTATTAAGGAAACATAAAAGAGCCATAGCGTGGAAAATGTCTGACATTAAAGGGATAAGCCCATCATTTTGCACCCATAAAATTTTAATGGAAGATGAGTATAAACCATGTGTGCAACCTCAGAGACGTTTGAACCCCAATATGAAAGAAGTTGTCAAAGCTGAGGTAATTAAACTTCTAGATGTAGGAATAATTTATCCTATTTCTGACAGTACTTGGGTAAGTCCTGTGCAGGTAGTTCCAAAGAAAGGAGGCATGACTGTTGTAGCCAATGAAAAGAATGAATTGATTCCTACAAGAACAGTCACAGGTTGGAGAGTCTGTATTGACTATAGGAAGCTGAATGACGCCACCAGGAAAGATCACTTCCCTTTGCCCTTTATTGATCAGATGTTAGAAAGATTTTCTGGGCATATGTATTACTGCTTCTTGGACAGACTCTCCGGCTACTTCCAAATCCCAATAGCTCTTGAGGATCAAGAAAAGACAACATTTACATGTCCATACGGTACGTTTGCTTATCATAGAATGCCTTTTGGATTATGTAATGCTCCGCTACTTTTCAGCGATGCATGCTGGCTATCGTTGACGAACTTGTGGAAGACATTATGGAGGTATTTATGGACGACTTCTTGGTATTAGGTAATTCTTTCCATATTTTTTAGAATGAGTTCTAATGAGATGTGAGGAAACGAATCTTGTTTTAAATTGGGAAAAATGTCACTTTATGGTTAGAGAGGGGATCGTGTTAGGACATAAGATTTCTAGTAAAGGGATTGAGGTAGATAAAGCAAAGATTGAAACCATAGAAAAATTACCTCCTCCTAGTTCAGTTAAGGCTGTTAGAAGTTTTTTAGGACATGCTGGATTTTATAGAAGATTCATTAAAGATTTCTCTAAAATAGCTAAGCCTTTAACAAAATTACTAGAAAAAGATGTTCCTTTCAATTTTGATCAGGAGTGTTTAGATGCATTTAATATCCTCAAAGATAAACTAATAAATTTTCTCCGATTGTAATTGCACCTAATTGGAATTTACCCTTTGAACTAATGTGTGATGCGAGTGATTTTGCAGTAGGTGAAGTTTTGGGACAGCGAAGAGACAAGCATTTTCAGCCAATTTATTATGCTAGTAGAACATTGACGCCCGCACAAGAAAACTACACCACCACTGTAATAGTCTGGTTTATACCCTAGTCAAAATAGTGATTTTGGGACCACAAATCTGAGTCTGAATAATATTTTAATATTATTTTCTGTGTCATTGATGAGTGTTTAAGCATGTGTTAAATTTTTGTAAGCTAAATTGTCCGTTTGTGTGTTTAATTTGACAAAAAGATTGAATTGCATTAAAGGTGAAAGTTGCTTGCTATTTGTTGAAGTATCAATGTGTTGTGGCTTTGTAAAAGTGGAGGCTTTATATGGCAAATTAGCCATTTTTATAGATAGTGGATGGCTATGGTCCATAATAACCTTAGAAATTATGTTTTGTGATTTTATATTATAAGGTTAAAATTGGAAATTGTTTATTAATGAATTACAATATGATTAAAACATGAAAATGGACATCATTTCATGGGGTTCATCCATCGAAAATCAAAAGAAAAGAAAGGTTTAAAAGCTCTCATACATTCGGCACATACAAGCTTAAATTCAAGGTTAGTTTTTGATCCGTTTTTGATAATTTCTACGTTTTTGTAATCGTTGCTTTGAGAGCTACAAAATCCATGAATTAATTTTGTGAATTGATGATGTTTGTGTGATATGCCATTGATGATTTGTTGAGCTTTATGATAATTTATGTTGTTAAATGAAAGATTTGAGCTAGATGAATATACTTTGTTCTTGAATTTTTGATGAATTTAGCTAATTAGGGCTAATTTAAGAAAATATTATTTTTAGAGGACTAAATTGTGAATTTGATGAAAAGTATGGACTTATATAGCCCCTAGGGAGATTCGGCTATGCATGTGTGTAAACAAATTTTGTGTATTTGGTGTTTTGAGAAAAATGGACTAAATTGATAAATTGTGCAAATGTGAGGGTTAAATTGTAAATAGCCCTAAATATATGTGTATGGATTGAATTGAATGAATTAGTGAATAAAAGAGTTAATTCTGAATATGTTTAGATCAAGAACCGAGGAAAACAGACTTAGATCGCGGGAAAACGAAAGTAACCGAGTAGCCATTTCCATTCCGATAGATCGAATCCGAGGTAAGTCACTATACAAAGGAATGTACTTGTATGAATTTGTAAATTCTCATATGACTAATAATGATAATGAATGTTTATGAGATGTTGTGCATATGAATTATGAGATAAGGTCGATATAGCGACAATGTCCAAGATGTAACACCCCAAACCTGGCCTATGCGGTATGACCGGATCTGGTATGTCACATGAAGAAAACGTGTAAAGAACTTGTGATTCTTACTAAAGTTGTCGTTATTTGTTTATAGTTAAGAAAACAAGTTTGATTATAAATATTCGATAAAAATACTACTAATCTTGATTCATGCCATATTACAGTTATTAGATCTATAAGCAACAACGATCTATTTTCCAATATGATAGTAAATCACGAATCTACGGGATTTCGGTGTGAGATTACACACCTGATTACGGTAAGGACTAAACTTTCTTGATCGTCGGCACCTATGTCACCATAACACTCGATTAACTAACAAAAGATAGTGTCTTAATCCAAATCTAAATCAATCGATCTATAGTAATGCTTACCCTTAGTATCGTGAATGACCACGATTTGCCTACTCTCACAAGAAGATGGTCCACAACCTGGTGGAAAATCCCAAACTGCTGATACCGCCCTACGTTTGAACATGGGAATAGAGATTGCAAGTCCACTCCCTTTTTGCCCTCCTATCGATTTTCCTTTAATAACTCTACCACTTGCTTCCATTGAAAGAGTCTCGATCAGAAAAATACTACGATGAAAGAAAGTAGTTATCTAAGGAGAGGGTTTCGGCTTATCACTACTTTCGAAGGATTAACGAATAGAGAATATCGAGTGATTTAGTCTCTATAATAATTGAGTAGTCAAAACTTCGATCCGATTTGTAAAATAACCGAGTAGATATCGAATGAACTAAGAAGAAAACTCCTTACCTTATCAATGATGAACCCGACTCCCACCGATTCGACTTAAGGCTAAAGATGAGTCAGCAAGGATATGATATTCGGCCAACCTATTAAAGCACTACAAAAAAGAGATGATCACAATATGAGGGAGTAGAAGGAAATGGTGTTTCGATTTAGAAACCATCCAAGGATAAGGGCTACATATTCGGCCATGGAGAAAAGAAAAAAAATGAAAAGAAGAGAAAGAAACCACTTACCCGATTCGGTCAAGGAAGAGAGTGCCCAACACACAAAAGAAAATGGAGAAGAGATAAAGTGATATAAGGTTAGGATATTGGAGAGAAACGAACAAAGATGATTCGACCACCAAGTAATATTGATTAAGGAAAAAGAGAGAAAGGTTGAAGAATGATGAGGAAAGAAAAGAAGAGATGGATAAGAGAAGTGTCAAAGAATTTCGGCTAGCACTATGAAGGAGATGAACCAAAAAGAAGGACTTGTGTTTCGGCAATCAAAGGGAAAAGAGGTACCAAATGGTGAAAAGAAAAGACCTTCAAATGAGACCAAAACTCTTCAAAAAGTCTAACAAAAATTCGGCACAAAAGGGAAGATATTGGAAAAAATGCACCAAAATGTTAACAAGAGGAAAGAAAAACTCTTCATGCACCAAAGCTTGCAAAACTATTTTGGCTCATTCCCCCTTACCAAAACCGTATGCCTCTAACACCATAAAGGTAATGGTTGACCAAAAATTCTTTCCCCAAACACCTTCCAAAAATTCGGCCAACATATCCCCCATTATCTCTTTCCTTTACTTCTTTCATTCTTTTTCCCTTGATCTCCTCCTTACTCTTCTTCTTAGTGTTCTTTCCATCAATAAAAAGTCTTCCTTACCTTCTTTAGAGCCATGGCCGACACTTACCATCTATCACTTGATTGGTACCAAAAATTAAATCCCAAAAGTTGCAATAGGTGGGATTCGAACTCCACCCCTTAAGCCCCTTCATGTAACACCACACCACTCTGCTACTAGCTCCACTTGTGCTAGCAAAATACACACTTATTCTTTTAAGTCTTGACACCACTTACCTTATCCCCTTTAAGTGCTTAAACACAAAAATTTTGCTAAGGCCCAACTCAACCCCAAGCCTTCTTAGGACCCCTAAACATACACAATTAACACTCTTAACTAGCCTATCGCATGGTATAATGTAAACATAAAATCCCGAATTTCAGGATGTTACATGAGAAGTCCCGTTCCAACCTAGGAATAGATAGGATTAGCTATATCATGACATAGGTATCTGTTCTGTTTTATCATGTAAGACCACGTCTGGGATGTTGGCGTTGATTTGAGATTTCGTGTAAGATCACGTCTGGGACGTTGGCATCAATATAAGCTTTACGTGTAAGACCATGTCTGGGACATCGACATCGTATTGATTCATGTAAGACCCTGTCTGGGATAGTGGCATCAATGTCTGAGTGCATGTAAGACCTCATCTGTGACGTTGGCATTGTACGACCATTTCGAGCTTTCTGAGTATCCTACTAGATTCTTAATGGTTCAACGGGCAAGTCTGTGATACAAATTGCAAATCTGAGCTATGATAAATTAAGTGAATGAATATCTGTTTCAAGTACGTTGATTATACACTAATTGTGTATACAAGGTAAGTATCTATGTGATCTTACTATGATGTTATGTATATGGAATTGATAATACGATATGTAAAGTTTTGATTAGATGAACTATGTGCATATATGGTATATGAATTGGAAGTATGGTAAGTTATGGCTAAGCCAATGAGCTTAAGAATGAATGAGGTGATTTTGTCATGAGAATCATATGGATCATCTTAATAATTTGGTTATGTGCATTTCATGCTAAGTTTATTTGTATATTGACTTACTAAGCTTTTGGAAAGCTTACTCTGTGTGTGTGTTTTCTCTGTTTTATAGATCGCCTATGCTACTGAAGGCTCCGGATCGTCAAGGATAGTCATCACACTACTAAACTCTTTTTGGTACATTTTAGAAATGTGAATAGTCAAATATGGCATGTATAGACTAGATATTTGGATGGTTATGAGATGTGAACTTAGCAATGAGAATTGGCTAGTTATAAGATGATATTTTGCCATTATGAATATGTTATGTGGTATATGTTTTGGTTTGATTAGATGATATTAAAAGTGCTAAAACTTTGAGTAAGTATTTGGAAGAATTACGCTTGTATTATCTAAGTTTTAGTCTTGTGATTTGGCATAGTTGAAATTGATATTCGTATGTATTGATAGAATGGTTGTTTTGGTATGTTATTGGTTGTGAAATATGCATGAAAAGTGTTGGTAAATGTTGTATGTAGGTATGACCCAAGTGGGTGGCATTTTGGCCATGAAAATGGCCTATAATGTCACACGGTTGTGGCACACGGGCGTGCCTTGTGACCGTGGGGGCCAAGTCAGTATAGTCCACGGCCAGGGCACATGGGCGTGCTTGGAGGCCGTGGAAGTATAGTCAGAATAGACCACGGGGAGGACACACGGGTGTGTCTAATAGCCGTGGGAGGCACACGGCCTGCCCACACGGGTGTGTAACCCTTGAAACCTAGAAAGGTTTTAATTTTCCCTGGAATTTTATATGTGTTTTGATTTAGTCTCGACTCGGTTTATAAGCATATTTAAGGTCTCGTAGACCGTATTAAGGGACATTATGTTCGAGAATGATGAATGAATGTATAAATTTTTGTAAATGCTTTCCAATCTATCTAGTAACGCTCCTAACCCTAATCTGGTGACAGACACGGGATAGGGGTGTTACAACCACAGAGAAACAATTGCTAGATGTAGTTTTTGCATTTGACAAATTTAGACAGTATTTGATATTATCTAAAGTTTTCGTTTACACTGACCATTCAGCTCATCGTTATCTCTTAACTAAATCTGATGCAAAACCTCGACTCATACGATGGATTTTACTCTTACAGAAATTTGATTTAGAAATACAAGATAAGAAGGGAGCTGGAAATCTTGTAGCAGATCACCTCTCCAGGCTTGAGAACCCACATATCGAAGAGCTCGACGAGACTGAGATAAACGACTCGTTCATCGAGGAAAAACTCTTTTCTATAACCAACTCCGAGGTACCGTGGTTTGCAGACATTGCGAATTTTTTAGCTGCTAACATCTTACAAAAAAGGTTAACACATCATCAAAAGAAGCAATTCTTTACTGATGCGAAAAGCTATTTTTGGGAGGATCCCTTTCTTTTCCGCATATGTTGAGATCAAGTAATTCAGAGATGCGTTACAAAGGCGGAAGCAAGTAAAATCCTAGAACATTGCCATTCAGGACCTTCAGGAGGACATTACAGTAGGATTAAGATAGCACACAAAACGCCCGAATCAAGATTTTATTGGCCAACTCTGTTTAAAGATGCCAACAGGTATGCCGCTTCGTGTGATAAATGCCAAAGAAGAGGTAATATTTCTAAACGCGATGAAATGCCTCAAACATATATGTTATCATGTGAAATATTTGACGTATGGGGTATTGACTTTATGGGTCCATTTCCTAGGTCATTCGGAAATAAATACATCTTAGTAGCAGTAGATTACATGTCAAAATGGGTGGAAGCCCAACCTTTACCTATTAATGATGCTAGAACTTCAGTAAGGTTTCTTAAGAAACTCTTCTCTCATTTTAGAACACCCAGAGCGATCATTAGTGATAGGGGTACTCACTTTTGTAATACTTAATTTCATAAAGTCTGAAAAAAAATATGGAGTACACCACAGAACAGCTACCACTTATCATCCTCAAACCAGTGGGAAAGTGGAAGTGGCAAATCGAGAACTTAAGCGGATCCTAGAGAAAATAGTTGAATCAAATAGGAAAGATTGGGCAGTAAAAGTAGATGATGCTTTATGGGCCTATAGAACAACATTCAAAACCCCTTTAGGAACATCTCCATACAAACTTGTCTACGGAAAAAGTTGTCATCTACCATTTCAGTTAGAGCACAAAGCTTACTGGGCTATAAAATTCTTGAATTACGATCTTAAAATCGCAGGTGAGAAGAGGATGATGCAGTTGAACGAATTAGATGAATGGTGAGCTGAGGCCTACGAGAACTCACGACCATATAAGGAGGCAACAAAACGATGCCATGATGCTCGTTTAAAACATCAAAGTAATTCGAAGTAGGAGACTATGTCTTGCTGTATAATTCGAGGCTCAAACTATTTCCTGGAAAGCTGAAATCAAGATGGTCAGGCCCATTTGTGATCAAAAATACTTTTCCTTGCGGCACAGTCGAGGTAACCCATCCAACTCAGGGAACATTCAAGGTAAATGGCCATCGACTGAAACTTTATAATGGTGAAGATTTCAAGGAATTGAGAGAGGAGCTTCAGCTCCGTGAACCTTCATTTAGAAATGAAAATAGGGTGAGTCTAGCTTAAGACTTTAAACGAGCGCTTCTCTGGAGGCAACCCGAGCACTGACTTCACTAACATTATATTTGTGATTTTTAGCATCTAACCCCAAAACTAACCAATTCAGTAAAGCGCAGGTTTCCCTACCACACGGCCTTGCACAAGAGCATTCCCGTGGCCGTGTGGACACCATGAAATGAAAAACGAGCATGCCGATAGACATGCGAGATGAAGAAGAAAAATTTTCTTCTCAACACGGGCTGCTACAATAAGAACACGGCCGTGCGAAGCAACCATGGTCTATTCTGAGTAAACTAGCAAGGGTATGAGCCAGGCCCGTGCCTACCAACCATGTGAGACATTGACTACATGAACACAGGCGTGGCAATCTTAACACGGGAATGGGAGAAGCGAACATAAAAGTACACGGCCTAGGAGCACGGGCGTGGGCAACACCTTAAACACGCCCAAATTTAAAAATCACGAAAAACACAGGCTAAATAAAAGAAACACGGGCGTGGCACCTACCCGTGCCCCCTCCCTATTTAAAGAACATCACCACCTTTTTCCCCAAAAAAAAAATTTTCTCCCTAAAATCCCAACCTTAGCCGTTTCCCTCAAAATTTCTTTTACCCACTCCGGCCACCATCAAATACCCCCACCATTGCCTTCCCCCATCCTTTATCTTCCACTTTCTTTCACATTCACACTAAAAAGAAAAAAAACCAGTACACGCCCGTGCCTAAGGAGTACACGCCCGCCCCAAAGGTGTTCCACCGCCGTGCTTCCCAACTATCTGTAGCATACGCTTGTGGCTCGCCCTTACACACCCGTGCTCCTCCCAACTGCACCGTTTCTCTCCAATAACACCATCGGTTACACCCCATTTTTTCCATTTCTTAAAACTAATTTATTATTAGAATATTATTTAGTTTTTATCTAATTTATTGATTATTGTGCAGAAAAATTAGTTATACTTACTATTAGATTAATTTAGTCATTGTTTAATAACATGCAAACTATTTGACTATTCTTATTATGTTTTGTGTCCTTACTATATAATTGCCATTATTCAGCCCTTAACTGCATGTGACATATCTTGGATAGAAACATTACTTAAATCATTGCATATATGTTATTTCCAGGAAAATAATGTGGTCGTCCCGAGGCAAGAAAACTGTGGTCCCTAGTTCCAAAAAGCGAAAGGGACCTGGTTCGTCATCAGCCAGCACAACCACGGAAGTGTGCCACCTATTCTTATGTTTTCCTCCGGGTATTCAGGAAGATCGTTACAAGATACTTCGGGCGCGACCAGTCAACACAGGGAGATGTATTGGTTGGGCCACCTTGGAACAAGTCCAACAAGCCGACAACGTACGGGCTCTACTAACTACTAACCCTTGGAACCAGTTCTTCAACATCATCGAGCCTACCTACTTAGAGCTCACTCTGGAGCTCTGTTCAACATTTCATCTTCAGACAGTGATGTCGAACCACGATGGCCCCTGTACGATCCAATTCCGACTCAGAGGCAATATACGAGAACTAAATGTACCACAATTTGGGGCCGCATTGGGACTTTATACGATGAATTCATGGAGGAACATGATCTCTCAGAGCTTTCTCGCCATATCCACAAAACCCCCACAAGATGTTGGTACAATATAGCTCCCAACAACAACGATTATGACCCTAGCCGCTCCAAAGTGACGGCCCTTGTCCCATCTCTGAGGTACGTACACGCGCTTTTAGCTCATACACTGACAGGTCGGTGAGAGAGCACCGGCGTCGTCAACACTCACGACGCTTGCTTCCTATGGTGCATGGCGAACGGGTACGTTTTCAACTTGGCCTATTTCTTAGCTCGCGCCATTCAACATCAAATGGAGCAGCACGGGAGAGGAGTCATATATATGGGTCCCTATATCACACGCTTGGCTCGATATTTCAGACTCCTCAACACCGATGCTCAAACCTCCTCCCTCACACTGATAGGTCAGATGTCCCCACAGGGCATCCAGACGATGCTACACATGAGGATGATTCAATGTAGAAGAGGGACCGATCCCCTCCAATATCGGCTAGCACCCACCACTGACGAGGAGGACCCTGAGGACATTACTGATGATGTCCCCCCAACACAGGAAGCACCACCACCGAGCCATCGTCCATCCCATACGGAAGCATCTATTTCAGACATATCTGAGCGCCTAACATGATTTGAGAGCAATGCTTCCAACGCTTCGACCATTTTGACACCACCCTCCAACAGATATGTCAGTACCTTCACATCTCATCCCCGCCACCACCGCCCAACCTAGCTGACGTAGAGGATCTCTGAGTCCTTGTCTTTTTATTTTTATTATTTTTACTTTTATTGTTACGGTCACTTCTACTTTTATTTTCATTTTTATTTTGTTTCTATTTTAGTTAACTATTTAAAGACTCGAAAGTTTCATTAGTACTATTGATTTCACTTTATCACTGGCTATCTAACCCCAAGTTTCCATAACGACATCCATTTCCTAAAATCTACTTGATGACTTCGCAGATTAAATAGATTAAATATACCACTCAAGGAACGAAAACATCACTTATACCTAGTCATCATATTCGTCCTGGAACATCCTCCAAGAATTTTATCCATAATTCAGGAAGTTTCACTTCTCTCCCTATCTTTTGATTATTATATTGCTATTATCTACCTTTGTACATTGAGGGCAATGTACATCTTAAGTGTCTGAATTATGCCATGAATGATATCTTGTCTTAAAGTAAGTTTCTCATATTATGATTAGAATGAAATTTCCTTTGATTTATGATTTTTATTGATATGTTTTGGATTAAGTCATCAATAATTGTGCATTGATGATTAATTTCGAAGGATACTAGAGAATCAAGCATGATAAGTCTCTTTTTCAGAAATTAAAAATTTTGTTAGGTTGTCTACCTGAATCTAATTATTACCTTGAAGTTTGAAATTTACAAGTTTGACATCAAATTCCTATAACTTTTGTGAGATTTTGAGCCTTTTAGAGCATATATTCTTTTTCTTACTCACTCTATTGATTATGAGTGTGTCAACATTGATCTGTTATTCTAGAACTTGCATCGATTATACATGTCGAGACCACACCTTTGATTTGATATACAGAGATGACAAAGGCACCTAGGTTTTAACCCACTTACTCCATTAAAAAGCCTACCTTCGTAACTAACCCCTAATGAACCACGTTGATCCTAACAACCCTTTTTATTGACTCACCCACTAATATTCCCCCCAAACCCTTTGTATTTGTTATCACCGTTCTTTTTGACTACCATTATATCGAGATTTGATTTGATCGGTTGCCTAATTATTTTTTCAGTAGTAAATTCATCCTTTATTGTTATTTGACTTGTTCTTAAAAAAAAAAATCGAAGTATCTTCACTATTAGTTATGTGATTAAATGAGCTTATACGTTTAATTTCCAATTGTTGAAGAAGAAGCTCGTGCATTAGTATTAGTAGTACAAATTTTCATTTGATGTAATTATTTATTATTAGTTCGTGTTTCTAGTTAGGTAATTTGTCAGGTCAGTCTCGATTCTAACCCTCTAATTCAGCCTTTATCCACACCTTTAACCTAAACCCCGTTACAACCCTGTTAAAGACCTTTTGATTTGTGTATCATCTCATATTATAGTGGTGGAGATTTGATTTTCATGCAAGCCTATGGGACTAACTTTTCATGTTTGACTCTTGAGTACTTAATTCTGAACCTTAAACACATCGAGTGATTTGAGTGAATATTTAGTAAGGATGTCAATTCTTGTCGATTTTGAATCAGAGGTAATTATTTAGGTAAGGGGAAACACCTAACGTTTTCAGGCTATAAATGTATGAGTTTGATTGTTTGAATATTTAGGACCCTTTGAGTTAAATTATCAATGTATGAATTATCTTTGAATTATGATGAAACATTATTGATGAATATTATGAATCAGGGAAGTTTGTTTTAATTGTAAGTTGAGAATTTTGCTTGAGGATAAGCAAAAGCTTAAGTGTGGGGGTATTTGATAAACCGTAAAAGTAACATATTTTAAGCCCACATTTAGCATGCTTTTGGATGATTTAAGCCTTGAATTGTGTAATTTGGTGCCCTTAATCCTTTGTTTTCATGTTTTATACCCAGGAAAGCACCAGAGGATGAAAAGAACAATAAACGGGCCCAAAACAGAGTAAATGGGCCATATCACGAAATCCACATGGCCTGGGCCCAAGACCACACGGTCGTGCCTCATTCAACAGCCTCGAACACGGCTTGGCCACGACTTACACGGGCATGTGCCATGGGCATGTCCCTGCTGTGACTAAGAGAAATTTCACTTGGATTAGGATACTTAGGGGCGAAGAAACACATTCAGAAGCCTATATAAACACCCTAAGTATAACCTAAGACGGGGGGAACCCAAGGCTTTAGTTAGGGGGCGTCCAGCTAGGCCAAAGAGGGCAGATTTGTGGGGATTTACTCGAAGATAGCCAGTTGATTCATCTCAAGAAGCCGGAATCATATTTAAGACGGAGGATCTCTCTTTCAATTCCTTCAGGGGGTTTTAGGGATTTCTTATGTTTTGTTTTATCTTTTCTTCTGAGATGTTTTCTTTTATTATTATGAACTAAACCCTCAGATACCTGAGGGGGATGAAACCTAAGATGAATCTTGTTATCGTTTGCTGAACTATATGATAAATATTTGACTTGTTCTTAATTATGTGTTCTTAATTCTTCTGTTGATATTTCCAGGATATTAATTCAAGTATGATGTGCTTAGGTGGAGGAGCAAAAGTCCCTGCCTAAGAGTAGATCTAGCATAATTAAGCGAAGTTGATTGCACGCCTAGAGATAGGGTGACGAGATTTTGCTGGATTAGGATGAAACCTAATATGGGAGTCCATAGATCGAGTTAATGCAATCCTAGGGGTTTTAATTAGAAAGAGATTTCAATTAATCAACCTAGGGTTAGACGTTAGTCGCCTCGAGAGGGGGATTAATATAACTTAGGAAATCTTACGGATCAAGTCAAATGAATAAATTGTCTGGTTCAGAGTTAGATAACAAGTGAAGTCTAGGTGGATTCTTCCTTGGGTATTGTCTTAATCAATTGGTTATTTCCAAAGTATCTTCCCAAATTCATTCTTCTTTGTCTTTGCATCTTTAGTTTAGTTGTTAGTTAATTTTAGATTAGATAAAAATTCATTCAATTCTTAGGATAAATAATAAAAAGAAAGTTAGTATTAGTACATTTGGTTCCTTTGGGTTTGACAATCTAGTCTTGCCTTAACTATACTATTGTTCGATAGGCACGCTTGCCTCAAACCATTGTCATAGTTAATTTCCAGGTTCGACATTCTTTATATAAATTTTAAGACTTTGACATCGCATAAAACAACGATCATGTGCTTATTAGATTAAGTAAAAACGATGTCGTTTCTTCATTACTATATAAGTAAAATCTCAGTTCAAAAAAATCATTTTAAAAACTAGTTTTAAAGAAAAAAACAGAAAACCCTTTTTTTTTTAAAAAAACGCTCTGCCTTCATCGCACGCACCGCACGCGCCGACGTGGCCGGTGGCCAGAGTACCAAACCCCTCTGTTTTGAAGTCAAAACGTAGGTAACCTTCTCGTATTTTCTTATTTTTTAATATTTGTACAAAAAATATTGTAGATCTAAAAAAATAAAATGAAATAACATGAAAATCACCTCGGCTAAAGAAATAGTCTCTGTATTCTATTTTCAAGGTATTTTTGTCTCTATTTTTATTTCTTTGTATGTCTATCGTCCGCTTTATAGATTTGTGTAAGGCTTTTTATAGTCCTTTAAATAAAAAAAAGAAATAAAAATTTTGCCTCTGTTTTGCCACATCTTACTACTTGTTCCTCCCTTTTTTATGCAGGTCAAAGGCTAGGATCTCGCGACGAAGGCTGTCTGTGCGTTGATGTCGGAGTGGCTCGCGCATATTGTGGCTCGATAGGTGTCGAGGCTGCTAGGCTTGCGGCACAATGGAAACCTAGGGTTTCTTGCGTCTGCAAGCGATTTGGGTCACTTGGGCCAATTTCGTTTTGGGCTTGATTGGGTCCGGGTAGGTTAGGTCTACTTAGGTATGGGTCTTATGTTTAATTTAGGTCTGTTTAGTTTTGGGATAAGGGTGTAAGTGGGCTACGGGTCTAGTTTGGGTTGCTGGGTAGTCTATTTAGGAATTGATCCTCTGGATTGGGCTATTTAATTTGGTTTCTATAAAAGGACTGTAAAATGTAAACCTAGACATTTTAATTTTATTTTTTTCCTTTTTCTGAATAAAATGGGCCCGGGCAAAATGGGCTGACTACATGTCAGACCTGACTTTATAGTGGATAAGTAAAATACTTACAGTTATAGTGGATAAGTTGGTATATTTTGATGTTAAAGTAAGTTAGAAAAATGATAAGGGAAGGTAACGACTTCATTAAAAGGAGAAAAAGTTTTTACTACAAGAGTAAAGGAAATTGGATACAATGGAGATATAATAAAATTTTAGTTTCTTCCTTCAACAGGTTGGTCAATAGTTTCAGTAGGGACCTCTTCTGTTTAGGGGAGTTCTTTAGGGGCTTTCTCCAAATCAATAGAGCCTTCCAAGTCCTTTTCTTCATCTTCTACTTCAAGCATAGTGAGAATGAAGAAGCCAGCTGATTGTTTCCATTTCTTTTGAAATTTCCCCAAGCTGTGCCTTCGGGGAGATAGACATTAAAGCTTAAGGGCTTGGTAGAGATATTTTGAAGGAAGTTGAAATCTACCTAACTCAGATTTATAGGGCAAATAACCACTTGAGTGTGAAGAACCAGGTTAGACCTTAGCTTGGGTAGAGCCTCAGTTAAATTATTCTCTATGTCTTTCCAATATTTTCTTAAAGCTTCCTCGCTAAATTGGCATAGAGCTTCCAGCTCAGCCTTGTGGGGTTGCTTTTGAGCACTAAGTTGCTTCTCTAGAGAGGATTCTCTCTCTTTCAGTAAGTTGATCTCCTCCTCCAGTCGTGTACATCTAGTTTGTGTATCTTTGAACTTGGCCTTGTAGGCCATGACATAGAAGTCGGGTTCCTCGACCTTGTTTTCATAAATCTGACTAGTTCGACGTAGCTGGGCTACAATTGGTTCACCAACTTTTATGGCCTCCTTCATACTTGCTATCTTAAGACGATGAACTTTGCTGGTTTCTTGGAGGGCCCAACTCCAAAGCCCGTACTCCATAGATAAGGCTTGTGAAGACTTTACCAAAATCGAAAAGGGATAGAACTTAGGATTTAAAGTAAGATAGGAAGAGAGAGCCTCTTTTACCTGCTGAGGCACTGAATTAATTTACTATTGAAATATGGAGCCCAGAAAGACAGAAGATAGACCTGACTTCAACAAATCACGCCATGTAAAAAAACTTTTCAGCTTCGTCAAAGGAAGCATTAGGAGGTTGAGAACTGGAAGGAACCACTGATTGTTCTGATTATACTATATCTATTGGAACCTCAGCTAGAGGGGGATTAGTGATGTGAACTAGGGAGTTTGTAGAGTGGGTGGACTCCACTAGAAGTGTAGGAACTATAGGAAGGGTGGGAACTAGAGAAGTATGAGTCTCTATTGTAGCAAGCCCCTTCATTAGTCTACACTGTGTTAATTGTGGGTGTTTACTTTCCTTGGTCTCTTGAGTGCTTTCTTCCATCTGAGGCCTCTTTTGAGTCTTCTTAGCTTCTATTTTTCTTGATGGAGCAGCAACAACCCTTTCTTTTGCATGGGGCTCATCCATAATAGCTATGATATGTAACGCTCTAACCCGATCCTTAAGGAGGATCCAAGAATGACACATCACTACTCTAAAATCACTATTTCTTTAAACCATGTTGGGTGCAAACCACAAATTAAATTACATCATTACTCATAAGCATATCTATATCTATATATCTATATAAGAAGCGAAAAACATTGATCAATTGAAGTTGTACAAATTTAGGCTTATTATGAAACGTAAGAACTTTACTGAATTTTCTTCAAATCTATAGTTTCAAAAGCATAATCTTAATATACAAAGTTCATTCTTAAAAAATATATCGTCATGCCAACACCCCCATGTCATACATAATACAAAATAATTAGATGGCAGTGATTTACCCTTTGGTGTAGTCTTTTGATGTTCTTTTGCTTCGTCGACGTGACTGAAAAGAAAAGGTAATTAAGTAAGTTTGAATAACTTAGTAAGTTCTAAAGGTAAATAATTCAATAATTCTATATAGTTCAAGTAAGCCTTTCCATCTAAACACAATCACACAATTCGCCAGTTGGCGAATACCAACACAGATAGACAATACGCCAGACACTATTCATTTGGTGTATACACTATGCCCATGCAATCATACAGACAACCTTATTCGTGTGAGCAAAAACCCTAGTCCATATTTAGAATCATATCATTCATTCATTTCTTTTCCTTTGCCATGCCTTGCCAATTTGGTTTGCAACAACACTTGCTGTACCAAAGGCTACACAACCATTTTCATGTATCACAATCTACTAGTTTAATGCATGTTTCATTAAAGGCATCACCATTAATCCATTCTCTTTTTCCTTTCAAACCATATGGTTCATTTTAGAAGTGAGGGAGTATAATGGCTCAACACAAAGAAAGGCCCTTACATCTTTCACACAGACATACCCAAAATAGACTTTTGACAACAACTTCTGCTTCACTTGTACAAACATTTTGTTTTTACAAGATAGGTGTACTTACCTTAAACAAGACATAAACAAAATCATGCATACACACACACATGGAGGAAGAAGAAACTCACCAGATAGTTGCAAAAAAGTTCAGACAACAGGACCCTTGCCCTTATCTCAAGAGATTTTAGGAGTTTCTTGAGTTATAATATCAAAAGTTATCTTATCAGATCATTTTACCAAATGCTAAGAAAATTTTAACAAAAACATTAAGAGAAAACCCATAATTCGAAAGTTTCCTCCTTTCCCACTTTAAATTGACCCTAAAGCACAAAACCCTAGGCCCCTGTAAACAACCATGACAATAACTTGAGTTTCATCAATATTTACTAGGCACTTAATGATAGAGGAGGTAGCTAAATACAACGAACCCAATCCTTTAGGCAAGTATTAATGCTAGAGTTTTTCCGGGGAAAATGCAGAGAAGATTTTGAGAGAAACTAAGGTTTGCTAAAGAAAGCATAAAACTTTCTCAAGAAGCAGATGTTGGTTTTATATAGGAGAACACGAAAGGAAAACTTAGTGGGCAAGTTTTATTTCATCCACTACCCTTTCTCGACACCTTGTGTAGCCTACTAATTGCAAATAAGATACCCTCGAAGTTAAAAGATCTGGATAGTTTTACAATCCCAATAGAGATAGGGGATAAATATTTTAGCAAATCCCTTTGCAATTTAGGGGCTAGCATAAATTTAATGCCCTTATCGATTTATCGGACACTCAGACTGGGGGATCTTAAAAATACCTCGACAATGCTGCAACTAGTTGATAGATCCTTGGTACATCCAAAATGTGTACTCTAGGATGTATTGGTCAAGGTACATGGATTCATAATCCCCATCGACTATGTAGTCCTTGACTTTGTGGAAGATTGAGAACTACCCATTCTATTAGGAAGGCCATTTCTAGTAACTTCTAAGTCAACTATTGATCTCGAGTGAAATGAGCTAATCATAAAAATCGATGATGAAATAGAAGTGTTCAAATGTGGCGGTGATTCCCTAAGTAGGGATTAACTAGGAGGATGTTATGTAATATTCAATTTAACCCCTAGCAACCTAGATCGAAGGTATCATTTTAGTTGTGTTGGTGTAGGAAATTGGATTACAAAGGAATAAGACAAATGGCGAAACTCTGGTGGAAGAAGGAATAAGTGGAAGGATTGCGATGGGTGAGACTGACATCTGAAGTTGTAAGTAAAATTCAAAGAATTGACAGACAAGTTCAGTAGTGCGACATAAATTTCAAACCATCTATTTAATTACACAAATAAATTGTGATTTAGTTAGAAAATTTCAAGGAATTTGACGCTTACACAACTTATGAAGGGACTCCAGTCTTATGAGTTAATGTTGATCGAAAGTCAGCCGGTCCGAGAAGCAGAAGCAAATATAGAAGTCACATCTTCCTTAAGAATGGAAAAGCTAAAGTCTCTGGGCCATCACAAGTGGAAAGTATGAGAACCAGAAAGCCTAAAGACTTTATCTAAGTCTATATGGTTCTTCTGCAGTAAGAAAGGGCACTTTAAAGTGAATTGCAAAGAATGAAAATATTACCTAGCTACAAAAGGAAAAGGTATGAAACTCTTTATGAGAGAAGCTTGTTTAGTAGAGGATTCGATAGACAACTGGATCATTGATTCGAGGGCCACTAATCAGATTAGTGTTTCTCTATAGAGGTTCGAGGAGATGAAAGATCTTAGAGATAAGAGCTTATTGTGGACCGGGAACGCGACAAGTGTGGCAACTGAAGCTGTGGGAATTGTACATATTTATTTTAATAATTTTAGCAATATTATTTTAAAAGACATTTTCTATGTACCAAGTATAAAAAGAAACTTAATTTCTGTTGCATGTTTATATGAAGATGGCTTAATTTTTGACTTTTAATAATGGAATTGCAATATATAGAAATCACAATCTTATCTATAATGGATGGATGCCAAATAATCTCTCTATTTTATCAAACTAAAGATGTACACATTGCTTGAGACTGAAATATCGAATAAAAGACTTAAAACTTCTCACTCTAATTAGGCGTACCTTTGGCATTTAAGACTTGGTCATATTAACCGAGAAAGAATCACTAGACTTGGGAAAAAATGACATCTTAAGTTCAGTTAAAGAAGTTGGTCTTCTATAATGTGAATCTTGCTTAAAAGTTAAGATGACTAAGTGATCTTTTAATGTAAAAGGAACGAGGGCTAGAAAACCCCTAAAACTTGTAGACACTTATAACACCCTGAATTTGGGCCTAGTAGAATTGGGCCTATTGGGCCTTGGGCATGGGAGCGTTTAAAATTTTTGAGAACAAAAGAACAACACTAACCAAGTTGTAACGCCCCAAAATCCCAAAACTTTAAAATTTCTGTGCACTGAGGGTGGTATGTATGAGTAGCACTTAGAATATTAATTTTAAGGTATTATTGGGATTATTTGAAGTCTTAGAGATAGGGAAGACCATAGGGAAGAATTTATTTTTCTTGCTGTAGTGGACCCTAGTCTTAGGCATTAGGCCTCTTAAGTAGATTAAGGAAAAATAGGACACAAATGGGCTTGTGGTCCAATGGCAAGTGGCGTCACTTGGGGAGCTATAAGGTCGCGTGATGGTCAGCTAAGGAGGTCCAAGGTTCGAGCATTAGGACTGGTATTTTTGGAGTGTTTTATTTTGCATTGGTGGACTGCCAGAGTTGTGTTTAATATAAACTCTTGCGTTGGAGTGTTTGAGTGGTAAGGGGAACTGATAATGGAGGAAAAATTGGATAAGGCTAATGTGTTATCAGGAGAAAAGTTAGGAGATGAGGAGAGGGAGGAATTGGTGCCGAATGGGACTGTGGGGAAAGGAGTATTCGGCTGGAGGCTATAAATGGAGGGGGCCGAATGCTTTAAAAGGTTCTTTGAGTTTCATTAGTTTTTCTTTTCTCCCCTTAATCGGTTTCCCGTAGCCAAATTCTTCCATTTTGCCGAAATCTCCTATAGCCGAATTCTTTTTACCGAATTCTCTCATAGCCAAACTATCCTATTACCGAATTACCATAATCCTTCCTTGCCAAAAATTCCTATTTGTGCCAAACCCTTGTTGTTTTCCTCCATCACAAATCGATTATTATCTACTATCAGTCAAGGTTGAAAGCTGGATCTAGTTAATAACTATCTAGGCTGCAGGATTGAAAGGGGATGGTAAGTACTCGGTTAACTTCTCTTGTACGTTTTGCTAAAAGCTGAAAGGTTATCTAACTGTCCTGTCGTTAAATCTGTGATAACAAGGATAAGGTTCAAGGATCGCAAGCGTGGTAGGATCGTTAGCAATGGTGAGTGTACTCAACTCGATTGTGGTTTAAGTGAATAGCCGAATGTGTGTATGATATATAAGGGTGACTTGTGTGGATTAGGAGTCACTCGGGTTTTGATGGTGTAGGTGTGAGTGCAGATCTAGGGGATACTCTTGATTAGTAGCTAAGGAAGGGCTGTTAGAACCCGGTGGCACGCGATAAGGCTTCAGGTTTTGGTAAATGTTTTGATTTAGTGATTGATTAAAGGTTGGTTGGTTGTAGGTTTGAGGCTAAGGATAGTATAGCGCGTCGTAGTAACCAGGTGTGTAAAAACACTACACACACGATATCAGCAATGCTGAAACGCCAAAAAGCTGGAAGTGGCTAAATGGGCTCGTTGGGCCCTGAGGCTAAGTTTGATGAAATTGTTTGGTTGGTTATACGAATTGAGTTAGTCATGCATGTTACATGATCTAGAATTGTTTTGGGCCTAATAGGCCATATGGATGAGATTTGGGCCTAATGGGCCGTAAGGATGTGATTTAGGCTTGATGGGCTTGATGGGGACGTAGACAAGTATGCTAGGGTTTAATGGACTTTAGGCCTAGTTCTGAACAACTCTTAAACTGCATAAGACTTAATCTAATAATTAAACATGTCCGTGGACAAGTTGCTGCGTTAGAGTGTGGCAACAGACATATGCATGTCTAGGATTGGATCTAGGGAGAGCTTGGTACTTAAGCAGTCCTAGTGGCCCACCTCCTCTTCTCTGAAATCCTACCTGGTGCATAGTGTTTGTTCACTTTAGCCGCAAGGACTTGTTAATGGGCCAAAGTTCATAACTAAAACCTAGGAGGGACCCAATACCCCTGATTTGAAAATTACCAAAATATCCTTAGATTTGTAAAAATTACTAAAATACCCCTGATTTGAAAATTACCAAAACATCCTTAGATTTGTAAAATTACTAAAATACCTCTAATTTGTAACATTACCAGAATACCCTTGATTTGCAAAATGACCAAAATATCCTTGATTTACAAAATTTCCAGAGTACCCCTGTTTTGCAAAGTTTCCTAAATACCCCTGTAGAGTAGATTTACAGAAATACCCTTGGGTAGTGAAATGACTAAAATACCCCTAAGTGCTTAATGTGTGAAATTGTGTATGTTGCATTCATGAAATATATGTTGTATTTGGGTGGGTTTTGATGATACGGAGGAAGATTTGAGGATCACATAGTCGCTTGATGACCGTGGATCCACTGGTGGCTTTAAGCCCATTATAGCAGCTTTGCTGCAACGTTTAAGTAGTGTCGCTGCTGGTGCTACCTTTGCTGTGTAGGGATGGGTGGGTTGATATTTATATCCCCACAGGTGTGTAGAGTTGGAAGGGAATTGGTGTGCAGGGTTGGATTTGGGATGTGTGCATTGCATTCATGTGATACTGATGTGACATGAGGACATTGTGGGCTATGGCCCAAGACCACCGTTTTTGATAGGGCTTAGGCCTAATGTAAAATTTGCATGTTGATTGGATTACCAAGGGTCGTACACACTGAGTTTCGAAACTCACCCCCTTTATATTAAATGCTTCAGGTAATCCTCAATAAGCGGCTCGACGTGGGAGAGGACTCGGAGATGGCCACACTACAAGATGTTTAGAAGTTTTATTAAATTGTTTCAAAAGACATGATTTTGATTGCTTTATTTTCGTTGTATGTAATAAGGCCTTATACTCTGATTTGACATTAGATTTTTAGTTTTGTTATTGTTTCAACTGTTTACTTAGTTATTAAACCTGAGTAAATTTCTTATGTTTAAACTTGGTTTCTGAAATATTTCAAATAATAAAATGGGCTTTTATCATTACTTAATAAGATTCAAGGATTTTGGGCTTTTAGGCCTTAAATTTTAACTTAGCAAAATTGTTTGAAATTGTGCCTTTGATGTAACATTCCTTGATTCAGCCATAACGTCTGGGCCGGGTTTGGGGTGTTACAACACTGATGTATGTGGACCCATGAGTATTATTGCAAGAGATGGTTACGAGTATTATGTAACCTTTATTGATGACTATTCTAGATATGGGTATGTATACCTAATGCACCGCAAAAGTGAAACCTTTTAGTAATTTAAAGAATTTCGTCAGGAAGTGGAGCAACAACTAGGTTTACCATAAAGACACTTTGGTTCTATCAAGGTCGGAAATACTATCTGATGAGTTCTTAGGGTACCTTACATGAAACACCCCACACCCGGCCCACGAGCCCGGACCGGATCTTGTATGTTCCTTAAGTAAACCGGTTTTCAAATTCTTTGTTACTTAGAGAAAATTTGTAAAACTCTAGGAAATATTGTTTTGGATTGGGCTTAGGTTGGGAAACCCATTTAATTAATTTAAAAATCCAATTTTATTAAGGTGACAAAATAATTTCCTTTAGGTTTATAAAAATATATTTCACTTAAAATTTAATCCAACAATCGTTTGTAACAAAATAATAAAAAAAATAAAGCAGAAATAAATAAAATCCACTGGGCCTTATGGCCTTATTACATCAAATAAAACCCGATAATAAAATTAAATGTACTAAAAAGAAATAAAGTCCAAAAGAGATAAAATCTTCAAATTGATGCATGGCCACCTCAAGGTCTACCGTCCCGGTCCGTCACTGTTCATCACCTGAAAATAGTTCCCACAACGGGGTGAGTCAACAGACTCAATGTGTACATAACATTAACATTCAACAATCAGGCATACAAGTTCATATCAAGTTCATATTCATATAAAATAATGATGCAACCCAACCCAAGCCTAAAGGTCCATCCGCTACACACCACCCGTACCTGCCAATCACACCGTGGGGACTACTAAGTCAACCCTCCATCCGCTACACACCATCGAAGGCAGTCGCTGCAGTCGACGTGCTCATCGCCCATATAATTTGTGTCATTAGACACCATATTCAAATAATGTAACCGAAGTTACCAAATTCAGATAATGTAACCGGAGTTACCATATTCAAATAATGTGACCGTAGTCACCATATTCCGTTGGTGAGACCGAAGTCAACACCTTCTTCCCCTTTCACATATATCCCGAATGCCCCATATATCATGCATAACATACTTAATTTCTCATTATTCACATGTTAACAATATAACATATTCGTAATCCTATCGAAAGTAGGAAACGTACCTGGGTACTCTTACCACATTTGTGGTACTTAGCCACATTCACATTCTTATGCATATTCGTATATTAAAAATAATTGCCATATGATATATCGAAAATTAATGTGAGTACACACCTGATTTGCTTATTAGATTCCTTGAAATCCCGAAGAACGATCTACCGATCTAGATCTTTGACTCCTATATTCGGCCATTCAATAAAACATATTAACAAACCTATTTGGCTTAAAAACCAAATCCTAGTAGGATTTGTATTACTTACCTTGTTGCCGAATTGGATGATCAAGTCCCAAAAATTTGCTAGTATTCTTTTTCCTTGAAATCGGCTATCACTAGACATGTAACCATGTCAGTTTCCGGCTTTTGAAATAATGGAAAATAATTCTAAATACCAAAATTAAGCCTTGGCCGAATATCACTTACCATACAAATTCCAAATCTGAAGAGGATTCCTTGCCCTATATGTCTGTCGAAATCTTCATGTTAGATCTAATCTAACATATACATCATAACCCTTAATCAAATAAATTTATCTTACCTTAGATCCTTGATCCTTGTATTCGACAGTTGTAGAAACCCTTTTGATGTTGTAGTTGATTACTCCTTTACTTAGAATCAACAAAGATTCGGCTTTGACAGTAGAAACAGAGAAGAAAATTAAAGAAAAGAAGATGGATCTTGCTTAAAGAAAAATTTGGCAGAGAGGGGGAGAGAGCTAGGAAAATTTCGGCAAAGAGGAAGCAAAAGTGAATGAGTAGCCCTCCTGCCCTCCTTTTATAGCCAAAGTTATCAGCCTAGGACTCCCTTACTTGGCCACCACTCCTCTTTTTGATAATATTATCTCTTTTATTTAAAAGATAAAAGCCTTTAATCCATCAATTATCTCCTCAATTATCTTAAAAGAAAATCCTTTATTTATCACTTATTATTCACATATTTATGCAAATAAAACTCTTCCTTTTCTAGAAACCCATGCCGTCCACCTCAGCCTTCTGGAAGCATAAATAAAACTTATTTATTTGCTTCTCAAGTGACTCGAACTCAGGCCTATTTCCCTGCATGTGACGCCATCTCCTTAGGCCTTAAGTGGCATCTTCAGGCCACTTTTCCAAGCCTGTTTGTGTGTCAAACTTCTCCATCTTTTTCTTTTAAGGCCCTCTAGCCCTTATTTCCTATTTTGAACTTTAAAATTTGACATTTCGGCATCATTTCTAAGTTTCCTAAAATTTTTGATCGGCTCTGTAACTTGCCATTTTTCTTACATTTCCAAGCTTCCAGAAATGTTTACTTTCCATTTTTAAATCATTTCCAAAATGTTCAAGTTTCCAAAATGTTCAAGTTTCCCAAAATGTTCAAGTTTCCAAAATGTTCAAGTTTCCAAAAATGTTCAAGTTTCCAAAAATGTTCATTTCCATTTCCATTTCCATTTCCATTTCCATTTCCATTTCTAGGTTTCCAAAAGTATCAAAAATTTATTCATAGTACTTGAGACTTGACATTTCGTATGATTAAACTGAAAATGCATAGGCCCTATTCAGGATGTTACATTACAGGGAATGGAATTCTATCCTAGTTAACCACACTAGGAACTCCACATCAGAGAAATTGAATGTTGTTCAACATGGTATGTTTGATGTTAAGTTATTCGAAGCTACTGATCTCTTTTTGGGGATATGTTGTACAAAAGACTTGCTATATTCTGAATGATGTGCCAACTAAGGCAGCATTGAAAACCCCATATGAATTATGGTATGGCAGGAAGCCAAATCTTAATTATTTTATGATTTGGGGATGCCCGACCCACGTATTGGACACATATACGATGAATTTGGACTCAAGGACAAAATTGTGCATGTTTGTAGGATATCCAAAGGGAATAAATGGTGGTTTGTTTTAAAAGAGAAAACTATTATATGTCAACTCATACTATTTTCCTTGAATAAAGTTACTTGAATGACTTTAAACCTTAGAGTAAATAGGTACTCGAGAAACTTTTGGGAAATATACAAAACCCTACAAAAATGATTCAGGAACCAATTCCTAATAGTAGACCTGCAAACGGTCAGGAACATAGGTTGCTTTGTCATAGTGGAAGAGTCTCTCATAGGTTTGAGTTCTTCCAATATGGCGGAATTATTTTTAACACTAAGTCTGTCGAACAAGATGATGATGACCCACTCACATCTGATGAAGTGATGCAGAGTACTGATCCAAGCTTTGGGAAATAGCTATGAAAGCTGAATCTACAGACTCCAACTTAGTGTGGGAACTTGTAGACTTACCAATTGGGACAAAACCCATATAGTGTATATGGATCTATAAGAAGATAAGAAATGCGGATGGAAAAGTGGAAATCTATAAGATCAGACTTCTAGAAAAAAGGTTATACTCAGAAATAAGGTATTGATTATGAAGAAACCTTCTCTCTAGTTTCCATGCTCAAGTTAGTTTGCATTGCTATCCATTGTGGTGGCTCTCGACTATAAGATCTGGCAAATGGATGTCAACACTACGTTTTTGAACAACTATCTTGAAGAGAGTATATTGCTATCCATTGTGGTGCAACCCACCGGATATATAGCTAAAGGAAACAAGCATAAAGTTTCCGAACTGCTTCGATCCATATATGGATTTAAGGAAGCATCTCGCTCATGGGATCAAAGATTTGGTCCAGCGATCAAGACTTTTGGGTTTGAGCAAAACTTAGATGAACATTATGTTTACAAATAATTAGAGGATGGAAATGGGGTTTTTCCCATTCTATAAGTCGATGACATTTTACTCATTAAGAATGATGTAGGGACATTGTCATCAGTTAAACTGTGGTTAACTCAATAGTTTAGTGTGAAGGACTTAGGAGAAGCTAATTTTATTCTAGGCATTCAAATCCTAAAGGCACTACAGCAAAACAGGCTTTTAGTGGCGTTTTTAGTGGCATTTGGATTAAAAACGCCGCCAAATTATACATTGGCGGAGTTTGCAAGAAAACGCCACAAAAAGCTGAGCAATAGCAGCGTTTTCGGGTAAAATGTCGCTAAAATTGAACAATAGCGGACGCCGCTAATAAAATGGGCAATAGCGGCGTTTTTGTTGAAGCACCGCTAATAAGCTGAGCAATAGCGGCGTTTTTGTCCAAGCGCCGCTAATAAACTGAGCAATAGCGACATTTTTGTCGAAGCGCCGCTAATAAACTGAGCAATAGCGGCATTTTTGTCCAAGCGCCGCTAATAAACTGAGCAATAGTGGCGTTTTGAAACACCGCTAATAAAATGGGCAATAGCGGCGTTTTTGTCAAAGCGCCGCTAATAAATTGAGCAATAGCGGTGTTTTTGGACAAACACCGCTAATAAGCTGAGCAGTAGTGGCGTTTTTATACAAAAACCGCTAATAAATTGAGCAATAGCAGTGTTTTTGGACAAACACCGCTAAAAGTTGAGCAGCCATTTTTGTGCAGGGACTTGTTTCGATTTGACCCGATTTAAATTTCATAATTTTTTCTTATTCTTGTTTTGAATTATATTTTATTTGATACATTCACTTATAAAGCAATGAGAAAGTTTCATTTTTGTAACTTAAATATGAAAAGTTACAAATTGCTAACTAAACTATTTAGAAGTTTTCGTTTAAGTTACAAAGCTATTAAAATTGATTTAGGGTTTAATGTTTAGTAAGTTAATTTTATGATTTAAGGTTTGTTATTTTGGGTTATGGGTTTAGTGTTTTAAAGTAATTTGTTATTTGGGGTTTATTGTTTAGGATTTAAGATCTTAGTGTTTAACGGTATTACGATTTAAGTGTTAGTGGTTAGGGGTTCAGGTTAAGGCTTAGGTGTTTATGGCCAAGTTAAGGGTTTAGGGTTTATGATTTATGTTCTGTGTCTAATGTTTAGGGGATAGTGGCTGGGTTTTAGGGTTTAGGGTTTTGGGTTTTGGGTTTTGGGTTTTGGGTTATGGGTTATGGGTTTAGGGTTTATTTTTGAAATTTTTTAATCATATAAAAATTATGTCATGTATCTAATTCTTTTAAATATTGCTCAAAGTTTCAAGAATTATTTATTTAAAGGTTTAAGACTTACTATTTAAAGGTTTATAGATCATGGGTTTATGGATCATGTTTATGGATTACAGTTTAAGTGTTGAGGTTTAGGGGTAATAGGTTAGGGGTTATGGGGTAATGGTTTGGGGGTAATGTTTAGGGGTTACTGTTTGATGGTTTAAGGTTTTAGGGGTTATAATTTAATATTTAAGTTCTACGATATACTATTTCAATGGTTTAGGGTTTAGGGATACTATGCATGGTTTATGTATTATGTTTAGGGTTTATGCTTTATAGTTTGGGGTTTAGGTTTTGGTGTGTATGATTTAGGGTATAATTTTTAGGGTCTGGGGTTTAGGATTTAGGGATTAATCTTGGATTTTTTAGAATATAAAAAAAGATAAATATAAATTATTATTTTAAAAGAATATATATCAAAATGGGTTAAAACCCAAAATCATACATGAACTTTAATTTGATCCAGATCTTGTAAAATATAAACACAATTATTGATTTATTAACATCATTTTTTATTATTGCATACATAAAAATTTATAATTACTCAGTATAAAAATATATTGATGTATTTATATTTTAAAATAATGTGTATGATTAAATCAAAATTAAAATTTCAATGTATATATATTTAGGGTTTAATTAAGGATTAAGGTTAATGGTTTTAAGGAATTTAAGAAATAATTAAAACATTAGTGGCGATTTTGACAAAAAACGTCGCAAAAACGTACCACTTTATCCAAAACGGTGTCGTTTCAGTTGTGTTTGTTGTGGCATTAGCGGCGTTTTTACTGAAAACGCCACTAAAGATCGGGAATTAGCGGCGTTTTTCAAAAGCGCCGCAAAATGTAAAGTTAAACGATGTCATTTTTATTTTATCCATTCCCGAAACCCCTTATTGGACGACGTCGTTTTGTCAAAATGGAAAAAAAATTTAGTGGCGCTAGTGAATAAACGCCGCTAAAACTCAGGCATTAGTGGCGCTAGGGTGCAAACGCCGCAAAATGTATTTTGTTTCTGAGCAAAACGGCGCGTTTTTGTATGCTCAGTTTTGTCCCCAATCCAACCCCAAAATACCTTGTTGTTTTCCCCTAATTGTATACCCTAAATCCCTAACTCTCAAAATCTTCGTCCGACCATTTGCTTCATCACTATAACTGTTCCCTCTGCCGCATCACCGTCGACCTTCCTCTGTCTCATTGCCTTCGACACTCTGCTGCATCACCGGGTAAGTCTTCCTATGTATGTTCGATTATTGTGCAAAGAGCAGTCGGGTTTTATAACTTTCGATGATGACTAAAATGAAATGATCCTTATTGGAATACTTAGAATCTTGTTTTTTCTTTTGAGACAGGTTTTATGTCTAACCTATGAATATATACCAATGAGATTGATATAATGCAGTCTTAATCTACAATCATATTTGATTTCAATTTGCAATATTAGGTTACCTTTCATTTCTTTTCTGTAATCCTTGTTTTCTTCTTCAGCCGTGCTATCATATGTTCCTTAAATCTTTTTGCAGCATTAATAATTTGTAGGCCATATTGAAATGTAAGATTCAATGTCATAATTTCTCAATCTCAAAACTCACTTGCACTTTTAATTTCTCGACTTGGTTATCCAAACTTAAGACTGCAGAACTTGCCCATTTAGTTTGCAGAATATGCATATTTATAGCTAATTGCACTAGACATCCTCAAACTAGGTCTCAGCTTCAAATTGATACCCAAACATCAAAACATTTTAATCGTGTCTTCAAAGTATCAGTATTGTATCAATCGAATACTACTTTGGTCAACCTCGTCATTTGCTTAGTCGTTAAATACCAACTCAAATTGCAGTAGCTTTAGTAGTCATTTTCTAAATTCTAGTAGCTCATTGGTAGGTCTTCCTTCTTTCATTGGCGTATATATAAATATAATGTATCTCTTTTGGGTACTTTATTTGGTATACTGGCATTATAGAACTTCCAAGTGTCCCCTATATATAAATCTTTAACCAACCCCGTTTATGGGTACTTTATTTTTCTTCATTAAAATGGGATTCTTTTGGGCCATCTTAATAACTTTTTAATGTTAATGTTTGAAATTTTTTTACTTTGTTAATCTTTCTTTGATTTCCTTGAAATGCATTAGGTTTCTATTTTTCTTTTCCCATTGATATAGAAATGTTACTAGTAATATGTCAATAACTTCACCTTTTTTCAACCTTAATGTGATTTTATTTTGGAAGCATTGTTCCTTTGATTGCTTTTGTAGATTATGATACTGTTGAGACCATATTACTGGGTTTTTATGTCTATTTCCAATGTTTTACACTAGGGGTGAGCAAAACTCGATTCGATTCAAAAAAATCGAAAAAAAAATCAAATTTCAAATTATTCGAATCGAGTTAATCGAATCAACTTGAATTTTGAGTTTCGAATTTCGAGTTCGAATCGAGTTGAATTTTCGAATTCGAATAACTCGAATAATTCGAATAAACCGAATATATATTTTTTTTAAAATTTTAAGCTTTTACTTAATTTATGAAACACCCCAAACCCGGCCCACGAGCCTCGACCAGATTTGGTATGTTCCTTAAGAAAACCGGTTCAAATTCGTTTGTTCTTTGGAAACTTTAAGTGATTTTGGAAGAAAACTCGAATTGAGTTGGGCTCAAGTTGAAAACCAATTTATTCTTTTGAAGTCAGCGTTTTATTAAAACTTTGCTTTTAATATTAAAAGACATGGCGATTTTTGTTTTAAAGATATTACCTTTGAATTGAAAACATTTGAATTTAGATGTCGTAATATTTGAAAGTTTATTTTAAGAAAAATTACTTGACTTTAGATTTGATAAGGTTTGTATCGTACTGAAATAAATAACATGCATGCATAAAATAGTTCATACTATGGCCTTATTACATCGAAACAACCCAAATAAATTTAAAATGCTTAAATAAAATAAAATGTCCAAATCAATTAATTTCCTTGCTGAGCATGGCCACCACTAAGCTCCTGCCGGCCCGGTCCATTACTGATCGTCACCTGAAAAATGTTCCCACAACGGGGTGAGTCAAACAGACTCAATGTGTACACAAACACTAAGTCCAAACAGATTCAGGCATATCAAAGCATACAGATATACATATCATAATTCACAATAAATGATGCATTCTCGAACCCAAGCCTAGTTACCAGCCGCTACACATCACCCGTACCAACCTGCACACCGTGGGGACTACTAAGTCAACCCTCCATCCGCTACACACCATCGAAGGCAGTCGCTGCAGTCGACGTGCTCATCGCCCTTATAATTTTCGTGGCATAGCCACCAGATAATTATTTTGTGTCATGAGACACCACATTCAAATAATGTGACCGAAGTCACCACATTCAGATAACGTGACAATAGTCACCACATTCACTTCCCCTTTCATAATCACCCAAATGCCCCATGTCATACATATCATGCAATTTCATGCCTTAAGCCTTATTTCACATTCTTATCACATTCACTTATGTGCCATAAATCATACTCACAGTAGGAGTAGGAAACATACCTGAGTACTTTGTACCATCGTATGGTACTTAGCCATAATTTCCACATTCGTATTAACACATGAAATAATTTAAAGCCATAAAACTATTAAGATTTAGTGTGGGGTACACACCTGGTATTAATGTTTTTCCTGAAAACCCGAAAACTCGATCTAACGCTTTAGATCCTTAACTCCTACATTATTGAGACCAAACTCTTACCTTGGTGCCGATTTCACTATAAATCAAATCCCGAAAATTTTGTGCTATTCCTTCCTTCAATCGGCCAATGCTAGATCATTTAACTTGATTAGTTTCGGCTTTTTAAACAAATAAAGAATAGATCCAAGTACCAAAATAAGCCTTGGCCGATTGTACTTATGCACTTACCTTGCGATTTACAAATCCCGAAAGTATCCTTTGTCTTAAATATCAGTCGAAATACCTATACATATATGTTAGATTTGATTCTAACATTAAATCATCATAGATGGCCCTTGGCCGAATGTCAATTATGACTCACCTTAGATCCCTTCTTGAAGTCGACAACACCTAAATCTCGAAACCTCCCTTCCATATTTCGGCCAAGATCAATAATAGGGGTTAGTCCCTAAATTTCGATAAGTCTAAAAGAAATAGTATGGAAATGGAGCTTGATCTTACCCCTATAGATGAAATCGACAGCTCCTTTGCCTAACTTCACAGAGATGTTCGGCCTTAGCACTTGAGAAATAGAAGAGATGAAACTTACAGAGGTTCGGCAACCAAGGTATTTTGATCTAAGAATTTCGACAAAGATGAACCTTTGGGAGGGAGAGATTCGGCCTAAGTAGAATGGAACAAAAAGGTAAGAAGAGAAAGATGAAGAATTCGGCAATGATTTCTTGAGTTTTTGACTTGACAAAATTTTAAGAAAAAGAGAAGGTTGGCTAAGGAATTCGGCAAAAGAGATGAAAAGAACAATTGGCCTCACACTCCTCCTTTTGGCCGAAAATACACCAAGAGAGTCCCTTGGCCGGCCATCACATGCTCCCTCATCAAATCCCTCATTTTTCTCCTCTTATCACCTCATCTAAAATAAATAAAATAAAAAGAAATAATCCTTTATTTATCCCTTATCTTAACTATTTTATCACCCCTTTTATCTCTTAAAAATAAAAGGATTAAAGCTCCTAAAATATAGCCTTAGTGCCGTCCACCTCTCTCCCTTTTTGCCGAAAATAAAACTTTTATTTTAGCTTACCATGCGACTCGAACCTTGGCCCATTTGCACCTGCTTGTGACGTCACTTGTGTGGGCTTTAAGTGGCGCCTTGTAGCCACTTTACCAAGCTCATTTTCCATGTCAAAACTCCCCTATTTATTTTCTTAAGGCCCTATCAGCTTAACTCCCTCTTTTAGAATTAAAATCTAATAATTCCTAAGGCATTTCCCCTACATTTCAAAGTTCACAATATTCATAGATCACATTCAGAACATTCATAAACATGCTATTCCACACAATTAAGCAATTATGCATAAGCCATAATTTGGGATATTACAATTTACTTTAACCCAATTTCCTCAAGCCCAAGCCCAAAGATTTATTTTCCCAAACCCAACCCAATTCTTCCCCTAAATAAAACCCCTAAGCCCCAGCAGCAGTAGGTAACAAATTCCACCGTCTCCACCACTCCAACTCCAAACCCCAAATTAATTTTCTTCTTCTCTATTCTGACTCTCAAGCTCTCAGCTACACCTTTCTCTGGTAAGTTGTCTAATCTCTTTTTCTACTATTCAATTCCATTTTTCTTGAGTTTCTCTTCTTCCTACTTTACTTTCGGTATAGCTTAATTTAACGTTAGATTTGAAATCTGAATAGCTGATATGACTTATGAGTGCTATAAGTAATCTTGATTCATGCAAGCTAAAATAGTTTTATTGTTGTCCATAGATTTATTACTTGTATTGTTGGGCAGTCATTTGCATGCTTCCTGACTCCTGGAATGAATATTCAGCTTATTGGAGAAGCTAATGATTTTGGAGGAAAATTATATAGTTGGTGATACGACTTGTATAACTTTCCAGGTTTTCCATGGACAACCAGTGCCAGCTACTGTTGTTGTTGGACCACATCCACCAGCAATGCGTCCGAGGGTGAGGGCTAGACGAGGACAGGCTACAGATCCACATAGCATTGCTGAGTGGGTAAGCTTGAGTGTTTATAAATAATCACAGTAAACATAGGAGTGACATAGTATATTAAAGGGCGGTAATTCAACTGAATGTTTCTGTCCTTGAAATAAAAGACATGACTAAGTTAGTTCCTTATCTGAGAAAATATTCAAAAGCAACAATTGCTATATTGTGTGTTTTAAATAGTGAGTTATTTGGTCAGATAAGGTGTTTAAATGAATTTGTATTTTTAAATACCATTTCTTTTGTTTGGTTGATATGCAATGTAGAAGTAATCTCACCGAAAAGAATTATATTTTAAGAGCATTTTTCTTTGAGTATGTGTATTTCGGCAGTGGAAAGAAAAAAATTACTGATAACTTCTATCGGAGAAAAGTCCTATAGACTATAGAGAAATAAGGAAGATATATAAAATCCCATATATAAATCATGTTTTATGCTAGCAGTTGGTGAAGTTACAGTTCATTGCCACTCGTGTTGTGAAACTGCAAAAGTGAACCTGCTCAACAAATGCTGCATCTATGACTAAACATATTGAACTTTTCAACTTTCTCCTTTGGTACAGTTGCACAGGGAGAGGATTGCCGAAAGAATCCGGGCATTGCAGGAACTTGTTCCTAGTGTTAACAAGGTCAGTTGCTTTTACTTGAGAAATGATGTGTATTTCCAGTTTGTTTTTAGGCAATATTCTCTGATTACTTTTTTCTTATATTGGAATTCTTATCATCAAATGAAGGTAGTGCTGTTAACTAGGTTGGCAAGAAAAATGTTTTTAAGATTAACTGGTTTATTTTTAAATTAATATTAGTAAGGAGCATGCACAGTAAAGAAAATTATTTTTTTGAAAAATTACATAAAAATAAACAACACTAAAGTCATTTTTTTATATTTAACTCAAACAAATATATTCGATTCGATTCGATTCGAATTTCATCTCACTCGACTCAATTCGAGAAAATTTCTAATTAAGTTAGGACGATAAAATACGATTCGAAAACTCGATTAACTCAAAAATTTTCGATTTGATCCGATCGAATGCTCACCCCTATTTTACACTGTCTTGCTGGATGGTATCATAATGAGAGCACATGGAATTTAAATTAGGATCACAAATGAGTTATTTATATTTAACTTGTTTATATATATTATCTTTTTATTTTTATTTAATATTATTACTGAATATTTGCTATAATTCTATATCAGGTCTATCTTTCTCGTGGTTGCAGGCTTCCATTGCTGTAATTCTGCTGCAAACAGTAAGCAAGTGTTTGAAAAAATATTTACCATTTACTTGTGAAAAAGGTATTACCCAATTAGGCAAATATTCATTTTTGAGCATATTTATTTAATTAATATGAATTTTCTTTCACTACAAAGCATAATCATACTTATTCTAACTGAAATTTAGTGCTTGATTAAGTTAATTTTAAGCATTTAAATGCAAAATTAAGAAATGTATTCAATTTGTAATTTTAAATAATACACATATGTGACAATTTTTTAGTGTGACAAATGACAACTGTTAAACTATGTCACATTAAATTATATTTTAAATTGTAAGTTTATATTATTTTAGTATATTTTAATTGAGATCTAGTATTAATGTGTTAATGAATTGATGTTAGATTTAATAATAAAGTTGTATTCATTGTACATATTAAAATTTAAATTTATTTGATATTTGTATATCAATTTAAGATGTTTTTTCAAAATTTGTTGTATTGTTTTTGACTTTGCTTTATTGAGTTTCTATCCTTCGATTCTGGTGCGAAATACTTCCCCAAATTGATTACTTCCCCCATCAGGTATTCATTTATTGTTTTTTAGCATTTTGTATGTCGTCCCCCAAATTTTATTTGTTTGATTCTCGGCATGGAGTTCTATTCCAATTTTGGTTGAGTTGATACATCGTCTTCCATCTGCTTTTTTTCATTCTGAACACTCATACAAGGCAAGGAAATTCAGTTTGTTGAGGTATTAATTTCTTATTCCAGTTTGTCAAAATTTTCAAATGTTATTATTAATAACGAAAACTGGTTGGGAGTTGTGGATTTCATCATCCAGTTTGTCCATGCTTTTCATTGTTTTAGGGTTCTAAAATTTTTAACAGGATTCTACGATTAATATATTATTTATTGACTATGTTTTAAATTGTTTGGGTATGTAATAAATCATCTGTGATAATTGTTATAATGAGAAATATTTGTTAAAATTTCACTTTTTCTTTCTCCTATAGAAATAGTTGCTATTAACATTCAATATGCAAGCTAATTAATTAATTACGGTATTCCAACCCAATTAGTGATGATTTATTTGCTGGCTGTTGTAACTAATTACTTGTTGAATAGTCTACATCAATGAGGTAATTATGGTTGTTTATTTTAATAATTCAGCGCCATTGATGGCCTGTTTGTTGCAGCATTTCTCCTTTGGAACACTAGTTAATGGAAGCATAATAAATTTTAGGTGTTAGGTGTTCATTTTTCTTAAACTTTTATGGGCAAGTGAAGGGAAATGGTTGGATTTAAAAGCCAGCGTTGGAGACATTGTTTCTTGAGATAAGCATGTTTTGGGGTGATGGTTTTCTTTTGTTAATATATGAAAGTTCACTGTTTTTTTTTTATTTTTTGGGTGAATTATTTTAGGTTCAGCATGAATCAATGTAAATATGATTTTTAGCTGCCGGATTTTCTTTTGTTATTATGGAGTTGACAATTGAGTGGTTTAAATGAAAAAATGTTCTAACAATGGTGACGAAATTGGAAGGATTTATTTTTGGGTAATCAATTAGTTAGTTTACTCAAAAAATTTTATTTAAACATTATTAAAGAAAATTAAGATTTAAATTCAAACTAATTTTTATATATTTTTTAATTTCCATTTAAATGCCTATAAAAGTTTTACTTTCACTTTTGCTAAATTAACGTTGTGGAATTAAATGGCAGATTCTTTATTTGTTTTAAGAATTTTAATTCTTTTCCATTGTTGAGTTAAGAAGTCTTCAAATTCACCTCATCACGAATGCGCATTCAAACGTATCATATATTTCAATCTCACTTGCCCATAAAAGTTTAAGAAAAATGAACACCTAACATAAAGCATTTTCTTTCTCCTATAGAAAAATGAACACCTAACATAAAGCATTTTAGTATATTTTAATTGAGATCTACTATTAATGTTTTAATGAATTTATGTTAGATTTAATAATAAAGTTGTATTCATTGTACATAATAAATTTTATATTATAATAGTAGATTTAGATATAAAGATTGAATTTCAAAACTTCCCAACCATCTTAAAATTTTATATTATGTTTAATTGTTAATTTTCTCTCTTTATTTTACGAAAATTGATTTAATTTGGTAATTATATTTTATGAAACTTGAAAATTAGTCTAAGTAGGTAATACAATTATACTTTCCTCCTAAATTAACTTTAAATTTTTAGTTTAGAAAATTATATGCAGCTAATTAGTTAGCAATCGGCATTCTAAATTTATGTGTTTATTAATAGTTGGACTATATATCCATTTTGTAAAGGACATGAACACAATATACATATGTGTATGTATAATAAAAGTAATAGGTATTTTAAAAAAAAGTGATATAAAATAAGAATACTAATTTGAATATATGTGTAATAATATACATATATTTGTATAAAATTTCATATTAGTGTTTAATAATGTATGTGAATAGTGTAACATCCTGAAATTCGGGATTTTATGTTTTCCATTATACCATGCGATAGGCTAGTTAAGAGTGTTAATTGTGTATGTTTAGAGGTCCTAAGAAGGCTTGGGATTGAGTTGGGCCTTAGCAAAATTTTTGTGTTTAAGCACTTAAAGGGGATAAGGTAAGTGGTGTCAAGACTTAAAAGAATAAGTGTGTATTTTGCTAGCACAAGTGGAGCTAGTAGCAGAGTGGTGTGGCGTCACATGAAGGGGCTTAAGGGGTGGAGTTCGAATCCCACTTATTGTAACTTTTGGGATTTAATTTTTGGTACTAATCAAGTGATAGATGGTAAGTGTCGGCCATGGATCTAAAGAAGGTAAGGAAGACTTTTTATTGATGGAAAGAACACTAAGGAGAAGAGTAAGGAGGAGATCAAGGGAAAAAGAAGGAAAGAAGTAAAGGAAAGAGATAAGGGGGGATATGTTGGCTGAATTTTTGGAAGGTGTTTGGGGAAAGAATTTTTGGTCAACCATTACCTTTATGGTGTTAGAGGCATATGGTTTTGGTAGGGGGGAATGAGCCAAAATAGTTTTGCAAGCTTTGGTGCATGAAGAGTTTTTCTTTCCTCTTGTTAACATATTGGTGCATTTTTTCCAATCTCTTCCCTTTTGTGCCCAATTTTTGTTAGACTTTTTGAAGAGTTTTGGTCTCATTTGAAGGTCTTTTCTTTTCACCATTTGGTACCTCTTTTCCCTTTGATTGCCGAAACACAAGTCCTTCTTTTTGGTTCATCTCCTTCATACTAGCCGAAATTCTTTGACACTTCTCTTGTCCATCTCTTCTTTTCTTTCCTCATCATTCTTCAACCTTTCTCTCTTTTTCCTTAATCAATATTACTTAGTGGCCGAATCATCTTTGTTCATTTCTCTCCAATAGCCAAACCTTATATCACTTTATCTCTTCTTCATTTTCTTTTGTGTGTTGGGCACTCTCTTCCTTGACCGAATTGGGTAAGTGGTTTCTTTCTCTTCTTTTCATTTTTTTCTTTTCTCTATGGCCGAATATGTACCCCTTATCCTTGGATGGTTTCTAAACCGAAACACCATTTCCTTCTACTCCCTCATATTGTGATCATCTCCTTTTTGTAGTGCTCTAATAGGTTGGCTTAATATCACATCCTTGCCGACTCATCTTTAGCCTTAAGTCGAATCGGTGGGAGTCGGGTTCATCATCGATAAGGTAAGGAGTTTTCTTCTTGGTTCATTCGATATCTCTCTACTCGGTTATTTTACAAATCAGATCAAAGCTTTGACTAATCGATTATTATAGGGACTAAATCACTCGATATTCTCTATTCGTTAATCCTTCGGAAGTAGTGGTAAGCCGAAACCCTCTCCTTAGATAACTACTTTCTTTCATCATAGTATTTTTCTGATCGATACTCTTTCAATGGAGGCAAGTGGTAGAGTTATTAAAGGAAAATCGATAGGAGGGCAAAAAGGGAATGGAATTGCAATCTCTACTCCCAAGTTCAAACGTAGCGCGGTATCGGTAGTTCGGGATTTTCCACCAGTTTGTGGACCATCTTCTGGTGAGAGTAGGCAAATCGTGGTCGTTCACGATACTAAGGGTAAGCATTACTATAGATCGATTGATTTAGATTTGGATTAAGACACTATCTTTTGTTAGTTAATCGAGTGTTATGGTGACATAGGTGTCGACGATCAAGAAAGTTTAGTCCTTACCGTAATCAGGTGTGTAATCTCACACTGAAATCCCGTAAATTCGTGATTCACTATCATGTTGGAAAATAGATCGTTGTTGCTTATAGATCAAATAACTGTAATATGGCATGAACCGAGTACGTGCTTAAACAACATTATTTCTAAAGATCGGTCAAAATGGGTAATAATTTGCTAAATTACAAAAATGCCCTTATGGGCCGAATTACTAAAAAGCTTTAATGGGCCGTTTTACGAAAATGCCCTTATGGGTCGATGTACTAAAATGCCCTAACGGGCCGATTTGCCAGAATGCCCTTAGTGGGCTGAATTACCAAAGTGATTAAATGGGCCGATTCACCGAAATATTTCACTAGATTAATGGTTGTTATATATATATGTAGATATGTTTTTATTATGTTGCATCTTTACATATTGCATGGGTTGGGAAAATTATATGGAGAGCAGTGTAGCCTGGTGGCATATCCACAATTCGTTTATTATTGTGCTTAATTATGATCTCAGTGGCTTGACCACAAAAATAATATTGTAACATCCTAAAATTTTAGTATCATCTTGTTGATTGTGTTAGCTCGGATATGATTTTATTGTGTGCCTAATATAGTCTTGTGAAGGCTTGGAATTATTTGGATTTAGAATAATTTTTTTTAGTATGGGAAAATTTAGTGAAGTGAATCAAGTGACCCTGATACTTAAGTTAATTTAAGTGTTTAATGTTAGCATAAGTGAGCAAGTAGTAAAGTGGTGTTGGCGCATGAGTAATTGTATGAGGGAAGAGGTTCGAATCCCATGGATGGCAATAAGGTGACTTTTACTTTTGCATGTGTATGGCATGTGTCGGTCAACTCTAATTAAGATAAGGTTGGACTTTATCATTTATGGATAGTAGACTAAGGGAATAAGGCCAGTTATTAGTTAAGGTATGGAATCAAGGTGTTATGGAAGGATAAGGGGACATAAGGCTTGATGTATGGGTGATGTTTTGGAAATTTTTCATGGTCATTTTGACAATGAATGTGGACGGCTTAGGGGGCAAGGGGGTTGGCCGAATATTGTATGGGATTGGGGGGAAGATAGTTGGCCAAACTTTTGGTATTTTGTGCATCTTTTTCCCTTTTCTCCAAAATCTTTCTCCTTAGCCGAATTTGTCATGGGCATTAGGTAAAAATTATGTTTTGTTTTGGCTATCATCTTTGACCATATTGGTATTCTCTTTTTCTTCTTTTCCTCTCAAGCTTTTCTTTCTTTTGGTACCGAAATATTATTACTTTTGAAGGCATTTTTCCCTTCATTCTTTTTCTTCAAAACCGAATATCCCTCTCCCAAATCCCATCAATTGCCGATTCTCTCTAAGCCCATACTTTTCCTTTTCATTCTTGTTAAAGCCAAAACTCTCTGGTGCCCATCAAAAGCCGAAAGTTCACTTCATTGCCACCCCTTTGAATCGATTTCTCCTGCAAGTTCTTTTGCCGATTTCTTGAAGTAGTGATTAATTGCGTCTTAGTCATCTTATTGGTAAGGATCTCTCTAGCCGAACTCTTGTTCTTTTCTTCTTCTAATTGTCGAAAATCAGGGTACTAATCCCATTATTGCTTTAGCCGAAACCTTGAAGGATCTCTTAGGATTTTTGAAGTAGTCGACTACAAGGAAAGATCATCGGGATTTCAAGAATCCAAGGTAAGCTCTATGTGGTATTCGGCCAAAGGGTCATTTATTTATGATTAAATGTTAGAATGGAATCTAACATAAACCTATAGGGATTTCGACATTTTCATAGCCAAGAGACTACTTTCGGGATTTAAAATCATAAGGTAAGTATATATGAACATTCGGCCAATGCCATATTTTAGTATTAGTGCCTAACCGATTTCACCTATGGGTATTAGGAAGGAGTGCAATCGGTTTTGGTAGATTTTTGGGATTTAGTGAACTCGCTAAGTAAACCAGGTGTGTAACCCCGCACTATTTCCTGATAGATTTATGGTTCTAATATTATGTGTATGTTAATAATAATATGGAAGTGGCCAAAGGTACCATACAAATGGTACAGAGTACTCAGGTACGTTATTCTCTAAAGTTATCTCAATAATAAGAATATCTGTTATGACACAAATGTGAAAATGTTATGAAAGTGAAATAAGGCCTATGGCATGAGATTGCATGATATGTATAATATATGGGGCATATGGGTAATTATATTAAGGGGAAGTGATCTGGTGGTTTTATACCACAATATCTGAATGTGGTGACTTATGTCACGTAATCTGAATGTGGTGACTTATGTCACAAAATTATTATTATCTGGTGGCTATGCCATGAAATTATAAGGGCGATGTGCCAGTCGACTGCAGCGACTGCCTTCGATGGTGTGTAGCGGATGGAGGGTCGACTTAGTAGTCCCCACGGTGTGATGGTTGGTACGGGTGATGTGTAGCGGATGGTTTCTAGGTTTGGGTTCGGGATTGCATCATTATATTTAATTGCTATATGTATATGTATGGTCTGATATGCCTGAATTGTTGAGACTTAGTGTTGGTTGTTACACATTGAGTCTGTTTGACTCACCCCGTTATGAGATATTTTTCAAGTGACGCTCAGTGATGGACCGGGTCGGCAGGAGCTTAGTGGTGGCCATGCTCAGCACGAAATTTATTTTATTTAGACTTTCTATTTTTAAGTACTTTGAATTTATTTTTTTGGGTTTTGTTTTTGATGTAATAAGGCCACTAGTATGAACTATTTATGCATGCATTTTAATTATTTTATTATGGTACGAATTTTTATCAAATTCAACTTTAAGTAACTTTTCTTAAGAATAAATCTTAAAATATTTTTGACTTAATATTTCGTAAATAAAGTTTTATTAAAATCTAGACTTCAAGTCTAGACTTCAAAACCATCCAAAATTTTCCAAAGAAGCAAACAAGTTTTGAATCGTTTTACTCAAGGAACATACCAGATCCGGTCAAGGCTCATGGGCCGGGTTTGGGTGTTTCAACTTGGTATCAGAGCCCAGTTTTAAACTCTCGGCCTTGGTTTTAAAGCCCACAACATTTTCAAAATTAAGCCCAATTAAGATTTTGTGAAAAATTTTGGAAATGAGCAGGTTTTCTGACATGGCACCTAAGTCTCCGACCCGAAGTCCACCAGGTAAGTACCCCTAACTGTTGTATGACTTATTGTATGGTTTGTATGTGGGTATAACGAGAACGTAGATTAGTCTATTAAGTTATTGAACCCTAGGATTAGCTTACACCAACACAGAATTGCATAAAATTTTAAAGCCTAATTAAACAAACCTGTGATTAAGTCGCCGAGTTAGGGTGTGGCAACCATTGTGCGCATGCCTAGGATTGGTTTCGGTGAGAGCTTGGTATTTAAGCAGTCCTAGTGACTCACCTCCTCTCCACTCGAATCCTACCTGGTGTGTAGCGACGGTTCACCCTAACCAAGAGGACTTATTCACGGGCTAAACTCCATAATTTAAAACCCGAAAGGGATAGCCATATTTTTATAAAAACCTTAGTTTTAAAAATCATCAAGTTACCCATTTGATTTGTAAAACCTATTTTATAAATTTTTTTTCTGAAATATTCTCGATTTACAAAATTACCTAAATACCCCTGGATGTAAAATTACTAAAATGCCCCTGGTTTGGAAAAAAATTGTTATCATACTACCCTCAACTTTTACTAAGATATTTTTTTTTAAAATACCTGAAACCTCTATTTTGCAAAATTACCAAGATACCTTGATTTGGAAAATTTACTAAATTACCCCTAGTTTACGAAATTACCAAAATAACCCCAGTTTCCAAAATTGTCGCAACACCTTTGATTTGAAAAAAAAAATTATCTTTCAAAAATACCCATGAGTTTTTAAAATTTCGGAGTGTCTTTTTAAATTTTTGGAAATTACCCCGATTTATTACCAAAATACCCTTGTAGGACAAATGACGAAAATACCCCTGGGTTAGGAACAGACAAAAATGTTCGAAGAGTGAATGTGTATGGTAGATACTACCGAATGAATGTGTTTCTCTGAACTAGGATAGAAGACTTAAAACTTTGTAATGATCGAAAAAAACTACTATTAATCTCTTTTTCATAAAATTGTTCGCGGATAATCAGTGGAACAAATACTAATGCATAAAATTTCTTAAATCAGATTAAATCGCGATCGTAGACATGAATTCTAGGGGACGTGGTCGTAATGTGCGAGGATGTGGTAGAGGCAGAATGGCTGTATCGGAACCTGTTAGGTCTGGTCAAGGGTTCGAAAATGAGGTACCACCACCACCAGCAGCTGTTGGTGTTGAGCAGCAAGATCAGACGAGGGATGATGCTGTATTGCAGGCGGTGCTGCGAGTTCTTGAGATGGTGGCTGGAGCAGGTGGAAGTATGGGAGCTCGAAAATCTGTACCCGAGCGACTCTGAGTCAATGGAGCTGAGGTGTTCCGTGGTGTATCTGGTGTGGCACCCAGTACTGCTGAGTATTGGTTGGAGGCGACCGAACGAATTATGGATGAGCTCGATTTAACTGCTGAGGAGAAGTTGAAAGGAATGGTGTCGCTTCTTCGTGGTGAGTCATATCAATGGTGGCTCACAGTTCGGGATGGTGCTATGTCTGAGGAACTCACTTGGGAGTATGTTAAGACGGTGTATCAGAAGAAGTATGTCGGAACCAGTTATATTGATGCGCAGAGAAAGGCATTTCTGGGACTGGTCCAAGGGAACAAGTCCGTAGCGGAGTACGAAGCTGAATTTTTAAGGTTGAGCTGGTATGCTCGAGGAATCGTGGCTACGGAGCATGAACGATGTGTCCGGTTTGAGGACGGACTGAGAGATGATCTGAGGTTATTGATAGCCCCACAGCAAGAGCGGGAATTTACTTTGTTGGTAGAGAAGGCTAAGGTAGCCGAAGGAATCAAGGACTCTGTGAGGCAGAACACTGATCGGAATAGGCAAAAGAGAGGTTTTGGATCAGTAAGATCGTTTGAGAGTGTGCAAAAGAGGCTTAGAGTTGATGGGCCGCGAGGTCAGCAAGCCGCGTCAGGAGGGCAGTATCGTACTTGTGCTTAGTGTGGGAAAATGCACTTAGGGGAGTGTTGGAAAAAAACGGGAGGATGCTTTAAGTGCGGGTCTAAGGATCACATGATTAAGGACTGTCCTATGAAACCAGATGGGAATCGATCAGCAGCTCAGGGTGTTAATCAGGCTGGAAGAGGTGGACAGCAGTCTCAGCGGGGTCGAGGTGCGAATGGCCGAGGTAATGGTGCTGGAAGAGGAAGAGGAACCCCGAGCAGAGGTGTTGGTAATACAGAGGCAAGACAGCCAGGTCTGGTGTATGCTGTTCGCCGTAGGGAAGATGGAGACGCACTGGACGTCATAATCGGTACGTTCCTTATATTGGCAAGCCTTACTTCGCTTTGATTGATGTGGGTTCTACCCATTCTTATTTTGCATGTAGAGTAGTTGAAACTCTAGGCATAGCCTCTGAACTATTTGATAGGGAGATGACTGTAGTAAGCCCGCTAGGTCAAACTGTAGTGGTGAATAAGATGTTTTGGAAAGTACCTTTAGAGATTCAAGGAGTAGTATTTCCGGCTGACTTGATGGAATTACCCTTCGGAGAATTCGATCTCATACTTGGCATGGATTGGTTAGTGGAACATCGAGCTGTATTGGATTGTGCAGCTAAGCGAATGGAACTAAGGACCCCGGAGGATGAGGCGATAATCATGATAGGAGAAAGAAGGAACTACTTGTCCAACGTAGTTTCAGCACTAAAGGCTGATAAGATGGTTCAGAAAGGATGCGAGGCATTCTTGGCTTTCGTTAGTGTGTTGGATGCAAAAGAAGGGGGAGTTAGTGGAGTTAGAACCGTAAGGGAATTTGTGGATGTTTTCCGGAAGAATTACCTGGAGTACCCCCGGATAGGGAGGTGGAGTTTGGAATTGACTTGCTACCTGGTACAGCTCCTGTGTCAATTGCACCGTACAGAATGGCACCAAAGGAGTTGGTTGAGCTCAAGGCTCAGATCCAAGAGTTGCTTGATCGTGGGTTTATCCGACCTACTGTGTCTCCATGGGGAGCACCGGTCTTGTTTGTGAAGAAGAAGGACGGAACTATGAGCATGTGCATAGATTATCGTCAGTTGAATAAGCTGACCATTAAGAACAAGTACCCTTTGCCTAGGATAGACGACTTATTCGATCAACTTAAGGGAGCGGCGGTATTCTCAAAGATAGATCTACGATCGGGAATCATCAGCTTAAGGTGAAGGAAGTGGATATCCATAAGACAGCTTTCCGAACAAGATACGGACATTATGAGTTCTTAGTAATGCCATTCGGATTGACGAACGCCCCAGCTGCGTTCATGGATATGATGAATCGGGTTTTTCAACCTTATTTGGATCGGTTCGTTGTTGTGTTCATCGACGACATCCTAGTATATTCCAAGTCTGAGGAAGAGCATGATGAGCATCTCCGGATAGTGTTGCAAGTGTTAAGGGAGAAGAAGCTCTATGCCAAATTCAGCAAGTGTGAATTTTGGCTGAAAGAAGTTGCGTTCTTAGGACATGTAGTGTCTGCAGAAGGAATAAGGGTGGATCCTAGGAAGATTGAGGCAGTGTTGGATTGGAAACCACTTAAGTCTGTGGCTGAGGTTCGTAGTTTCTTGGGATTGGCAGGCTACTACAGAAGGTTTGTAGAAGGATTCTCGTCAATAGCCGCACCTATGACAAAGTTGTTGAGAAAAGAAGTACCTTTCGTATGGACGGATAAGCAATAGGAGAGCTTTGAGAAGCTTAAGAGGGTCTTGACTGAAACTCCAGTTTTGATTCAACAGGAGGCAGGAAAGGATTTTGTGGTGTATTGTGACGCTTCTCATACCGGATTAGGATGTGTTTTGATGCAAGATGGGAAAGTAGTCGCTTATGTGTCTCGACAATTAAGGCCACATGAGGTTAATTATCCGACGCATGATTTGGAGCTGGCGGCTGTGTCTTTGCTCTTAAGGTGTGGATGCACTATCTTTATGGAGAGAAGTCAGTGATTTACACAGACCACAAGAGTCTTAAGTATCTGTTGACTCAAAAGGAGTTGAACCTGAGACAGCGAAGGTGGGTGGAGTTACTGAAGGACTATAATTGTTCGATAGAGTATCATCCGGGCAAGGCAAATGTAGTGGCGGATGCCCTAAGTCAGAAAGTAGTGTCGGATCTGAGGGCGATATTTGCACATCTAAGCTTGTATGATGATGGGAGTCTGCTGGCAGAATTGCAAGTCAAACCGACATGGTTGAATGAGGTTAAGGAAAGTCAGTTGTTGGATGAGGATCTAAGTACTAAGTTACGGCAGGTACAGAATGGTGAGTTGGAAGATTATGGTATTAATGACGAGGAAGTATTGTGTTTCAAGGGTAAGGTCTGTATGCCGAGGAACGAGGAACTTAGGCAGAGAATTCTTCAGGAATCGCATAGTAGCCCTTATGCTATGCATCCTGGAGGTAGTAAGTTGTATAAAGATCTAAGGGAATAGTTTTGGTGGCCTGGTCTTAAGTGAGAAGTTACAGAGTTTATAGGGAAGTGCTTGACGTGTCAGCAAGTTAAGGCTGAACACCAAGTTCCGTCAGGATTGTTTCAACCAATAAAGATTCCGCAGTGGAAGTGGGAGAGAATCACTATGGACTTCGTTAGTGGGCTTCCCCTTACGCCTACTAAGAAGGACTCGGTATGGGTAGTAGTGGATCGGTTGACAAAGTCCGCGTATTTCATTCTAGTGCGGGTCGACTATTCTCTGCAGAAGTTGGCGAAATTGTATGTAGTAGAGATTGTGAGGTTGCATGGAGTGCCGGTGTCGATTATCTCGGATAGGGATCCGAGGTTTACTTCTCGGTTTTGGAAAGCACTACATCAGGATTTAGGCACCAGATTAGACTTCAGTACGGCATTTCATCCACAGTCGGACGGTCAGTCTGAACGAGTAATCCAAGTGTTAGAGGATATGCTGAGAGGTTGTGTGATCGACTTCAGAGGAAGTTGGGAAGAATATTTGCCTCTAGTGGAATTTGCGTACAACAACAGCTATCAGGCTAGCATTCGGATGGCACCATATGAAGCGCTGTATGGTCGGAAGTGTCACACTCCAACGTGTTGGACAGAATTAGGGGAACGTCAAGTTTTGGGTCCAGAGATGGTGGCTGAATCCAAAGAAAAGGTTAAGGTAATTCGGGCTCGGTTAAAGGAGGCATCTGACAGGCAAAAGTCGTACGCAGATCTTAAGCGGAAAGAAATAGAGTTTGTTGTGGGAGATCAAGTATTTCTTAAAGTGTCGCCTTGGAAGAAGGTGATGAGATTTGGTCGCAAAGGAAAGTTAAGTCCCAGGTTTATAGCACCTTATCGGGTGTTAAAGCGGGTTGGACCAGTGGCATATCAGTTAGAGTTGCCTTCGGAGTTGAAGCAAATTCACGACGTGTTCCATGTTTCGATGCTACGACGTTACCGGTCGGATCCATCTCATGTAGTGCCAGTTGAGGAGGTGGAACTAAGACCAGATTTGTCCTACGAGGAGGAGCCGATTCAGATTCTAGATCGGAAGGTGTTACGGAAGAAATCAGTTTCTCTCGTCAAAGTGTTGGCGTAATCATGGATCGGAAGAGGCTTTGTGGGAGTCGGAAGAGGCAATGCGACAGCAATACCCTTACTTGTTCTAGCCGGGTAATTTCGAGGACGAAATTTTCTTTTAGGAGGGTAGAGTTGTAACATCCTAAAATTTGAGTATCATCTTGTTGATTGTGTTAGCTCGGATATGATTTTATTGTGTGCCTAATATAGTCTTGTGAAGGCTTAGAATTATTTGGATTTAGAATAATTTTTTTTAGTATGGGAAAATTTAATGAAGTGAATCAAGTGACCCTGATACTTAAGTTAATTTAAGTGTTTAATGCTAGCATAAGTGAGCAAGTAGTAAAGTGGTGTTGGCGCATGAGTAATTGTATGAGGGAAGAGGTTCGAATCCCATGGATGGCAATAAGGTGACTTTTATTTTTGCATGTGTATGGCATGTGTCGGTCAACTCTAATTAAGATAAGGTTGGACTTTATCATTTATGGATAGTAGACTAAGGGAATAAGGCAAGTTATTAGTTAAGGTATGGAATCAATGTGTTATGGAAGGATAAGGGGACATAAGGCTTGATGTATGGGTGATGTTTTGGAAATTTTTCATGGTCATTTTGACCATGAATGTGGACGGCTTAGGGGGCTGGGGGGTTGGCCGAATATTGTATGGGATTGGGGGGAAGATAGTTGGCCAAACTTTTGGTATTTTGTGCATCTTTTTCCCTTTTCTCCAAAATCTTTCTCCTTAGCCGAATTTGTCATGGGCATTAGGTAAAAATTATGTTTTGTTTTGGCTATCATCTTTGACCATATTGGTATTCTCTTTTTCTTCTTTTCCTCTCAAGCTTTTCTTTCTTTTGGTACCGAAATATTATTACTTTTGAAGGCATTTTTCCCTTCATTCTTTTTCTTCAAAACTGAATATCCCTCTCCCAAATCCCATCAATTGCCGATTCTCTCTAAGCCCATACTTTTCCTTTTCATCCTTGTTAAAGCCGAAACTCTCTGGTGCCCATCAAAAGCCGAAAGTTCACTTCATTGCCACCCCCTTTGAATCGATTTCTCCTGCAAGTTCTTTTGCCGATTTCTTGAAGTAGTGATTAATTGCGTCTTAGTCATCTTATTGGTAAGGATCTCTCTAGCTGAACTCTTGTTCTTTTCTTCCTCTAATTGTCGAAAATTAGGGTACTAATCCCATTATTGCTTTAGCCGAAACCTTGAAGGATCTCTCGAGATTTTTGAAGTAGTCGACTACAAGGAAAGATCATCGGGATTTCAAGAATCCAAGGTAAGCTCTATGTGGTATTCGGCCAAAGGGTCATTTATTTATGATTAAATGTTAGAATGGAATCTAACATAAACCTATAGGGATTTCGACATTTTCATAGCCAAGAGACTACTTTTGGGATTTAAAATCATAAGGTAAGTATATATGAACATTCGGCCAATGCCATATTTTAGTATTAGTGCCTAACCGATTTCACCTATGGGTATTAGGAAGGAGTGCAATCGGTTTTGGTAGATTTTTGGGATTCAGTGAACTCGCTAAGTAAACCAGGTGTGTAACCCCGCACTATTTCCTGATAGATTTATGGTTCTAATATTATGTGTATGTTAATAATAATATGGAAGTGGCCAAAGGTACCATACAAATGGTACAGAGTACTCAGGTACGTTATTCTCTAAATTTATCTCAATAATAAGAATATCTGTTATGACACAAATGTGAAAATGTTATGAAAGTGAAATAAGGCCTATGGCATGAGATTGCATGATATGTATGATATATGGGGCATATGGGTGATTATATTAAGGGGAAGTGATCTGGTGGTTTTATACCACAATATCTGAATGTGGTGACTTATGTCACGTAATCTGAATGTGGTGACTTATGTCACAAAATTATTATTATCTGGTGGCTATGCCATGAAATTATAAGGGCGATGTGCCAGTCGACTACAGCGACTGCCTTCGATGGTGTGTAGCGGATGGAGGGTTGACTTAGTAGTCCCCACGGTGTGATGGTTGGTACGGGTGATGTGTAGCGGATGGTTTCTAGGTTTGGGTTCGGGATTGCATCATTATATTTAATTGCTATATGTATATGTATGTTCTGATATGCCTGAATTGTTGAGACTTAGTGTTGGTTGTTATACATTGAGTCTGTTTGACTCACCCCGTTGTGGGTTATTTTTCAGGTGACGCTCAGTGATGGACCGGGTCGGCAGGAGCTTAGTGGTGGCCATGCTCAGCACAAAATTTATTTTATTTAGACTTTCTATTTTTAAGTACTTTGAATTTATTTTTTTGGGTTTTGTTTTTGATGTAATAAGGCCACTAGTATGAACTATTTATGCATGCATTTTAATTATTTTATTATGGTACGAATTTTTATCAAATTAAACTTTAAGTAACTTTTCTTAAGAATAAATCTTAAAATATTTTTGACTTAATATTTCGTAAATAAAGTTTTATTAAAATCTAGACTTCAAGTCTAGACTTCAAAACCATCCAAAATTTTCCAAAGAAGCAAACAAGTTTTGAATCGTTTTACTCAAGGAACATACCAGATCTGGTCAAGGCTCGTGGGCCGGGTTTGGGGTGTTTCAAATATACTATAGCAACTTGACTGCAAATTTGGTGTGAGCGGCAGGGTGGGTTGACTTGATCCCTATAGGTGTGATTGGCTGGTCGGGGATGTGATGGTTGGATGGGTTGGGTTACATTCATTTCATTTAAATACTGTTTGTAAATGGGCTTAGGCCCAAGATTATGCTATCCAGGTTCAGGCCCAGTGGATGACGGTAAGGGGATTATACACTGAGTTCTTGTAACTTACCCCTTTGTTTTTTCTAAATCCTTGCAGGTGATGCTCAGTGACGAGGACTTGGGGCCATGGATGACTCGGTGGAGGCCATACTTTGGAAATAATGTTTTCGAACATTAGTAAACTTCTTTTCTGCTTTATTTCATTACTTTCACTGTTTTGGGTTTTAAAGTTGTAATAAGGCCTCTAGGATTTGTTTAAATTTGCTTTATGTTTTGACGTACTTATTATTTTTCTTGAATTGTTCTAAACGGGGATTTTCTAAAATCATAAAAAATGGTTTTCCAAAATTAATTAACAAATGAATTTCATAAAAAATATGTATAAATAATTTAACTTGGATTTTCCTTCGAATTTTATCAACGTCTTTTTCAAAAGTCACGTTTTTAAAGTTCACTAGTTCAAATTTTGATTTATCAATCTACCCCTCGAGATTAGTAGTATTTTTATCGAATATTTATAGTCAAACTTTTTTTCTTAACTATAAACAAATAATGACAACTTTAGTAAGAATCACAAGTTCTTTACACGTTTTCTTCATGTGACATACTAGATCCGATCATACCGCATGGGCCGGGTTTGGGGTGTTACAAATAGAATTTTTGTTTTAATAAATTTCAAATGTATTTGTTACAGATTTGTATTGAGAAAGGTATCCGTAATTTGAAACTGAGTAGAATTGAAGAGGACTTAGATCGACTTCTGAATTGACTATTTTTCTTTCAGTCAAAGAATGTGAGTATTAGTTTTTAGTAAATAGCATTTTGTAATTAATCAATCGCATTTGTTAATTCATATGTTGTTTATATTTCAGTTACTACTTTCTACTGCTCCTGCAACTGTTGGATTGGATTTGGTGGTAATAACTTAACAGGTATAAAATCATTATTATTCTTATTTATATTCATTTTGCTGATTTATATTCATTTGATATGAAAACATTAGACATCCAATTGTTAGTCAAAATTATTAATCTTTTGTATTTCTGACTGCAGCCCTGTTCCTTGGTGAGAGTTGGGTATACCATCTTCTTGAAATTATTAAGGTGCGTTTTAGTTCAAAATTCAGATCAGTAACAGTTATATCATGATGAATTTGTCCAAATTGCTGTTTATTATCCTGCTTGGTTGGTATATATGCTGTTTATTATACTGCTGTCCAAAAAAAAAAGATTCAAAGTGTATAGGCTGGAAACCTAAGAGGTTGCCTTATATCTCATTGTAAGATATAACGGATCCTCCCCAGGTGTAACAATGCCACGTATGATAAATCTTAAAAAATTTCTGTCCAAATTGTTGTCCAAATTGCGGTTTATTATCCTGCTTGGTTGGTATATATGCTGTTTGTTCTATTGCTGTCCAAAAAAAAAAAGATTCAAAGTATATAGGTTGGAAACCTAATAGGTTGCCTTATATCTCATTGTAAGATATAACGGATCCTCCCCAGGTGTAACAATGGCACATATGATGAATCTTAAAAAATTTCTGTCCAAATTGCTGTTTATTATATTGTTTGAACTGCTATATATTCTATTTAATATGTTGCTATTTATTATATTGTTAGAACTGGTATAATATTATTAATTTCTCTCCCTAATTGCTTTGGTTTAATTTCATAGCTTACATAATACATAACTCAGATAACTTACATAATACATAATACATAGGTTAAAGATCAAATTTCATAGCTTTCATCAAATTATTTAACTTACATAATACATAACTTACATAATTTTAAGATCAAACTTCATAACTTACATAATTTACATAACTTACATATTACCTGTATAGATAAACAACTTACCCGTGTAATTTACTGTCAACTTTAGACTTCAACAACTATGAAATGGATAGAACTTGGATGAATTTGTCAAGGGTAAGCAACTGCTATTGATACGGAGTAGAAACTTTTCTAAATTTTGTATTTCAAAATGCAAGCCAAGAGAATATGATTCTTTGCCCGAGTAAGAAGTGTTGCAATATCAATTGGCATTATCGTGAAATTATCTACGAGCATCTAGTTGTTGAAGGCTTTGTTCGGGGGTATAAAAAATGGATTTTTCATGGAGAGTGTACATCTAGTGGAGCCTCTTCATCGATGAATTTGGGTTATCCTCATAATGCTTACAATCAGAATGTTAGAGAAGATGACATGGATGGCATGTTGCGGGATGCATTTAATATGCACGGTGATGGTTTGCAATCATTTCCACATGACTTGGGTGTAACCAATGATTACAATTTTGGTGGAAATACTTTCACCGAAAGGGGAAGAAGTGTACCTGATGATCAGCCAAATGAAGAAGCGGCAAAGTTCTACTCGTTACTTGGTGAAATGAACGAAGAACTGTATGAGGGATCTAAATTTTCAAAATTGTCTTTCTATATTCGTCTTTTTCACCTAAAATGTTTGGGAGGGTGGACCGGAAACACTTTGACAATGTTTTTAGAGTTTTTGAGAGAAATGTTCCCGTTTGCGAAAATCCCTCAATCTTCCAAAGACATGAAGAAACTGATCAAAGATTTGGGCCTTGGCTGCAAAAAAATTCATAGTTGCCCAAATGACTACATGTTGTGTTAGAGCGACCAGAAAAACCAACAGTGCTGTCATGTATGCGGTCAATCCCGTTGGATGAATGGAAATACAAAGGACGGTAACAAGGATGAAAACTATACACAGTCAAGGAAGCAGCCAGTTAAGATTTTACGGTATTTTCCGCTACCAAGGCTTCAAAGGCTTTTCATTTCTTCGAAGACAGCCGAGTCAATGATGTGGCACCATGATGGACGAACCGATGATGGATTGTTAAAGCATCCTGTAGATTCTTTAGCTTGGAAATCATTTGACCCCAAATTTCCAAGTTTTGCGAGCGATCTTCGGAGTGTGAGGCTGGGGCTAGTATCTGATGGATTTAACCCTTACAAAATCATGAGCACTGCGTACAGTACTTGGCATGTGGTGCTTGTTCCTTACAATTTGCCTCCATGGGTTTGCACGAAACAATCATCCTTTATCTTGTCTATGATTATCCTTGGAGAGAAAGGGCCCAGGAATGATATTGACATATGTAATATCCTGATTTTGTGGGTCTATGCATTTGGTGCGTTGCATGGCTAGGTTAGTAGGTAAAGGCTTTGAGGTGTGGATTCGGCTCAGGTTTGGGCTTAAATCTGGGTTAAATTGATTAAAAATAGAGTTAGTAGTAATTTAATTGAAATTATTAAGTTTAGTAGCCAGTTGGGCTTGTGGCCCAAAATTGGGAGGTGCTTTAAGTGGGCATTAAGGTGGCGTCACAAAGGGGGGAGGAATTGGGCCTAGTATGGCCACTTGGAGCCCAAGGCTGTTGGGTCAAATTTCGGCACTGAGAAGGGGAAGGGGTGGAGGGCATAGAGGCTACATTTTAGGAGCTTTAATTCTTTTTATTTTAAGTGATAAATAGATGATAAAGGGAAGGGGATAAGGGATGTGATAATAGATGGATGAGATAAGGGATAAAGGCTATCAGGAGAGGGGAGAGTTGGCCGAAACTCCAACTCTGAGGTGCGTGCATGAGTACCCGAATTTTGTAGGCCAAAATGTCCATATTTCTTTCATTTTTTCCCTTTTTCTTCCTCATCTTTTCTCCTTGGCCGAAATTCCTTTCTTTTCTCTTCTCATACTTTTCTCCCTTCCAGCCGAAACTCCCTATCACTTTTCTCCTCTCCATCATACTTCTAAAAGCCGAATACCTTGGTCCCCATCATCTTCCTCCATAGTCGAATCTACAAGAGTGGTTTCATTTTCCCGAAGGTACACCATAAGCTGAATACTCCTCAGTGATCTGGTGAGTTTCGGGATTTTTCCTTCTTTGTGATTTCTCTGTTTTTATCAAGTTCTAATCCGAATTGGTTGCTCAGAGGCCATGTCGATTTCACTCTCTACCCCTAGAAGCTGAATCTGTTTCATTAAAGTCTCCTTTGTCGATTTGTGGAAAAGCCGAAGGTAGGTGGTTGATGGTAGGTTTGGCCGAATGGCCCTTTCCTATTCTTTTCTTTTTGGCCGAATAGCATAAGGTGTTGAGGGGTTGTGGTTATTGGTGGGTTTGATGTTTTGGGCTTGGCCGAATGTAGGTTGGAAGGTGACGTGTTCGTGAAGACTTTCGGGATTCGATAGTTAGGTAAGGGTTCCTTTTTAATGCTATTACTATTAATTAGATCTCATCGTTTAAATGGTTTAGTGATTAAGGGATTACTATGGAATCGAATAACAGAGCAATAGGAGAGGTTGGATCTGTAAATCCAACGCCAATGTACAGGAAACAATCAATATCAGGAGTGCGAGATTGGCCATCGGGGTGTGGGCCGACATCGGAAGTAGATCATAGGCCGATAGTGGTAGTCTCGAGTGACAGTAGCGTAGAGGCAGTAAAAGCGTTAGTACGAAAACCAGGTGTGTAACTCTTACACACTTTCTTACTTAATATGTTAATGTTGTGTGTTGTTAAAAATCCGGAATGACGGTAATGGTTACTAAAATACCCCTGGTGGGTAAAAGCGTGGATGCCGGGTAAGTTGTTATTATTACTTGCGATGAATGTGATATATGAAAGCATGTTATTCTGTATACATAATTTGGTATGTTAAGCATGATCATACTGATGTCGTTACCATAAATATGTGTTATGGGTGATGAGAGGAGGGGGAAGTATGATCTATCAGACTGTCACCAGTGATTTGGTATCACACAGTGGGTTGGCCCCACATATTATAAAATTGTGACTAAGTCTCAGTGGTTTGGCATCACCAATGGTTTGGTACCACATATGCTATTTTTGTAACTTCGGTTACCAGTGGTTTGGCACCACCAGTGGTTTCGTACCACAAGTGGTAGACTTGGGAGACTCGGATGGGTACTTAGGTTGGATGGGTTGCATGACTTGCATATTTTTGTATGAATTTGTGTAAGAGCATAATTTCTGTTGGGATGGGGATTTATACACTGAGTCTCGGTGACTCACCCCTTCCGTTTTATTTTGCAGATCAGGCTTAGATCGTGGATATGGAGCCGGAGTGGACTCAAGGTGGCCATGCACATCATTTGTTTTATATCAAAGTTTTCTGTTGGATTGAGCTGTTTTATTTAAATTTTTGGTTTTTTAGTTATGTAATAAGGCCACTGAAGTTTTATTTTGGGTTCTTTTACTTAGGTGATTTTAAAGTTTCTATTTAATATGTTGATTAGACTATGAATTGGTTGTTTTCAAAGGCTAAAGAAATATTTGTTTATTTTTATGCAATGACTCAGTAAACAATACGGAGTAACAATGTGACCACTAAGTTTTCAAACCAAGTTTCAACATGTTTTACACGATACAAAATACACCGACGTTTCTCTAAAATCTTACATCGGTTTTCTATCTAAAATAAGTCGACAAATCGGTTTCAAAAACAATTTCTTTTCCGTCGCACGCCAGATCCGGTTGTATCATTTTGACTGGGTTTGGGGTGTTACAACATATATTTGCAGCCACTTATTGAAGAGTTAAAACAATTATGGGCTGGTGTTGAGACATACGATGTACTGAGAAAGGAGAACTTCAATTTACGTGTAGCTTTGATGTGGACTATTAATGACTTGCCAGCCTATGCCAATTTATCTGGTTGGAGTACCAAGGGACGTTATGCTTGTCCTTGTTGTGCTGCGCAAACATGTTCGCAATGGTTATATAATGGGAATAAGTTCTCTTACATGGGGCATCGTCGATGGTTACCGGAAAATCATAAATTTAGATTTCAGAGTACTTAGTTCGATGGTACTGAAGAGTTCGGAGAAGCTCCGTCGTAGACCGGTGGATCCGAAATATTGTTCATGTTGAAAGATATGAATTTCATTTATGGGAAGATGAATCAACCGGCCAATACGCAAAGAAATAGAAGATCAAGGGATGAATCTGATGGTGAATCTGATGAAGAGGATGATCCTAATGAGACGGACTTGTGGAAAAACAGAAGTATTTTCTTTGAGTTGCCTTATTGGGAGCATCAGATTTTACGCCATAATCTTGATGTCACGCACTTTGAGAAAAATGTCTGCGAGAACATCATTGGGACTATTTTGAATGTTGATGGAAAATCAAAAGACAATCTTCAGAGTCGACTTGATTTAGTCCACATGAGAATTCGGCGTGAGCTTCACCCCCAAGCACTTCCGAATATGAAATATCAGTTGTCGCCTTCTATTTATTCAATGTTGAAGACGGAGAAAGAAGTGTTCTGTATGGTGTTGAAGGATATAAAGGTCCCGGATGTGTATGCATCAAATATATCTTGATGTGTGAGTCTTAAAGATCGAAGACTATATGGCTTAAAATCGCATGACTATCACATCTTGATACAAGACTTACTGCCAGTTGCTACGCAGTGTTGTATGTCAAAAAAGGTGACGTCTTGTGTAATTGAACTGTCCAATATAATGAAAGGCATTTGTGGCAAAGTTTTGGATGTTCAAGAACTTGAGACACTACAAGATCGAGCCGCATTGAATTTATGCAATCTGGAGAAGATCTTCTCGCCTTCCTTCTTCACAATTATGGTGCACTTGTTAATTCATCTCCCTCGTGAAGCAATACTTGGTGGACCCGTTTTCTATCGATGGATGTATCCCATTGAAAGGTCTTAATTTATTTGTAAATTATTCCTTCATTCACCTAAATGCCTTTAGTTGCAACTTTTGATAATGTTCTATACCGTGTTTAGGTTCCTATCCAAATTGAAGTCTTACTGCCACAATAAACGTTATTCGGAAGGATCAATTACCGAAGGCTACTTGGCAGAGGAATGTATGACTTTCTGTTCAAGGTATATGGAAGATGTTGAAACAAGAATGAACAGACCAAGTAGAAATGCTGGGCTCACAGATCATAACTTGGCCGGAACTTATTTATTTCAAAGTTTCGGAGAACCAATCAGCAAAGTTGAAATTGCAGAATTAGATGATAGATCGTGGGTCCAAGCACATCGATATGTTCTTTTTCATCACGATTCAATGGAACCATTACGCAAGTAAGTTGTAGAATTTGATAAATATTCATCAATTATAATTTGTCTGTCTTCTAACAAAGTAAACCTTTTTTTAACATAGTGAGTACAAACAAATATTGAGAGCTCGTTCACGGTCCCAAAGATTACAACAACGAGAAATTAATAAGTTGTTCACAGAATCATTTCATGAATGGTGCCAAACGGTATGCAATTGAAGTTTTCATTGACAAGTAATAATGTTTTCTCATACCATTTATAATTACTCAATTTACTTTCGATTCAATAGGTTTGGAGTCGGAATGAAGTAAATGACGAAGTTAAATGGCTTTCACAAGGTCCAAATAGAATAGTGAAAAGATATAGTGCCTTCCTCATCAACAAATTCAGATTTCATACAAAGTATCGCGAGAGATTGAGGAGAACCCAAAATTGTGGAATTGTTGTTAATTCTTCAATTACAAGTTATGCTAGTGCTAGGGACAATAATCCTGTCGAGGGGAATGTGGAGTATTACGGACTTCTCACTGACATAATTGAGTTGGATTATTATGGCAGATGGAAAGTTGTCTTATTTCAAGGAGATTGGGCTGATGTGAATACGGCTCGCGGAATTAAAAACGATCAATATGGTTTTACAATGGTGAATTTTTCTCGATTGATTCACACTGGAGAATAATTGACGGACGAGCCGTATGTATTTTCTTCTCAAGTGAAACAAGTTTTTTACTCAAAAGATCCAACTGATGAGGGTTGGTACGTTGTACTCCGGAACACCCCTAGAGACTTGTTTGACATGGGCAATGGAAGTAGAGATGACATAGTCGAAAGATCAGAAACTTTGCCTTTTCCAGAACAAAACTTAAATGAAAATATCCCTAGTACTAGTCAACAATTTCAATGGGTTCGTCAGGATGTGGACAAAGATATTTACGAAATATGATGTAGTAAGATTTTACGATTTTTTATTTATATGTAATATTATAATTTTAATATTGGTCATGTTATATAATTTAACTATTTTAAATGTACTATTATTGTTGTTAGTTGTTACTAAAATTTTGAGCTATTTTATGTGTATTGCAGGAAAAATGCCTAGAAGATGATTACGAGAGTTTAGTCCAAAATACTCCAAATCCAGAAGAAGCAAATAGTGAACAGCAAACAGTTGTTGGATCTTCTAGTCTGCCGGACATAGATGACGAGCTACAGAATTTCAAAGTAATGTTAAGTTTATTTTACATGCATGTTGAATTTTTTTATTGATTCATTTTTCAATTTTAATATAATAATAATATATCATGTTTCAGCTGAAGGTGGTGGGACGCGAAGAGGTCGGGGACGTACATTGCTTAAAGATTTGTACGACCTAAATCCTGTCGAGCGTGTTAAAGTAAGGAGAAACAGTCATGGTCAGCCTGTTGGATCTTAAGCTCGACTGTTAGCAGGCTATTTGGGCATTATAGCACGGAATGTCAATATGTTGCCCATTAACTACGAGTCATGGTATCACATGCCTGATGCAACAAAAATCAGGCTCTTGATAATATTAAGGTAACAAAACGTGAATGTAATTTATAATACCTTGGTTTAACTTTCATTTATATTTACTTTTTAAACTTATGTTTTTTCAGGAGATATTTGCTTTAGAGGTCTCTGATGACTATATTAAGAAGACATCATTGGGTAAAAAATGGAGAGACCATAAAAGCACGTTGAAAAAACAATATTTTAAGAAAGACATAAGCCTCGACAAAAAATTAAGAAATGTCCCGCCGGGAATGTTGAGGTACCAATGGGAAGATCAAGTTAGATTCTGGAATTCAAAGAAAGGAGAGGTATTACATACTTCTAAAGTCTTATAAATTTTTCTGTTTATAGTATTTACTATATACATAATTCAAATTTCATTATGTAGGACCATAAGCGAGTTGGAATAAGCAGCAGACAGAAACAAAAATTCACACACACGGCAGGGTCCAAAAGTTTTGCTTGTGTAGCTGAGGCCGAGGTATTATAACTTATTAATTCTGTCAAATATTAATGACTTTATACTATTAAATTATATTTTTTCTGCTACAATGTAGGAAGCCTCGTCTGGTCAAAAAGTTGGATGCCTTCAGCTTTTTGACATTACGCATAGGAAGAAAGATGGATCTCCGATGACATCCGAAGTTGCAGAAATTATGGTATATTTACGTAATAAAATTTGATTTATTATAAATATTTCTAATGTTTAATTATAATAGTTTAATTCATCGTTTGTATTTTTAAATTTATAATGTTAAGTTATGTTGCATTCCTTCTTATTATATATTTCATTTCTAACTCTTTAATTAATTTATTAGGATAAACTAAAGGAGAAGAAGGCGGAGTATGAAGCGGCTACTTCGACTGATAGTTCTGTTAATCTTGAGGATATTGATAACAGAATTATTACCGATGTTTTGGGTCCTGAGAGGTACAACTGCTTCGACTGATAATTCTGTTAATCTTGAGTATATTTATAACAGAATTATCACTGATGTTTTTGGTCTTGAAAGGTATGGTCGGGTTCGATTTCAAGGATCTGGTGTTACCCCGACCCAATATTTTGGATCCGGCTCCCAGCAATACATGCCTACCAGGAGTCAATCTCGTGCTGAAGTTCAAAGGCTAAAAGATCAGATAACTCAGATGCAAGAGAGCATGGTTGAGCAGAGGCAGCAAATTACTGATGTTCAAAAAAAATATAAAGAACTCCAGTAACAGGTTAGAGCGGATGCAGAAGCGGCAGCAGTAGCTGCGAGGGAGGCAGAGGCAGCATCGATACTAGCACAGCAGAATAGAAAGTACGATGAGCTCCAGCTACAGCTTCAGCATATGATGCAGATGTTTCAGCAGTCGCAGAAGCTGCCATCCTAGACATTTAGTTTCTCGTTGTAAGATTATTTTAACATTATTAAATTTAACATTATTGTAAGAATATTTTCAATTATAATTTATTTAATTTATTGAATTTCAAGTATCATTTAGAATTAATGCATTTGGTGTGATTTTTATGCTACATTTGCTGTTTTGGGTTGGAATTATATGCTATATTTACTGTTATTGGTTGGTTTTAGTGCAGGAGGGGTATGATATTGAATAAATTGTAAATTGCAAATCTGTACAAATTAGCGGCGTTTGTGAAAAATGCGCCGCTAAAAGTTATTACCTTTAGCGGCGTTTTTGGCTAAAGCGCCGCTAAAAGTCATGACCTTTAGCGACGTTTGTGGGGAAAGCGCCGCTAAAAGTCATGACCTTTAACGGTGTTTGTGGGGAAAGCACCGTTAAAAGTCATGACCTTTAGCGGCGTTTGTGGGGAAAGCGCCACTAAAAGTCATGACCTTTAGTGGCCTTTTTTTCTCATAAACGCCGCTAAAGTTTGCGGCCTTTAGCGGCGTTTGTGGGGAAAGCGCCGCTAAAAGTCATGACCTTTAGTGGCGTTTGTGGGAAAAGCGCTGCTAAAAGTCTGACCTTTAGTGGCCTTTTTTTCTCATAAACGCCGCTAAAGTTTGCGGCGTTTGATTTAGCGGCGTTTTTTGCGGCGCTTCTAAAAGCACCGCAAATACTATTAGTGGCGCTTATAAAGGCCGCTAAAGGCAAAAAAAATGCCGCTAAAAGTCAGTTTTTCTGTAGTGAGGTCGAAAGAACAAAGTGATAGCACTATATTAGGCTTCATGCATAGACAATATATTAGAGCGTTATTCAATGACCAATTTGAAGAAGGGAAATCAACCTTCTGTATCGAGATTTCATCTTTCTTTAGAGTATTTTCCTTAGATAGTGAAAGAAAGAGAGAACATAAGAGAGGTTTTTTATGCTACACCAATAGGAAGTCTCATGAATGCTATGTTATGCACACACCCAAATATATGTTTTGTAGTGGGCTGGTAAGTTGATATCAGGGAAACCCAGGACAAAGACACTAGCAAGCATTTAAACATATACATAAGTATTTATGGAGAAGGAGGGATTGTATGCTTATGTATTCTGGAGGAGATCTTACTCCTATCAGATATACTAATTCTAACTTTATCTGTAGTGAGGTCGAAAGAACAAAGTGATAGCACTATATTAGGCTTCATGCATAGACAATATATTAGAGCGTTATTCAATGACCAATTTGAAGAAGGGAAATCAACCTTCTGTATCGAGATTTCATCTTTCTTTAGAGTATTTTCCTTAGATAGTGAAAGAAAGAGAGAACATAAGAGAGGTTTTTTATGCTACACCAATAGGAAGTCTCATGAATGCTATGTTATGCACACACCCAAATATATGTTTTGTAGTGGGCTGGTAAGTTGATATCAGGGAAACCCAGGACAAAGACACTAGCAAGCATTTAAACATATACATAAGTATTTATGGAGAAGGAGGGATTGTATGCTTATGTATTCTGGAGGAGATCTTACTCCTATCAGATATACTAATTCTAACTTTTAAATGTGTTAGGATTCGAGGAAGTCAACACCAGGCTGTGCTTTGTCCTAAATGACAGGTCCATAGTGTGAATAAGTATCAAGTAGGGTTACACTGCTAACTTCACTATAGAGGGTAAAAAATGAGGTATGGAAAAGATATGGCACTGTAACAGTAAAAATATAGCTAAAGCTAAAGGAAACCATATAAGGATAAAACACAATGATCAGAAGGGAGACACGAGTGCTTGACGGAATAGTGGATGTAGTAAAAAATCGCATCTGAGGAAAGACCTTGGAGATTTGTTTAGAAACACTCTTATAGCTAAAGAGACTTTTGGGAAACATATGGAGGTCATATGAATAAGAAACATGACCCATTTACTTCACTAGGGCAAGTGAAAAACTGTTGGATCTCATGCCCTAAGTGTAGTATTTTTGTCTAAGTACACTTGTAATTTTTTTGGACAGATTGGTTAATAAAATTATTCATAAATTACATTAATACTTTGTATATTTTTCTCACATGGTTTTTACATGTAAAATGGAAACAAATGTTGTGAATTAGTTGTCTAATGATTAACTAATACTAAGCGATATTATGTGCTCAGATTGTAATACAAAAAAAATGCTTGTATTAGTAGTCGAACCTAAACATGTCCTTAGTCTAATTGAAAATAAGCAAACCGATTTAAAGACTAATATGTTGTCTAAAAAGTCCAATTTGGGAGATGTCTTGTCTTGAGCATCAGATTGGATGATTCCCAGGAGATAGAGACATAGATGTGATTGATTGGACTGATAGTACATCAGACTGGACCCAAGTAGAAAAGATCCTGAATCCATTTATGGATTTATTCTCTTGTGATGTTAATAGTGTGGCATACCTAAATCCTAAGTGGATGGCAAACTATGTATGTATGACTCTTATACTTTGATGTAAGCAAAAGCCTGAGTTTGAATAGGTAAGGAATCAAGCTTGTGTATTGGGTGTATGAATTCTACAGTATGTAGCGCAATTTACAATAGTAGAATTCATGGCCCGAGACATGGGTAAATGATATCCTCTCATTGGAATTACATGGTTGATGAAAAGTAAATATGGCCATAGGTCTTTCGTCTTTGTGATGAATGACTTAATTACTATTCCATAGTAATTGACTTTTCATGAAAAAAGATGTAATGATTACCATGAGATACAAGAGGATCATATAAGGAGAATGAATATTATCCCAAAGATATCAAGGATATCCTATGAGGGTAACACACTTATGACAATGTCATTGGACGAGCACTGAGTATTTACTTTTGTAATGATATGTTGTTAGAGAGAGCTCAGTCATTATATTATAGTTGAATGACTTCGTGACTAAATGAGATAATTAATAGCCGAAAAGCTAGGACTTAATTATAAATCAATTGAGCCTTAATTACATATTTTCAATCAGTCCCCCTGCTAGCTTGCTGAAACTAGAATTGAATTACATGTTTGAATAAAATTGAACTAAATGAATAGGAAAAGAGAAATGTGAAACATTCAGGAATGATTATGGCTTTTTTGAAAATGGAAAAATGGAATTCTTTGGAAATAAATGTAGGTTTCCAAAATGGAAATGGATATGATTCATTTGCAATTTTATATGGATTACTTAAAAATGATCGGAAGAATGAGTTTATGTTTTTGAGCTATTTTCAAGCTCGAAAATTAAAATAAACCATTCTATCACAGTGAACATGTTGAGTTCTGAAATATTAAACATATTTTCTTGAAATTTTACCAGGGGTAAAATCATCAAAATTTTACTAAGAGTAAAATAGGGATGAGAAAATTATTTAATATAGAATAGTAACGTTTATTTTAGGAAATAGAAAAAACAAATTGGGTTGGATAAAATTACAAAATACTGGGTCAAAAAGAGGACCAAAACCCCTCATATAACTTGAAGGGGCGACAACCTTACTAGGAATACTAGGGTATATGCCGTCCACCCCTTCTACTCTAAGTAGGAAGTTATTTTTCTATTTGAAATAAACCACTACAACTCAGTAGAGGTTCTACATTATCTTCCTATAAATAGATGGCATCGGTAGGGCATAAAACACAACTTCGAGAGATTGTTACTCTACCAAAAGAGATAATTTGTAACACCCCAAACCCGGTCAACACACCACGACCGAATTTCATGTTACGGAGTGAAAATAATTTGGAAACACAAGGTTGTCAGATAATTTCTTGGAAAACTCTTTTATCGTTTAAAAGTTTAGAAATCCCTGTTCAAGGTGATATTGAAGTCGTGTGATGATTTCTTTAAAACTTATGCTTGAAAACCTACTTGTTGTTATAAATTTTAGAAAACATGCGATATTTGTTAAAAACGGGAAGTGCTGAGTGTTGTCAAGTATAAAACCTTTTACATTTGAAGTTGTTTGGAAGAATTAGAGTTGCAGAAAAACATCCAAGTTACCTTAATTACTCTTTTGTGATCTTTGTTACCCGATGGTAACATTTTTAAAAAAAAACCCGAAAGAGTTATAGTTTTGAAAAGATTGCTTTTTACCGGTTAATTTAACAAGTCCATAAATCCAGTATATGTATAATATAATCAAAATAAAAGCAAATAATTAAAACCCAAAATAATACTCAGCGGCCTTATTACAAACCCAAAACCAAGTTAAAAGAAAATTAATAAAATCAAAATAGCAATTTAAAGTCCAGAACCAACTAAGATGCATGGCCACCTCGAGTCCTCCACGGCTCCATATCTGCGATCTATGCCTCATCTACAAAATATAAGGAAAGGGGTGAGTCACCGAGACTCAGTGTATAAATCCCCAACCCGATAGTTCAAGCACTTACACAGATCATCAGTAAAACATGCATATCATGCAACCCATAACCTAGCCATCCAATCTCCTTTATCTACCCCGTGTGGTCAAAACCACTGGTGGTCAAAACCACTGGTGGTCAAAACCACTGGTGACCGAAGTCACAAATAATATCGGTGTGGTCAAAACCACTGGTGACCGAAGTCACAAATCAAGTGATGGGGCCAACCCATCGTGTGGTCAAAACCACTGATGACAATCCCGTAATATATCATGTGGGGCCAACCCACTGTGGTACCAAACCACTGGGACGAGTCACAATATCCATATGTGGTCAAAACCACTGGTGACCATAGTCACAAATATCAATCGTGTGGTCAAAACCACTGGTGGTCAAAACCACTGGGACTTAGTCACAAATAATAATAATAGTGTGGTCAAAACCACTGGTGACCGTAGTCACAAATCAAATGATGGGGCCAACCCATCTTGTGGTCAAAACCACTGGTGACAGTCCAAATAAATCATCCCCCTCCTCTCATCAACCCCATCATCATCATGTCCATATCATACGTGTCATAATATCATGTATCATGCAATAAGGCATAGCATAGTATCTAACAAAACATGATGAAGTATATCAAAATCACATAACAGGGGACTTACCCGGTTTCCAAGCTCATGCCCACAAGGAAAAGTCACTAATGCCAATGGTTATAACAGTAACATAATAAGCATTATTATACTAATAAAGTGTGTAAGCATTACACACCTGATTACACGCAAGACTATGCTCTCTACGTCGGTACTGTTGTTAATCGACACTACCGCTATCTGTCTACTGCTTTGCTCCGATGCTGGCCCACACCCAGGTGGCCAATCGCGAACAGCCGACACTGCCCTCTTCTTGAACTTAGGGGCTGGGGTCTCAGATCCAACCCCCCCTAACTTCAGCTGACAACAGGGTCCATAACGCCTTCGGCCACTAAATCGGATTAACACAGAGATTAACATTGATTAGTAATTAATCCCAAATGAATAGATCCCTTATCTTAGTCAACGAAACCCCGAGGCTCTAAGCGTAACTCACAACTAATGACCCCGAAAGTTCACACAAGATGACGTCACGACACTCCCCTACTTTCGGTCAAGCACAACACTGTTAAGCTAATAGAACTTCGGCTTAACCACAAAATCTCGAAAATATAACACATGAAGAGAACTCCTTACCTAGAGCCGATTTGGTTTCCAACCAAATCCCGAAGCCGCATAATGAGTCCCCTTTGCAATCGGCCAAACACTAGATCAGCAATCAAATCCCAAAGATCCACTGGTTCGGGTTGTACTCCTCCCTTAATGACTGATTCGGCCTCTAAACTCCAAAGATCGGCACCCCTTATTGTGTTAGAAGTTTCGGCTACAGGAGATTCGGCTATCCTCAAAAGAAAGAACTTGATTTCGGCACTTAGGATGATGGAGAAGAATGCAAGAAAAGAGGGACCTATTACCCAAGTAATCGGCCAAGGCCCTTGATGAACACGAAAGAGACAACCAAACTTTCGGCTTTGATGATAATAGAAATGAAGAAGAAAAAGAAATGGAAAGAAAAGGATTTGACCAAGAGACTTGAAAGAAGAAAAGATGTCGACCCAAGAATAGATGTTGGTTTCGGTTTTGAAGAGAGTAGAAGAAAAAGTAAAATAACACAAAGACCAATTCGGCCAAGTACCAAGAATGCCGAAAGAGAAAAGAGGAAGAGAGAGATGTCAGAGAGGCTTCAGTTGGGACTTGCACAAACAAAGAAGGGATAAAACAAATGAAAGGAGGTGCTCTAAACATTCCCCTAGCTAGCCGACTCCAGCCACCTCCTAAAGCACATTCGGCCACTACCAAAACCCCAAAACCGATTCCCCTTTGCCCAAAACACCTTACCAAATTCAGTTGAACACTCTCCCATCTCAACTCCCCCTTTTTCTCCACGAAATCCTCTCTTCCATTCATTCAAACAAGTTTGAATGAGTCCAACGCCTAAAATCTCTCCCCTTCAACCATTTCAAACAAGTTGACTTCATCCAAACACATCCAACAGAGTCCTTCCTGAGTCCATCTATTCCTGTCTGTGGCGTCAAAAATAAATAGCAGCAAGGGGATCTTCGTAGCTCGAACACCAGCTCTCCTTCCCTGCATGTGGCGTCAATCTCAAGGCCCTAAGTGGCGCCTCCTTGCCACTTTACCAAGCCCATTCTTGTGCCTAAATCCTCCAGTAATTACCTTTAACCCCTAATTCCCTTAACTCCTACTTCTTAAGGGCTAAAACAAAAATTCTGGCCATGACCCAGGACTAACCCGAGGTCATGCCTAGACCCCAAAACATACCAAACGAACACCGTAGACATCTCATCACATGCAACACATACAAAATGCAGAGACCCCGATTTAAGGATATTACAGTTCTACCCTCTTAAAATAATTTCGGCCCCGAAATTACCTGATCAGAAGAGTTGAGGGTATTGCTGCCGCATCACAACCTCTGGTTCCCACGTGGCCTCCTCCGTACCATGGTTCCGCCATAATACCTTCACCAAGGGAACTGACTTCCGTCGCAGAACCTTGATATCCCGATCCAAAATCCGTACTGGTTCCTCCTCGAAGGACAGATCAGGACTCACCTCTATCTCCTCAACTGGTACAACATGTGACGGATCTGATCGGTAGCGCCTAAGCATTGAAACATGAAAGACGTCATGAATCTAACTCAATTCTGCTGGCAACTCAAGCTGATAAGCTACTGGTCCCACTCGCCTCAACACTGTATACGACCCGATAAATCTAGGGCTTAGCTTGCCCTTCCGACCAAATCTCAACACTTTCTTCCAGGGTGATACCTTCAAAAAAGACCTTATCACCCACTGCATACTCTATATCCCGGCGCTTAAGATCGGCGTAAGATTTCTGCCTGTCCGACGCTTCCTTAAGATGAGCCCGAATCACCTTAACCTTATCCTCTGTTTCTGCTACCAACTCCGGACCCAACATCTGTCGTTCACCCAGTTTTGTCCAACACGTCAGAGTACGACACTTCCGCCCATAGAGTGCCTCATACGGTACCATCTGAATACTCACTTGATAACTATTGTTATAAGCGAACTCTGCCAATGGTAAATATTCCTCCCAACTAACGCTAAAATCCAGAACACAGCCCCTTAACATATCTTCCAGAATCTGAATTACCCTTTCAGACTGTCCATCAGACTGCGGATGGAAAGCCGTGCTAAAATCCAACCTTGTACCCAAAGCCTGATGCAAAGCTTTCCAGAACCTCGACGTGAACCTGGGATCCCTATCCGAAATGATTGACACAAGCACTCTATGCAACCGTACTATCTCTACCACCTACAACTTGGCTAGCTCCTGGAGCGAATAATCAACCCTTACCGGAATGAAATGAGCCGATTTAGTTAGACGATCCACTATTACCCATACTGAGTCCTTCCTACTAGGCGTAAGGGGGAGCCCACTGACGAAATCCATCGTAATCCTTTCCCACTTCCACTATGGGATCTTTACCGGCTGCAACAGCCCTGATGGCAACTGATGCTCAGCTTTAACTTGCTGGCATGTTAAACATTTGCCCACAAACTCTGTTACTTCATGTTTAAGACCTGGCCACCAGAACTGCTCCCTCAAATCACGGTACATCTTACTGCCTCCAGGATGCATAGCATATGGGCTACTATGAGCTTCCTGAAGAATCCGCTGTCTCAAATCGACATCCTTAGGCATACATACCTTCCCTTGGAAACACAGTACTCCACCACTATCCAAGTTTGTAACCCTCAGATTCACCATTCTACACTTGTAACCTCCGAGCACTCAAAACCTCCCCTGTCAGTTGTTTCTCCTTAACCTGATCAATCCAAGACGGCTTTACTTGCAATTCTGCCAAAAGACTCCCATCATCATAAAGACTAAGATGAGCGAACATCGCTCGCAAGTCTGCTACCACCTTACGGCTCAACGCATCAGCTACTACGTTAGCCTTACCCGGATGGTACTCAATCGAGCAGTCGTAGTCCTTCAACAACTCGATCCACCTTCGCTGCCTCAAATTTAGATCCTTCTGAGTCAGGAGATACTTCAGACTCTTATGATTCGTATAGACTATCGACTTTTCTCCATACAAGTAATGCCTCCAAATCTTCAAGGCAAAAACCACTGTAGCCAACTCCAAGTCATGTGTCGGGTAGTTACCCTCATGAGGCCTCAACTGCCGAGATGCATACGCTACAGCTTTTCCATCTTACATCAGCACACACCCTAAGCCAGTATGTGATGCATCACAATAAACCGTGAATTCCTTTCCTGCCTCAGGCTGAGTCAAGACTGGAGCTTCAGTTAAAATCTTTTCCAACTTGTCAAAACTCTCTTGCTGTTTCTCAGTTCACACAAACGGAACCCCTTTTCTCAACAGCTTAGTCAACAGCGCTGCAATCAAAGAAAACCCTTCTACGAATCTCCTGTAGTATCCTGCCAAACCCAGAAAACTTCGAATCTCTGCAACCGACTTGGGTGGTTTCCAATCCAATACTGCCTCAATCTTTCGAGGATCCACCCTAATGCCCTTAGCTGATACAACATGACCCAAGAAAGTTACCTCCTTAAGCCAAAACTCACACTTACTAAACTTGGCGTACAGTTGCTCCTCCCTCAGAACCTGTAGCACTACACGGAGATGCGCGCCATGTTCCTCCTCAGATTTCGAGTACACCAAAATGTCGTCTATAATCACTACGACAAACCGATCCAAGTACGGTTTGAAACAGCCGATTCATCATGTCCATGAATGCTGCAGGCGCATTAGTTAGCCCGAACGGCATCACCAGAAACTCGTAATGCCCATACCGAGTACGAAATGCCGTCTTATGAATATCAGCCTCCTTCACTTTGAGCTAATGATACCCCGACCTAAGGTCAATCTTAGAGAAAACCGATGCACCCTTGAGTTGATAAAACAAGTCATCAATCCTGGACAACGGATACTTGTTTTTGATCGTCAACTTATTTAGCTGGCGGTAGTCTATACACATCCGCATTGTATCGTCTTTCTTCTTAACAAAGAGCATAGGAGCTCCCCAAGGTGATACACTTAGCCGGATGAAACCTCTATCCAACAACTCCTGAATCTGAGCCTTTAACTCCACTAATTCTTTCGGCGCCGTCCTATATGGAGCAGTAGATACTGGCGCAGTTCCAGGTAACAAGTCTATACCAACTCAACCTCGCGATCCGGAGGCACACCCGGTAGTTCCTCCGGGAATACATCAGCAAATTCCCTCACGGTTCGAACATTCTCCACAGTTGCATCCTTAGCTTCCAAGGAACAAACATGCACCAAAAATGATTCACAACCCTTCCTAACCATTTTCTCAGCCTTCAGCGCAGAGACAACATTAGATAAGTAATCTCTCCTAACACCTATCATCACCACCTCCCCTCCTTCCATGGTCTTCAACACCATGCGCTTAGCTGGGCAATCCAAACTAGCTTGATACTTTACTAGCCAATCCATCCCGAGAATCAGATCAAACTCCCCAAACGGCAGTTTCATCAAATCAGCCAGAAACACGACCCCCTTGAAGTTCTAGGGGTACCTCCCTATATAGTTTACTTACTTCTACCGAGTGACCTAGAGGGCTTATCACTGCCATCTTCCTAGAAGTGATCTCAGAGTCTAAGTTCAAGAACGCCCTACGCTGCGCATCAACATAGCTAGCCCCTATGTACTTCCTCTGATATACTGCCCTAAAGAATTCCCAAGTGATGTCATCTACTATCGCCCGTCCCTAACTGTGAGCCACCACTGATATGACTCATCTCGCAGCAGAGATACTAAGCCTTTCAGCTTTTCCTCAGCTGAAAAATCCAGGTCATCCATGTGCGTTCCGTCGCCTCCAACCAATATTCCGCTATACACCTCTAAATACCTCTGCACCATTAGCCTTGAGTCGCTCGGTCACAGATTTCTGAGCCCCCATACCTCTACCTGCTCCAGCTACCCTCTCTAGAACCCGCAGCATCGCCTGTGACACTGCGTCATCACCACCCAACTGCTCTTGAAACTCAGCACCCACAACTGGCGGCGGCGGTGCCTCATTCTTTAACCCATGGCCAGATCCGACTGGCTCAGTTATAGCCATCCTACCTCTACCCCGTCCACGCAAATTACGCCCACGTCCCCGTGCACTCATATCTACCGATATATTCAAGCTGATTAAAAGTTTTATGCGTTAGACTTTTATTTCACTGTCTGTTAAATCACAGTATTATGAAAAGTTTTAGTAAGGGGTTGTTTCGCGAGTACACATCATCCTATCATTTCAGTCTCTATAGTAGTTCCTACTACTATTCAATCATGCCATTCATCATAATCATATAATCATATCAGCAAAAGTAACAGTTTGGGGTACTTACCTGGGCGGATTGGTGCCGGAGACTCGGTGCCATGCTTCCATCACTACACTTTTCCCATAGAAGCCTTTCATAATCTTTTTTAAAACATTTTTGGGCATCAGGCCCACAGCCGAGCTGTTGAAACCAGGCTCTGATACCACAATTGTAACACCCCAAACCCGGTCAACACACCACGACCGAATTTGGCATGTTACGGAGTGAAAATAATTTGGAAACACAAGGTTGTCAGATAATTTCTTGGAAAACTCTTTTATAGTTTAAAAGTTTAGAAATCCCTGTTCAAGGTGATATTGAAGTTGTGTGATGATTTCTTTAAAACTTATGCTTGAAAACCTACTTGTTGTTATAAATTTTAGAAAACATGCGATATTTGTTAAAAACGGGAAGTGCTGAGTATTGTCAAGTATAAAACCTTTTACATTTGAAGTTGTTTGGAAGAATTAGAGTTGTAGAAAAACATCCAAGTTACCTTAATTACTCTTTTGTGATCTTTGTTACCCGATGGTAACATTTTTAAAAAAAAAACCCAAAAGAGTTATAGTTTTGAAAACATTGCTTTTTACCGGTTAATTTAACAAGTCCATAAATCCAGTATATGTATAATATAATCAAAATAAAAGCAAATAATTAAAACCCAAAATAATACTCAGCGGCCTTATTACAAACCCAAAACCAAATTAAAAGAAAATTAATAAAATCAAAATAGCAATTTAAAGTCCAGAACCAATTAAGATGCATGGCCACCTCGAGTCCTCCTCGGCTCCATATCCGCGATCTATGCCTCATCTGCAAAATATAAGGGAAGGGGTGAGTCACCGAGACTCAGTGTATAAATCCCCAACCCGATAGTTCAAGCACTTACACAGATCATCAGTAAAACATGCGTATCATGCAACCCATAACCTAGCCATCCAATCTCCTTTATCTACCCCGTGTGGTCAAAACCCCTGGTGGTCAAAACCACTGGTGACCGAAGTCACAAATAATATCGGTGTGGTCAAAACCACTGGTGACCGAAGTCACAAATCAAGTGATGAGGCCAACCCATCGTGTGGTCAAAACCACTGATGACAATCCCGTAATATATCATGTGGGGCCAACCCACTGTGGTACCAAACCACTGGGACGAGTCACAATATCCATATGTGGTCAAAACCACTAGTGACCGTAGTCACAAATATCAATCGTGTGGTCAAAACCACTGGTGGTCAAAACCACTGGGACTTAGTCACAAATAATAATAATAGTGTGGTCAAAACCACTGGTGACCGTAGTCACAAATCAAATGATGGGGCCAACCCATCTTGTGGTCAAAACCACTGGTGACAGTCCAAATAAATCATCCCCCTCCTCTCATCAATCCCATCATCATCATGTCCATATCATACGTGTCATAATATCATGTATCATGCAATAAGGCATAGCATAGTATCTAACAAAACATGATGAAGTATATCAAAATCACATAACAAGGGACTTACCCGGTTTCTAAGCTCATGCCCACAAGGCAAAGTCACTAATGCCAATGGTTATAACAGTAACATAATAAGCATTATTATACTAATAAAGTGTGTAAGCATTACACACCTGATTACACGCAAGACTATGCTCTCTACGTTGGTACTGTCGTTAATCGACACTACCGCTATCTGTCTACTGCTTTGCTCCGATGCTGGCCCACACCCAAGTGGCCAATCGCGAACAGCTGACACTGCCCTCTTCTTGAACTTAGGGGCTGGGGTATCAGATCCAACCCCCCCTAACGTTCGGCTGACAACAGGGTCCATAACTCCTTCGGTCACTAAATTGGATTAACACAGAGATTAACATTGAATAGAAATTAAACCCAAATGAATAGATCCCTTACCTAAGTCGACGAAACCCCGAGGCTCTAAGCGTAACTCACAACCAATGACCCCGGAAGTTCACACAAGATGACGTCACGACACTCCCCTGCTTTCGATCAAGCACAACACTGTTAAGCTAATAGCCCTTCGACTTAACCACAAAATCCCGAAAATATAACACATAAAGATAACTCCTTACCTAGAGCCGATTTGGTTTCCAACCAAATCCCGAAGCCGCACAATGAGTCCCCCTTGCAATGGGCCAAACACTAAATCAGCAATCCAATCCCGAAGATCCACTGGTTCGGGTTGTACTCCTCCCTTAATAACTGATTCCGCCTCTAAACACCAAAGATCGGCACCCCTTATTGTGTTAAAAGTTTCGGCTACAGGAGATTCGGCTATCCTCAAAAGAAAGAACTTGATTTCGGCACTTAGGATGATGGAGAAGAATGCAAGAAAAGAGGGACCTATTACCCAAGTAATCGGCCAAGGCCCTTGATGAACACGAAAGAGACAACCAAACTTTCAGCTTTGATGATAATAGAAATGATGAAGAAAAAGAAATGGAAAGAAAATGATTCGACCAAGAGACTTGAAAGAAGAAAAGATGTCGACCCAAGAATAGATGTTGGTTTCGGTTTTGAAGAGAGTAGAAGAAAAAGAAAAATAACACAAAGACCAATTCGGCTAAGTACCAAGAATGCCGAAAGAGAAAAGAGGAAGAGAGAGATGTCAGAGAGGTTTCGGTTGGGACTTGCACAAACAAAGAAGGGATAAAACAAATGAAAGGAGGTGCTCTAAACATTCCCCTAGCTAGCCGACTCCAGCCACCTCCTAAAGCACATTCGGCCACTACCAAAACCCCAAAACTGATTCCCCTTTGCCCAAAACACCTTACCAAATTCGGCTGAACACTCTCCCATCTCAACTCCCCCTTTTTCTCCACAAAATCCTCTTTTCCATTCATTCAAACAAGTTTGAATGAGTCCAACGCCTAAAATCTCTCCCCTTCAACCATTTCAAACAAGTTGACTTCATCCAAACACATCCAACAGAGTCCTTCCTAAGTCCATCTCTTCCTGTCTGTGGTCTCAAAAATAAATAGCAGCAAGGGGATCTTCGCAGCTCGAACACCAGCTCTCCTTCCCTGCATGTGGCGTCAATCTCAAGGCCCTAAGTGGCGCCTCCTTGCCACTTTACCAAGCCCATTCTTGTGCCTAAATCCTCCAGTAATTACCTTTAACCCCTAATTCCCTTAACTCCTACTTCTTAAGGGCTAAAACAAAAATTTTGGCCATGACCCAGTACTAACCCGAGGTCATGCCTAGACCCCAAAACGTACCAAACAAACACCGTAGACATCTCATCACATGCAACACATACAAAATGCAGAGACCCCGATTTAAGGATATTACATAATTTATTCTCAAATATTAAATATATTTTTCTAGAATAACAATGCTACCAATTTTTATTAAAGAAGAGAGAATTTTTCATTTTCACCCCAAATAAAAGAGAGAAAACTTTTTTTAGGTTTGTGTTTCGATTCATTTGGTTCAAGCCCACACTCAAAGCAATTCATGGTGCGAAAAAGCGGAGAAGATCGTCTAGTTGGAAGTTGAGAACAATGAACATCCACTAAGCTGATGAATTAGACTTGCATTTGATAGTTAATAAGCTTAGATCTTGATAAGGACTAAATTCTAAAGCAAATTAAGCTTGTTAGATAAATTTGTAACATTAAGGACTAAATTGAATAAATTGAAAACTATCATGAGATTATAATGTAAATAGAAAGTATAGGGTCCCTAATGAAAGAATGTGAAACCGAATTTTTATCTCATGCTAAGTATAAAAAAATATGCATATGCCAAGAATAAGGACTAAATTGAATAAAATGTAAAATATGAGTGACTATGTATTTGATTTGAATCGAGCGTAAACTGAAGCTATATTATTATTATTGAATTATCAAACATAGCTCAAAAAGATGTCAGGCCATCGAGAGGAAAATGAAAGGCAAGAGTCGTTGACGAAATGACGATTTTGGTTTGTACTTTTATGATTCAAGTTCAATTTGTAAAAAATATATACATATGCATACATACACATATGTTTGATATGATACCCTTTAATGAGATAAGTAGCGTATTCGTTATTCGGTTCATAAGTGATGATTATATAGATTGTCAAAAGATTGGTATAGATTGAATAAAATGGAAATAAAAATGTTATAATTTGATATATGATTTACAATATGAATTGATAATGGAAATGATATGGAATAATGGTGTTACATATGTGATTATATGAATTTGATAACGTAAGGATTGAAAATGAAATGAAAAGAGATTATGATAAGTGAATTAGAGATGACATGTAATTAAATATTGATGCCCTATTAATTGTTCAAGCAGAGTCGGATATAGTTGGCGTGCCATAGGATTAGGTTGTATATGGGTTATATTTTGGCTTCTCCAATGATGTACTTATGTGCCAGTATATTACTTTGGTTCGTCCGATGATGCACTTATGTGCCTGTATATTATTCTGGTTCTTTTTATGATGCACTTATGTGCCAATATATTTGCTTTGATTTATTCAATAATGCATTTCGGTGCCAAATTGGTGTGTTGGTTGGTTAGTCCATGTATCTTTCTTGAGTCCGAGTTCGATTAATGGGGAATGTAAAGTATAAAGTTGGTAAATGATATTGAATTGAATTGAATTAATCGATTGGAACTATATGTGCATATATGCAGTTCATGATAGAGAATGCATGTAAATGATCATGTGAACCAGTTATTACGAGCCTTGATCGATAGATTCAAGAATGAAATGAGGTAAAGGATTGAGAAATTGGTATGTTATGAAATGAAGGTATCAGTATCTTATTGTTGCAAGGTTTGACATGATAAGTTTGAATGCAAATGTTCAATGAAGGTATCAATATCTTATTGTTGAATGATTCAATAGTTAATTAAGTAAAAAAGACTAAATCATAAAATCTACAAAACTAAGTCATTATTAGTTTAAAAGATAGTGGTGTTGGTGTAAGAATTTTTAAGTAAAATATTTTAATTATAATATTAAAAATAGATGTTAAAAGTAAGATAAAAATATCATGATTCATCGTCTTCCATCATTTTTTCTTTGTAACACCGAAACTCTCCATTAAAGGAAGCCATGAAAGCTTCAAAATTTCCTTCATAATCGGCCATTGTATGTATGTCCCTTAGGTGCTCGCTTTTTTTTATTTTACATTTTTGAGATCATTGTAGCTTAATCTAGCTAACCCGAGGGACTAATTCGTAAAAATATTAAATATTTAGAATTTTTCCATGGATGGATTTGTGGTGCTTTTAAAGTTTAATGATAGTTTATTAAGCTTGATAGTTAAATATGACTATTTTGTAAAGTTATTTTTGTTAATTTTAAAGTTGAAGGACTAAGTTGTTAAATGTGACACCCCGAACCTGACAGGGACGGACTGGTTCGAATTCGAAGCGTTACATTAGCTGTAACACCCCACACCCAGCCTAGACGTTATGATCGGATCTAGCGTGCCACATCAGGTGAAACAAAAAACTTTGTGTTTGTTGGAAAACTCATCTTCGAATCAAAACTTTCTATCGTTCAAAAATAGCCCCGATTTTCGTTACTTTTCAAAACAAGTTTTACCCGAAGTCATTCCTTTTCGAAAATATTATTATGCATCTATTGTTTTGTTTTTAAAACTTGTTTGTTACGGAAGTTTGGTTTAGACAGTTGCGGAAACGTGATATTTTAAAAAGAGTAGCTATTGATTTATAAACCCGTATTTAGTAAACTAGCATTTGTAATGAAAAAAAGTACCAAATAAAAGTTAAAAAGAAAATCCAATGGCCTTATTACAAAATTTATTAATCCAAAAATTAAAGTGAGATAAGCTAAAATAAAGTATCTAAAGTAACCCCTAAGAATGTACAGGATGTGTGGCCACCTCCGAGTCCATCGCAGCTCCAAATCCTCTAAGGTTGGGGATTACCTGCACAGTTAAAGAAAAGGGTGAGTTACAAGAACTCAGTGTGTAATCCCCTTAATACACCCAAAGTTTGGGCCCAAGCCCCTATAGTATCAATCTGGGCCTAAGCCCTACTCATTAACGATATGGGCCGAAGCCTTATTCAATAACAGTCTAGGTCGAAACCCTAATCAGTAACAGTCTAGGCCGAAGCCCTAATCAGTAACAGTCTGGACCGAAGCCCTATTATCTGTAAAACAAATATGTACCCAACCCAGTCCAACCAACACACCACCCGTACCAACCAGCGCACCTGTGGGGACCAAGTCAACCCACCCAACCAACACACCAATAACGTAGACTAGCTGTTAATAATAGTATACATGGCTGAGCCACTAAATCGGTATAACGTGGCAAAAGCCACTGAATCAGTATAACGTGGCAGAGCCACCAGTACAGTGCTACCTCCAAAACCATAACCCAACCCATGTAATATGCCATGTTATAATTAAATCATGTAAACAGTGCATCATCATAGACATCAATCATCTAGTTACTACTTATACATCGATAATCCTACCACTAAGGGTAAATCGATCATTTGGGGGTAAAACGGTAATTTCGCCCCTCAGAGGTATTTCGGTAATTTACCCACCAAGGGTATTTTAGTAATTTACCTACTAAAGGTATTTCGGTAATTTACCCACCGAGGGTATTTCAGTAATTTACCCACTAAGGGTATTGCGATAATTTACCCACCGAGGGTATTTCGGTAATTTACCCACTAAGGGTATTTCGATAATTTACCCACCGAGGGTATTTCAGTAATTTACCCACTAAGGGTATTTCAGTAATTTTACCCCTACAACGGCCTTTCCAAAGGCCTACTGTCGCCTCGAGCGACTCAGTTTCCATTTTTGCTCGTGTGGCCCATTCTGTTCGTTTTCAGTCTCGGTTCTGCGGACTTCACAGTCTCATCAATCAACTGACACTTTTCATCATTTTCGCTCATATGGGCCCGTTAACCCATTGGGCCCATTTGGCCCGCTTTGACTTAATAAGGCCCATTATGGCCTCAGTTCCACGAGAGCGTTCGTGACACTCCCAACGGTCTATCGCCATCACCAGTGGCTCGGTTTATCCCTACGAGCACTCGCACGCTCGAGTGATCTCAGTTTCCGCTATTCCGACATTTCGCTAGTTTGACTTTTAGCCGATTCACAGATCAAAGCAACAGCAGATTAAACAGAGGTGTGAGATTACACACCTTGATTACGAGTGTGATTGAAAACTTCCACAGAACCTATAAACAGTTGATTAATATTTAGTCTCTACCTCAGGTAAATCAAAATACTGATGTATTTAACTAAACAAGCCTTTCTTACCACGTGATACGATCTCCTTCAGCGCAACGGTAATCGGCCCTATTCCGAGGCTAAAGAAAACGAGTTCCTTCTTTAATCAATAAAAAGAACACATTAGAATAGCTATTCTAAGGTACTAAAGAAGTAGCCTTTCGGCCCCCAAAGAACCCATTCTAGCATGAGAGAAAAGAAAATAGCAACCCTCCTTTCGGTTATAGACACATTTACCAACCAACCAACGACAGCGATCGACAGTTGTCTAACAACAAGATTCGTCCCCACCACCAGAATCAAAAGGATTCAGAATGAAAAGGGTAAGTAGATTCGGCTTACAAACCGACACTTCAAGATGAAAAGTATTCAGCCTAGGGAGAAATTAAAAAGGTATAAGTGTGGTTACGGCTTAGGGGTAAGAAGAGAAACAAATGACAAGAAAAAGAGAGATGAGGAGAAAGGAGAAAAGAAGATGAAAGTAAGGCTTACCAATTCGGCACTTAACGGGAAAATCAAGGAGGAAGAAGGAGAGAAAATGAAATGCAAATAATATGAATTCGGCAGAGGTCAGAGGAAAGAAAGAAGCAACAAAAGAAAATGAAAAAAAACGGCCCGAAATGCTAGAGAATATCCCAAAATGCAAAAACCTTTGAAAGAAACCAGAGAATTTTCGGTACACACACACTAACACCAAACCGAAAATGCACTCCCCAAAATGCCAACCTTTGGCTGAATTTCCCTATTCACTTCCCCACATTCGGCCAACACCCCTCACATTCCATCCCTTGATTCTCTCCACTTTTTCCTCCTAATTTTGCTCTCCCTCATCCATTTGAATTATTTGACCAAGACTCCAACTCCCCTTGAAGAGTTTGATCCGAACTCTGCTTCCTCCACTCACTTGACACAAAATAAAAGCCTTCAATTTGTAAACTGAAGGATTCGAACCCCTTCCCTCCTTGCTCTCTCATTGACGCCACAACCACCTTGCCACATGCTTAACTTGTGTCTCCTAAATGCACATAATTATACCTAAGCCCTACTACCAACAACCCTGTCCACTAAAGAGTCAAAAACTAAATTTCTTCTAGGCTTAAACTCGAACCCAGGCCTCATTAGGACCACCCAAATACACTCAAATAACCACCTGTGCAAGCACAACATGAACACATGAAAAAAATTAAAACCCCTAATTTTTGGAACGTTACATTAGCCACCTAAGTGACTCTTTGACTAACGACCACCCAAGGCATACCTGACCTTATAACACCTCAATCTTATCTAATTATTAGTTATTTATTAATGCAGAAGAAAATTATGAGCCAATTTTAAACTTTTCCTAGGTAATTTAACCTAACGACATTTTTGTCATTTTACCACCTACGGTAAAACTAATTCGGTTTTAGATGTAATTGTTTAACAACCTTATTCTAGTCAAGTTATACAAGCATAAAAATTTTCAGCTTAATTTGAGTTCGTTTACTATGTCTAATTCAAGTTTTATATTATTAGAGGCTAAATTGTAACAAATGCAAACTCTCAGGACCTATTCTGAATTATAAATTAAGTTCGTTCCTATCGAATATTACCCATTACGAACTAATTCTAAAATTTTACCAAGTTTTCTTATCATCTAAGGCTCTAATTAGACTAATCAATTTTCAAGACTAAATTGTAACTTAGACAAATTAGAACCAATTTAAAAAGACAAAAATTCAAACCCCCAAAACTCACACGACCGTGTCTCTTAACCATGTCTCATTAAACGACGACATTCACATCGTGAAAAACTTTTAGACCAATCGTATACGCCTGTATGGAAAGCCCACATGCCCGTGTGTGATAACGCTAGCCTCCACAAGCTCGTGTCACTTACCCACACGCCCGTGTGCAACCCCTCACACGCTCGTGTGAAAAGCACTGCAGCTATTTTTGCGAAAAACTCTTTTTAAAACCTGATTTAACTGTGATTAATTAACATACATACACATACACTGTAACATCCTAAAAAGGGCCTATGCATTTTCGGTTTAATTGTACGAAATGACATATCTTAGGTGTTATGAAAGTGTTTTGAATATTTTTGGAAACCTGGAAATGTATGGAAATGTTAAGCTTAAAAGAGGAAAGTATACATTTTTGGAAACTAAGAAATGTAAGGAAATGATTTGGAAATGATTCAAAAGAGGAAAGTGAACATTTCTGGAAACTTGGAAATGTAAGGAAATGTTAAGTTTAAAGGAGGCAAACGAAAATTTTTGGAAACTTGGAAATGTAAGGAAATGTCAAGTTTTAAAGTTTAAAAAGAGGAAACTGGCAAGGTGGCCTTAAGAAAATTAATAGGAGGAATTTGACACACAAACAGGCTTGTCAAAGTGGCTTGAAGACACCACTTAAAAGCCCAGCAAAGTGACGCCACCAGCATGTGAGGAAGGGCCAAGGATCGAGTCACATGGGAAGCAAAATAAAGTTTTTATTTTTGCTTCCAGAAGCAGAGAAGTGGACGGCACTAAGGAACCCAAGGGAAGAGTTTTATTCTCTTTAAATTAAGTCTAAATAGGAGATAAATAATAGATTTATTTATCATTATTTTCAAGGAGATAATAAGGGATTATTCTTTTAATAAAGTGATAATTCAAAGGATAAAGTTATCAAAATAAAAGAGTGGTGGCCAAGTAAGGGACTCTAGCTTAGTAATTTTGGCTATAAAAGGAAGAGTAAGGCTATTCTTCATTCATTCTTTTCTCTTCAAGAAAACCTCTGCCGAAATTCTCTAAAGTTTCTCCTCTTCTCTCTGCCGAATTTCCTAGAGCCTTGTTGTTCTTCTTTTTGTTAGCCAAAGCCGAAAATTCAAGATACACCATTAGCCGATTTCTTCTTCTTTGTTTCAAATCATCAAAAGCCGAAAGTAAGCCTTTTTAAGACCATAGCCGAATACTGCTAAGGGTTCAAGCAAGAGTTCCATCGATTTCTCCAAGTAAGGGTAAGATCTAGATTCGGTATCCTTTCTTTTCTTTTTAAAGCCTGTCGAAATTTAGGGACTAATCGCTTATATTGTATTTTGGCCGAAACTATGGAAGGTGAATTCCGGGATTTCAGATCTAAGGTATTTCGGCATCTCCATTAATCAGGAAGAGAGTTTCAAGATTTAAAGATTTAAGGTAAGACATATGTATATTCTGCCAAAGGCCATGTTTTATTTTTTAAAGTTAGATTAAATCTAACATATGGTTATAGGAATTTCGACAGCATTAAGGAAGCAAGGATCCAATTTCGGGATTTAAGATTTGGAAGGTAAGCATCTATGTATATTCGGCTAAGGCCTAGATTAGTATTTAGATTTGTTCTTTAAATGTCCAAGAGCCAAAAACTAACCAAGTTAATTGATTCAATGCCTGGCCGAATACAAGGAGGAATAAAGCAAAGATTTCGGGATTTGTTGGTGTCCCAATCGGCAACAAGGTAGGTATTGAGTGTACAAATCCTACTAGGATTTGGTTTTATAGCCGAATAGGCTTTATGCTAATATATTAAGGTTGTCCGAATGTAGGAATTGTGATCTAAGGCATTAGATCAAGCTTTTCGGGATTTAAGTGAACCGCTAAGCAAATTAGGTGTGTACCCCACACTAATTTTTAATATGTTTTATGGCTTGTTTAATAAATATATGTATGTGATATTAAGAATATGAAAGTGTAAGAATGTGGCTAAGGTACCATGTTATGGTACAAAGTACTCAGGTACGTTTCCTACTCCTACTAGGATTATGAAATATGTTATATTTAACATGAGAATAATGATAAGAATGTGAACTTTGGCATGTTAATGCATAATATGATATGGGGCATATGGGTTATTGAAAAAGGGAAGTGAATGTGGTGACCTAAGACCACGAAATCTGAATGCGGTGACCTAAGACCGCGATATCTGAATGTGGTGACCTAAGACCACGATATCTGAATGTGGTGACCTAAGACCACGAGATTTGAATGTGGTGACCTAAGACCACGAAACTATAAGGGCGATGAGCACGTCGACTGCAGCGACTGCCTTCGATGGTGTGTAGCGGATGGAGGGTTGACTTAGTAGTCCCCACGGTGTGCAGGTTGGTACGGGGAAGTGTAGCGGATGGCATCTAGGTTTGGGTTCGGGTTTGCATCATTATCGTAAATTATTATGTGAATATGATATGTATGTTATGCCTAAATTTATTTGGACTTAGTGTTGTATACACATTGAGTCTGTTGACTCACCCCGTTGTGGGACTATTTTCAGGTGACGAACAGTAATGGACCGGGCTCGGCAGAAGCTTAGGGATGGTCATGCACAGCAAGAAATTTACGATTTGGACTTTTATTTTATTTCAAGTATTTTAAATTTTAATTTTGGGATTATTTGATGTAATAAGGCCATAGTTGAATTTCTTTACTTCACTTTGATTTATTATGTTACAAATATTTATTAATTGAAAGATTAAGTAAATTTATTATCAAAACCAACCCTAAACGTTTTGTCACCTAAAGCTAAAGGATTTTTAATCAAACAAACTCGTTTTCAACTCAAGCCCAACCCAATAATAATTTTTCTTTCAAAACACACAAGTTTTTCCTAAGTTGCAAAAGAATTTGAAATGGTTTACACCGGGGAACATACCAGATCCGGTCAAGGCTCGTGGGCCGGGTGTGGGGTGTTTCAATTTGGTATCAGAGCCCAGTTTTAAACTCTCGGCCTGTGGTTTAAGGCCCAAAACATTTTCAAATCGAGCCCAAATGAGTTTTTGAAGATAAGCAGGGTTTTTCTGGCATGGCACCTAAGTCTCCGACCCGAAGTCCACCAGGTAAGTACCCCTAACCTTTGTGTGATATCTATTGTGAACTGTAGAAGGGTAGAAATGGAATGGAACGTAGACTAGCATGATAAGTATTTGAACCCTAGGACTAGTTTACCCCAACTATTACATAAGACTTAATGCTTAATTAAACAAACCTATGGCTAAGTCGCCGAGTTAGGGTGTGGCAACCATTGTGCGCATGTCTAGGATTGGATCCGGAAGAGCCTGGTATTTAAGCAGTCCTAGTGACTCACCTCATCTTCGCAGGAATCCTACCTGGTGCGTAGCTTTAGTTCACCCTAACCAAGAGGACTTATTCATGGGCTAAACCCCTAACTAAAACTCGAAAGGGAACTAGTCGTATTTTCATAAAAAAACCTAGTTTTAAAACTCTTAAAACTACCCTTTTGAATTGCAAACACGATTTTATAAAATTCTCTCAAATATTCTTGATTTGTGAAAATTACGAGAATGCCCTTGGTTTAAAAAAAATTACCATCGATTTCAATAAAATTTTCTTATTTTGTAAAAGTATTTAAAAATCCTATTTTGCAAAAGTCCAAAGTACCCTGATTTGGGAAAATTTACGAAATTGCCCCTAACTTACAAAATTACCAAAATGACCCTGATTTTCAAAATTTTTGCAACATCACCGATTTGGAAAACAAATGCTCAAAAAGAACCCTCAAGTTTTGCAAATGTTGAAATACCCTTGATTCAGTAAGATTTACAAATTTACCCTGGTTTATTACCAAAATACCCCCGAGTTCCAAAATTATCGAAATACCCCTGTAATTTCAAAATTTCCGAAATACCCCGAGATTTCAAAAATTACCAAAATACCCTTATTGACAAAATCCACAAGGAACCTTATTTTGAAAAAAAAATTACGAAAATACCCCTGTAGGGCAAATTACGAAAATACCCCTGGGTAGTGGAAAAACAGCAACAATGAAAACTACAACATTTCTCTGAATGAACGAAAGTTCATAATTGATTGATGAATGTATGAATGTAAAGACTGTATACATGTATGAATACGAAAGAACCACTTCTAAAATTCTTTTCATAAAACTTCTTCGCGGGTAATCAGTGGAATAAAGGCTAATTCATAAAATTTCTTAATTAGATTAAAGCACGATCGTAGAAATGAGCTCTAGGGGACGTGCTTCTGGAATACCTTAATTGCCTTGTTCGTTGTAAAGTCAGTTCGTTCTTATGTTGCTAGTAAGGTGTATGGAACCTTGATTGTAAACTAAGAGAATGTGCCTAGAAAGTATGATAGTTTCTTAAGATTAGAGTGCGCAGCATAAGCGTAGTGCGGCGAGTTAAGATGTACGATTAATCGTTAGTAAGTAATTTCGAGGACGAAATTATTTTTAAGGGGCTAGAACTTTAACATCCTAAAAAGGGCCTATGCATTTTCGGTTTAATTGTACTAAATGACATATCTTAGGTGTTATGAAAGTGTTTTGAATATTTTCGGAAACCTGGAAATGTATGGAAATGTTAAGCTTAAAAGAGGAAAGTATACATTTTTGGAAACTAAGAAATGTAAGGAAATGATTTGGAAATGATTCAAAAGAGGAAAGTGAACATTTCTGGAAACTTGGAAATGTAAGGAAATGTTAAGTTTAAAGGAGGCAAACGAAAATTTTTGGAAACTTGGAAATGTAAGGAAATGTCAAGTTTTAAAGTTTAAAAAGAGGAAACTAAGGCAAGGTGGCCTTAAGAAAATTAATAGGAGGAATTTGACACACAAACAGGCTTGTCAAAGTGGCTTGAAGACACCACTTAAAAGCCCAGCAAAGTGACGCCACCAGCATGTGAGGAAGGGCCAAGGATCGAGTCACATGGGAAGCAAAATAAAGTTTTTATTTTTGCTTCCAGAAGCAGAGAAGTGGACGGCACTAAGGAACCCAAGGGAAGAGTTTTATTCTCTTTAAATTAAGTCTAAATAGGAGATAAATAATAGATTTATTTATCATTATTTTCAAGGAGATAATAAGGGATTATTCTTTTAATAAAGTGATAATTCAAAGGATAAAGTTATCAAAATAAAAGAGTGGTGGCCAAGTAAGGGACTCTAGCTTAGTAATTTTGGCTATAAAAGGAAGAGTAAGGCTATTCTTCATTCATTCTTTTCTCTTCAAGAAAACCTCTGCCGAAATTCTCTAAAGTTTCTCCTCTTCTCTCTGTCGAATTTCCTAGAGCCTTGTTATTCTTCTTTTTGTTAGCCAAAGCCGAAAATTCAAGATACACCATTAGCCAATTTCTTCTTCTTTGTTTCAAATCATCAAAAGCCGAAAGTAAGCCTTTTTAAGACCATAGCCGAATACTGCTAAGGGTTCAAGCAAGAGTTCCATCGATTTCTCCAAGTAAGGGTAAGATCTAGATTCGGTATCCTTTCTTTTCTTTTTAAAGCCTGTCAAAATTTAGGGACTAATCCCTTATATTTTATTTTGGCCGAAACTATGGAAGGTGAATTCCGGGATTTCAGATCTAAGGTATTTCGGCATCTCCGTTAATTAGGAAGAGAGTTTCGGGATTTAAAGATTTAAGGTAAGACATATGTATATTCTGCCAAAGGCCATGTTTTATGTTTTAAAGTTAGATTAAATCTAACATATGGTTATAGGAATTTCGACAGCATTAAGGAAGCAAGGATCCAATTTCGGGATTTAAGATTTGGAAGGTAAGCATCTATGTATATTCGGCTAAGGCCTAGATTAGTATTTAGATCTGTTCTTTAAATGTTCAAGAGCCGAAAACTAACCAAGTTAATTGATTCAATGCCTGGCCGAATACAAGGAGGAATAAAGCAAAGATTTCGGGATTTGTTGGTGTCCCAATCGGCAACAAGGTAGGTATTGAGTGTACAAATCCTACTAGGATTTGGTTTTATAGCCGAATAGGCTTTATGCTAATATATTAAGGCTGGCCGAATGTAGGAATTGAGATCTAAGGCATTAGATCAAGCTTTTCGGGATTTAAGTGAACCGCTAAGCAAATCAGGTGTGTACCCCACACTAATTCTTAATATGTTTTATGGCATGTTTAATAAATATATGTATGTGATATTAAGAATATGAAAGTGTAAGAATGTGGCTAAGGTACCATGTTATGGTACAAAGTACTTAGGTACGTTTCCTACTCCTACTAGGATTATGAAATATGTTATATTTAACATGAGAATAATGATAAGAATGTGAACTTTGGCATGTTAATGCATAATATGATATGGGGCATATGGGTTATTGAAAAGGGGAAGTGAATGTGGTGACCTAAGACCACGAAATCTGAATGCGGTGACCTAAGACCGCGATATCTGAATGTGGTGACCTAAGACCACGATATCTGAATGTGATGACCTAAGACCACGAGATTTGAATGTGGTGACCTAAGACCACGAAACTATAAGGGCGATGAGCATGTCGACTGCAGCGACTGCCTTCGATGGTGTGTATCGGATGGAGGGTTGACTTAGTAGTCCCCACGGTGTGCAGGTTGGTACGGGGAAGTGTAGCGGATGGCATCTAGGTTTGGGTTCGGGTTTGCATCATTATCGTAAATTATTATGTGAATATGATATGTATGTTATGCCTAAATTTATTTGGACTTAGTGTTGTGTACACATTGAGTCTGTTGACTCACCCCGTTGTGGGACTATTTTAAGGTGACGAACAGTAATAGACCGGGCTCGGCAGAAGCTTAGGGATGGCCATGCACAGCAAGAAATTTACGATTTGGACTTTTATTTTATTTCAAGTATTTTAAATTTTAATTTTGGGATTATTTGATGTAATAAGGCCATAGTTGAATTTCTTTACTTCACTTTGATTTATTATGTTACAAATATTTATTAATTGAAAGATTAAGTAAATTTATTATCAAAACCAACCCTAAACGTTTTGTCACCTAAAGCTAAAGGATTTTAATCAAACAAACTCGTTTTCAACTCAAGCCCAACCCAATAATAATTTTTCTTTCAAAACACACAAGCTTTTCCTAAGTCGCAAAAGAATTTGAAACGGTTTACACCGGGGAACATACCAGATCCGGTCAAGGCTCGTGGGCCGGGTGTGGGGTGTTTCATACACCTTCAATTGAATTTATTGACATCAATTAAGCCTCAATTAAATAGAATTAGGCAATCAATTCCATGCATAACAAACACCGAATAAATCAAACAAGTGGCGTACCTTAGACGCTAGTAAACCACTCCATGGAAGCTTTATTTTAACAATCATTAGTATAAATTTCATGTCTCACACACCTTATTATCAATCACCATGTTATCAAGAAACAACACACTGTAAATCATTCAATAATTAAACTCAAACATGCCTCAAAATTATTATAAAACCATTCAAAATAAAATGTCCAATGTCCAATTATAACCAAAATTAAACTAATTCTTGGGAGTTCCACAATGCCCGATTACAGTCTCTAAAACGTGTAATAAAGTCTCTACCAAGCCTAAATCTCTTGGAACTTTCTTGCTCAGCTCCTTAGCTCCTCAAGGCCAATGATTATCATCATGAATTGTGAGGGTGTGAGCTTTAAAAAGCTCATTGAATGTTAATAAAAACAACTAGTAAATAAACATCCCAAACATGCTTAAATCACGTCCAATCAACCACCAATTATCAACCATAATAATGAAACGTGTCGATTTAATTTCTATATGATTTATCAATATCAAGAATCAATTATTCATGGCCTACAAACATTGAATGATATAACAATAATCACACATAAATATATTGCCTTACACTTCTCATGGCTTAATCGAGTGATCATACATCGGGTAAATGAATCTTTGAACTCCTACAAATTATCAAACACAGTCCACCGAGTTGAGCGGGCTGAAGCACACACTCCCTTATAGCACCTCAAATAACCCAATGAGTGGAGGCTCATGCTCAACACTCTCTTATCTACTCCAAACAAATCAATCCACCTAGAGCCATATGCTTAGAATGTCACAAATAAAGGTGAGTACTCACAAATCCTATGGTATGCCAACTATATCCAATGGATCCACCATTCATGTTGCCAATATATTCAATCAAACATAGCATATAAATCAATCATTATTGTGCTCAATTTACTGTGACAAAATGCTTTTATGTAACATGTAACATAGCATTTAACACCCAATTAAATAAAGCATTTCATTTGCCATTTTCCAATGTTCAATTATCAAATGTAACACCAATATATCATGATCAAAACTCCAGTAAACATGCTTTAATCATCAATATATATAGGCAATTAAATTGCGCAAAATCACCTAAATGCTTACCATTATTCAATAAAAATTCAACTCTTGTACATATAATATCAATCTTGCAAAAATCAGCCATTCCACCTTAACTAATTAATTCAAATAATCAATTAAGCTACTAATTAAACATAAATGAGGGTCAATTTACAAAATCACCCTTAGAAACACTCAACATATAATTTATTCTACCACAAAAAAATTATCAACCAAGAAAATCCAATCTTTAATTGCCATTATCTCAATCCTCTTCAAGATTTAGAGCTTCAACAGTGATAAAGTAGACATTACCACTTTTCCAATGCTATAATAAACACGAATTTTAATTAACTATGGTAATCAAAATCCTCTAAGAAAAAGATACCTTACCAGATTTGTAACATCAAGTTGAAAACTCGATTCCTCACAAAATCAATCTCTCCAGCCCTGCTAAACACTTTCAATCATCAATACTAGACCAATTGCACTTATACTAAGCATCAATTTCATCTTTATATCAATTTCATAAAATTCCAGAAAATCGGTTCATGAAGATGATGAAATTCAGATTTCTTTAAATTACCTCACAAATCATGTTTAATCTTGATAAATAAGATGAAAAAACTTTTAATAGATCCATTTTGAGTTGGAACATCCATAGATTTGTGGATTTCCTCTCAAAATTCAAGATCCACCATTAAAGAACCATTGTTTTTTTAAGAAGATGACATTGATAAAAATCCTTTAATTGACTCTATAATCATGTAAAAATGTTTCTAATCATCATAAAAAAAAGTTTAGGATTGAAGATTACCTTTGATTCGCTTTAAATTCGTTGATTGAAAATCTTGATTCAAGAAACTTGAGAAATTTTTGGCTACTTTTGAGAATAATTTTGGGTGATTTGAAAGAGTATTTTGAAAAGGAAATTGGTTGGATCTATTCTTTGATGATAGATATTTAAAATCGTGTAAAGAAAATGGATTGTGAAGTTCTCTAATCTGATGTAAAATGTGTGAAAAGTGGGCTACATACATTAGTTTTATAACTGAAACCACCCACCAAAAATTTAAAACTTGGAAAATTTGCCTAATGGCCACTCCCACATTTCCCTTACTTTACTATTTAATCCTTTCCTTCGAAAATTTTGAATTTTAAGGTTTATTTTCCATATAAATACTCTAAATTTTCCCTTATTTTACAATTAAGTCATATTTAATTAATATTTAAAATTTACTTAAATTACCTTCAATGAAAAATAATTTAAAATTCTTTTTCAACGTATATTGATTATTTTCACTAATAATTATTCAAAATCTTTAAAATTAAATTTTCAAATATATATTTTTAATTTTTTGGATTATTGTTTAATCAATTTTAGATGAAATTAACCTCCTAAATTAAATTAAAAATGACTAGAAACCCTATAAATTCCTAGTTTCACACTCAAAACCCCAAAAATATAACTAAAACTACTAGACCTGGTTTAGGGATATTATATTAAAATTGTAAAATAACATGAAATTCTTGTGATAAAGTGATAAATGTGGGCTGTTTAGGGACCATATAGAATTCAACACAAGGTTTTTGGGTTAATTTGTGATAATTGTGATAATTTTGGGTTTAGAGACTAAATTGAATATAATGTGAAAGTTTAAGGTTATAGTGTAAAATGTCATTAAAGGGTATAATCTATGAATTTAAGTGTTTTAATGTATTGAATTGGTTAATTGAACTAAATTATTTTATATATATCAAGAAAGGAATCAATCGATAGACAAACGAGGAAAAATGAAAAATAGCTAATTAGTCCTTAGAGTCGTGTTTGTTGCAGAATCAATTTAGGTAAGTTCATATAGCATATAAATTGATTTAATTGTTGTTTGTGTAGTATAATATAATTGTGTATGCTTGTGATTGAATTAATGGTGTTATGATTTTAAAGCTTTGAATGGTTCAAGTTGAAATGAAATTATAACCGAGTGTCATGATTGAAAATGGAAAAATTATATTGTTGAATTCATGTGACAAAGAAATGCTTAAGTAATTATATGATATGAATGTGAATCACGGTCCGTATGAACCTCGTGAATGCTTAGGATAGAAATGACATATGATTAGGTTTATTTACCATTTTGGATGTTGGTCTTAGATGTCCTACCTATAGCTGAGGTCCTGCATTTGTTGTGGATTCTTCACAACTCATGTGAGCAGCATCGTGTAGCCTGACATCTCGACCCACAACTCGCGTGAGCAATAATAGTTACAACTTTTATGAGCATCGTTCCTGCATATCCAATATTATTTCATTTGGTTCATCGGGTGTTAAACGTATAAAATGAAATAGATATAAGAAAAGGTTAAACAAAATGTTTATATGAATCAGTTACCTGAAATGGTTATATAAATAGGTTATATGGAAATAGATATACAAAATGATTTTATGCATCGGTTATATGGAAATAGTTATATGAAGTGTTTTTATGAAATGTTTATTTGGATATAGATATGTAAAAAGGGACATTCGAAATGAATATTTTAAATGAAGATGTGAAATGTCAAATGAATAGATGAGGGATGAATAGTATATCTAATGTGTTTACTTGTAGATGTTTATTGACATGAAGAAGTTACATGTTTTCATATATATGAATTTACTAAACTTGTGAGACTTGTGATGTGTATAGGCAATTTGTAACATCCTGAAATTTAGGTTTTCGTGTTTTGGCATTATTTTATGTGTTAGGCTACTTTGTGTGTGTTGGCATTATTTCGAGTCGGGGCTAGCTAAAAATCTTTGTGTTTGGGCTTAAAGTGGGAGAAGGTAGGTGGCGGCAGACATAAGGGATTAAGTGGATAAAATGCTAGCACAAGTTGAGCAAGTGTAAAGGTGGTGTGGCGTCATTTACAAGAGCTAAGGGGGAGGAGTTTGAATCCCACCTGCAGCACAATCTATTTAATTTTTGTGCTGATCAGGTAATGGTGGGAGAGTTCGGCTGGGACTCTATTGGAGGAGTTGAAGACTCATTCAAACGCATTTGAATGAGTGGGGGAGAGGGGATTAAGGAGAGAATTAAGGAGGAAATATGGGGATTGAGGTGAGAAGGGGAGTTGGCCGAACTTTGGGAAGTGTTGGGGGAAAATTCGGTCATATGGGGTCTTTTGGAGGGATAGAACATTCAGTTTTGATAGGGGAATAGGTCCCGAAATTCTTAGGGGTGTTTGAAAATTTTTAGTGTATAGCGTTTTCTTTTTTTTAGGGGCATTGTGTGCTTTCGGTTTCTTTCAACTTCTCTCTCTGTTTGCCGAAAATTCTTAAGCCTTTTTGTTCATCTCTTCTTTGGGATTAGCCGAAACTTTCTGGCACTTCGGTTCCCTTCTTCATCTCTTCTTTGGGATTAGCCGAAACTTTCTGGCACTTCGGTTCCCTTCTTTTCTTTTCTCCATTCCTTCCATTTGCTACTTTTTTTTAAGTTCCATTTTCTTGCTGAAACCTCCTAGTTACCATTTCCCTTTTCCGTCTCATCTCATTCTTGTGTCTTGTGTTGCCGAATCCTTTTCTACTCCCTTACCCTCCTCTTTTCTTTGTTGCATAGTCACCACTCATCTCTGTAGACGTTCGTTTGGAAGAAGGCCGAACCATTTCTTCTCTCTGCGTTAGTAGTTGTTGTTTGGAAGGTAAAATCCTCTTGTTCTCCCTGTTAGCAGATTTTCTCTTTTCTCTTATCTTCTTTGCTTTAGTAGCCGAGAGTCTTACACTGTCTATTCTTCTCAAGGCTGAATCTGTTGAGTGCAAATACACCCTGCTGACCCATCCAATTGGCATTTCTTTGTTCTGGTAAGGATTCTTTTCCTTCTATTACTTCTTATTCTTTTCCCTACTCTTGTTGGTTGTTAAACCAAAAAGGGTTCTCTTTCGTAACTGATTACCTTGTTCTTGGTGCGTAACACGTTTTTCATCTCTTGTCCAAGCTGAATATCTAGAGGAGAAGTGCCAAGGCTTCTTTGGTTGCCAAAACCCTTTTCTAAGCGGTATTGTTTGCTCACGTTAGTAGCAAAGGTAGGGGGATTTCTCTTTAGTCTTTCAAATGACCTCTTTTATGGTTGTTCTCTAATATAGTTAGATATCATTGTTAGATAACCCTTGTTTCCAATATAATACGGTATCGATCAAGAATTCTTTAATGGATGCTAGTGCCATTCAGTCGAAGGAGGAAAGTGTACTTGTAGTCCCGGTTCCTAACTTTAAAAAGCGTGTGGTGTCGGAGGTTCGAGATTTCCCGCGAGGGTGTGGTAGAGAGCCGACATCAGCTTGGCATAGGTAGATCGTTGTCTTACCTACAAGTGAGGATGTCAACGACGTTGAGAGTATAGTTCTTTGCATATACAGGTGTGTAATTTCTCAAACCTTCTCCTGTTGTTCTTAAATATGTATATGCTTTATTAAATGCTGGAACTTCGGCATTGCTTACTGTTTTACCCATGGAGGGTAAAATCAAGACATCAGGTTAGTGACTTCTGACTATGATATATATGTGATTCTGCTGACATGATTATATGTACACTCTGAACATCTGATATATGTCGATATCTGTTGCATTCATACACTATGGTTTCATGTTCGCATAAGGGATGGGCATATGCTTTGAATGGAAGGGGAAGTGTATCTGGTGACTACGTCACATTAATCTGGTGGCTTTAGCCACAATCTGATCTGGTGGCTCTGCCACATTCTGTTCTGGTGGCTCTGCCACATTCTGTTCTGGTGGGCATGCCACACAGTCTGGTGACTCTGTCACAATTTCGCGAGAGCAGCTAACTGCAGCATGACTACCATCGATGGTGTGTAACGGCGAGGGTCGATTGTAGAAATCCCCATTGGTGTGTTTGGCAGGAATGGGTGGTGTATAGCAGATGGATAATTAGTTTGGGTTGGGATTTGCATCATATTGCATTGATATCTGATTTTCTACTATTCTCTGCTAGAAGGGCTAAGGCCCAGTCTGATTCTGTATGGGCTTCGTCCAACGTGATTTGTAAGGGCTAGGGCCCAGTTATGGATAATGAAGAGTAATTGCAGACTGGGTCTTTTCGACTCACCCCATTGCTTAAATGTTGCAGGTAATTCTTAGTTCAGCGGACATGGGCTAGGATCGACTCTGAGGTGGTCATGCACTTTATGTTTAGTAAAATTTTACTTTTCTTCCCTCTAGACTTATTTGCTTAAAATTGGGATTTTGATTTTGTAATAAGGCCACTACTAAATTAATATGGTTTAATTTTTCTTACATGCTCTAAGTTGAGAATTAATCGGTATGGTGGTTTTTCTAATGCAATATGAATGACTGTTTTTCTAAAACATAACAAACGATTGTCAAACAATAATAAGCAACTAATAGTTCCAAGATGACATCTAACGGTAATATAGCAAACTTGTTTTCTATAACAAAGATAGTAACTAAGTTGATTGCAAGTTTTCAAAAAAATAAAAAGGAGAACACTAAGTTTTTATAACATCCAACCCAGACTCAAAATTTCGAAAGATCTCAATGTTTACTGAACGTGCAGTTTTAAAAAAAATAAAAATCCTTCTATGTGACACGTCAGATCCAGTCGTAACGTTTAGGCCGGGTTTGAGGTGTTACAATTATGGTATCAGAGCTAGGTTGCAAAACTCAGCTTTGGGGGTTTTGGGTTCAAAAACATTACAAAAAGTTTTGTTTTGGAAAATAAATGTACATGGTTCATTTAAAGTGTGGCACCCGAGTCTCCAGCACCCAATCTGTAAGGTAAGTCTTCTGACTGTTGGCTGAATTGCATGAAGTGAATATATTATGTGAATATATTATGCTGTGGATGCTAGAATTAAGAAACCTAACTTTAGAGATTGAAACTTTTTTGGTATATGTTGTATGTTGCGACAAACCACTTCTAAACTACATTTCATAAGATTATCTGGTAATAAACAGTGAAAGAAGTATTAATTCATAAAAATTGCGTAATTAGACTAAGACAAGTTAGTAGACATGAGTGCTAGAGGACGTGGACGGGGCGCACGCGGCCGTGGTAGAGGTCGAGAGATGGAGGCTGAGTTCTCAAAAGCTGGACATGAGCCGGAAGGCGAAGTGCCAGCATCTCCTGTGGCAGAAGCGAGATATCAAGATCGAACTGGTGGGGACGATGCTTTGTCCCAAGCGATGTTGCGTGTCCTGGAGCGGGTTGCCGGGGCAAACAGTGGATCGGTAGCTCGAAAGTCTATTCCTGAGCGACTTCGAGCAAATGGGGCAGAGATATTCAGGGGTATTTCTGGTGTGGCCCCAAATGTTGCTGAATATTGGTTGAAGGCAGTTGAACGGATTATGGATGATCTGGATTGCACAGTTGAGGAGAAATTGAAGGGAGCAGTGTCTCTTCTCCGAGATAAGGCATATCAAGGATGGGTTACGAGATGAGCTGAGGGTGCTGATAGCTCCGCAGCGGGAGAGAGATTTTGCCACTCTGGTTGACAAAGCTAAAATAGCTAAAGAGGTTAAGTGGATTGAGACTCAAAACAAGGAGAAGGATAAGGGTAAAAATAAGAGGAGTTTTGGGTCGTCGGGATCATCTGGAAGTTTCCAGAAGAGGCCTAGGTTTGATGGGCCAGCTCAAGTTGTGAGGCCTGCGGTGATGGGCCAGTTTCGATCATGTGCTCTGTGTGTGAAAATGCATTCTGGTGAGTGTAGTAGGAGAACTGGTGGATGTTTCAGGTGCGGATCTATGGATCATATGGTTAAAGATTGTCCACAAGTAGATCAGGTGCGGCCAGTTGGACAGGGTTTTGATCAGTTCAGGCGGGGTGGTCAGCAACCACCGAGAGGTCGTGGCCCAGCTGGAGGTTTTGGTCGGGGTCGAGGAGCACCGGGTAGGGGTGTCAATAATGCAGATGCAAGACAGCTGGGCTTAGTTTATACAGCTCAACGGTGAGAGGATGGCGACGCACCGGACGTCATAGCTGGTACATTTCTCATAGTTGATAAACCATTTATTGCTTTGATTGATATTGGTTCGACCCATTCATATGTTGCTAGTACTGTGTCTGAGACTATGAGCCTTAAATCTGAACTTGCTGCTAGAGAAATGACTGTAATTAGTCCTTTAGGACAATCCGTAGTAGTAAACAAATTGTTTAGAGATGTGCCTTTAGAAACTCAGGGAGTAGTGTTTTCGGCAGACTTGATGGAGTTTCCATTCGGTGAGTTTGACCTTATTTTAGGCATGGATTGGTTAGTGCAGTCCCGCGCAAATCTGGATTGCGCTGCTAAGCGTATGGTGTTGAGAACTTCGGGGGACAAGGAAGTAATTATGATCGGAGAGCGAAGGAATTATTTGTCCAATGTGGTTTCTGCATTAAAGGCTAGTAAGATGGTGCGAAAAGGGTGCAGGGCGTTTATAGCTTTCATCAGTGCGTTGGACGCAAAAGAAGTGTTAGTAAGAGATGTCAAAATGGTGAAGGGGTTCATGGATGTCTTTCCTGAAGAGCTTCCGGGATTACCTCTGGACCGTGAAGTGGAATTTGGAATTGAACTACTTTCGGGAACGGCTCCGGTGTCCATTGCTCCATATAGAATGGCACCGAAGGAGCTAGTGGAACTCAAAGCTCAGATCCAGGAGTTGCTGGACCGTGGTTTTATCCGACCCAGTGTATCACCGTGAGGGGCACCAGTGTTGTTCGTCAAAAAGAAGGATGGGTCAATGCGTATGTGCATTAACTATCGCCAACTGAACAAGTTGACGATTAAGAACAAGTACCCGTTGCCAAGAATTGATGATCTATTCGATCAGTTGCAAGGAGCAGCGGTATTTTCAAAGATAGATCTGAGATCCGGGTATCACCAGCTCAAGGTCAAGGAAGTGGATATCCATAAGACGGCTTTCCGAACTCGCTATAGTCACTATGAGTTTTTAGTGATGCCGTTTGGGTTAACGAATGCACTAGCTGCGTTCATGGATATGATGAGCCGGGTATTCCAACCCTATTTGGATCGGTTTGTCGTGGTTTTTATAGACAACATCTTGGTTTATTCAAGGACGGAAGAAGAGCATGATTCGCATCTCCGGACTGTTCTGCAAGTATTAAGAGAAAAGCAACTGTATGCAAAATTCAGCAAGTGTGAATTTTGGTTGAAGGAAGTCACTTTCCTAGGGCATGTTGTGTCTGCCGAGGGGATTAGGGTTGATCCCCGGAAGATTGAAGCCGTCCTGGACTGGAAGTCGCCGAAGTCTGTAGCGAAAATTCGAAGCTTTCTTGGGTTAGCAGGATACTACAAAAGATTTGTCGAGGGTTTCGCTTTGATTGCTGCGCCCTTAACCAAATTGTTACGAAAAGGGATACCATTTAGTTGGACTGATAAGCAGCAGGAGAGCTTTGAGAAGTTAAAGAGGATTTTAACAGAGGCTCCGGTATTGATTCAGCCTCAGGCTGGAAAGGAGTTCGTTGTTTATTGTGATGCTTCACACACGGGGTTGGGGTGTGTATTGATGCAAGAGGGCAAGGTGGTTGCGTATGCGTCTCGGCAATTAAGACCGCATGAGATTAATTATCCCACTCATGACTTGGAGTTAGCTATGGTAGTGTTCGCCCTGAAGATTTGGAAACACTACTTGTATGGAGAGAAGTCGGTAATCTACACGGGCCATAAGAGCCTGAAATATCTCCTCACCTAGAAGGAGTTGAATTTAAGGCAGCGGAGGTGGATTGAGCTGTTGAAGGATTATGACTGTTTGATTGAATACCATCCGGCTAAAGCTAATGTGGTGGCAGATGCGTTGAGCCGTAATGTGATATCTGATTTGAGAGCCATGTTTGCTTATCTTAGTCTGTATGAGGATGGTAGCCTGCTAGCCGAACTACAAGTAAAGCCGACATGGGTAAGTCAGATTAAACAAAAACAATTATTGGATGATGTGTTAAGTTCTTGGGTTCAGCAAGTACAGAATGGAGAGATGGGGGATTTTAGTCTGGACAATGAGGGGCGTTGTGTTGTTATGGAAAGGTTTGCATGCCGAGGGACTCCGAGTTGAGGCAGAGGGTTCTGAGGGAAGCGCATAGTAGCCCATATGCTATGTATCCCGGTGGAAGTAAGATGTATCGAGATTTGCGTGAGCAATTCTGGTGGCCAGGTCTCAAGCAAGAGGTTACTGAATTCGTGAGTAGATGTTTGACATGTCAGCAAGTGAAGGCAGAACATCAAATTCCTTCGGGTTGTTATAGCAGGTAAAGATTCCACTGTGGAAGTGGGAAAGGATAACGATGGATTTCATTAGTGGGCTACCTCTTTCGCCTAGTAAGAAGGATGCAGTGTGGGTGATTGTCGATCAGTTGACAAAGGCTGCTCACTTTATCCCTGTTCGTGTCGACTATTCGTTGCAGAAGTTAGCTAAGCTATATGTAGCAGAGATTATAAGGTTGCACGGGGTACCAGTGTCCATCATATCAGACAGAGACCCTAGGTTCACATTACGGTTCTGGAAGGCTTTACATCAGGCATTGGGTACGAGGTTGGAGTTCAATACGGCTTTTCATCCACAGACCAGTGGTCAGTCTGAGAGGGTAATTCAAGTCCTGGAAGACATGTTGAAGGGTTGTGTTATTGACTTTGGAGGTAGTTGGGAAGATTTTCTACCATTGGCAGAGTTCGCATACAACAACAGTTACCAATCCAGCATTCAAATGGCACCTTACGACGCACTATATGGTCGTAAGTGTCGTACTCCTACCTGTTGGATAGAGTTGGGTGAAGGACAGTTGTTGGGTCCAAAAATGATTTCAGAGACTGAAGAAAAGGTTAAGTTAATTCGAACTCGGTTGAAAGAAGCTTCCGACAGGCAGAAATCATACGCAAACTTGAAGCGTAAGGACGTAGAATTCGCAGTGGGTGACCAGGTTTTTCTAAAAGTCTCACCCTGGAAGAAGGTCTTAAGATTTGGTCAGAAAGGCAAATTGAGCCCCAGGTATATTGGGCCTTACCAGGTATTGAAGCGTATAGGACCAGTGGCTTATCAGCTTGAGTTGCCTCCAGAATTGAGTCAGATGCATGATGTATTCCATGTCTCAATGCTGAGGCGTTATCATTCAGATCCATCTCACATAGTGCACGTGGAAGAAATTGAGGTAAGGCCAGACTTGTCTTTTGAAGAGGAACCGGTGCAGATCTTGGACCGAGACGTTAAGGTATTAAGAAGGAAATCAGTCCCTTTGGTCAAAGTGTTATGGCGAAATCACGGTGCAGAGGAAGCCACGTGGGAGCTGGAAGATGTGATGCGACAACAATACCCTCACCTCTTTTGACCAGGTAAATTTTGAGGCCGAAATTTCTTTAAGGGGGTAGAACTGTAACATCCTGAAATTCGGGTTTTTGTGGTTTGGCATTATTTTATGTGTTAGGCTGCTTTGTGTGTTGGTTGTGTGTGTTTGGGGGTCTTAGGAAGGCCTGGGATCGAGTCAGGGCTAGCTAAAAATCTTTGTGTTTGGGCTTAAAGTGGGAGAAGGTAGGTGGCGGCAAACATAAGGGATTAAGTGGATAAAATGCTAGCACAAGTTGAGCAAGTGTAAAGGTGGTGTGGCGTCATTTACAAGAGCTAAGGGGGGAGTTCGAATCCCACCTGCAGCATAATCTATTTAATTTTTGTGCTGATCAGGTAATGGTGGGAGAGTTCGGCTCTGTTGGAGAGTTGAAGACTCATTCAAACGCATTTGAATGAGTGGAGGAGAGGGGATTAAGGAGAGAATCAAGGAGAAAATATGGGGATTGAGGTGAGAAGGGGAGTTGGCCGAATTTTGAAAAGTGTTGGGGGGAAATTCGATCATATGGGGTCTTTTGGAGGGACAGAATATTCGGTTTTGATAGGGGAATAGGTGCCGAAATTCTTAGGGGTGTTTACAAATTTTTAGTGTATAGAGTTTTCTTTTTTTAGGGGCATTGTGTGCTTTCGGTTTCTTTCAACTTTTCTCTCTGTTTGTCAAAAATACTTAAGCCTTTTTGTTCATCTCTTCTTTGGGATTAGCCGAAACTTTCTGGCACATCGGTTCCCTTCTTTTCTTTTCTCCATTCCTTCTATTTGCTTCTTTTTTTTAAGTTCTATTTTCTTGCCGAAACCTCCTAGTTACCATTTCCCTTTTCCGTCTCATCTCATTCTTGTGTCTTGTGTTGCCGAATCCGTTTCTACTCCCTTACCCTCCTCTTTTCTTTGTTGCATAGTCACCACTCATCTCTGTAGCCGTTCGTTTGGACGAAGGCCGAACCATTTCTTCTCTCTGTGTTAGTAGTTGTTATTTGGAAGGTAAGATCCTCTTGTTCTCCCTGTCAGCGGATTTTCTCTTTTCTCTTATCTTCTTTTCTTTAGTAGCCGATAGTCTTACACTGTTTATTCTTCTCAAGGCCAAATCTATTGAGTGCAAATACACCCTGCTGACCCATCCAATCGGCATTTCTTTGTTCTCGTAAGGATTCTTTTCCTTCTATTACTTCTTATTCTTTTCCCTACTCTTGTTGCTTGTTAAACCAAAGAGGTTTCTCTTTCGTAACTGATTACCTTGTTCTTGGTGCGTAACACGTTTTTCATCTCTTGCCAAACTGAATATCTAGAGGAGAAGTGCTAAGGCTTCTTTGGTTGTCGAAACTCTTTTCTAAGCGGTCTTGTTTGCTCACGTTAGTAGCAAAGGTAGGGGGATTTGTCTTTAGTTTTTCGATTGACCTCTCTTATGGTTGTTCTCTAATATAGTTAGATATCATTGTTAGATAACCCTTGTTTCCAATATAGTACGGTATTGATCAAGAATTCTTTCATGGATGTGAGTGCCATTCAGTCAAAGGAGGAAAGTGTACTCGTAGTCCCGGTTCCTAACTTTAAAAAGCGTGCGGTGTCGACAGTTCGAGATTTCCCGCCAGGGTATGGTAGAGAGCCGACATCAGCTTGGGATAGGCAGATCGCTGTCTTACCTACAATGTTGAGAGTATAGTTCTTTGCATATACAGGTGTGTAATTTCTCACATCTTCTCCCGTTGTTCTTAAATATGTATATGCTTTATTAAATGCCGAAACTTCGGTATTGCTTGTTGTTTTACCCATGGAGGGTAAAATCAAGACATCAGGTTAGTGACTTCTCACTATGCTATATATGCGATTCTGCTGAGATGATTATATGTACACTCTGAACATCTGGTATATGTCGTTATCTGTTGCATTCATACACTATGGTTTCATGTTCGCATAGGGGATGGGCATATGCTATGAATGGAAGGGGAAGTGTATATAGTGACTACGTCACATTAATATGGTGGCTTTAGCCACAATCTGATCTGGTGGCTCAGCCACATTCTGTTCTGGTGGCCATGCCACACAGTCTGGTGACTCTGTCACAATTTGGCGATGAGCAGCTAACTGCAGCATGACTGCCATCGATGGTGTATAGCAGCGAGGGTCGATTGTAGAAATCCCCACTGGTGTGTTTGGCAGGAATGGGTGGTGTGTAACAGATGGATAATTAGTTTGGGTTGGGATTTGCATCATATTGCATTGATATCTGATTTTCTGCTATTCTCTGCTAGAAGGGCTAAGGCCCAGTCTGATTCTGTATGGGCTTTGCCCAACGTGATTTGTAAGGGCTAGGGCCCAATTATGGCTAATGAAGAGTAATTGCACACTGGGTCTTTTCGACTCACCCCACTGCTTAAATGTTGCAGGTAATTCTTAGTTCAATGGACATGGGCTGGGATCGACTCTAAGGTGGCCATGCACTTTATGTTTAGTAAAATTTTACTTTTCTTCCCTCTAGACTTATTTGCTTAAAATTAGGATTTTGATTTTGTAATAAGGCCACTACTAAATTAATATGGTTTAATTTTTCTTACATGCTCTAAGTTGAGAATTAATCGGTATGGTGGTTTTTCTAATGCAATATGAATGACTGTTTTTCTAAAACATAACAAATGATTGTCAAACAATAATAAGCAACTAATAGTTCCAAGATGATATCTAACGACAATAGAGCAAACTCGTTTTCTATAACAAAGACAGTAACTTAGTTGATTGCAAGTTTTCAAAAAAATAAAAATGAGAACACTAAGTTTTTATAACATCCAACCCAGACTCAAAATTTCAAAAGATCTCAAAGTTTATCAAACGTGCAGTTTTAAAAAAAAATAAAAATCCTTCTTTGTGGCACGTCAGATCCGGTCGTAACGTTTAGGCCGGGTTTGGGGTGTTACACAATTAAATAAAGTTGTGACCTTGGTTATGATTTTTTATTATGAAAGGTTTAAGTTAAGTCCTTTATGAAAAGTTAAAAGTTTTCATTTAATACGAACTTACTAAGCTTTAAGCAAGCTTACCTCGTATTGGTTTTTCTTCCTAATAGATTATCAGATAGAGCTGTCGATTTGATTGCCTTTGAAAATCACACTATCTAACAATGTAATCGGTAATTAATTTTTCACATTGGTCCGATTATAAGTGGCATGTAAATAGGGTTTGGTATATGTATGTTATGATCATTTGATTATTCTTTGTGCCATTCAAAATATTTGTTATGTGTTTGATGTATCTTTAATGGTATTTTGGTTGGTTTGGTATTTGATAGCATAAAAGTGTGTTTGAAATATAATGCATTGATAGATTGTTGAATTGGTGCATACATGATAGGTTAATTGATGAAATTCAAGTAATGATTTTTACATTTCGTGATTTATGTTGATTTGGTGAATATATTGGCATGGAAAGCTAATTTGTTTAGTTTTAAACGGTTGATGTTTATGTTTGAATTATGGTGCCAATGAAGGCGTATTGGTTAGGCACATTGGTTGATTGTGAATTGGTATACCTTGATATGTTTTGGCACATTTTGAATAGGTTTGAGTGTTGATTAATGCATGGCTTGGAACCTAAGTTTTGGTATGTGAAAGGCTTGTGTTTGAATGTGAATTTAGGTACACACGATCTGCCACACGACCGTGTGCTCCACGCGATTGTATGACATAACCGTGTGGTTTATTTGATTTTATATGCAGGATGTTCCACACGGTCATAGAATGTTACACGGCCTGGCGACACGATCGTGTAATCCTATTTTTTCACATCAAAATGTACACGATTTGAGGACATGGGCATGTAGTATAATGCCACACGACCTCAGCCTTGTCACACAGCCTAGCCATATGGCTATGCGACACTATTTGCGATTTTTCCATATTTTTTTGTTTTTTTCAGATTAGTCCCTACTTATTTCTAACTTGATTTTAGGGTTTCAAAAGCTCGATTTAAGGGTCATTTTTGTACGTATGCTATTAATGATATAAATGATTATTAATTTATGATGATTAAATAGATTTTTTATTGTGAATATGTATAATCAAACCTATTTGCTATCGTGATATCCTGTAGCCCTAATTCAGTGAAGAAGACGAGTTAGGGGTGTTACATTTAGTGGTATCAGTGCTACGGTTTAGTCGATTCTAGGATTGAAAGTAGCATATATTGAGTCTAGAAATACATGCCACTTTATAACCAGTGATAGTATGATGACTCCCAATCTGTTTGACTTGTTCCCTTATAGATCAAAGATGTCAGTTGAATCCAATCGAGCAAATTCCAATGAAGTATAGAGCTTATGTTCCAACCACCGATCTAAGGGCTATTCATAATGTGTCCGAATTACAAGAGCCTATAGAAGACCCTCATAGTACCATCTAAATATGGTGAGTGATATGTTTAACGTGTATATGGGAGTCAATTTCGTGGCTCAATGACCTTTACCCCATTGTCCTCAAAGCCATGTACAATAGAATTGCAATACCCCTAAATCGTCTCCAACATCATATTAGGGTTATAGAGCATTACCGATCAAATCGTAACAAATCATGACCTTTAGAAATAAGTAATCAATTCAAATAATAACATTCAATCTAATATCTATTCATGACATAAGCATTGTTACGGACCTTTATTCGAGTTTACGAGGTCATAAAAGTAGGTTGGAAACATCTAGGGACTAATTTGAAACAAAATAGGAAATTTTTAAAAAATTTTGAAAAATTGGGAAACATGGGTTACATAGTCATGTGACATAGCTACCATGTGAGTATTCGAAGTATGAGACACACGAAAGTGTCCTAGCCCATGTATCTTCTCATGTGGGTATTCAAAATAAGGTCACATGACTATGCCACAGGTCGTGTGCCAGACCGTGTGTGCTTTCGAAGTTTGATAACACGACTGTGTCGCCAGGCCGTGTAACTCTATGAGACCATGTGGTTCATCCTACACCTAAAAATTAAAATACATGGCCATGTAGTGTGATCATGTGTGGCACACGGCTGTATGACAGCCCGTGTCCCAAGCCGTGTGCTTCATAAGTTGCCCCTAAAACAAACCAAATTAAGAACCAATTCTTGCACACCAAGACACATCATTTCCACGTGAATACATATGACCAAAACACATTCAAACACACTCCAAAACATACCAAATTAACCATCGTATAAACCTAACCAATATGCCATCAAAAGGCACCGCAATTCATATATTAAAATCAATCCAACCAACATCTCAAGTTCATTCATTAAGCACAAATCAAACATATCAAAACCATTTCACACATACATATCATTTAACCATGATTTACCTATCGTCATATGGGCATGCGTAAGTGTTCAACAACACACCTATTTACACCATTATTTAAAAATCATCGATAAAATACATTAAGGCATACATAACTTGGCACCACTCAAACATACCAAATTGCCAAGTTAACATTCAAGTCATATTGCATGCCATTTTTAAACTTAAACCAAAGTAATCAAAAACTACCAAAATGATGATTGGATAGTGTGATCGTGCTCCAACACGATTCCAATCGATCGAGCTTTCCGATTATCTACAATATAGAGAAAAACAACTACGTAAGCAACTAGTGCTTAGTAAACTCGTATAAAGGAAACTTAAACTTACCAAACATAAAGTGATTAAACCATTCAACATTGCTCATTAGATCATATGAATATTTTTCTTTCCTATCCACAACACTTCACATAGTTAGTAGATATATTTAAGAATATATCAACGTATGAAACATAGCACATATCATGAAAATGATTTCAATATATAAACCATCCATCACATATTCCATTTGTTACCTTTTCAATCCATTTACACATTTTACATTTTCCATTCCATATTCCTAATAAAATAGCTCATTTCACATATGTACCTTTTCATTTTAAACCTTAATTACCAATTGAACCGAATAAAATAACATCGGGTAGTCGAGAAATGCTCACATAAAGTGTGCCTTTATATGTAACTGTAACTGTGTCTATAATGCTCACATGAGCTGTGGGTCGAGATGTTAGCTACACGATGCTGCTCACACGAGCTGTGGAGAATCCGCAACAAATGCAGGACCTCAACCATCGGTAGGACACCCAGGACCAGCACCCTAAATCGTATAATCCCTAATGACTAGTCATTTGTATCCTAAGTATTCACAAGGTTCAAACGGGACCATTAAGCAATCCAATTTAATTAGCATCGTAATTTGATTGAATATCCAAAACATTGTACAATTATCAAATTAAGTTATACATAGCATACTATTTATTAATATACAATCAAAAAATCAATTAATAAGTTTAATACTTATACAAACTTACCTCGACAAAAACAATTTTAAAAACGAAGTCGATGACTAGTCTGACACTTTAGTTTTTCCTCAATTTAGATCCATTTGGTTCGTTTCTTGATCTAAATAATAATTTTCATTCAATTAAACCATTTTAATAACTTAAAATAATTAATTCAACTTATAACCATTATCAATGGGAATTTACAAAATTACCCCTAATGTTTTACCTTTTATGCAACTTAGTCCCTAAATCCGAAACTTCCAATTTAACCACTTTTAATTAAAATTCACGCTAGCCGATTTCCCCTTAGTCTTACAACAGCCTATATTTTTCCTCATTTCACACATTACATTGAATTTTACTATTTCAATAATCTAATCTCTAAATATTAAAATCACTAAAATTTACTTGACAAAATACTTATATTTAACTACCAACATTAATAATCTATCAATTAAAAAAACACTTCAAACTCATTCATGGCAAGTCCCTAGACTTTTAACAGTTTTACTAATTGATCCCTAGGCTAGCTAAATTAAGCTAATACAAACTCAAACATAAAAATCATGAAAATTAGGGATAAAAAACATACCATGCACCATAGAAAGCTTGGCCGAATGTTTCTTAACCTAACAATGGTGGTTTTGGAAATAGCAAAGTAAAAATGAAGAAGATGATAGCTAATTCTTACTTGTTTATGCATTTATTTATTTAATTACTATTTTAACCTTATGTTATTAACTTAATAATTAACAAAAACATGCCCATATTTGTCCACTATCATTATGTATGGTATAATTACCAACTAAGTGCATTAATTTATATTTACAAAGCCATTTAATCCATTTATCTAATAGAAACCCACTTTTGCAACTTTACGATTTAGTCATTTTTATTAAATTAACTAATTAAACATTAAAATTTCTTAAGGAAAATTTAATATAGCCATATACTACTCGGTAAACATTAAATAAATACTAAAATACTAGCTCTCTTGTTGGAATCGTGGTCCCAAAATAACTATTTCTGACACCACTAAAAATGATCTGTTACAAGAATATTCACAGACTTTCTATTGATAAAGTCCGATTAGGTGGAGTCGAAGAGTTTAGAGGTAAAGTGGGTGATGATTTGGCCAGATTCAAATACTGGTTAGAAAAATAAATGAATAAATATTACAGAGAGTTATGGATGAAATGTTGTGTCCTTCCGAGGATTATTTGAGATGCGCAACATCGTTGTTAAAAGAAGAAGCTTTTCACTGGTGGTCGACTTTAACTATTATGGTATCGAAAGAACAGGTTAACTGGGATTTCTTTTGAATTGAATTCCAAACGAAATATGTCAACAAACGATATTTAGATAATAAGATAATTGAATTTTTTGATGAAGCTTGGAAACAAATCACTTGCGGAATGCGAGCGAGAGTTTGTTCAACTCAATAAATATGCTTATAGATTGTGCCAACTGAAGAGGAAATCTGTATTCATTTCGAAGATGGCTTAAACAATGAGATCAAGCAGTTGGTTGGTGCGATGAAAATTTGAGAGTTTATAGTATTGTTTGACAAATCTCAAAAAATGGAAGAAGTTTACAATCACAAGAAATAGATAAAGACGAATGCTCGTGACTTCAATAGACGCAACTCAACCAGAATATTTTCTACTCGCCCATAGAAGAAGATGAAAGAATCGAGCAGTCATTTTTCAGCATCATCTGGGTTTTTGGGTAGAGATCGAATAGAACAACCTAAGGTCACTGACGCCTTCGGTCGCCAGTGCAGGTTGCGTCTACAATGTAAACAAACTTGAATGTAACCAATGTGGCCAATATCACTTTGGTGAGTGTAGGTTGAAAGACAGATCTTGCTTTATTTTTGGATTTCCTGATTATTTCAAGAAAAATTACCTGAATTGAACTGAATTAAACAAAAATTAGTAAACACAACCTATTGTTACTTCTACTAGAGACAGGCGACCGAGAAATAGTGGTACCGTTGGAGTCAATAGAAATGGAACAAAAGATACAATGGTTAGATCTGAAGCTCGAGTTCCTGCCAGAGCTTACGCGATACATGCGTGCCAGGAGGCCCCAGGCCCTAATGTTATTATTGGTACCTTTTCTATCCTTGATATTACAATTTATGCATTAACTGACTCTGGTTGAGACATTTATATATATGCACTACGTTAGTAACAGAAAAGAGTTTACCAATTGAGTTGATTGATTACGTTATCAAATGAATGGATCTTTAAGTTAAAGTGTCATAGTTGAGTTAGTTTGCAAATAGCGTCCACAGAATTTAGGGTTACAATTTTCCTATTGAATTGCCATTTAACAAATTTGATGTTATCCTAGGAACGAATTGCCTAATTGTTCATAATGCAGTAGTTTTGAATTGTCATAAAAAACAAATTGATTTGAGATGTCAGAACGGTGAATTGATTTGTGTTGAATCTACTAAGTCTAGTTGTGTTTTAAATATGATTTCAGCAATATCCACACAGAAATTGGTTCAAAAAGGGTTGTAATGCGTTTTAGCTCATATCCGGGAATCCAGAATATAATAAATGAAAGTTGATCAGGTAGTGACAGTTTGTGAGTTTACAAATATTTTTCCTAAGGAATTTTCGAGTTTACCACTAGAGCGAGAAGTCGAGTTTGCTATAGAATTAGTGCCAGAGGCTATTTCGATATTGATTACTCCATATAGAATGACACCAACAAAAATTAAAAGAACTAAAAGCTCAGTTGCAAGAATTAATTGATAGAGGTTCTATTCGACTGAGTATATCACCTTGGGGCACACCTATTCTGTTTTTGAAAACGAAAGACGGGTCGATGAGATTGTGTTTGGATTATTAACGGTTTAATAATGTCACGATAAAGAATAAATATATGTTGTCTCGTATTACTGATTTATTCGACTAGATGAAAGGAGCCACGGTGTTTTCGAAGATTGATCTCGGATTTGGTTTCTATCAATTGCAAATTAAAGATATTGATTCGCCAAAAATAATATTCAGAACCTGTTATAGACATTACAAGTTTCTAGTTATGCTTTTCGAATTAACTAATGCTTCTGCGGCACAATGGATCTGATAAATCGAGTTTTTCAGCCACATTTTGATAGGAACATTGGATTTGTTTGGTCAGATAAGTGTCAGTAGAGTTTAACCAATTGAAAAATTTATTGGCAGAAGCTCCGGTACTAATTCACCCTAAATACAAGAAGGAACTCATTATTTACAGTGAAGCTTCATTCACATGACCTCGGATTAGGTTGGTTCGGTCATTACAGAGTTGAGAGTTAAATCGTTAATTCTTTAGAGAATTTGTGAGATACAAAGAAAATATTCGAACAATAAACCTCTATAAAATAATACCCTTGGGACTTGAAAAAGAATTATTATTTTATCGAGGTTATTACTTTATCGATAATATTTATTAATTTAGAGAATATTTCATACTTTATGCATTGGTTTTTTTATCAAAATATAATATGCATGTAGGTGCAATGAATCAAAGTTAATTGGTTCATGTAACAAAAAAAAAAAGAGTTAGTTAATTGGTTCATATAACCAAAAAGAAAAAAAAAAGTTAATGGTTTCAAAATCTAATACGTATATATTCATTGGATAGATTAAAAATTTTATTATAAACAAACACATGTACATATCAAAATATTGTAATTCATATAATCTTTTCCTCCATGGCTTCCATTTGAAAGGTGTAAAAAAGTCTTCATTGACAGATGAGATGAGAAAAGCATTATATGAGTACAAAAATTAGCATCCCTCTTCGAAGTCAAAAACATTTGCAACAGTGGGTTCAACAAACATTTGATCTCTTTGTTAACCAATCAAGAATATCAAATACTCTTAAAAGGTCATCTGAATATTTGTCAAAAAAGATAAAGAATAACAATGTTAAAAGGCACAAATCAGCCAAATATCCTGAATTAGAAAAGTTATTGTATGAGTTGTTTCTCCAATATCAAGAGAAAGTAAACATGACTGGAGAAATGATTCAAACCAAAGTAAATGAGTTTCTACAAAAACTGTATGGTGATGCAAATTTTGAATTTAATTTCTCAATTGGTTGGCTAGAACGGTTCAAGGCAAGACATGGGGTTAAGTATTATAGAAGATTTGGTGAAAGTGGTTCAGTTCTTATGGAGAATATTGAAGATGTTTTACCTCAAATAACAGCTAAATTGGAAAATTTTGATTGGAAGGATATCTATAATATGGATGAAACAGGCTTATTTTATTGTTTGCGAGCATATCATTCACTAGCTACAAAGCAATTAGAAGGACTAAAAAAGGACAAGGAAAGACTTACTGTTGTAGTTTGTTGCAATGGGGATGGTTTAGATAAAGTGCCTCTTTAGGTTATTGGTAAGTTTGCTAATCCTAAATGCTTTAAACATGTGAATATTGACAATCTTAACTGTCATTATCGAGCCAACAAAAAAGCATAGATGACTGGATTACTTTTTCAAGATTTTATTCACTGGTTTGATGCTAAAATGACTGGTAAAAAGGTATTGCTTATAATAGACAAATTGCCCAGCCCATCCCAAGGTTATTGAAGTCTTGAGAAATGTTGAATTATTCTTTTTGCCTCCAAATTCAACAAAAAAAATTCAACGATGTGATGCTGGAATTATTAGAGCAATTAAGATTTATTATCGACGTCGCTTTTATTCTAGCATCTTGGAAGGTTACAAGAAAGGAGAAATAAGTCCTGAAAAGATTAATGTATTGGATGCAATCCATTTTATTAATGCTTCTTGGAATATTGATGTGAAGCCTACAACTATTGGAAATTGTTTCCAACATTGCAAAATTCGATCTGAGGAGGATATGCCTTTGAACAAGAAATTGGTGATGTTGAAGGCATTCATAAATTGAAAGAAGTAATTTCTTATTTACACTATAGAAATGCCATGGATGTTAAGTAGATTTTGAATTATCCAAGTGAAAATGGATGGAGTCACCTACAGATGAAGAGATTATTCAAGGAGTAATGGATGTGCCAGCTGATGACGAGCAAGATCTAGATGACAGTGGTGTTTTACCATCTGTTTCTCCAACTGTGGATACCTTGATGAATTATTTCATTCAACGCAAGAAGAATATATGTACCAGATGTAACACCCCTCACCCGTATTCACTATCAAAATTGGGTTACGAGGTATTACCACTCAATACACATTATTTATCAAACATAACTTATACATTTAAGCATTCATTCTCAAACACCATTCAATCCTATTCACATTGTCCCTTATAAGGGCCTACGAGGCCTTAAACATGCTATAGAAGTGGTTCAGAACTAAACCGATAACTTATAAAAATTTTGGAAACTTAGAAAATTTTCAAACATATAAGGGTCACACGCTCGTGTGAACAGGCCGTGTGCCCTTCGAAATGGCCACACACGCCTGTGTTCCAGGCCGTGTGCTAGGCTGTGTCAATCCTATATGGTATACTGACTTATACAACACGGCCAAGTCACACACCCGTGTGCTAGGCCGTGTGCCATTTAGGGGGTATACTGACTTGTGCCACACGGCGAGTCATACACCTGTGTTAGGCCATGTGAAGCATACTGACTTCAATTCAATTTCAACACCAGGGGACACACGACCGTGTAGCAGGGTCGTGTGTTGCAAACGGCTGAGACACACGCCCATGTCTCTACCCGTGTGGACAAAAATAGGCCATTTGCAAGGCCAATTTGCCACCCTTATTCATGTTCACCTAAACAACCAAAATGGTACCATTTCATCATACAATAGGCATCCCAAAATCATCAACCAAATGCACAAATCATACCATATCCATTTCACTCAAATTCAATATCCAAATCCATGACAGTTACCTATTCAACATGTAGAAGCCATTTTTGCCCTGGGCCCATATAATAATAAAACAAAAATAAAATAAATGTCTTTTTTTAATGTCCTTTTACAAACTGTAATACCCAAGCCCAAATACCATTACCCGTGGCCCAAATTAACCCAAACAGACTAGCCCAAATTCTACAGCCCATTTGGCCTAACACTAAACAAGAATCAGCAGAAGCCTAGGGTTTCTAGGAACCCTAGGCGCCGCAAGCGCCTCAGCAACCCTTCAGTCACGCCGTCAGCGCTGCAGCCACCAGCCTCTCATGGCGCCGCGATCCATGCCTCCTCGCCACCGAGATTCTCTCCTGACCTGCACAGACGAGGAAAAATAGCAGCAAATATGGAATGATTTTTTTTCCATTTTTATTTTCATTTTGAGGATTATAAAAACCCTATGATAATCTGTAAAGAACAGGATACACAGAGAGATACAAAAACATACAAAGAAATAAAAAAAAAGGCCATTGAAACAGAATACAGTTCTTTTTTTAAACAGAAGGTGATTTTTTTTATTTTCCATTGCATTAATTTTTTTTTCGATTTATACATTTTATATAAAATATTATAAAAAAGAGAGAACTGGAGATTACCTTTCGAAAAGAGCATTTCCCATCGAAGAACCGCCGTGTTGTGGTGCGCCGACGACGGTGCTTGGCGCGCATAGGAGCCGAAGCCCAGAGGTCCAGTGACAGATCCTGGACAGTGGAGGAGGGATCGAGAGAGAATTCGGCCTTTTTTTTTTCAGAGCAGAAGCCAAATGAATTTTTGGTCAAAAATTTGACCTTTATAATATTTTGAAAACGACGTCGTTTTCGCTTAAGCCCATAAGTGCTTAAACGACGTCGTTCCGTGTGAAGACCCGCACATTAACCCGGAAGCCCGAACAGGATCCGCGTGTTTTCAGAAAATGGGAAATTTATCCTTTTAGTCCCTCTGCATTATTCCAGTTTTATAATTAAGCCTGTTTATTTTCTTTTATTTACAGTTTAACCCATTTATATTTATTTTTATTGTTATTTGATCCTGGTTTCTAATTTAATTTTCAAACCTTTTTCTTTTTAAATTTAAATTATTCTAATATTATATTGAAATATTTTATTATGCTAAAATTTTTAGTTACTTGTATATTAATCTATTAATAGTATAAATTTATATATATATATATATATTTACTGTTTTTATATTTAATTATTATTATATATATTTTACTTGTTTAATAATTTATATATTATTATATATCTTTTATATTATTTATTATATTATATTTTGTATATTATAGTATTATGCTACATTATATATTATTTCTAAAAAATTATTTTATATAAAATTTATTTATATTATCTAATCAATTTTATTTATATTGTTTATATTATGTATAATTTTATAATTAATGTACTACATATATACATATTTTCATTATTTATTATTTTTATTACATATTATTTATATATTAATTATATTATATATTTTAAAAAAAAATTATACATTGTATAGTATTATATTATATCATTTTTTTTACATAAAATATATTTATATTTAAAAACATGTTTCATTTATATTATTATATTTTATTTATTTAAAATCATTATATACTATTCTTTTTATTTATATGTTGTTTGCATTGTTTATATCATATGTATGTAATATTTTTTTTATTTTTTATTAATCTTGCATGAAAATTTTCATATTTATTTAATCAATTTCTTTTTACTTTGATATTTATTATTTTATGTATATACTTTATTTGCCCATACCCTCTCATTTATTTATCTATGACTGCCATTGTGTAATTATTTTATTAGTTGTTATTCCATATTATTATTTTCTTTATTATCTATATAAATATGAAATGTCATTATTTTACAATTGCTTTTGATATTTATGTGATATTTTTATAAATCATCGTTTTTAAATAAAATGTATTTTGCAAAATTCCAATATTTTATTTAAAAGGTTTTTAAAATAAGGTAATGTTTTGGTATTTAGAAATTCGGGAAATAGTGCCCTAACGTGCTGGGTTGCGATTTTTCGTTTGGCTAAATAATTAAATATCCTTTTAACAAGTTTTTGAAAATCATGAGATGTTTTTTAGTTACGAGGGTTTAAAAATATCGTGTCTTATCGTGCTGGATGTGATGTTTATATTCTTTTGGAACAAAGAAATCTCAAGTTTTAAAATAAAAAAACCTATTCTTGGAAATTCAAAAATGTTGTGTCCTAACTTACTGGGTATGATGTTTTGAATCTTGAGGTAGGAATTTTCCAAACTAAAGACATGCCTAGTTTCTAAGTCATGAGATGCTATATCCTAACTTACTGGTATGGTTTTTTATTTCTTTAAGATAGGAAAGTCAAGTTTCTTTTTAAAATAAAAGAATCATTTTCTAAATTTTTTCAAAATCTCAACATTAAGACATGATTTTATCAATTAGGTACCGATTTTTGGGTGTTATGAGGGTGCTAACCCTTCCTCATACGTAACCGACTCCCGAACCCTTTTTTTTTTTGTTTTTCGTAGACCAAAATCAGTATTTTGAAATAAAATGTTTTTTAAGGTATCCAATCACACCTAAGTAAAAAGGGATTGGTGGCGACTCTCATTTTTATTTTAAAGTCGATCTCCATTTTTTTAAATCGAATTTTAAAATGGTTTGGACAGCTTGGCAACTCCGCTGGGGACCAATAAGAGAGTCAAGCCGTAAAACTGATAATTTCATGTCCTTTTGTCTGAATTTAAAATTTTGGTTTTTTAAAACATGATCCTTTTATTGCATGTGGTTCTAAATATATTTCTCTGCATTGCACTGCATGACCGTTGTGGTCACACCTTTAAGTGGGAACGAGAAGCTATGCTTTCGTGAGGTTTCCACCTCCGCAGGGGCTAGTGGACTGCTTCCGGGATACATCCGTACCTATGTCTTCGTGAGGTTTTCACCTCCGCATAGCCATAGGGAAATGTATTCCCTTGAATTGAACTCGGTCCATATGAGCCTATAATGGGTGAGGATCGAGGAATCTGTTGGTTCGGGTACCTCAACTTTAGAACTAAACCGCATATAGTAAACCCTAAGAGCCCACCCTAAGTAGAACTACGTCGAACCTTAGTTACCCAATTGGATGTTTATTTACTTTGCTTGCTTTATATGTTGCGACACTAACTTGTTATGTTTCATCCTTTTGTGCATATCATTTCATATTTAAAGAGGTACCGATTCATGGTCAGTTTCTAGAGTTAGAAAGCTAGTTATGGAGAACGAATTCCTTGATAAAGTGGAAGACAATGCAATCGTTCACATATAGCAAAGGCAATTAGAGTTAGAGGGGTATGGTTTCGTTTGAGCAAAAGGGAAATGGGGTAGTGCTGGAATCCCCGCCTCCTCCACTACCTGTGCCTCCTGATGTTGTTCCGATCAAAGCAGAATCAGATATGAAGAAGATTGTACGACACCCTATGCCAAGGCATGGTGTTGGAACTAAAGGACAGAAGGTAACTATACTCACCAATCACTTCAAAGAGAGCGTGGGGAGTATGGATGGGCACTTCTACCATTACAGCGTTTCTCTTGCAAATGAAGATGGTTACCCCGTGGATGGTAAGGGTGTTGGAAGGAAAGTGATCGACAGAGTGCATGAGACCTACAAAAATGATTTGGATGGAAAGAATTTTGCCTATGATGATGAAAAAAAATTTATTTACTATGGGTGCGTTACCAAACAACAAGCTTGAGTTTACTATTGTACTTGAGGATATTGTGCCTACCAGAAACAATGGAAATACAATCCCTGATGGCCAAGATAGCCCGAATGGGCATGAAAGAAAGAGACTAAGAAGACCGTATCATTCAAAGACTTTTAAAGTTGAGATTAGCTATGCCGCGAAGATACCCATGCAAGAAATTCAAAATGCTCTGAGCGGGTGGGAATCTGAAAACTCTCAAGAAGCACTGAGGGTGTTAGATATCATTTTAAGGTAGCATGCTGCGAAACAGGGATGCCTACTTGTTTGCCAATCTTTCAAGATAATCAGAACAACTTCATAGACATTAGAGGAGGTGCCCTTGGCTGTAGGGGTTTCCATTCAAGTTTCAGAGCCACTCAAGGAGGCCTTTCACTAAATATCGATTTATCAACTACCATGATAATTCAACCTGGTCCAGTAGTTGATCAACTTTCCAAAGAGCTTCTCTAGTTGAAAAATCGAGGCAGATGCCTCAAGAAATGATGAATGTTTTGTATAAATTATGGTGCCAAACCAATGCTAAAATCTTGAGGTGTTAATATCAACTCTAATTTCACCCAAGTGGATGGACGTATTCTGCCAGCACCAAGGTTAAGAAGGGGCAATGGTGGAAATTTCTTTCCAAAGGAATGGGCGTTGGAATTTTAACAATAAGAAGTTGGTGGAGCCATCTAGGATTGAAGGATGGGCTATTGTGAACTTCTCAACTCCTCGTTGTGATCCAAACAACATTGCAAGGGATTTGATTCGTTGTGGAGAGATGAAAAGAATTCGTATTGATCCCCCATTTGATATATTCAATGAGATGAACCAGAATAGACGCTTTTCACCTATGGTTAGAGTTGAAAAAAATGTTTGAACAGATACAATCTAAACTTCCTAGAGATCTGCAGTTCTTTCTTTGTCTACCCCCTGATGGGGAAAACTCTGATCTTTATAGGCCATGGAAGTGGAAGAATCTGGCATAGTGACTCAGTGTATGGCACCAGCTAGGGTGTATGATCAATACTTTACAAATCTTCTTCTAAAGATCAATGCTAAGCTTGGGTGGTCTCTTCATCACCATCAAAGACATAATTCCACGATCAAGTTAAAGACAAACCTGACCAAGATCGAGGAAATGAAGGGTAAGATTGACGAGTTAGAATCAGCGTTGCATAGCTGTGAACTTTGGATCGAGCTGCTTGAAACGAGAAAAGGGCATTGGAGGGAAGAGCTTCACCATTCTCAGGATCAAGTTAGAAATCGAAATTACCTCATGGATGAAACGATAGTCCAGATTCGAGAGGTAGCTGATCACCTACAAACTTTGGCATTACAGGCTGATACGTTGAGCATGAAGTATGAACAACATTATCGTAGTCAAGAATTAGCTCTGTTATTTAGGAAAATCAGAACTTTAGGACTTAGAATGAAAGCATGTTTGTAGTCCATTTTATGTAAAGGTTTTTGTTTTCTAATAAAGTTTTCTAAAATGAAGTTGAATCAGAATCGATACCTCTTCGCATTCATGCATTTGCATTACGTTGCATCATTTGCAGTAGACTTTTACAAAAGGACCCTAATTAGGTAAAAATATTTTAGGTAACCTGGAAAACATGGAGCAAAGGTTGAAGAGAATAGAAAAAATTCAAATACAAACGCAGGGACAATTGACCAAGATTCAGCAAGAAATGCGGGAACAAATGTTAGAGTTCCAAAAGAATGTGATTGGCCAATTAACCCAGTTACTAGCCGAAAGACTTGAAAAGAGGAGTGGCCCAGCAATCAATAGTGTGGATGAAGAGGAAGACATTGTTTATTCCCCAAAATGTGTCTCGACTCAACTAGACACGCATTCGCATGGGGTCCCATCATTATTGAACCCCAATGTCAAATTGATACTTCAGCCCTATGGAATTTCCCAACGGGTTCAGGTCTTAACCCGAGTGATGATCAAGCCAAACTGGTTATTCTGGTAGAAACAAAAGAAAGGGGAGAATGGACATCAAAGGCCCTAAAAAAGAAGGAAAAGAAAGCAAATGGTATCGGTAGGTATAACAAGAGCCATTTAGAGTCGATTACAGTAAATCGGCCAAGGACGGTAACTACCAGCAATCAGGTCTCTCCAAGGCAAAACTCTGAAAGGCTCCAATTTACGCCAATCCTGATGACATATCAGGAGCTATATCGAAGTTTATTTGACGCACATGTGGTGTCTCCATTTTATTTAAAGCCGTTGCAGCCCCCATATCCTAAATGGTATGACTCAAACGCTCAATGTTACTACCATGCGGGAATAACGGGACACTTGATTGAAAACTGTGCTACGTTTAAAAAGTTGGTCAAAAGGTTTATTAAAATGGGAGTTGTGAAGTTCGACAATTCATCAAAACCTGATCACTTTGATAAGGTAGTAAATGCGGTAATTGAATGAGGAAACAAGAAAATTGCGACTCCTTAAAGGAAGCAAAAATGAAGAGGGAATCAAAGGACGAAGTTTCTAAGCCTTTGCGTACTTAGGAGTGTTTTGAATAATGGGATTGTGGAAGAGATCCCTGTACTTTTAAAGCTAATTTAGAGAAATGTTCAAAACATGCTTGTTACCTTAAGCCTAGAGGCAATAAGAATCCTCTTGTGAAATAGGCTTGTGTCCGAAACTTTATTTCAATAAAATGCAGTTTTTAAGCAAATATTCTTTTATTCTTTCCATTTCATATGGTACATTCTTTTGTTTTACAATATTTTTTCATTCTTTATTCATGACCATATCATACATTCTTTGGATTCGTTCGCCTTCATACATAGGTACCCAGATATCAACGACAGGAGCGACGTTGCTACTGACTCCCTTTTTGAATGAAATATGGGTCTAGGGGATCTAAGGACTTTGAACATAACAGAGATTGTAACCTATCTTCTAATTTGGCTAAAGATGATAGAACAAGATGAAAAACAAACCTTACTCTACAAAGAGTCATTGGATATTGCAAGCCTAGGAAAGGAGTGAGGATTGTAGCCTAGCTTATCACAGAAATAAGGCGAAACATTATTGAGTTATCTTTGAGAATTCAAATATTTTTTTGCATGATCATATCAGGATATGCCTGGGCTACTAAGACGCGAGCTTAACATAAGGATCGGGTACTGCTGATCTACATAGAAAGGGGTGGTATCAGCTATGTCGAATTTAAGGAAACAAGATTCATATGCCTACTCCAGTTCTTCACAAATTTTCCATATGTGGGGCATGGATATGATGGGGCCAATCTCATCAAAAGCTTTTAGCCAATATCGACTCATCGGCATAGTCATCGTTTACTTCAATAAGAGAGTGGAAGTAGCTTCATATGCCAATGTTACAAGGTCGAAGTCATCAAATTTGTCAAAAAAATGAAGGAAAGGTTCAGATACCAGCAAAGAATGCCATAAAGGATCACATTTAATAATGCATAACTGTACAAAGTCAAAAGCTTACGGTTTGTCCAAAGATCAGGCAGCATATCATAGTGCAACAAAAGTTGCCAAAAAAAAATGAAAGGTGGCTAAGACTTGTAAAGGTTGGCATAAGAAGCTATCACTACTATCTATGATTATTGAACGTTGGCCAGAACCATCGCTGGGGCAATATCTTACCCATTGGTTTATGGAATTAAAGCATTTTTGTCGATTGAACTTAATCGAAGAAAAGGTTAAAAGCTATCTATCATGGTCGGATGATGCGAGCTTACGACAAAGAGGTTCATCCTAGAGAAATTCACGGGGGGACTTGATGTTGAGGAAGATCCTTTTTATACAAAAGATCTTCAAAGGAAAGCATATGCCAAACTGGGAAGGACTTATGTAGGACCTGTTCTAGAGGAGCATTGATATTGACCGAGACGGGTGGCGAAGACTTGCCCAATCCGATGACTTCAGGTTTAGTCAAGAGATATTTTACCTGAAAGAGGAAGGGCCAAGGTGAAAACCCGCAAAGGGCACCTTGAGCTCAAATCCATTCAAAAAAAAAGAGGAAAAGAAAAGAAAAGGAGAGGCCAAGGTGAAAACCCGCAAAGGGCGTTTTGAGACCAAAAGGGATTTGAGTTGAAAACCCGAAAAGGGCGGCTCAAATTTTGACCAAAAAGTGGGGCATACAGTAGTCTTGCTACACCCGAATTAGCAATGAGGAAGTTTATTACGTCTTGGGGCATTGACAAAGTATCCGGATCCTTTAAACACATATTGAACTTAAAATGGTCCTCAAGAAGTTGGAACAAAGAAGCTCAGGTTGCGATATCTGGGGCACCTAACTTCTATCTTACCCTTTTTTGAATTCCTTATCTTTGATTGCTTTATTCTTTTTTGAGATACACCCAAATTAATTTCTTTTATTGCCTGGGTTATCTTTGATTAAATTATTTTTCTGAGCTATGCTCTTGACTAATTTCTTTCTCGTCCATTTTTGTGACATTTTTCAACCATTTTATATTGAAATAATGATTAATGGACTAAAACAATTTCATAAAAGGAGTTTCATATATTACTATAGAAGCTTCTAAATAATATGAGGAATCTAAAACATGGCTATTGCTCAGAACTCAACAAGCCTAAGGGCTGGAAACATTGAAAATGATTATCTCTTCAGATTCTTATTGGATAAGACAATTTCGTTGGTGATACCACATCAGCAAATGACGAGCAAGGTCAATCCAAATGTAAAAGGGGATCATTATCGAGATACCCTACATTCATTGAAAATTTCAGACACATACATTTGGTCATTACACCCAGGGAATGGTGTAACAGATCAAATTGATTGAAAGTAATACAAGTTCTGCACCTCTGAGTGGTAACAGAAGGATGGAAGAAACCAAATGTTATTTCCCTAAAGTTGCAGTGGGAAGTACCAATGTCTTCGTGAAGTTTTCACTTCTGCATGGCCATAGGGAAATGTATTCCTCAGAACTGAACTCGGTCCGTATGAGCCTATAATGGGTGAGGATCGAGGAATCTGCTGGTTCAGGTACCTTAACTTTAGAACTAAACCGCATATAGTAAACTCTAAGAACCCACCTTAGGTAGAGCTATGCCAAACTTTAGTAGTTACCCTGGTAGGTGTAAGTTTATTTCACTTATGTTATATTTTATTCTGTGGTACTAACTCGTTGTGTTTCATTTTTGTGCATGTCATTTCATATTCTTAGAGGTATCGATTCACGATCAGTTTCTAAGTTAGAAAGCTGGTTATGTAGAACGAGTTCCTTGATAAAGTGGGAGACAATGCAGCTGTTCGCACATGGTCAGAGCAAGTGCAATTGGAGAAAGGGAATAGCTTAGTTGTCGGATATGTGTCTGAACTATGGGATTTTACTCGTATTAGTATTACACAGAATGAGTTTCGAGAGTTGAAAGAAATATGGACCCAGTGGGACGATGAGTCAAAGTAGATGTTTTATCGTAATTATGGTGATCTGCCTTACTTGCTCGACATCAAGGTAGATAAGCATCTATTCCAGGCTATAACTCAATTTTGGATCTCTGCTTATAGCTGTTTCACTTTCGGGGAAGTAGATTTAGTGCCCACGCTGGAGGAATATACGACCTTGCTTCGCTTGTAACATCCTAAATTAGGGGCTTTGTGTTTATCATACTTCTGAATGTTTGGTTGGCTTTGTCTATTGTTTGAGTGGGTTTGGGGTCCCTAGAAAGGCTCGGGGTTAAGCTGAAGCTTTGGCCAAATTTTCAATCTTGGGCACTTTAGGGGAGAGCTAGCTGAGGTAGGTTTTAAGTATTATAGTTTGGGTTTGATGTCACAAGAAGTGCTTTAGTAAAGTGGCAAGGAGGCGCTACTTAAGAGGCAGGTGAGTGACGCCACAGGGAGCAGTGGGGGAGCAGGTTCGAGTCGCACAGTTTTCATTTTGGGAATTCTTTTTGGTAACTGGAAGGGAGTGATGGATTTGGCTGGGGACCTTGAAGAGTGGGAGTGGACTAAGTCAAATATTTCAAATTGATGGACAGGAGTGAAAAGGGGAATTTGAATGTTTCAAACTAATTCAAATGAGAGGAGTGGAGTGAATGTAGGAGAGGAGAAGGGGTGTGGCTGAATTCTTGGTTGGTGTTGGGGGGAATTCGATCAAAAGGGAAAAAGGGTGGCATTCGATTTTGGTGAGTCTAGGTGCCAAAATGTTGGTAGGCATTTAGCAAACTTTGTGTGTTAAGAGTTCTCTTTTCGGCTTTTGGGTACTTTTCAACACATTTTCTCTCCTTGGTTGCCAAAATTCCTACGGCTAGTAGTGGTTCATTCTCTATTTGGTAAAACCGAAATCTTTTTGGGCACTTTTCTCTTCTAGGTTTTTCTTTCTTCTCTCATTTACTTTATTTTCCAATCTCCCAACCCTTGTCGAATTCTCATAGGTTTCCATTTTTTTCTTTTGTTTTGATTCTTTTCTCATCCACTCAAAGCCGTAGCACCCCATTGTTTTTCCTCTTTTTATTTTTCTTTCTTACTCCTTATTCTCTCTAATGGTTCTTCATAACCGAAACTTATCTCTCAATTCTTCTCTTTGAGATTTCTTTTATCTATTTTTTTCTTCTTCCTCTATAGCCGAATCTCTGTCTGTTGTTCCCTTTTCTTCTCCCAGAGATATCATCTTTGAATCGAATCTTCTTTGCTTTAGTGACTTGTGCCGAATCTTCTTGTGTGTTATACGGGTCCTCTGTACATGTTAGCTGAACACTGTGGAACAAGGTGCTAGGGGTTTCCTCCAGATCTTTCATCGTTTTGGTTGATAAGGTAAGAGAGACGCTGCTATTTTTATTTCCTATTCTTCTTTCGATTTTTGGTAACCAAAGTCGAATGGCTAATTTGCTTGGTGTTGCGATTGAATTGATTTCTCCTCCTTTATCTTCTTCTCTCATTGGGGGCCGCTTATTCCAGGAAACATCGCTAGCCGAATCAATTGAGTTCCAAGTCTGAGGATCAGCCAATCTTCGAATCCCATCTCTCTATTCGGGATCTTAAGGTAAGGGATTCCTCTCTAGTTATTCGATCGGTTTCTCCTTTCGTTATTAACTGCCTTAACCCAACGTTGTTGTTAAATTACCGTTGTTTCATTATAGTATCTTCTGACCAAGATTTCTTTCATGGAATCAAGTACCAGTCAAGTGAAGGAGGGGGTTGGACCCGTAATCTCAGGCCCTAAGTTTAAGCAACGTGCGGTATCAGCAGTTCGAGGCTGGCCACCGGGTTGTGGGCCGGCTTCAGAGAGGGATAAGCAGATTGCTGTGATCCCTGCGAGTGAGGACGTTAACGAGATTGATAGTGTAGTTCTTCGGGTTTACAGGTGTGTAATTATCACACTACTCTTTAATTGTATAAACGTGTATGTGTTATGTTTGAAAGCCAAAAATCTCGGCAATAGTAACTAAGTACCCAGGAGGGGTAAAACCGAAACACCAGGTCAGTGTCTTTCGATTATGCCTTATAATTAATGTTGATAAAATGATTGAGTGCGTACTTTTAATATTGAATGTATGATATCATATGACCTGTTTATTATACTATGTTGCATCTGCATGGGGTTTGGGATGATAATGATATGAAGGGAAAGTGTATATCGGTGACACTGTCACACTAATTGATGGCTTAGTGCCTCATTATCATATCGGTGACTTGGTCACTTAACAATCGGTGGCTAGACCACGTTATATCGGCTTTGAGCAATGTGAGTGTCAGCATGACTGCCAAAGAGGAGTGTAGAGGACGAAGGGTTGATTGTAGAAATCCCCACAGGTGTGATGAGGATGGTCATATGGAGCAGGAGTGTAGAGGATGGAATATTAGGCTAGGTTGGGTTATCATATTGATTATTTTCGTATGCTGTAATGATTGGGCTTCGGCCGATTGTGTATGGGGGCTTAGGCCACTTGTGGATTATGTGGACTAATTGCACACTAAGTCTTGCAGCTCACTCTATTTACTCAAATAAATTGCAGATGACTCTTAGCTCAGTGGGTTGGGCTGGATTGGACTCGAGGTGGCCATGCACGGGTTTTGTGTAATTAAAACTTTGCTCTAATTATCATTTTCTATTTTCGGTGATATTTAATTTGTAATAAGGCCGCTGTTAACTTGGTTTAAATTTTCAGCTTTAATCTTTAGATGTTATGAAAATGGATTAATGGATGAGACACATTACTTTCAAAAGCGAACAAAAGTTTTCTACAACCTAATTAATGATTTCATAAAATGGTCTATAACAACAAACTGCTACTTTAATCTGATATATACATACGTATCTATGTTTCAATAAGTGATTATATCAATACGTGATTTCATATACCACCTAAACACAATTCTGAAATAAAAATGAGTTTTCAAATGAGCTATTAATATGGAGTTTTCAAAAACATAACAATAACTGAAAGTTTTCGGAAGATCGAGAAGTTTTGTAAAATTTTCTTTTCAGTGACATGCCAGATCCGGTCGTGGTGTTTGGGCCGAGTTTGGGGTGTTACAATTTTGGTATCAGAGCCTAGGTTGCAAAACTCGGCTATGGGTTTTTTGGGCCCAAAACGTTTTTCCAAATTTGGTTTGAGAATGGGTGGGGAAATATATATAGTTACATGTTTTTAGAGGTATGGCACCGAGTCTCCGGCCCAAGTCTGCAAGGTAAGTCTTTTAATTGTTGGATGATTTGCATGAAGTGAATGTGTTACGTGAATATATTGTTATGGACAGTAGAAATAAGAAACTCTACTTTAGAAACGGAAACCTTTAGGTACGCATGTGTTTTTGCAGAAAAACTACTTATAACTCTACTGGGACAGTATCTCGGAAGTCTATTCCTGAGCGACTTCGAGCAAACGGGGCTGAACCATTTAGGGGTATTTCTGGTGTGGCCCAGAATGTAGCTGAGTACTGGCTGGAGGCAGTCGAGCGGATTATGGATGATTTAGACTGCACGGTAGAGGAAAAACTAAAGGGAGCGGTGTCTCTTCTTCGAGATGAGGCATATCAATGGTGGCTCACCATAAGAGAAGGTACTTCGGCGGATCTCATTGATTGGGATTTCTTCAAAACTGCATTCCAAAGGAAATATGTTGGGGCATGCTCAGAGGAAAGCATTTCTGAATCTGGTACAAGGGGTAAATCTGTGGTTGAGTACGAGGCAGAATTTCTGCGGTTGAGCCGTTACGCCCGAGGATAGTTGCGACGGATTATGAGCATTGCATGCGGTTCAAGGATGAGGTACTTCGGCGGATCTCATTGATTGGGATTTCTTCAAAACTGCATTCCAAAGGAAATGTTGGGGCATGCTCAGAGGAAAGCATTTCTGAATCTGGTACAAGGGGTAAATCTGTGGTTGAGTACGAGGCAGAATTTCTGCGGTTGAGCCGTTACGCCCGAGGATAGTTGCGACGGATTATGAGCATTGCATGCGGTTCAAGGATGAGCTGCGGGACGAGTTGAGAGTGCTGATAACTCCGCAGCGGGAGAGGGATTTTGCTATCCTGGTGGAAAAGGCTAAAATAGCCAAGGAGGTAAAACAGACTGAGAGGCAAAATAGAGACAAGAATAGGGGTAAAAATAAAAGGAGTTATGGAACGTCAGGGTCATCTGGGGGTTTTCAGAAGAGGCCTAGGGTTGATGGGTTAGGTCGTGTTGCAATGCCAATTGCCGTTGGTCAATTTCGGCAGTGTGTTCAGTGTGGAAGGTCACATGCAGAAGAGTGCTGGGGAAGAGATAGGGTATGTTTCAAGTGTGGGTCAAGGGATCATCTAATAAGGAATTGTCTGCTAGAAATGACCAGGGCACGGATGGTAGGTCAGGGGTATGTGCAGCCAGGTAGGGGTGGACAGCAAATGTCGAGAGGTCGTGGTCCGATCAGGGGAGGGAATGGTTCTGGTCGGGGTCATGGAGCACCGAGCAGGGGTGTCAGTGGTAAAGATGCAAGACAGCCGAGGTTAGTCTATGCAGCACAGCGGCGAAAGGATGGCGACGCACAAGACGTTATAACCAGTACATTTCTTATTTACGGATTGCCTTATACTGCACTGATTGATATTGGATCAACACATTCTTATGTCGCTAGTACTATATCGGGAACTCTGAACTTAGACTCTGAGATTGCCTCTAGGGAGATGACTGTACTTAGCCCTTTAGGACAATCGGTAATAGTGAATAAACTCTTTAGGAAGGTGCCTTTAGAGGTTCAAGGGATGGTTTTTCTGGCAGATCTGGTGGAACTGCCATTCAGGGAGTTCGATTTAATCCTAGGTATGGACTGGCTAGTGAAATATTGAGCAAACTTGGATTGTGCTGCCAAGCGCATGGTGTTAAGGACTCTTGAGGATGAAGAGGTGGTGGTGATAGGTGAAAGGAGGAACTACTTGTCTAATGCAGTGTCCGCTTTAAAAGCTGAAAGGATGGTGAGGAAAGGATGTGAGGCATTCATAACTTTTATTTATGCTCTGAAGGCCAAGGAATTAACTGTGGAGGATGTTAGAACAGTGAGGGAGTTTTCTGATGTTTTCCCAGAAGAGCTACCAGGACTACCTCCGGATCGCGAGGTGGAATTCGGTATTGATCTTCTTCCGGGGACAGCGCCCGTATCTATTGACCCATATAGAATGGCGCCAAAGAAGTTGGTGGAATTGAAAGCCCAAATTCAGGAACTACTGGATCGGGGCTTTATTCAACCGAGTGTGTCACCTTGAGGAGCACCGGTGCTATTCGTTAAGAAGAAGGACGGATCAATGCGTATGTGCATTGACTACCGTCAGTTGAATAAGTTACCATCAAGAATAAATACCCGCTGCCGAGGATTGACGATTTGTTCGATCAATTGAAGGGGGCTTCAGTCTTCCCGAAAATAGATTTGAGGTCAAGATATCATCAGCTTAAGGTCAAGGAAGCGGATATTCACAAGACGGCTTTCCAGACTCGCTATGGCCACTACGAATTCCTGGTGATGCCGTTTGGGTTGACCAACGCACCAGCAGTGTTTATATGGACATGATGAACCGAGTATTCCAGCCCTATCTGGACCGATTTGACGTGGTATTTATAGACGATATCCTGGTTTATTCAAGATCAAAGGAGGAGTATGGTTCACATCTTCGAGTGGTCTTACAAATTCTGAGGGAGAAACAATTGTACCCTAAATTCAGTAAGTGTGAATTTTGGCTAAGAGAAGTTACCTTTCTGCGTCATGATGTGTTTGCTGAGGGGATTAGAGTTGATCCCCGGAAAATTGAAGCTGTATTGGACTGGAAGCCGCCTAAGTCTGTGGCAGAAATTCGGAGTTTTCTTGGTCTGGCTGGGTATTACAAAAGGTTTTTTGAGGGGTTCTCATTGATTGTAGCACCATTAACCAAGTTGTTGTGGAAAGGGGTACCATTTGTCTGGTCTGATAAGCAACAGGAGAGTTTTGAGAAGCTGAAGAAGATTTTGACTGAGGCTCCAGTATTGATACAGCCTGAGGCCGAGAAGGAGTTTGTTGTTTACTACGATGCGTCGCACACAGGTTTGGGATGTGTGTTGATGCAGGAAGGGAAGGTGGTAGCATATGCATCTCGGCAGTTGAGACCGCATGAGGTGAATTATCCCACGCATGATTTGGAATTGGCTGCAGTAGTATTTGCTTTGAAGATCTGGAGGCATTATCTGTATGGTGAGAAGTCCGTTATTTATACAAATCACAAGAGCCTAAAATATCTCCATACCCAGAAGGAGTTGAATTTAAGGCAGCGGAGATGGATCGAGTTGTTAAAAGATTATGATTGCTCGATCGAGTACCACCCGGGTAAAGGTAACGTGGTGGCGGATGCATTAAGTCATAGGGTGATCTCTGACTTGAGAGCAATGTTTGCTCATCTCATCTTATACGATGATGGAAGTTTATTGGCTGAACTTCAAGTGAAGCCTTCTTGGGTCAGTCAGATTAAAGAGAAGTAGTTGGCTGATGAGATGTTAAAGTCGAAGTTTCAGTTGGGGGCAAGTGATGGGATAACAGATTTTGGTGTGAATAGTGATGGGGTATTATGTTTTCGAGGAAGGACTTGTATGCCAAAAGATCTTGAGTTGAGGCATAAGATCCTACAGGAAGTGCATAGTAGCCCTTACGCTATGCATCCTAGTGGAAGTAAGATGTATCAGGACCTGCGTGAACAGTCCTGGTGGCTGGGTCTGAAGCGGGAGGTAACCAAATTTGTGAGTAAATGCTTGACGTGTCAACAGGTGAAAGCGGAACATCAATTGCCTTCGGGGTTATTGCAGCTGGTGAAGATTCCACAGTGGAAATGGGAGAAGATCACGATGGATTTTGTTAGTGGGCTACCTCTTACGCCTACTAAGAAAGATTCGGTATGGGTGGTTGTTGATCTGATGACGAAGTCTGCCCATTTCATACCTGTTCGTGTCGATTATCCTCTGCAAAAGTTGGCTAAGCTATATGTGGCAGAGATTGTGAGGCTACATGGAGTGCCAGTGTCGATCATATCGGATAGGGACCCCAGGTTTACGTTGAGGTTCTGGAAGGCGTTACATCAAGCGTTGGGTACAAGAATGGATTTCAGTACAGCATTTCATCCACAGACTGATGGACAATCGGAAAGGGTAATTCAGATCTTGGAGGATATGTTGAGGGGCTGTGTCATTGACTTCAGGGTAGTTGGGCAGAGTTTCTACCGTTGGCAGAATTCGCAAAACAACAACAGCTATCAGTCTAGTATTCAGATGGCACCGTATGAAGCATTGTATGGTCGAATGTGTCGCACTCCTACTTACTGGACAGAGTTGGGTGAGCGACGATTATTGGGTCCAGAATTGGTTTCTGAAACGGAGGACAAGGTTAAGTTGATTCGGACTTGGTTGAAGGAAGCTTCTGACAGGCAGAAATCCTATGCTGATATAAAGCGTAGGGACATAGAATTTGCAGTAGGTGACCGGGTTTTCTTAAAGGTTTCACTGTGGAAGAAAGTTTTAAGGTTTGGACGGAAGGGTAAGCTAAGCCCCAAGTTCATCAGGCCTTATCGTGTGTTGAAGCGTGTGGGACCGGTAGCTTATTAGCTCGAGCTACCTTTGGAATTAAGTCAGATTCATGATGTGTTTCATGTTTCGATGCTGAGGCACTATCGTTCGGATCCATCTCATGTTGTGCCAGTGGAGGAAATCGAAGTAAGGCCTGACCTATCCTTTGAAGAGGAACCAGTTCAGATCTTGGATCGTGATGTTAAGGTATTGCGAAGGAAGACGGTACTATTGGTTAAAGTTTTTGTGGTGGAATCAAGGTTCAGAGGAAGCTACGTGGGAGCTGGAGGATGTGATGCAGCAACAATACCCTCATCTCTTCTAACCAGGTAATTTTGAGGTCGAAATTTCTTTAAGGGGGTAGAATTGTAACATCCTAAATTAGGGGCTTTCCGTTTATCATACTTCTGAATGTTTGGTTGGCTTTGTCTGTTGTTTGAGTGGGTTTGGGGTTCCTGGGAAGGCTCGGGGTTAAGCCGAAGCTTTAGCCAAAATTTCAATCTTGGGCACTTTAGGGGAGAGCTAGCTGAGGCAGGTTTTAAGTATTATAGTTTGGGTTTGATGTCACAAGAAGTGCTTTAGTAAAGTGGCAAGGAGTCGCCACTTAAGAGGCAGGTGAGTGACGCCACAGGGAGCAGTGGGGGAACAGGTTCGAGTCGCACAGTTTTCATTTTGGGAATTCTTTTTGGTAACTGGAAGGGAGGTGATGGATTCGGCTAGGGACCTTGAAAAGTGGGAGTGGATTAAGTCAAATATTTCAAATTGATGGACAAGAGTGAAAAGGGGAGTTTGAATGTTTCAAACTAATTCAAATGAGGGGAGTGGAGTGAATGTAGGAGAGGAGAATGGGTGTGGCTGAATTCTTGGTTGGTGTTGGAGGGATTCGGTCAAAAGGGAAAAAAGGGTGGCATTCGGTTTTGGTGAGTCTAGGTGCCGAAATGTTGGTAGGTTTAGGAAACTTTGTGTCTTAAGAGTTCTCTTTTCGGCTTTTGGGTACTTTTCAACACATTTTCTCTCATTGGTTGCCGAAATTCCTAAGGCTAGTAGTGGTTCATTCTCTATTTGGTAAAACCGAAATCTTTTTGGGCACTTTTCTCTTCTAGGTTTTTCTTTCTTCTCTCATTTACTTCATTTTCCAATCTCCCAACCCTTGCTGAATTCTCATGGGTTTTCATTTTCTTCTTTTGTTTTGATTCTTTTCTCATCCACTCAAAGCCATAGCACCCCATTGTTTTTCTTCTCTTTTTATTTTTATTTCTTGCTCCTTATTCTCTCTAATGGTTCTTCATAACTGAAACTTATCTCTCAATTCTTCTCTTTGAGAATTCTTTTATCTATTTTTTTCTTCTTCCTCTATAGCCGAATCTCTAATTGTTGTTCCCTTTTCTTCTCCCAGAGATATCATCCTTGAACCGAATCTTCTTTGCTTTAGTGACTTGTGCCGAATCTTCTTGTGTGTTATTCGGGTCCTCTGTGCCTGTTAGCTGAACACTGTGGAACAAGGTGCTAGGGGTCCGTTCCGGATCTTTCATCGTTTTGGTTGATAAGGTAAGAGAGACGCTGCTATTTTTCTTTCCTGTTCTTCTTTTGGTTTTTGGTAGCCAAAGCTGAATGGCTAATTGGCTTGGTGTTGCGATTGAATTGATTTCTCTTCCTTTATCTTCTTCTCTCATTGGGGGGCGCTTATTCCGAGAAACATCGCTAGCCGAATCAATTGAGTTCCAAGTCTGAGGATCAACCAATCTCCAAATCCCATCTCTCTATTCGGGATCTTAAGGTAAGGGATTCCTCTCTAGTTATGCGATCGGTTACTCCTTTCGTTATTCGCTGCCTTGACCCAACATTGTTGTTAAACAACCTTTGTTTCATTATAGTATCTTCTGACCAAGATTTCTTTCATGGAATCAAGTACCAGTCAAGTGAAGGAGGGGGTTGGACCTATAATCCCAGCCCCTAAGTTTAAGCGACGTGCGGTATCAGCAGTTCGAGACTGGCCACCTGGTTGTGGGCCGGCTTCAGAAAGGGATAAGCAGATTGCTGTGATCCCTACAAGTGAGGATGTTAGCGAGATTGATAGTGTAGCTCTTCGGGTTTACAAGTGTGTAATTACCACACTACTCTTTAATTGTATAAACGTGTATGTGTTATGTTTGAAAGTCGAAAATCTCGGCAATAGTAACTGAGTACCCAGGAGGGGTAAAATCAAAACACTAGGTCAGTGATTTTCGATTATGCCTTATAATTAATATTGATAGAATGATTGAGTGCGTACTTTTAATATTGAATGTATGATATTATATGACCTGTTTATTATACTATGTTGCATGTGCATGGGGTTTGGGATGATAATGATATGAAGGGGAAGTGTATATCGGTGACACTGTCACACTAATTGATGGCTTAGTGCCTCATTATCGTATCGGTGACTTGGTCACTTAACAATCGGTGGCTAGACCATGTTATATCAGCTTTGAACAGTGTGACTGTCAGCATGACTGCCAAAGAGGAGTGTAGAGGACGGAGGGTTGATTGTAGAAATCCCCACAGGTGTGATGAGGATGGTCATATGGAGCAGGAGTGTAGAGGATGGAATATTAGGCTGGGTTGGGTTATCATATTGATTATTTTGGTATGCTATAATGATTGGGCTTCGACCGATTGTGTATGGGGGCTTAGGCCACTTGTGGATTATGTAGACTAATTGCACACTGAGTCTTGCGACTCACTCTATTTACTCAAACAAATTGCAGGTGACTCTTAGCTCAGTGGGTTGGGCTGGATTGGACTCGAGGTGGCCATGCACGGGTTTTGTGTAATTAAAACTTTGCTTTAATTATCGTTTTCTATTTTCGGGGATATTTGATTTGTAATAAGGCCGCTGTTAACTTGGTTTAAATTTTCAGCTTTAAACTTTAGATGTTATGAAAATAGATTAATGGATGAGACACATTACTTTCAAAAGCGAACAAAAGTTTTCTACAACCTAATTAACGATTTCATAAAATGGTCTATAACAATAAACTACTTTAATCTGATATATACATAGGTATCTATGTTTCAATAAGTGATTATATCAATATGTGATTTTATATACCACCTAAACACAATTCTGAAATAAAAATGAGTTTTCAAACGAACTATTAATATGGAGTTTTCAAAAACATAACAATAACTGAAAGTTTTCGGAAGATCAAGAAGTTTTGTAAAATTTTCTTTTCAATGACATCCCAGATCCGGTCGTGGTGTTTGGGCTGGGTTGCGGTGTTACATCACTATTCGATGTTCTAAGACGACAAAGCTTATTTTAGGGCTACCAATGTTCCAACTTTTGTGAAGAAGTTGATGAGTATCACAAGGATGAGTGAGTAGTGGGTTACAGCTAGAATCTAAGGGAAAGGTGAAGGTAAATGCATACCTTGGGTGAGTTTGAGAGACCTGATCCTAGCACATCCAGATGAAAAAAAGAAGATCGACGTCTTTGCCTTATGTATTTATGGTTTGGTGATCTTCCCCAAAGCTCTAAGACATATAGATGAAGTGGTTACCAATTTATTCGTGTTAACACACCACGACCGAATCTGACGTATTACAAAGGGAAAACATTTTGAGGAAAACGAATTATCGGTTTATTTTCAGTGAAACCCTTGTGTTGTTAAGCGTTTTGAAAACCTTGTATATGTGAAGTTGAGAATGTTAACTTGTTTTTGAAATTCCGAAAATCCATTTTAAATTCACTTGTCAATCTTTACTATGAAAACGTTTATGTCCTATTAAAACCCAAGTGATTCCTACCTAGTCAATTAAAACCATTCGTATTTGAGCTTTGAAACTTAATTTTTTTAGAATCAGTTAAGTTGGCCTGTTATCGTGTGAATTGTACTACCCGATGGTAAAGTTTTGAAAACCCGTTGCGTAGTTTAGTTAGAAAACTTTGTGTCTCAGGTTATTAAAACAAATCAGATAATTTACTTAATCATATTCGAAATCAAATTCAAGACAGATAGAAATAATCCAAAACATGAGTTAAAGGCCTTATTACAAACTCAAATAAAACCGAAATTTAAATAAATTAAAGTACCCATAAGATGTTCAAAGAACCCCAAAAGCAAATATCGCTTGGCCACCGCAAGTCCACCCGGCTCCCCATCCGCGATCTATGAATCACCTGAAAAGATAAGGGAGAAGGTGAGTCACCAAGACTCAGTGCATAATTCCCCTTCCGATTATGACAACATGCTTACACAAATCATAATCAAGCAATCATATATCATGCACCCAAACCTAACCATCCATAACTCCATGTTCTACCCCGTGTGGTACCAAACCACTGGTGGTGCCAAACCACTGGTGACCCAAGGTCACTGATATCAATAATAATGTGGTGCCAAACCACTGGTGACCCAAAGTCACGAATAATCCAACCCACGTTGTGATACCAAATCACTGGCGACAATCCCGTTATATCAAATGTGGGGCCAACCCGCTGTGGTGCTAAGCCACTGGGACGAGTCGCTATGAGGTGCCAAACCTCTGGTGACCCAAAGTCACAAAATAAACTGTGGTACAAAACCACTGGTGGTGCCAAACCACTGTTGACCCAAAGTCACAGATATCAACTTCCCCCTCCTCTCATATCACCCATAATAATGCAATACGTATATAAATCATGCCAACATGCTTTAATATTAAACATATATATATATCAAATATATCGTAGGTCATAGCATCAAACATCATATGACATAATCTCATTAAAATGGACTTACCCGAAATCCATGCTCATACCCTTTAAGGTATCATATCGTGATCTACACAACTTTCGGCCTTTTAACATGTTTAAGTTATTAGCATATTTACTACGATTAAGAAGTGTGTAAGTTACACACCTGATCACGAACGCGATAACTGAAACCCGAAGTTCTCTATCTAACGCACTAGATCCCCTTTTCCTACATTCGGCCAACACATAGCTTATTAGCAAAAGCCATTCGGCTATACTAGCAAATCCCGAAGGGTTAACACATGGAACCACGATCCTTACCTTAGTGTCAATTTGATTTCAAACCCAAATCCCGAAACTACGTGATGATCCCCCCTTGCAATCGGCCACACACTACCACATAAAAATAATTAGCCTTCGGCTTTTCAAACAACTAAAAGAATGATTGAATCAACACGAACCTTACCACTGACTTACCAAAATCGCTTGACAGGGAAATAGATAACCCAATCTACTGCTTCAAAATCTCAGAGATCCTAAAAGAGACCAATTGCATGGTTGATTAAAAGCCAAGAAAAATGCCGAAATTTGACTTTTGTCTACACATGTCGACAGAGAAAAAGAGAAAGTGAGAATAGTGTTTCGGCCAAGATCACTTACCCTCTTCAGAACCGATTAGAGAAGAACCAAGGAAGATCCCTGCTTGATTGATATTCGGCCAACAATGAAAAGGGGGAGAGTTTGGAAGATTTCGGCAATGGTAGAGAGCAAACAAAGGAGATTCGGCTAAGGCTTAAGAAAAACCAAATAAGATTCGGCTAAAATGAAAAAGAAGAAAGGGAGAAAGATGAATGGTATTTGACTTTGGTTTTAAAGAAAAGGGATTAAGAGAGTTTCGACAAAAAAAAAAGGAAAAAGAAGAAGATGTGGTGTTGAGCAATTATGAGAGAAAGGAAAAGAGAGATGGGAGAGAAGAAGATTTGGCCAAGCACTTGAGAAGAAGAGAAGAAATAAACTAAGGAAGTTTAGATGGACATTCGGCTAGGTGCTTTCAAGAGAATTCGACAGGTGCCACTTGAGGTTTCGGGTTTGCTTCAACAAAATGCACTAGGTTGAAATCAGCAAGTGCAAAAAGGGGTTTCGGTTTACCTCCCAACCGAATGCATCAAGGATTTGCTAGCCGAAAATGACCCCCTAAGCTAACTATGGAATTTCGGCACCCTCCTCACTCAGCTTCCCAACCGAACACTCTTATTCAAACAAGAGTTCAAAATTCGGCAACTACTTCAAACTCCTCCTGGCAACTAATTCGAATGAGTTTGAATTATTCAAACTCCTAAATTCTCTCCTTGCCACCAATTCAAATTAATTTGACTTAATCCACAATTATCCGACAGAGTTTGAGCTGAGCACAACTCCTCCCTCCTTGGCGTCAAAATGGTAAGCAAAAAATGGGATTCCTGCTGCTCGAACCTGGGCTCCCCCTTCCCTGCATGTGGCGTCATTCTCAAGGCCCTAAGTGGCGCCTCCTTGCCACTTTACCAAGCCCATTCTTGTGCTTAAATTCCCCACGAAATATACTTAATCCCTAGCTCCTTCTGCTCCCCTTAACTAAAGCTTAAAAACAAAATTTTTTTCCTATAGTTCGGGCCTACTCTTGACTTATCACTAGCCTCTAGAACACCTCAATTAATAACACAATTAATCAATATACATGCAAAGAAGTTCAAACACAATAGCCCCTATTTAAGGATGTTACAATTCGATCGACTTAACAAAAGGGTCACACCTGTACCTGCAATATTAGCCGAGACATTCAGATCTTTGAATGGTTTTCGGAGAGCTGGTGAAGGTAGATCCATTAGATGCGCACAGTTATTAATGGTTTGGTTTCACAGTAATTTTTGGAAGGTTTACAGGGTACTTACCGAGTGTTCTCCGAAAGTTATTCTCCCTTAAAGGAAGCCACGGCTACGACAAGGAGGGACGATATATCAGAGGAAAGATGGATGGAAATTCTTCAAAAACTTCGAGAGGAAGATGTTGAGTGGAAAGCCCCTTGGATGATTTCCGATGAAGCTCTTTATCGATGCAAAAATTTTGATTGGGGAGCTGTTGGATATGCACTATTGCTCGTACTAAGGCAGTACAAAGCAAGACAGTTCATACCGACGACATATGGGTTAGCTCAAAGTGAATTCTCATATAAGGGGGATAACTATAAGAAGAAGATTCGAGAGATTTCTAAGGCTTGGAAGCAGGTGTGCCATATAAAGATATTGACTAGAGGACCGACGACGACCCCGGAATACAAGGAGTGGTTGAGCAAAAAGATCAATGATAACATCCCTGGGCCAAGTTTGGAGAGTGCTCGATCGATGAAGAAGTATTTACAAGTGGTCCCATCGGAGTTAGAGATTATGAAGCAAGACTTCGAGAGGCAAAGTTTAGAGTTTGGAAAGAAGATAGAGAAGCTAGAAGAAGAAAAGATTTACTTGAGGCTAGATGTGGATGTTCAGAAATCAGAAGCCGAGAAAGTAAGAAAGGAGAAAAGGAAGATCGAGGAAGATTAAGATAGCTTGAAGACAGAGTATAACAAGATGCGACTGACGATAAAGAATGCTGGATTAGGGAAGACTTCTGAACAATGGCAACGAGAGGTCCAAGAAGAAAAGGCCAAAGCTGACTATTGGAAGAGGAAATTTCAAGAAATGCAAGCGCAAAATGAGACCTTAGAGAAGAGTTTATCAGAAAGTCGAAGTGAAAAGGAAGAATTAAAAGCTAGAGTGGCTGAACTTGCTCTTCATCACCATCAAAGCCGTAATTCCGCGATCGAATTAAAATCAAGCCTGAACAAGATTGAGGAAATGAAGGGTAAGATTGTAGAGTTAGAAGTAGCATTGCACAGTTGTGAACTACGGATTGAGCTTCTTGAAACAAGAGAAGGGCGTTAGAAGGAAGAGCTTCACCATTCTTATGATCAAGTTAGAAGTCGGGATTACCTCATGGGTAAAGCGATAGTCCAGATTCGAGAGGTAGCTGATCACCTACAGACTTTGGCATTATAGGCTGATACGTTGAGCATGAAGTATGAGCTACAGTCTGATCGTAGTCAAGAGCTATCTTCCTTGCTTAGGAAGATCAAAACCTTAGGACTTAAGGCAAAAGCATATTTGTAGTTCGTTTTATGTAAAGGATTTTGTTTTCTAATAAAGTTCTCTAAAATGAAGTTGAATCAGAATAGATGCCTCTTTGTATTCATGCATTTGCATTACATCATATCATATGCATTTAAGTCCATAGAGAGAGTCTAATTAGCTGAAATCATAACAGAGAGAGAGAGAAAGAGAGAGAGAAATATAGAGAAGGAAAATCTGGAAGCTGAACACCCCTATGGTACACGTGCCAAACCAAGAAAAATGGATCAAAGAATGGAACAATTCCAAAGAGACATTCAAGACCAGATGCAAGAGCAAATGGCAAAACTCCAACAAGAGATGAGGGACCAGATGTTGGAGGCCCAAAGGAACATGATCGCCCAAATGGCCCAGATGCTGAGCGGGGCAATGGACAAGGGAAAGGGTCCCATAGTCAATGCTGAAGACAATGAGGATTTTCCTCAGGGATTCACTCCACCACACGTGCAAGCATAGCCTGAAGAATATCCCAAAAGGCCACCTGTCATAATTAGGCCTTAGCAAGGGCAAGCTGACACTGGGTGCCCATGAATTTTCAAGTTGGCATAGGATCCAACTCAGGGGACAACCCGCTAATCCTGTTATTCCTGATCTAGACATAGCAGAGAGAGAGGGAATCAGAATTGAGTCCTCAAGGCAGTTAGAGGATCGCTGCGGATGGTTAGAAGAGAAGTTTAAGGCTTTGAAGAATGCTGACCATCACCATGTTATTGACGCAAAGGACTTAAGTTTGGCCCCTGATCTTGTGCTTCCTCATAAATTCAAGATGCCGGAATTTGAGAAGTACAATGGGACTAGTTGCCTTAAAGCCCACATCACTATGTTCTGTAGGTTATGACTAGCTATGTGAACAATGATCAACTTTTGATTCATTGTTTCCAAGATACTTTAACGGGAGTAGTGTCTAGGTGGTACAATCAACTTAGACGTGCTAATACTAGCTCATGGAGAGACTTAGCTCAAGCCTTCATGAAGCAATACAACCATGTCACAGACATGACGCCTGATAAAATCATGTTGCAAAACATGGAAAAGAAACCGAATGAAAGCTTTAGGCAATACGCACAAAGGTAGAGGGAAGTTGCCAGGAAAGTTCAACCACCTCTCCTGGAAAAAGAAACCGGCATGTTGTTTATCAACACTTTAAAGGCACCTTTTATCACCCATATGATAGGAAGCACCACCAAAAGCTTCGCAGATATAGTGATGGCAGGTGAGATGATAGAAAATGCCATAAGGGGTGGTAAGATTGGAGCGAGAGAAGCCACTAGGAGGTCTGCTCCTAGGAAAAAGGACAACGAGGTAAACAATACGAGTACATATAACAAGGGGTACTCAAAGACAGTTACTGTTAGCCAGCAGAAAGTAGTTACTGCTGGGCAACAAGGGTTGACAAGACAAGAATCAGACCCTAGACAAAATTCTGAAAAGCTCCAATTTACGCCAATCTCAATGACGTATAAGGAGCTATATCAAAGTTTGTTCGACGCACGTGTAGTGTCCTCATACTATCTACAGTTGTTACAACCCCCATATCCTAAATGGTATGACTCCAATGCTCATTGTGATTACCATGCGGGAATATCAGGGCATTCCATAGAAAACTACACTGCCTTCAAAAAGGTAGTCGAGAGGCTCATCAAGTTAGGGATTGTCAAGTTTGATGATACACCCAGTGTAGAGAACCCGTTGCCCAATCATGGAGATAAAGGGATAAACGCGATTGGAGAGGAGGTATTGAAAAAGATTAAAGGGGATATTTCGGAAGTGAAAACTCTCTTGAGAGTAGTATGGAAAGAAATGGTAAGAAGGGGACTGATAGAATCAAGTTCTGAGGAAGGAGGGGAAGGACTAAGGAACTACTGCGAGTTCCATGAAGCTGAAGGACATGAGATCCAAGAATGTGCAGAGTTTAGGGTGTTGGTACAAAGCCTTATGGACAATAAGGAACTGGAATTTTATGAAGAAGGCTTAGAAGGAGGAAACATACATGCCACCGGAGGAGAGTTGACAACTCAAAAAGTCAATTATCCGAGGATTATTATTTCCCGACCAAGAAATACAGACGGCGGGGCACAAATCGCGCTTACATTTGTAATCTAGAGACCTGTGTCCTTTCCTTACAAGGATAACAAGATGGTACCATGGAATTAAAATTGTAACGTGATGACACCGGGAGTAGAAAACTCAGCTAGCGCTTCCAAGGAGGTTCAAAAAGAGGGATTCTACACACGAAATGGGAGGCGTTACGACTCGGTAAACGTCAGAACAGAGCCAGTAAAATCAAAGAATGTGCTAGTTGAACCAGAGAAAGGACTTGATACCCTTATCAACATACCTGTAAAAGAAGAAGAGGCTAAAGAATTTTTAAAATTCCTAAAGCACAATGAATACAGTGTGGTGGAGTAGTTGCGCAAACAACCGGCTCGCATATCGGTACTAGCCTTACTTTTAAGTTCGGAAGTTCATTGTGAGGCTTTGATGAAAGTGCTGAATGAGACTTACGTTACTAGAGATATATCTGTCAATAAACTCGACCGATTAGTTAGTAACATAAGTGCTGACAACTTTATTTCTTTCAATGACGATGAAATTCCACCTCGGGTATGAGATCGACCAAGGCCCTACATATAACTACTCGTTGCAAGGAATAAACTCTACCGAGCGTGCTCATCGACAATGGATCAGCCTTGAATGTCTTACCATTTTCGACACTAAAGAGGTTGCCAATAGATAGTTCTCACATGACGACGTGCCAAAACATAGTGAGAGCATTTGACGACACCGAGAGAAGGGTGATGGGAGAATTGACATACCGTTGCAGATTAGGCCAAACACATATGAAGTGGACTTTCTAGTGATGGATATAAATTCCTCGTACAACTGCTTGCTCGGCAGGGGCAGTACCCTCATCCCTTCATCAAAAACTGAAACTAGTGACGGATGGTCGACTAGTCACTATAAATGCGGAGGAAGACATTATAGCGACTGCTACCAATGACGCGCCATATGTAGAGACAAATGAGTAGGCCATTGAATGTTTTTTCCAATCTTTAGAGTTCATCAACGCAACATTCATCTCAGAAGGAAATGAAGTCCCAGTGCCTAAGATATCCAAGACCACGAGGATGGGCTTACAGATGATGGTGAGGAAAGGAGCCCTACCAGGGAAAGGACTAGGCAGACACCTCCAAGGGGAAGTTAGAGTGCCGATGCTGAAAGAGAAGAGAGACCATTTTGGCTTGGGTTTCAAGCCAGATGCTAAACAAGAAGCAGGAGAGAAGAAGGACTCGGCTGAATGGAGAAGAAGTCCAGTGGGAATCAATGACATTCCCACACATATCCCAAAACTTTGTATCGGGAGGGATAATTCACCCTGAGAGAGGGTTATTGGAAGGTCCCCACATTAATGCCATACATGGGGAAGAAGTTGAGCAAAGAAACCTGTTGGGCATTCGCCCTTATGAGCCTAGAAGCGTTCTGAACAATTGGACTACAGAGAAGCTTCCTGTAGTTTTTAGAAATTATACAGAGTAATATTCAGAATGCTCTTGTTGTTTTTTAGCCTAGGAACAATAAGATTTCTTTTGTGAAATAGGCTCATGTTTAGAAATTTTTGTTATAATAAAATAAATTTTGATAATTAACTTTTGAATTTCTAATTTCATTCAGAATCTTTTACTTCTCATTCATATCATGTGAATAGTTGTCCTCGAATTCATTTGTTCTTTGTACATTCTTTGGTACCCATCACAGGTCCCTAGATATCCATGATGTGAGCAACGATAATACAGATCCAGAGGTCCACTTTGAGCAGGACATGTGTTTAGAGGAACCTCAGGATTTTGAAGATAACCGAGATTGTGATTTATCTCCAGATTTGTTAAGAATGGTAAAGCAAGAGGAGAAATAGATCTTACCCCATGAGGAGGAGGTAGAGAACATAGCCTTGGAGGAAGGAAAGGTTGTGAAAATTGGGACGCGCATAGTTGAAGAGACAAAACAAGGCCTTATTAAGTTACTACGGGAATTCAAGAATGTCTTTGCATGGTCGTACTGAGATATGCCTGGGTTAAGTACTGACATTGTAGTACATCGTCTTCCCATAAGAGAAGAGCGCAAGCCAGTTCAGCAAAAGCTACGAAGGATGAGGCCTAATACAGTGTTGAAAATAAAAGAAGAAGTCCAGAAACAATTTGATGCTGGTTTTCTACAAGTGGTCAAGTACTCAAAATGGGTTGCCAACATTGTTCCTGTCCCTAAGAAAGACGGAAAGGTCCAGATGTGTGTGGACTATAGGGATTTAAATAAAGCTAACACAAAGGACAATTTCCCTTTGCCGCATATCGACACATTGGTGGATAATACGGTAGGATTTTCATTATTTTCCTTCATGGATGGCTTTTCAGGATACAATCAGATCAAGATGCAACCTGAGGATATGGGGAAAACTACCTTCATAACATTGTGGGGTACATTTTGTTATAAGGTAATGCCATTCGGGCTAAAAAATGCTGGGGCAACATATCAAAGGGCTATGGTAACATTGTTCCACGACATGATGCATAAAGAGATCGAAGTGTATGTTGATGACATGATCGCCAAATCTTGAACAGAAAAGGAACACATCGAGGTTTTGAAGAAGTTGTTTCTGAGGTTGAGAAAATTTCAATTGAAGCTCAACCCGGCAAAGTGTACTTTTAGAGCTCGGTCAGGGAAATTACTAGGTTTCACGGTCAGCGAGAGAGGAATCGAAGTTGACTCAAACAAGGTCAAAGCAATACAAGAATTGCCTCCACCATGCACTCAAAAGGAAGTTCGAGGTTTTCTTGGAAGATTAAATTACATTGCTCGGTTTATTTCACAATTAAATGAGAAATATGATCCCATATTTCGTCTTCTTAAGAAACACAACCAGGGTGTACGGGATGATGAGTGCCAAAGAGCTTTTGACAAAGTCAAACAATATCTGTCAAACGCACCAGTACTATCTCCGCCTAATCTAGATAAACCATTGATACTGTATTTGTCAGTATTCAATAATTCCATGGGATGTGTGCTTGGTTAACACGATGAGTCAGGAAGAAAAGAAAAGGCGATATACTATCTCAGCAAAAAGTTCACTGATTGTAAAATGAGGTATTCGTCGATCGAGAAATCATGTTGTGCCTTGATTTGGACAACTCGGAGATTGAGGTAGTATATGCTATATCATACAACCTGGTTGATTTTGAAGCTTGATCTGTTAAAGTACATGATGGATTCTACTGCTTTGAATGGAAGGATGACTAGGTGGCAGATTCTACTATCTGAATTTGATATAGTCTATGTGAACTAAAAGGCTATAAAAGGGAGTGCAGTAGCATAATTTTTGGCTAGCAGAGCTTTGGAGGATTATGAACCTTTGAGCTTTGATTTCCCAAATGAAGAACTGATGTACGTGGCAAACACTGAAGATTGTCCGTGGAAGCTAAACTTTGATGGGGCATCAAATGCCGTGGGAAATGGAATTGGGGCAATCTTGGTATCCCCTAGTGGTGATCATCACCCATTCACATGTAAACTCGATTTTGATTGCACGAACAACATGGTGGAATATGAAGCATGAATCATGGGAATTTGATCAGTCGTAGAGTGTAAGATCAGAGTATTAGAAGTATATGGAGATTCTGCCTTAGTAATCTACCAACTTAAAGGAGAGTGGGAGACAAGAGATCCCAAACTAATTGATTATCGAAAAATAGTTCTAGGATTGATTGAAGAGTTCGATGACATTACTTTTAATTATCTCCCACATGAGGAAAACCAGATGGCGGATGCTTTGGCAACCTTGGCTTCTATGATCAAAGTGAATAGACCAGAGGATATGAGACCTATTCAGATGAGTATCTTTAAAGTTCCAGCTCATTGTTATAGTGTGGAAGAGGAGGAAAAAAATGACCACCCTTGGTATCAGTATGTATTACGATATGTAAAAAATTGTGAATACTCGGAGCATACAACTGAGAATGAAAAAAGAACTCTAAGAAGATTGGCCTCTAACTATGTTTTAGACGGGGATGTCTTGTATAAAAAGAGAAAAGATCAAGTATTATTGAGATGCGTGAATGCCGTCGAAGCTAGGAAGATCCTAGAAGAAGTTCATGAGGGTGTCTGTGAAACACACGCTAATGGGTTCACAATGGCCAGACAGATAATGAGATTTGGATATTATTGGTCCACCATGGAAGGAGATTGTATCAGCTATACTAAGAAATGTCATAAATGCCAGATTTATGGAGACAAAATTCATGTGCCTCCATTACCTTTGCACGTTATGACTTCCCCATGGCCTTTTTCCATGTGGGGCATGGATGTTATTGGACCAATCTCACCGAAAGCTTCAAATGGGCATCGATTTATCTTCGTGGTAATTGACTACTTCACAAAATGGGTACAGGCTGCTTCTTATGCTAACATTACTAAGTCAGCAGTTAGTTGGTTCTTGAAGAAGGAGATTATTTGTCGATATGGAATGCCCGAGAGGATCATATCAGACAACGCACTGAATTTGAAGAATAGTACGATAGCAGAATTTTGTAGTCAATTTGGGATCAAACACCACAACTCATCTCCATATCGTACAAAAATGAATGGGGTAGTGGAAGCGGCCAACAAAAATATCAAGAAGATAGTAGGGAAGATGACTGAGACTTATAAGGATTGGCATGAGAAACTACCGTTTGCACTCTATGCTTATCGAACGTCTGTCAAAACCTCTACTAGGGCAACGCCCTTCTCGTTAGTCTATGGAATGGAGGTTGTTCTACCCATTGAAGTGGAAATACCTTCTCTTTGCGTTTTGTCAGAAATAAAGCTGAATGAAGCTGAATGGATCCAGGCTAGGTATGATCAATTGAATTTAATTGAAGAAAAGAGGCTAAGGGCTATTCGTCATGGTCAGATGTACCAAAAATGAATGATGCGAGCCTATAATAAGAAAGTTCGTCCAAGAGAGTTTCATGAGGGGGACCTTGTATTGAAAAAGATCCTTCCCATACAAAAGGATTCCAGAGGAAAATGGATGCCGAATTGGGAAGGACCATATGTGGTGAAGAAGGCTTTCTCTAGAGGAGCACTGATCTTGACCGAAATAGATGGGAAAAGTTTACCCAACCCTGTGAACTCTGACTCAGTCAAAAAGTATTTTGCTTGAAAAGGAGAAGAGGCCAAAGTGAAAATCCGCAAAGGGCGCTTTGAGTTTCTAAAAAAAATGGAGAGGTCAAGGCGAAAACCCGCAAAGGGTGCCTTGAGACCAAAGGGGTTTTGAGTTGAAAACCCGAAAAGGGTTGCTCAAATTATGAATGGACACGCAGTCATCTTGCTACACTTGAATCAACAATAAAATGAAGAATGTTGCATATCGTGGCATCAACAAAGTACTTTGGGTCTTCTAAACACATATTGAGCTCAAGGCAGCCTTCATAAGTTTGTATATAGGAGCTCAATCGGCAATATCTAGGGCATCTGATTTTTGTCCTATTCATTTTACTATCTTTGGGATTCTTTTTCTTCTCAAAGATATGTTCCCAGTTAATTTCCTTTTTATTTCTGATAATTTATTCAATTTTAACTCTTTTTGAGATCAATTTATTTGTTACTCATTATTCATAAAAGTGTTACATTGAAATAATGATTGACGAACTAATAATTTCACAAAAAGAAGTTTTACATATTACTTTGGAAATTTCTAGATAAGACAAGAAACCAAAACAGGACAATTGTTTAGAATTTCCATGTGCATAGAAACATTTGAGAAAGAAGAGTCTGGATAGAGACTATTTCTCTGAATTCTTAGTCCAATTGATAATTGGACAAAGTAAATGAGTGGATGTGATAGAAGTAAGTGATGTCATCGGGTCATTCGAATGGTGGTGTGATGAACTAAGAAACTCTGAATTGTGGAGGAATAGGTTAAATTCAAAATAAACCCTATACCCTGAAAATTTTAGATGGGTTAAATTGAAAAGTTTCAATTCCCATTGTGGTAGCATGGTATCAGCCTTGCGTTCTCAAGATTCAAGCGGAGTTGACTCAGAAATTACATTGAGGCAAGCTTGTTGTGTAGAACATGATCGATGAACAAGAATGAAGAACAAATGAGTGATAACACCTAGTGTAGGAATCATACTCATAACATTTCTTGTATCATAGCAAATTTCATTAGGAGCATTTGATTCATTTCGATCATTGCATCCTAATCCTAATCCTTTAGAAGGAATCATCTTCATGACATGTTACATGTAGCTAGAAGCATTTGATTCATTCTGATCATAGCATCTTAGTCATGTGACATAAACATACTAAACTGAGTCTACAGGACATGTCCCTCAGCGGATGGTGTAGCAATATCGGTGAGTTTGCAGATCTCATCTTCCTGAAGTTGCAGGAAGCAGATCAAAGACACTTTCAGTCTTATCTCCCTAAAGTTGCAGCGGAGTAGACTGAAGACAGAAGATCTCATCTTCCTGAAGTTGTAGGAAGCAGATCAAAGACACTTTCAGTCTTATCTCCCTGAAGTTGCAGCGGAGTAGACTGAAGACATCTTCCTGAAGTTGCAGGAAGCAGATCGAAGACACTTTTAGTCTTATCTCCCTGAAGTTGCAGTGGAGTAGACTGAAGACAGAAGATCTCATCTTCCTGAAGTTACAAGAAGCATGTCGAAGACACTTTCAGACCTTATCTCCCTGAAGTTGCAGTGGAGAAAACTGAAGAAAGAAGATCTTATCTTCCTGAAGTTGCAGGAAGTAGATCAAAAGAGGATTTTAGTCTTATCTCCCTGAAGTTGCAGTGGAGTAGACTGAAGAAAGAAGATCATATCTTCTTGAAGTTGCAGGAAGCATATCACAAGAAGATTCTGGTCTTATCTCCCTGAAGTTGCAGTGGAGTAGACTAAAGAAAGAAGATCTTATCTTCCTGAAGTTGCAGGAAGCAGATCAAAAGAAGATTTTAGTCTTATCTCCCTGAAGTTACAGTGGAGTAGACTGAAGACAGAAGATCTCATCTTCCTGAAGTTGCGGGAAGCAGATCAAAAGAAGATTTTAGTCTTATCTCCCTGAAGTTGCAGTGGAGTAGACTGAGGACCGAAAATCTTATCTTCTTGAAGTTGTAGGAAGTGGATCAAAGTTAGCAGGTCTGGCATTCTTAAAGTTGCAAGAATCAGATCAAAAACATCAGATTTTGCCTCCCTGATTTTGTAGTGGAGCAAATTGAAAAATAGTAAATCTGGCATTCCTGAAGTTGCAAAAAGTAGATCGAAGATATTAGTCTGGACTCCCTGAGTTGCAGTAGAACAGACTAAAGATGGCAGATTTTGTCTTCCTGAAGTTGCAGTGAAGCAAATTGAAGCCATCAAATCTACATTCCAGTCCCTCTAAAGTTTCAGTTGGGATTGGCAACCATCTGACAAGACCAGGCAAAATGGGTCCTTTTATATTCTTTGCTCTATTCTCGTTACACGACAATGAGCAAAGAGGGGCAGCTGTAGTGACCCATTTATGCCCGGGCCCATTCCATTCATACAAAAGCCAAATAATAAAAATAAATAAATAAATGTCCATTTTTTTTACAGTCCTTTTACAAATAACCCAATCCAAAACCCAATTTTAATAAACCAAATACTGACCCACTACCTAAATTACCCATTACACCCGAGCCCAAATCCTACCCAGGCCCAATAGACCTTAACTAAAACCCAATTGCCCTGGCCCAAATTACACGGCCCAATGGCCCAGTGACTAAACAAAAACCTAGGGTTTCCTGAAACCCTCGCGCCGCAAGCGTCCCAGCAGGATCCCAACAGTTGCGCCGCAAGTCTCGCGCCCAGGCCAAAAGTCGCGCCGTAGTCGACTCCTCGCACCTGTGCCAAGCCTTCGGTCACACCACGATCTGCGCCCGAATCGCGCCATCATCGCCTGATTCTCCGTTGCGCGCCTGCAAAAGGAAGGAAACAGAATAGCAAACAAGGAAAATGGGCATAATTCCTATTTTATTTATTTTAAGGGTTATAAAAACCCCTATGTAAATCTGTAAAACGAGAGAGAGATACGCAGAGAGAACCCAATACACAAAAAGAGAAAAATACAGTCAAGAATATACAAAATACACACAAAATAAAAAAATAAAAGAACAGATTTTTGCAATACAGAGGTGATTTTTTTTACGCATTCTTTATATTTTTCATGCACATGTATTTTTATGTATAAAAAATATACAAAAACAGAAAAAGGAGCTTTACCTTTCGTTTCGCGTCTGAGAAATAAGGTTTCCGACTGCTGGCCACAGAGGTGCGTAAGGCGTGCGCGCACTCAGTCCCTAGTCCCGATGACTGAACTCCAGCAGAGGGGAGGAGGGATCGAGAGAGAGTTTTGGATTTTTTTTTTTTAGGACTGAGACCAAATGATTTTTTTTTTGTCAGAAAATTGACCTATATAGCATGTTGTAAACGACGTTGTTTTCGCTTAAACAAATAACGTTGAAACGACATCGTTTAGAAGGTCAGGATCCGTGCGTTGACCCGACCCGGGGAGGATCCGCGCGTTTTCATTCAATGGTCTAATTGCCATTTTAGTCCTCCTGCATATTTATTATTTTTAATTAAGCTTTTTTTTATTTTTAATTTAGCCCTAAAATTTCCTTTCTGTTTTAATTAAGTCTTCGGACTCTTTAAAGGCCAAAATCGGAAAGACGTCGTTTTGGAAAGAGGGCAGAATTGCCTAATGAGTCCCTATAACACGACGAGCGTTTTTAATTTAGTCCTTTTCATATTTATATTTATTATTTAATCCTTATTTCTTTATTTATTCTTAGACTTTTTATTTTATTTTATTTTTTAAATATTCTCAATTATTTTATTTAAATTTTTATATTTTTATTATTATTTGTGTATTAATCTATAAATAGTATAAATGCATATGTTTTTTTATATATATATATATATATATATATATTTTTGTTACTATATATTATTTTATAATTTGTATGTTATCTATTATAATATTATATTATATCATATTATATATTATTTTTAAAATCTAATTTTACGTAAAATTTAATTATATCATGTAATATATTATTTATTCTTAAATATATATAGTTTCTTTTAGGTTATTAAATATGTTTTTATTTAAAATCATTTATTTATTTTGAAACCTGTTTTATTTATTTGTTCAAAATACACACTTTTTTTTATTCCTTTTTATATTTTTGCAATAATTATTTATTATTTGGTACATGTAGCTGCATTGAAAAGTTTAATATTGTATAAGAAATTTTCATGTTTGTTTAGTTATATTTTTTCTTCATTTATTGTTTTATATTTTATCTTTTATATACTCTTTCACTTATTATTAATTGCCTTAATGTAGTTATTTTAATAGTTGTTATTTTATATTGTCTATGTTAATGTTAGTATTTCACGATTGTTTTTTATATTTATACGATATTTTCATATGAATCATCATTTAGAATAAAACACATTTTTTTGCAAAATTACTACGTTTCACCTAAATATTTTTTAAAAATAAGGCAATATTTTGGTATTTAGAAATTCGAGAAATAGTGCCCTAACGTGCTGGGTTTCTATTTTCCATTTGACTAAATAACTAAATATCCTTTTCAATAAAATTTTGTAAATCATGAGATGATTTTAGTTACGAGACTTTAAAAATATCGTGTCCTAACGTGCTGGATGTGATGTTTGTATCCTTTCGAAACAAAGTAATCTCAAATTTTAATTCCAATTGTTCAGTTTTTTTAGAAATCATACTTTAAAATTTTCTAAATTTTCAACATTAGGACATGATTTTATCGATTAGGTACCAATTTTTGGGCGTTATGAGGGTGCTAACCCTTCCTCATATGTATCCGACTCCCGAACCTGTTTTCTTGTTTTTCATAGACCAAAATTAAATGTTTTAAAATAAAACGTTTTTTTACAAGGTGATCCAATCACACCCAAGTAAAAAGAATTGGTGGCGACTCCCATTTTCGTTTTTAAAAGTCGATCCCCGTTTTTAAAATCAACTATAAAATTGGTTTCGACACACATCATCTACAAACCTTTCATAAGTATCAAAACATGATCAAATGCCATCTCATTGAACTTTCTCTATTTAATATTCAAATAGGTTCCATACGTACGTGTATTGTCTCGTACCAACCTCTGTTTCAATCACATCATTCGTTTACCCATTGAACCATTTGGAATAGAAGTTGGATACTCAAAGAGCTCAATCGATAAGTACCTATACCATGGCCCGTAGCCAAATCAAGGTAACTCCTCTCCAAAATACCTATACCATGGCCCATAGCCAAATCAAGGTATCACTCGCACCCGAAGTGCCAATATCATGGTTCGTAGCCAACACAGTAACCTAATGACATGTCACTAGCATCCTAAATTATTCCTAAGGTTCAACCGAGAAGTTTCACATGTCGATTTCATCGTCAAACACTTCCATAAAGTCGTATTCATAATTCAAACATTATCTGAAATCTCATAATCACAATTTATGCAATATCAAAGCATTTAACATTCATTTATAATGAAATTACCATATACGAACTTACCTCGTACTCGGAATTGATGAATCGGATTGATTACTTGTTAACTTTGATTTTCCCTCGATCTAAATCCGAATTCTTTCTTTCTTGATCTAAATGTATTAAAAAATAACTCATTTAATCACCTACTCATTCAATTTAGTTAAAAAATACACATTTGGGCATTTTTACACAAAATTCACAAAATTCAACTTAACCCATGCTTAGCCGATTTTCATGTAGGTCCCTAGAAGCCCATAACTTTCATTTATTCACATTTCAACCCCTTAATTTTCATATTTTACAATTTAATCCCTATTTAACATTTTTGTCAAAAATCACTTTACAAAACATGAAAATCTATCATCAAACTTTCATAATCTATCATCAAACCTCAAGATACTCAAGTATTCAACAATGGAAACATGACAATTCTTTAATAGTTTCGAAAATTAAGGTATGGGCTAGCTAGAATACGAAACAACGATCTCAAAAACGTAAAAATTATCAAAAATTGAGCTCAAACCGAACCCTAAATGCTCATCAATGGCTTCTTTTCTTCTTCAATATTTGGCCAAAGGGAGAAAAGGTGGACAAAAATTCATTTTGTTATGTTTTAATTAACCTTTATTAACAATTTATAAAATTAACCTTAATGACATTTATTAATTATACCAAATGCCATGCCATTGTCATCCACTATCATAATAATGGTCTAATTACCACATAAGTACATTAACTTTAAAGTTCTATAGCTATTAGACACCTTTAGCTCATAGAACAGTACTTTTGCATTTTACGCGATTTAGTCCTTTTTCTCAAATTGACTATTCAAACAATAAAATTAGCTTATGAAATTTTCAAACATACATGCTATCATGCTGTAAGCACATAAAATAACATTAAAAATAATTTTCCGACATTAGATTTGTGGTTCCGAAACCACTGTTCCAATTTAGCTAAAACCGGGCTGTTACACCAAATTTGATTTATGCCCTCTTAAAAGTTAAAGATGTAATTGTATTTGATTCACATGCAAAGAAGAAGCAGTTAACTATAGATGCATATTTTAGCAAATAATAAAATTGAAAAAAAGTAAGAGTTTTCTAGAAAGCACTTTAGTTTTATGTATTGTATATAAAACTTTCAGTATATTTAATGAATTATTATTTTATATTTTCATTGGGCCCTTAAGGGTTTTTCTAAAAATTATTATCTTATGCATATAGCGAGGTTATTATTTTACCCCCTTAGCCCAAGTCAGGACCCAAAAAAATTATTATTTAACCGAGATTATTAATTTATCAAATATTTCTTTATCGAGGTTTTCTTGAATTTGTTAGCTAAACGGGAACATATTTAGAATGATCAGATATCTAATTTCAGTATTGATTGCGATAATAATCTATATTTCCAAAATCGAATTTGTGTGTTGAACAATTCTGAGATTATAAGAGACATCTTACTTGAGGTTCATAGCAACGCCTATTTGATTTAAACCAGGCAACGACAAAATGTATAATAACTTGAGTTAGAGTTATTGATGGCCAAGAATAAAACGTGAAATTTTAGTGTTTGTACCGACATGTCTAGTATGTTAATAGGTCAAAGTTGAATATCAAGTCTTGACTAAATTATTACGTCTTGTTATGATTTATAAGTAGGAATGGGAGAGAGTCACGATGGATTTTTTATCTAGACTACCTTTTACGATGAGAAACAAAAATTTGATTTGAATCTTTATTATTAAACTAATGAAATCGGCTCATTCTATTCTGGTCAGAACAGATTACTTGTTTAAAAAGCTAGTTGACTTGTATGTATCAGAGAATGACAAATTACACAGAGTGCCATTGTATATCAATTATGATCGAGATCTGATATCACTTCTAGAATTTTGGAGTAAACTTCACAAGGCTCTGGGTATTAAACTTAACTTCAGTACAACATTTCAACCACTATCAAATAGGTAGCCAGAACGGGTAATTTGGATTCTAAAAGATATGTTATAATATTGTATCATTGATTTAGAAGGTAGCTAGGAAAAATATTTACTGTTGACTGAGTTCGATTATAATAAAAGATATCAATCTAGTATTAGAATGGTATCTTTTGAAGCTTTTACGATCGAAATGTAAAACCCCGTTATACTGATCAGAATTGGGCGAGAACAAGCTAGTTGAGACAGATTTGACTTGGAAAACTTAAGATTCTATGAGATTGCAGTACCCAATGTAACGACCTGAAATTGGGCCTAGTAGGATTGGGCCCATTGGGCCTTGAGCGTAGAAGCGTTTTAAAATTGTGAGAATAAGAGAACGACATTATTTCAAGTGGGACTTATTAGGAAGGTGATTTTGGAAAGTTACGAGGTTTCTAGGAAGTTCCGGGTTCAAGTTAGGCTATAGGTAAATTTTAGTGTTTAAGCACTTTAAGGAGAGAAGTTAAATGGCATCAAGACTTAAGGAAATAAGTGTGCATTTTGCTAGCACAAGGAGTCTATTGGTAAAGGTGGAAAGTGGCGTGTGGAGTGTACTAATGGTCTGAGGTTCGTATCCCATCTATTGCAAACTTTTGGACTTATTTTTGTTCTTCTCATCTATGTGTCGGTCAAGGTTTTAAAAAGGTAAGTAAGACTTTTTAATTTTTGGAAAGATGCCTAAGGATTATGGTAAGGAGAAAGACTAGGGAAAAAGAGGGAAAGAAATGGAGGAAAATGGTAAGAAAGGGGAACATGTTGGCCTATTATGTGGTGGATGTTTTAGAAAGCATTTTGGGGTTAACACTCATCTTTTGGAAAAGATGATACATGGTTTGGGAGGGGGTTTTGGGTGCTGAAAGTTGTTGGCAATTGTGGTCCTTTTGAATACTTTTACTTCAAGCATTTTTGGATTATTTCTTTTTTTTTTCTCAACTTGTGTTGCTGAATTTTCTTGGTGGTTCTTTCTTCCTCTTCTTCATTTTTTCTTTTCTTTCATTGTTTTTCTTGGTTACCAAATTCCATACCCTCCCACTTTCTCTTCTCTACACCATAGTCGAAACATCAACTTCATCTCATAGCCGAAATTTGGTTCTTGTGGTTGGCGAAGCTTCTTTGCCTTCTCGGGTTTTCGGTGGTTGCAAGGCCAAATCTATTCTTTGCTACTTCCGTCTTCGTGGTTCTCTTGGTGTGGGCCGAATCGGTAGAGTGTTAGCTTACACTCTTGTCATCTTTCTAGCCTTTGGCTTTTGGAAGGAAGTTTGGTAAGTAGGTCTCGAAGTACTTTATCGGAGGGCCAATCGAACACCTATCCCTCGTAATAAGAAACTCGGATTGTTGGTAAGTGATATAGATTTTTAATCAATTGCAATACTTGGTTGAAGTTGTAAAATTGGGCTTTAGACTAATTGTTGACCGATTGTACCTTTAGGTGACGCGGAGAGTATCGTGTTACGGATTCCGAATAAGGTGTGTAATCCCGTACCTTCTGAATACATGGTTGAAATGGTGTGTAATCTCATACCTCTTTGAATGTTGCATGAAATGTTCTATGATTCGGTGAAAGACCGAAAAATCGGAAACCAACATCCGTGACCACTCGAGCGTGCGTATATTCGTAGTAGTAACCATATTCCGCAATGAAACAGTTTGGTCATTAGCAGTGACGTGATTTTGAAAAAAATCATGAAAAATAGGAGAAATGGAATTAAAAAGTGAATAAGATATCGAATTAAAGCCTACTGTGTCTATTTTTATATGGAAGAAATAGAGGAGGAAGAGGAATTTTATATTCAGTGATATTTTAATTTTAGTGAGACTGGTTCTGATTGACTTTGTGGTTCCCTGTTCTTTCTTGGAAAAATCATTTAAAATTGTACAAAGTGAATTATGAGCTATAATTTATATGTATTGTAACATCCCAAAAATGGGGTTATTTGGAATTTAATTATTTTTCTTATGTATGAACTGCTGTGATATTATTTATGGAATAATAGAGCTTAATTAAGGCTTTGAGTTGGCACGGTTTGGTGGAAAATTTCAGTTTTTAACTTTAAAGGTAGGGAGCCTTAGCAGGAGGGTGTTATAAGAATAAATGGGTGTAATTTGACACTAATAAGGCCTTGGCAAAGTGGCAAAAGTGAGGCCACTTAAGAGCTAGCATGTGACGCCACCAAGGAGCAAGGGAGAACCTTGGTTCGAGTCACAAAAATCTCCTTTTTGGCTCTTTATTTGGACGGCATAAGGGGAGAGAAATTCTCTCCTTAAATTCTTTTTATTTTAGATAATAAGGAGGTATTTCATTTTTAAATTATCATGGGATAATCAAGGATTTTATTTGATTAAAAAGGGATATTATTTGGATATTAAGGATATTACATGGATTATTAGGAGATTATTATTTATTATTAGAGATTAATTCAAATTATTTGAATTAAATTAAATGATTGGTCAGGAGCAATTGGGGAAGATTGACGAAATTTGAACTCCTTGGTGGAGTAGTGTGGACGGCAAGCAAAGGGGGGGGAGGGTGCCGAATGCTTATAAATACTACAACCCACCACCTTGCTTTTCTTTTCCATCTCTGCTTAGCCGAAAAACCTAACCCTATTTCCTTCTAATTTTTCTTTACTTTCTCAAACCCCCTTAGCCGAAATTCTGATCACCTTTTCCATTATTTTTCTCTTTCCCATTAGCCGAATTCCATTCTTTCTCTTTTAATAAGCTTTAGCCGAAACTCTATCTCCTCCCCATTACTCCCTCTTAGGCCGAATATTGATCAAGGAAAGGGAGGCGGTCTTTAATCAATTTTGGAGGGTAAGTATGTTAAGCCGAATGATTATGTTCTCCTCTCATGTCGACTTGGATGTTTGGTAAGAGGCTGTTTCGACAACGGTTGTTAAGGGTACTAATCGTATGAACAAATCAAATTGTCACAGGGCTTTTGGAATTGGGAAATAAGCAAGCGAGCCCATCATCTTGAAGCAATCGGTTTTGAGGTAAGGTGGTAAGGATCTATATTTTTATTGATATTCGATTAAAAGCCGAAGGCTATTAACTGTAGTGACTAACCAATTATTTGGTAAAACAGATCTGTGTATTGAGTGCCGTGGTTAGTAGCAAAAGCAAAGGTGAGATTTCGGGTTCATAAGGAACCCCTTCTAATAATTTGGTTTGGCCGAATAGGCCATAATGCTAATTCTAAGGTTGGCCGAATATAGGTGCAGAGAGATCTAGGGAGGCCGACTCCTCTTTTCGGGATTTAGGACTATCATCGATATCAGGTGTGTACATACACACGTATAACTTATTATATATGCTGAATATTGTGAATGCTAACTTAATTTATGTAGCATTGGATAATAATACCATAACGATATGTGTGGTGATTCAGGTAAGTACCCGTTAATATGACTTTGTTATTTTATGCTTTTGGGAAGCATGATGCATTGATACATGAGATTTAAGCATGTGATGGCATGTAGCATATATATATATATATATATATATATATATGACTGATGTGGGGTTAATGAGTGGAGGGGGCAGTGTTATTCGTGCCGACGGGCACCAGTGTTTTGGTAACACACCGTGACTAAGGTCACCAGAGGTTTGGTACCTCCAGAGGTTTGGTACCTCATAGCGACTTGTCCCTGTGGTTAACACCACCGTGGGTTGGCCCCACTTGAGATATGGGATCGTCTGCAAGTGATTTGGTATCACGCGATGGGTTGGCCCCATCAATCGATTCGTGTCTACGGACACCAGTGTTTTGGTAACACATCGTGACTATATGTCACCAGTGGTTTGGCACCACCAGTGGTTTGGTACCACAACGGGGTAGACAGTGGCGTTTGGTTGGCTAGGTTGGGTACATAATACTCTGCATATTAATTGTTGTATGTTGTGTATGGAAAATGTTTTTAAAACGAGGGAAGGGTTACATACTGAGTCTTGGTGACTCACCTTCTCCTTTATATTTTTCAGGTGACACATAGATCGCGGATATGGAGCCGGGTTGACTCGAGGTGGCCATGCAGTGGGATTTAAATTTTAATAGACTTGAATTTCAGTTTATTTACTTTTGGATTGTTGATTTAAATCATATTTCGGTTGTAATAAGGCCTCCTGACACTCTATTTTTGCTATTTCTCATATGTTGGGTACTTGTTCTAAACATTATTATTATTATTGAATTAAAATCACATGTTTTTCAAATTAAAACGAAAATGTTTTTATCGAGCCATCGGCACATTTGAAATTTGTTTAATAACTGGACTTAATTATTTTTTTTAAAATAAACACTAAGTATGGTTTTACCAAAATAATCAAATACGAGAAGTTTTCAACAAACTTAAATAGGTTTTAAAATGGTTTTCAAAAAGTTTTCCTCGTAACAAACTAGATTCGTAACGCAAATGGACAGTTTAAATTTTTATGCCCCAAATTAGTAGTTAAGTTTGAGTTGCGAGGTTACCGAATTACCCTTAGTGGGTAAAATTTTCGAATTACGAAAATGCCCCTATGGGCCAATTTACCAAAATGCCCCTAATAGGCCAATTTGCTAGAATGCTTTTGTGGGCCGAATGACAAAGTGCTATAATGGGCTGATTCCCCGTAATAAATTATTGGATTGATAATTGTTGTTTATATATGTGAATAGTATGTTTTATTATTTATGTTGCATTTGCATATTTTGCATGGGATGGGAAAAATGTTAAAGAAGAGAAGTGTAGCCTGGTGGCTCTGCCACATATTCTGGTGGCTCTGCCACAAATTCTGATAACGGCTATGTGCCTAGCATATGAACTAAGGACTCTGTGTCGATCATATTTACCCAAGGCTGTGTGCCGATTATATTACCGTATATGATATCTGGTGGCTCTGCCACAATCTGTATAGTGGCTATGCCACGCATAATTATGACTCTGGTGGCTCAGCCACAAATATTATAAATGGCATCTTGCCTGCGATTATAAATGGCCACTGGCCTGCGAATTATTATATTAAATGGCATTTAGCCTGCGTTTTGGTGTGTTTGGCAGGGTGGGTTGACTTGATCCCCACAGGTGTGATGGGATGGTACGGGTGGTGTGTAGCGGATGGATTACTAGGATGGGTTGGGTTGCATATATTGCATATATGTATATTCTGTTATGTAAATGGGCTTTGGCCCAAGATTATGCTTTATGGGCTCAGGCCCAAGTTTTTGCTAAAAGGGTTCAGACCTAGTGGATGATGGTAAGGGGAATATACACTGAGTTCTTGTAACTCACCCCCTTCTTTCTTAATCCTTGTAGGTAACGTTCAGTGACGAGGACTTGGGGCCATGGATGACTCGGTGGAGACCATACTTTTGGAACTTTATTTTCGGACCTTAGTAAACTTCTTTTTCGTATTATTTCGTTGCTTTTATTATTTCGGGTTTTTAAGTTGTAATAAGGCCTCTAGATCATTTTTTTTTATTTTTTCTTTATGGTTGGGATGTTATTATTATGTTTTCTTAAATTGTTTTAAATGGGGATTTTTCTAAAATTGTAAACAATGATTTTCTAATATTGATTAATAAATGGTTTTCTTAATATATATATATATATATATATACAAATAATTTAACTCGGATTCTCTTTCAAATTTTCAACGTCATTTTCAAAGGTCATGGTTTTAAAGCTCACTACCTTGATTTTCGACTCATCAAACGATCTTTCAAAATAGCTATATTTTATCAAATATTTATATACAAAACTTGTTTACTTAAACACAACCAAGTAACGCTTATTTTAGTAAGAATCACATGATGTTTTACGTTTTCCTCATGGTTTTAAAGTTCAATAGTTCGGTTTCCGATACATCAATCAACTTCTCGAAATTTTTATTTTATCAAATAGTTATAAATCAAACTTGCTTTCTTAACTATATTATATTAATTTCATTCTTTAGTACATTCATAAGTTCTCAAAACATTTTCTTCATGTGACTTACCAAACCCGCTAGTAACGCATGGGCCGGGTTTGGGGTGTTACACCCAAACTTATTCCAGGTAAGAAATTTCGAAGATGAAATTTCCTAAGGAGTGAGAGTTGTAATAGCCCATTTTTCAGTGGTGTCAAAAACAGTGGTTTTGAGACCACAATTCTAAAAAGTGTGTTCTTAAATAGTATTTATTAATAATTACAAGGTGATTATAGTGTTTTAATAAATTTTGATTTGGTAAATTTTGTTAATTGGACTGTTAAAAATGGCCAAGTGCTTTGACCCTAAACTCAAGCGGTTTTGGGAAATGAGGTATCGGGACCTCATTTCTGTAAACTGAGGTCGTAAATATTTTTATTAAATATTTATGGAATGATTATATAGGTATATCAAAGTTTGTTCTAGAAATTTTAATGATTTGATAATTAATTAAGTAAAAAGGGCTAAATCGTAAAGACTACAAAAGTAAGCCATTATTAGTTTATTTGTGCTACATGGATTAAATGTTATTATTGCAAATGTTAATATGGAAAATTACCACTTTTAAAAGATTGTGGTCGCTGGTGAAAGAATTTTTAAGTAAAATATTTTAATTAAAATATTAAATATATATGTTAAAAATAAAATAAAAATATCATAAATTCATCATCTTCCATAATTTTCTCTTTGGAACACTGAATCTCTCCATTGAAGGAAGCCATGAAAACTTCAAAATTTCCTTCATAATTGGCCATTGCATGTAAGTCCTTTAGGTTCCCACTTTTAGTAATTTTTATGTTTTTGAGATTGTTGTAGCTTAATCTAGTTAACCCGAGGACTAATTCATAAAACTATTAAATGTTTAGAATTTTTCCATGGATGATTTTGTGGTGCTTTTGAAGTTTAATGGTAGATTATTAAGCTTGATAGTTAAATAGGACTATTTTGTAAAGTGATTATTGTTAATTTTAAAGTTGAAGGACTAAGTTGTTAAAATTGTAAAATAACATGAAATTCTTGTGATAAAGTGATAAATGTGGGCTGTTAAGGGACCATATAGAATTCGGCACAATGGTTTTTGGGTTAATTTTTTTATAATTGTGAGAATTTCGAGTTTAGGGACTAAATTGAATATAACGTGAAAGTTTAGGGTAATAGAGTAAAATGTTGTTAAAGGGCATAATCTATGAATATAAGTGTTTTAACGTATTGAATTGGTTAATTGAACTAATTTATTTTATATAGATCAAGAAACAAATCAATCGATAGACAAACAAGGAAAAATAAAAAATTACTGATTAGACTTTGGAGTCGTGTTTGCTGCAGAATCAGTTTAGATAAGTTTGTATAGCGTATAAATTGAGTTCATTGTTGTTTGTATAGTATAATATAATTTTGTATGCTTGTGATTGAATTAATGGTGTTATGATTTTAAAACTTTGAATGATTCAAATTGAAATGAAATTATAATTGAGGGTCATGATTGAAAATGGAAAAATTATATTGTTGAATTCATGTGACAAAGAAATGCTTAAGTAATTATATTGGGACGCCCTAAACCCGACCGAGACAGATCAACCTAAACTCGAAGCGTTACATTATCCACTTAAGTGACTCTCCGACTAACAACCTCCCAAGACATACCTCGACCTTATAACACCTCAATCCTATCTATTTATTAATTATTTATTAATGCGGGAGTAATTTTTGAGCCAATTTTAAACTTTTTATATGTAATTTAACCTAAGGGCATTTTTGTCATTTTACCACCTATGGTTAAACTAACCCAAATTTAGATCTATACATTTACCAACCCTCTTTTAGTCAATTTATGTAAGGCCTAAAAATTTCAGCTTAATTCGCATTTATTTTCTATGTCTAATTCAAGTTTTGTCATTAAGAACTAAATCATAACAATTTCAAACTATCAATACTATACCTGAATATTAAATTGAGCGCGTTTCTAACAAATTTTATCAATTACAAGTTTAATCCTGAACTTTTATTAAGTTTCCTTATCAATTAAGGCTCTAATTAGACTTATCAATTTACAGGACTAATTTGTAATTTAAATGGACTAGAGAACCAATTTTAAAAGACCAAAATTCAAAACCCCAATAGTCCACCGCAGTTTTTTTTTTGTGTGCGAAAAAATTGATTTTAAACCAGATTTTGAGTATTTTAATAGCCAATTAAACCCGATTTAGCTACAATTAAATATCATACATATTCATACACCTTTTAAATTTATTAACACCAATTAAGCATCAATTAAATATAATTAAACATTCAATTTCATACATATCACCCATCGGTTAATTCAAACAAGTGGTGTACCTTAGTTGCTAGTAAACCACTCTATGGAAGCTTCATTTAAACAATGGTTAGTGTAAACATCATGCCTCACACATCGTGTTATCAAGTAACAATACACTGTAAATTATTCAATAATCAAACTCAAACATGCATTATGATATTATAAAACCATCCAAAATTAAAAATGTCCAATGTCCAAGTCCAATTACAACCAAATTAAACTAAGTCTCGGAAGTTCCACAATGCCCGATTAACATCTCTAAAACGGGTAACTAAATCTCTACCAAGCTTTAATCTCTTGGAACGCTCTTGCTCGGCTACTCAGCTCCTCGATCCTCTCGGTTAACTGCACGAATGAGAGGGTGTGAGCTTAAAAAGCTTAGTCAATAAAACAACGAGTAAATTAGCACCCAAATCATGCTTAAATCGAAACCAATCAAATACAAATTTTCAGTCACAATATCGATCCATAATAGTCCAATGTCATATGCTCAACCATGTATCAAAAATCATAATTAATCATGGCATATAATCATTAATTTAATACATAACATTTCATACATTTATATTGGCATATACAATCATGGTTTAATCAGGTGATCATACATCAGATAAACGAATCTCCTTACTCCCAATTAGAATCAAAATCAATCACAGATTGAGCGAGCTGAGGCCACACGCTCCCTTATATTGCCTCAAGTCAGTCCCGTTGAGTGGAGACACAAGCTCAACACTCCCTTATCCACTCCAAATCAGTCCACCTAGAGCCTCATTGCTCACAAATAACATATCAACGTGGTGAGTACTTACAAATTCTATGGCATGCAAACTATATCCAATGGATCCACCATGCTATAATGCCAATATAATCAGTCAATCATAACATAATTTTAGTTAATAATGTGCTCAATTTAAAGTGTCAAAATGTATATGTGAATCATGTAATATAGCCATTTTAACATCAAATTAAATCTAGCATACCAATTACCTATTTTTAATGTTCATTCATCAATTGAAAAATCAACATACCATGAACCAAAAACTCTAGCATACTTGCTTAGTTCACCATTATAATCAATTAAATCAAGCACATAAAATCACTAGATGCTCACTTACCAACACTTCACAAAAAATTCATCACTTAAACATATATTAATAATCTTGCAAAATTAACCAACTAAAACTCAATTAAATATTTGCAATCAATAATTAATCATCCAATTAAGCATAAGTGAGAGTCAATTTACCAAATCGCCCTTTAACAACACTCACTACAACCAAATGATCAACCAAGCAAATCCAAACTTCAATTTTGATTAGCTCGACCCTCTTCAAGATTTGGAGCTTTAATAGAGATAAAATAGATATTACCACCTTTCAAAAGATATAATAAACACAAATTTTCATAAATTAGGCTACACGAAATTCTCACTCAAAATTACCTTACTAGATTTGTATCATCAAGTCGATAATTCGATTCCTCACAAAATCGATCACTCTAGCCCTCCTAATCACTTCCAAACATCAATACTAGACCAAATAAACATATATTAAGCATCAATTTCACATTTAAACCAATTTCACAAAAATCAGAAAAATCGATTCATGAAGATGATGAAATTCAAATTTCTTTAAATTACCTTACAAAACATGTTTAATCTTCATAAATAAGATCAAAAACCTTCTAATAGATCCATTTTGAGTTGGAACATCCATTGATTTGTGGATTTCCTCTCAAAATTCAAGATCCACCATTAAAGCACCTTAAGCTTTTGAAGAAGATGACATTGTTAAAAATGCATGTAATTATCACTCAAATCATGTAAATATACTTCTAATCATCATAAAAATAAGTTTAGAAATAATAATTACCTTTGATTCATTCTAAATCCTTTTATTGAAAATTTTGATTTAAGAATCTTGAGAAATTTCAGAATATTTTTGGCTACTTTTGTGAATAATTTTGGGTTAAAAGAGAGTATCTTGAGAAGAAAATTTGTTGGATCTATTCTCTGATGATAGATCTTTAAAATCATGCAAAAAAAAAAAACAAATTTTATAGCTCTCTAATCTGATGTAAATTGTGTGAAAAGTAGGCTAGATGCATTATGTTTAAAACTGAAACAACCTACCAGAAATTTAAAAATTGGGAAATTTGCCCAATGGCCACTCTCACATTTCCCTTACTTTACCAATTGATCCTTTCCCTCCAAAATTCTGAATTTAAAGGTTTATTTGTCAAATAAATACTCCAAAATTTCCCTTATTTTACAATTAGATCCAATTTAGTTAATATTTAAATTTAACTCAAATCAACCCCCAATAAAAATTATTTTAAAATTCTTTTTCAACCCAAATTAATTATTTTCACTAATAATATTGAATTGATTTAAAATTAAATTTTCAAAATATTTTTATTTTTTCGGATTATTGTTTAATCAATTTTAGATGAAATTGACCTCCAAAAATAAATTAAAGTTACTATTAACCTGATAAATTCCTAAATTCACGCTCAGAACCCGAAAAATATACCTGAAACTACTAGACCCAGTTTAGGGATATTACATATATGATATGAATGTGAATTACAGCCCGCATGAACCTTATGAATGCATAGGATGCAAATGACATGTCATTAGGGTGATGTATTGTTTTAGGTGTTGGTCTTGGATGCCCGACCGATGGCTGAGGTCTTACATTTGTTGTGAATTCTCCACAGCTCGTGTGAGAAACATCATGTAGCCTAACATCTCGATCCACAACTCGTGTGAGCAGGCCCATTTCGTAGCTCGTGTGAGCAATTACAGTTACAACTCGTGTGAGCAAGTATCCAACGTTATTTCATTTGGTTAATCAAGTGTTAAATGTATAAAATGAAATAGATATAAGAAATTGTTATATAAAATGGATATACGAAATGGTTATATGAAATGGTTATAGAATCGGTTATATGAAAATAGATATACAGAATAATTTTATGAATCGATTATATGGAAATAGTTATATGAAGTGTTTTTATGAAATGTTTATTTGGATATAGATATGTAAAAAGGGACATTTGAAATGAATATTTGAAATGAAGATGTAAAATGTTAAATGAATAGATGAGGAATGAATAGTATATCAAATGTGTTTAATTGTATATATTTATTGATAGGAAGAAGTTACACGTTTTCATATATGTTAATTTACTAATCTTGTGAGACTTGTGATGTGTATTGGCAATTAAATGAATTCGTGACGTTGGTTATGATTATTTGTTGTGAAAGGTTTAAGTTAATTCCTTTATGATAAGTTAAAGTTTACGCTCAATATGAACTTACTAAGCTTTAAGCAAGCTTACCTCGTTTTGGTTTATCTTCCTAATAGATCGTCAGGTTGAGCTGTCGATTGGATTGCTTTTGGAGATCACACTATCTGACAATTTAACCGGTAACTAATTGTTCACTTTTGTCTGTTATAAGTGGCATGTAAATAGGGCTTTGGTATATGTATGTTATGATCATTTGGTTATGTTTTGTGCCATTCGAAATATGTATTATGTTTTTGATGTATCTTTAGTGGTATTTTGGTTGGTTTGGTATTTGATAGCATAAAAGTGTATTTGAAATATAATGTATTGATGAATTGTTGAATTGGTGCATACATGATAGGTTAATTGATGAAATTCAAGTAATGATTGTAACAGCCTGATTTTGGGCTTAGTCGGAATAGTGGTTTCGGGACCACAAATCCGATGTCGAGAAATTTATTTTATTTATATTTTTATAGTCTATAATTTCACGTAATGATTTTTTCAAAATCTCATTCGAAAATTTTGACGTTTGGGTACTCAATTTAGTCAAAAGGACTAAATTGATAAAAGTGTAAAAGTTGATTTCTACATGTTAGAGACGTCCAATTGTTATGAAATTTTAAATTTGAGGTCCTTAAATGATAATTAGACCATTGGTTAAGTTGGTGAGAAAAAATGGACATGGATGGGTATGTTTCAAAAGATTTTTTTTAAGGGGCATTTTGGTATTTTAGTGAATTAAATGAATTAAAAACAAAATTTAAATGCCAAATTTGTCCATCTTCAAGCTTAGGCTGAATTTAACATGTGGGAAGCCATGGATAGGTTTTCAAGCTTTCCAAGCTTCATGGTAAGTCCATTTTGGCCCCGTTTTTCATGTTCTTTACGTTTTTAGAGTCCTGGTAACTTGATTTAGCTTATTCTAGCAATAATTTAACCTAGGGTTCATATTTGGAAAAATACCCATAGGTGAAATATGTTTATTTTGATGTTTTATGGTAGAATATGAAGCTTAGAATTATGTTAAATAACTTTTACTAAGTGATTTTAGGTGAAAACGAGTAAAACGACATAATCGGCAAAAATACCTAATGTACATAAGTGCATGTTAGAGCAAGAATTTGATGTTTCTATAGAAGGGAAAAATGATCAGCATGTTATAAAACATAAGAATAAGGGATGAAGTTTAATTTTCGAACCTAGGGGCAAAATCATAATTATGCAAAAGTTTAGGGGCAAAATTGTAATTTTCCAAAATTTGAGTTAGGGACTGTTTTGAGTAGTACATTAATTAAATAAGTGAAATGTGATGTTTTAGACCCCGAAAAAAGAGATTTGGACCTAGAACGGGAGGAAAATTGAAAATTGGGAAAATTGGTAAAATGGTCGTTTTGGTATCGAGGTAAGTTCATATGTTTAATAAGCATTTAATGATGCAAGTTTGAATGTTAAATTGAAATTTTAGTTATGAATATTTTAGTATTGATTTTCCAATATAATTATAATGTTCGATAATGACTCGACATTTTAATGAGAATTGGTATAAGTTTACATGTAAGACCAAATTAGGAAGATGGCTTTGTGTAATATCAAGAAAGTATTGAATAGAATAATTTGGGGAGGATAAGTTAAATTAATGATGTGATGAGATTGAGAATGTAATTATGTAAGTTTGTATGTAGACAATACATAATTATGTGTATGTTAAATTGTTTATTTATTGTATGAATCATAATTAACTAGTTGCAAGCATTTCAACAAATACTACCAAGTTAACAAGTGAAAAGTGGGAGCTTCGGCTACAAATTAATGGTAGTGTAACACCCTAAAAATCCGAGTACCGATATATTGTATGTTTTGGTGTTTAGCTTATGAATGAAATTTTTCTTTTCTTCTTTTTCGTGTTTATTATAGCCTTGAAAAGGGCATAGAATTATTTGGGTATAGAATAATTTTAGTATTGAGAATTTATTGAAGTGGATCAAGTGACCCTGATACTTAAGTTAATTTAAGTGTCTAAAATTAGCATAAGATGAGTAATTGGCAAGGTGGTGTTGGCGCATGAGTAAATGCATGAGGGGAGATGTTCGAATCCCTTGGTTAGCAATTGGATGACTTTTATTTTTGCACTTGTATGGCAAGTGTCGGTCAAGCAATACTTATGGTAAGGATGGACTTTTTCATTTATGGAAAGTAGACTAAGGGAATAAGGTAAGTACTAACTTAAGGTATGGAATCAAGAAATTTTGGTATGATAAGGGGACATAAGGCTTGGATTAAGGGATGAGGTTTTGGAAACTTTTTAATGGCCTATTGACCATGTATGTGGACGGCATAGGGGGCTAAGGAGGATGGCCGGATTTTGTTGTTGGCTTGGTAAGGTTGGGTGTTGGATGAGCATTTTTCTTTTTGGTCAATTGGTGTTTTCTTATCAAACTTTCTCTCAAAATTTGCTCTCTTCCTAGCCGAATATACCTTAAGCCTTGAGGAAACAATTGCATCTTTTTACCATTTCTCCCTTGTTGACCATTTCTGTCTTAGTTTGATTACTATCATCAAGTCTTTTCTCTCTTCTTTGTGACCGAAACCATATAGCCATTTTAGACCATTTCTTTTCTTCTCTTTTTACTCATCATTGCCGATTACACTTTTGATCTCAAAGTTCTTTTGTTTCATCTTTATTTATTTTCTCTCCTCCCTATTCTCTTTTCCTTTCATGGCCGAATATTGGTAACCATTCACATAGCCGAAGTTTTTTTTTTTCTATTATACCATAGCCAAATCTCCTATTCTTCTTTAATCTTGATTTCAATCATTATTCGTTAAACCTTGGTTAATCGTAAGATAGAGGAGGGTCGAACTATCATCTTGTCGAGTCATCTTGATAGTTAATCAAGTTGGGATCATTTTAGCAAGGTAAGAATGAAACTCTTCAAGGATTATTGATCACTTTCGTTTTTTTTATCATGGACTATCACTGGGATTTGTTATAATCGAAAGTTTTACGTATAGGAATCCTTTGGAAATCACTTGGGATCTTAAGGTAAGCCGAGTTTGTTCTTTTAAGACATTAGTATTAAATTCCGATTTATATAAGGACTAATACTCTTTTGTTAAAGGAGGAGAGCAAGATAGGGACGAAAAGAGTTGTTAATAGTGTTCGGAAGAGGGGCGATTCTGTTAATCCCCCTAAATTCAAGAGAAGGGTTGTTTCGGGAATCCGAGATTTTCCACCGGGTTGTGGACCCACATCCGAGGAGAATCGATTATTCGAAGTCATTCGTACTTCCGAACCTTTGTTTGTTCGTGGTTTTTCATCGATTAACGAACTATCAATCGGGGAGAAACCGCATATAGAAGTGGTTCGAAATTCTGAGGGTAAAAGTCTAGATCGTTATTTCTAAGATTCGATTAGTAAATAAATAATAGTGTTCTAATTTATTGTGATACGTTTAGGTATCGACGAGCGGGAAAGTCTAGTTCTCACAGTAACCAGGTGTGTAACTTCACACTTATCTCTCGGGTTAGATACTAAACCGTAAGTATTGGGATAAAATCGTAAAGAGGGCAAAATCAGAAAAAAATACGTAGTAATTAACACTTTTGTGTAAATGCATGAAAACTGCTCGATCGTTAAATTGGGCCGAAAAACTGCTAGATCGTTAAATTGGACCAAAAAACTGCTAGATCGTTAAATTGGGCCGAAAAACTGCTAGATCGTTAAATTGGGCCGAAAAACTGCTAGATCGTTAAATTGGGCCGAAAAGCTGCTAGATCGTTAAATTGGGCCGAAAAACTGCTAGATCGTTAAATGGGCCAAAGTTTGCTAGATTGCTAAATGGGCTAATTGCTATTTTGTCTTGTGGGCCAAAATAAAAACTTGAAATATAGACTTACATGTATTATGGGCTTTCTGTTAAATTATCATATGGATATATATATATATATATATATATATTGTTATGCATACATGTTAGCATGGGTTGGGATATTTGATGAAGAGAAGAAAGGCCTGTTGCCAAAAATCTAGTTCGGTGGCTCTGCCACAAATTTTTTTTAATGGCTTAATGCCTCTAGTTCGGTGACTTTGTCACAATCTAGTTCGGTGGTGCACCACAATATTATTTAAAATGGCTTTATGCCTACGATTGGTGTGTTGGCGGGGTGGGTTGACTTGATCCCCACAGGTGTGTTGGTTGGTACGGGAGGTGTGTAGCGGATGGAAATTAGGTTTGGTTGGGAAATTTCATTTTACATGCATATCATTTATTGTATTGCTAAATCCGTAAATGGGCTCAAGCCCAAAATAATGTCTTGATGATCTGGCCCAAAGAATGCGGTAAGTGAGTTACACACTGAGTTCTAAGTAACTCACTCTGTTTAATTATCCATCTCAGGTAATGGCAATTGACGGAGGCTTGGGCCGAGGATGACTTCGTGGAGGCCATACTGCGGACATGGGTTTTATAAACTATGAACTTTTATTAAGTGATTTCTTTTAATTACTATTTTGGGTATGATGTAATAAGGCCTTTATTAATATTTTTATGGATTTTTAAAGTGTGGATTGATTTAAATTGGTTTTAAGACACTTAATATGGGTTAATGTTAATTCTATAAGGGTTTCCTTAAAAATTTGAGATTTTTTTTTTACTATCCTTGTTTTCAAATTCTTTTGAGCTCTATAAAAACTACATAAAGATTTTTGATAATTAAATACTAAATGATAAGACTTCAAACTAGTTTTCTTAATTTATCGATTTTAAATCATTTTTCTTAGTTTTTTTTATTAAACTTCACTTTCAAAAGGTTTTGTAGAACTATTTTACCTAAATCATTAGAGAATTAAATGGATGTTTGATCTGTGTGACAAACCAAATCTCGTCTTAACGCATAGACACAGTTTGGGGTGTTACAGGTAGCTTCGGCTACAAATCAGTGGTAGTTTCGGCTACATTCATAGTGGCACGTATGTACAAGTGTTCCTAGTAAAGTGATAAAATTGTAAAATGAAAAGGCAAGTAATAATGTGTGCAAGTGAGTGCAAGAATGTAAGTGATATGTAAATAATGTATTATTTTCATTTATTTTTGATTTTTTTTATATTATATGAAACGAGAAGCAATATCATATGGTTGATTGGTAAAAATTGTAATTTGTGGATGATGAAATGGAATTAAATGAGGAAATCTTGGATGAATCTTCGGATTGGAATAAAAACGTGGCACTAAGTGGATATGCCACGGTTATACATGTTACGTGGTGCTAAGTGGATATACCACTGTAACACATGTAGATTTATTTATAAGGCGCTAAGTGGATATGCCACGGTTATACATGTTACATGGTGCTAAGTGGATATACCACGGTAACACATGTTGATTTATTTACGTGGCGCTAAGTGGATATGCCACGGTTATACATGTTACGTGGTGCTAAGTGGATATACCACGGTAACACATGTTGATTTATTTATGTGGCGCTAAGTGGATATGCCACGGTTATACATGTTACGTGGTACTAAGTGGATATACCACGGTAACACATGTTGATTTATTTACGTGGCGCTAAGTGGATATGCCACGGTTATACATGTTACGTGGTGCTAAATGGATATGCCACGATTACATGTTGATTTGAAAACGTGGTGCTAAGTGGATATACCACGGGTGTATATTTAATTCAGAAAGTTGGAGATATATGCTAAAACTGCTGATTATTTGTTACATTCTGAAGTGTTCATTGAGATATATGAATTTATTAAGTGAAATCTGATGTGAAAATGTGGAAATTTTATAGAAAAAGATGAAATTTGAGATAAAACAGTTTAATCAATAGCAGAGGGGTGACTTTGAAAAATCACCAAAAATAGTATAAATTGAATTAGAAGTTGAATGAGATATATAATTAAATTTTGATGAGTCTATTTTCATATAAAAGAACAGAGCAAGAAAAGGAATTCTATATTCTGAGATATTTTAATTTTTGTGAGACTAGTTTAAAATGATTACGTTATCCCCTGTTCTGACTTAGAAAAATCATCAAATATTTTACAAAAATAATTATGGGATATAATTTATATGTCTAAAATCTTGAATGAGTTTAGTTTCAAATGAAATAAACAAGAAGGTCATCTGAATTCTGTACGAGGAGAAAATTGATTTGTAGTGAAGAGAGGTCAGAATAGTCGAATAGTGAAACAGCGGAAATTTTAATGAATAAACTGTACTAATTGGCAAGACCAAAAATTCTATAAATTTTATGGTATGAAGAAATGTGAGTCTAGTTTCAGGGAAAATTAGCGGTTTGTAATTCGGAGCTCTGTAGCTCAAGAAATAAATAATTTAGTGACAGCGATTCAAGTAGACAGATTAATGTGAACATGAGTAATAAGGTATAAGCATGTGATTTAATGATTGTATCAATTTGAGAACTTGTTGTGAGGATTTGTCATGTTGAGGCTTTGGTAAGGCTACAAATGAGTAAGTTGGGAAAGTAAGAACTTAGCATTATTTATGCAAGTTATGACAGCTTAGTAGTAAGCTAAATTCATTGCTAATGCTTATTATTTTTACATGTGAACTTACCAAGCTTTATAAGCTTACCCCCTTTTCTTTCCCATGTTACAAAGTCCTATTAAACAAGCTCGGGCTGGAGGTCGTCGGAGATCGTTTCACACTATCAAACCATCTATGGGTATCTTTATTTATAAATGATTTAAGTTATGGCATGTATAGGGGCTTGACTAAGTCATTTTGTATATGTGTTAATTAATTTGACCAAATGTATTGCTTCATAATGGTAATAAGGATTATTCTGTATTTGGCCACGAGTTGTGGCTCATAATGGTCATGGAGTTATAATGCTTGTGTATGCATGTGTTTGTTAAAGTTTAAATTATAAGTGAAAATTTGTGGCTCGGGATTTGGTAGAATGTATTGTTAAGTCTGGTAATGCCTCGTACTCGGTTCCGGTGTAGGATACGGGTAAGGGGTGTTACAATGATTTTGGTATTTGGTGATTTATGTTGATTTGGTCAATGTATAAGCATGGAAAACTAATTTGTTTAGGTTTAAATGGTTGATGTTTATGTTTGAATTGTGGTGCCAATGAAGGCATATTGGTTAGGCACATCGGTTGATTGTGAAATGGTATATCTTGGCATATTTTGGCACATTTTGAATAGGTTTAGTGTTGATTAATGCAAGGCTTTGTAACGCCCCGAATTTGGGCCTAGTAGAATTGGGCCTATTGGGCTTTGGGTCTCAGAAAAAATTTAAGTGATGGAGAAAATGACAATTGGTAGGTGGGCTTTAAGGGTTATTTGAAGTCTTAGGGATAGGGAAGACCATAGGGAAAATTTTAATTTTTGTCTTAGTGGACCCTAGTCTCAGGTATTAGGCATCTTAAACAAATTAAGGGAAAATAAGACACAAATGGGCTTGCGGTCCAGTGGCAAGGTGGCTCACTTGGGGAGCTATAAGGTGGCGTGATTGTCAGCTGAAGAGGTCCAATGTTCGAGGCTTAGGAGTGGTATTTTGTGGAGTGTTTATTTTGCAGAGTGGACGACCAGAGTTGTGTTAGTTTTGAACTCTTGCATTGGAGTGTTTGAGTGGTCTTGTGAACTGATAGTGGAGGAAATTTCGGATGAGATTAAGGGATTATCAGGGAGAAAAGTTTAGGAGATGAAGAGTGTGGATGAGGTAGAGCTGAATGGGACTCTGAGGAAAGGCATTTTCGGCTTGTGGCTATAAAAGGAGAGTGTCGAATCCTTTTAAGGGTTCTTTGAGTTGCCATTATTCTTTTTCTTTCTTTTCTTCCCCTCAATCGGTTCCTCCCATAGCCAAATTCTCCCATTTCCGAAATCTCCTATAGACGAATCCCTTTTTGCCGAATTCTCTCATAGCCAAACTCTTTTATTGCCGAAGTATCATCATCTTCTCTTGCTGAAATCCCTATTAGTGTAGAATCTTTGTTGTTTTCCTCCATCACAATCGATTGTTATCTACTATCAGTCAAGGTTAAAAGCTGAATCTCGTTCAGTAGCTATCTAAGCCGAAGGATCTAATGTTGGATTCGGTAAGTATTATGTTAACCCCCTTAGTGTGTTTTGTTAAAAGCCGAAGGGCTATCTAACTTCTCATTGTCGTTAATCTTGTATTAACAAGGGTAAGGTTCAAAGATCGCAAGCGTGGTAAGGATCGTTAGCAAAGTGTAAGTGTACTCAACTCGATTATGGGTTAAGTAAATGGTCGAATGTGAGTATGATCTATAGGGGTGACTTGTGTGGATTATGAGTCACTCAAAGTTTGATGGTGTATGTGTGAGTGTAGATCTAGGGGATACTCGTGATTAGTAGCTAAGGAAGGGCTATTAGAACCCGGTGGCACACGGTAAGGTTACGGTAAGGCTTCGGCTTTTGGTAAATATTTTGATTAAGTATGGGTGATTGATTGAAGGTTGGTTGGTTGTAGGTTCAAGACCAAGGATAGTATAGCATGCCGCAGTGGCCAGGTGTGTACAAACACTACACACACATGATATCGGCAATGTCGGAAAGCCGAAAGTGGCTAAATGGGCCCGGTGGGCCCTAAGGCTAAGTTTGATTAAATTGATTGATTTGGTTATATGAATTGAGTTAGTTATGCATGTTACATGATCTGGAATTATTTTGGCCTAATAGGCCATATGAATGAGATTTGGTCCTAATGGGCCATAAGGATGTGATTTGGTCTTAATGGGCTATATGAACGTGAAATGGGCTTGATGGGCTTTATGGGGATGTAGACAAGTATGCTAGGGTTTAATGGACTTTAGGCCTAGTTCTGAACAACTCTTAAACCGCTTAAGACTTAATTTAATAATCAACATATCCGGGGACAAATCGCTGGGTTAGAGTGTGGCAATGGACATATGCATGTCTAGGATTGGATCTAGGGAGAGCTTGTTACTTAAGCGATCCTAGCGACCCACCTCCTCTTTTCTGGAATCCTACCTGGTGCGTAGTGTTTGTTTACTTTAGCTGCAAGGACTTGTTAATGGGCCAAAGTTCATAACTAAAACCCGAGAGGGACCAAAATACCCATGATTTGAAAAATTACCAAATACCCTTAGTTTGAAAATTTCCAAAATATCCTTAGATTTGCAAAATTACTAAAATACCCCCAATTTATAAAATTACCAGAATACCCTTGATTTGCAGAATTACCAAAATATCCATGATTTACAAAATTTCCAAAATATCTCTGTTTTGCAAAATTACCTAAATACCCCTGTAGGGTAGAATTGCGAAAATACCCTTAGGTAGTGAAATGACTAAAATACCCCTAAGTGCTTAATGTGTGAAATTGTGTATGTTGCATTCATGAAATATATGTTGCATTTGGGTGGGTTTGATGATACGGAGGAAGATATGTGAGGATCGCATAGTCGCTTGACGACCGTGGATCCACCGTTGGCTTTAAGCCCATTATATGCTTAGCAGCCTTGCTGCAACGTTTGAGTAGTGCCGCTGTTGGTGCTACCTTTGGAGTGTAGGGATGGGTGGGTTGATATTTATATCCCCACAAGAATGTAGGGTTGGAAGGGAAATGGAGTGCAGGGTTGGATTTGGGATGGGAGCATTGCATTCATGTGATACTGATGTGATATGAGGTCATTGCGGGCCAAGGCCCAAGACCATCGATTTTGATAGGGCTTAGGCCCAATGTGATAATTGCATGTTGGTTGGATTACCAAGGGTCGTACACACTGAGTTTCGAAACTCACACCCTTTTATTAAATGTTTCAGGTGACCCTCAGTAGACGACTTGACGTGGGAGAGGACTCGGAGATGGCCACACTACAAGTTACTTAGAAGTTTTTTTGTTTATTTGTTTTCGAATGACTTATTGTTAATTATTTCGTTTGTAATAAGGCCTTGTATCTCCAGTTGACTTTATATTTGGGTTCCTTATGTTTTCAACCGCTTAATTGTTAACCTTGAATAAATTTCTAAAGTTTAAACATGGTTTTTGAAATACCTATAACATGGGCTTTTATCATTACTTAGCAAGATTCAAGGATTTTGGGCTGTTAGGCCTTAAATTTTAACTTACCAAAATCGTTTTGAATTATGCCTTTGATGTGACATTCCTAGATTCGGCCATAACGTCTGGGCCGGGTCTGGGGGTGTTACAGGCTTGGAACCTAAGTTTTTGTATGTGAATTGGCTTGTGTTTGAAGGTGAATTTAGGCACACACGGTTTGCCACATGACTGTGTGCTTCGCACGATTGTATGACACGGTCATGTGGTATGTTTGATTTTAGGTGCAGGATGTTCCACACGGTCATAGATTGTTATACGGCCTGGCGAGACGATCATGTAACCCTATTTTTTCACAACATTGAATTGTAAACGGTTTGAAGACACGGGCATGTAGTGTAGTACCACACGGCTGTGTGACCCCTGTTTACGACTTTTTTCCATATTTTTCTGTTTTGTTTTAGATTAGTCCCTAATTGTTTCTAACTTGAATTTAGGGTTCCGAAAGCTTGATTTAAGGCTCATTTTTGTATGCTATGAATGATAAATGATTATTAATCTATGATGATTAAATAGTTTTTTGTATTGCAAATATGTATAATCGAACTTGTTTGTTATCGTAATATCTCGTAGCCCTAATTTGGTGACAGAGACAAATTAGGGGTGTTACATTGTTTGTCTAGCAACGAATGTGTCATTCCATAACTTGGACTAAGCGATCGGGTCAAGTATGGAGTGTTACACTAACTCTCCAATTACACCCATTCTTGTACTTCCAACACTCGCTAACATATAAAATTGGTAAAGATATCGCAACTTTGTAATCAACTCAAGCTTTGGCAATATAGTGCTTGATGGCTACCATAGCTGCATCCTTCAATGGAAATTGTGCCCCTACATAGATCTTTGGAATTTGTAACTAAACTCATCATATAGCTCAACAGTATGTCAGGGTATTCCAAAAATTCCAAGGCCTTAATTTCATTTATGTCAAATTTGTAAATGTGTGATGGAGATTCGTGGAGACGAAGAATGACAAGACCTCCTCTAGCTTCTGGCAAGTTTGCAACATTATTGCCATCGACGTAATTGTCAAAATCAAAATCATTATCATCTTCTTCTTCCTCGTTGACGTTGTGAATACTTCAGTCTAGAGATCACCAAATTCATTAATATCTTTTTGTTCATTTGGAAATTCGTATTGCTCGTCATCCACATTCAAATTAATAGGAATCAACAATGTTGATGGTGCAACATACTGTTATAGATCCTTTAAAGCTTCGTTCGAGTCAAGATCCAACCCGCATATCAAAAATCATCTTCCCATTAGTATAGATGATAACTTTGTATACAGGTTCCCCACTGCATATAGTTCACGTATAACTGAAAAAATATTAACAACATGCATGGATGAACTCAGAATATCACCTACTCCGCAACCTTGCTTGCATCATACACTCAACGACTCTACTACACCATTTTTGGTTGAAAAATGGGTTGACATTCTAGTCTGGACATGAACATCATAAAGTTCAAGTATGCTACAAGTGAGTGGATTGGAGAACATTTTAAATCTACACACTAGTCTAAGAAATGTTGAGTTGTGATTTTTTAATTGATCTTTGATGTTAGTTCATCAAGTTTAACAATTGTATTGAAACATGTACTTATTTGACGCCTCGATTGAAAAACAACGCCAACTTTAATGTTACAAATTTCTTCATTATAATAGATTACTACAAAGAATTTAATGTACATCTTTGAACCTTAAACCTGCAAAAAATAAAATAAAAATAATAAATTAATATAAACTAACAATACTTAATATAATATAAAAACTTCTATTAAAAGTTAACCATATTTAATATTCTTAAAATTAGATAAATGATTAAAATAAAATTAGGGTTGTCAAAATAAGGTGGAGTGGGGTAGTGGGCCCGAAAAAGTAACTATCTTCCTTTTTTTTTTTCTACTTGGTTGAAAACTATTTATATATTTTGAAGCAAGGTAGAGGGTAGACTTTAAATGATGTACAGGAATAAGGGTTTTAAAATTTAATTTTACAGACCATCCTTAAACCACTACTGAAACACTGACATTAATTGAGCCAACACTATTAAATTAAACCTTGGCTGGCGGATTTTAGGGTCCTATTCAACCGCTTGTCTGACATGCCAATAAGTGGCCTAGAGTAACCTAATTTTTTCATATAATCGTTTGTTGAATAGGCGATTGACCTTCTTATTATAGAAACCAGTGTACCTTTGCAATTAAATTTGACAGAACATTATCTTTGATTTTTTTTGTCATTATATTTATACAAGTTACCCGAAAAAATAGCCAAGAAAATAACACAAATATTAGAACGTTTTAATGTATCAAAAATTTATTATAAATATAAAAAAACTTAAAACACAATTATGGCATAACAAAATACATGAATACAACACGGATATACAAATTGCCACGACTAAAACTAAACACCTATGTTCATATGAAAGCATTGGTTCCCTAATTAAGGAGGATGGATTATGCACTTTTGGTATACATTTGAAAAATTAGAATCCTAACCATGCAGATGGAATCGGTTGAAACTTGTTCTTCGCTATTGCCAGAATATCATAGTAATCTGCCTGATCGAAGCAGTCGCGGAAATCTGTGAAGAGCTTCTCGAACACCCTCCATTGTACTTTGATTGATCTAGAGTACGGGAACGGAAGAAAAACCTGCGTGAGATGAATAGTGTGCATCAGAAAAAAAATAGCACACTGGCATGTCAGTTTCAAAGTAAAGCGGATGAAATTTCAAACACGTTTGTTACTGTCAAAAGATCGTTTTAACCCAAACTGCAGAGCAGACCCTATATCATCATCAGATTTCTCTTTTCATTCCCCATCTTGGTTTGTTCTTATACGGATGATACAGAAGTTATAAAAATGTAATTTTGATGCCATGAATAGGTTGCTCTTTCTTGTTCAAAATGTGACTTGTTGTTGTGACATGCAGACGTGTGTGTGTGCACGCGTGTGTGTGCGTGCACATGCATATCTTATATACAATAAACACAAAAAGGTGCGGAATGGCAGCTTACGTCCCCCTCAAGAGCAAGACGCTTAAGTAAAAGAAATGTGTGCTGGTTTTCCTCCAAATTGTCAAGAACAGCCAGCCAAATCTGCGAAGCAAGCTCATGGGCGACATCTCTTGATTTACCGCAAGTGATAAATTGATCTGCTAAAACAGTGGGAAAATGAGAACTAGTAATGGGCTAGAGTTTTTTGTCATTTCAGAAATAATAGATTTGTATTACTATAATCATAAACATGACAAGAAAAGATGAAAAAGATCATAGCAGTCTAAATACACAAATTGCAGTTACCAAGTAGGATTATTGGATACCAGAAACATAAATGCTTTATCTGATTTTAAGGTAAAAACACTTGCATCACAGGAGAGAGCCTCTCTCTCTCTCTCTCTTCTCTCTTTTTTTTTTTTTTTTTTTTTGAAATACCATGTCTAACAGTGATGTCCAATACATTTTGAAACATGGCTATGGAGATATGATCCTCCAAGGATCCTCCAAATACATGAAAAACTTTTAAAATTTTGAGTATATTCATGCCAAACACCTACCCATACCCACACGGGTGCCCAAGTCCAACTAAAATAGTGAGAGATACTCAATATGCAATTTTCATGATCGAGGATGTAAATGAGACACCTATTCTCGCAAGCTCAGTCATACTCAAGTCGAGCTCAAGCTATCGAACAAGCCGGATTCAAGTATCCTAGTGCTTGGCTCGAGTTTATGCATAAATAATCAATTTTGAAGTTGAGCATGGAAATTGAGCCCATTTTTCACTAGGTAAACGAGCTTAATGAAGGTAGCTCAAGCAATTCAGTTTTCATCCCGAATTGAGCTCAAACTTTAAAAATGAAACTCAATCGAGCTTTGAGTCCCATATTTCAAATTGAGCTTGAGCTTCTTACAGCTTTAGCTTGACTCAAGCTTAATTACACCCCTACTCATGAATACATGGTTCAACCTATTTCTTACCACAAAAATGAAAGGGATTAATCATGGAAATAAAGAAGAATCGAGTAATACAGCAGGTCAATTATTATTATACAACCATTTGTAATAAGTAATTGGTTCTTAACAGTTAAAATGGAACAAAGAATCAAAAATATTGAGGCATTTATAGAACGATGCAACATTCTTATATCAGAAAGTAGAAATTTAACAAAGATGCATATGAATCATAAAAAAGAAATCTATATTGCCTTTCACCTTGACATAAAGAATTCAACATTGACTTAATGGAACTTAAAAAAGTTGTAAGCACAAAACTGGAAGAGGATGGAAGTCGCACCGATTATGGTTCCATGAAGTATCCCGGAAGGAGGTGGCATATTTGAAAGTTCAAGCTGCTCTTTCAAAAATAAATATGTGTGGCCTACAATCTCATCTATCTCATCGTCCAGTGCAAAGATATGTTTACCAACATATAAAGCTGCAAATCTCCTGAAGATTAGGCAATAATCAAAGTTAAACTTAACAACAATGATGAGAACGAAACAATTTTGAAATAACGTAAGCAATAAGCTATAATGTGATAAGAACTATGTTCCTCAGAAATCGGGTGTGAATGTTGGATAAGGATGTATGTCTATGATTGAGTTTTTCTAAGTTTTTCATGTATTTGAAGGGTTCCTTAATATGTGCTGGAGATGGGTGTTAGATACAGACACTTTTAAGTAAAATGAAGAGTCGCAGCAACATAGGATTGCACTGCAAAACCTAATCATGGGATGTTCAGAAGATCCTAGGAGAACAAGTAAATTAACCTTGAATGTTTTACTAGGGAATCATCGCCTTTTGATACCCAAATTATTTAAAAGCATCTCCAAAAAATTTATACTTGAGATACTTAAAAAGAAGTCAAATACAACAACACTGTAGTCAGCTCAGTAGATTTTTTCTTCAGGATCTCACTAGCTACAAGTGATAGACTGCTTTTATCTTTTCTATACCTCCTCAAATCATTTGCCAAACATAAACTTGAGAAGAAGTAAGCATGCTAATCTTTGACAACATACTAATCTTTGTTAAGTAAAAACCAGAAATACCGAGAAGTTTCATTGAACACATTATAAACCAGAAAATACCAAGTAATGCAAGGAAGGATTAACCTTAGTTCGGGAGGAAAAGAAACAAGGGGAAAAGCAGAAAAAGCATAAGCACAATAAACCACACTGCAAATTTATTCAACCTTTTGCTTAGACCTTGAGGAATAGGTCCAGGCCACCTTTTAGCTTGGCTAGCTGATGGAAATGTCCTCATTAGAGCAGCCTGCCACAAGCATTCTCCGAGAAACAAGCTGGCCCACTGTTTTTTGACACAAGATATTTGAGCCCACTCTGAAACTGGCAGTCTGATGAAAATTTCAATTAGGAGATGATCAGGAAGCCTTCCAAATGAATTATCAACCAATATTAGAGTGTCACTATCCCTATTATCGGTCATTACAGTTCTGCAAAGCAAAAGTCAACTTCTAGCGATTAATTTTCCAAAAAAGAGTAGGACCATGGACAGCAAATGAAGTGGAATATTGTTCATAACAAAATGTCATTAGCTAACATTTCCACTGGAAGCCAGAAGTCTGAAAAACATTATTCTTGATGGCAACATAAGAGAGAAAGTAGAGTGCCGGTTTAATAATACCATGTTAACTTATGTTGATTCGACTTTTCAGTTTTCTTGAAGTAGTCGTCCCCAAAGGCCATTTTATACGCATTTTCAAACAATGGTACAGAGATACATGAAAAGAACTTAGAGAAAAATTGAACATATATGATTGTATATGTGGGACAGATACCCACATCTGACACTCACTCATAGATGTTACGATTAGCCCCACCGAACTTAAATAAGCAGAAAAAAGGAAATGATATTAACCATTAGAGAGCAAGTATACTCAAAAAATCCCTTCAAAACTAGTAAGAACAAGCTTAGATTATGAGAGACTTACAAGAGCCAGTAAAAGGGGAAAAAAATTATTAACTGCAGACATAGAAGGACAATAGTTGCATCTACACCAGGGCCCCACGAAACTAAGACACCCTCAACCAACGAGGGAAGCACTAAGCTACTATTGCCACGGGTTTTCAACCAACATCTCTGATTAAGATATCTTAACCAAATCATTTATACTGAAAAAAGTTTTACTCATCAGAGCTTATTAGACTGAACTAGCTGACAATCATGTTGCCAAACCCGTCAAGTAATTGCATGCAAATTTGGTGCATCCAATCTATTTTCCAAGTATATGAAGGAACTTGAATCTCAGAGTTCAATCCATGATGGACCAATAGGTTTGTTAATGAAGCAATGAAACAGAAACCTTAATGGGTTCGAATCCGTAAACATTCTACAAGAAAACAACTAACATGGGGAAAACTAACATATTTCACAATTAAATGTTCCCACAATTCTCTATTCCTTGAAATTCAGAGTACCTAAGAAGAAAGCAACATGTGATTAATGATGAATAGATTGAACTAGAATGAACCATTTCATGAAGATAGGGACCTAAAAAAGCGATTAAAACATGACCAACTCCTTCGATTTAATCTGAAAGCTTTCTAATTTGAACAATAAGTAAACCAAAAAGCGTGATGACTGTAAGCAAAGAAATGGTAATTTGCTTTTTGGCTGAGAGTTAGCACCGATTGAATTTTATACAGTAAACAAAACAATCAAATTCAATCTTACTCAAAAAAGATAAAAGTTCAAAAGGAAACGTGGAAATTGAGATAACGAAGAAAGAATCTTGATGACAAGCAAAATCTCATCAATATTAAAAAAAAAAAAAAAAAACTCTAATACAAAATCAGTCACATGTTAACGATGGTAGTAAAAAATTAATAGAATTAAAAAGAAATTAACACAAACCCATTATCTGAAAAACAAACTTTAGAGAAATCACAACTGAGTCGAATTATGATTAAAAAGAAACAAAACCCAACTTTTTGTTTCGATCATTACCCATCAAAAACCAAAATTTAGCCCCGCAACAATAAGTTCACCAATAAAAACCAGAAAATAAAGGAAATTAAGAACTATAATAACTAAGAAATGCAAGTAGAAAGAAGAATGGGGAGTTGAGTTCATTGCACTAAATAACTAATACTACCATTTAGTACATAAAAATAGTGTATAACAATTATTACACAGAAGAACTTTATTGCATGAGAGATGAAAAGGAACTAAATAAGAAAAATCACCTGGGTTGGCTATGCTTCAAGTCTTCAGCTGAAGAACACAATGGGTTGAAACTTTGAAGAGAGAGAGACGATCACTTCAAACCTCAAATAAAAATAAAAGAAAAAAAAAAGGTAAAAAAAAAAAAGGCAAAACACCCAATAATACCAAAAAAAAATACTTTAATAACAGAAAAGGGTCGATTTGAAAATTATTTACGGGAAAGGGCCATTTTCCCCGAAACGCGTCCACGTCAGCGCGTTTTGGGGGGAAACAACAGCAAAGCGCGCTTACGTGGGCGCGCTTTGCTGATGTGGCACAAAGCGCGTCTCGAGGAGAGCGCTTTACTGCTGAATTACCAGGAAAACGCGCTGATGTGGACGCGTTTTTGCCTTCCCCGATCCAATTACAGTATGATATTCTAAGGTTTCTGGGCTAGGGTTAATATATATTTAGGGTTTTTGGGCAAAATATATTAGCCCCAAAAAATTAATTGAATTTTGTGACAATTGTATCTGGCAAAATAATTTTGAGAAGACGTTTCTGAACAAACAGTGGCTAAAAACGCTTCAAGAAGGATGCACTGTCAGCAGGAGTACTGAAAAGAGCTCCCACGTGGACGCTATTTTACTACAGTAGTCTCCGGCAAAATTATTTTGAGAAGACGTTTCTGAACAAACAGTGGCCAAAACGTTTTCAGCATGGTGCACTGTCAGCAGGAGTACTGAAAAGAGGTCCCACGTGGACGCTCTTTTGCTACAGTAGTCTCTAGTAAAATTATTTTGAGAAGACGTTTCTGAACAAACAGTGGCCAAAACGCTCCCAGCAGGGTGCACTGTTAGCAGGAGTACTGAAAAGAGCTCCCACGTGGACGCTCTTTTGCTACAGTAATCTCTAGTAAAATTATTTTGAGAAGACGTTTCTGAACAAACAGTGGCCAAAACGCTCCCAGCAGGGTGCACTGTCAGCAAGAGGACTGAAAAGAGCTCTCACGTGGACGCTCTTTTGCTACAGTAGTCTCCGGTAAAATTAGACTATAAATCAGCCAAATTTCATTCTTAGGTTGCATAAGGGAAATTGAGGCAAAAGAAAAAAAATTGAGAATGACTGAACGTATTAATGCTGTTATTTACTACGATGGTGAGGTTTGTGACACTGAAAATGGTGTTGTTTTCTTATCGGAGAACACAGCGCGACTGAGTTTTAATCGGAACGTCAATGTGGTAGAACTTTGCAAAAGAATTAGGCGTAAAATATTTAGAACAATGCCAATGAAAGTTCAGTCTATTAAGTATAGATTTTGCGCTTCGGTTGATCCGGTGAGATATGACTCATTCGACATCAAAGGTCCTCGGAGCTTTGAGGCAATGGTGGAGACTCATCTTGCCAGTGGATCACCCTATCTGGAGGTATATGTACAATTTTCATCTCCAAGTGATCTTTCTGTGACCTTAACATCTACTGTTGTTCGAGGGGAATACACGACCCCAAACCGACACTCTGTTAGTGGGAGGCAAAACACGGAAGTGCCCGTGTTCGGTGGTAGTATGGAAAACATAACCCCTGCACGACACTCGGTTGGTGGATGAGACATACATATCCGTCCTTCGACGTCCGATGATAGAAATACGTATTGGGGGACGTCATCAACTTCTAGTTGTTGGCAATCCACATATGATTGGGAACGTTACGAAAGATGTTTAAGGAGGGATAATGTACTCCCCACGACATCCAACGGCGAGGGGCCCTCGTTTGTTGCAGGTGGTGGAGGGTCGGACGATGAATCTGATGTGGATCCACCTCGAGAGCCTGGGCCCCGATGGTGCAGAAGTTGGATTATTTTCTGAACCGGAGCCTGTTCCAATTGTACCTGAAGATGTTGAGGGCGGTTCAGACGAAGAAGAAGAAGATCCACTATTTAGGGCGTACTCGCCTCCAGCCCACATGCATAATGTCGATGTATCTCAAGATGATGCATTGGAGTTTCCTGAACTACTACACCGGACGCGTGACCGTACAACTTCGTCATTGGGTTCGGGCGAATTAGAAGTTGGTAACGAGTTTTCCAACAAGAATGCTTTTCTTGCTGCATTGAAACAATACAGCATCAGGAACGGGGTTAACTACAACATGGTTAAATCCAAACTCGATAAGTATGAGGCGAAGTGTACAGTGCAAGACGGTACATGTTCATGGAAAATCATGGCGTCATTGAGGAAAAGGACAGGCTTGTGGGAGATTAAAAAGTACAAAGGTCCACATACATGTCTTGCTGGTATAGTACCACTATGTGTTCAGTGTTTTTGAATAATACTAATATTATGTAATGTCGCATTATTTAACGTACTTTGTTGATAGGTGTTACACAAGATCATCCGAAGATGGATTCAGACATGTTGGCTGACTTAATAATCCCCCGACGGTGAAGGCCGATCCCAAGACTACAATGCCGGCCTTAACTGGCAATATTCGTAGCCAATTGGGGTACACGCCCTCTTAAAGAAAGGCTTGGATAGCCAAGCAGAAGGCGTTAGAAAAGTTGCATGGTCGGTGGAACGCTTCATATAATGAAGTGTGGCAGTGGTGTCAGGTGCTGGAGAGATATGTCTCAGGCAGCATAACAGACCTTGAAACGGAACCGGCGTACTACAACGATCGTTTGCTCCATGGATGTGCAGTGTTCAAGCGTCTGTTCTGGACATTTAAGCAATGCCGAGATGCCTTCATATACTGCAAGCCATTGGTACAAATTGACAATACCTTTATGTATGGTAGATATACGCATCGGCTATTGCTAGCTGTGGCACAAGACGGCTGTGGGAGAATCCTTCCGATTACGTTCGCAATAACCACCGGGGGAGTCAGCTGATGACTGGGACTTCTTCCTATCTAGGTCAAGGAGGCATGTCTGCCCCCAACCTGATATATGCGTTATATCGGATCAGGGCCCTAGAATACTAGCCGCAATAGAACGCCAGAGAAGCATGTGGCATCGCACACACCATCGATATTGCCTAAGGCATGTTGCATCCAACTACTATGGGCAACATCGATCTAAAAGTCAGCGACGACAAGTGACTAATATGGGTATGAAATATCTATTAATATAATTTCGTTTGTAATATTCAATTTATTCTCAATTGAAAAGTGATATGTAATATTCGCTATCGACCTATATTGGTAGGGTACGAGATCAGTAAGGACTGTTTTCAGGAGATGTTGGCGAGTTTGTCCTCAGATAACGACGAAGGCGCAAACTACCTGTGTAATATTCCTTTGGAACAGTGGACACAAGCATACGACGGCGGCCTACGATATGGTCATATGACCACAAACCTGGCCGAATGCATAAATTCTGTTCTAAAAGGAACCCGTCATCTGTCGATTACATCGGTTGTGTGAGAGACATATTTTCGTTTAGCGGCACTATTTTCGAAGTGAGCAGCAGGGGGGCCATGTATGGAGCCCGAAGGTCTTGCAAGGGGGGAAGGCACAACCCATGCACACAGTGTGTCACGATCGCGACAACCTATGGTTTCGTGTCACGGAGTTTGACAGACCGAACCAAGGTATTGTTGGCGGGCAGTATCGTGTACACTTGACAAATAGGATCTGCGACTGTGGGAAATTTGATGCACTTCGTTACCCATGCGCTCATGTACTTGCGGCTTGTCAGAATCTCCATCTTGATCCCATGAGCTATGTCGATGAAGTGTATAAATTAGAAAACATGTACAACGTGTGGAGACACGTATTCCCACCAGTCCCAGATGAACGTAAGTGGCCGTTGGTATCGCTTGCACCGTATAAGCTGTTGCCGGATAGTCCCAGATGAACGTAAGTGGCCGTTGGTATCGCTTGCACCGTATAAGCTGTTGCCGGATAGACAATTGAGGCGCAAACCAAAAGGTCGACCTCACTCGATTAGAATACGCAACAATATGGATATCCGAGAAACGAGCAACCAAAGTAAGCTGTTCGGATGGTGTAGGACCCCGGGGCATACATCTCGCTCGTGTCCAAATCAGAATAGTTGACCGTGTTCTTAGCTTTTTTGTCTCTTGGTGGCTATGTATTTATATTTTTTTTATGAAAGCGGTGAATTTTTGTACAAGAATCCCATATTTTATTGAAGTTATTAAATTTAAATTACAAAATTACAAAAATAAAAAACAACGTTTTAATTTATTAAAAAATAAAAATTAAATTACTATAAAAAAATAAGAAACTGTTATTTTATTAAATATATTAAAACTAAATTACAATAAAAATTAAACCATTTCTATTTTATTGAAGATATTAAAATTAAATTACTATAAAAAAAATAAGAAACTGTTATTTTATTAAATATATTAAAACTAAATTACAATAAAAAATTAAACCATTTCTATTTTATTGAAGATATTAAAATTAAATTACTATAAAAAATAAGAAACTGTTATTTTATTAAATATATTAAAACTAAATTACAATAAAAAATTAAACCATTTCTATTTATTGAAGATATTAAAATTAAATTACATTAAAATAAAAAAAATTTTAATATATTACATGTAAAAATAAACAACTTCTATTTTTGAAGATATTAAAATTAAATTACATTAAAATAAATAAATAAAATTTATTTAATATATTACATGTAAAAATAAACAACTTCTATTTTATTTAATATATTAAAATTAAATTACATTAAAATAGATAAAAAAATTTATTTAATATATTACATGTAAAATAAATAACTTCTATTTTATTTAATATATTAAAATTAAATTACATTAAATAAATAAAAAATTTATTTATATTTACATGTAAAAATAAACAACTTCTATTTTATTTAATATATTAAAATTAAATTACATTAAAATAAATAAAAAATTTATTTAATATATTACATGTAAAAATAAACAACTTCTATTTTATTTAATATATTAAAATTAAATTACATTAAAATAAATAAGAAAATTATTTAATATATTACATGTAAAAATAAACAACTTCTATTTTATTTAATATATTAAAATTAAATTACATTAAAATAAATAAGAAAAATTATTTAATATATTACATGTAAAAATAAACAACTTCTATTTTATTTAATATATTAAAATTAAATAACATTAAAATAAATAAAAATAACTTTTTCTTTTATTAAAAAATTAAAATTAAATTACATTAAAATAAACAACTTCAATAAAATAGAAGATATTAAAATCAAATTACAAATACAAATAAAAAACAACTTTTATTTTTAAAAAATTAAAAAATTATATTACAATTAAAAAATAAAAAAGCCGGTCCGAATCAGTGTTGATGCCGGTCGGAATCAGTGCCACACGGGGTGGTCGGCGGTTACGCGCTGGATTCCTCCGTCTTCTAGCTTCTAGCTGGGGTCGTGGAACCTCGAGCGGGGATTCGGGTTCTTCCGGCAGTGGGTCTGGTTCTGGGTGTTGCAAGGATGACCCACCTTGATAAAATAACGACCCTGGAGGTGTTTGCATAAACCACAGAGGGGTGTCTGAATCCCGTATGGCGAAGGAGCCTGGTAGAAAGAACTGCTCCCCGACAGCGCCTCCTCTGATCCCACACGCGACGACGGCCTCAAGATCGGCTGGCCAGCAGGAGTAGTCGGGAACGGACTTGAACCCAGCCATGCATTCCAACCTGGGGTCGAACTGGGAAAAGGAAACATATACGGGTTAGGATACATATAAGGGGTAGGGTACGCACCTAGCATAAAGGGTGAAGGTTGTGATGTCGGTGTCGTCGGCTGAACTAATGGGCCCGATGACTGTGTCAGTGCTGTTGATGGCCCCGTCTCATCACCCCTTCTCCTTGGATTTAAAGGGCCCCGACGTTCCCTTCGTTCACGAAGTTGTCGTCGCCTCTCTTCTTCCGACAACAAATACGTCTTACCATGGATCATAAACCATGGCATGTATTCCGGCACGCACGCTAACTCAGGAACGATGATCGGATCCGGGATAGGTAAATAGTCATACTGGTTCTCCCACGTCTCGATATGTGCTGACCAAAATCTTGACCAATCCGTGTGCAGCTGCCGTAAGTCCACTTTGTGCTCATCATCGAGCACCTCAGGTGGCACGGGAATCGGTTGCCGGAATCCAAATTATCGCAGAACCTGATCTGACTGGTGCATCTCCACGGTCGCATAGGTGATTAATGGGACCTTCACGTGCCAACTGTTCGGATTTTGGAAGAACTCCTCCGGAATTACTGCCCGAATTTTCGGATCCTCGTACGGTGTCTATTGAAACTATATTAACATTACCAAAATATTAGTTATATACATAATAGTAGACAGTAAATACGAAATACTAAATTATAAATACGAAATTTGAAACTTAGTTGTGATTCCGACCGTTGGTCCAATAGAAGCCGTATATCTTCAAGCGAGGTAGGTATCCCAACATGACTAGCCGAATGGTTCCACCTAATTAAATAAATTTTTAGCATACAGTTATACTACAAATCTATGAAATAATTGTAAAATATAACATTAAATTTACCTCGTTATCAGTGGGAATGAATATGGGTGGTCGAGTCGAGGACGTAAAAATGGAAATCGATACCATGCCCACGACTGCAGTAGTGATAGGCAACCTCCGATTTTCACTTTACTCGGCCGCGTCGCCCCACACATCTCCCGATACAACCTCGATAGCACGACTGACCCCCAACTCAATTCACCGGCTGCTCTGAAATCAACAAGTTTCAGTAGCCATCTCAGGTGTACGAGGTTTCTAGAAAGGTCCGGCATCAGATAGCCTCCAATTATTTGAAGAATGTATGCCCGAGCATACTGTATCCTCTCTATTTCGGCCGAACCCTCCTGTGGCTCCGGGAATGTGTCTCGTAACCAGGCCATATCGATCCGAGCTCCTTGAATTTTATCCGAAATGGCACCTAGAAGCTCGTAGCATATGGCTCCCCAGTCACCAGAAGTTGCGGACCCAGTGACTACCAACCCGTCTACCGGCAACCCCAACTGCAACTGCACATCTTCCAGAGTGATGGTACACTCTCTGCATGGAAGATGGAAAGTGTGCGTCTCAGGTTTCCACCTCTAAACCCCCGGCCTATCGTGGCCATGTGCCAAAAACCTGCTTCCCGCAGGTAATTCTTGATCAACGGCGATGGGGGACCATGCATGTTGCGAATGTAACATTCCAACACCCGATCTACAGACTGTTTAAAAAATTATAAAATAAAAATTAATTAAAATTACATAGACCTAAAAAATATTATATAAATATTGAAAAATTAAAATTAAAAACTTACCATTTCAATTGCTCGACGGAGATGTGCTTGCTGTCTAGACGAAGTAATTCCCCGGCCATTGTAATACGATCGAAAATTTTAAAATTTTTCAAAAAAATATATTAAAAAAATAAAAGAGGGCTTTTTTGTAAATAGTCAAGGACTATTTTGAAATTTGAGAGTAAATCTAAAGGACTTTAAGCGAGAATTGAGAGAAAATTGAGAGAGAATTGAGAGAGAATTGAGAGAAAATTGAGAGAAGGATTAAAGTGTGAAAAAAACTAAAAGGGTTGGGGGTTTTTATAGGGAAAAAATTTTGACCGTTGGAGGTCCAACGGTCAAATTTTTTGACCGTTGTGCCACGTCAGCAAAGCGCGTCCATTGAGAGAGAATTGAGAGAAGGATTAAAGTGTGAAAAAAATAAAAGGGTTGGGGGGTTTTTATAGGGAAAAAAATTTGACCGTTGGGCAGCAAAGCGCTCCCCTGGGGACGCGCTTTGTGTCCACGTCAGCAAAAGCGCGTCCACGTAGGCGCGCTTTGCTGACGTGGACACAAAGCGCGCCCCCAGGGGAGCGCTTTTCTGTTGTTTCCCCCTAAAACGCGCTGACGTGGACGTGTTTTGGGGGGAAATGGCCCTTTCCCGTAAATAATTTTCAACCCGGCCCTTTTCCGTTATTAAAGTACTTTTTTGGTATTATTGGGTGTTTTGCCCCAAAAAAAGGGTAAAAAAATACTTACTAAAATAAATAAATAATCAATTAAGTGAATTATAGGGTTTTTTTTAAATAGCCCAAAAGAATTAATTAATTATAAAAATAATTTTAAGGAAAAAGTTATATACGAAAATGACTTGAAATGAGTGTTGGCACCACCTCCTCATTATGACTCAATCATTGATTTAAAAAAACAAAATTTAGGTGTCGTCACTTTGTTAGGCGACATTGATATATATTTTTTTGAAATACTCGTGAAAAATACATGTATTTATGGTGTAGGAAAAAAATTTTGAATGGATGCCACAAGTATGTTAAGAGGCACGGGTAGAAGTTAGAAAAAAATATTTTTTAATGGGTATCGCTGGTTGTCAAGTGACAAATGTGAGAATTAAAAAAAAGTAAAACAAAAAAAAATTGAAAAGAAACCATTGAAATAAAAAAATCGAAAAAATAAATGGGGAAGCCCATGACCGACGCTTGCTTCATAGGTGGTATCTTATTGGCTTGCCAGTGTCACCATCAATGGATTGAAAAATTTAGAAAAGAAAAACTAAATACAAATAGAAATTGGATATAAAGAATTTTGAAGAACTCAATAAAAAAATGAAAAAAATGTTTAAATGAATTTTTATTAAAAAGAAATAACAATATAAAACTTAGAAAATTGAAAAATGTGTACTGCTGGTACAATTACATTTATGAGGCATCTTGAAATGGAAAAATAATCCGGGTTAGTAATGACACTTATTCTACTCTTATTTTAATTGTGTTTGTTAGGGAGACCATTACACAAAAAATAAGGAAGCTCTGGAAGGGGCTTAGCTCGGTTGTTCCTAGTGTTGATATGTAACAGCTCGGTTTTGACCCTAGTCGGAACAGTGGTTTCGGGGACCACAAATTCGATGTCGAAAAAATATTTTAATATTATTTTTGGTGTTTATAATATGTGATTGAGCATGTGTGAAAGTTCTGTGTGAAAATTTTATCGATTGTGGGCTTAATTAGCAAAAAGGACTTAATCGCATAAAATGTAAAAGTTGTGTGCTAATTGTTAAAGTACTATTTTGACATGGTTTATTAAAGTGTGAGTCCTTATGTTGTTATTATTCTATGTGATAAATGGATGGACAAAAATACCTAAGTTAGTGGAATTTAAATGTTATTTCATTAAGGGCAAAAAGGTAAAATGATAATTAAACTTAAAAACAATAAAACAAAACATTAAAGATGACCATTATCATCTATTCTTAGCCGAATGTGAAGAAGAAAAAGAAAGAAATAGGGCTTGGAGCATTCGGCCATTGTTACTCTTGATTGAGGTATTTTTTTACTCGATTTTTGATAATTTCTACGTTTTTGTAATCGCTTCATGCTCTACAAAACCCATGCTTAAATTTTGTCAATTGATGATGAATTTGAAATGTGCCATGGATGAATTCATGAGCTTAGTGAAGTTTGGTGATGAATTATGAAAGTTATGTGATAGATTAACATAGTTTGTCTTTGGATTTTTGGTGATTTTGAGTAAATTGGACTAAATTGTGAAAATAATATTTTGAGGGGCTAAAATGTGAAATAAATGAAATAAATGGACTTGTATGAGACTAAGAAGAGTTCTGCTAGGCATGGTTACAAGCAAATTTTGTGTATTTGATGATTTTATGAAACAGGAACTAAAGTGTCGAAATGTGAAAATGTGAGGGCTATTTTGTAAAATGCCCTAAATATATGTGTTTGGACTAAATTGAATGAATTGGTGACTGAATGAGTTAAATTTGAATGTGTTTAGACCAAGAAAGGAGAGATTCGGATAGAGATCGAGCCAGAGGCAAAGACAAAGTACTCGATTAATCGGCTAGTTTCGGTATTTCGACGTCCGAGGTAAGTTCGGATATAATACATGTTGTTAAGATATGTTTTAGTATTATGGAATGAATATATATATATATATATATATATATGATTATGAGATTAGAAATGCTATGTGCGGAATTGAATTAGATGGAACTAAGTGTGCGTAATTGAAATCGAAACATATATGAATAGCACTGTGTGTGCGAAGTTATGGAAGCTTTGGCTTATTGATTTGGCACTGTGTGTGCGATACCGAGATAAGTCGGTTAAAAGAATAGGCACTAAGTGTGCGATGACAAATATGCTTCGACTACGAATTTGGCACTAAGTGTGTGATTAAATTAAACAAATAACAAAGGTTGATAGAAATGTAATATCGAGCATTGGGTAGCATGGATGGTGAATAACTATGTGTTGGCTAAGGTATGTATTAAACCTTTGTGATTGATGATTTTGTATATGAATTTATGAATGGTCGAATGAGTATTTTAGCTATGGATGATATGGTATGAATATTTGAGAGTCGATCTATGTGATGGATTTACTTGTATAATGAGTTTGGTTTGTTAATTTGAATGTATTATGTTCGAACTTACTAAGCTTTTGAGCTTGCTGTGTGATATGTTTTCTCTATTTTACAGTGTCAGTAAAGCGAGCTCAGATTCGGGGATTGTCAGGGACTTAATCACACTATCGGCAATCGATTTTGGTACTTTTGAAATATGTGTATATGTAGTATATGGCATGTATAAGCTATTGTGTGGCATGTTTTGAGTTGTGTAAATATTGCCATGAGACATGGTTTAAAGGTTGAATGGTGTAGTGATATATGTGTGGGATAAGTATATGATAAATATGGTATATTTCATGCTTGAATTGGTTGATGAGAATGGCATTTTAAGTGTGAATTTGTCGTATGACTAGATGATGCTTGGTTATAGGTTTTGAGTGGTGAATATGATGTTTTGGAATGGATTTATTTAAGTAGAAATTAAGTATAAGAATAGATGTCATAGTAGATGATTAATTGGAGATTGTGTTGGTATGTTTGATTGCATTTTGAGGTATGAATTGGTATTGATTTGAAGCTTGTAGGTGATTCAATGTGTAGGAGGCAAATTTGGCCTTGAAAATGGCCTATAATTGCCCACACGGTAGAACACACAGACGTGTGGCTCGACCATGTCTTTTGATTTTGTAATTTGATTCAAGTCAGACTCAACCAAGGGCTGGACACAAGGGCGTGTGACTGGCCGTGTGGTGCAAGTCAGTGTCGACCACGGGTGAGGCACACGAACGTGTCTCAGGCCATGTGGACAAGTTAGTAGGTATGCCCTGTTGTGCCACGGCTTGGACACATGGGTGTGTCTGAGGCCGTGTGATACGGTCCATCTCGGGTTTGAAGACGAATCGTAAATGTTGCCCGATCGTAAATTAGGTAGTTTCTATTTTAATTATCAAAAGGGTTAATTTTATTGGAAATAATATCTTTGAAAGGTAAAGATATGTGAGAGGTTGAAATGGATACGTATTTGAAACAAGAAAGAACCTTTAATAAAAATTAAAGACCCGAATCTTATAAGTTTCAAATTGATGGAGTGAGTTTTGAAATAAAACCGAGACCCACTATCTAGTGAGATAGGAACCAACGGTATAGGTAAATGAACGCCACACCCGAAAGGATGATAAGTTCGAAACAAGGAAAGAACGACGCCACTAGAAAACTAGATAAGTCAATTCAAACCTTGAGAATTAGGAGAGTGAACACTCACCAAAAGAAATTCTTCTTTCATTCAAATTCAAAGTTCTGTCCTAAAAAATTAAAAATAGCAGGTATTTATAGCCTATTCTACAAGCTAACCAATTGGACAAAAACATAATTTACTTGTCTTACAAATAAAAGAAAAATAGCAAGAATTTTTGTCTTCAATTGCCGTCCACCATGGTGTTATTATTTAATTCATCATGGTCATAATTCTCCCATAATATTCTTGTGACCTCCCAATGTGGCCTTTATTTTAATTTTCAAATGTGCCTTGCCGTCCACATTAATTAATTGTTCCACTAAACACCACACCCCAACATGTACATGGATATTTAAAAAGGTTGTACCGTCCATCATGCTCTTGAATGCTTTCTACCAAGTTGATTATTATAATGCTCCACCATGCCATAATATGCTTTTATATTTCATGTGCTTTATTATCTTCCACCTTGTGCCGTCCAAGCTAGGCATCATTTCACGGTTTGTTTTGTATTATTTAATTCTTTCCATTATGTTCTCTTTTTGGCTGCATATTGCTCTTTCAATTGCTCATTTGTTTATTCAATCATGGACTTCCCATATAAGCACACTTGCCGTCCATTCTTGGTTCTTTACCTCATTGTAATTCACGCATGCTTGTTAAAAATTCAGCCCCTTTGTGCCATGCATTCATGTAAGCTATCCGTCCATCTTGGTTTCCTTCATCCATTCTCTATTTGTTTATTCCTCCAACAAGTTGTGCCATTCAACACTTGTATTCAAATAGTTTTTATTCTAAAGATCAAGCACTTCCAATTGTCGTCAAAGTGCAGCCCAATCCCTTGAAAACCTGCACCAAATTTAAACCAATTCATTAGTTTATTATATTAGCATTTAAAGGTCATATAGACATCTTAAATTCGGCACACTAGAGGACATATTAAACACATGTTTCAACTAGGATATTTTAATCATATGAAATAAATCTAATATATTTAATATGAGACTAATTATTTGGCAAATTAATTTGCTATAGAAAATCAATTAAATAAATTAAGATGTTTTAATTCATTTAATTAAAATTCAGCAATTTAATTTTCAACAAATTCAAAGACTCGATTTATTTAAAACAATAAAAATTAAAATTTGGCGTCGAGCTTCGTCGACTTGAAAATTCGGTGGGTGCCCCGGGCGTGCCCGTATCATCCCCTCCCTCTTCAAGACGATTCGTCCTCGAATCGACCCGTTGGTTGTTCGAACAAAACTCCTTGTTCGTCTTCCCTCGATCAAACGGGATGGATGATAAACGCGATACCTGAAAAAGATAACCAAGAATTAGTAAGATTGGCTTCAAACAATCTTGCAAACCAACTATGGACACCATCAAACAAGTGAATCGCATGTGATCGGGCAGCACCAAATTATTGTACAAAAGAAGTAATGCCTTGTCAAACATTTGCAATAAATTTGAAGAGATCTCAAGGCGTGCATATGATCTACTTGGAGTCCAAAATGTATGCTTATCACGCAAATAGTAAATTAAATGATATACATAAGCATCACAAGCAGATAGATGATAAAATTTAAATGGAAAACATAATTGAACAACCAAACCTTGCATTGTTCGATATGTAGGCTTTCTCATACACGAATGATAGCAAGTATCAGACACAAGAATCCTTTTGTCGACCATTAAAACAAATAGACCATCAATAGGTAATATAAGACAATTAATCATAACATGATCTAGATGTTTGGCAAAAACAAAGTTAGAAACACAAAGCTTATCGTAATCCGAAGAGAGTAACAACGCATCAACAGTTTCAGAAGACTTACCCTTATACTCAGAAAGATAAAGATCAGTCTTACCTTGATCGAGTAATACAAACCTTCTCTCCACGGTCAAGTAGTGTAATCGAAGCTTCGCGTTCAACTCAACCATTTTCAAATGGAAACTGAATTTCAAATACAGCCATAAAAATTGTTTAAGGAACGAATAAAAATTAAAAACAAAATTGACAAAATTCGTTACCTTATTCAAAAACCAAGTATCGAAACAATAGGAATTTCTCACACATATTTGATGATACTTGCTTTTTCCACAAAACAAATCTAAACAAATTCCCGGTTTCGAGAAATCACACATGTTAGACCAAAAAGAATTATGTATGTTCAAGATCGACTGATCAAAATTCTTAACATATTTTAAAACAAATTTACAAAAACTCAACGATTTCATACTAGACAACGAATTAATCTCGTAATATCTACAATCAAACAAATCGGGGTTAGAAGAAAAATCATCTTTATACAAAAAATTCGATGGAGATTGAATTACTTCAGAACACTTTCTTTCCTTACCTTCCTTACCTTTTTCACTCAAATGAAATTGCTTTTCTTCGGGAAGGTATTGAAGTTGGAAATCATCGTGCGATACATTGGACACCTGAAATGAAGAAACAAAAGAAGAACATAATTCCAAGGAGTTAGTAGAAAAACCACTCTCTTTTTCTTGCTCATCTTGTGTTCGTGTTCCTTTTTCCAACTCTTTTTCTCTTTCATCACTCTCTTTATTCTCAATCTCAATTTTCTTTTCTTTTTCTCCCTTTTCTTCTTTTTCATTTTTATTTTCTTTTTCAATTTCTTTTTCTTTTTCTTCTTTTTTTCTTCTCTCGAGTTCGTTCCATAGTCGCTCGTTTTCTCTCATGATCTTCTCTTGCTTTTCTTTTCTTTTTAGTTCTTTTTCTCTCTTCCTTTCATCACAATAAGAAGAGGATACAAAAGAATCAAAATGAGTAAAATTTTGTTCAAGAGAAGGGATAGCGTTCTCAAAGATATCTCGATGAGTTCTTCGGGGAGAATACTCCATGGACGCTTTCTTGGAAATTCCTGAACGAATATACTGATCAACTCGCATGTCTTCTTGGAGGGAATAAGAATCATAATATGTACCACTTTGAGAATAATCTTTCGTGGATGAGTACCGTTTCGAACTTCTTGAGGAATAAGAATTTTGATCACAGTCTCTTCTCGAATATTCTTCGAAAGTGTGTCTTCGGGATGATCTTGACTCCGTCCTTCGACTTGAAGAAAGTCGATCTCGTTGGTCTCATTCCTCGTTCCGATCCAAGTGCTTTTCCAACTTGTTTATGGCTCTTCGTACTCCGTTCAACAAGTATTGGTAATCATTGGATGAGAACTCTTCTTGAGATATATTTATTGCTGAAAAAGAAACTATTATAACAAAGGGAATTAAACCGACAAAATTAAAATACCTTACTACAAAATCTCACAAGTCACTCACAAAGAAATTTCGCTCACACTCGTGTTTCACTCGTATAAGGTTTTTTTTTAATGAATCACTCGTGCCTTTTACCACTCAATCTCGTCTCACAAATTCGTACTTTGTTTTGAAAGACTTACTTGTGGCCTGAGGGTCGGCGTCAAAAATTGGTACAAAGGAAAAACGATGTTATGGGGTGGAGGTCGGCTGAAAAAAATTTCGGTATAGTGGTGTTGGGGTGAAGAAGGGTGGCTTGAAGATCGAGAAAGAAATAATGAAACAAAACTTGCAAACTTCAAAAAAATTTCCACACATTTTTTTTATTCGTATATTTTTTATACGAATTTTTTTTTATTTGAACCTTTTTTTTTGTATCTCTTTTTTTTTACTTCAAATGAAATACAAGAAACAAAAATTATAACTTGAATTTTTTTTTGAATTTTTTTTAAACTTACGGACTAGCTTCCGGCTATCGTCGTCGTTGTGCCCCTTATTTTGTAGCTCTGATACCAGATGATACGGTCCGTCTCGGGTTTGAAGACGAATCGTAAATGTTGCCCGATCGTAAATTAGGTAGTTTCTCTTTTAATTATCAAAAGGGTTAATTTTATTGGAAATAATATCTTTGAAAGGTAAAGATAGGTGAGAGATTGAAATGGATACGTATTTGAAACAAGAAAGAACCTTTAATAAAAATTAAAGACCCGAATCTTATAAGTTTCAAATTGATGGAGTGAGTTTTGAAATAAAACCGAGACCCACTATCTAGCGAGATAGGAACCAACGGTATAGTAAATGAACGCCACACCCGAAAGGATGATAAGTTCGAAACAAGGAAAGAACGATGCCACTAGAAAACTAGATAAGTCAATTCAAACCTTGAGAATTAGGAGAGTGAACACTCACCAAAAGAAATTCTTCTTTCATTCAAATTCAAAGTTCTGTCCTAAAAAATTAAAAATAGCAGGTATTTATAGCCTATTCTACAAGCTAACCAATTGGACAAAAACATAATTTACTTGTCTTACAAATAAAAGAAAAATAGCAAGAATTTTTGTCTTCAATTGCCGCCGTCCACCATGGTGTTATTATTTAATTCATCATGGTCATAATTCTCCCATAATATTCTTGTGACCTCCCAATGTGGCCATTATTTTAGTTTTCAAATGTGCCTTGCCGTCCACATTAATTAATTGTTCCACTAAACACCACACCCCAACATGTACATGGATATTTAAAAAGGTTGTGCTGTCCATCATGCTCTTGAATGCTTTCTACCAAGTTGATTATTATAATGCTCCACCATGCCATAATATGCTTTTATATTTCATGTGCTTTATTATCTTCCACCTTGTGCCGTCCAAGCTAGGCATCATTTCACGGTTTGTTTTGTATTATTTAATTCTTTCCATTATGTTCTCTTTTTGGCTGCATATTGCTCTTTCAATTGCTCATTTGTTTATTCAATCATGGACTTCCCATATAAGCACACTTGCCGTCCATTCTTGGTTCTTTACCTCATTGTAATTCACGCATGCTTGTTAAAAATTCAGCCCCTTTGTGCCATGCATTCATGTAAGCTATCCGTCCATCTTGGTTTCCTTCATCCATTCTCTATTTGTTTATTCCTCCAACAAGTTGTGCCATTCAACACTTGTATTCAAATAGTTTTTATTCTAAAGATCAAGCACTTCCAATTGTCGTCAAAGTGCAGCCCAATCCCTTGAAAACCTGCACCAAATTTAAACCAATTCATTAGTTTATTATATCAGCATTTAAAGGTCATATAGACATCTTAAATTCGGCACACTAGAGGACATATTAAACACATGTTTCAACTAGGATATTTTAATCATATGAAATAAATCTAATATATTTAATATGAGACTAATTATTTGGCAAATTAATTTGCTATAGAAAATCAATTAAATAAATTAAGATGTTTTAATTCATTTAATTAAAATTCAGCAATTTAATTTTCAACAAATTCAAAGACTCGATTTATTTAAAACAATAAAAATTAAAATTTGGCGTCGAGCTTCGTCGACTTGAAAATTCGGTGGGTGCCCCGGGCGTGCCCGTATCATCCCCTCCCTCTTCAAGACGATTCGTCCTCGAATCGACCCGTTGGTTGTTCGAACAAAACTCCTTGTTCGTCTTCCCTCGATCAAACGGGATGGATGATAAACGCGATACCTGAAAAAGATAACCAAGAATTAGTAAGATTGGCTTCAAACAATCTTGCAAACCAACTATGGACACCATCAAACAAGTGAATCGCATGTGATCGGGCAGCACCAAATTATCGTACAAAAGAAGTAATGCCTTGTCAAACATTTGCAATAAATTTGAAGAGATCTCAAGGCGTGCATATGATCTACTTGGAGTCCAAAATGTATGCTTATCACGCAAATAGTAAATTAAATGATATACATAAGCATCACAAGCAGATAGATGATAAAATTTAAATGGAAAACATAATTGAACAACCAAACCTTGCATTTTTCGATATGTGGGCTTTCTCATACACGAATGATAACAAGTATCAGACACAAGAATCCTTTTGTCGACCATTAAAACAAATAGACCATCAATAGGTAATATAAGACAAGTAATCATAACATGATCTAGATGTTTGGCAAAAACAAAGTTAGAAACACAAAGCTTATCGTAATCCGAAGAGAGTAACAACGCATCAACAGTTTCAGAAGACTTACCCTTATACTCAGAAAGATAAAGATCAGTCTTACCTTGATCGAGTAATACAAACCTTCTCTCCACGGTCAAGTAGTGTAATCGAAGCTTCGCGTTCAACTCAACCATTTTCAAATGGAAAGTGAATTTCAAATACAGCCATAAAAATTGTTTAAGGAACGAATAAAAATTAAAAACAAAATTGACAAAATTCGTTACCTTATTCAAAAACCAAGTATCGAAACAATAGGAATTTCTCACACATATTTGATGATACTTGCTTTTTCCACAAAACAAATCTAAACAAATTCCCGGTTTCGAGAAATCACACATGTTAGACCAAAAAGAATTATGTATGTTCAAGATCGACTGATCAAAATTCTTAACATATTTTAAAACAAATTTACAAAAACTCAACGATTTCATACTAGACAACGAATTAATCTCGTAATATCTACAATCAAACAAATTGGGGTTAGAAGAAAAATCATCTTTATACAAAAAATTCGATGGAGATTGAATTACTTCAGAACACTTTCTTTCCTTACCTTCCTTACCTTTTTCACTCAAATGAAATTGCTTTTCTTCGGGAAGGTACTGAAGTTGGAAATCATCGTGGGATACATTGGACACCTGAAATGAAGAAACAAAAGAAGAACATAATTCCAAGGAGTTAGTAGAAAAACCACTCTCTTTTTCTTGCTCATCTTGTGTTCGTGTTCCTTTTTCCAACTCTTTTTCTCTTTCATCACTCTCTTTATTCTCAATCTCAATTTTCTTTTCTTTTTCTCCCTTTTCTTCTTTTTCATTTTTATTTTCTTTTCTCTCATTTTTATTTTTTTTTCAATTTCTTTTTCTTTTTCTTCTTTTTTTCTTCTCTCGAGTTCGTTCCATAGTCGCTCGTTTTCTCTCATGATCTTCTCTTGCTTTTCTTTTCTTTTTAGTTCTTTTTCTCTCTTCCTTTCATCACAATAAGAAGAGGATACAAAAGAATCAAAATGAGTAAAATTTTGTTCAAGAGAAGGGATAGCGTTCTCAAAGATATCTCGATGAGTTCTTCGGGGAGAATACTCCATGGACGCTTTCTTGGAAATTCCTGAACGAATATACTGATCAACTCGCATGTCTTCTTGGAGGGAATAAGAATCATAATATGTACCACTTTGAGAATAATCTTTCGTGGATGAGTACCGTTTCGAACTTCTTGAGGAATAAGAATTTCGATCACAGTCTCTTCTCGAATATTCTTCGAAAGTGTGTCTTCGGGATGATCTTGACTCCGTCCTTCGACTTGAAGAAAGTCGATCTCGTTGGTCTCGTTCCTCGTTCCGATCCAAGTGCTTTTCCAACTTGTTTATGGCTCTTCGTACTCCGTTCAACAAGTATTGGTAATCATTGGATGAGAACTCTTCTTGAGACATATTTATTGCTGAAAAAGAAACTATTATAACAAAGGGAATTAAACCGACAAAATTAAAATACCTTACTACAAAATCTCACAAGTCACTCACAAAGAAATTTCGCTCACACTCGTGTTTCACTCGTATAAGGTTTTTTTTTTAATGAATCACTCGTGCCTTTTACCACTCAATCTCGTCTCACAAATTCGTACTTTGTTTTGAAAGACTTACTTGTGGCCTGAGGGTCGGCGTCAAAAATTGGTACAAAGGAAAAACGATGTTATGGGGTGGAGGTCGGCTGAAAAAAATTTCGGTATAGTGGTGTTGGGGTGAAGAAGGGTGGCTTGAAGATCGAGAAAGAAATAATGAAACAAAACTTGCAAACTTCAAAAAAATTTCCACACATTTTTTTTATTCGTATATTTTTTATACGAATTTTTTTTATTTGAACCTTTTTTTTTGTATCTCTTTTTTTTTACTTCAAATGAAATACAAGAAACAAAAATTATAACTTGAATTTTTTATTAAACTTACGGACTAGCTTCCGGCTATCGTCGTCGTTGTGCCCCTCATTTTGTAGCTCTGATACCAGATGATACGGTCCGTCTCGGGTTTGAAGACGAATCGTAAATGTTGCCCGATCGTAAATTAGGTAGTTTCTCTTTTAATTATCAAAAGGGTTAATTTTATTGGAAATAATATCTTTGAAAGGTAAAGATAGGTGAGAGATTGAAATGGATACGTATTTGAAACAAGAAAGAACCTTTAATAAAAATTAAAGACCCGAATCTTATAAGTTTCAAATTGATGGAGTGAGTTTTGAAATAAAACCGAGACCCACTATCTAGCGAGATAGGAACCAACGGTATAGGTAAATGAACGCCACACCCGAAAGGATGATAAGTTCGAAACAAGGAAAGAACGACGCCACTAGAAAACTAGATAAGTCAATTCAAACCTTGAGAATTAGGAGAGTGAACACTCACCAAAAGAAATTCTTCTTTCATTCAAATTCAAAGTTCTGTCCTAAAAAATTAAAAATAGCAGGTATTTATAGCCTATTCTACAAGCTAACCAATTGGACAAAAACATAATTTACTTGTCTTACAAATAAAAGAAAAATAGCAAGAATTTTTGTCTTCAATTGCCGCCGTCCACCATGGTGTTATTATTTAATTCATCATGGTCATAATTCTCCCATAATATTCTTGTGACCTCCCAATGTGGCCATTATTTTAATTTCAAATGTGCCTTGCCGTCCACATTAATTAATTGTTCCACTAAACACCACACCCCAACATGTACATGGATATTTAAAAAGGTTGTGCCGTCCATCATGCTCTTGAATGCTTTCTACCAAGTTGATTATTATAATGCTCCACCATGCCATAATATGCTTTTATATTTCATGTGCTTTATTATCTTCCACCTTGTGCCGTCCAAGCTAGGCATCATTTCACGGTTTGTTTTGTATTATTTAATTCTTTCCATTATGTTCTCTTTTTGGCTGCATATTGCTCTTTCAATTGCTCATTTGTTTATTCAATCATGGACTTCCCATATAAGCACACTTGCCGTCTATTCTTGGTTCTTTACCTCATTGTAATTCACGCATGCTTGTTAAAAATTCAGCCCCTTTGTGCCATGCATTCATGTAAGCTATCCGTCCATCTTGGTTTCCTTCATCCATTCTCTATTTGTTTATTCCTCCAACAAGTTGTGCCATTCAACACTTGTATTCAAATAGTTTTTATTCTAAAGATCAAGCACTTCCAATTGTCGTCAAAGTGCAGCCCAATCCTTTGAAAACCTGCACCAAATTTAAACCAATTCATTAGTTTATTATATTAGCATTTAAAGGTCATATAGACATCTTAAATTCGGCACACTAGAGGACATATTAAACACATGTTTCAACTAGGATATTTTAATCATATGAAATAAATCTAATATATTTAATATGAGACTAATTATTTGGCAAATTAATTTGCTATAGAAAATCAATTAAATAAATTAAGATGTTTTAATTCATTTAATTAAAATTCAGCAATTTAATTTTCAACAAATTCAAAGACTCGATTTATTTAAAACAATAAAAATTAAAATTTGGCGTCGAGCTTCGTCGACTTGAAAATTCGGTGGGTGCCCCGGGCGTGCCCGTATCATCCCCTCCCTCTTCAAGACGATTTGTCCTCGAATCGACCCGTTGGTTGTTCGAACAAAACTCCTTGTTCGTCTTCCCTCGATCAAACGGGATGGATGATAAACGCGATACCTGAAAAAGATAACCAAGAATTAGTAAGATTGGCTTCAAACAATCTTGCAAACCAACTATGGACACCATCAAACAAGTGAATCGCATGTGATCGGGTAGCACCAAATTATCGTACAAAAGAAGTAATGCCTTGTCAAACATTTGCAATAAATTTGAAGAGATCTCAAGGCGTGCATATGATCTACTTGGAGTCCAAAATGTATGCTTATCACGCAAATAGTAAATTAAATGATATACATAAGCATCACAAGCAGATAGATGATAAAATTTAAATGGAAAACATAATTGAACAACCAAACCTTGCATTGTTCGATATGTGGGCTTTCTCATACACGAATGATAACAAGTATCAGACACAAGAATCCTTTTGTCGACCATTAAAACAAATAGACCATCAATAGGTAATATAAGACAATTAATCATAACATGATCTAGATGTTTGGCAAAAACAAAGTTAGAAACACAAAGCTTATCGTAATCCGAAGAGAGTAACAACGCATCAACAGTTTCAGAAGACTTACCCTTATACTCAGAAAGATAAAGATCAGTCTTACCTTGATCGAGTAATACAAACCTTCTCTCCACGGTCAAGTAGTGTAATCGAAGCTTCGCGTTCAACTCAACCATTTTCAAATGGAAAGTGAATTTCAAATACAGCCATAAAAATTGTTTAAGGAATGAATAAAAATTAAAAACAAAATTGACAAAATTCGTTACCTTATTCAAAAACCAAGTATCGAAACAATAGGAATTTCTCACACATATTTGATGATACTTGCTTTTTCCACAAAACAAATCTAAACAAATTCCCGGTTTCGAGAAATCACACATGTTAGACCAAAAAGAATTATGTATGTTCAAGATCGACTGATCAAAATTCTTAACATATTTTAAAACAAATTTACAAAAACTCAACGATTTCATACTAGACAACGAATTAATCTCGTAATATCTACAATCAAACAAATTGGGGTTAGAAGAAAAATCATCTTTATACAAAAAATTCGATGGAGATTGAATTACTTCAGAACACTTTCTTTCCTTACCTTCCTTACCTTTTTCACTCAAATGAAATTGCTTTTCTTCGGGAAGGTACTGAAGTTGGAAATCATCGTGCGATACATTGGACACCTAAAATGAAGAAACAAAAGAAGAACATAATTCCAAGGAGTTAGTAGAAAAACCACTCTCTTTTTCTTGCTCATCTTGTGTTCGTGTTCCTTTTTCCAACTCTTTTTCTCTTTCATCACTCTCTTTATTCTCAATCTCAATTTTCTTTTCTTTTTCTCCCTTTTCTTCTTTTTCATTTTTATTTTCTTTTCTCTCATTTTTATTTTCTTTTTCAATTTCTTTTTCAATTTCTTTTTCTTTTTCAATTTCTTTTTCAATTTCTTTTTCTTTTTCTTCTTTTTTTCTTCTCTCGAGTTCGTTCCATAGTCGCTCGTTTTCTCTCATGATCTTCTCTTGCTTTTCTTTTCTTTTTAGTTCTTTTTCTCTCTTCCTTTCATCACAATAAGAAGAGGATACAAAAGAATCAAAATGAGTAAAATTTTGTTTAAGAGAAGGGATAGCGTTCTCAAAGATATCTCGATGAGTTCTTCGGGGAGAATACTCCATGGACGCTTTCTTGGAAATTCCTGAACGAATATACTGATGAACTCGCATGTCTTCTTGGAGGGAATAAGAATCATAATATGTACCACTTTGAGAATAATCTTTCGTGGATGAGTACCGTTTCGAACTTCTTGAGGAATAAGAATTTCGATCACAGTCTCTTCTCGAATATTCTTCGAAAGTGTGTCTTCGGGATGATATTGACTCCGTTCTTCGACTTGAAGAAAGTCGATCTCGTTGGTCTCGTTCCTCGTTCCGATCCAAATGCTTTTCCAACTTGTTTATGGCTCTTCGTACTCCGTTCAACAAGTATTGGTAATCATTGGATGAGAACTCTTCTTGAGACATATTTATTGCTGAAAAAGAAACTATTATAACAAAGGGAATTAAACCGACAAAATTAAAATACCTTACTACAAAATCTCACAAGTCACTCACAAAGAAATTTCGCTCACACTCGTGTTTCACTCGTATAAGGTTTTTTTTTAATGAATCACTCGTGCCTTTTACCACTCAATCTCGTCTCACAAATTCGTACTTTGTTTTGAAAGACTTACTTGTGGCCTGAGGGTCGGCGTCAAAAATTGGTACAAAGGAAAAACGATGTTATGGGGTGGAGGTCGGCTTAAAAAAATTTCGGTATAGTGGTGTTGGGGTGAAGAAGGGTGGCTTGAAGATCGAGAAAGAAATAATGAAACAAAACTTGCAAACTTCAAAAAAATTTCCACACATTTTTTTTATTCGTATATTTTTATACGAATTTTTTTTATTTGAACCTTTTTTTTGTATCTCTTTTTTTTTACTTCAAATGAAATACAAGAAACAAAAATTATAACTTGAATTTTTTTTTGAATTTTTTTTTAAACTTACGGACTAGCTTCCGGCTATCGTCGTCGTTGTGCCCCTCATTTTGTAGCTCTGATACCAGATAATACGGTCCGTCTCGGGTTTGAAGACGAATCGTAAATGTTGCCCGATCGTAAATTAGGTAGTTTCTCTTTTAATTATCAAAAGGGTTAATTTTATTGGAAATAATATCTTTGAAAGGTAAAGATAGGTGAGAGATTGAAATGGATACGTATTTGAAACAAGAAAGAACCTTTAATAAAAATTAAAGACCCGAATCTTATAAGTTTCAAATTGATGGAGTGAGTTTTAAAATAAAACCGAGACCCACTATCTAGCGAGATAGGAACCAACGGTATAGGTAAATGAACGCCACACCCGAAAGGATGATAAGTTCGAAACAAGGAAAGAACGACGCCACTAGAAAACTAGATAAGTCAATTCAAACCTTGAGAATTAGGAGAGTGAACACTCACCAAAAGAAATTCTTCTTTCATTCAAATTCAAAGTTCTGTCCTAAAAAATTAAAAATAGCAGGTATTTATAGCCTATTCTACAAGCTAACCAATTGGACAAAAACATAATTTACTTGTCTTACAAATAAAAGAAAAATAGCAAGAATTTTTGTCTTCAATTGTCGCCGTCCACCATGGTGTTATTATTTAATTCATCATGGTCATAATTCTCCCATAATATTCTTGTGACCTCCCAATGTGGCCATTATTTTAATTTTCAAATGTGCCTTGCCGTCCACATTAATTAATTATTCCACTAAACACCACACCCCAACATGTACATGGATATTTAAAAAGGTTGTGCCGTCCATCATGCTCTTGAATGCTTTCTACCAAGTTGATTATTATAATGCTCCACCATGCCATAATATGCTTTTATATTTCATGTGCTTTATTATCTTCCACCTTGTGCCGTCCAAGCTAGGCATCATTTCACGGTTTGTTTTGTATTATTTAATTCTTTCCATTATGTTCTCTTTTTGGCTTCATATTGCTCTTTCAATTGCTCATTTGTTTATTCAATCATAGACTTCCCATATAAGCACACTTGCCGTCCATTCTTGGTTCGTTACCTCATTGTAATTCACGCATGCTTGTTAAAAATTCAGCCCCTTTGTGCCATGCATTCATGTAAGCTATCCGTCCATCTTGGTTTCCTTCATCCATTCTCTATTTGTTTATTCCTCCAACAAGTTGTGCCATTCAACACTTGTATTCAAATAGTTTTTATTCTAAAGATCAAGCACTTCCAATTGTCGTCAAAGTGCAGCCCAATCCTTTGAAAACCTGCACCAAATTTAAACCAATTCATTAGTTTATTATATTAGCATTTAAAGGTCATATAGACATCTTAAATTCGGCACACTAGAGGACATATTAAACAGATGTTTCAACTAGGATATTTTAATCATATGAAATAAATCTAATATATTTAATATGAGACTAATTATTTGGCAAATTAATTTGCTATAGAAAATCAATTAAATAAATTAAGATGTTTTAATTCATTTAATTAAAATTCAGCAATTTAATTTTCAACAAATTCAAAGACTCGATTTATTTAAAACAATAAAAATTAAAATTTGGCGTCGAGCTTCGTCGACTTGAAAATTTGGTGGGTGCCCCGGGCGTGCCCATATCACCGTGTTAGGCACACGGCTTACCCACACGGGTGTGTGACCTCTATAACTTAGAAAAATATTTTAATTTCAAAAATTTTTGTGTGTGTGTTACATCCTAAAATTGGGCCTAGTAGGATTGGGCCCAATGGGCCTTGAGCATAGTAGCGTTTAAAATTTTAGAGAACGGTATTAATGCAAGTTAGACTTATTAGGTAAGTTATTTTGGAAGGTTAGAGGGCTTCTATGAAGTCCCGGGATCGAACATTGGCTTTGGGGAAATTTTGGTTTTATGCGGAAAAAACCCTGGAAGTTGGCAGGTAGGCCTTAAGAATAAAAAGTGGAGGAAAATGACACAAGTGGAGTGTGTGGTGTAGTGGCAAAGTGACGCCACATAAGAGACAAGGGAGTGACGGCACAAGGAAGGAAGGAGGTCTAAGGTTCAAGTCTTGGCTTTTGCATTTTGGTTTCTTTTTACTTGGATCTTAGAATTTAGGCCATAGTTTATATTTAGTTGCGCATGGTTTAAGACACAAGAAGAGCTTGTGGCCAAGTGGTTAGCGACGTGGATTATGCTACAAGGGAGCCTGGGTTCGAATCTCATGAGAAGCAAGGGAGTATTTATTTTGCGGATTGGACGGCAAGAGTTTCAGTTGAATTTAAACTCTACTGGCGAAGGGATCCCACATCGGAAAGACACAAAGAATGAAGGTGAAGAGCTAGCTATATAAAGAGCATTCCAGGAGGAGAGTGAACATACCTTGGGGGCGTTTGGGCACAGGAGCGGTCGCAGCGCGGTTTAACACCAGATTCCTATCACGTGTGTAACTCTCTCTACTCTAGTTGTAGAGCGGCAAATGCCGATGTGCCGGTCACGGCAATAGTAGCCACACGAGCGTGCGAGCGCACGTGTGGGGCTTCAACGCGATAGTTGAGGCCATCAGTAGTATTCTTGTGGGTTGGGGCTGCTTGGGCCGCGATGGGCCGAAGGGGGCCCAATGGGCCCGTGGGCCCAATTGAGCAAAATGTATGATGGTATAGTATATAGTGAACTAGACTAGGTGGAACTTATATACGTGGCTAGATTTATGTTAGGTGGGCCACACGAGCGTGTGGGCCCGAATGGGCCGGAATCAGGTTTTAGGCCCAATAGTCCGGTAAAGACAGAATTGGTAGTCGAGTCGCTCGGGGCGACATTGGGCCTTCGGAAAGGCCATTCCAGGTACAAAGTTACTGAAATACCCTTAGTGGGTAAATTACCAAAATACCCCTAAAAGGTAAATTACTGTTATACCCTTGGAGGTTGATTAGCTTGATTATGTCGTATTTATTATTCTGATTATGATGGTAATTCGGGTTATCTTTGGTATATGATCTGCATACATGTCATACTGCATACACGAATCATTATATTATGCTGCATGTGCATGGGGTTCGGGATATATTTGATGAAGGACAGGGTGTACATTTATGTACGTGGATTGATGTCAGCCTTGAGCTACATCGTGGATAGATGTTGGCTTCGTGCCTCATCGTGGATTGATGTGGGCTATGTGCCTCATCGTGGATTGATGTTGGCTATGTGCCTCACGTGGATTGATGACCGGCTCTGTGCCTCATCATGGTTGGTATCGGCTTTGTGCCACATCGTGGTTGGTGACGGCTATGTGCCTCATCATGGATTGATGTTAGCTGTGGGCTACATCGTGGATTGACGTTGACTACGGCCACGTTGTGGATTATATTGTGATTTGATCACGTGGACCAGTGGCTCGACCACTCGGTAGATGGCATTAATTGCCGAATTGGTGTGTAGAGGTTGGAGGGTCGATTTAGTAATCCCCTGGTGTGTGGTGGCTGGATACGGGGGTGTGTAGAGGATGGACCTTAGGCTGGGTTGGGTGCATTTTGCATTATTATCTGATATGTGGTTTGATATGGATTTGGGTCCAAGCCCATTTGTGGAATCATGTGGATTAATTGCATTGCACTCATTCTTGATATGCCATGACGTTGGGCTAATATAGTACTGTGGGCTTAGGCCCAGTTATCGTGGTAAAGGGAATTACACACTGAGTCTCGATGACTCACCCCCTCTTTTTAAATGTTTCAGGTAATCATTAGATCGCGGATTTGGGAGCCGAGGCAGACTTATGGTGGCCCTGCAATGTTTTCTCGTAAACTCGTTTCTTTTGTTTAAACTTACTTTTAATTTTGGGATTTTGTTATGTAATAAGGCCAATATAACTTTAGCTTGGGTATTTTATTTGGTTTAGCTTTTAATTTGATTACTACCTATTATTATTAAATGTTCAATATGGGATTTTTTCTAAAGTGATAATAAACCGTTTCTTATTCAAAATTTATTAAACTCGATTTTCACAACAAATACAATTTTATTCAAATTAGTAACAAGGAGCTAGTTGGTAAAATGGGCATTAAATGAATCGGCTTTTATAAACAAACCACAAAATGCGGAGTTTCAAAAAGAATACGAACTTTTTAACAAACGCATAGTTTTTAGACATTCCTTTCATGTGACATGCCAGATCCGGTCGTAACGTCTAGGCCGGGTTTGGGGTGTTACAGTGTGTTCGGTTTAGTCCCGGCCCTATTTTAAAGCATGTTGAAGGTCTCGTTGACCTATATAAGGGACTATATGAATATGAATTGGCATGTTTGGTTGTAAAATGATATGAAATGTTCGAAACTAACTAGTAACATCTTCTAACCCTATTCCGGTGATAGTTTCGGGTTAGGGGTGTTACATTTGATTGATATTAGAGCTACGGTTTAGTCGATTCTCAGACTAATGTAGAACGTGTGAGTCTAGCTATACATGCCATATATATATAATTGCGATAGTGTGATGAATCCTGACAGTTGAAAAGGTGTTTTCATATAGTAATGGATCCCGATCGAGTAGTTGCTGATGATGTTGAGAGTAATACGCCTGCTCCCGCTCAAGGGACAGCACCGACCACATCTAGGTCGAATGATATTAGTCAAGAGGGAGAAGCTAAGCAAGCCTTTTTCCAAATGATGAGTGAGTGGTTTTTGGAGTTCGTTTGAACGAATCCACCTGCTCCACAACCTCCACCCCCACAAGTACCTATTGTGCCACAAGTGATAGATCCGATCCGATTGAATAAGCCTCCTGTAGATAAAATCCAAAAGTATGGGGTCGAAGAGTTTAGGCCACAGCTGATGATGATGCCGAGCGAGCTGAGTTTTGGCTCAAGAATACCATTCGAGTATTTGGTGAAATATCGTTGAGTCTTGATGAATGTATTAAATGTGTTGTTTCCTTGTTGAGAGATACGACATATAACTAGTGGAAGACATTGATATCCGTGGTTCCGAGAGAGAGAATCACCTGGGATTTCTTTCAAGTTGAATTTTGAAAGAAGTATATTAGTCAGCGATTCATAGATCAGAAACGTAAGGAATTCCTCGAGCTGAAACAGGGCCGTATGACAGTTACGGAATATGAACAGAAATTTGTGAGATTGAGCCAATATGCATGAGAATATGTTTCAACCGAAGCTACAATGTGTAAATGTTTCATTAAAGGGCTGAATGAAGACATTAAATTACTGGTTGGAATACTTGACATAAATGAACTTGTTGTGTTAGTTGAAAGAGTCTGCAAAGCCGAGGAGCTTAGCAAAGAAAAGAAGAAAGCAGATTCTGAGGCTAGAGATGAAAGAAAAAGATTGATGAGTAAGTCGTCTCAACCTTCGACGAAGAGATTTAAAGATGCAAGCAATCGATCAAATGCTTCGTTTGGACATTCGGGTAGAGATCGTGCAAGACAAAGTGTTGGTCCAAGAAATCAAATTCTGACCGAATCAAGCATTAGAAGTGTCAAAAGCAACAAGCCTGAGTGTAGACAGTGTGAAAGACGAAACGTTGGAGAATGCTGGGGCAAGTACAGTAATAGAACTTGTTATAAGTGTGAATCACGAGACCATTTCATTCGAGATTGCCCAGAGTTAGCTGAGAAAGATAATGTTCAGAGTGCAAGACCGAGTAATATGACAGCTAGGGGTAGACCACCTAGAAATACTGGAAATGTGAGTGGAAGTCAGAGAGGGACGATGGATACAGCTATGGGATCTGAGGCTAGAGCACCTGCCTGAGCCTATGCTATTCGCGCTCGTGAAGAAGCGTCATCCCTAGACGTCATTACTGGTACCTTTACTTTATTTGATACTAAAGTGATTGCATTAATAGATCCAGGTTCTACTTATTCCTATGTGTGTGTGAATCTAGTATCAAGTAAGACTCTACCTTTTGAGTATACTGAATTCGTGATTAGAGTATCGAACCCCTTAGGCAAGTGTGTCTTGGTGGATAAAGTGTGCAAGAACTATCCGTTGATGTTTCGGGATATTTGCTTTCCAGCTAATTTGATGTTGCTACCTTTTGATGAATTTGATATCATTCTAGGTATGGATTGGCTCACTTTGCATAATGCTATTGTGAATTGTAAACAAAAGAGCATTGATTTGAGAAGTCAGAATGGTGAGATGGTTCGTATTGAATCCAGTGATTTGAATGAGTTACCAGCTGTTATATCGTCAATGAAAGCTTTGAATTACATGAATGAGGGTTACAAAGCTTATCTTGCTTATGTGATAGATACAGAAGTGACAGAAAAGAAAGTTGAATCTGTACTTGTAGTAGGTGAGTTGCCAGATGTGTTTCCTGAAGAACTACCGGGATTACCTCCGATAGTCAAGTTTGGTATTGATTTAGTGCCGGGGACGACTCCTATTTGAATAGCTCTGTATAGAATGGCACCAACAGAATTGAAAGAGTTAAAGTCACAGTTGCAAGAGTTGACCGATAGAGGAATTGCTCGATCGATTTTTTCGCCCTGGGGTGCTCCTGTGTTGTTTGTGAAAAAGAAAGATGGAACTATGAGAATGTGTATTGACTACCGGCAGTTGAACAAAGTGACGATAAAGAATAAGTATCCCCTGCCACGTATTGATGATTTGTTTGATCAGTTGAAAGGAGCTACAGTGTTTTCGAAAATAGATTTGAGATCAGGTTATTACCAGTTGAGAGTTAAAGAATCAGATGTATCGAAGACTGCTTTCAGAATGAGGTACGGACATTATGAATTCTTATTGATGCCTTTTAGACTAACGAATGCTCCTGCAGTATTTATGGATGTGATGAATCGGATATTCAGACCGTATTTGGATCGTTTTGTTGTGGTGTTCATTGATGATATTCTGATTTACTCGTGTGATGAGACGCAACATGCCGCGAATTTGAAAATTGTGTTACAGACTCTGCGTGAGAAGCAATTGTATGCAAAGTTTAGCAAATGTGAGTTTTGGTTGCGTGAGGTTGGTTTTCTAGGACATATTGTATCAGCTGCGGGAACACGGGTTGATCCGAGTAAGATCTTAGCTATTCTTGAGTGGAAGCCTCCGAGAAATGTGTCTGAAGTCCGTAGTTTTCTGGGACTAGCGGGATACTATAGACGATTTGTGAAAGGTTTCTCAATTGTTGACAGAGGCGCCAGTGTTAGTTCAACCTGAATCGAGTAAAGAATTCATAGTTAACAGTGATGTATCGTTGAATTGTTTTGGGCTGTGTGCTGATGCAAGAAGGTAAAGTCATCGCTTATGCTTCGAGACAGTTAAACCCGCATGAAAAGAACTATCCGATGCATGATCTTGAATTAGCTATGATTGTATTTACATTGAAGATTTGGTGCCACTACTTGTTTGGTGAAAAATGTCATGTTTTTACTGATCACAAGAGTTTGAAATATCTGATGACTTAGAAAGAATTGAATTTGAGACGGCAGAGATGGTTAGAATTACTAAAAGACTATGAGTTAGTAATTGAATATCATCCAGGCAAAGCTAATGTTGTTGCTGATGCTTTGAGTCGAAAGTCTTTATGTGCTTTACGAGCTATGAGTACTCAGATAGATATATGTGATAATGGTTCAGTTTTGGCTGAGTTGAAAGTGAGACCGATGTTTATACGGCAAATTTGTGATGTCCAGAAAAGTGATGATGAGATGATAACAAAACGAGCTCAATGTGATTTGAATTCTGATTCAGAATTTCGAGTTGATAATGATGATTTTTTGAGATTTAGAGATTGGATTTGTGTTCCGAGGAATTCAGAGTTGATTCAGTTGATTTTGAACGAAGCTCACAATAGCCGTTTAACTATTCATCCGGGGAGTACAAAAATGTATAATGATCTGAAACAGTTTTATTGGTGGCATGGTATGAAACGAGACATCTCAGAGTTTGTTTCGAAATGCTTGGTTTGTCAGCAAGTTAAAGCTGAACATCAGGTTACGTCTGGTTTGTTACAACTGATTATGATTCCTGAGTGGAAATGGGAGAGAATTACGATTGACTTTGTGTCGAGATTGCCCTTATCTCCAGGAAAGAAAGATGCAATTTGGGTGATAGTTGACAGATTGACAAAATCAGCTCATTTTGTTTCGGTTAGAACAGATTATTCACTTGATAAATTAGTTGAATTGTATATTACTGAGATTGTGAGATTGCACAGGGTGCCATTATATATTGTATCTGATAGAGACCCGAGATTTACCTCACGATTTTGGAAGAAATTGCAAGAGGCTTTGGGCATAAAGTTGCATTTCAGTACTGCATTTCATCCGCAAACAGATGGTCAGTCTGAGCGGATTATTCAGGTTCTCGAAGATACGTAAGATGTTGTATTCTTGAATTTGATAATACGTGGGAAAAACATTTACTGTTAATTGAGTTTGCGTACAATAACAGTTTTCAATCTAGCATTAAAATGGCACCGTATGAGGCTCTTTACGGTCGAAAATGTCAAACTCCATTGTATTGGACTGAGCTGAGTGAGAATAAGATTCACGGGGTTGATTTGATAAAAGAGACCGAACAGAAAGTAAAAGTGATTCATGACATTTTGAAAGTAGCGTCAGATCGTCAAAAGTCTTATGTAGACTTGAAACGAAAAGATATCGAATTTGAGGTTGGTGACAAAGTGTTTTTGAAAGTGTCTACGTGGAAGAAAATACTTCGATTTGGCCGAAAAGGCAAGTTGAGTTCGAGGTTCATCGAACCTTATGAGATCATTGAACGAATAGAGCAAGTTGCTTATAGATTATTGTTGCCACCTGAATTAGAGAAAATTCATAATGTGTTCCATGAATCGATGCTTCGACGATAGAGATCTGATCCATCGCATGTGATTGCTCCTACTGAGGTTGAAATTCAGTCAGATTTGTCATATAGTGAAGAACCGATTCGAATTCTGGCACGTGAGATCGAAGAGTTGAGAAACAAAAGAATATCTTTGGTGAAAGTGCCGTGGCATAAACATGGAGTTGAAGAGGCTATGTGGGAGCCGGAAGATGCTATGAGAGAGCAATATCCAAACCTATTCACTGGTAAGATTTTCGGGGACGAAAATCCCTAAGGGGGGAGAGTTATAACAGCCCGGTTTTGACCCTAGTCAGAACTGTGGTTTTGGGACCACAAATCCGAGGTCAAAAAAATATTTTAATATTATTTTTGGTGTATATAATATGTGATTGAACATGTGTGAAAGTTCTGTGTGAAAATTTTATCGATTGTGGGCTTAATTAGCAAAAAGGACTTAATTGCATAAAATGTAAAAGTTGTGTGCTAATTGTTAAAGTACTATTTTGACATGGTTTATTAAAGTGTGAGTCCTTATGTTTTTATTATTCCATGTGATAAATGGATGGACAAAAATACCTAAGTTAGTGGAATTTAAATGTTATTTCATTAAGGGCAAAAAGGTAAAATGATAATTAAACTTAATAACAATAAAACAAAACACTAAAGATGACCATTATCATCTATTCTTAGCCGAATGTGAAGAAGAAAAAGAAAGAAATAGGGCTTGAATCATTCGACCATTGTTACTCTTGATTGAGGTATGTTTTTAACTCTGTTTTTGATAATTTCTACGTTTTTGTAATCGTTGCTTCATGCTCTACAAAACCCATGCTTAAATTTTGTGAATTGATGATGAATTTGAAATGTGCCATGGATGAATTCATGAGCTTAGTGAAGTTTGGTGATGAATTATGAAAGTTATGTGATAGATTAACATAGTTTGTCTTTGGATTTTTGGTTATTTTGAGTAAATTGGACTAAATTGTAAAAATAATATTTTGGGGGCCTAAAATGTGAAATAAATGAAATATATGGACTTGTATGAGACTAAGAAGAGTTCGGCTAGGCATGGGTACAGGCAAATTTTGTGTATTTGATGATTTTATGAAATGGGACTAAAGTGTCAAAATGTGAAAATGTGAGGGCTATTTTGTAAAATTCCCTAAATATATGTGTTTGGACTAAATTGAACGAATTGGTGATTGAATGATTTAAATTTGAATGTTTTTAGACCAAGAAAGGAGAGATTCGGATCGAGATCGAGGCAGAGGCAACGACAAAGTACTCGATTAATCGGCTAGTTTTGATATTTCGACGTTTGAGTTGTTAAGATAAGTTTTAGTATTATGGAATGAATATATATATATATATATATATATATATATGGTTATGAGATTAGAAATGCTATGTGCGGAATTGAATTAGATGGCACTATGTGTGCGTAATTGAAATCGAAACAGAGATGAATAGCACTGTGTGTGCGAAGTTATGGAAGCTTCGGCTTATTGATTTGGCACGCAATACCGAGATAAGTTGGTTAAAAGAATAAGCACTAAGTGTGCGATGACAAAATTGCTTCGGCTACAAATTTGGCACTAAGTGTGCGATTAAATTAAACAAATAACAAAGGTTGATAGAAATGTAATATCGAGCATTGGGTAGCATGGATGGTGAATAACTATGTGTTGGCTAAGGTATGTATTTAACATTTGTGATTGATGAGATTGTATATGAATTTATGAATGGTTGAATAAGTATTTTAGCTATGGATGATATGGTATGAATATTTGAGAGTCGATCCATGTGATGGATTTACTTGTATAATGAGTTTGGTTTGTTAATTTGAATGTATTATGTTACGAACTTACTAAGCTTTTGAGCTTACTGTGTGATATGTTTCTCTATTTTACAGTGTCAGTAAAACTAGCTCGGATTCGGGGATCGTCAGGGACTTAATCACACTATCGACAATCGATTTTGGTACTTTTAAAATATGTGTATATGTGGTAGATGGCATGTATAAGCTATTGAATGTGGCATGTTTTGAGTTGTGTAAATATTGCCATGAGACATGTTTTAAAGGTTGAATGATGTAGTGATATACGTGTGGGATAAGTATATGATAAATATGGTATATTTCATGCTTGAATTGGTTGATGAGAATGGCATTTTAAGTGTGAATTTGTGGTATGACTAGATGATGCTTGGTTATAGGTTTTGAGTGGTGAATATGATGTTTTGGAATGGATTTATTTAAGTAGAAATTGAGTATAAGAATAAATGTCATAGTAGATGATTAATGGAGCTTGTGTTGGTATTGATTGTATTTTGAGGTATGAGTTGGTATTGATTTGAAGCTTGTAGGTGATTGAATGTGTGGGAGGCAAATTTGGCCTTGAAAATGGCCCATAATTGCCCACACGGTTGAGCACACGGGCGTGTGGCTCGACCGTGTCTTTTGATTTTGTAATTTGATTCAAGTCAGACTCGACCAAGGGCTAGACACACGAGCGTGTGACTGGCCGTGTGGTGCAAGTCAGTGTCGACCACGGGTGAGGCACACGGACGTGTCTCAGGCCATGTGGACAAGTCAGTAGGTATGCCCTATTTTGCCACGGCTTGGACACATGGGTGTGTCCAAGGCTGTGTGAGGCACATGGCCTACCCACACGGGCGTGTGACCTCTATAACTTAGAAAAATGTTTGAATTTTAGAAATTTTCGTGTGTGTTCGGTTTAGTCCCGGCCCTATTTTAAAGCATGTTGAAGGTCTCGTTGACCTATTTAAGGAACTATATGAATATGAATTGGCATGTTTGGTTGTAAAATGATATGAAATGTTCGAAACTGACTAGTAACATCTCCTAACCCTATTCCGGCGATAGTTTCGGGTTAGGGGTGTTACATGATATCCCTTGGCCAGCTATCGGAGATTTTAATGCCTTACTTACCTCTAATGATGAAGAAATGATGGAGTAGGGTTGGTATAGGATGTTCCTTATTAGGTGAATTTCTTGAGAAGGCCAATCTGCATGATTTGGGGTTTAAGGGCCATTCTTTTACTTGGTGTCGGGGAGCTACTTTTGAGAGGCTTGATAGAGTAACTTGGAAAAATGCTTGGATTAGAACTTTTCCTTATTATTCTGCCACTCACCTCCATAAGGTAAAATCAGATCACATGCCTCTGTTTTTCTCCCTCAAACCAAGGATTTTATTACCTAGGAAGCATCTTTTTAGATTTTTAGCCAGATGGGTGGATCATCCTAATTTTTTGAAATTTGTAAAAGATAAATGGCTCTTCAATGGTAACGTGGTGTAACAGTCTGGTTTGTACCCTAGTCAGAACAATGGTTTTGGGACCACAAATTCGAGTCAATGAAATATTTTAATATTATTTTCTGTGTCATTGATTAGTGATTAAGCATGTGTTAAATTTCCGTAAGATAATTTATCTGTCTGTGTGTTTAATTTGATAAAAGGATTGAATTGCATTAAATGCAAAACTAGCATGATATTTGTATAAGTGTCCATTTGAGATGGCTTCTTAATGGGAAGGCCTTAAATGGCTATTAAACCACTTTTAAAATAGTGGATAGTAGTTGGACAAATATGCCCTTATTGTATCATTACTTCAAATGTTTATTAAATGGCTAATTTGGTAAATGGATAATTATATGTTATAATAGAATAAATAATTGAAAGATGGTTTTTATCATCTTTTTGGCTGAAACATTGAAGAAAGAAAAAGAAGAAAACTTGCTAGGGGCATTCAGTCATTTTTATTGCAAAATTAAGGTATGTTTTGGCTTTAGATTTTGATGATTTTTATGTTTTTGAGATTGTTGCTTAGTCTACTATCAAGCCCATGTTGTAATTTGAAGAATTGATGATATTTGTGAGTTGTGCCATGGATGAATTAATGAGCTTTATGATGAATTTAATTGTTAAATCAAAGATATGTGTGAGATGAACATATTTTATTCTTGAAATTTTGTTGAATTTAGTTAAATAGGACTAAATTGAGAAAATGTTAATTTGAGGGACTAAATTGTGAATTTGATGGAAAATATGGGCTTGTATGATATATTTAAGCATTCGGCTAAGCATGAGTATGTGATGATTTTGTGTATTTGTTGTTTTGAGAAAAATGGACTAAACTGATAAATGTGCAAATGTGAGGGCTAATTTGTAAATTACCCTAAAAGTGTGTATTTGGATTGAATTGAATAAATTATTGAATAAAAGAGTTAAATTTGAATATGTATAGATCAAGAGTCGAAGAAATCGGACTTAGATCGCGGGAAAGCAAAAGTAACCGTATAGCCGTTTCCGTTCAGTTAAATCGAATCCGAGGTAAGTCATTATGCAAATAAACATATTTGTATTGAATTGTGTAGGTCCTTATAACTATTGAATACGATGAATGACTATGCAATGATGTGTACATGATTTCTGAGATAAGAACAACATAGTAGCAATGTATGATAAGTCTCGTACGAACCTAGGAATGGATAGGATTAGCTATGTCATGACATAGGTATTTGTTCTGTTTTATCATGTAAGACCATGTTTGGGACGTTGGCATTGATACGAGATTTCGTGTAAGACCACGTCTGGGACGTTGGCATCGATATGATCTATATGTGTAAGACCATGTCTGGGACATCAGCATCGTATTGATTCGTGTAAGACCTTATCGGGGACAGTGGCATCGACATCTGATTACATGTAAGACCACGTCTGGGACATTGGCATTGTGTGACTATTCTGAGTATTCTGTATATCCTATTAGATTCCGAACGGTTCAACGGGAAAATTTCGAGCTATGAACAATTACGTGAATGTATATTCATTTCAGGTACATTTGGTATATACACTAAGTGTGTATAAAAGGTAAGTACCTATATGCATTTGTTTTGAAGGAATGTATGATTGAACATGAGAATTTGGATGAGATACAAGAATGGATATGAATAAGCTAAGTTTATATGTGATATATGAAATGAAATATGTGGTAAGCTTTGTGTGAGTAAAAGTGCCAAAGTCTATGAAATGAAATGGCTATGAGATCTATAAGTACCAATGATACAATTTGGTTATATGCATTGTGTATTAAGTTTATTTGTATATGGCTTACTAAGCTTTTGGAAAGCTTACTCTGTGCGTATGTTTTCTCTGTTTATAGATCGTCAAAGCTATTGAAGGCTCGGGGACCGTCGAGGATCGCCATCACACTACTCAACTTGTTTCGGTACATTTTAGAAATGTATATAGCTAGATATGGCATGTATAGGCTAGTTATTTGTTTATGAATATGAAGTGAACATAGCCATGTGATTTGGCTAGTTATGTGTTGGCAATATGTATTAATGAATATGACATGTGATGTATATTTTGGTTAAGTTCAAAGTAAGTATTTGAATGAATTATGCTTGTGTTTACATGAGTTTTAGTCTTGTAAATTGGCTTGGTTGAAATTGGATTTTATATGTAGTGATTGGATATTTATTTTGATATGTTCTTGGTTGCCAAATGTGCATGAGATGTATTGGTAATTGCTTGTAGGTATGACCCTAATGTGGGTGGCATATTGGCCTTGCAAATGGCCTATTTTACCACATGGTTGTGGCACACGGGCATGCCTAGTGACCGTGGGACTAAGTCAGTAGCTGATTAAGAGTACATGGCCTTGGCACACGGACGTGCCTGGTAGCCATGTGGTTTAGTCAGGATTGACCACAGCCAAGGTACATGAGCGTGCTTGGTGGCCGTAGAGTTAAGTCAGATTTGACCACGGGGAAGACACATGGGCGTGTCTAGCAGTCGTGGGAGGGACACGGCTTGTCCACACGGGCGTGTAACCCTTGAAAATTAGAAAGTTTAAAATTTTTCGAGAATTTCTATATATGTTCCGGTTTAATCCCGACTCAGTTTAAAGCACGACTAAGGTGTCGTTGACCTATTTAAGGGACATTATGAGTGAATTCATGAACGAATGTATGTAATGTCAGTAAAAGTTTCCGATCCGTCCGGTAATACCTTTAACCTTAGTCTGGCGATGGCCACGGGTTAGGGGTGTTATACGTGGCGAAGGCTTTGAATCAATTTACCTCGAATGTTAAAGATTGGAACAAAAATGTCTATGGCCATTCTGGTACTCGTAAACGAAGTCTTTTGCTAGAGTTGTCTCGGGTTCAAAAGGCTCAAGAATGGTAGAATTCTAATGATCTAAAACAGTTAGAGGTGATAGTCAGGGAAGAGTTGAAAAGTGTTTTATATCATGAGGAGCTACTTTGGAAACAAAAAGCTCGTTCTGATTGGTTGTACCTCGGGGATTGGAACACTAGATTCTTTCATTCTCGTACGATTCAATGAAAGAAGTTTAATCATATTTCCACTTTGAAAATGGAAATGGTGAATGGATTTATGATGATACGGAGCTCCAGTTAGAGGGGATTAATTTTTACCAAAAATTGTATGGAGAGCAGTCAGAACATATGTCGACCTTACCTTTGAGTTCATTTCCTATTCTTGATCATAATGATGTTCTTTTTCTGAGTAAAGAGGTTTCGCATGAAGAGATTAAAGCTGCACTTTTTAACATGGCTTCATTGAAAGTGCCAGACAGTGACGGGTTTCACGCCCACTTCTTTCAAAGCTAATAGGATCAGATTGGTAGAGCAGTTTGTGATTGGATTTAGAAAGTTTTCACAGGACAAGATATAGATCCGGGGCTTAATAACACCTTGTTAGTGCATATACCTAAAGTTGCAAACCCTGAGAGCTTCATAGATTTTCATCCAATCAGCTTGTGTTAGGTTCTCTATAAATTGGTCATGAAGGTCATTACGAATTATTTTAAGGTGGTTTTTCCAAAGATTATCTGCCTGAAGTAGTTAGGATTCATTGCTAGGAGGAATATTACCGACAATATCATTCTAGTAGAAGAAGTGATTCATTCCATAAAAAGCAGAAGCAAGAGCAAGAGATGGATGGCTATTAAGATCGATTTAGAGAAGACATACAATAGGGTGCGTTGGGAATTTACTGATGCATCTCTTTAGGTGGCAACTATTCCAGGATTTCTCATTAAGGTTATAATGTCAACCATTATGTAATCAACCATGTAGATCTTGTGGAACGAAGTTCTGACTCAGACGTTTAAACCAGATAGAGAAATTAGACAGGGATGTCCTTTATCACCTTATCTCTTGTTTTGTGTATGGATTGGATGGGACAGGTAATTCATTCCTCCACTAACTCTAGCTAATGGAATCTGATTAGCTTGTCGAGATTAGGACCGAAACTTTCACACTTTTTTTCATGGATAATCTGGTTATTTTTGGTAGACCTGAGTTGGAGCAGACTAAACTTTTTAAAGAAATCCTGGATAATTTTTGTGGCTTCTTTGGCATCGAATCAATGCTCATAAAACAAATGTTTTCTTTTCTAAAGGAGTTAAAGGTGTTAATGGTGGAAGAATTTGTGGTGTACTTTGTTTTTGCCAAGTTTAGAATCTTGGCTCTTATTTAGGAGTTCCACTTTTCCATGAAAGGATCACTAATAGCTCCTTGAGATTTATGGTTGAGAAGGTTAAGGTTAAGCTTCAGCAATGGGAGGCAAGGCAACTATCTCTAGCTAGCAGAATCACATTAGCTCAATCGGTACTGCTCGTAATTCCTAGATACTTTATGCAATCATTGATGATTCCAAAAGGCATTTGTGAGGATAATGGACGCATTGCTAGACAGTTCATATGGGGGAATTCTAGAGGGGGTAACAAGTTGGCTCTGGTTAATTGGCAATCAGTTTGTCAACCTAAGGCTTGTGGAGGACTTGGGCTGAGATAGTTGACAGATCAAAATACCTCATTTATGTTAAAATTGGGGTATAATATTATATCTAGCAATGATTCCTTGTAGGTACGAGTTCTCTGTTTGAAGTATACGATGGACGAAGGCATTCCTACGAGTATATCTAGGGGATCACTCTTTCTTATGGCGACCTCTCTTTAAGACTTGGCCTCTTCTCCATGAGAACATCTTGTGGTCAATAGGAGATGGAAATAGCATTGGACATTCGAAGGACAATTGGGTGCCCAGAATTGTACCTCTAATCAACTTTATCCCAGTTCAGGACATTATAAATGAAGACTGATTTCTTAGAGAGATGGTTACAGATAATGGATCATGGATTTTGGAACTATTTCAGCTTTGGCTACCAGAGGAGATTATAGACCGAATTACAAGTATGCCACCCTCAATCCCTTTGGTAGGTCTAGATAGAGTGGCTTGGATGGGTACTTCGTCAAGGTCTTTCTCTATCAAAAGTGCTTATAGGGTGATTGTAACACCCCTTGCCTGTATCCGAAGTCGGAACTGGGTTAGAGGTGTTACCTAACTTATCAAACCTAACGTCTCGAAACGGTTATGAAATATCGTTGTTAAACCTATCGCAAAGCTCAATCTTGGCCTGTGAGGCCCTAGACATACCTCCGAGAGGCTTTGGAACTAATCCTGAAACTTTTACGAACCCGAGAAACTATTCAGCAAAACAGGGGCCACACGCCCGTGTTGGTTTAAGAACATGCCCATGTAACATTTCACACGCCCGTGTTCGATGCTCATGGACGATTGTCTTCTACCCGTAGAGCTCTCCGACTATGACATCATCAACCCTTAATTAGCACAGGGCTAGAGCACACGCCCGTGTGGCTGGGCCGTGGTCGCCTCTGATTAATCCACACTGCTGGTCGCGCGCCCGTGTGCTTCTACCGTGTGGCAATTTAAATTCCAAATCCTAAGTGCAAACTTCACATGGCCTGGGCACACGCCCATGGACTGACCGTGTGTCACACACGGCCTAGACATACACCCGTGTGCTTACCCATGTGGACAAGAACGAGGCTATTTTCCAAGCTTTTTGCACCCCTCTAGATCACACCACATGAATATATTCAACATATCGATAAACAACTCATAATTTGCAATATGAACTACCATGAATAACTTAATCTTTTCATATATAACGAGTTAAGCCATCAACCATGGCAATATACAATATAGTTATCCTAATAAGGGGCCAACACACCTTTGGCCAAAATAAAAAAATAATCTAACTAGTCTAGCCCCTATACATGCCATATACAAAATCACTAAGTCTAAATATACCGAGGTAAGCTAATAGTGTGGGCAATCTTCTAATTATTGGCGTATCCCGGCTCAGCTCTTAAACTCTATAAAACAAGGGAAAAGAAAGGGGAGTGAGCTTTAAGCTTAGTAAGTTTACATGTAAACAAATAACATCATAGTATGAGCTAATCAACAAATAGCATTATACTAAACAAAAACCATCCACATTCAGTTCATACTTACTCATACCATCCCTTACCACATTCTCACCACATCACAAGCTTAATGCTTATATTCATTCATTTGCATACCTACACTCAACATCACATTTTCTCATGATACAACACATCATAATTTCTCACTAATCCAATCACAATGTCAAAACACTCGGTGGTTTCACACTTAGCCCATCATCAATCGTTAATAGGGTGGTATAGCACATAGCCCACCAAAAAGGATATTTATAGTGGTCTCGCACATAACCCACTAAATAATATAACAAACAATGGTATCGCACACAGCCCATCGTAGTTAAGTAATAAAGTGGTATCGCACTTAGCCCACCATCAAGTATCGTCATTACACGTTTATATGACTATTTCGTCGTTCATATGAAACTATACAATGACTATCAAAATCAATCCACTCGAATCATACATGGTCTCAATCATGCCATGCACCAATCAACAACAACAATGTATGTATATAAAATGTATAGTTTACACATTAACTTTCCTCGGTGCAAAACGCGTTAACTAACGGTTTAATCCGTAACCTTGCCTTTTCCCCTGTCAAGGTTAATTCCGCGCTTTTCTTGATCTATAACAATACAATTCATTCATTCAGATCATTCCATGATCATAATGCATCAAAATCTACACTTAGGCAAAAATGACCGTTTTGCCCTTATACTATGGCAAAAATTACGATTTTGCCTTTAGGCTCGTAAATCATTTTTCAACACATTTTCTCATTAAACAAGCCTAGTTGAACATTTATTTCTCTTACAACTACTCACAATTTCAACTATTTCATGCATTTATGACACAATCCCAATCTTTGCATTTAAGTCCTACTTAGATGTTTTCTTGCAAACACCTTTCACAAAAGTTGTTTCACAACTCCCTAACATTCATTTTCTTCCATAAAAACTCACCTAGCAACACAAACACTCTTATGGCAAGTCCCTAGACTTTCAACCATATTACAAATTAGTACCCTCATTAGCTAGCTTAAGTTTTGGGGACTTCAAAAACACAAAAATCATGAATTTAAACCACCTAAATCACTTACTTGTGAGAAAATGAGTTGCTGAAATTTTCAAGCTTTCAAAGCCCTCCCTTGGTGGTATTTTTGGTTAGAGAAGAAGACTAAACGAAAAGATGATAACTTTTGCTTATATCATCTTATTTTATTCATTTTACCAACTAATATCACCAACTATTGACCAAATTAAATGCTCTTGTCCCCTATGCATGCTATGGCTGGCCAACTCACTTAAACAAGTCTAAATTGCATACTTAGAACCTCCAATTAATAATCCAATGCTATTTGTCACCTCTAGCAACTAAAATAGAACTTTCGCACTTTATGCGATTTAGTCCCTTTTACACAATTAAGCATGAAATCATTAAAATTAAAACACTAAAATTTCCACATAGCCTTATATTAATGCTATGACACCTAAAATAACATCGAAATAATTTTCCTTAACCTTGGTTTAGTGGTCTCGAAACCACTGTTCCAACTAGCCCCAAAATTGGGCTGTTATAGTGATTAAGGAGGATATGTGGAATTTAAGGGATGAACTATGGAAGCTATCATGGAATTTCTAAGGTCCTCAGAGGGTTCCTCTTTTTATTTGGATGGCTCTTGAGAAACAATTGCTTATGCAAGTAGAGAGATGCAAACGTGGTATTGGGACCAATGATTTCTGTACTAGTTGTGGGTTAGCCTCGGAGGATATTATCCATGCTTTTAGAGATTATAGGTCAACAAGGGATGTTTGGACTCAGGTTGTCCCAATTGAGGAACAAGAGATCTTCTTTTCTGGTAATTTGTAGGACTGGTTTATGAATAATTTGAAGAATCGTCAAAACTTGGTCTTTGGAGGGGTTGAATGGCCAGTGTTCTTTGGTCTTGTTGCTTGGTGTATTTGGAAAAAATAGGAATCTCCATATCTTTTAAGGTTTGCCATGGAGTGTAGAGGAAATAATCAAGGGTTCACTTAGTTGGGCCAAGCAATATGTGTGCCTTCCTAAGGTAAGCTCTAATATAAGGCAAGTGTTGGGGGGCAATTACGACCAGATGGGTAGTTGGCTGCGTTTAAGAACTGATGGTTTGGTTAAGGTGGATTTAGGATATACTGCTACAGGGGAATCTTGAGAAATAATTGAGGGGAGTGGATAATGGGTTTCAATCAAAGGTTGGGAATATGTACGATTTTTGAGGTAGAACTATGGGGTATTTTAGATGGATTGTTATTTCTACAAGGAAGGCATTATGAAGAAGTATTGTTGCAAACAGATAGCTTGGAAGTCATTGAAGCTATAAAGGAGTCTAATTCAAAACCCTCCAACTAAGTGTTAATTAGACGGATTCAACATTACCTGAAGAATGCAGATCATTGGCTACTACAATATATCACAAGAAAAGAAAATAGAGAAACTAATTGAATAGCTAAGTTGACTTTTAACAGAGAAAAAGGCTTAAAGTTGTTTGAAGGATGTCCTAGCAATTTAGATTAATTGAATGTACTTTTGTTATTCACCAAAAAAATAATAATCTAATTGTCGAACAATTAATTTCCATTAAAATTCACATTAAATATTTTTTTGTTTAAATATTTTTTTAAAAAAGTTGCCACTAACTTTATAATAAATATAGTATAAGCTAGTTGTCAACATTTAATTTCCATTAAAATTTCTATTAAATAATTTTTCTTAAAAAAAATTGTCATTAACTTTAAAATTCTCATTTAATTCTCATTATGTAATATCCCGGATTTATGGTTTATGCATTTGTGCTTAAATATATGTGAAAGCATGCCTTTGTGTGTTATGAATGTGTTGTATGAATTTTGTGAACTTTAGAAAATAGGAGAATGCTTTAGAAATTATCAGATTTTAAGTTTAAAAGAGGAAGCTAGGCAGAGGAGGCCTTAAGAGAAATTGTAGGTGAAATATAACACGAAAATGGGCTTGGTAAAGTGGTTTGGAGGCGCCACTTAGGGCCTCAGTATGTGACGCCATATGCAGTGGGCAAGGGCCTAAGTTCGAGTCACAAGGGAAGCAATATTTTGGGACTTTAATTTTCGACATTAGGGGTGTAGTAGTGGACGACAATGGGACACCAAGGGGGGGCTTTGGATATGATTAATTTCCTTTTAAAATTCGGCTAAAGGGTGGTGATAATTATGGATTTATTTTAAATATTTTGAATAGGTGGAAAAGAGAGAAAATAGGAGAAAAGGAAGGGATGAGATATGGGGAAGGAGTTGGCCGGCCAAGGGAGTCCTTGGTGGCAAATTCGGCCAAGTATAGTAGGGAGCATAGCCGAATTTCATTAAGGATTTTTGACCTCCCTTTCCATTTACTCTTTTCTCCCCAAAGTTTTCTCTTCTTTTTTCTTTTATTGGTTTTAGCCGAAATCTCCATCTTCCTAAAGACCACCATTGCCAAATCTTCCTAGTCCCATACTCTTCCATTGAGGCCGAATCCCCATCATCAATCTTCCTCTTCTTGTTCTCTCAATCTCCCAAAAGCCGAAAGTAGGTTCTTTTAGACCATAGCCGATTGGTTCATTAAAACCCCAAAAGCCGAAACTTGTGTGATCATTATCTAGCCATATCCGAATATTGCTGTGGATTCAAGCAAGGGAGCAATCGATTTCTGCATTAAGGGTAAGATCTGTGGTTAATCGATTTTCATTCCTTTTCTTTTAACCTAAATCAAGGTACTAATCCTATTAGTAATCTTTGGCCGAAACTTGAAGGGTCTTTCGGGATTTCTGCTATTGTCGACTACAAGGAGGAGATCATCCGGGATTTCTAGATCTAAGGTAAGAAAAGTATGGTTTAGGCCGAAGGCCACTTGTTAAGTCCATTAAGCGATTGGAAATCGGATCTAACATATGTGTATAGGGATTTCGACATCTCCATAGTCAAGTGGTGTTTTCGGGATTTTAGACTCGCAAAGGTAAGTGAATATACTAATCGGCCAAGGCCATATTTGGTGGTTCAAATCTATTTCTTAATTATTCAAAAGCCGGAAACTAACCAGTTAGGTGATCTAGTGTTGACCGATTTCAAGGAGAAGCACAACAAAGTTTCAGGATTTGATTAGTAGTCAGATTGGCAGCAAGGTAAGGGTTTTGGTTACAGTGATCCTTCGGGATTTGATTGTATAGCCGAATAGGCTTTGGCTAAAATATTAAGTGTTGGCTGAATGTAGGAATTAAAGATATAAAGGGTTAGATCGGGATTTTCGGGAAGTCAATAAACTCGATAAGTATATCAGGTGTGTACCCCACACTATCTCTTAATAGATTCATGGCACCAATTATATATATATGTTTATAATAATGTGAATGTGGCCAAAGGTACCATGCAATGGTACAAAATACTCAGGTACGTAACTTTAACTTTAAATTAATATAAGATATGAATATTTGGAATATGTCACGTATGTGAATATCGATAAGAATGTGAAATATGGCATAAGGCATAGTAATAGTATGATTTGTATGGCATGGGGCATATGGGTGATTATGAAAGGGGAAGTGATCTGGTGGTTTTTATACCACAATATCTGAATGTGGTGACTTATGTCACGAAATCTGAATGTGGTGACTTATGTCACAAAATATATTATCCAGTGGCTATGCCACAAAATTATAAGGGCGATGAGCATGTCGTCTGCAGCAACTGCCTTCGATGATGTGTAGCGGATGGAGGGTTGACTTAGTAGTCCCCACGGTGTGATGGTTGGTACGGGTGATGTGTAGCGAATGGTATCTAGGTTTGGGTTCAGGAATGCATCATTATTTGTAAATTGTGATATGTATATTTATGATTTGATATGCCTGAATCATTAGGACTTAGTGCTGGATGTACACATTGAGTCTGTTTGACTCACCCCGTTGTGGGATATTTTTCAGGTGACGCTCAGTGGTGGCCATGCTCAGCTCAAAATTTATTTCGTTTTGGACTTTTTATATTTTAAGTACTTAGAAATTATTCGGGTTTTGCTTTTGATGTAATAAGGCCATAGCTATAAACTGATTACGCATGCATTTTTATTTATTTCATTATGAAACAATTTTTATCAACCTAAAGATTAAGTAATTGTATTTAAAGATAAACCCTACACCCAATTCGGCATGTCTTCTAATATAAAAACAAATTTTAATAAATCCCTGATTTCAAAAAGAACAAGATTTTCAACTGAACCCAACACAAATCAAACTTTCTCCAAAAATCACTCAAAGTTTTCCAAAGTATCAAACGGGTTTTTAAATGTTTTACTCAAGGAACACACCGGATTCGGTCAAGGCTCATGGGCCGGGTTTGGGGTGTTTCACATTAAGTATTTTTTAAATTTACATCTTGGATTGTGTACTTTTAATGCTTCTATTTTTTTCAAATTTTCATTAAAATTCCCATTATTTTTCTTTTTATTATTCTTTTCTTTCTTTCTTCTTCTCATCTTGTCTTTTTTGTTTTTTATTTTATTTCTTTTCTTTCCCTTCTTCTTCTTAACTAAAAACCCTAACCGCCATATTCAATAGCCACCAATACCGTCGTTTACGGTGTCTTTTTGTGCCCATTTCGACACCGAAGAAAAGATTTCCTCCTTCTCGTTGACTTTTACAGTTCAGATATTCCAATAGCTAACTCCAAATCTTCTAAAACAATGACCAAAGCTTCGAACTATTCTTTTTTTTATCTTCATTTCGCACCATCAGATTTTCATTAGTCAAAGATATGTTTTTCCTCATGGTTAAACACGTCACCTCACTGTTTTGATCACCAATGGAGTCACAGGCTTTGTAACAACCCGGTTTCGGTAAAATCGGAACAATGGTTTCGGGACCGCAAATCTAATTTCGGAGAAAATTTATTTTTATATTATTTTATTGAAACACCCCAAACCCGGCCCACGAACCCCGACCGGATCTGGCATGCTCCTTGAGTAAAACATTTCAAAAGTCTGTTTGTCAATTCGGAAAACTTTTGCAGTTTTGAAGAAAAATCGATTTGTGTTGTGATTAAATTGAAAACGATGTCATTTTTGAAGTCTATATTTTATTAAAACGTTATTTTCGTACTTCACAACTATAAGTTAAAAGAAATGCCAAATTTTTAAGCTTAGCATTAAGTGGAAAATCGTTGGGGTTTAGGTGTCAACACATTTGAAATTATTTTAAAGAAAAGTTGTTTAGCCTTTGGTTTAATATTAATCAAATCATAATAAAACTAAAACGCATGCATAAAACAGTTTAACAGTAATGGCCTTATTACAACAATAGCAAAACCCAAAATAAATCCAAAACTTAATATAAAAACCCAAAATAAAATAAATACTGAGCTGAGCATGGCCACCACTAAGTCCCTGCCGACCCGGTCCAATTACTGAGTGTCACTTGCAAAATGTTAGCCCACGAGGGGTGAGTCAACAGACTCAGTGTGTAACAACCAACACAAACTCCCAAACGATTTAGGCATATCAAATCATATATAATGATTATAAGCAATGATGCAATCCCAAACCCACCTAAATAACCATCCTCTACACATCACCCGTACCTGCCAATCACACCGTGGGGATTACTAAATCGACCCTCCATCCGCTACACACCATCGAAGGCAGTCGCTGCAGTCAACTGTACATCGCCCTTATAATCGTGGCATAGCCACCAGATAATGTGATAGAGTCACCAGATAATAATATGTGACATTAGTAACCAAATTCAGATTATGTGACATGAGTCACCAGATAATGTGGTAAAAACCACCAGATCACTTCCCCTTTTCATTATCACCCCTATGCCCATGCGTCATACAAAACATGCAGAAATAATGCAATATACCTTATTCCATATTCATAACGAATTCACATATGTGTCATATTCAATGTCCATAACATTATTAACAGAGCATTAAGGGTAATGTACCTGAATACACTGTACCATTGAATGGTACCTTTAGCCACATTTTTCATATTTCCAATAACACATGTATAACAATAATACCATTAATCTATTGGGAATTAGTGTAGGGCTACACACCTGATAACAGTAAGTACGATACTATCGATACCGACACTCTCGCTAGCAGGGATAACAGTGAATTGCTTATCCCTTTCTGACGCTGGCCCACACCCCGGTGGCTAATCACGAACAGCAGAAACCGAGCATTTCTTGAACTTAGGGGTAGGCACTACCCCTTTCCCCCTTCCACTGGTATTCGCATCCATTGAGGCACACTTAATCAGGAAACCCGGTTAACTAATATATGAGATCTTAATCGAATAAAAACTACAACTCAAATACCCTTACCGAAATGAATCAGAATCCCGAGACTCCTTTTATACCACTGTCGATCTGCCCCTAAAAGGTAATAATTAGAATCGGCTTTTCTTAAAACAATATGGCCTATGGCCGAATACCACACACGGCTTACCTTGGATCTCGAAATCCTGAAAGATCTCCCTCTAAACGTTGGCTACCAAAAGAAATCCTGAAACTTTCCTTCATGGTTTCGGCCAAAGAGAATAGGAGAATTAGAGTCTTGATTTTCGACAGTCAGAGAAAGAAAATGAATAGAAAATCGACGTAGAAGAGGCCCTTGCCGAATAGAGTGACCAAAGCGCAAATGGTTCACTAACTCAAGATGTCGACAAGAGGAAAAAGATGTTGGGTTTTCAGCTTTTGATCTAGTGAATGAATCGGCTCCAAGGAAAAAGATGCAATCGGCTATGGCTAGAAGAGTCTTTCGGCTTTTGAAAGAACCGTGAGAGAAAAGAAGAGAAAAAGAGGTTGATGATTGAGCAATTCGGCAATGGTGACAAATGAAGATTCGGCTTCAATGGGAAAAGAAGAAAGAATGGTATTATGGTTCGGCCTTTATCAAAAAGATGGAGGGAGTGTGAGGCTTGAATGAATTCGGCAATGGTGGGATTTTGGTTTAAGAAATTTTGGCAAGAACCAAAGATGAAAAGAAAGCTTTGAAAGAGAGAAATTAACACCTACTCACCCTATTTCCCCCACTTACATGATCGAAAATGATCACCAAAAGAATCCCTTGGCCGGCCAACACTCATCCCCTTCTCAAATCCCACCTTTTTCTCCTAATTTTCCTCCCCCACACTCATTCAAAAGATTTGATTGAATCAACACTTATCCTCTCTCTCCTTAGCCTAATTTTGAATGATCTTGACTTAATCAAGTGCTCATCCACTTAGTCTCCCTGTGCCGTCCAACTCCCCTCTTGCCTGACGCAAAAACAATCTCCAACATGCTGCTTGTGCTGCTCGAACCCAAGCCCCCCTTGCACTGCTTGTGGCGCCATTTCCTAAGGCCCTAAGTGGCACCTCCTTGCCACTTTACCAAGCCAATTATTATGTCCATATTCCCCTACAAATTTTATTAAGGCCTCATTTTCCTAGCTCTTCTTTAAGACTTAAATCCCAGTATTTTCCTAAGGCATTCTCCTACATTCTAAAGTTCTCAAAATCTATAAAACACATTCAAAACACACATAGGCATACTAGCACGTACAATTAAGCAAGAATGCACAAGCCCTAAATCCCGGATATTACATTTATGGTCTATAGTATGATAGTATTGTAGTATAAAAATTTCGTAAAGAAATTTTACTGATTACATGTTTAATTTGATAAAGGACCAAATTGCACAAAGTGTAAAAGTTGAGTTCTAATAGCTAAAAGGATTAAATAACTATGGAATTCAGAATTTGAGGTCCTTATAAGTAAAATATACCACTAAAAATGCTTAGTGGTTAAGGATGATGATTCATACATGGAAAATAAAATAAAGAAAAGGATGAAATTGGAAAGTGAAATAATAAAAGATGATAAATGATAAAATAAAAATAAAAATATCATAATATATATCATCTTTCCCAAATTAAAAGCATGGAAACCCTAGCCATGGAAACCTAAGCTCAAGCCAACTTATTTTGCTTGATTAGATTCGGATAGACCAAATTTGGAGTTAGAACGAGGAAAAGAGAAAATGTCGGATTAGTAGACTTTACGTACACGAACATTTGTCGAGGTAAGTTTGTGTAACTAAATTGTGTATATTTATATGCTTGAATTAAATGTTGTGTATGTGAATTGTATAAATGCCAAATATATGAAATTAGTTACATATCCGACAAATCTCGATAAATATTAAATCTCGTTTGAATAATGGAATTCGATGGATACAGAATTTCCCGATTGGTTGTGGTCTTGCATGTGTTGCGAACACATCATAGCTCCTACGAGCATCTCGTTATAATCCCTCTCGAGCTTCCTGTTATATGGTTCCTACGAGCATCCTAATCGGCAGTGATCTTGCATGTGTTGTAGACTACCGCAGCTCTTTATGAGCATCTTGTTATATGATCGATTGTGATCCTACATATATTGCAGACACAAACGCAGCTCTTTGTGAGCGTCCTGATATGGCTCACTTGAACTTCCCGATATATGGCTATCCGGAGCTCTTGATTAAAAGCTCTTTGTGAGCTTCCTGATTAAAATTTCTTTTTGAACTTCCTGATTATGGCTCTTATGAGCTTCCTATTATATAGCCTGGATAAGCTTCCTAATAGGCTCTTTGTGAGCTTCCTGTTATATGGCTTGAGAGAGTGCTTTTAAGAGCACTCCTGAATATGAATTAATGGATTTCTGATTTGTACACTTCGAGTGTACTACATGTGTATCCATCGATATTTCAAATAAATTCAATGGGCAAAATCCAGACATGAGAAAATATGAACATGAAATGAATTAATACATGTATCTGCCTGAAATACATGAAAATGATGATCATGATATATGGAAATAGGAGATGATAATATATGAACATGGAATATTTTTGATGAATATGTTCATCCATAATTATAGATTTGTACACCTTGAGTGTATTACCCGTGTGACATTGACATTTGAAATGATTTAATGGGCAAAGTTTTGACATGAAATAATCTGAACTCAAGACAAATTATTATGAAAATGTACTTGAAATACAAGGATATGATTTGTATATGTTATATGAGTGCATGATGTGGAAAGTATATGTACATGGAAATCTAATTATTGTTAAGCCCATACACGTTTCTTGATATTTTTATGAAATATATGACTAACAAGGGTGAAGAGATATGTGTTAGGGCTCGTGATCAAGTTGATTGAATGTGCCTTGTATGTTTATATTGAATTTAAATGAGTGGTAAGTTAATTACCATGTTATAAGAACTTACTAAGCATTTCATGCTTACTCTGTTATATTTTTCCCTGTTCTATAGTAATTCGGAGGCTCGTTGGATTGGAAGCTTGGCGGAGATCACTCACACTATCCATCAGCCTATTTTGGTATATATATTGTAACACCCCAAACCCGGTCAACACACCACGACCGAATTTGGTATGTCACAGGAGGAAACGATTTCTAAGAAAACAGTTTGTAGATTTAAGTTTTGAAAGAAGGGGTCAACGAGTTGTTTGATTTAGTAAAAAAAAACATGGTTTGGAAAGTTGTGTGTTGTTTCTTATTTTAAGAAAGCCGTTGGTTTTTATTGGAAATCCGAAATAGTCTTAATCTAGTTACCAAACCGTTTCCAATTGGGTGTTTAGGAAAACCGAGTTATCCTATTGATACTACTTGTTTGTCATTATCCGATGGTAAAGTTTTGGAAAAACCCGATAAGTTGTGGATTTAGAAAACACTCATTTAAAAGGTTATTTAGACATGCCGTTTTGTTTAACTTATACAGACATTTCTGTGATAATTTAAGCAAATAGATGAACTTCAAAGTGAAAGTTAATGGCCTTATTACAACCCGAAAACCAAATTTAAAGTATGTGAAACCGAATTAAAAGTAAAGCAAAACCCAGAATATAATTTAATCAAACCCAAAGCAATGAGCATGGCCACCTCGAGTCTGTCCCGGCTCCACATCCGCGATCTATGAGTCACCTGAAATTTGTAAAGGAAGGGGTGAGTCACTGAGACTCAGTGCATAAATCCCCATCCCAAAAATATAACCCCTACACAGATCATTAATCAATATGTATGCCATGCAACCCAAAACCTAACCATCCGAAACTACTGTATCTACCCCATGTGGTCAACACCACTGGTGATCGGAGTCACAAATCATATACGTGTGGTCAATACCACTGGTGACCGAAGTCACAAATAATATATATATGTGGTCAACACCACTAGTGACCGAAGTCACAAATAATAGATGTGGTCAACACCACTGGTGGTCAAAACCACAAGACTTAGTCACAATAATATATGTAAAGCGGGGCCAACCTACTGTGTGGTCAACACCACTGGTGACAGTCTAAATCATCCTTCCCCCTCCTCTCATCATACCCATGCAATATGACATAATAATTCGTATGCAGTATGACATGTATGCAAATCATATATCACAGATAACGTATGAAACGAATTACCATCATAATCAGAATAACAAATACGACATAATCAAGCCAATCAATCTCTAAGGGTATAACAGTAATTCCATACCTGGAATGGCCTTTCCGAAGGCCCAATGTCGCTCCGAGCGACTCAACTATCATTTTCGGTCTTTACCAGACTATTGGGCCTAAAACTCGATTCCAGCCCATTCGGGCCCACACGCTCGTGTGGCCCACCTAACATAAATCTAGCCACGTATATAAGTTCCACCTAGTCTAGTTCACTATATACTATACCATCATACATTTTGCTCAATTGGGCCCACGGGCCCATTAGGTTCAATTCGGCCCATCGCGGCCCAAGCAGCCCCAACCCACAAGAATACTACTGATGGCCTCAACTATCGCGTCGAAGCCCCACACGTGCGTTCGCACGCTCGTGTGTCTATTACTGCCGTGACCGGCACTTCGGCATTTGCCGCTCTACAACTAGAGTAGAGAGAGTTACACACCTGATAGGACTCTGGTGTTAATCCGCGCTCCGACCACTCCTGTGCCCAAATGCCCTCCAAGATGTGTTTACTCTCCTCTTAGGATGCTCTTTATATAGCTAGCTCTTCACCTTCATTCTTTGTGTCTTTCTGATATGGGATCCCTTTGTCAGTAGAGTTTAAATTCAACTGAAACTCTTGCCGTCCAATCCGCAAAATAAATACTCCCTTGCTTCTCATGAGATGAACCCAGGCTCCCTTGTAGCATAATCCATGTCGCTAACCACTTGGCCATAAGCTCCTCTTGTGCCTTAAACCATGCGCAACTAAATATAAACTATGGCCCAAATTCTAAGATCCAAGTAAAAGAAACTAAAATGCAAAAGCCAAGACTTGAACCTTGGACCTCCTTCCTTCCTTATGGCGTCATTCCCTTGTCTCTTATGTGGCGTCACTTTGCCACTACACCACACACTCCACTTGTGTCATTTTCCCCACATTTTATTCTTAAGGCCTACCTGCCAACTTCCAGGGGTTTTTTCACCTAAAACCAAAATTTCCCCAAAGCCAAAATTTCCCCAAGGCCCATTGGGCCCAATCCTACTAGGCCCAATTTCAGGATGTTACATATATGGTAAAAATTATGGTTATAATGACATGTATAGGTTAACTGGCCAATATCGACATATAAATGCTTTAATTGTAACTAGCCATTGGAATGGCTTGTGATGAATATGTTTGGTATGTGTTTGAAATTGGTTGATTGATGGAAATTATATTGACATATTGATGATTGAATTAAGTTAGCATGTTTGATAAGATATGCATATATCTGAACTTGGTAATTTAAGTAGGTGTGTATACTTGATTATATGAGGTATTATATCAGGTATAGGACTTGATTTTGAGTTTGGTTAAATTACCTATAATAGCTTGTGAATGTGTTAAAGTGTTGGTGTAAGAGGATGACAAAATGGATTGAGAAATATGGCTTGGAAAATAGCCTATTTTCGTCTACACGGGCAGAGACACGGGCGTGTATCTCAGCCATGTGTGGCACACGGCTAGAGACACGGGCGTGTGTCTCAGCCATGTGTGGCACAAGGCCTAGCACATGGGCGTGTGACCTAGACGTGTGTCTCCTGCATCTTTAAAATTTCAAAATAGAATGCCCAGACATTAACACACGGCCTAGCACACGGGCGTGCGACTTGGACGTGTGACCCAAGTCAGAGAGTTACATGGCCTAAGACACGGGCGTGTCCCTTGGCCGTGTGAACCACACAGCCTGACCATAAGGGCGCGTGACCCCTGCACTTAGGAAAAATTTTGAGATTTTGTGAAAAATTCTCTAAGTACCCGGTTTAGTCCCAACTCGTTTCTAATGCATGTTTTGAACCTCGAGGGTTCATACACGGACGTTTATGTTTGATTTCTGACATGAATATTGTATAAAATGAAATATCTATTTACTTGATCTGTATATTTTGGTAATGCTTTGTAACCCTGTTCTTGCAACGGATATAGGTTAGGTATAACACCCTTCACCTGTGTTCAACATCAAAATAGGGTTACAGAGATTACCGAACATATCAGACATTTAAACATACATTTCTCATACATTTTCAAATTTTATAAACATCAATCAACAAGATTCATATTGTCCCTAATACGAGCCTATGAGGCCCAAAACATGCATTCAAGGTGGTTCAGGACTAAACCGAAAAATTTAGAAACTTTTAGAATCCCTTAGAAATTTTTCCAGAAACAGGGGATACATGCCCGTGTGGCCCGACCGTACACGCCCGTGTCACAGGCCATGTGGACATTTGAAATGAGAGCACATGGCTGTGTCCCAGCCCGTGTCTGACCCCGTGTAACTCTCTGACTTGGGTCACACAACCAACACACACACGTGTGCCCTAAAAAAGGTCATACACGCCTGTGTACCAAGCCATGTGCTAAGCTGTGCTAAACCTGTAGGGTATACTGACTTATGCCACACGGCCAAGTCACATGCTTATGTGTGAGGCCGTGTGGAACATACTGACTTGGTTTCTAATTCAACACCAGGGGACACACGGCCGTGTATATGACCATGTGTAACACACGGCTGAGACAATGCTCGTGTCTCTGCCTGTATGGACAAAAATAGGCTATTTACCAAGCCATCTTGCCACCCAAATCTGCACACACCTATACAACTCAAATGGTACATAATCAAAGCATATATGGGCATCCAATTCAAGCACAACTAAGACCAAAACATGCCAATTCAAAGCATACAATTTTCACAATCTTAAAACACCTAATTCGTCACTTTCAATTGTGCACAACTTTACCTAAAACCACATGTATAACATAACTCTTAATGCACTCATATGGTACTTAACATATCAATCCACAATAAGGCATACACTAAGCAATTGGCTAACTTCACTATCATATCTCATCTAGGCATTCAATAAGTAAAAATAAGCCTCATCTCCAAAGAGCATTAACACATATATATACATAACCATATTTGCAAAAAAAAGCCAAATTATAAGGTAATACACAAAATCAAATCAACCAAAATAAGCCAACTCAAATGGCTACATCCAACACCAAATACATATCAAAATGACCAAACTTCTATACATGCCATATGACCAAAATCTTAGTTTAAAAAGTACCAAAGTAGTAGTTGGATAATGTGACAAAGTCTACGATGATCCCCGAATCTGACCTAGCTTTGAAATCACTAGAAAACATGGTAAAATAAACAAAGTAAGCTTTATAGCTTAATAAGTTCGTATGAAAATAATAAGCAAAACTTACCATTTAATTTCCATTCAAAAATATGCATAAACTTACTACAAAATATATATAGCAAAATGTTAACTTATACTCAATATTTAACCATAAAATTAAACCTTTCATATGACCAATGCACATTCAGTTTCCGTACATACCTGTACCGATACGTATCTATTCTCACCAATTCATATATTCAATATACCTGTTGAACCATTTGGAATAAAATTCAGATACTAGGGAGTCTTGCACCCTAAGTACCAATATCATGGCACGAAGCCAACTCAATGAATCTTGCACTCGAAGTGCTAATATCATGGCCCGAAGCTAACTCAATGTATCTCGCACCCGAAGTGCCAATATCATGGCCCGAAGCCAACTCAATGTATCCCCTAATGACATGTCATTCGTATCCTAACTTATTCTTAAGGTTCAACCAGGATTTCCAATGTCGAATCTTCGTCGAATGTATCCGGAAAATCATAATTCACATTTTATGCAATATGTAACAACCTATTTTTGGTCAAATCAGAATAGTGGTTTCGGGACCACAAATCCAAAGTCAAAATATTTATTTTATTATTAAATTAAGGTCTACAGCATGAATATATGATGGTGTGAAATTTTCGTTAAGAAATTTTAGCGTTTGGTTGCTTAATTTGATAAAAAGGACTAATTGCGCAAAGTGCAAAAGTGTAGTTCTATTAGTTAAAAGTGTCTAATAGCTATGGAATCTTAAAGTTAAGATTCTTAAGTGGTAATTAGACCATTTTGATGGTAAATGGAAAATATTGGACATTAAATGGATGATTTAAATGATTTATATTAAAGGTTAATTTAGTAATTTGGTTAATTAAATAAGTAAAATAACAAAACCAGAAAGTGGTCATCTTTTTCCATGTTTTCATCCACCTAAAATTAAAATAAGAAGAAGCCATGGAAGCATTTAGGGTTCGGTCACTTTAAAAGCAAAATTGGTGAGTGATTTTCATTTTGTTTTTGATGATTTCTATGTTTTTGTGATCGTTGCAACTAGTCCTAGCTAGCCTAGGGATTAATTTGCAAAACTATTAAAGATTTTGAATGTTGCCATTAATGAATATGTATGAGTATTGATGATTGATGATAGATTTTAAATGTCTATTGATAGTTAAATAAGTTTTAAATTAAGTGATTTTTAGTGAAAATGCAAATTAGGGGTTAAATTGTGAAATATGTAAATTTAGTGGTTGAAATGTGTAATAAATGAAAAATATGGGCTTCTAGGGACTAATGTGTAAATCATCTAGCATGGGTTAGCATTGAATTTCATTAATTTGTGTTTTTATGAAATAAGAACTAAATTGTAAAAGTTGTAAAAATTTAGGTGTAAATATGTAAATGTGCTTAAATGTATATTTTGGATTGAATTGAATAAATAGAATAATAAATAAGTTGATTTCGATTACTTATAGATCAAGAAAAGAGGAATTCAGACTTAGATCGGGGAAAAAGCAAAGTAATTGAATAGTCGGTCTGTTCCGTCATTTTCGTACACGAAGTAAGTTCGTATAATTGAATTTAAATGTGTATTTATTTGATTGAAGGATGGTAATGTGATTGTATTTATCTTACTGGTTAAATTTGGAAGATTTTGAATTAAATGTACGGTTCAAGTAAGAAGAATTGCTAAATAAGACCATAGCTGGGCTATGGCAAATCGAAAAATAAGACCATAACCAGGTTATGGCATGTGAATGTAAGACCACGGTAGGGCCATGGCATTGTATGTGTAAGACCATAGTTGGACTATGGCATCGGAAAATCGATGTACTCGTACCGTAAGCATTTATAAGCCCGGAGTGATTTGGTAAGAGAATTGGTGAGAAATAGATACATATCTGTACAGGTATGTATGGAAAACTATTCAAGTAATGAGTTAAAGGAAGTTGAGAACTTATGATTTACTATGTGGTTAAACTTTATGTTAACTTAGTGGTTGATGCTTAAATGCAATTTATGTTATCTATTTTGAAATGTTAATGAATGATGAGATTAATTCATATTTACATACGAACTTACTAAGCTTTATAGCTTAATTTGTTTATTTTTCTATGTTTTATAGTATTTCGAAGCTAGCTTGGATCCAGGGATCGTCAGAGACTTCATCGCACTATCGAGCATCTATTTTGGTACTTTTGAAGTTATGTATATATGGTATATGGCATGTATAGGCTTGAGTCATTTTGGTATGTTTGATGAACATGTATTTTGGCCATTTGAGTTGGCTTATGATGATGAATTTGATGATGTTTATAAATGTGCAAATGATTCTATTTTGAGTTTAGTAATTGACCTTTATTGTGTTATTGAGGTTGAATTTATAATGCTTACTAATATTAGGTAATTTGATTGCTAAAAGGGCTGATAATTTGAGAAGTTATGTTCTTGTGAATTGGTGATTGATAATGCATGTCTGGAATGGTTTAGTAAATTGAATTGTATATGTAAATAGGTATGTAGTTAGATGGAAAATTGTGACATATTTGTGACTTGTATGGTTGGTAAAGAAATGGTATGATTTGAACAATTGTTGATGGTATTTGGCTGCATATTTGTGCCTTGAATTGGTACCATTTGGATTGTTTAGGTACATGCAAATTTGGGTGGCAAAATGACTTGGTATATAGCCTATTTTTATCCACACGGGTAGAGACATTGAAACACCCCAAACCCGGCCCACGAGCTTTGACCAGATTTGGTATGTTCCTCAAGTAAACCGGTTCAAAATTCTTCTGTTACTTAGGAAAAATTGGGGCGTTTTTAAAAAAAATATTGTTTTGGGTTGGGCTTAAGTTGAAAACGAGTTTATTTTATATTGAAAACCCATTGATTTCAGGTGACAAAATAATTAGAGTTTATTTTAAAATATATTTGTTTAATCCATTAATTAATATAATTTGCAGTCATAACAATTAAAAGTAAAAATAGAGAAGTTCAACTATGGCCTTATTACATCAAATATTCCCAAAACCAGAATTTAAAATACTTAAAATAAAATAAAAATCCAAATTATAAAATTTTTCCTTGCTGTGCATGGCCACCCCTAAGCTTCTGTCGAGCCCGGTCCATTACTGTTCGTCACCTGAAAATAGTCCCACAACGGGGTGAGTCAAACAGACTCAATGTGTAACCAACACTAAAATTTAATACATTTAGGCATACCATACAAATCATGTTCACATAATATTTCAAGATAATGATGCAATCCTAAACCCAAACCTAGATGCCATCCGCTACACTCCCCCGTACCAACCTGTACACCGTGGGGACTACTAAGTCGACCCTCCTTTCGCTACACTCCATATCGCGGTCTTAGGTCACCGCATTCGTGGTCTTAGGTCACCACGTTCAGATTACTGTGGTCTCAGGTCACCACATTCAGATTACTGTGGTCTTAGGTCACCACATTCAGATATCACGGTCTTAGGTCACCGTGTTCGTGGTCTTAGGTCACCACATTCATTTCCCCTTCAAAATAAAACCCATATGCCCCATATAATAGTAGTATGCATAAATATGCCAGAGTTCACATTCTTATTCTTATTCTCATGTTACAATTAACATATTTCATAATCCTAGTAGGAGTAGGAAACGTACCTTAGTACTTTGTACCATAACATGGTACTTTAGCCACATTCTTACACTTTCATATTCTTAATATCACATACATATATTTATTAAACATGCCATAAAACATATTAAGAATTAGTGTGGGGTACACACCTGATTTGCTTAGGGTTTCCAATCCAAATCCCGAAAAGCTTGATCTAATGCCTTAGATCTTAGATCTCTACATTTAATCAATCATTCAATACTTAGTAAAGAACCATTCGGCCATAAATCCAAATCCTAGTAGGATTAGTACACTAAAACTTACCTTGCAATTTCCAAATCCCGAAAGTATTCCTTGCCTTATATGTCTGTTGAAATCCCTATAACTTCATGTTAGATCAATTTCTAACATTCATTCATAACAAATAACCCTTAGCCGAATGTTAAATATGACTTACCTTGTGGATTTTAAATCCCGAAATTCACCGAATAACTAAGGAACACGCGACCTATGGTGTACCTTCGGGAAAAGAACTTCTCCTTCCTTGTAGTTGACACTTAGTAAATCCCGAAAGATCTCTTCAAGGTTTTGGCAACAAGAATATTGATGGGATTAGTCCTAGATTTCGACAAATTTAAAAGAAAAGAATAGAAATCAAACTTGTTCTTACCTTTGAAGAAATCGACAGCACCTAAGCTTGAAGCCACTTAAGATATTCGGCTATGGCCTTAAAAGGCTTACTTCCGGCTTTTGGAGGGATTAGAAAGAAAAGAGAAGGAAGAATAAAGATGGAGGATTCGGCTAGAACACAAGGTATTTCGGCTTTGGCTAACAAAGAGAAGAAGAATAAAAACTGTAGGAAATTCGGCAGAGAGAGGAGAATTTGCTTAAGAAATTCGGCAAAGGAAAAGTGAATGAATGAATGGCCTCTCTTTTCCTTTTATAGCCGAATTTACTAGCTAGAGTCCCTTACTTGGCCACCACTCTTCTATTTTGATAGCTTTATCCCTTGAATTATCACTTTATTAAAAGAATTTAATCCAACAATTATCTCTTGAGAATAATCTAAAATAAATCTATTATTTATCTCCTATTTAGCCGAAATTTAAAGAGAATAAAACTCCTCCTTTAGAAGCCTTGTGCCGTCCATCTCTCTGCTCCTTGTAGCAAAAATAAAAATTTATTTTGCTCCCTAAGTGACTCGAACTCAGGCCCACTTGCATAGCTTGTGGCGTCACTCACCTGGGCCTTAAGTGATATCTTCAGGCCACTTTTCCAAGCCTGTTTGTGTGTCAAATTCCTCCTATTAATTTTCTTAAGGCCACCTTGCCTTAGTTTCCTCTTTTTAAACTTTAAAACTTGACATTTCTTTACATTTCCAAGTTTCCAAAAATTTCCGTTTGCCTCCTTTAAACTTAACATTTCCTTACATTTCCAAGTTTCTAGAAATGTTCACTTTCCTCTTTTGAATCATTCCTAAATCATTTCCTTACATTTCCAGGACATTTCCCTACATTTCCAAGACAAGGCATTTCCTTACATTTCCTTACATTTCCATACATTTCCATACAATTCCTTACATTTCCTTACATTTCCATACATTTCCTTACATCTTAGGGTTCCTAAAACTCCTCAGATCACATCCAACACACCTACTGAGCCCACTATCTCATGAATTACGCACGAACGCATAACCCCTAATCTAGGATGTTACAGTTCTACCCTCCTTAAAAATAATTTCGTCCTCGAAAATAGTTATTAACAGTCGTACAATCCTTCTCACCGCATTATGCTTACGCTGTGCACTCTGATCTTAATAGAACCATCATACTTTCTAGGCACAATCTCTAAGTTCACGTCCCCTAGAACTTATTTCTAACGTCGCGGTTTAATCTGATTACAAAGTGTGGTTGGCCGTGTGACCCAAGTTAGTAAGCTCACTTGTTTGGACACGGGGTTGGACACGGGCTGGGACACGTCTATGTGCTTCCATTTCGAATGTCCACAAGGCCTGTGACATGGGCGTGTCTTGTGGTCTAGCCACATGGGCGTGTGTCCCCTATTTTGAGAAAAATTTTTGAAGTTTCGTAAAATTTACTTAAGTTATCGGTTTAGTCTTGAACCACTCCTAAAGCATGTTTAGGGCCTCATAAGCTCATAATAGGGACCATGTGATTAAAATTGATTGATGATTGCTTGTAATGTGCAAATTTATGCAGAGTTGAATGTTTAATTGTTTTATAAGTCCGGTAATAATCTGTAACCCTATTCTAGTGTTGAATACGTGTGAAGGGTGTTACACAATAGCGAAGCATTTAAAATATAAATATAATAATGCTTATTACACACGAACTTACCTCGGATGCAAAAACAGTGAAACGAGTCGATTAATCCAAAACTTTGTTCTTTCCCCAATCTAAGTTCGTATTTCGTTTCTATTGATCTATATAATACCAAATTTAGCTTATTTAATAATCTATCTATTCAATTTAATCAATATCACACTTTAAAGCTCTTTTACATATTTTCCCTTAATGTTTTAGATTTTTACAATTTAGTCCTTATCTCATAAAATCACAAATTCATGCAATTTAACCACAACCCATGCTAGAAAATTTCAATTAGGTCCTTAGCAATCCATATTTCCATTTATTTCACATTTTAACCACAAAGTTTCCACATTTCACAATTTAATTCCTAATTTGCATTTTCACTAAAAATCACTTAACAAAACTTGTATAACTATCATCAAACATTCATGATATATCATCAATCATTAAAGCTCATACATATTGGAAACATCCTAAACCTTAAACAATTTTACAAATTAGTCCCTGGGCTAGGTAGACTAAGCTGCAACGACCTCAAAAACATATAAATCATTTAAAACCGAGTCAAAATCACTTACATTTTAGCCAAGGAAAGTGCCGATTGTGTGAGCCCTAAAATAGAGTATTTTATTCTTCAAATTTGGTTGAAGAAACCATCGAAGAAGATGATATGTTTATTTTACTTATTTTATTATAACTTAATACATAAATTACTAATTTAACCTTTAATTAAAACATTGTAAATCATCTAATTTATGTCCATAATTGTCCACTCATGCTATTAGTGGTCTAATTACAACATAAACCCTTCAAACATTTAATTTCATAGCTATTAAACCCTTTTAGCTTATAGAACTCCAATTTTGCACTTTACGCGATTTAGTCTTTTTTACCGAATTGAGCATTTAAACAATAAAATTTCTTAACGAAATTCTCACACAAACACACTATCATACTGTAAACATTAAAATAATAATAAAATAATTATTTCAACTTCAGATTTGTGGTCTCAGAACCACTATTCTGATTTGATTAAAAATGGGCTGTTTCATTAGGGGTGTTACATTTATTGGTATCAGAGCTACGGTTTAGGCAGTTCTCGAACTTAACATAGTATATATGAAGCCTAGAAATACATGCCATTATATATCCTGTGATAGTGTGATATATCCCGACTCTGATGAGAATTGTTTTACCAATAGACAGAGATGCTTCCCAACCTAGCTAATTCTGATAATGTTGAAGCGATACTCAAGTATCTGATGAAAAAGGTTGCTTATGATGAGTAGAGACTCATAAAGGTATGAATAAATGTTTGTAATGAACATGTTGACGATAAATGTCATGTTATACGTTCAATAACCCGATTTTAACTCTAATCGGAACAGTGGTTTCGGAACCACAAATCTGAGTCAATAGAATATTTTTATAATATATTTGGTGTCTACGATTTATGAGTGAGCATGTGAAAAAAAAATTCATGAATTAATTTGCTTGTTTTTGTGTTTAATTTAAAGAAAAGGACTAAATTGCATAAGTGATAAAACTAGCCTTTTATTAATTGAGTGGTTTAATTGATTTGACTTCTTTTATATGTGGACTTAAGTTGAAAATTTACCATCTAGCATGTTAGTGGGCGACATTTGGTTTTTATTTACATGAAAACATGTTTTTATATATTATAGATTTATAAGTTAAAAATGTTATATTAAAAGATATGTTAATAATATTAAAATAAAGAAACATGTTTTATTCATCCCATTATTTCTTCATCACCGAAAATAAAAGAAAAGAGAAGAACTTAAGCTCTCAACCATTCGGCCCCTTGCATGCTTGATTAAGGTATGTAATTGAGTTCGGTTTTTGATAATTTTTACGTTTTTGAAATCGTTACTTCGAATACTATCCGACCCATGTTAGAATTTTTGATTTTGATGTATGTGTGATGTTCGGCCATTGATGGAAATTTGTGTTTTGTGATGGTTGATGACTTTAAATAAAATATATGTGTTAGATTATTAAATTTTGTATTGGAAATTTTGATTAAATTGAGTATTTAGGACTAAATTTCAAATATAGTAAATTAAGGGGCTAGATTGTGAAATTTATGAAATATGGAGACTTGAATAAGCCTAGTGAACTTTCAGCCCAAGCTTAATATATGCAAATTTAGTATATTTTGTGTTTTGTGAAATTGGATTAATTTGTAAAAGTGCAAAATGTTAGGGATAAATTGGTAAATTGTTCAATTATGAGTTTTGGGCTAAAATGAATGAAATTCTATTTGAATGAGCTCATTTTGAAATGATTAGATCAAGAACAAAAAGAAACGAGATTGGATCGGGGAAAAGCTAAGTTGAACGAATAGCCGGGAAACCTAAACTATCAATTTTCGAGGTAAGTTTATAAGCAATTGGATTGATTTGAATTTTTATTTAATTTATATGAATGTGTATATGTTAAATAGAATGAAGCTTGTTAAATAAATTAAAGCCGAATGTGGTGTTGGGCAAGTTATGTATTAGCGGAATGTATGGTTAATTTATATATGAAATTTGATGTATTTGGGTTGAATGAGTACTTTTAGATTGAGAAGTAGTTAAATATGGAATTTGAAGTAGGTGATGGTTGTATTTGAATATGTGACTATATGTATTATTGAGTATAGCCGAATGTGATGTTAAGTCCTAGAAAGAATGGGTTGGTTCGATCATGTGGATATATGTATAATCATATGTATATAATGTGATTATATATGTTGATATGAGAGAGGAGGAGATCGGGTTAATGAGCACTTTGTATATAAATTGATACACCGAGCACTAAGTGTGCGAAATCGGCCGACTAGCACTAAGTGTGCTGAAAATAAGTAATGGCACTAAGTGTGCTATACATTACAAGTAATGGCACTAAGTGTACGATACATTACTAGCAAATGGCACTACGTGTGTTCTTTCTCAAGTAACGGCACTAAGTGTGCGATACGTTACATGAATCGTGATACGAACTCGCCTACGGAGGATGTAACTCACGATGCCCTCAAGCTACCCATTGGACCAATAACTCGTGCACGTGCCAAATAATTTGCAAATACCATTTCGGCTTTGGTGGAACAAGTTTGGACGGGCGATCGAAAGGAGTTCAAGAATGAACCGAACGTTTTTAACTTATTGGAGGCCGAAATTTCTTCAGCTTGCTAGTTCGGCTATTAGCTCATTAAATATCTTATTATGCATTATTATTTAGTTTACTACAGTTTAATTAGTTGTTTAAATATGTCTTAAACTTAGTTTAATTTGTCTTAATTACTACATGAGTTTAAGTAGTTTCCTACTTGGCCGAATTTTAGTATGTGTCTTAATAGGTGTCTTTAATTTGTCTAAAGTATCCATTAAGCTATTCTAGAAGTATATTTAATTATATTCAGCTGATTTGGCTTAGATTAATATGCATTCATCTCTTTTATAGGTGCAGCCGAACCTATGGGATGCATTAAAGAAGATACATGCACCTAGGTGCATTGTACCTAGTCGAATGTATCCATGAACCATGGAGGTGCATGGACAGTTGAAGCAAGGATTAATTGCTACTAATTTTTGGTTTATCAAGGTACCTATTCGGTTGGAGTAGCATTCAATTTGAAGACAATGCATGAAGGAATTAAATGCATGAACCATAAGATGCAATGCATGGCCGAATGCATGAATGTCTACTTACATGAATTCTTTTGATTCATTGAACCTCCTATGTGTCCATTCGGCCAAGAGGTATCTTTTGGAAGCTACCATCAAGCCATAGCCGAATCTAGACATGGCTATTCACCTCCAGATGCATTCATCCGTGACAAGTACATTTCCTTAAGCATGAAGCATGACTCTTGGAGCACCATCAGCCGAATCTAGCAAGATCTGTTGGAACGCCGGCACCCCATGGCGCAGCAAAATAAAATTAATTCCGGCGATCCAAACCATGAATCCATGTGTGAGGAACGAATCGAGGTAAAATAAAGGTTTAGAAATTACCAAAACTTCAATCTGAATAGAAAGCGATGCTTCGACAACAAGAGTTCTGATCTACTGTCGAATCAAGCCACAACCTTTTCTGATGTCGGCCTCTACGTAATCCACCCGGTTTGACTATGAACAGAAGAAATCTCCAAAACTATTTTGGAGGTTTATTTGCTTGACGGCTGCTAGACCTAACAAGCAATCTATTAGGGTTTTTCCCATAAGCTTTGTCTCTTTTAAATACCTTTTATATTGGGTATCCTTTTAATTGGGCCTTTTATAATGGGTATCTTTTTCATTGGGCCCATTTAATTGGTATCCTTTTAATACCCTTTATAATTGGTATCTCTGAATGTATCATAACATTAAAAAATACAATAAAGTTTTTAACCGAAAATTATAATTACATTAATTATAATAAGGATTTCGGTAAACTATATTAATTAAATTTATATAAATCAAATTCATATATTAATAGAATTATGTTGTCATTATGTGTACAACATCCTTGTACATATAATATGTTCAATATTTGATTGCCCAATTAAATTAATTCTTTAATTAATTAATTCATGTGACAACAAAAAAAAACAATACAAATTATATTTTATTCCGTTCATTTAAACCATAGGGTGTGACCCTGTAGGTTCTTGCAACGTTAGCAGTAATAATAGAATGATTCTAATGTCACAAATATGAGTGGCATCTAGCAATGCATCATTGCTACCTAAGTTACAAGAAGTCATGATTCCACATAACTTTTGTGATTAACCTTTCATGCATTAATCCTTAAGTCCTTTATCTTGGAATGGACACAAGTCATGGAATAGTCACACTTGTATAGTCCATCCCATGTTTCTTGATATCTTGAGTAGACTATGACTTATATGACATCTCATATTATTTGAGCAATCCATATCAGTCCACTCTACATAGATATTACTCCCATTATGTAGGATATCCAATATCAGCCTTTATAGAAACCAGTTACGGTGTACGTTTGACTGTATCAAAATATACAACTCACGATGTTGAGATAATTATCTCAAGTCTGAGGATCATATTATTAATCACTATGAGTAATGTTGTGACAATTACATAATAATCCAATAAACATACTCATAACGGGTCAATCCAATATGTTGTTCTCTAACACACATTCATGCATTGATTTTGACAATCCACATCAATTACAACTCTTTATCATCAATCAACTACATGTTAGTCTTAATGCATTATTGTTGTCCTAGTCAACAATAATACTCGACTAAGGATATTTTAAGAATAATCATATTATTCTCAGGACATATTATAAAACAGTTTAGTATACACAGATAGAAAAACTGAAATAATAATGACAACGCTTTATATTAATAAATATGGTAAATAAAGTATGTTATTACAACCATCTCATGATTGATCTTTGGGCATACTCTTACAATCTCCCACTAGCACTAAGAACAATCACTCATATATCTAATACCAAGCGACTTAGTGTGACAATCATGCTTCTGCTGTGTCAGAGGCTTGGTCAGGGGATCAGCGATGTTATCATCTGAAGGTACTCTGCATATCTCTACATCTCCTCGATCGATAATCTCTCGAATAAGTTGGTAGCGCCTAAGTATATGTTTGGATCGCTGGTGAGATCTGGGTTCTTTAGCTTGTGCAATGGCTCCATTATTATCACATCGGAGTTCTATAGCATCTGATATGCTAGGCACAACCCCTAATCCAGTAATGAACTTCTTGATCCAAACCGCTTCTTTTGCTGCCTCACTGGCTGCAATATACTCGGCCTCTGTTGTAGAATCGGCTACTGTACTTTGCTTTGAACTCTTCCAACTCACAGCACCACCATTAAGGCAAAACACAAAACCTGATTGCGATCGAGAATCATCCTTGTCGGTTTGGAAGCTGGCATCAGTGTAACCTTTTACACTTAACTCTTTCTCACCTCCATATTTTAGGAACGTATCCTTAGTTCTTCTTAAGTACTTAAGGATATTCTTGACTATGGTCCAGTGACCTTCACCGGGATCTACTTGGTACCTGCTTGTCATACTTAAGGCATATGAGACATCTGGACGAGTACATAACATGGCATACATGATAGATCCAATAGCGGAAGCATATGGAATTTTACTCATGCGTTCTCTCTCTTGTGGAGTTGAAGGACACATTTCCTTCGAGAGTGAAATACCATGTCTCATAGGTAGGAATCCTCTTTTAGATTCTTTGAAACACCCCAAACCCGGCCCACGAGCCTTGACCGGATCTGGTATGTTCCTCGAAAGAAACCGGTTCAAAATTCATTGATTACTTTGGAAAAACTATTTGTTTTGAAAGAGAAATTTTTGTTGGGTTGGGCTTGAATTGAAAACGAGTTTATTTTATTAAAAATCCTTTATCTTTAGGTGACAAAACATTTAGGGTTTGATTTAAAATAATTTATTTAATCCATTAATTAATAATAGTTCGCAGTTATAACAAATAAAAGTAGAAAATAAAGAAATTCAACTATGGCCTTATTACATCAAATATTCCCAAAATTAAAATTTGTAATACTTAAAATAAAATAAGAGTCCAAATCATAAATTTCTTGCTGTGCATGGCCATCCCTAAGCTTCTGCCGAACCCGGTCCATTACTGATCGTCACCTGAAAATAGTCCCACAACGGGGTGAGTCAAACAGACTCAATGTGTAACCAACACTAAAATTTAATAGATTTAGGCATACCATACAAATCATGTTCACATAATATTTCAAGATAATGATGCAATCCCGAACCCATACCTAGATGCCATCCGCTACACATCCCTGTACCAACCTGCACACCGTGGGGACTACTAAGTCAACCCTCCATCCGCTACACTCCATCGAAGGCAGTCGCTGCAGTCGACATGCTCATCGCCCATATAAAATTCATGGCATAGCCACCAGATTAAATAATTGTGTCATGAGACACCACATTCAGATAATGTAACCGAAGTTACCACATTCAGATAATGTGACCGAAATCACCACATTCAGATAGTGAGACCGAAGTCACCACATTCACTTCCCCTTTCTCATATAACCCGAATGCCCCATACTATTCATATCATGCATATCATACTTAAAATTCCACATGTCACTTTTCACATGTTAAATATAATATTTCGTAATCCTAGTATGAGTAGGAAACGTACCTGAGTACTTTGTATCGTAACATACCTTAGCCATTACATTCTTATAAACATGCACATATTAAATATTTCCATAAAATATATTAAGAATTAGTGCGGATTACACACCTGATTTGCTTAACGAATTCCTGAAATCCCGAAAAAACCGATGATTTAGATCTTAATTCTACATTTGGTAACCTAATATGTTAACATAAGCCTATTCGGCTATAAAACCCAATCCTAGTAGGATTTGTATACTTAAGACCTACCTTGCTGCCGATTTCCCTATTATTCAAATCCCGAAAACCTTGTTGTACTCCTTCTATATTCGGCCAAACATTAAATTCACATCGTAGGTTAGTTTCGGCTTTTAAACAAAGTAAGAAATAGATCTAGATATCCAAATAGGCCTTGGCCGAATATACCTATGTGCTTACCTTCCAAATCTTAAATCCCGAAATTGATCCCTTCTCTTGAAGTCGACAACTATCAAAAAAAATCCGGAGTTCCTCCTTTAATATTCGGCCAAGAGACAACAAGAGGATCAGTTCCTAGATCTCGATAAAAAGAAATTAAACAAACAAAAATCCATTGTTCTTACTTATACCACAGTCGACTGCACCCTTGCTTGGAGTTACAAAGATTCGGCTTTTGAGGCTTAAAAGAAATCGATTTCACTAGAGATTATTGGTATATTCGGTTTGACAAAATAAAGAGAAGAAAAGAGAGGAGAGGACTAAGACATTCGGCAGAGAGAAGAGGAGGAAAAAAATTGATGAGTAGCCCTAATTTTTTCCTCTTATAACCGAAATTACTACTCAGAATCCCTTACTTGGCCACCACTCTTCTATTTTGATAACTTAATCCTTTGAATTATCACTTATTAAAGAATAATCCCTTATTATCTCCTTGAACTAATTTAAGATAAATCTATTATTTATCCCTATTTAGCCAAAATTTAAAGAGAATAAAACTCCTCTTTTAAGAGCCTTAATGCCGTCCACCTCTCTGCTTCTAGAAGCAAAAATAAAACTTCTTTATTTGCTCCCCAAGTGACTCCTCACTCCCCACTTGCACAGCTTTGTGGCGTCACCTACCTAGGCTTAAGTGATATTTTCAGGCACTTTTCCAAGCCTGATTGTGTGTCAAATTCCTCCTACTAATTTTCTTAAGGCCACCTTGCCTTAATTTCCTCTTTTTAAACCTTAAAACGTGATTCTTTACATTTCCAAGTTTCCAAAATTTCGTTTGCCTCCTTTAAACTTAACATTTCCTTACAGGCCCACTTGCACAGCTTGTGGCGTCACCTACCTAGGCCTTAAGTGATATTTTCAGGCCACTTTTCCAAGCCTGATTGTGTGTCAAATTCCTCCTACTAATTTCTTAAGGCCACCTTGCCTTAATTTCCTCTTTTTAAACCTTAAAACGTGACATTTCTTTACATTTCCAAGTTTCCAAAAATTTCGTTTGCCTCCTTTAAACTTAACATTTCCTTACATTTCCAAGTTTCCAGAAATGTTCACTTTCCTCTTTTGAATCATTTCCAAATCATTTCCTTACCTTTCTTAGTTTCCAAAAATGTTCAAAATATATTCATAACACATAAGACATGTCATTTCATACAATTAAACCGAAAATGCATAGGCCCTTTTCAGGATGTTACATTCTTCCATACTGAACTTTTCAGTACCTTGTCTATGTATGTACTTTGGCTTAGACCTAGTAGTCGTCTTGATCTATTTCTATAGATCTTGACTCCTAAGATGTAAGTGGCTTCGCCCAAGTCCTTCATAGAAAAACAACTCCCTAACCAAGTCTTAATAGATTGCAAGGTAGGTATGTCATTTCCCATGATAAGTATGTCATCTACATACAGTACCAAGAATGTGATAGTGCTCCCACTAACTTTCTTGTAAACACATGGTTCATCTTCATTTTTGATAAAACCAAACTCTTCGATTGCATCATTAAAATGAAGATTCCAACTTCGAGAAGCTTGCTTTAATCCATTAATGGAGCATCCTTTGGATTAACAAAACCTTCAGGTTGTGTCATGTACACATCCTCTTCAAGTTTCCCATTAAGGAAAGCTGTTTTGACATCCATCTGCCAGATTTCATAATCATGAAATGCAGCTATGGCGAGCAAGATCCTGATGGATTTAAACATAGCTACAGGTGAAAAGGTTTCATCATAGTCAACATCATGAATTTGGCGAAAACCTTTAGCAACTAATCGCCTTTTTTATGTTTGTACATTACCATCCATGTCGATTTTTTTTTTTTGAAAACCCATTTGCACCCTATAGGTTTAACCCCTTCGGGTGGGTCAACCAAAGTCCATACTTGGTTTTCATACATGGAATCCATCTCAGATCTCATGGCCTCAAGCCATTTTTCAGAGTCTGGGCTCGTCACCGATTCTTGATAAGTCGTAGGCTCATCTTGATCTATAAGAAGAACGTCACCATGCGTTGTAATGAGAAATCCATATCTCTCAGGTGCACGGCGTTCTCTTAAAGATCTGCGCGGTGGTTGTGTTTCTACAGCAGTTGTTTGTTCCTCAATTTCTTGTGGAATTTGCTTTTGTTCAATCTCTGGTTCAGTGGTATCTTGTGATTCTTGAATTTCTTCAAGTTCAATCTTTCTCCCACTTCCTTTTCTAGAAGTAAATTCTCTCTCTAGGAAGACACCAGTCCGAGCAACAAAAATTTTGTTCTCAGTGGGATTAAAAAAAATAATATCCTTTGGTTTCTTTTGGATACCCCACAAAAATACACCTTTCAGATTTGGGTTCAAGCTTAGTAGACGTCTGACGTTTAACATAAGCTTCACAACCCCAAATTTTCATAAAAGACATACTAGGACGTTTCCCAGTCCACATCTCATATGGCGTCTTTTGAACCGATTTAAATGGAACACGATTTAGTGTGAAAGCAGCAGTCTCAAGTGCATGTCCCCAAAAGGAAGTCGGTAGATTAGCATGACTCATCATGGATCGAACCATGTCTAACAAAGTTCGATTTCTTCTCTCAGATACTCCATTCCATTGAGGAGTACCAGGAGGAGTAAGTTGTGAGACAATCCCACATGCTTGCAAAAGATCATCAAACTCTAGGCTCAAATACTCTCCACCTCGATCAGATCGAAGTGACTTGATAGTTTTGCCTAGTTGATTTTGTACTTCATTTTTGAATTCCTTGAACTTTTCAAGGGACTCAGACTTATGGCGCATGAGATAAACATACCCATATCTACTGAAATCATCAGTGAAAGTAATGAAGTAGTGAAATCCACCTCTGGCCTGTGTATTTATTGGTCCACATACATCAGAATGTATTAGGCCCAATAAATCACTAGCTCATTCACCTTTTCTAGAAAAAGGAGATTTAGTCATTTTTCCCAATAAGCAAGATTCACATACTTCAAATTGTTCAAAAACAAATGAATTCAAGAGACCATCTTTATGGAGTTTGGATATGCGTTTCTCACTTATGTGGCCCAACGACAATGCCAAAGTAGTTTGATTTGAGTCATTTATTTTAGATCTTTTAGTATTTATGTTTTAAATGGGATTCGTTTGATCTAAAATATAGAGGCCATTTTATTCTGCCGAACCATAAAAACATTATTGAGATAAAGAACAACAATATTCTTAATAATTATCTCAAAACCAATTTTGTCTAAACAAGAAATAAAATGTTTTTAGTCAAACTGGGCACAGATACAATCCTCTAAACATAAATCAAGTCCACTAGGCAAAGATAAAGTATATGTTCCCACAGCTAATGCAGCAACTTTTGCTCCATTTCCAACTCGTAGGTCCACATCTCCTTTAGCCAAAGTCCTACTCCTTTGTAGTCCCTATACAGAAGTACAAATATGAGAACCACAACCAATATCTAATACCCAAGAATAGTAGTTGATAAATTAATATCAATAACATAAATACCTGAAGCAGACATTCCGCTTGCTTTAGCCTTCTTGACTTCCTCAAGATAGACAGGGCAGTTCCGTTTCCAATGTCCAGTCACACCATAATGAAAACAGTTTCCTTCCTTAGACACCCCACCTTTAGGTTTCAGTGCAGCCTTTCCTCTTCCAAGCTTGGGCTTACCTTTGCCCTTGGGCTTTGTTTGAACTTTGGCCTTTCCCTTGCCCTTGTTATTACGGACCATCAGTATGGGCTTGGGTCCAACCTTTTTCAAGTTGCCTTCAGCAGTTTGTAACATACTGAGCAATTGTGGTAGAGTCTTGTCAATTTCATTCATATTGAAATTGAGGACAAACTGGCTGTAGCTATCCGGCAACGATTATAGAATAACATCAGTGGCCAACTCTTGGCTCAATGGAAACCCAAGCTTAGATAGGCTTTCAATATAGCCAATCATCTTAAGAACATGAGGTCCTACTGGGTTTCCTTCAGCCAACTTACATTGGATAGGGCCTTAGAGATATCAAACCTCTCTTGCCGTGCTTGCCCAAAGTTCTTTCAGGTGCTCGATCATATCATAAGCAACCATGTCCTCATGTTGCTTCTGAAGCTCAGGATTAATGGTGGCAAGCATAAGACATCCAACATCTATCATGTCATCGAGATACTTCTTGTAAGCATCTCTATCAGTCCTCGAGGCATTAGCGGGTGGTTCATTAGGAAGTGGTTGTTCAATGACATATAATTTCTGTTCTTGTTTGAGGACAATCCTCAAGTTACAGAACCAATCAAGAAAATTCAAACCATTCAATTTGTCCTTCTCAAGGACCGATCACAATGAGAGTGTGCTAGTGTTTGCAGCCATAATATATCTACAACAATTAAATATGCATGTGAATAAATTTACCAATTTTATCAATCATTAAAAAGACTTTATTAAATGATGTTCCCACTTTTTATTCAAATTAATAACCCTCACTTATTAATTTCAGAAAAACTTTCTTAAAAGTATTTCTAGTGGTTTAAGGATCCATATTTCACCTCCTCTTAAGTCAGCTTTGGCTTTACTCTTAAGACTATGGTTATTTAGGTAAGCAACATTTGCTAATTACATCATATGTAACTCCTATATTTGGTGAACAACTCTTGTTCTAATCATCTTATGATTTATCCAATTTACTTGCCTCTAGGTTTCTAATCCTATTAGAGTAACCTAGTTAAGTCATTAACCAATTTTTAACCAGTGAATATCACTTGTTTATTCTTCGCGTTTAACCAAGATAAATACTAGTACTTCGCTTTGGCAGAACCTACATAGTATTGATCGAGGCCTTAACGAGGGAAAAATTGGAAGGCCATGTTGACTTAATATTTTAATAGAGGGATTTTATTAAGGTTGTTGCATCTCACCAATTACGGTCTATTTTAGCCCATTTAGTCTTTTAATGTATATAATAGACATGCTTTAGATATCCATAGCATCTCATACATGAATAAATAAAGCAATAAATAAATGCAATAGACCCAAGCCAATGGGAGAACCAAAAGAAAACCTAAAGGTGTAAGCCGTTTCATAAGCTATCAATCCACAATAGTTGTCCCAACTTCCTTCTCGTCTAACCCACAGCAACTCTTGCAAATTACAATATGTCGAAACTCGTTTTACATACGAGGGAGTAGGATGAGAAGAGAAATACAACAGCATAGTAGTAAGGCACGACACGCAGGCCGTATTTATATAGATAAAATTACAACTTTTTTATCAAATGGGTCATCGGGCTATAACTATGCATTTCAAACACCGTGCATGTCAAAAAAAAGCATACATAGTTCAACGCTTTTGCTAAGGTGAATTATAAAATATCCTTTCAACCTTTTGTGGCCCATCAAGTTTATGAAGTTTATGGACCAGGGGTGCGGGGGCGGAGCCCCCTCGGTACAAACCGCATACCCCAGTCAAATGAAACCTCACGATTTGATAACTTTTATCAACAGAATCGTGTTTTTAGGATTTTGATCCTTTAGGTTTCATATCGGAACAACCCTTGTTCCACTAGCCAGTTAACTCTCACTGGAAACTGTAAATACCGTCACATCATTATAGATTTGTTAATGGTTAACAGTAATAACATAAAATCGAATAGGCCACAACACCATGATTAACAATTAATCAATTTATCGAAAGGAACAGTTATCAGGTTATGCCTAAACGATTTAAACAATAGAAAATACAATAAAATCAAAACATGCAACTCATACATTTGCATCACCCAAGTATTTAAACTCGAGTTCGTATCACACAAGTGGCTCTGATACCACTGTTGGAAAGCCGGCACTCCATGGCGCAGCAAAATAAAATTAATTCCGACGATCCAAACCATGAATCCATGTGTGAGGAACGAATCGAGGTAAAATAAAGGTTTAGAAATTACCAAAACTTCAATCTGAATAGAAAGCGATGCTTCGACAACAAGAGTTCTGATCTACTGTCGAATCAAGCCACAACCTTTTCTGATGTCGGCCTCTACGTAATCCACCCGGTTTGACTATGAACGGAAGAAATCTCCAAAACTATTTTGGAGGTTTATTTGCTTGACGGCTGCTAGACCTAACAAGCAATCTATTAGGCCTTTTATATTGGGTATCCTTTTAATTGGGCCTTTTATAATGGGTATCTTTTTCATTGGGCCCATTTAATTGGTATCCTTTTAATACCCTTTTATAATTGGTATCTCTTGAATGTATCATAACATTAAATAAATACAATAAAGTTTTTAACCGAAAATTATAATTACATTAATTATATCCGAAAATTATAATTACATTAATTATAATAAGGATTTCGGTAAACTATATTTAATTAAATTTATATATGAATCAAATTCATATTAATAGAATTATGTTGTCATTATTTGTACAACATCCTTGTACATATAATATGTTCAATATTTGATTGCCCAATTAAATTAATTCTTTAATTAATTTAATTCATGTGACAACCAAAAAAAACAATACCAATTATATTTTATTTCGTTCATTTAAACCATAGGGTGTGACCCTGTAGGTTCTTGCAACGTTAGCAGTAATAATAGAACGATTCTAATGTCACAAACAATGAGTGGCATCTAGCAATGCATCATTGCTACCTAAGTTACAAGAAGTCATGATTCCACATAACTTTTTGTGATTAACGTTTCATGCATTAATTCTTAAGTCCTTTATCTCTGGAATGGACACAAGTCATGGAATAGTCACACTTGTATAGTCCATCCCATGTTTCTTGATATCTTGAGTAGACTATGATATACAAATTAGTATGACATCTCATGTCAACTTATTTGAGCATGGCCATGCATTTCTAGTCTCACTCAATCAAGTGGCCTAAGATATTACTCACATTATGTAGGAGGGACTTATCCTATATTGATCAACCATATCCCTCTACATAGATTGTGGTATATCCAACATCAGCCTTTATAGAACAACCAGTTACGGTGTACGTTTGACTGTATCAAAATATACAACTCACGATGTTGAGATAATAATTATCTCAAGTCTGAGGATCATATACATATTAATCACTATGAGTAATGTTGTGACAATTACATAATAATCCAATAAACATACTCATAACGGGTCAATCCAATATGTTGTTCTCTAACACACATATTCATGCATTGATTTTGACAATCCACATCAATGACAACTCTTTATCATCAATCAACTACATGTTAGTCTTAATGCATTACTGTTGTCCTAGTCAACAATAATACTCGACTAAGGATCTTTTAAGAATAATCATATTATTCTCAGGACATTATTATAAAACAGTTTATTTGTATACACAGATAGAAAAACTGAAATAATAATGACAACGCTTTATATTAATAAATATGGTAAATAAAGTATGTTATTACAACCATCTCATGATTGATCTTTGGGCATACTCTTACAAGATCAATGGCCTTCCAAATTTATTCATTTTGCCAAGTGATTTGCATCATCTAGAAGGTGACTTTTCCCCTCTACATTCAGCTGAATGTACCAGCACACCATGGGCCATGTACGGTCGAACCTAGTCAAATACATTAAGGGGTTCTTTTTTATTTTTCTAGATTAGTTTTTACTTAGTTATTAAGTTTTCTTATGACTTTTCGGCTACTAGCTCTTAGGCTATAAATATTTGCTATCTTTGTTTGTGAAGGGACTTTTTTTTTTATGATTATTGAATTTTCATATAGTGAGTTATTCACTCTCTTAATTCTTCAAGGTTCAATTGACTTATCTAGCTACTAGTGGCGTCAATCGACTTTGTTTTCGAACTTATCATCCATTCTTGGTTGTGGCGTTCAACCCTTATACCGAATGTTCCTAATTTGCTAATTAGAGGGTCTCGGTTCTATCCTTCTATTCCATCATCCACTTGAAACATATATGATTCAGGTCTTTAATTTTTTATTAAAGGTTCTTTCTTGTTTCAATCCATTACTCAACTTATCCACCAACCATTTCCTTACCAAACCGATTCTACTATCTTGAATTATCGAACTTACAATCTTATCCAAATTGAACGAGAGTGTCTTAATTTACGACCGGGAAACATCCACGACTCGTTTCCAATCCTGAGGTAATTCGTATCAGTTGGTATCAGAGCTAGTTAAATTAGGCACGTTTTTGCGATATTTTCGAGTTTTCAAGTAAGTATAAAAAAAGAAGAAGGTTATTCGGAAAAAAAAGAGTTATAAAAAAAAGATTTACGAGTTTTTTTTAGAAAAAAAAGAAGAAAAGTGAATGCAATTACAAGTTCAGTGTTTACTTTCCAATCCCGATCTTCATATTCATCTTCCGTTTTCTAAATTTCTTATAATCTATCGCCACATACCCAAAATTTTTCTTTCTTTCAGCCTACCCTACACCCGATACAATTTTATCCCTTGAACCCCCTTGAAGTCGACCCACGAGTGGCAAATAATTCTAAGGCAACCTTTTAGAATTTTGAGAGTTGGATTCGAGAGGCAAAAGGCAAGAGAGACTCATCAACGAAAAAAAAGCCGAATTTGAATGTAAACACGAGTGTGAGTGACCTAGTGAGGTTTTTTTTTTGGTGAGGTTTTCTTAAATTGATATAATATTCTAGGAGTCCCGAACGAAGAGGAACAAGCGGAGGAGCATCTAATGCCGCCGGTGGAGGTGGAGGCCAACTTGCTCGAAGGAATGTTCCCGGAGGTGGAGTTCCCGACTTACAAGTGCAAGCAATAATCCGAGAAATCACCCGATTGCTCCAGCCTCAATTAGACTCCATCAATGAGCGCTTGGACGAGAGGGATGAACGAAATCAGCAGGCAAACACCCCTCCAAACCCGAGAAGGGATCAAGAGCAGCCTTGGCAACACGATAATGATCTTTATGAGCCAAGTGACGTAGAGAGCGACCAAGCATCATGACAAAGCGCAAGGGGAAGAGACCGATAAGCACGAGGTCGTCGGGACCATGAAGGGCCCGATGATGATTTGAAAAACATTAAAATCGCGATTCCTGCTTTCCAAGGGCGATCTAATCCGAAAGCCTACCTAGAGTGGGATAAGAAGGTGGAGTTAGTGTTCGAATGTCATAACTATTCTGAAAGTAAAAAGGTAAAACTTGCAGCCATTGTATTCTCTGATTATGCCATCATTTGGTGGGATCAATTAACGATAAGCCGACGACGCAACGGAGAACGTCCTGCATCCACGTGGGCTGAAATGAAAGCACTCATGCGAAAGAGATTTATTCCCACTTATTATCGCCGCGAGTTGCATCAGAAATTGTAAAGTTTAACACAAGGCCAACGTAGTGTGGAGGACTATTATAAAGAGATGGAAGTGGCCATGATTCGAGCCAATGTGGAGGAAGATCGAGAAGCTACCATGGCACGTTTTGTCGCTAGACTCAACCGTGACATCGCAAATATTGTGGAATTGCATCATTATGTCGAGGTCATTGATATGGTTCATATGGCCATAAAGGTTGAGAAGCAACTCAAACGCAAAGGTACGTCTCGTATAATCCCTAGTAATTCTTCTTCTTCTAAATAGGAACAAGGGGCTTACAAGCAAGACATGCCGAGCCGACCCAAAGAAACAAGTGGTGCGCCCAAGTTTAATAAACCAAGTGGCGAATCAAGTAAAGGCAAGGCAGTAGCTGCTCCAAATCGGTCACGTGACATCAAATGTTTCAAATGTTTGGGACGAGGTCACATTGCAAGTCAATGCCCGAACCGGATCACTATGTTTATCCGAGATGATGGCGAAATTGAATCCAAAAACAAAATTGAGGATGATACCAATAAAACTTCTAATGATGAGGAGGAGATAGAAGAATCTGAAAATGGTGAGATTCTTGTTGTGAAAAGAAGTCTGAGTTTACAAGGTGTCGAGAACGAGCAACAATGCGAAAACATCTTCCATACACGTTGTCGAGTTCAAGGGAAGGTTTGTTGCGTCATTATCGACGGAGGAAGCTGCACTAATGTGGCTAGTACCATGATGGTTGAAAAACTCGACTTGACTACCACCAAACATCCTCATCCGTATAAGTTGCAATGGCTTAACGACGGGGGAGAGCTAAAGGTCACAAAGCAAGTGTTGGTGTCCTTTGCAATCGGAAAGTACCAAGATGAAGTTTTGTGCGATGTGGTACCGATGGACGCGGGGCATCTTCTTCTTGGACAACCTTGGCAATTTGACAAACGAGCAATTCACGACGGATGCTCTAATAGGTACACTTTCAAGCATTTGGGCCGAAACGTGACGTTAGCACCGCTAACTCCCAAACAAGTGTATGAGGATAAATTGAAATTGAAAATATCTATTGAAAAATCACAAGAGAGTGAGCTGAAAATTGAAAAAGAAAAAGAAAAGAATTTAGAAAAAAAGAAAGTAAAAAAATGAGTGATAAGAAAAGAGAGTTTGAACAAAAAGAAAAAGAAAAAGAAACAAAAGATGAGAGTGAAAAAAGAAATTTTTACATAAAAGAGAGGGATGTTCGAAAGTCAATGTTGTTGAAACAACCCCTGTTGGTACTTAGGTACAAGGAAAGTCTGATTGGAACTAACGATCTTGATGACAAGTTGCCTTCTTCTATTTCGACTTTGTTGCAGGAGTTCCGAGACATATTCCCGGAAGAGATTCCTAGTGGACTGCCTCCCATTCGTGGAATCGAGCATCAAATAGACTTTGTGCCGAGAGCCACGATTCCAAATTGACCCGCCTATCGAAGCAATCCCGAGGAAACAAAGTAACTTCAAAGACAAGTGAACGAACTTCTTGAAAAAGGCTATGTCCGAGAAAGTTTAAGTCCTTGTGCCATGCCAGTTTGCTAGTCCCTAAGAAAGATGGAACGTGGAGAATGTGTGTAGATTGCCGTGCCATCAACAAGATCATGATCAAGTATCGACACCCTATTCCGCGGTTGGATGACATGCTTGATAAATTGAGCGGGGCGAGCCTATTCTCGAAAATTGATCTTAAGAGTTGGTATCATCAAATATGTATGCGCAAGGGTGACAAGTGGAAGACTGCTTTCAAGACGAAGCAAGGGCTCTATGAATTACTCGTTATGCCATTCGGGCTAACCAACACCCCAAACACGTTCATGCGAATCATGAACCACGTGTTGCGAGCATTCATCGGTAGATTTTGCGTCGTGTATTTTGACAACATACTTGTCTATAGTAAAACTTTAGAAGAGCATGTGAAACACTTGAAATCCGTTCTTAAAGTTTTACGAAAAGATACCTTGTATACCAATTTAAAGAAATACGATTTTTGTACTAACAAAATTGTGTTTTTAGGTTTTGTTGTCAGCTCGGAGGGCCTTGAAGTCGATCAAGAGAAGGTTAAAGCAATCCAAGAATGGCCCCATCCAACGAAAGTTTTCCAAGTGCGCAGCTTTCACGGGTTAGCTAGTTTCTATCGACGATTTGTGCCGAATTTTAGCACGTTAGCCACACCATTAACCGGGGTAATCCGTAAGAACTCTAACTTTGTTTGGGGAGAAGAACAAGAGAAAGCCTTTTTGAAACTTAAAGACTGTAACACCCCAAACCCGGTCCATACACCACGACCGAATCTGGTATGTTACAGGGAAAAATGTATTTGAGAGGTTTAGGCTTACGGGAAAAAGTTTGATAAAAACCCTCTTTGCACATTTGATTCCTGTAGAAATCTTGGGCATGATTGTTTTAAAACTGAGGTTTTGTTTGTTAACTCAGAAATTTCGAAAACTTAACCGGTTGTGAAACTAAAACAAGATCATCTCTTTTAGAAACTCGAGTTGTTTCTTATTGATACTAAAAACATTTTGACTTAGTAGAAAATCGAGTTTTGGTTTGAAAATCATTTGAGTTTCCTTAATACCATGTCATAGTGTGATACCCGATGGTATAGTTTAAAACACATTGCGTTATAGTTTTGAAATCATTGTCTTTCCAAGTTTTACCAAATTTTAACCCAATTATTTTATCAAAGCATATTAAAAATCTACTTTAAACATGAACATAAAAACATAATTTTAATGGCCATTTACAATCCACAATAAAACCCAAATAGTAATAAATAAGCTAAAGTACCCAATTTTGTAAAGTCTGAGCAAATCATTATTTAAGCATAGCATGAGCACCTCGAGTCCATCCCGGCTCCATGTCTGCGTCTAAGTGTCACCTGAAATGTCAAAGGAGAGGGTGAGTCGCAAGACTCAGTGCATAAATCCCGCTCCCGATAATACAACATGCTAACACACATCATAACATAGCAACATAATTAATGCAACCCGATCCTAACCATCCGTATCACCTTTCCACCCCGTGTGGTACCAAACCACTGATGGTGCCAAACCACTGGTGACCCAAAGTCACGATATCCAAAAGTGTGGTGCCAAACCACTGGTGACCCAAAGTCACGAATAATCCAATGATGGGGCCAACCCATCGTGTGATACCAAATCACTAGCGACAATCACGTATCTCTCAAGTGGGGCCAACCCACGGTGGTGTCAAACCACAGGGACGAGTCGCAATGAGGTGCCAAACCTCTGGTGTCCCAAAGACACAGTGTGATACCGAATCACTGGTGACCGCAGTCACAAATCCGATGATGGGGCCAACCCATTGTGTGATACCAAATCGCTGGCGTCAATCCCGAATAATCAACCGTGGGGCCAACCCACCGTGGTACCAAGCCACTGGGACGAGACGCTGAGGTGCCAAACCTCTGGTGACCCAAAGTCACAAAATATCATCTGTGGTACCAAACCACTAGAGGTGCCAAACCTCTGGTGTCCCAAAGACACAGTGTCCCAAAGACACGGATATCATACTCCTCCTCCTCTCATATCACCCACACATGTCATACTGATGCAAATGATATAAAACATGTAATCATGCAAACATGCTCAACATGGCATCTCATAACATTTACATCATAACATGATATCACATATAACAATACAAATCTCATAATGAAACGGACTTACCCGTATCCGTGCTTATACCCCACCGGGTACCAAATCCATCAATCATATCGTGTCACTTTAATAAGTATACATGTTATTAATCACATTACTAAACAGAAGTGTGTTAGTTTACACACCTGTTAAAACGCAGTCTTTAGTGCCAAAAGAATCGATCTAAGGCCCCTTGATTACTTGCTCCTAATATTTAATTTGGTTTCCTACCAAATCTCGAACCAAGCAGTGGCCAACTCCTATAACAACAACAGTCACACCTTTAATAACTTGGCTTAATAGAACTAAACGAATAAACCATGAACAACCTCTCACCATCACTTACCAATCAATCGAGTTCAGATAACGGCCTTGTTGACTGCTTCGAATCCCGAAGGCCCTAAAAAGAAATTGGTTACACAAGAGATTAGTTCTCTTCTAACAGAAGCCGAAAATCATCCTTTTGCCTTACCAAAATCGTTAGAGAAGTAGGGGGAGAAGAGATAGCCTTTCGGCCAAATACTCACCTTCACTAACCGATTGCCCAACACAGGATGAACACCAACACTACACCAATATTCGGCCCTAGGTGTTTAACACTCCTACTTTCGGCTTTGAATGTAAAAGGAAAGAAGAAATAGAGGTGGAAAGAAATGGAGGAATCGGCAATTGGGTTTAGGGAAAAGAAGGGGAATAAAGATGGAAAAGGTGTTTTGGAGAGATGGAGTTTCGGCTTACAAGGTTTCAAAAGAGAAAAGAAATGGAAGTGGGGTGCTAGGTTCGGCTTAACAAGGGATTTTGAGAGAAAACACAAAGCCAAATTCGGCAAGGATGAAGTTGCTTAAAGCTTTCGGTTTTGAAAAGGGAAAAGAGAGACTTACTTGGAGGAAATTCGGCTTAGGCTCTTGACAAAAGAAAGAACTTTGTTTTGAAACAAAGTGACCGAATAAAAATGCCCAAAAATACCAAGATGAATTTCGGCTAACACCTTCTAGAAAGGCAACACAGGTTCGGCAATTGAGAGCTTACACTTTCGGTTTTGGTATGGCAAAAGAGAAAATTTGCTTCTAAAGATTTTGACCGAAAAACACCAAAACTCAAAATGGATTTCGGCACTACCCCACACCCACACTACCAAGCCGTCACTCCCCCCCCCCAATCTCTCCTAAAATTCGGCCATATCCCCACTAACACTCCACACCACTCAATTCAAATGAGTTGAACAAGTCTTCCTCCTAAATCCCTCTCCACCCACCATTCAAATGGGTAGACCAAGTCCAAGGCAGAGTTTGAACTGCCTACAAACTCTTCCTTCCATGCCGTCAAAATGGAAGCCAAAATGGGGATCTCCGCAACTTGAACACAAGACCTCTCCTCCTTGCATATGACGCCAACCTCAAGCCCCAAGTGGCACATGCCTTGCCACTTTGCCAGCTCACCTTTTGTGCAGCAAAACACCATATAAAACTCATATATCCCAGCTCCATCAGCTCCCCTGACTTAGGCCAAAAAACAAAAATTTTCCTACCTGCTCAAGCTTACTTCTAGCTCACAACTAAGTCCCGAAACTATACAAACATCAACATAACAGGCCATAATCATGCAAACAATGTCGGAACAAAAATATCCCTTAACCCGGGATATTACAGTTCTACCCCCTTAAAAAATAATTTCGACCTCGAAATTACCTGATCAAAAGAGTTGCGGGTATTGCTGTCTCATCATATACTCGGGTTCCCACGTAGCTTCTTCCACGCCATGATTCCGCCAAAGTACCTTAACCAAAGGCACAGATTTCTTACGCAGAACCTTCACATCCCTATCTAGAATCTGCACAGGTTCTTCCTCCATGGTCAAATCTGGATTTACCTCGATCTCTTCCACTGCTACCATATGCGATGGATCTGAACGATAACGTCGAAGCATCGAAACATGAAAAACGTCATGAATCTGACTTGGCTCTGCTGGCAACTCAAGCTAATACGCTACTGGTCCAACTCGTCCCAGAACCTTATACGGCCCAATGAATCTCGGACTTAGCTTACCTTTCCTTCCGAACCTCAACACTTTCTTCCACGGCGAGACCTTTAAGAAGACCTTATCCCCCACAGTAAACTCTATATCCCTCCGCTTAAGATCGGCATAAGACTTCTGCCGGTCCGAAGCTTCCTTTAATCTAGCTTGAATCAACTTAACCTTGTCTTCAGTCTCAGCAACCAACTCGGGTCCCAACAACTGACGTTCACCCAACTCCGTCCAACACGTAGGTGAGCGACACTTCCTACCATACAACGCCTCATACGGTGCCATCTTGATGCTCGCTTGGTAACTGTTGTTGTAGGCGAACTCAGCTAATGGTAGAAACTCCTCCCAACTACCTCTGAACTCCAGAACACAACCTCTCAGCATATCCTCTAAGATCTGAATGACCCTTTCCGATTGCCCGTCAGACTGCCGGTGAAAAGCTGTGCTGAAATCCAAACGCGTACCCAGAGCCTGATGCAACGCTTTCCAGAACCTTGACGTAAACCTGGGATCCCTATCCGAGATTATCGAAACTGGCACACCGTGCAACCTCACTATCTCTGACACATTCAACTTCGCTAGCTTCTGAAGTGAGTAGTCAACCCTCACCGGAATAAAGTGAGCTGATTTAGTCAGACGATCCACCACTACCCAAACTGAATCCTTTTTGCTTGGCGTAAGCGGTAGTCCACTGACAAAATCCATGGTTATCCCTTCCCACTTCCACTGAGGAATCTTCACTGGCTGAAGCAAACCTGACGGCAACTGATGTTCAGCCTTGACCTGCTGACATGTCAGACACTTTCCTACAAACTCTGTCACTTCCTTCTTCAGACCAGGCCACCAAAACTGCTCTCTAAGATCCCTATACATCTTACTACCTCCAGGATGCATAGCATATGGACTGCTATGAGCGTCCTGAAGAATCTTCTGCCTCAGCTCAACATCCTTAGGCATACAAGATTTACCTTGAAAACACAGCACCCCATCACTAGACAAGCTGTAACCTGCTAAACCACCATTCTGCACTTGTAACCTCTGCGCACTTAGAACATCATCCTCTAACTGTTTCTCTCTAATCTGCTCAACCCAAGTAGGCTTAACCTGCAACTCTGCCAGAATACTTCCGTCGTCATACAAACTCAAATGGGCAAACATCGCTCTTAAGCCTGAAATAACTTTACGGCTCAACGCGTCTGCCACCACGTTAGCCTTGCCCGGATGATACTCAATTGAACAGTCGTAATCTTTTAACAACTCAACCCATCTGCGCTGCCTCAAATTCAAATCCTTCTGAGTCAAGAGGTACTTCAGACTCTTATGATCGATGTAGACTATCGATCTCTCTCCGTACAAGTAGTGCCTCCAAATCTTTAAGGCGAAGACTACAGCCGCTAGCTCCAAATCGTGCGTCGGATAATTGACCTCATGTGGCCTCAGCTGCCGAGAAGCGTAAGCCACAACCTTTCCTTCTTGCATCAGCACACAACCCAAGCCCGTATGTGATGCATCGCAATATACCGTGAATTCCTTACCAGCCTCAGGTTGAATTAGAACCGGAGCTTCTGTCAGAATCTTCTTTAACTTATCGAAGCTTTCCTGCTGTTTCTCAGTCCAAACAAACGGAACCTCTTTCCTTAACAACTTGGTCATCGGCGCTGCGATCAACGAGAAACCCTCTACAAACCTTCGGTAGTATCCGGCCAAACCCAGAAAACTCCGAATCTCAGCCACTGTCTTCGGTGGCTTCCAATCCAAAACTGCCTCAATCTTCCAAGGATCTACTCGAATCCCCTCAGCTGACACTACATGACCCAAGAAAGACACTTCTCTAAGCCAGAACTCGCACTTACTGAACTTAGCATAAAGCTGCTTCTCCCTCAAAATCAGCAGCACCACTCGTAAATGCGCATCATGCTCTTCTTCTGTCCTTGAGTACACCAAAATGTCGTCTATAAAAACCACAACGAACTGATCCAAATACTGCTGAAACACCCTATTCATCATATCCATGAATGCTGCAGGCGCGTTAGTCAACCCGAACGGCATTACCAGAAATTCGTAGTGCCCATACCGAGTCCGAAACGCTGTCTTATGGATATCAGCCTCCTTAACCTTCAGCTGGTGATACCCAGACCTCAAGTCGACCTTCGAAAATACCGCTGCACCCTTCAGCTGATCAAACAAGTCATCTATCCGTGGCAACGGATACTTGTTCTTAATCGTCAGCTTGTTCAACTGGCGGTAGTCTATACACATTCGCATCGTACCATCTTTCTTCTTGACAAAGAGTACCGGCGCACCCCACGGCGAAGCACTTGGCCTGATAAAACCTCGATCCAATAACTTCTGGATCTGAGCCTTAAGCTCCACCAACTCCTTTGGTGCCATCCTATACGGAGCAATAGACACTGGCGCAGTTCCGGGTAACAGATCTATCCCGAACTCTACTTCGCGATCTGGCGGCAAACCCGGAAGCTCCTCAGGAAACACATCAGCAAATTCCTTAACTGTCCGAACTTCCTCTACAGCAGGCTCTTTAGCCTTCAAGGCATACACATGAACCACATACGCTTCACAACCCTTCCTGACCATCTTCTCAGCTTTTAGAGCAGATACCACGTTCGATAAGTAATCTCTCCTATTACCTATCATAGCCACTTCTTCACCCTCAGACGTCTTAAGAACCATGCGCTTAGCCGCGCAATCCAATCTCGCCTGGTACTTGACCAACCAGTCCATCCCAAGAATCAGATCGAACTCCCCAAACGGCAGTTCCATCAGATCAGCAGCAAACACTACCCCTTGGAGTTCTAGGGGTACGTCTCTAAACAGCTTATCTACTACTATAGAGTGACCCAAAGGGCTAATTACAGTCATCTGCCTAGAAGATATCTCAGAGTCTAAGTCCATGGTCTCTACTATACTACTAGCAACGTAAGAAGCGTCGAACCCACATCAATCAAAGCAGTAAATGGAGAACCAAAGATCAAGAACGTACCGGTTATGACGTCCGGTGCGTCGCCCTCCTCTCGGCGCCTCGCTGCATACACTAACCCAGGCTGTCTGGCCTCAGAACTACCCGCACCTCTGCCCGGTGCTCCACGGCCCCGACCAGAACCATTACCTCCTCTGCCATTACCACGGCCCCTCTGCGGTGGCGGTCCATTACTCCTGAACTGATTACGGCCCTGACTCTCAGACTGAATCCTGGCCAACTTACGCGGACAGTCTCTCACGCGATGATCCAAAGAACCGCACTCAAAACAACCCTTTCCACTGGTCCAGCAGCCTCCCCAATGAGATTTCCCACACTGGTTACACTGCGGCGGTCCCTGCCTAGCAGCAACAAACCTACCAGACTGATTCGGCCCACTCGGTCTAGCCCTTTTCTGTGAATTACCCGATGATCCAGAAGATCCAAAGCTCCTCTTATGCCTATTCTTGTCCATGCCGTGCCTCACTGACTCCTTAACATCCTCGGCTACCTTAGCCTTCTCAACTAAGACAGCAAACTCACGCTCCTACTGAGGAGCAATCAGCAGTCTCAACTCGTCTCTCAGACCATCCTCGAAACGAACACACCTCTCATGTTCAGTGGCCACAATACCCCTGGCATACCTACTCAGCTTCAAGAACTCAGCCTCGTACTCAGAAACAGACTTACTCCCCTGGACTAGCCTCAGAAATGCTTTTCGTTGGGAGTCAATATAACTAGCTCCAATGTACTTTTTCTGATATGCAGCCCTAAAATAATCCCATGTCAGATCCTCTGCCGCCACACTGTCCCGAACCGTGAGCCGCCGAAGAAGCAATACTATGCCCTTCAGCTTCTCTTCAGCAGTCAAGTCCAGATCATCCATGATCCGCTCCATTGCCTCCAGCCAATACTCAGCAGTGCTGGGAGCAAGACCAGAAACACCTCGAAAGAATTCAGCCCCGTTTGCCCGGAGTCGCTCAGGCACAGATTTCCTAACTCCTGCACCACCACCTACTCCACCTACTCTTTCTAACACTCGCAGCATCGCCTGTGACACTGCATCATCCCCGGTCTGATCTTGGAACTCACCACCTCCAGCTGGTGGCGGTACCGGTATCTCATTTTCTGACCCCTGACCAGATCCTACGGGCTCAGAAACTGTCATCCTACCACGACTTCGTCCACGACCACGTCCACCTCGAGCACTCATGACTAGATTTTCTACGTATCTGGTTTAAGAGTTTTATGCATCAATATTTATTCCGCTATGTTAAAGCAAAGTCTTTTGAATATTTAAGAAGCTTTGTTCTCGCGAGGTCACAGAATCCTATCAGTTTCAGTCTCTAAAGTATTGCACTATTGCTGATCCTCAAATTACATTACATCCCAACAAATCACAAGCAATAATAAGGGGTACTTACCTGGGCGAACTGGTGCCGGAGACTCGATGCCATGCTTTTCAAACCATGCTTTTTTAAAAACAAAACTATCAAAACAGACTTTTAAAACATTTTGGGCCCCAGGCCCACAGCCGAGCCTTTGAACTTAGCTCTGATACCACAATTGTAACACCCCAAACCCGGTCCATACACCACGACCGAATCTGGTATGTTACAGGGAAAAATGTATTTGAGAGGTTTAGGCTTACGGGAAAAAGTTTGATAAAAACCCTCTTTGCACATTTGATTCCTGTAGAAATCTTGGACATGATTGTTTTAAAACTGAGGTTTTGTTTGTTAACTCAGAAATTTCGAAAACTTAACCGGTTGTGAAACTAAAACAAGATCATCTCTTTTAGAAACTCGAGTTGTTTCTTATTGATACTAAAAACATTTTGACTTAGTAGAAAATCGAGTTTTGGTTTGAAAATCATTTGAGTTTCCTTAATACCATGTCATAGTGTGATACCCGATGGTATAGTTTAAAACACATTGCGTTATAGTTTTGAAATCATTGTCTTTCCAAGTTTTAGCAAATTTTAACCCAATTATTTTATCAAAGCATATTAAAAATCTACTTTAAACATGAACATAAAAACATAATTTTAATGGCCATTTACAATCCACAATAAAACCCAAATAGTAATAAATAAGCTAAAGTACCCAATTTTGTAAAGTCTGAGCAAATCATTATTTAAGCATAGCATGAGCACCTCGAGTCCGTCCCGGCTCCATGTCCGCGTCTAAGTGTCACCTGAAATGTCAAAGGAGAGGGTGAGTCGCAAGACTCAGTGCATAAATCCCGCTCCCGATAATACAACATGCTAACACACATCATAACATAGCAACATAATTAATGCAACCCGATCCTAACCATCCGTATCACCTTTCTACCCCGTGTGGTACCAAACCACTGGTGGTGCCAAACCACTGGTGACCCAAAGTCACGATATCCAAAAGTGTGGTGCCAAACCACTGGTGACCCAAAGTCACGAATAATCCAATGATGGGGCCAACCCATCGTGTGATACCAAATCACTAGCGACAATCCCGTATCTCTCAAGTGGGGCCAACCCACGGTGGTGTCAAACCACAGGGACGAGTCGCAATGAGGTGCCAAACCTCTGGTGTCCCAAAGACACAGTGTGATACCAAATCACTGGTGACCGCAGTCACAAATCCGATGATGGGGCCAACCCATCGTGTGATACCAAATCGCTGGCGTCAATCCCGAATAATCAACCGTGGGGCCAACCCAGCGTGGTACCAAGCCACTGGGACGAGACGCTGAGGTGCCAAACCTCTGGTGACCCAAAGTCACAAAATATCATCTGTGGTACCAAACCACTGGAGGTGCCAAACCTCTGGTGTCTCAAAGACACAGTGTCCCAAAGACACGGATATCATACTCCTCCTCCTCTCATATCACCCACACATGTCATACTGATGCAAATGATATAAAACATGTAATCATGCTAACATGCTCAACATGGCATCTCATAACATTTACATCATAACATGATATCACATATAACAATACAAATCTCATAATGAAACGGACTTACCCGTATCCGTGCTTATACCCCACCGGGTACCAAATCCATCAATCATATCGTGTCACTTTAATAAGTATACAGGTTATTAATCACATTACTAAACAGAAGTGTGTTAGTTTACACACCTATTAAAACGCAGTCTTTAGTACCAAAAGAATCGATCTAAGGCCCCTTGATTACTTGCTCCTAATATTTGATTTGGTTTCCTACCAAATCTCGAACCAAGCAGTGGCCAACTCCTATAACAACAACAGTCACACCTTTAATTACTTGGCTTAATAGAACTAAACGAATAAACCATGAACAACCTCTCACCATCACTTACCAATCAATCGAGTTCAGATAACGGCCTTGTTGACTGCTTCGAATCTCGAAGGCCCTAAAAAGAAATTGGTTACACAAGAGATTAGTTCTCTTCTAACAGAAGCCGAAAATCATCCTTTTGCCTTACCAAAATCGTTAGAGAAGTAGGGGGAGAAGAGATAGCCTTTCGGCCAAATACTCACCTTCACTAACCGATTGCCCAACACAGGATGAACACCAACACTACACCAATATTCGGCCCTAGGTGTTTAACACTCCTACTTTCGGCTTTGAATGTAAAAGGAAAGAAGAAATAGAGGTGGAAAGAAATGGAGGAATCGGCAATTGGGTTTAGGGAAAAGAAGGGGAATAAAGATGGAAAAGGTGTTTTGGAGAGATGGAGTTTCAGCTTACAAGGTTTCAAAAGAGAAAAGAAATGGAAGTGGGGTGCTAGGTTCGGCTTAACAAGGGATTTTGAGAGAAAACACAAAGCCAAATTCGGCAAGGATGAAGTTGCTTAAAGCTTTCGGTTTTGAAAAGGGAAAAGAGAGACTTACTTGGAGGAAATTCGGCTTAGGCTCTTGACAAAAGAAAGAACTTTGTTTTGAAACAAAGTGACCGAATAAAAATGCCCAAAAATACCAAGATGAATTTCGGCTAACACCTTCTAAAAAGGCAACACAGGTTCGGCAATTGAGAGCTTACACTTTCAGTTTTGGTATGGCAAAAGAGAAAATTTGCTTCTAAAGATTTTGACCGAAAAACACCAAAACTCAAACTGGATTTCGGCACTACCCCACACCCACACTACCAAGCCGTCACTCCCCCCCCCAAACTCTCCTAAAATTCGGCCATATCCCCACTAACACTCCACACCACTCAATTCAAATGAGTTGAACAAGTCTTCCTCCTAAAATCCCTCTCCACCCACCATTCAAATGGGTAGACCAAGTCCAAGGCAGAGTTTGAACTGCCTACAAACTCTTCCTTCCATGCCGTCAAAATGGAAGCCAAAATGGGGATCTCCGCAACTTGAACACAAGACCTCTCCTCCTTGCATATGACGCCAACCTCAAGCTCCAAGTGGCACATGCCTTGCCACTTTGCCAGCTCACCTTTTGTGCAACAAAACACCAAAATATATCCCAGCTCCATCAGCTCCCCTGACTTAGGCCAAAAAACAAAAATTTTCCTACCTGCTCAAGCTTACTTCTAGCTCACAACTAAGTCCCGAAACTATACAAACATCAACATAACAGGCCATAATCATGCAAACAATGTCACAACAAAAATAGCCCCTAACCTGGGATATTACAAAGACTGTTTGACTCACGCTCTTTTATTGGCTTTACCTAACTTTGACTAAACCTTCGAGTCAGAGTGTGATGCTTTAGGTTTAGGTATTGGAGCTGTACTCATGCAAGATGGACGCCCTATTGCGTATTTCAGCGAGAAACTCAATGGTGCCATCCTAAACTACCCGACGTATGACAAAGAGTTATATGCCCTCATTCGAGCCTTGGAAACTTGGCAGCACTATCTACTTCCCAAAGAGCTCTTGATTCATACCGACACGAGTATTTGAAATACCTAAAGGGGCAGCATAAGCTCAACAAGCGACATGCTAAATGGATAGAATTTCTCGAGTCATTTCCTTATGTCATTAAGTATAAAAAAAGTAAAGAAAATATAGTGGCTATGCACTATCTCGAAGGTTGTGCGAGAAAGGAGCCTACGAGAAGTATTACCGTCATGATGGGTACCTATTTCGAGAAGGAAAACTTTACATTCCGTAAGGGTCAGTACGAGAGGTCTTGATAGACGAGGCTCATAGTGGCGGATTAATGGGACATTTCGAAGTTGCTAAGACCATGGCTACACTCCAAGAACATTTTTTCTGGCCTAAGATGCATCGTGACGTAGAAAGGTACTGTAGAAGATGCATTACATGCAAAAAGGCTAAATCCCGAATCAAGCCCCACGGTTTGTATAAACCTTTACCCATTTCTGAAAGTCCTTGGACTGATGTTTCTATGGATTTTGTACTCGGCTTACCAAGAAGTAAGATTGGTCGAGATTCGATATTTGTGGTTGTGGATAGATTTTCTAAAATGGCTCATTTTATAGCTTGCCATAAAACTGACAATGCTGTGAATATTGCTAATCTATTTTTCAAAAAAAGTGGTCAGGTTGCATGGCATGCCTAAGACGGTCGTGTCTGATCGGGACGCGAAATTCCTTAGTCATTTTTGGAGAACATTGTGGGGGCGGTTGGGAACCAAGTTACTCTTTTCTACCACTTGCCATCCACAAACGGACAGTCAAACCGAAGTTATCAATCGAGTCCTTTCTACATTACTACGAGCAATCATTCAGAAGAACTTAAAAACGTGGGAGGACTGTTTACCACATGTGGAGTTTGCATATAACCATTCTATTCATTCCACTACTAAGTTTTCTCCATTTGAAATTGTTTATGGTTTTAATCCATTAACACTGCTTGATTTGATACATCTGTCTTCTAATCAACTTGTGCATATAGATGGAAAATGCAAGGCCGAATATATCAAACAATTGCACCAAAAGGTTAGGGACAACATTGAAGCAAGAACTAAAGAATACGAGCAACGGGCCAACAAAGGTCGAAGGCGCATTATCTTTGAACCAGGAGACTGGGTTTGGGTTCATATGCCAAAGAGAGGTTTCTCGTGCAAAGGCGATCCAAACTTCTTCCGAGGGGAGATGGTCCATTTCAAATCCTTGAACGAATAAATGATAACTCCTACAAATTGGACTTACCAGGTGAGTATAATGTTAGTGCGAGTTTTAATGTTTCTGATCTATCTCCTTTTGGTGTAGGTGACGATTCGAGGACGAATCGACTTGAAGAGGGGGGATGATACGAACTCGCCTACGGAGGATGTAACTCACGATGCCCTCAAGCTGCCCATTGGACCAATAACTCGTGCACGTGCCAAACAATTTGCAAATACCATTTCAGCTTTGGTGGAACAAGTTTGGACGGACGATCGAAAGGAGTTCAAGAATGAATAGAAAGTTTTTAACTTATTGGAGGCCGAAATTTCTTCAGCTTGCTAGTTCGGCTATTAGCTCATTAAATATCTTATTATGCATTATTATTTAGTTTACTACAGTTTAATTAGTTGTTTAAATATGTCTTAAACTTAGTTTAATTTGTCTTAATTACTACATGAGTTTAAGTAGTTTCCTACTTGGCTGAATTTTAGTATGTGTCTTAATAGGTGTCTTTAATTTGTCTAAAGTATCCATTAAGCTATTCTAGAAGTATATTTAATTATATTTAGCTGATTTGGCTTAGATTAATATGCATTCATCTCTTTTATAGGTGCAACCGAACCTATGGGATGCATTAAAGAAGATACATGCACCTAGGTGCATTGTACCTAGTCGAATGTATCCATGAACCATGGAGGTGCATGGACGATTGAAGCAAGGATTAAGTGCTGCTGATTTTTTGGTTTATCAAGGTACCTATTCGGTTGGAGTAGCATTCAATTTGAAGACAATGCATGAAGGAATTAAATGCATGAACCATAAGATGCAATGCATGGCCGAATGCATGAATGTCTACCTACATGAATTCTTTTGATTCATTGAACCTCCTATGTGTCCATTCGGCCAAGAGGTATCTTTTGGAAGCTACCATCAAGCCATAGCCGAATCTAGACATGGCTATTCACCTCCCGATGCATTCATCCCTGACAAGTACATTTCCTTAAGCATGAAGCATGACTCTTGGAGCACCATCAGTTGAATCTAGCGAGACCAATGGCCTTCCAAATTTATTCATTTTGCCAAGTGATTTGCATCATCTAGAAGGTGACTTTTCCCCTCTACATTCAGCCGAATGTACCAGCACACCATGGGCCATGTACGGCCAAGCCTAGTCAAATACATTAAGGAGTTCTTTTTTATTTTTCTAGATTAGTTTTTACTTAGTTATTAAGTTTGCTTATGACTTTTCGGCTACTAGCTCTTAGGCTATAAATATTTGCTATCTTTGTTTGTGAAGGGACTTTTTTTTATGATTATTGAATTTTCATATAGTGAGTTATTCACTCTCTTAATTCTTCAAGGTTCAATTGACTTATCTAGCTACTAGTGGCGTCAATCGACTTTGTTTCTGAACTTATCATCCATTCCGGGGTGTGGCGTTCAACCCTTATACCGAAGGTTCCTAATTTACTAATTAGAGGGTCTCGGTTCTATCCTTCCATTCCATGATCCACTTGAAACATATAAGATTCGGGTCTTTAATTTTTTATTAAAGGTTCTTTCTTATTTCAATCCATTACTCAACTTATCCACCAACCATTTCCTTACCAAACCGGTTCTACTATCTTGAATTATCGAACTTACAATCTTATCCAAATTGAACGAGAGCGTCCTAATTTACGATCGGGCAACATCCACAACTCGTTTCCAATCCTGAGGCGATTCATATCAAATTGCACTATGTGTGCAGGTTTACGAATCCTTCAAGGATATAAACTAATGAATGGAGACAACTGAGAGGTGATACATAGGTAAGTGATGCATGATAGTTGAATAACTTAGTACTATTGAGGTAAGTTGTTCTTGTTTATGAAATTATAGAAATGAGGTATGATCATTAATTTTTGAGCTTGTTCGAAATGGATAAATGGTAAATGAGCATTCGGTTTTGAGACCTATTGAATATGGTAATTGTTGAATGGTGACATGTTATATGTATATGCGGTTATAAGTTAGTTGATGATCAAATTGAATTGATTAAATTTGTAAAATGATTAGTTGTATATTTTTTACCATTGCTTATAACTTACTAAGCTATGCTAGCTTACTGTATGTGTTTATTTGACTATTTTATAGATTTTGAAGTTTAAGCTCGATCTCGGGGATCATCGTCAAAGTCAATCACACTATCCACTATCTTGGTACCTTTTTTGTGAATGAACATAAAGTCTATGGCATGTATAGGCTAAATTACTTTTGAATTGACTCAAATGATGTATATGTGTATGTATATAAATGCCATGCGAAAATGGCTTTATTTCTCTGCTTGAGTTGGTTGAATATGTTTGAGATGTCTCATATGTTGATGCATATTTGGTCATAATATAAACTTGTTTTGGTATGTGTGTGTTTCATGAAATTTTGATAGGAATATTATCTATATGTTACAATGAACATTTCATGTATGACTTTCCAGCTTGACTTCGAAGTTATTTCATATCATGTTATGTGTAATACTTGTGTATATGAATCTAGTTTGAATAAGGTATATAGTGCATTTTGATTGATGAATATACTCACTTGTAAATATTCGGCCATGGTATTGACTAAATTTGGAGTTCGTATTTTCATTGAATGTTTATATACATTCGGTCATGAGGTTTGATAAGCTAAATTATTGTTGTGAACAACTAGCTAATGTATGCATGTGATTGAATAATTATAGCTATTTGATTGGTATAAGTTGAATAAGGATAAACATACATATTCAGCTATAGTACGTAAAATGACCAAATGAATAGTGTTTTTGCTATTTGAATGAAAGTTGTTTTAAGTGATGTAAATGATAGTAGTTGTGGTATGTTTATTAACGTTTTAATAATAAATAAATAAATAATGAAAGAACATGTTTGATCGTGATATCATGCATTTATTAATATAATAATATTTGTATGAGTGTGTTGACTTGTGGTTAGACGAGTAATGCCTCGTAACCCTAATCTGGTGACGGATACAGAATAGGGGTGTTACAATTCGTGTGTATATATGAAAGTCAAATTTTGAGGCTTTACAACCTCCACCCCCTCATCAATACAGTCTTATAAAATGAAATTCATAAGATTTATACTAATTAATTTCACAAGTCTGAAACCAAAGAGTTTAGTGGTTAATTGATTAATAATGTGGTCAGAACTAGAATGGGTTAGCAAGTAAAGACGGTTTTAGAAGAGATATCAAATTATTCTGAAGATTATTTGGGATGTACAATGTTGTTATTAGGGAAGAAGTTATTCATGAGTAATCGATTTATTCAGGTATGGTATGGTATTTAAGAACGGGTTAATCAAAATTTCTTCTAAATTGATTTCTTTAGTGATTGGAATAATATAGGATCATTGATGACTATAGTAGTTAGTGGGATAGTGTTGAAATTACAAAGATATCTGAAAGCAACTGTTATAGTTGAGTATTTTACAGCGATCTCCTCTGGGTATACTATATGTTCTATTATTCTCAGAGATATATGTAATTTTTCATGTTCAGATGCGATACTTATCATATAGAATGGCTGGTTAATTATAACAATAGATGAAATTATTGCAAGCCTAGTTGATTCATGAGCAGTATTGCTCTATTTTTCTTTGGTTTTCTAATCAATTATGTTTGAGAGAAGACTTGATGATAATGTTCATATGATACTATTTTCTACTTCTACTGATTGAAGATCTGAATTGCAAATATGCAATTTATATTGTCTCTAACACAGCTGTTTCTCGTGCATATGTGCAATATTACTCTTCTGGATTTTCTTTGGTATATCATCGATCTTTTTATTATTCAATGTGGTTTTTTATTCTCGAAAATTTATTATAGCTTCACATTTTGGATTTCATTATCTCGATTTTCTTGTCATTCTCATGGTCTAATCTTATCTAGCAAACATGGTTTATCTGTGCAAAATGTAATTACATTTATTACTGTTATAAATCCTGACTCGATCATGGGAGTTTAGTAATATGGACCTTAGAGTATAGAAGTTGTATTACTGTACTGGTTGTTATTGGGACTACTTTCGATTTTCCTCTTCTATTTGGAGAGTACTTTGATGTTGAGGTATTGTTCCATCTATTCTGTTGAAACGTCGGTCCTATTATGGCACTATAGTTTTTAATCTTTCTGATGATTGTGGCTTCGAAATAATTCAAAGCTTCGGTGTTAATAATTGAAATACCTTTATTATATAATTTCTTTTCAATTTTCGTTAAAGGATTTTCTATGATAGCCACGTCAATGATATAGTTATTACAGAAAGATGTAAGATTTGAATGGTTTGATAAATGTCAGTAAATTTTTGACCCGATGAAATCTCTATTGATTGAAGCACTAGTTTTGGTCCAGCCTGAATCGGGTATGGAATTTGTGATTTACAGTGATGCATCATTCAACGAGTTAGATTGTATTTTGATGTAGTAGGGCAAAGTAATAGCCTATACTTCCAGACAGTTAAAAATTGTATGAAAATAATTATTCGATACATGATTTAGATTTGACAACTATTGTATTTGCACTAAAAATTTGCCGACATTATCTGTTTGGTAAAAAATACCATATATTCATTGATCATAAAAGTTTAAATTATCTGATGTCACAAAAATATTTGAATTTGAGACAGTGTAGATAACTTGAACTGTTGAAAGATTATGATTTGACAATTGAATATCACTCAGGAAAAGCAAATGTTGTTGCAGATACTCTGAGTAGAAAGTCTCTGTTCGCCTTGTGAGCCTTGAGTGCCCGATTGTAATTGTCTGATAATGGTTCAATTTTAGCTGAGCTTAAAGCTAAGCTGATGCTTCTACAATAGATCTGTGAAACTCAGAAAAGTGATAATGAGTTGCAAGTTAAACGAGTACAGTGTGAATTAACTTCTGATTTAGAATTTCAAATAGGACCCGATGATTGTCTGTTATTCCGAGGTATAGCCTGTGTACCAAAGGATTCAGAGCTTGTACAGAAAATTTTACACGAATGCTCACAGTGGTACTATGTCTGTTCATCCGGGGAATAATAAAATGCATAACGATTTAAAACAGATGTACTAGTAGTCCGGAATGAAATGTGGTATTTCTGAAATTGTATTTAAATGTTTGATATGTCAGTAAGCTTCGGGACTGTTACAGTCAGTGACGATACTGAAATGGAAATGGGATAAAGTTGCTATGGATTTTGTATCGGGATTACCCCTGTCTCTGAAAAAGAAAGATGCTATTAGGTAATCATCGATTGTTTGACGAAGTCTGCATATTTATTCTTAGTATGAATGATAGATTGTCTGAATTATATGTTTCTGAGATTTTCAGATTACATGGTGTACCAGTTCATATCCCGATTTTGGAATAAATTACAAGAAGCTCTGGGTATGCGGTTACATTTTAGTACCACATTTCATCCTCAAACGGATGGTCAATCTGAACGTGTGATTTAGTTTTTTGAAGATATACTTTGGTGCTATGTTTTAGAATTTGAAGGCAATTGGAAAAGAAATAATTGTCGTTAGTCGAATTTGCAGTTAAGTATAAAATGGCACCATACGAGGCTCTGTATGGTCGTAAATGTAGAACTCCATTTTATTAGACTGAACTCAGAGAGAAAAGATACATGGAGTTGATCTGATTCGTAAAACTGAAGAAAGGTGAAAGTGATCCGAGACAGTTTAAAAGCAGTATCTGGTCGTCAGAAATTTCTATGTGGATTTAAAATGAAAAAGAAATAGAGTTCCAAATTAACAACAAGGTATTCTTGAAATTTTAAACTTGGAAGAAAATTTTCTGGTTTGGTCGTAAAGGCAAATTGAGTCCTCGATATATTGGGCAGAATTTGACAGAATTCATAATGTTTTTCATATGTTATGTTACTACAATATCAATCAGATTCATCACATGTTATTTCTCCAATAGATATTAAAATTCTGCCTGACGTGACATATAATGAAAAACCGAACAAAATTCTGGCACTTGAAGTGAAAGAACTGAGAAATAAAAGGGTAGCTTTAGTAAGAAGAAGCTACCTGGAAACCGGAGGAAACTATGAGAAAGCAATATCTGAACCTCTTTACTGGTAAGATTTTCGAGGACGAAAATTCTTAAGGGGGAGAGTTGTAACAGCCTGTTTTCGCTAAAACCAGACAATGGTTTCGAGACCACACCGATTTCAGAAGAAAATTTATTTTTATATTATTTTATGGTATATAGTATGATAGTAATGTCGTATAAAAATTTCATAAAGCAATTTTACCAGTTACATGTTTAATTTGATAAATGACCAAATTGCACAAAGTGAAAAAGTTGAGTTCGAATAGCTAAAAGGATTAAATAGCTATGGAATTCAAAATTTGAGGTCCTTATATGGAAAATATACCATTTAAAATGCTTAGTGGTTAAGTATGATGATTCATCCATGGAAAATAAAATAAAGAAAAGGATGAAATTTGAAAGTGAAATAATAAAAGATGATAAATGATAAAAAAATAAAAATATCATCATATATATCATCTTTCCTAAATTAAAAGCATTGAAACCCTAGTCATGGAAACCTAAGCTCAAGCCAACTTATTTTGCTTGATTAGATTCAGATAGACCAAATTCGGAGTTAAAATGAGGAAAAGAGAAAATGTCAGATTAGTAGATTTTACATACACGAATGTTTGTCGAGGTAAGTTCGTGTAACTGAATTGTGTATTTTTATATGCTTGAATTAAATGTTGTGTATGTGAATTGTATAAATGCCAAATATATGAAATTTATTACATATCCGACAAAGCCTAATAAATATTAAATCTCGTTTGAATAATGGAATTCGATGGATACAAGATTTCCTGATTGGTTATGGTCCTGCATGTGTTGCGGACACACCACACCTCCTACGAGCATCCTGTTATAAGCCCTCTCGAGCTTCCTGTTATATGGTTCCTACGAGCATCCTGATTGGGAGTGATCTTGCATGTGTTGCGGACTACCGCTATAACACCCAAAACCCGGCCTAGAAGTTTAGATTGAATCTCGAATGTTACATTGACCAACGAAGTGATCGTAGGAAAATTTTACCCAAAAAAATTTGTCTCAAATTCCACTACAACACTTTAATGTTTAACGGTCCGAAAATAATTAAAACGTTAGCTTCCAATAAGAAAAGTTATAGTTAAGTTTAATAACTGTACAAAATAAAATGTTCGATTGAAAATTTAAAACAGAACTTGTACCATAGTTTTATAAAACCCTTCAATTCAAAACCGAATAACAAAATAGAAACTGGAAATAAGAACTGATAATTTATTGTTCGCCGAGACTGTCCGAGACCTCTGCATACCGAGTCTAGCGCAGAATTCAGAAATGTACCTAAAAGGGGAAACACTAAGGGGGTGAGCTACATGAGCTCAATGTGAGTTTATAACGGGACTTAAAATAGAAATACAGAACACAGTTCCATAGCGCAATATACTTACAGATATAAGCAGAAACAAATTCCAGACAAGGAACCAATGCCCCAACACACAATCAGAACAGAGCACACAAACTACACACAGAATACTTAACACATGTGTTGTTCAGACAAATAGAATAAAGTCAGATAATCTTACACCCAAACAGATGCAGATGAGTGCAGTCAGGTACCAAAAGCATCCATCCAACCAACACACCTCTCCGTCCCCCGATCACACCCCAAAAGAGTTGTTAAAGCTCATCCAACCAATCACACCAATTAGGACCTCGAAATGCCCATCCAACCCTACACTCCATGAATGTGGACTATGCCACTCAAAATATAATACGCAACAGAGCTAACGTATATGCAGTACAGTGCAATGCAGTAGTCCGACATACAGTTATATTGCAGTTTAAACTGTAAGATTAGATAATGGTATGCAACAAAGCTGACGTACGTACGGTACAGTACGGTAAACCCCTGTATGAATAAGCTTGCAGTTAAACTGCCAGATCAGAACAGAAACAGTCTTCTTTCTCTTCACAACCCAACCCAAAATACTTTATGCAAGTGCATGCATATATCCAATCCCACAGAAACAATGATCACGTCAACAGACAATCTGACAGAAGCAGATATACACACATGTCCAACAGACTGGATTCAGAACCAAACATCTCACACAACAGTCACAAACAACACATGAGCAGAATATATGGTCATAGATACTGAAACTTAAGCACCCTCAGTAAAGCTTAGACAATGGTTGGAATACACAGACACATTTTCAGATAAAAACATACACAAACTAAATTTTGGTGTCTTAGGACCACATGGCCATGTGCACCGGCCGTGTGGAAAACCTAGGCCGTGTGGGGGTCAAAACGCCTGTGTGGAGGGAGGCACACATGCCCGTGTGCCCAGGGGACACGACCATGTGAAAAACAAAAAAAAAATCCCCAAATTGGCCACACGGCCATATGGCACCAAAACTTAACCGAAAAACCCTAATCCCTAAAAGCACACGACCGTGTGAACCGGCACACACCCATGTGGCCACGAAACCACCTCAAAATAGTCTCGAAAAGCGTGCTTTCACCCTCAAAGCACTTCCCCACCCTCGATAACTCGAGATTATACCATAACTAACAGGTTCTAAGCATAAAACAATGGTACAATGTCGAAAATAACTAATACGTACACACACAAACTGTCAACTTTTCATAGAGTCGCATCAAAATTCTTAAAATAATTAGATAAGGTACAAAACCCACACCTGATTTGCAATCAGAGATGCCCAAACACTGACTGGACGACGTAGGAGTGAAACTCTCCAAGATCCACCAGTAAGAATCATTGTCAAAGGAAAATAAAGAAGAAGCCAAAAAGAACGGAAGCAAAAGAAAATGAAAAGAAAAAAGGAGAATGTCCAGAAACTCCACAAACATAAATGAACAAAATAATAACAGTTTTATAAATTAAATTAAAACAAACCTACTACTCAACAAAAACAAAACAAACTAAAATGTTTCTCCAAAATACACACAAGACTCGAACCTAAAACCCAGAGGTAAATTAACACACAACAAACCACTAGACCAACAATCCTATTCTGACACTTAAATGCGCAACTAAACACAATAGCGCAACCTTCTCACTGACCCTAACCACAAAACTTAAAACTTTTATCCCAAAATTCAGGGTGTTACAGCCGCAACTCTTTGTGAGCATCCTGTTACATGATCCGTTACGATCCTGCATATATTGCAGACACAAACACAGCTCTTTGTGAATGTCCAGATATGGCTCGCTTGAACTTCTCGATATATGGCTAGCCGGAGCTCCTGATTAAAGGCTCTTCGTAAGCTTCCTGATTAAAACTTCTTATTGAACTTCCTGATTATGGCGTTTATGAGCTTCCTATTATATAGCCCAGATAAGCTTCCTGATAGGCTCTTTGTAAGCTTCCCGATTATGTGCTTTTAAGAGCACTCTTGAATATGAATTGACGAATTTCTGATTTGTACCTTCGAGTTTACTACCTGTGTATCCATCGATATTTCAAATAAATTTAATGGGCAAAATCCTGACATGAGAAAATATGAACATGAAATGAATTAATACACGTATCTGCCTGAAATAAATGAAAATGATGATACATGATATATGGAAATACGAGATGATAATATATGAACATGGAATTTGTTTGATGAATATGTTCATCCATGATTATAGATTTGTACACCTTGAGTGTATTACCCATGTCACACTGACGTTTCAAATGATTTAATGGGCAAAGTTCCGACATGAAATAATCTGAACTCGAGACGAATTATTATGAAAATGTACTTGAAATACAAGGATATGGTTTTTATATGTTATATGTAACACCCGGGTTCTAGGGGTTATGCATTTAGTACATAACTCAAGTGATAGTAGGCTTATGGTGAGGTTGGATGAGTTTTGAGGGGTTTGGAGAACCCTAGAAGGTAAGAGATGCCTTAGGAAATTTTTGGTTTTTAGTATTAAAAAGGGGAGCTTGGCTATAGAGGTCTTAAGAGAATTATTTGGGAGGTTAAGACACAAGAATTGCTTTGGAAGAGTGGTAGGGAGGCGCCACTTAGAGGCTTTGGAAGGTGACGCCTCAAGGAGCAGGGGGGCCAGTGTTCGAGCTGCGAAGGCAGCATTTTGGTTTTGTTTTTGCGTCATGAGAGGGGAAGGTGTTGGACAACTAGAAGGCTTTTAATTAGATGAGGTAAGACTTGGTCTTTTATTTTTGAATTCGGCTAGGGAGGTAGGATGAAGGTTTGACTCATTCAAACTTTTTGAATGAATGTCAAGGAGGGAATTTAGGAGCAGAAAGAGGGATTTGAGAAGAGAAGGGGTAGTGGCAGGCCAAGGGTCTCTCTTGGTGGCTATTTTCGGGTTTGTTGAAGTGTGTTTAGGTGTGTGCCGAACCTAGTAGTATAATTAGGGGGTGCTCACCTTTTGGCCACCCTTTTCACCATTTGTTTTCTCTTTGCCGAAATTGCAGTTGTTTTCTCTCAACCACTTTGATAGCCGAAACCTTTTCCTCCAAAGCATTTTCTCTCCTTTTTCTAGGTGGCCGAATCTTCCACTCTCCCTTCTCCCTTTCCTTTCTTTCAAAACCGAAAGCACCCTGTTCATCTTTTACTTTCTTTTCTCAAACCTTGTTGCCGAAATCTCCCCTCTCCTGTTAGTGTCATTTTGGCCGAATTTCAGAGTGGTGTTGATCTCCTTGGGTTTGTCTTTTTCAATCGTTGGAGAATGTAAGTGTTGGTAACCGAATGCTTATTTCTCTTCTCCCTTGTTCTCTGTCGATTTTGATATGGATAAGAGCCATTTTCGGCAATAGCTGTAAGGGTGTTAATCTCTTGTTGGAACCGAGTTGTTGTAGGGTCTCCGGGATTTTGGAGTCAATCAAGTGAAGCCTCCATCTTTGGTAATCGATTGGTAAGTGGTGGTAAGGACTTGTTTTAGTAATCTATTTTCTTTAGGTATTCGTTAAGCCGAAGGTTTGTGAGGCTAACCGTTTGCGTGTTAAGGTGGAGCTGATTGCCAGAGGAGAACCATCGTTTGGTTCGGGATTTGGTAGGAAACCAAATTGGTTGTAAGAAGGTGCTAAGGCCGATTGTAGGGGAGGCAGAGCCTAACGCAGGAGACCTTTTCGGGAATTGTTTAGTCAGCGTTGCAGAAGCCTAAAGTAGCCTCCGGGATTCAAGTGGTTTTGGTAAGCATTATTTAGTAAAGGTTCAATATTTGGATTTATGACTTGGGTGTTTAACCGGTTTATCTGATTAAGCATTTTGATGGAGGCGAATACCAGTCAAGGTGGGCAAGGGAAAGTCCCTATCCCGAAGTTTAAGAAGAGAGCTGTCTCGGCGGTTCGGGATTGGCCACCGGGGTGTGGGCCAGCGTCAGAGCAGCAAGTTAGGCAGATAGCCGTAGTCTCGCTTAGCGATAGCGTTGGGATCGAGAGTTTAGAACTCCAAGTAATTAGGTGCGTAATTATCGCACCGTTTTCCTGTTAGTGTGTATTGATGTATATGCTTGTGTGTGATGTGTGATAGCCGGCAATAAAGGCTAAAGTGGTGGATACCCATGTTTGGGGTAATCGGTTAACAGGTTAGTGGTTTGTGATATTGCATTAATTATGGTGCATATGTATGATATAATAATGAGCATGTGATGTATACTCATTCGATATGATGATTTGACATGATGCATTTTCATATATGCATGGGAAATTGACTTGATCACGGAAGGACGGGGTGTACATATTATGTACGTGGTCTAATGTGAGCCTCGGGCTACATTAGCGCTTGATGATTAGCTGTGTGCTTTATCAAGGGAGATGTTGGCTAGGTGCCCATCTCAGCGGTTGATAGCTGAGTGCATCACCGTAGACGGATTAATGTGGGGATCACTTATGTGATCGGTGGCTCAGCCACGGCCTTGTGCAGCAGGTCTGCCGGGGTAGGATATGTGGGATCACTTGGTTGTGATCGGTGGATTAGCCACGGCCTTGGGCAGGGAATCTGCTAAGGTTGGTGTAACGGATGGACTTAGGATTGGGCTGGGATACATTTTGCATATCTATCGGTATGGACTGTGTGGGTATGGGTTAAGCCCATACGTGTGGAAACATGTGTAATGATTATGCACTGAGTCTGTGGACTCACCCAATTTTTCTTAACCATTTCAGGTGATTCATGAGCTTGGACCGGGTTGGAGTGGATACGAGGTGGCCATGCAGAAGAGGATCTTTGGATTATTTTATGGCTTTTAATATTAAGTATTTTGTTTAAACATTGGGTTGTAATAAGGGCCTTATTATTAATTTTTGGTATTATTTTAATTATGGCCTGATTACTTTGAGTTACCATGTGAAGATGATTTATTTCTAGTAATCTATTTATTCTAAATATATACATATATTTATGCTAAAGTTTTAATTTGGACATTTTATAATAACAAAGTTTAAGTATAATTTTAAATGGACATGGTTTTCAAAAGTTAATAAATTTTAAGGTTTTATCTTAAGTCAACAAGACTTTTCAACCGTCTTTCCGCAGTGACATTTCAAATTCGGTCATAGTGAATGGGCCGGGTTTGGGATGTTACAAATTGGTATCAGAGCCCAGTTCAAAACTCGGCTTTGAGGTTTTGGGCCCGAAAAATGTTTTCAAAAATGGGCTTTTCAAAAATATGGACTTTTAAGGAATTTTTTTCAGGTTATTCTAGCATGGCACCTGTACCTCCGGCCCGAAGTCCACCAGGTAAGTACTTCTAACTATTGAAGTGATTTGTTTGTGTGAATGGTTATGGGTTTATTTGGGCTCGTAGATTAGAATATTAGGGCTGTTGGACCCTAGGATTAGTTTACTCAAACATATGCATAAGACTTAAGGATTATTAAACAAACCTGTGAAGTAAGTCGCCGAGTTAAAGTGTGGCATCCCTAGTACGCATGTCTAAGAGTGGTATTCAGTAAGAGCTTGGTATTTAAGCAGTCCTAGCGACTCACCTCCTCTTTACTTGAATCCTACCTGGTGCGTAGCTGCGGTTCACCTTAACCAAGAGGACTTGTTCATAGGCTAAACCAATTATTAAAACCCGAAAGGGATTAGCCTTACTGCTTTAAAATCCTTAGTTTTAAAATTTTCAAATTTACCCCTTTGGGTTGTAAACCCTAAATCTGATTTTGAAAGACGTTTTCTCGATTTACAAAATTACCAAAATGCCCCTAGTGGCAAATTACAAAAATGCCCCTGTATTGTAAAATTTCCGTACTACCCTCAACTTTTGTTAAAATAATTTTACTTTACAAAAATACCAAAATCTCGAGTTTTCAAAATATCAACATACTCTGGTTTGGGGAAATTTATGAAAATACCCCTGGTTGATAAAATTACCAAAATGCCCTTGGTTTCTAAATTTTCATTCATATTACCCTTGACTTTTGTTAAAATATTCTTATCTTACAAATATCAGAAAAAAATCCTATTTTGCAAAATATTGAGATACCCAGATTTGGAAATTACCAAAATAACCCCCAATTTCTAAAAATTCAACGATACTTTTAATTTGGAAATTTTCAAAATACTCTTAAGTTTTGGAAATTTTGAAACGCCTCTGATTTGTAAAGATTTTCAAATTGACCCTGATTTATTACGGAAATTACCCTGGGTTGGGAATGCTCAAGGAAGTGACGTGGATGAATGAATGTGTAATTCTCTGTAGTAGAGTAGTGAACTTGGAATGAAACTTTGGTTGGTCGAAAGAACTACTTTTGAAGACTTCATCTCATAAAATTTGCTCGTGGATAAACAGTGAAACAAAATTCCTAATGCATAAAACTTTTTAAACAGATTAAGTCGTGACGCTAGATATGAGTTCTAGGGGGCGTGGTCGCAATACTCGTGGACGTGGTAGAGGCAGGATGGCAGAATCGGAACCGGTTGGGTCTGGCCATGGGTCAGAAAATGATGTACCACCACCACCAGTTGTTGAGGTTGAATATCAGGATCAGACTGGGGATGACGCAGTATCGCAGGCTATACTGCGGGTGCTTGAGCGAGTGGCAGGAGCCAATGTGGGCAATGGGACTCGGAAATCAGTACCCGAAAGACTTAGGTCGAATGGAGCCGAGGTTTTCAGAGGAGTGTCTGGGGTAGCTCCGAACGTGGCAGAATACTGGCTAGAGGTAGTTGAAAGGATTATGGATGACTTAGATTTAACTGCAGAGGAGAAGCTTAAGGGTGCTGTTTCGTTGCTACGGGATGAGGCCTACCAGTGGTGGCTCACCGTTAAGGAAAGTACCCCTGCCGATCGAGTGGATTGGGGCTACTTTAAGATCAAGTTCGAAGGGAAGTATATCGGAGCGAGCTTTGTGGACGCTCAGAGGAAGGCGTTCCTCAATTTGGTGGAAGGAGGCAAGTCAATACAGAGTACGAGGCTGAGTTTTTGCGTTTGAGCCGTTATGCTCGGGGCATCGTGGCTACCGATTATGAGAGATGCGTCAGATTTGAAGATGGGCTGCGGGATGAGCTACGGGTTTTGATTGCTCCGCAACGAGAAAGAGATTTCGCCATCTTAGTGGAGAAAGCTCGGACAGCTAAGGAGGTCAAGAGGACCGAGAGGCAAAATAGAGATAGAGAAAGGAGCCGGGATAAGAGGAGTTCTGGTTCGCCAGAATCGTTTGAGAGATTTGAGAAAAGACTGAAGGTCGAGACTCCTGCTCGTATTTCTAAGCCAGCTACTGGAAATCCGGATCGTCCGTGTGCTCGGTGTGGAAGGTACCATGATGGCGAGTGCTGGAATCGGGATCGAGAATGTTTTAGGTGTAAGTCCAAGACTCATTTGATTAAGGATTGTCCCCAGGGTCCGAATAGGGCTTGGACATTAGGCCAAGGTTATGTGCAGCCGGGTAGAAATGGTCAGCAGGCGGTAAGGGGTCGTGGTCCGAACCATGGAAGGAATGGTTCTGGCCGAGGTCGTGGAGCTTTAAGCCGCGGTAATAGTGGCACTGAGGCAAGACAGCCAGGTCTGGTATATGCAGTTCGTCGGAGGGAGGATAATGATGTGCCAGATGAGTCAGCTGGTAAGTTTCGTATGTCTGGAATATTCTTATTTGTTTTGTTGCTATAGTGGCAGTTTGTTTTATTGCTAGTAAGTATCTAGAACCTTGAGTGGGGACTTAGAAATTGTGCCTAGAGAATAAGATAGCTCTTTAAGATCAGAGTGCGCAGCTATAGCGTAGTGTGGTGAATTAGAAAGTACGACCGTTAGGCAGCCAAGTAATTTCGAGGACGAAATTATTTTAAGGAGGGTAGAATTGTAACACCCGGGTTCTAGGGGTTATGCATTTAGTACATAACTCAAGTGATAGTAGGCTTATGGTGAGGTTGGATGAGTTTTGAGGGGTTTGGAGAACCCTAGAAGGTAAGAGATGCCTTAGGAAATTTTTGGTTTTTAGTGTTAAAAAAGGGGAGCTTGGCTATAGAGGTCTTAAGAGAATTATTTGGGAGGTTAAGACACAAGAATTGCTTTGGAAGAGTGGCAGGGAGGCGCCACTTAGAGGCTTTGGAAGGTGACGCCTCAAGGAGCAGGGGGGCCAGTGTTCGAGCTGCGAAGGCAGCATTTTGGTTTTGTTTTTACGTCATGAGAGGGGGAGGTGTTGGACGGCTAGAAGGCTTTTAATTAGATCAGGTAAGACTTGGTCTTTTATTTTTGAATTCGGCTAGGGAGGTAGGATGAAGGTTTGACTCATTCAAACTTTTTGAATGAATGTCAAGGTGGGAATTTAGGAGCAGAAAGAGGGATTTGAGAAGAGAAGGGGTAGTGGCCGGCCAAGGGTCTCTCTTGGTGGCTATTTTCGGGTTTGTTGAAGTGTGTTTAGGTGTGTGCCGAACCTAGTAGTATAAGTAGGGGGTGCTCACCTTTTGGCCACCCTTTTCACCATTTGTTTTCTCTTTGCCGAAATTGCAGTTGTTTTCTCTCAACCACTTTGATAGTCGAAACCTTTTCCTCCAAAGCATTTTCTCTCCTTTTTCTAGGTGGCCGAATCTTCCACTCTCCCTTCTCCCTTTCCTTTCTTTCAAAACCGAAAGCACCCTGTTCATCTTTTACTTTCTTTTCTCAAACCTTGTTGCCGAAATCTCCCCTCTCCTGTTAGTGTCATTTTGGCCGAATATTAGAGTGGTGTTGATCTCCTCGGGTTTGTCTTTTTCAATCGTTGCAGAATGTAAGTGTTGGTAACCGAATGCTTATTTCTCTTCTCCCTTGTTCTCTGTCGATTTTGATATGGATAAGAGCCGTTTTCGGCAATAGTTGTAAGGGTGTTAATCTCTTGTTGGAACCGAGTTGTTGTAGGGTCTCCGGGATTTTGGAGTCAATCAAGTGAAGCCTCCATCTTTGGTAATCGATTGGTAAGTGGTGGTAAGAACTTGTTTTAGTAAACTATTTTCTTTAGGTATTCGTTAAGCCGAAGGTTTGTGAGGCTAACCGTTTGCGTGTTAAGGTGGGGCCGATTGCCAGAGGAGAACCATCGTTTGGTTCGGGATTTGGTAGGAAACCTAATTGGTTGTAAGAAGGTGCTAAGGCCGATTGTAGGGGAGGCAGAGCCTAACGCAGGAGACCTTTTCGGGAATTATTTAGTCAGCGTTGCAGAAGCCTAAAGTAGCCTCCGGGATTCAAGTGGTTTTGGTAAGCATTATTTAGTAAAGGTTCAATATTTGGATTTATGACTTGGGTGTTTAACCGGTTTATCTGATTAAGCGTTTTGATAGAGGCGAATACCAGTCAAGGTGGGCAAGGGAAAGTCCCTATCCCGAAGTTTAAGAAGGGAGCTGTCTCGGCGGTTCGGGATTGGCCACCGGGGCGTGGGCCAGCGTCAGAGCAGCAAGTTAGGCAGATAGCCGTAGTCTCGCTTAGCGATAGCGTTGGGATCGAGAGTTTAGAACTCCAAGTAATTAGGTGCGTAATTATCGCACTGTTTTCCTGTTAGTGGGTATTGATGTATATGCTTGTGTGTGATGTGTGATAACCGGCAATAAAGGCTAAAGTGGTGGATACCCATGTTTGGGGTAATCGGTTAACAGGTTAGTGGTTTGTGATATTGCATTAATTATGGTGCATATGTATGATATAATAATGAGCAGGTGATGTATACTCATTCGATATGATGATTTGACATGATACATTTTCATATATGCATGGGAAATTGACTTGATCACGGAAGGACGGGGTGTACATATTATGTACGTGGTCTAATGTGAGCCTCGGGCTACATTAGCGCTTGATGATTAGCTGTGTGCTTCATTAAGGGAGATGTTGGCTAGGTGCCCATCTCGGCGGTTGATAGCTGAGTGCATCACCGTAGACGGATTAATGTGGGGATCACTTATGTGATCGGTGGCTCAGCCACGGCCTTGTGCAGCAGGTCTGCCGAGGTAGGATATGTGGGATCACTTGGTTGTGATCGGTGGATTAGCCACGGCCTTGGGCAGGGAGTTTGCTAAGTTGGTGTAACGGATGGACTTAGGATTGGGCTGGGATACATTTTGCATATCTATCGGTATGGACTGTGTGGGAGTGGGTTAAGCCCATACGTGTGGAAACATGTGTAATGATTATGCACTGAGTCTGTGGACTCACCCAATTTTTCTTAACCATTTCAGGTGATTCATGAGCTTGGACCGGGTTGGAGTGGATACGAGGTGGCCATGCAGAAGAGGATCTTTGGATTATTTTATGGCTTTTAATATTAAGTATTTTGTTTAAACATTGGGTTGTAATAAGGGCCTTATTATTAATTTTTGGTATTATTTTAATTATGGCCTGATTACTTTGAGTTACCATGTGAAGATGATTTATTTCTAGTAATCTATTTATTCTAAATATATACATATATTTATGCTAAAGTTTTAATTTGGACATTTTATAATAACAAAGTTTAAGTATAATTTTAAATGGACATGGTTTTCAAAAGTTAATAAATTTTAAGGTTTTATCTTAAGTCAACAAGACTTTTCAACCGTCTTTCCGCAGTGGCATTTCAAATTCGGTCGTAGTGAATGGGCCGGGTTTGGGATGTTACAAATTGGTATCAGAGCCCGGTTCAAAACTCGGCTTTGAGGTTTTAGGCCCGAAAAATGTTTTCAAAAATGGGCTTTTCAAAAATATGGACTTTTAAGGAATTTTTTTCAGGTTATTCTAGCATGGCACCTGTACCTCCGGCCCGAAGTCCACCAGGTAAGTACTTCTAACTATTGAAGTGATTTGTTTGTGTGAATGGTTATGGGTTTATTTGGGCTCGTAGATTAGAATATTAGGGCTGTTGGACCCTAGGATTAGTTTACTCAAATATATGCATAAGACTTAAGGATTATTAAACAAACCTGTGAAGTAAGTCGCCGAGTTAAGGTGTGGCAACCCTAGTACGCGTGTCTAGGAGTGGTATTCAGTAAGATCTTGGTATTTAAGCAGTCCTAGCGACTCACCTCCTCTTTACTTGAATCCTACCTGGTGCGTAGCTACGGTTCACCTTAACCAAGAGGACTTGTTCATAGGCTAAACCAATTATTAAAACCCGAAAGGGATTAGCCTTACTGCTTTAAAATCCTTAGTTTTAAAATTTTCAAATTTACCCCTTTGGGTTGTAAACCCTAAATCTGATTTTGAAAGACGTTTTCTCGATTTACAAAATTACCAAAATGCCCCTAGTGGCAAATTACAAAAATGCCCCTGTATTGTAAAATTTCCGTACTACCCTCAACTTTTGTTAAAATAATTTTACTTTACAAAAATACCAAAATCTCGAGTTTTCAAAATATCAACATACTCTGGTTTGGGGAAATTTACGAAAATACCCCTGGTTGATAAAATTACCAAAATGCCCTTGGTTTCTAAATTTTCATTCATATTACCCTTGACTTTTGTTAAAATATTCTTATCTTACAAATATCAGAAAAAAATCCTATTTTGCAAAATATTGAGATACCCAGATTTGGAAATTACCAAAATAACCCCCAATTTCTAAAAATTCAACGATACTTTTAATTTGGAAATTTTCAAAATACTCTTAAGTTTTGGAAATTTTGAAACGCCTCTGATTTGTAAAGATTTTCAAATTGACCCTGATTTATTACGGAAATTACCCTGGGTTGGGAATGCTCAAGGAAGTGACGTGGATGAATGAATGTGTAATTCTCTGTATTAGAGTAGTGAACTTGGAATGAAACTTTGGTTGGTCGAAAGAACTACTTTTGAAGACTTCATCTCATAAAATTTGCTCGTGGATAAACAGTGAAACAAAATTCCTAATGCATAAAACTTTTTAAACAGATTAAGTCGTGACGCTAGATATGAGTTCTAGGGGGCGTGGTCGCAATACTCGTGGACGTGGTAGAGGCAGGATGGCAGAATCGGAAACGGTTGGGTCTGGCCATGGGTCAGAAAACGATGTACCGCCACCACCAGCTGTTGAGGTTGAATATCAGGATCAGACTGGGGATGACGCAGTATCGCAGGCTATACTGCGGGTGCTTGAGCGAGTGGCAGGAGCCAATGTGGGCAATGGGACTCGGAAATCAGTACCCGAAAGACATAGGTCGAATGGAGCCGAGGTTTTCAGAGGAGTGTCTGGGGTAGCTCCGAACGTGGCAGAATACTGGCTAGAGGCAGTTGAAAGGATTATGGATGACTTAGATTTAACTGCAGAGGAGAAGCTTAAGGGTGCTGTTTCGTTGCTACGGGATGAGGCCTACCAGTGGTGGCTCACCGTTAAGGAAAGTACCCCTGCCGATCGAGTGGATTGGGGCTACTTTAAGATCAAGTTTGAAGGGAAGTATATCGGAGCGAGCTTTGTGGACGCTCAGAGGAAGGCGTTCCTCAATTTGGTGGAAGGAGGCAAGTCAATACAGAGTACGAGGCTGAGTTTTTGCGTTTGAGCCGTTATGCTCGGGGCATCGTGGCTACCGATTATGAGAGATGCGTCAGATTTGAAGATAGGCTGCGGGATGAGCTACGGGTTTTGATTGCTCCGCAACGAGAAAGAGATTTCGCCATCTTAGTGGAGAAAGCTCGGACAGCTGAGGAGGTCAAGAGGACCGAGAGGCAAAATAGAGATAGAGAAAGGAGCCGGGATAAGAGGAGTTCTGGTTCGCCAGAATCGTTTGAGAGATTTGAGAAAAGACTGAAGGTCGAGACTCCTGCTCGTATTTCTAAGCCAGCTACTGGAAATCCGGATCGTCCGTGTGCTCGGTGTGGAAGGTACCATGATGGCGAGTGCTGGAATCGGGATCGAGAATGTTTTAGGTGTAAGTCCAAGACTCATTTGATTAAGGATTCTCCCCAGGGTCCGAATAGGGCTCGGACATTAGGCCAAGGTTATGTGCAGCCGGGTAGAAATGGTCAGCAGGCGGTAAGGGGTCGTGGTCCGAACCATGGAAGGAATGGTTCTGGCCGAGGTCGTGGAGCTTTAAGCCGCGGTAATAGTGGCACTGAGGCAAGACAGCCAGGTCTGGTATATGCAGTTCGTCGGAGGGAGGATAATGATGTGCCAGATGAGTCAGCTGGTAAGTTTCGTATGTCTGGAATATTCTTATTTGTTTTGTTGCTATAGTGGCAGTTTGTTTTATTGCTAGTAAGTATCTAGAACCTTGAGTGGGGACTTAGAAATTGTGCCTAGAGAATAAGATAGCTCTTTAAGATCAGAGTGCGCAGCTATAGCGTAGTGTGGTGAATTAGAAAGTACGACCGTTAGGCAGCCAAGTAATTTCGAGGACGAAATTATTTTAAGGAGGGTAGAATTGTAACACCCGGGTTCTAGGGGTTATGCATTTAGTACATAACTCAAGTGATAGTAGGCTTATGGTGAGGTTGGATGAGTTTTGAGGGGTTTAGAGAACCCTAGAAGGTAAGAGATGCCTTAGGAAATTTTTGGTTTTTAGTGTTAAAAAAGGGGAGCTTGGCTATAGAGGTCTTAAGAGAATTATTTGGGAGGTTCAGACACAAGAATTGCTTTGGAAGAGTGGCAGGGATGCGCCACTTAGAGGCTTTGGAAGGTGACGCCTCAAGGAGCAGGGGGGCCAGTGTTCGAGCTGCGAAGGCAGCATTTTGGTTTTGTTTTTACGTCATGAGAGGGGGAGGTGTTGGACGGCTAGAAGGCTTTTAATTAGATCAGGTAAGACTTGGTCTTTTATTTTTGAATTCGGCTAGAGAGGTAGGATGAAGGTTTGACTCATTCAAACTTTTTGAATGAATGTCAATGTGGGAATTTAGGAGCAGAAAGAGGGATTTGAGAAGAGAAGGGGTAGTGGCCGGCCAAGGGTCTCTCTTGGTGGCTATTTTCGGGTTTGTTGAAGTGTGTTTAGGTGTGTGCCGAACCTAGTAGTATAAGTAGGGGGTGCTCACCTTTTGGCCACCCTTTTCACCATTTGTTTTCTCTTTGCCGAAATTGCAGTTGTTTTCTCTCAACCACTTTGATAGTCGAAACCTTTTCCTCCAAAGCATTTTCTCTCCTTTTTCTAGGTGGCCGAATCTTCCACTCTCCCTTCTCCCTTTCCTTTCTTTCAAAACCGAAAGCACCCTGTTCATCTTTTACTTTCTTTTCTCAAACCTTGTTGCCGAAATCTCCCCTCTCCTGTTAGTATCATTTTGGCCGAATATTAGAGTGGTGTTGATCTCCTCGGGTTTGTCTTTTTCAATCGTTGCAGAATGTAAGTGTTGGTAACCGAATGCTTATTTCTCTTCTCCCTTGTTCTCTGTTGATTTTGATATGGATAAGAGCCGTTTTCGGCAATAGTTGTAAGGGTGTTAATCTCTTGTTGGAACCGAGTTGTTGTAGGGTCTCCGGGATTTTGGAGTCAATCAAGTGAAGCCTCCATCTTTGGTAATCGATTGGTAAGTGGTGGTAAGGACTTGTTTTAGTAATCTATTTTCTTTAGGTATTCGTTAAGCCGAAGGTTTGTGAGGCTAACCGTTTGCGTGTTAAGATGGAGCCGATTGCCAGAGGAGAACCATCGTTTGGTTCGGGATTTGGTAGGAAACCTAATTGGTTGTAAGAAGGTGCTAAGGCCGATTGTAGGGGAGGCAGAGCCTAACGCAGGAGACCTTTTCAGGAATTATTTAGTCAGCGTTGCAGAAGCCTAAAGTAGCCTCCGGGATTCAAGTGGTTTTGGTAAGCATTATTTAGTAAAGGTTCAATATTTGGATTTATGACTTGGGTGTTTAACCGGTTTATCTGATTAAGCGTTTTGATAGAGGCGAATACCAGTCAAGGTGGGCAAGGGAAAGTCCCTATCCCGAAGTTTAAGAAGGGAGCTGTCTCGGCGGTTCGGGATTGGCCACCGGGGCGTGGGCCAGCGTCAGAGCAGCAAGTTAGGCAGATAGCCGTAGTCTCGCTTAGCGATAGCGTTGGGATCGAGAGTTTAGAACTCCAAGTAATTAGGTGCGTAATTATCGCACTGTTTTCCTGTTAGTGGGTATTGATGTATATGCTTGTGTGTGATGTGTGATAGCCGGCAATAAAGGCTAAAGTGGTGGATACCCATGTTTGGGGTAATCGGTTAACAGGTTAGTGGTTTGTGATATTGCATTAATTATGGTGCATATGTATGATATAATAATGAGCATGTGATGTATACTCATTCGATATGATGATTTGACATAATACATTTTCATATATGCATGGGAAATTGACTTGATCACGGAAGGACGGGGTGTACATATTATGTACGTGGTCTAATGTGAGCCTCGGGCTACATTAGCGCTTGATGATTAGCTGTGTGCTTCATCAAGGGAGATGTTGGCTAGGTGCCCATCTCGGCGGTTGATAGCTGAGTGCATCACCGTAGACGGATTAATGTGGGGATCACTTATGTGATCGGTGGCTCAGCCACGGCCTTGTGCAGCAGGTCTGCCGAGGTAGGATATGTGGGATCACTTGGTTGTGATCGGTGGATTAGCCACGGCCTTGGGCAGGGAGTCTGCTAAGTTGGTGTAACGGATGGACTTAGGATTGGGCTGGGATACATTTTGCATATCTATCGGTATGGACTGTGTGGGAGTGGGTTAAGCCCATACGTGTGGAAACATGTGTAATGATTATGCACTGAGTCTGTGGACTCACCCAATTTTTCTTAACCATTTCAGGTGATTCATGAGCTTGGACCGGGTTGGAGTGGATACGAGGTGGCCATGCAGAAGAGGATCTTTGGATTATTTTATGGCTTTTAATATTAAGTATTTTGTTTAAACATTGGGTTGTAATAAGGGCCTTATTATTAATTTTTGGTATTATTTTAATTATGGCCTGATTACTTTGAGTTACCATGTGAAGATGATTTATTTCTAGTAATCTATTTATTCTAAATATATACATATATTTATGCTAAAGTTTTAATTTGGACATTTTATAATAACAAAGTTTAAGTATAATTTTAAATGGACATGGTTTTCAAAAGTTAATAAATTTTAAGGTTTTATCTTAAGTCAACAAGACTTTTCAACCGTCTTTCCGCAGTGGCATTTCAAATTCGGTCGTAGTGAATGGGCCGGGTTTGGGATGTTACAAATTGGTATCAGAGCCCGGTTCAAAACTCGGCTTTGAGGTTTTGGGCCCGAAAAATGTTTTCAAAAATGGGCTTTTCAAAAATATGGACTTTTAAGGAATTTTTTTCAGGTTATTCTAGCATGGCACCTGTACCTCCGGCCCGAAGTCCACCAGGTAAGTACTTCTAACTATTGAAGTGATTTGTTTGTGTGAATGGTTATGGGTTTATTTGGGCTCGTAGATTAGAATATTAGGGCTGTTGGACCCTAAGATTAGTTTACTCAAATATATGCATAAGACTTAAGGATTATTAAACAAACCTGTGAAGTAAGTCACCGAGTTAAGGTGTGGCAACCCTAGTACGCATGTCTAGGAGTGGTATTCAGTAAGAGCTTGGTATTTAAGCAGTCCTAGCGACTCACCTCCTCTTTACTTGAATCCTACCTGGTGCGTAGCTGCGGTTCACCTTAACCAAGAGGACTTGTTCATAGGCTAAACCAATTATTAAAACCCGAAAGGGATTAGCCTTACTGCTTTAAAATCCTTAGTTTTAAAATTTTCAAATTTACCCCTTTGGGTTGTAAACCCTAAATCTGATTTTGAAAGACGTTTTCTCGATTTACAAAATTACCAAAATGCCCCTAGTGGCAAATTACAAAAATGCCCCTGTATTGTAAAATTTCCGTACTACCCTCAACTTTTGTTAAAATAATTTTACTTTACAAAAATACCAAAATCTCGAGTTTTCAAAATATCAACATACTCTGGTTTGGGGAAATTTACGAAAATACCCCTGGTTGATAAAATTACCAAAATGCCCTTGGTTTCTAAATTTTCATTCATATTACCCTTGACTTTTGTTAAAATATTCTTATCTTACAAATATCAGAAAAAAGTCCTATTTTGCAAAATATTGAGATACCCAGATTTCGAAATTTACAAGGATACCCCCGACTTACAAAATTACCAAAATAACCCCCAATTTCTAAAAATTCAACGATACTTTTAATTTGGAAATTTTCAAAATACTCTTAAGTTTTGGAAATTTTGAAACGCCTCTGATTTGTAAAGATTTTCAAATTGACCCTGATTTATTACGGAAATTACCCTGGGTTGGGAATGCTCAAGGAAGTGACGTGGATGAATGAATGTGTAATTCTCTGTAGTAGAGTAGTGAACTTGGAATGAAACTTTGGTTGGTCGAAAGAACTACTTTTGAAGACTTCATCTCATAAAATTTGCTCGTGGATAAACAGTGAAACAAAATTCCTAATGCATAAAACTTTTTAAACAGATTAAGTCGTGACGCTAGATATGAGTTCTAGGGGGCGTGGTCGCAATACTCGTGGACGTGGTAGAGGCAGGATGGTAGAATCGGAACCGGTTGGGTCTGGCCATGGGTCAGAAAACGATGTACCGCCACCACCAGCTGTTGAGGTTGAATATCAGGATCAGACTGGGGATGATGCAGTATCGCAGGCTATACTGCGGGTGCTTAAGCGAGTGGCAGGAGCCAATGTGGGCAATGGGACTCGGAAATCAGTACCCGAAAGACTTAGGTCGAATGGAGCCGAGGTTTTCAGAGGAGTGTCTGGGGTAGCTCCGAACGTGGCAGAATACTGGCTAGAGGCAGTTGAAAGGATTATGGATGACTTAGATTTAACTGCAGAGGAGAAGCTTAAGGGTGCTGTTTCGTTGCTACGGGATGAGGCCTGCCAGTGGTGGCTCACTGTTAAGGAAAGTACCCCTGCCGATCGAGTGGATTGGGGCTACTTTAAGATCAAGTTCGAAGGGAAGTATATCGGAGCGAGCTATGTGGACGCTCAGAGGAAGGCGTTCCTCAATTTGGTGGAAGGAGGCAAGTCAATACAGAGTACGAGGCTGAGTTTTTGAGTTTGAGCCGTTATGCTCGGGGCATCGTGGCTACCGATTATGAGAGATGCGTCAGATTTGAAGATGGGCTGCGGGATGAGCTACGGGTTTTGATTGCTCCGCAACGAGAAAGAGATTTCGCCATCTTAGTGGAGAAAGCTCGGATAGCTGAGGAGGTCAAGAGGACCGAGAGGCAGAATAGAGATAGAGAAAGGAGCCGGGATAAGAGGAGTTCTGGTTCGCCAGAATCATTTGAGAGATTTCAGAAAAGACCGAGGGTCGAGACTCCTGCTCGTATTTTTAAGCCAGCTACTGGAAATCCAGATCGTCCGTGTGCTCGGTGTGGAAGGTACCATGATGGCGAGTGCTGGAATCGGGATCGAGAATGTTTTAGGTGTAAGTCCAAGACTCATTTGATTAAGGATTGTCCCCAGGGTCCGAATAGGGCTCGGACATTAGGCTAAGGTTATGTGCAGCCGGGTAGAAATGGTCAGCAGGCGGTAAGGGGTCGTGGTCCGAACCATGGAGGGAATGGTTCCGGCCGAGGTCGTGGAGCTTTAAGCCGCGGTAATAGTGGCACTGAGGCAAGACAGCCAGGTCTGGTATATGCAGTTCGTCGGAGGGAGGATAATGATGTGCCAGATGAGTCAGCTGGTAAGTTTCGTATGTCTGGAATATTCTTATTTGTTTTGTTGCTATAGTGGCAGTTTGTTTTATTGCTAGTAAGTATCTAGAACCTTGAGTGGGGACTTAGAAATTGTGCCTAGAGAATAAGATAGCTCTTTAAGATCAGAGTGCGCAGCTATAGCGTAGTGTGGTGAATTAGAAAGTACGACCGTTAGGCAGCCAAGTAATTTCGAGGACAAAATTATTTTAAGGAGGGTAGAATTGTAACACCCGGGTTCTAGGGGTTATGCATTTAGTACATAACTCAAGTGATAGTAGGCTTATGGTGAGGTTGGATGAGTTTTGAGGGGTTTGGAGAACCCTAGAAGGTAAGAGATGCCTTAGGAAATTTTTGGTTTTTAGTGTTAAAAAAGGGGAGCTTGGCTATAGAGGTCTTAAGAGAATTATTTGGGAGGTTAAGACACAAGAATTGCTTTGGAAGAGTGGCAGGGAGGCGCCACTTAGAGGCTTTGGAAGTTGACGCCTCAAGGAGCAGGGGGGCCAGTGTTCGAGCTGCGAAGGCAGCATTTTGGTTTTGTTTTTGCGTCATGAGAGGGGGAGGTGTTGGACGGCTAGAAGGCTTTTAATTAGATGAGGTAAGACGTGGTCTTTTATTTTTGAATTCGGCTAGGGAGGTAGGATGAAGGTTTGACTCATTCAAACTTTTTGAATGAATGTCAAGGTGGGAATTTAGGAGCAGAAAGAGGGATTTGAGAAGAGAAGGGGTAGTGGCCGGCCAAGGGTCTCTCTTGGTGGCTATTTTCGGGTTTGTTGAAGTGTGTTTAGGTGTGTGCCGAACCTAGTAGTATAAGTAGGGGGTGCTCACCTTTTGGCCACCCTTTTCACCATTTGTTTTCTCTTTGCCGAAATTGCAGTTGTTTTCTCTCAACCACTTTGATAGCCGAAACCTTTTCCTCCAAAGCATTTTCTCTCCTTTTTCTAGGTGGCTGAATCTTCCACTCTCCCTTCTCCCTTTCCTTTCTTTCAAAACCGAAAGCACCCTGTTCATCTTTTACTTTCTTTTCTCAAACCTTGTTGCCGAAATCTCCCCTCTCCTGTTAGTGTCATTTTGGCCGAATATTAGAGTGGTGTTGATCTCCTTGGGTATGTCATTTTCAATCGTTGGAGAAGGTAAGTGTTGGTAACCGAATGCTTATTTCTCTTCTCCCTTGTTCTCTGTCGATTTTGATATGGATAAGAGCCGTTTTCGGCAATAGTTGTAAGGGTGTTAATCTCTTGTTGGAACCGAGTTGTTGTAGGGTCTCCGGGATTTTGGAGTCAATCAAGTGAAGCCTCCATCTTTGGTAATCGATTGGTAAGTGGTGGTAAGGACTTGTTTTAGTAATCTATTTTCTTTAGGTATTCGTTAAGCCGAAGGTTTGTGAGGCTAACCGTTTGCGTGTTAAGGTGGGGCCGATTGCCAGAGGAGAACCATCGTTTGGTTTGGGATTTGGTAGGAAACCAAATTGGTTGTAAGAAGGTGCTAAGGCCGATTGTAGGGGAGGCAGAGCCTAACGCAGGAGACCTTTTCGGGAATTGTTTAGTCAGCGTTGCAAAAGCCTAAAGTAGCCTCCGGGATTCAAGTGGTTTTGGTAAGCATTATTTAGCAAAGGTTCAATATTTGGATTTATGACTTGGGTGTTTAACCGGTTTATCTGATTAAGCGTTCTGATGGAGGCGAATACCAGTCAAGGTGGGCAAGGGAAAGTCCCTATCCCGAAGTTTAAGAAGAGAGCTGTCTCGGCGGTTCGGGATTGGCCATCGGGGTGTGGGCCAGCGTCAGAGCAGCAAGTTAGGCAGATAGCCGTAGTCTCGCTTAGCGATAGCGTTGGGATCGAGAGTTTAGAACTCCAAGTAATTAGGTGCGTAATTATCGCACTATTTTCCTGTTAGTGTGTATTGATGTATATGCTTGTGTGTGATGTGTGATAGCCGGCAATAAAGGCTAAAGTGGTGGATACCCATGTTTGGGGTAATCGGTTAACAGGTTAGTGGTTTGTGATATTGCATTAATTATGGTGCATATGTATGATATAATAATGAGCATGTGATGTATACTCATTCGATATGATGATTTGACATGATACATTTTCATATATGCATGGGAAATTGACTTGATCACGGAAGGACGGGGTGTACATATTATGTACGTGGTCTAATGTGAGCCTCGGGCTACATTAGCGCTTGATGATTAGCTGTGTGCTTCATCAAGGGAGATGTTGGCTAGGTGCCCATCTCGGCGGTTGATAGCTGAGTGCATCACCGTAGACGGATTAATATGGGGATCACTTATGTGATCGGTGGCTCAGCCACGGCCTTGTGCAGCAGGTCTGCCGAGGTAGGATATGTGGGATCACTTGGTTGTGATCGGTGGATTAGCCACGGCCTTGGGCAGGGAGTCTGCTAAGGTTGGTGTAACGGATGGACTTAGGATTGGGCTGGGATATATTTTGCATATCTATCGGTATGGACTGTGTGGGTATGGGTTAAGCCCATACGTGTGGAAACATGTGTAATGATTATGCACTGAGTCTGTGGACTCACCCAATTTTTCTTAACCATTTCAGGTGATTCATGAGCTTGGACCGGGTTGTAGTGGATACGAGGTGGCCATGCAGAAGAGGATCTTTGGATTATTTTATGGCTTTTAATATTAAGTATTTTGTTTAAACATTGGGTTGTAATAAGGGCCTTATTATTAATTTTTGGTATTATTTTAATTATGGCCTGATTACTTTGAGTTACCATGTGAAGATGATTTATTTCTAGTAATCTATTTATTCTAAATATATACATATATTTATGCTAAAGTTTTAATTTGGACATTTTATAATAACAAAGTTTAAGTATAATTTTAAATGGACATGGTTTTCAAAAGTTAATAAATTTTAAGGTTTTATCTTAAGTCAACAAGACTTTTCAACCGTCTTTCCGCAGTGGCATTTCAAATTCGGTCGTAGTGAATGGGCCGGGTTTGGGATGTTACATTATATGAGTACATGATGTGGAAAGTATATGTACATGGAAATCTAATTATTGTTGAGCCCATACATGTTTCTTGATATTTATATGAAATATATGACTAACAAGGGTGATGAGGATATGTGTTAGGGCTCGTGATCAAGTTGATTGAATGTGTCTTGTATGTTTATATTGAATTTAAATTAGTGGTAAGTTAATTACCATGTTATACGAACTTACTAAGAACTTCATACTTACTCTGTTTTATTTTCCCCTGTTCTATAGTAATTCGGAGGCTCGTTGGATTGGAAGCTTGGCGGAGATCACTCACACTATCCATCAGCCCATTTCGATATATATATATATATATATATATGGTAAAAATTATGGTTATAATGGCATGTATAGGTTAATTAGCCAATATCGGCATATAAATGCTTTAATTGTAACTAGCCATTGGAATGGCTTGTGATGAATATGTTTGGTATGTGTTTGAAATTGGTTGATTGATAGAAAGTATATTGGCATATTGTTGATTGAATTAAGTTAGCATATTTGATAAGATATGCATATATGTGAACTTGGTAATTTAAGTAGGTGTGTATACTTGATTATATGAGGTATTATATCATGTTTAGGACTTGATTTTGAGTTGGGTTAAATGACCTATAATAGCTTGTGAATGTGTTAAAGTGTTGGTGTAGGAGGATGACAAAATGGATTGAGAAATATGGCTTAGAAAATAGCCTATTTTCGTCCACACGGGCAGAGACACGAGCATGTGTCTCAGTCGTGTGTGACACACAGCCTAGCACATGGGCGTGTGACCTAGTCGTGTGTCCCCTGCATCTTTAAAATTTCAAAATAGAATGCCCAAATATTTACACACAGCCTAGCACACAGGCGTGTGGCTTGGCCGTGTGACCCAAGTTAAAGAGTTACACGACCTCAAACGCGAGCGTGTCCCTTGGCTGTGTGAACCACACGGGCGTGTGATGTAACATCCCAATTTTGGGTCTAGTCAGAATAGTGGTTTCGAGACACAAATCCAAAGTAGAAATATTTTTTTATGATTATTTTGAGGTCCATGACATGCTTGCATGATGTGTGAAAGTTTCATGAAGAAATTTTGTGAATAAGTGTCCAATTTAACTTTTAGGACTAAATTGCAAAAGTTGCAAAATGTGAGATTCTAGAAGCTTTAAGCATGAAATAGCTTTGAATTATTAATTAGAGGTCCTTAAATAGAAATTTTCCTAATTTCTATTTTTATGGACAAGAAGGGCATGAGTAGGTAAAATTTTAAAGTTTAGTAAAAATGGCATTTTGGTCATTTGGTTAATAAAAGATTAAAAAGGGAAAAATGAAGCAAAATTTGCTCATCTTCTTCAAGCTAGGGCCGAAACTTTGAATCTCTCCATAGCTAGGGTTTCTTCACTTTTCAAGCTTGATAGTAAGTACATCCTAGCCTCATTTTTAATGTTCTTTACATTTTTGAAGTTGTTATCAACCGACCTAGCTATTTCTACCATTTATTTGAGCTAGGGTTCATGTTTAAAATTTTACCCATGTGTGACATGCATCTGTTTTGATGTTTCATGGTAGATTATGAAAGTTTGATGTGTAATAAACATCTTTTACTAAGTGATTTTTGATGAAAACACCTAAAAAGGACCTTTTTGTAAAAGTTGTAAAATGAGTAGTAAAAATCTAATTTGAAGGAAAATGTGGGCTATTATGAGCATGTGTTAGATTCGGATAGGCTTGAGTAATAAAGAAAATGGACACATTTCATTTTACGAGCCTAGGGACTAATTTGTAAATATGTAAAAGTTTAGGGACAAAACTATAATTTTTCCAAAGTATGGTTTTTGGACTGATTTTAACAATGTGGTAATTAAATGAACTAAATTTGCTATTATAGATCAAGAAAAACGGAGTCCAGACCTAGACCGGGGAAAAAACAAAGTTGTGGACTAAATCGAATTAGTTAGCCATATTTTGTACCGAGGTAAGTTCGTGTGTAAATAATGCAACATTACATTTTTAAGTATTTAATGCTTTAATATTGTATGAATTGTGTAATTGTCCTTGTGGACTTGATTAATGATGACTCGATGACGATTCGATGAAGATTTGATACCTCGAAATCCCGGTTGAACCTTAGGAATGGTTAGGATACAAATGTCATGACATTAGGGATTGTGTTTACGTGTAAGACCATATCTGGGATATGGCATCGTTATGAGATTTCGTGTAAGACCATGTCTGGGACATGGCATCGATATGAGAATCGTGTAAGACCATAGTTGGGCTATAGGCATCGATGTTTGATCCCATGTAAGACCATATCTGGGATATGGCATTGGTATGATTCTATGTGTATGTGATTCCCGATATCCTTTAGTATTCCAAGTGGTTCAACGGGTAGTCCAAAGATTATGTCAACGAAATGACAAGGTATGAACATGTTGAAAGGGTATAGGTATGTACACAAAGCTCATACATATTGAGATTATAAATCAACGAGATCTCTATAAGAAGTGAATGAATAAATCATGATCATGGATTTTATTGTACATTATGTAAATGACATGATTTAAAATGTATCTATGATACTTGATGGCATTGTGATAAATTACATTATGTTATGTGTATAATAATGCATGGTTAATGTTGTTAATTATTTACACGCAAACTTACTAAGCTTTATCCTTACTCCCCTTTCTTTCCCATTTTCTTATAGTATCACCAAGCTAACTCGGGGATCGAAGGATGTCGGAGACTCGATCACACTATCTATTGGAACTTTTGGGTATAGTTAGTCTCAACATTTTGAGTATGGCATGTATAGGGACTTGGTCTTTTTTGTTATATGTCATATTGGTTTAGCCAAATGCATTGGCTGATGATGATATGTGATCCATTTTGTATAAGGCCATGGGATGTGGCTCATGATGATTATTTGGTTGTAAACCTATTCATATATGCATGCATGTGCCAATATGACCTTAGTTTTCAGATACAGAATGCCCAGTAGTAAACACACGGGCAGGAGACACGGCCGTATGTCTCGGCCGTGTGAGAGACACGGCTATAGGACATGGCATGTGCCCAGGCCGTGTGAAGTTTGCACTTGATTTTCAGAATTTATTTCGCCACACGGCCTAAGGACACGGGCATCTGCCTTAGCCGTGTGACCTCATTTTGATGATGTTATTATAAACAGAATGTCCCCTATTTTAGACACGACCTGAAGCATAGGTGTGTGATATGTCACACGGGCGTGTCCCTTCACCCACACGGGCGTGTGGACCTTTTTAATGAAAATTTTTTCTAAGTTTTCTGAAAGTTTCCAAAGTTCTCGATTTAGTCCCGAACCACTCCTAATGTATGTTTTGGGCCTCGTAGGCTCGTTTAAGGGACAATATGAATGTAAATGAAAAGTTTTAAATTTGGACAGAAATTCATGTCTCGGTTTTGTATGATTGTTTGAGTTTATGTCCGGTAATGCCTCGTACCTTGTTCGGGCGTCGAATACGGGTATAGGGTGTTACATGTGACCCCTGCACCTAGGAAAAAATTTGAGATTTTGTGAAAAATTCTCTAAGTACCCAGTTTAGTCCCACTCGTTTCTAGTGCATGTTTTGAACCTCGAGGGTTCATATATGTAACACCCCAAACCCGGCCTAGACGTTACGACCGGATCTGGCATGTCACATGGAAAGGTTGTTAAAGAACTTTGTGATCGTTTAAAAATTTCGAGTTTTGGTTTAATTCCAAAAAAAAAGAACAGATTTTATGTAATGGTTCTTGCAAAATGTTATAAATATTACTAACTCCGGAGGGTTGTGTTATAATACAAAAATCAGAGGTTTCCGGAAGATGCGCCATTTTGAACAAATTTCTGCAGTTTCAAAAAAAATCCCAATTTTAATTATCAATAGTTTGTGATCCATTCTTTAATTCTTTGGAAAAATAGTTTTTTTTACATTTTTAAGAAAATCCCGTATCGATAAATTCAAAATAGACATTAAATGCGTTAAAAAAAACAAATTAAAATCCCCGTGGCCTTATTACAAAGCATAATCCAAAATTAAAATAAGTTTAAAGTAATGTAAAATGGAGTTTACTAAAGAAACTCTGCATGGCCAACACAGAGTCCACCTCGGCTCCAGATTTGCAAAGCTAGGGATTACCTGCAAAAATAAGCAGAGGGGTGAGTTACGAGAACTCAATGTGTAATCCCCCACACGAACAATAACTGGGCCCGAGCCCACTCAATTACCAACTGGGCCTTAGCCCTTACGAAATCAAACTGGGCCTCAGCCCCATTAGCATGGTATAGCAGATAATGAATGCAATGCAACCCAGCCCAACCTAATTATCCATCCGCTACACACCACTCGACCAACCAAAACACACCGGTGGGGATTTCTACAATCAGCCCTCATCCGCTACACACCATCAATGGCAGTCACGCTGCTCATTGCTGAAATTGTTCAGAGTCCCCAAAATATGTGGCAGAGCCACTGAAATAATGTGACAGAGTCACCAATATGTGTGGCAGAGCCACCGAAATACACTTCCCCTTTCATCAATATCATATCCCTTTCCCATGCAACATGTCATAACGTCATAATGTGATGGATGCAAACATATATCAACGTATGTCAGATAACCAGAACACACATTCAAATCATGCTAATTTACTCATAATGGCATGGTCATAGTTTACTTACCTGGTATATCTCCAACAATACCCACTAGGATATTTCAACTGCATTCCCATTACGGGTATTTCGACTTTTAGCCGACACATAGTATAACACATACAAAATGAAATAGAGGTGTGAAATTACACACCTGATTACGCAAAGAACTATACTCTCCTAATCTTCGTCACCCTCACTATCACGAACCACTACGATCTATCTATTCAGATCCGATGTCGCCTCTCTTCCACAACCTGGTGGGAAATCCGGAACGGCTGATACCCTACGCCGTTTGAACTTGGGAGCAGAGACTATGAGTCCACTCCCCTCAGGCTCCTTTATTGATACCTCCTTAGAAAGGCTAGCACTCGCATCCATGAAGAAAGTCTTGATCAGTACAGTACTTTCAGATAGAAACGATGGTTGTCTAACAAAGAGGTTTGGTTATGGCAGAGTAACACGAAAAGGAATTAATCACAAAGAACCCAAGAGAAGACTCCTTACCTTGATAAATGAAGAACCACTCCACAACCGATTCGTCCTCGAATCAAAGATGAGTCGCGAGAGAAGTAGAGATTCGGCCTAACAGTCAAATGTTACTCTTGAGTGTTTCGGCTTAAGAGAGAAGAGCAGAGGAAATAGAGATAATGAATGGAAAAGATAGTGTTACCTATTATTCAGAAGAACCCAAATAAGAGATTCGGCCCTTAATGCCAATGATGAACCGAATGGAATGATGAGATTCGGCAACCAAAGAACCCTCAAGCTTCAGTCTACAAAATGTTCGGCTATGGGTTAAAGAAGAGAAGAACCGAATCCAAAAGAGAAAAGTAGAGGTTCGATTAATGGAGAAAAATATAGAGAAGCAAAGAAGAAGTTTCGGCTCTGGTGAAACTCAAGAGAGAAACAATTCAAAATGGCTACAAGAGAGGTTCGGCTATGGTGGAGAAAACAAATAGTAGGAGATGGAAAGAGAGATTTGGTCGAAGGAGAAAATAGTAGAAGGGTAGTGAAAGAGAGAAAAGTTTCGGTTAACTGGAGAGAAGAGGGAAAAGGGGATGAGAGTTGATGAGAATGAATGAAGGGGAAAATGCACAAGTGATCACCTCAAGATTTGGCTAATACCAAAGAGACAAGAAGAAGAAAAGAAGAAGTAAGAACATGCTGTGGTTTTGGTAAAGAAGAAGTGAAGCAAGTTGGTCGAAATACAAAAGAAGAAATGACTTCTAAAATGGCTTTCGATTTTACTCTCTCAAAAAAAAACTTGAAGAACGGCACTCCCACACCCCCTTATGACCGAATGTTGAAAATGCCTCAAGAACCAAGGAAAATCGGCACACACACCTACTAGAAAAAATCGAAAATGCTCTCTAGGCACCTCTCCCACTTTCGGCCAAACACTTCACACACCCATACCCCACGATTCACTCCTTGATTACCTCCCCCACTCACTCTCCATCCACCGTTTGAAATGGTTGACCAATTCAAACTCCCCAAATTCCTCTCCTCTATCCATTCAAACCTGTTTGACCCATTCCACTTCTCCTTGGTAGAGTCCCAGCCGAATGCCACCTCTTCTCCTCCTTGAGCACAAAAATAAAGCCCCATGATGCAGCAGATGGGATTCGAACACTCTCCCTCCCTTCCATGCTCCATTGTGACGCCAACACTACTCCACATAGCGCTCCTTTGCGTCATAAAACACCAACAATTATGCTTAACCCTTGCTTCCCCTAGCTCTCTCCCCTTATGCCCAAAAAGCAAAATTTCACCAAAGCTCTGGCTCGAACCCGAGCCTCCCCAGGACCCCCAAACACACCTAAATAATAGGCTAAGTGAGCTAAACACATGCAATCAACACAAAAATGCCAGACCTCTAATTTAAGGATGTTACAATTCTACCCCCTTAAAGAAATTTCGGCCTCGAAATTTACCTGGTCAAAAGAGGTGAGGGTATTGCTGTCGCATTGCCTCTTCCGGCTCCCACGTGGCTTCCTCCGAACCATGATTACACCAAAACACTTTGACCAAAGAAACTGACTTCCTTCTCAATACCTTAATATCCCAGTCTAAGATTTGCACTGGCTCCTATTCAAAAGACAGGTCAGGTCTTACCTCAATTTCTTCCACCGGCACTACGTGAGATGGATCTGAACGATAGCGCCTTAGCATCGAAACATGAAATACATTATGTATCCGATTCAACTCCAGGGGCAACTCAAGTTGATAAGCAACTGGTCTCACACGTTTCGATACTCGATAAGGCCCGATGAATCTGGGGCTCAACTTGCCCTCCCGTCCAAACCTTAAAACCTTCTTCCAAGGTGAGACTTTCAGAAAAACCTGATCACCCACTGAGAATTCTACTTCTCTACGCTTCAGATCTGCATACGATTTTTGTCTATCAGAAGCTTCTTTTAACCGGTCTCGAATCAGCTCAACATTTTCCTCTGTTTTTGAGATCAATTTCGGACCCGACAACTTTCGCTCACCTAACTTCGTCCAACGAGTAGGGGTACGACACCTACGACCATCCAACGCCTAGTAGGGTGCCATCTGAATGCTGGACTGGTAGCTGTTGTTGTACGCGAATTCAGCCAACAATAGGTAATCTTCCCAACTACCCCAGAAGTAAATCACACAGCCCCTTAACATGTCCTCCAGAATCTGAATTACCTTTTTCAACTGACCATCAGTCTGTGGGTGGAACACTGTGCTGAAATCTAGCCTTGTACCCAAAGCTTCATGTAACGCCTTTCAGAACCGTGATGTAAACCTAGGATCCCTGTCTGAAATGTTAGACACGGGTACTCCATGCAACATCACGATTTTCGCCACATACAGTTTGGCCAACTTTTGTAACAAATAGTCGGTACGAACCGGTATGAAGTGTGCAGACTTAGTCAACCGATCAACGATTACCCGCACTGAATATTTCTTAGTAGGCGTTAGGGGTAGCCCACTAACAAAATCCATCGTTATCCTCTCCCACTTCCAAAGTGAAATCTTCACTGGTTGCAGCAATCCCGAAGGCAACTGATGTTCCACCTTCACCTGCTGGCATGTCAAACACCTACCCACAAAATCGGTAACTTCTCGCTTCAGACCAGGCCACCAATACTGTTCCCGCGGATCTCGATACATCTTACTTCCACCGGGATGCATAGCGTAAGGGCTACTATGCACCTCCCGCAGAACCATCTGTCTCAACTCAGAGTCCTTCGGCATACAAACATCTCCACGAAAACAAAATATCTCTTCACTGTTCAGACCAAACTCACCCGTCTCACCACCTTCCACTTGCTGAAGTCGAGAACTTAATAATTCGTCTAACAATTGCTTCCCTTTAATCTGACTTACCCATCTCGGCTTCACCTGGAGTTCGGCTAACAAGCTACCATCTTCATATAGACTGAGATGAGCAAACATTGCCATCAAATCCGTTATCACCTTAGGACTCAACGCATCTGCCACTAGGTTAGCTTTACCCAGGTGATACTCAATCGATCAGTCGTAGTCTTTCAACAACTCAATCCACCTCCGTTGCCTTAAATTCAACTCCTTCTAGGTGAAGAGATATTTCAGGCTCTTATGATTCGTATAGATAACCAACTTTTCCCCATACAAAAAGTGCCTCCCTATCTTTAGGGCGAACATGTAACACCCCAAACCCGGCCTAGAAGTTAGGCCCGAATCTGGCATGTCACATTGAAGAGTTTTTTCGAAAACCATGTTTTCATTAGAAACTCTTCTTAAAGAATTTAAAACTTTCTACTATTCAAAACCTCAAATTTTGTTTGCTTATTTTCAAAATGTATTTTATTAAAAATAATTCCCTTGCAAAAACATTATTACTACCATTTCCGAAAACTTTGTTTAAGTTTTTAGTAAAATCCCATTTAAAGTAATTTGAGCAAAATATGAATACGTCACACATAAAGTAATATAGAATAAACCAGAGGCCTTATTACAACATTTAACCCAAAATAGTAAAGTAATAAAATAAACGAGAAAGAAGTCTAAAGTCCAAATAAACCATTTCTGAAGTATGGCCTCCACCGAGTCATCCATGGCCCAAGTCCACATCAATGAGCATCACCTGCAAGGGTTAAGAAAGGGGGGATGAGTTACAAGAACCTAGTGTATAATCCCCTTACCATCATCCACTGGGTCTGAACCCATTTAGCAAAAACTTGGATTGGCCCGTTTATCAAAATATCAGATTGGCCCATTTAGCAAAATATCAGATTGGCCCATTTATCAAAATATCAGATTGGCCCGTTTATCAAAATATCATATTGGCCCATTTATCAAAATATCATATTGGCCCATTTAGCAAAATATCAAATTGGCCCATTTATCAAAATATCAGATTGGCCCATTTAGCAAAATATCAGATTGGCCCATTTAGCAAAATATCAAATTGGCCCATTTATCAAAATCTCAGATTGGACCATTTAGCAAAATATCAGATTGGCCCATTTATAAAAATATCATGTGAATGTAATGCAATTCCCAAACCAAACCTAGTATTCCATCCGCTACACACCACCCGTACCAACCAACACACCTGTAGGTGATCATCAGTCAACCCACCCCGCCAAAACACCAATCGCAGGCATTATGCCATTTATAATAATTCGCAGGCCAATGGCCATTTATAATATTTGTGGCTGAGCCACCAAAATCATATACGGTAATATAATCGGCACACAGCCTTAATCACTATGGCACAAAGCCATATTTAAATTGGCACATAGCCATTATCAAAATTTTTGGCAGAGCCACCAGAATATGTGGCCGAGCCACCAGAATCAGAATGTGGCAGAGCTACCAGGCTACACTTCTCTTCTTTTACATTTTTCCCATCCCATGCAAAATATGCAAATGCAACATACATAGTAAATCATGAATTTACAAATATAAACAACAATAATCAATTCAAAGATTAAATACAAAAATTCGGCCAATTGTAACACTTTGCAAATCGGCCCATTAAGGCAATCTATCAAATCGACCCATTAGGGGCATTTTCGTAATTCGGCCCATTAGGGCCATTTTCGTAATTTCGCAACCCAGGGGTATTTCAGTAATTTACCCTCCAAGTATATTTTAGTAATTTCGCAACCCAGGGGTATTTCGGTAATTTACCTTCCAATGGTAATTCGTTTGGGGCACAAAAATTGAAACTGTCCATCTGCGTTATGTTGACTAAATTGACTATAACTCGAGTTAGGAAACTCGAAATTTAGATCTGTAAATTTTCTCTGAAACTAGACTCATACATCTTATTATTGTAGTTTTTCCAGAATTTTTGACTTAACCATTTAGTACAATTTATTCCTTAAAGTTTCCCTTGTTTCACTGTCCAACGATTCTGACCTCACTTACCTTAATTTCAAATATCTCACTATACGGTTTTCATATACTGCTCCCACTTGTTTCTCTTGATAAGGAATCCATACATATAAATTATAACCCATAATTCACTTAGTACAATTTTATACGATTTTTCAAAGACAGATCAGGGAACCACGAAGTCCATCAGAACTAGTCTCACTAAAATTAACATATCTCAGAATATAAAATTCCTTTTCCTTCTCTGTGTCTTCCATATTAAAATAAATACAGTAAGCTTCAATTTGATATCTTGTTCACTTTCTAATTCCTTTTCTCCTATTTTTAGTGATTTTTCAAAAACACATCATTGCTTCTAACCGAAACTGTTTTATTACGAAATACGATTACCACTACGATCATACGCACCCCCGAGTGATCACAGATGTCGGTTTTTGGTTTTCTTCGGTATTTTGACCGATTAATAGCATATTTCATACAAAATTTCAGAGAAGTGTGAGATTACACACCATTTCAGATATGTATATGGAAGGGTATGAGATTACACACCTTATTCGGAATCCGTAACGCGATGCTCTCCGCGGCACCAAAAATCCGAGTCACTTATTACGAGGGATAGATGATCGAGCGATTTGATTCCTTGTTCACATTGGATTCGATTTCCACCACTTGACTTATGGCTAGAATGATACACGGCCACCCACTTAGAACACAATTTAATCGAAGAAAAGAGTGTCTACCCAAATGAGAAAGAATTTATGAAGGAGTGATTGTGGATTGAGAGGTTCGGTATTGACTTGAAGTTGTGGCAATGAGAGGAGAAGTTGGAGAAAAGAACACAAAAGGATGCCAAAAGAAAATTAGGCCTATCAAGCACCAAAAATCCTACCAAATGATTAAAGCAAATTCAGCTACCCTCTCCTTCACCAAAGCCATCCATACCTTTGCAAATAAGCCAAAATTTTCCAACCCAAAACTTTAAAAAAAGCCAACATGCTCCCTTATTTTCCTTCTTACCATAAACTTTAGCCACCTTTCCATAATTTAATAAGTCCACCTTACCTAAAATCCCTTATTTTCCTCCTTACCATAAACTTTAGTCATCATTTCATTTTTCTTTTATTTCTTTGCTTTAATAATGTCATGGTTGACACTTGGAAAAGCACACAAAAATAAATCCAAAATTTGCAAAAGATGGGATTTGAACCCCCTTCCCTCCATGCTCTCCACTTGATGCCATAACCTCCTTGCCATATGTTCATTTATGCTAACAAAATACACACTTATTTCCTTAAGCTTTGATGCCTCTTACTATCTCTCCTTAATAGGCTTAAACACAAACTTTCACTAAGGCCCAACTTAAACCCGAAACTTCATAGAACCCCGTAACTTTCTAAAATCATCTTCTTAATAAGTCCAACTTGAAATAATGTCGTTCTCAAATTCCCATAAATTTTTAAACACTCCTACGCCCAAGGCCCATTGGGCCCAATCCTACTAGGCCCAATTTTGGGTCGTTACAGAACACCACTGCAGCCAGCTCCAAGTCATTAGTAGGATAATTCACTTCATGCAGCCTTAATTACCAAGACGCATATTCTACTACCTTCTCGTCTTACATCAACACACATCCTAACCCTGTGTGTGATACATCACAATAAACAACGAACGCCTTCCCAGCCTCAGGCTGAACCAACACTGGTGCCTTAGCCAAAATCTTCTTTAGCTTCTCAAAGCTTTCCTGTTGTTTATTAATCCACCAAACGGTACTCCTTTCCGCAATAACTTGGTTAGAGGTGCAGCAATCAACGAAAACCCCTCAACAAACCTTCTGTAGTACCCAGCCAAACCCAAAAAACTTCGAATTTCAGACACTGGCTTTAGTTGCTTCCAATTCAACACGACTTCAACCTTCCGAGGATCAACTCTAATCCCTTCAGCAGACACAACATGGCCCAAGAACGTCACTTCCTGTAACATCCCGAAATTGGGCCTAGTAGGATTGGGCCCAATGGGCCTTGAGCGTAGTAGCGTTTAAATTTTTGGAGAACAAGAGATTGGCTTAAATACAAGTTGGACCTATTAGGTAAGTGATTTTGGAAGGTTAGAGGGCTTCTATGAAGTCCCGGGATCAAACTTTGGCTTTGGGGAAATTTTGGTTTTAGGTGAAAAAAACCCTGGGAGTTGATAGGTAGGCTTTAAGAATAAAATATGGAGGAAAATAACACAAAAGGAGTTGTGGTCTAGTGGCAAATGGCTCCACATAAGAGACAAGGGGGTGACGCCACAAGGAAGGAAGGAGGTCCAAGGTTCAAGTCTTGGCTTTTGCATTTTGGTTTTCTTTTTACTTGGACCTTAGAATTTGGCTATAGATTTATATTTAGTTGTGCATGTTTTAAGACACAAGAGGAGCTTGTGGCCAAGTGGTTAGCGGCATGGATTATGTTGCAAGGGAGCCTGGGTTCGAATCTCATGACAAGCAATGGAGTATTTATTTTGCGGATTGGACGGTAAGAGTTTCAGTTGAATTTAAACTCTACTGACGAAGGGATCCCACATCGGAAAGATACAAAGAAGGAAGGTGAAGAGCTAGCTATATAAAGAGCATTCCAAGAGGAGAGTTAACATACCTTGGAGGGCGTTTGGGCACAGGAGTGGTCGCAGCGCGGTTTAACACCAGATTTCTATCAGGTGTGTAACTCTCTCTACTCTAGTTGTAGAGCGGCAAATGCCGAAGTGCCGGTCAAGGCAATAGTAGCCACACGAGCGTGCGAGCGCACGTGTGGGGCTTCGACGCTATAGTTGAGGCCATCAATAGTATTCTTGTGGGTTGAGGCTGCTTGGGCCGTGATGGGCCGAAGTGGGCCTAATGGGCCTGTGGGCCCAATTGAATAAAATGTATGATGGTGTAGTATATAGTGAACTAGACTAGGTTAATCTCATATACGTGGCTAGATTTGTGTTAGGTGGGCCACATGAGCGTGTGGGCCCAAATGAACCGAAATCGGGTTTTAGGCCCAATAGTCCGGTACGACCGGAAATGGTAGCTGAGTCGCTCGGGGCGACATTAGGCCTTCAGAAAGGCCATTACAGGTGCAAAATTACTGATATACCCTTGGAAGGGTGAATTACCAAAATACCCCTGAAAGGTAAATTACGAAAATGCCTCGGTGGGTAAATTACGAGAATACCCTTAGTGGGTAAAATTACTGTTATACCCTTAGAGGTTGATTAGCATGATTATATTGTATTTTATTATTCTGATTATGATGGTAAATCGTTTCATACTTATATTTGACATATATTTTGCATACATAACATACTACATACACGAACTATTATGCCATCTTGCATGAGCTTGGGATATGATGATAAAGGGGAAGTGATAAGGTCACATGGTGATCGGTGGCTCTGCCACACTTGATTATAAGGTCACATAGTGACCGGTGGCTCTTCCACACTTGATTATAAGGTCACATAGTGATCAGTGGCTCTGGCACAAATGATTTATGAGGTCACATGGTGATCGGTGGCTAAGCCAGAGTGGATTTTAAGGTCACATAGTGATTGTTGATATAACCGACAGCATGACTGTCGAGACGGCGTGTAGCGGATGGAGAGTTGATTGTAGAAATCCCCACGGTGTGTTGGTTGGTATGGGTTGGCGTGTAGAGGATGGAAAAACTAGGTTGGGCTGGGACATGTTGCATTCATTTATTTCAATGCCATATTGAGTGGGCTAAGGCCCAACATGCATTTGTGGGCTACGAGCCGTTTATGTGTTTCGGGGAATTTACACACTGAGTCTCAATGACTCACCCCTTTGTTTAATTTTACAGGTAATCATTAGATCGCGGATTTGGGGAGCTGAGGCAGACTTGTGGTGGCCATGCAATGTTTTCTCGTAAACTCGTTTCTTTTATTTGGGCTTATTTTTATTTGGGTTTTTGTTATGTAATAAGGCCACTATAGCTTTAATTTTGGTATTTTATTTGGTTTAGCTTTTAATTTGATTACTGCATATTATTTTTAAATGTTCAATACGGGAATTTCCCAAACCCTTAATAACCGTTTTCCAAAATGTTAACAAAAGGATAACAAGCGAATAAATATTTAAACTCGAAATTTTTAACAAACGCGCAGTTTTTAAATAACCCTTTTATGTGACATGCCAGATCCGGTCGCAATGTTTAGGCCGGGTTTGGGGTGTTACACTTCCTTCAGCCAAAACTCGCACTTACTGAATTTTGCGTAAAGTTGCTTCTCCCTCAATATCTGTAGAACAACCCGAAGATGCGAATCATGCTCCTCTTCAGTCCTTTAGTACACCAAGATATCATCTATGAATACCACGACAAACCGGTCTAGGTAGGGTTGGAATACCCGGTTCATCATATCCATAAATGTGGCTAGTGCATTCGTTAACCCGAACGACATCACTAAAAACTCGTAGTGTCCATAACGAGTTCGAAAAGCAGTCTTATTAATATCCACCTCCTTAACCTTTAGCTGATGATACCCAGATCTTAAATCTATCTTCGAGAAAATCGAAGCTCCTCGTAGCTGATCGAACAAATCATCAATCCTTGGTAACGAGTATTTGTTCGTAATAGTCAACTTGTTCAATTGCCTATAGTCAATGCACATATGCATCTACCCGTCCTCTTTCTTCACGAACAACACCAGCTCCCCACGGAGATACACTTGGTCGAATAAATCCACGATCCAACAGCTCTTGGACCTGAGCTTTAAGTTCCACCAGCTCCTTCGGCACCATCCTATAAGGGGCAATGGACACTGGAGCCATTCCCGGAAGTAGCTCAATGCCAAATTCCACCTCGCGATCCGGAGGTAACCCCGGAAGCTTTTCAGGAAAGATGTCCGAGAACTCTTTCACAGTTCTAACATCCCCTACAGACAATTCCTTAACATCTGATGTGTTGACGAAAGCTAAGAATGCCTCGCACCCTTTTTACACCATCTTTTCGGCCTTTAGTGCCGAAATCACATTGGACAGATAATCTTTCCTTTCTCCTATCACAGTTACTTCCTTATCCTCTGGAGTTCTTAAAACTATACGCTTAGCAGCACAATCCAAGTTTGCACGATGCTTAACTAGCCAGTCCATGCCCAAGATCAGATCAAACTCGCCGAACAGTAATTCCATCAAGTCTACCGGGAAAACAATTCCTTGCACTTCTAATGGCACATCCCTAAATAGTTTGTTCACTACCACAGATTGTCCTAAAGGGCTAATCACAAACATTTCCCTAGATGCAACCTCAGATTTTATACCCAAACTCCCAGACACAGTACAAGCAACATATGAATGGGTCGATCCAATATCAATCAAAGCAATAAACGGTTCATCAAATATAAGAAACGTACTGATTATGACATTCGGTGCGTGGCCATCCTCTCGACGTCTAGCCGCATACACCAATCCAGGCTGTCTTGCATCTGTATTCCCAGCACCTCTGCCCGGTGCCCCACGACCTCGGTCAAATCCATTTCCCCCTCTGGCCGGACCACGACCCCTCGGCGGCTGCAGACCACCTCTCCTTGATTGTACAATTCCTTCACCTACCATTCGCACCCTAGCCACCTCTTGTGGACAGTCCTTTATCAGATGATCTCTAGATCCACACTTGAAGCATCCTCCAGTTCTTCTCCAACACTCCCCCGAATGCATTTTCCCGCACTGAGCACACAGTCGCAAGAGTCCAACAGCAACTGGCATCGCGACTCGGCCTGGCCCATCAAACCTAGGCCTCTTCTGGAAGCCCCTAGAAGATCCTGACGACCCAAAACTTCTCTTATTCTTACCCCTATCCTTATCCCGATTCTGCCTTTCAAAACGTTTCACATCTTCGGCGATTTTTGCTTTCTCGACCAACACGGTGAAATCTCTTTCCCACTATAGAGCTATCAGTACTCGCAGCTCATCCCGCAGACCATCCTCAAACCGTACGCAACGTTCATAATCAGTTACAACGATACACCGAGCGTAACGACTCAAGCGCAGAAACTCCGCCTCATATTCAGCCACGGACTTATTCCCCTAAACCAAGTTCAGAAATGCCTTCCTCTGGGCGTCCACATAACTCGCCCCAACATACTTTCCCTGGAATGTTGTCTTAAAGAAGTCCCAGGTGATACGGTTCGCTGTAGTACCTTCCCTCACTGTGAGCCACCACTGGTATGCCTCATCCCGTAGAAGGGACACTGCTCCTTTCAATTTTTCCTCCGACGTGCAGTCCAGATCATCCATAATCTGCTCAACTACTTCCAGCCAGTATTCAGCTACGTTTGGGGCCACACCAGAAATGCCCCTAAATATCTCAGCCCCATTGGCCCGAAGTCGCTTAGGGATAGATTTTCGTGCTACTGATCCAGTGCTTGCTCCAGCAACCCATTCCAAGACTCGTAACATCGCTTGGGACAAAGCATCGTCCCCTCTAGTTCTGTCTTGAGACCCTGCTTCCGCTACTGGCAATGCTGGCGCTTTGCCTTCCAGCACAAGCCCTGATTTTGAGGATCCAGCCCCAGCACCTTGGCCCCTACCACGGCCACGTCCACCACGTCCATGACCTCTAGTGCTCATGTTCGCTAGATCGAATTAATCTGATTAAAATTTTTATGAATTAGTATATCGTTCCAATGTTTATTTGTAATGTTTTATGCAAAGTAAGTATAGTAGTTGTTTTCGTAGATCGAACTTCCTAATGTCTTAGTCTCTACAGTCTTAACTCCTATAGCTAGCAGTCATACAACACTAATTCTAATATTTTCTTTCTAACATCATATCAAACAGAGTCAAAAGACTTACGAATTTGGTGCCGGAGACTCGGGTGCCATACTTCCAAAAAGACATACATTTCTTAAACCAGATTTTAAACCAATTTTGAAAAATGTTTTCGAACCCATTCCACAGCCGAGTTTTGCAACCAGGCTCTGATACCACAAAATGTAACACCCCAAATCCGGCCTAGATGTTACGACCGGATCTGGCATGTCACATGGAAAGGTTGTTAAAGAACTTTGTGATCGTTTAAAAATTTTGAGTTTTGGTTTAATTTCAAAAAAAATAAAAGAACAGACTTTATGTAATAGTTCTTGCAAAACGTTATAAATATTACTAATTCCAGAGGGTTGTGTTATAATACAAAAATCAGAGGTTTCCGAAAGATGCACCGTTTTGAAAAAATTTCTGCAGTTTCAAAAAAAATCCCGATTTTAATTATCAATAATTTGTGATCCATTCTTTAATTCTTTGGAAAAATAATTTTTTACGTTTTTAAGAAAACCCCATATCGATAAATTCAAAATAGACATTAAATGCGTTAAAAACAAAAAAAAAATTAAAATCCCCGTGGCCTTATTACAAAGCATAATCCAAAATTAAAATAAGTTTAAAGTAATGTAAAACGAAGTTTACTAAAGAAACTTTGCATGGCCACCATAGAGTCCACCTCCGCTCCAGATCCGCAAAGCTAGGGATTACATGCAAAAATAAGCAGAGGGGTGAGTTACGAGAACTCAGTGTGTAATCCCCCACACGAACAATAACTGGGCCCGAGCCCACTCAATTACCAACTGGGCCTTAGTCCTTACGAAATCAAACTGGGCCTTAGCCCTTACAAAATCAAACTGGGCCTCAGCCCCATTAGCATGGTATAGCAGATAATGAATGCAATGCAACCCAGCCCAACCTAATTATCCATCCGCTACACAACACCCCACCAACCAAAATACACCGGTGCAGATTTCTACAATCAACCCTCATCCGCTACACACCATCGATGGCAGTCACGCTGCTCATCGCCGAAATTGTGGCAGTGCCACCGAAAATGACAGAGTCACCAAAATATGTGGCAGAGCCACCGAAATAATGTGACAGAGTTGCTGAAATGTGTGGCAGAGCCACCGAAATTCACTTCCCCTTTCATCAATATCATATCCCTTTCCCATGCAACATGTCATAACGTCAAAATGTGATGGATGCAAACAAATATCAACGTATGTAAGATAACCAGAACACACATCCAAATCATGCTAATTTACTTATAATGGCATCGTCATAGTTTACTTACCTGGTATATCTCCAACAATACCCACTAAGATATTTCAACTACATTCCCATTATGAGTATTTCGGCTTTTAGCCGACACATAGTATAACACAGACAAAATGAAATAGAGGTGTGAAATTACACACCTAATTACGCGACGAACTATACTCTCCTGATCGTCGTCACCCTCACTATCACGAACCACTACGATCTGTTTATTCAGATCCGATGTCACCTCTCTTCCACAACCTGGTGGAAAATCCCGAACGGCTGATACCCTACGCCATTTGAACTTGGGAACAGAGACTACCTGTCCACTCCCCTTAGGCTCATTTATCGATACCTCCTTAGAACGGCTAGCACTCGCATCCATGAAGAAAGTCTTGATCAGTACAGTACTTTCAGAGAGAAACGATGGTTGTCTTGTTGGAACGCCGGTACCCCATGGCGCAGCAGAATAAAATTAGATCCGGCGATCCAAATCATGGATCCATGTGTGAGGAACGAATCGGGGTGAAATAAAGGTTTCGAAATTACCAAAACTTCAATCTGAGTAGACAGCGACGCCTTGGCAACAAGAGTTTTGATCTACTGTCGAATCAAGCCTCAACCTTTTCCGATGTCGGCCTCTACGTAATCCACCCGGTTTGACTATGAACGGAAGAAATCTCCAAAACTGTTTTGGAGGCTTATTTGCTTGACGGCTGCTAGACCTAACAAGCAATCACTTAGGGTTTTCTGTTGAGTTTTGTCTCCTTTAATACCTTTTATAATGGGTGCCTTTCTCATTGGGCCTTTTATAATAGGTATCCTCTTAATTGGGCCTTTTATAATTGGTATCTCTTGAATGTATTACAAGATTAAATAAATACAATAAAGTTTTTAACCGAAAATTATAATTACATTAATTATATCTGAAAATTATAATTACATTAATTATAATAAGGATTTCGGTAAACTATATTTATTTAAATTTATATATGAATCAAATTCATATATTAATAAAATTATGTTATCATTATGTGTACAACATCCTTGTACATATAATATGTTCAATATTTGATTGCCCAATTAAATTAATTCTTTAATTAATTTAATTTATGTGACAACCAAGCACAATACCAACTATATTTTACTCCGATCATTTCAACCATAGGGTGTGACCCTGTAGGTTCTTGCAACGTTAGCAGTAATACTAGAACGATTCTATTGTCACAGACAATGAGTGGCATCTAGCAATGCATCATTGCTACCTAAGTTACAAGAAGTCATGATTCGACATAACCTTTCGTGATTAACCTTTCATGCATTAATCCTTAAGTCCTTTATCTCTGGAACGGATACAAGTCATGGGATAGTCACACTTGCATAGTCCATCCCATGTTTCTTGATATCTTGAGTAGACTATGATATACAAATTAGTATGACATCTCATATCAACTTATTTGAGCATGGCCATGCATTTCTAGTCTCACTCAATCAAGTGGCCTAAGATATTACTCCTATTATGTAGGAGGGACTTATCCTTTATTGATCAACCATATCCCTCTACATAGATTGTGGTATATCCAATATCAGCTTTTATAGAACAACCTGTTACGGTGTACGTTTGACTGTATCAAAATATACAACTCACGATGCTGGGATAATAATGATCTCAAGTCTGAGGATCATATACATATTAATCACTATGAGTAATGTTGTGACAATTACATAATAATCCAAGAAACATACTCATAGCGCGTCAATCCAATATGTTGTTCTCTAACACACATATTCATGCATTGATTTTGACACTCCATATCAATGACAACTCTTTATCATCAATCAACTACATGTTAGTCTTAATGCATTATTATTGTCCTAGTCAACAATAATACTCGACTAAGGATCTTTTAAGAATAATTATATTATTCTCAGGACATTATTATAAAACAGTTTATCTATACACACAGAAAGAAAAACTGAAATAATAATGACAACGCTTTATATTAATAAACATGGTAAATTAAGTATGTTATTACAACCATCTCATGATTGATCTTTGGGCATACTCTTACATGTCTAACAAAGAGGTTTGGTTATGGGAGAGTAACACGAAAAGGAAATAATCATAAAGAACCCGAGAGAAGACTCCTTACCTTGATAAATGAGGAACCACACCACAACCGATTCGTCCTCGAATCAGAGATGAGTCGCGAGAGAAGCAAAGATTTGGCCTAACAGTCAAAGGTTACTCTTGTGTGTTTCGGCTTAAGAGAGAAGAGCAGAGGAAATAGAGATAATGAAGGGAAAAGATAGTGTTACCTATTATTCGAAGAACCCAAATAGGAGATTCGGCTCTTAATGCCAATGATGAACCGAATGGAATGATGAGATTCGGCAACCAATGAACCCTCAAGCTTCAGTCTATAAAATGTTCGGCTATGGGTTAAAGAAGAGAAGAATCGATTCCAAAAGAGAAAAGTAGAGGTTCGATTAATGGAGAAAAATATAGAGAAGCAAAGAAGAAGTTTCAGATATGGTGAAACTCAAGAAAGAAACAATTCAAAATGGCTACAAGAGAGGTTCGGCTATGGTGGAGAAAACAAATAGTAGGAGATGGAAAAAGAGAGTTGGTTGAAGGAGAAAATAACAGAAGGGTAGTGAAAGAGAGAAAAGCTTCAGTTAACTGGAGAGAAGAGGGAAAAGGTGATGAGAGTTGATGAGAATGAAAGAAGGGGAAAAATGCACAAGTGATCACCTCAAGATTCGGCTAATACTAAAGAGACAAGAAGAAGAAAAGAAGAAGTAAGAGCGTGCTGCGGTTTTGGTAAAGAAGAAGTGAAGCAAGATGGCCGAAATGCAAAAGAAGAAAGGACTTCTAAAATGGCTTTCGGTTTTACTCTCTAAAAAAACACTTAAAGAACGACACTCCCACACCCCCTTATGACCGAGTGTTGCAAATGCCTCAAGAACCAAGGAAAATCGGCAGACACACCTACTAGCAAAAACCGAAAATGCTCTCTAGGCACCTCTCCCACTTTCGGCCAAACACTTTACACACCCACACCCCACAATTCACTCATTGATTTCCTCTCCCACTCACTCTCCATCCACCGTTTGAAATGGTTGACCAATTCAAACTCCCCAAACTCCTCTTCTCCATCCATTCAAACCCGTTTGACCCATTCCACTTCTCCTTGGTAGAGTCCCAGTCGAATTCCACCTCTTCTCCTCCTTGAGCACAAAAATAAAGCCCCATGATGCAGCAGATGGGATTCAAACACTCTCCCTCCCTTCCATGCTCCATTGTGACGCCAACACTACTCCACCAAGCGCTCTTTTGCGTCATCAAACACCAACAATTATGCTTAACCCTTGCTTCCCCTAGCTCTCTCCCCTTATGCCCAAAAAGCAAAATTTCACTAAAGCTCTAGCTCGAACACGAGCCTCCCCAGGACCCCCAAACACACCTAAATAACAAGCTAAGCGAGATAAACACATGCAATCAACACAAAAATGTCAAACCCCTAATTTAAGGATGTCCCAATATAAGAGACTTTATATTTGATTTCTAACATGAATATCGTATAAAATGAAATATCTGTTTACTTGATTTGTATATGTAACATCCTAGATTAGGGGTTATGCGTTCGTGCGTAATTTATGAGATAGTGGGCTCAGTGGGTGTGTTGGATGTGTTCTGAGGAGTTTTAGGAACCCTAAGATATGAGGAAATGTAAGGAAATGTAAGGAAATGTAAGGAAATGTGAGGAAATGTGAGGAAATGTCCTGGAAATGTAAGGAAATGTCTTGTCTTGGAAATGTAGGGAAATGTCCTGGAAATGTAAGGAAATGATCTAGAAATGATTCAAAAGAGGAAAGTAAACATTTCGGGAAACTTGGAAATGTAAGGAAATGTTAAGTTTAAAGGAGGCAAACGAAAATTTTTGGAAACTTGGAAATGTAAGGAAATGATAAGTTTTAAAGTTTAAAAAGAGGAAATTAAGGCAAGGTGGCCTTAAGAAAATTTATGGGTGAAATATGACACACAAACAGGCTTGGAAAAGTGGCCTGGAGATGCCACTTAGGGCCTCTGGAGTTGACGCCACAAGCAGGTGCAATTGGGCCTGGGTTCGAGTCACTTGGGGAGCAAATAAAAGAGTTTTATTTTGCTGCAAGGAGCAAGGGATTTGGACGGCACATGGCTAAATTCTAGGAGCTTTTATTCTTTTATTTTTAAGAGATAAAGGGTGGATAAATAAGGGATAAATAATGGATTTATTTTAGATTATTTTCATGAGATAAATGATGGATAATTATTGATTAAGAGATAAGAGATAATTGAGGGATTAATTCTAATATTGAATAAAGTGATAATTAGAAGATAAAATTATCACAATGGAAGAGTGGTGGCCAAGTAGGGGACTCTAGCCTAGTAATTTTGGCTATAAAAGGAAGAGTAAGGCTATTCTTCATTCATTCTTTTCTCTTCAAGAAAACCTCTGCTGAAATTCTCTAAAGTTGCTCCTCTTCTCTCTGTCGAATTTCCTAGAGCATCTCTTCTTCTTCTTTTTGTTAGCCAAAGCCGAAAACTAAAGTAAGCCTAGCCAAATTCATAAACTCCTCAAGATACCATCAAAAGCCGAAATCAAGATCTTTCTAGCCTACATAGCCGAATATTGCTAAAGGTTCAAGCAAGGATTGCCGATCTCTAAAGTAAGGGTAAGATCTCATTCAGTTTCTTTTAAGATTTGCCGAAATATAGGACTAACCCCATTAATATCTTGTTACCGAAACCTTGAAGAGATCTTTCGGGATTTACTAAGTGTCGACTACAAGGAAGGAGAAGTTCTTTTCCCAAAGGTACACCATAGGCCGCGTGTTCCCTAGTTATTCGGTGAATTTCGGGATTTAAAATCCACAAGGTAAGTCATATTTAACATTCGGCTAAGGGTTATTTGTTATGAATAAATGTTAGAAATTGATCTAACATGAAGTTATAGGGATTTCAACAGACATATAAGGCAAGGAATACTTTCGAGATTTGGAAATTGTAAGGTAAGTGCATAGATCCAATCGGCCAAGGCTTTATTTTGGTATGAAGATCTATTTCTTATTTCGTTTAAAAGCCGAAACTAATTAGTTAAGTGATTTTAGTGCCTAGCCGATTGCAAGGGGAGAACTCTGCGAAGTTTCGGGATTTGACTATAGTCAATTCGACAGCAAGGTAAGTTTTAGTGTACTAATCCTACTAGGATTTGGATTTATGGCCGAATGGCTCTTTACTGAGTATTAAATGATTGATTAAATGTAGAGATTTAAGATCTAAGGCATTAGATCAAGCTTTTCGGGATTTGGATTGGAAACCCTAAGCGAATCAGGTGTGTACCCCACACTATCTTTAATACGTTTTATGGCAATATTTAATATAAGTATGTATAAGAATGTGAATATGGCTAAGGTACCCTAATGTGGTACAAAGTACTCAGCTACGTTTCCTACTCCTACTAGGATTACGAAATATGTTATATTTTAACATGTGAAAAGTGACATGAATGTGAATTTAAGTATGATATGCATGATATGAATAAAATGGGGCATTCGGGTTATATGAGAAAGGGGAAGTGAACGTGGTGACTTCGGTCTCACTATCTGAATGTGGTGGCTTCGGTCACATTATCTGAATGTGGTAACCTCGGTTACATTATCTGAATGCGGTAACTTCGGTTACATTATCTGAATGTGGTGTCTCATGACACAATTATCTGGTGGCTATGCCACGAATTTTATATGGGCGATGAGCACGTCGACTGCAGCGACTGCCTTCGATGGAGTGTAGCGGAAGGAGGGTTGGCTTAGTAGTCCCCACGGTGTGCAGGTTGGTACGGGGATGTGTAGCGGATGGCATCTAGGTTTGAGTTCGGGTTTGCATCATTATCTTGAATTATTAAATGAACATGATATGTATGGTATGCCTAAATCTATTAAATTTTAGTGTTGGTTACACATTGAGTCTGTTTGACTCACCCCGTTGGGGAATATTTTTCAGGTGATGAGCAGTAATGGACCGGGTCGGCAGGAGCTTAAAGGTGGCCATGCACAGTAAGCAAATTATTTAATCTGGACATTTTATTTTATTTAAGTACTCTACAATTTTATTTTGGGTTTTATTTGATGTAATAAGGCCATAGTTGAATTTCTTTATTTTTACTTTTATTTATTATGATTACGAACTATTATTAATTAATGGATTAAATAAATTTATTTTAAAACAAACCCTAAACGTTTTGTCACCTAAAGTAAGGAATTTTTAATGAAATAAACTTGTTTTCAATTCAAGCCCAACCCAAAACAATCTTTCTTTCAAAACACACAAGTTTTCCTAAGTAACAAAAGAATTTTGAACCGGTTTACTTCGAGGAACATACCAGATCCGGTCAAGGCTCGTGGGCCGGGTTTGGGGTGTTTCAGTATATTTCGGTAATGCTTCGTAACCCTGTTTCGACGACAGACACGAGTTAGGGGTGTTACAGGCTTCCACCTCTAACACCCTATAATTCTCTTTTCTTTTCTTTTTTTTTCATTTCAAGCCACTTTTTGTAAAAATATATATATCGGTGCCAAGTGGCACCTATTAATATAAATATATGTTTTTTCTTACAACGATTTGTTTTAAATATCACTGGTGCCTCCTAACATATCGACGACACCCATTAAAAAATATTTTTTTCTAACTTTCTCTTGGCGACGGCTGACACATTGGCGACACTCATAAAAAATATATATTTTTCTTTTGTTTCTCCACCCTGAATACTCATATTTTTCATGGGTATTTCGAAAAAAATAAATACTGATGTCACCTAACATAGTGGTGGCATCCAATTTTTTTTTTTAACTAATGGTTGGATTATAATGAGAGAGTGATGTTATCGATGTATCAGATGGCACCGACGACTACTGTAGATTTAATGTCCTTTTCGTATATAAATTCTCTCTTAAATTATTTTCATAATTAATTAATTTTTTAAAATTATTAAAAAAATTCAAATTAAACCTTCAAAATTATTTTTCCATTATTGTCTCTAGCGTCTACGTTAACAAATGATGTGGATGATGACATAGTAGATGATGCAACTAATTATTACGTGCCAGCTACAATTCATAATTGAAGACGTGACAAATGTGTTCCTTCATGTAAAAGTGATACGGACTTCCCAATATTACTAATCAAATTGTATTTTATTTTTTATTAAAAAAGTAAATAAATTAATTCTTAATAGGATAAATTAAATAATGGTAAAAGTATGATGAAGATGTTTATATTAAGAGTCGGATTATATTATCTTATTTATTAAAAAATTGATAAATTAGTCCCTACACGTTCTATCAAATAATAAATCGGTCCTGTTAAAATTTTCATCATTTTCTACTATTAAAATTTGATTCTTGTACACTAACATGAGGTATATGTGGTACACTACGTATAACTGTCTAGTTATTTTGTCAGGTACGCTAATTTTTAACAGTATAAATGAATGAAATTTTTAATAGAAATTATTAATATGCTCTTTGATATAATATAAAATGACTAATTTGTTCATTTTTTAGCAGATGAGATAAATGTAATTTGATTCTTAGTATAGGAGCTTTCATGGTACTTTTACTGTTCGTAAGTTAGATTTTTATATAACTAGTGTCTTTACTAGTGTGATGTACAAATTAATTGTATGTATTAATTTAATTATTTTTATTTATTTTTAAAATATAATAATTTGTAAGTTATATTTTAAGAATTTGATAATTGATATTAGAATCAATTTAGAAAAAAACTAAAATATTTGATAATAAATTATAATTACATCCAAAGTTAAGGGAAAAATTAGTGATAAATGTCATTTTAAAGGAAAAGTAAGAAAGTTAAGGACAAAATTAGTAATAAATGTCACTTTTAAAAATAATTTAGCTTTTTTGGTTTAATGATTAAGTTTTGTACTTTTCACTTTTTGGCCTAAGTTAAGTCTTCTCTCATGTTTGTTTCTTTTTTTTTTTTCTAATGTATGTTGTTTCAAGTCTTTTTGTAATGCTCCGTACCTGAGCTAACACCTAAACTCAAGTAAGGAATGCTATATTTACAAGTCGATCACTTCACTTTAATTTTAAATTATACATTCAAGTTCTATTCATCTTTTAAGTCTTTAAAATGTTATTTAAGGCTTATTAGACCATTTCTAAACTTTCTCTAAAATTTGGATGCAATCAAATGTCATTTGAGGCTTGTTCGGGCCAAATTAAGCAAAATCAGGGTAAAACATGATACTTCTATCAATACTCACTATTCCAAGTATCGATACAACTCCCCTGACACTGTTCATTTTTGCTCTGGATTGCTTGTACCAATACAAGTTATACAAGTATCGATACTTATTTGTAGGGAACCCTAAATTATGCCCAAAACACTCATTTTCATGCTATAATCAATTCAATTCATTCTCTACAATATCATATTCTTTAAGCAATTTTCACTAGTACTCATAAATATACCTAACATACCTATATACATGCCATAATTAATTCCAAAATAAATATTTTATACTCACTTTTAGACCTTGAGATGTGATGAGATGAAATGAAACTAAATTCCCGTTAAAGTGCTTCAAATTAATTTTTTTTCATCTACACGTTAGAAAATAATGCATTAAGCTTATGGATGCTCAGTAAGTATATCAAGAATTTAAACTTACCATTACCTTAATTAAATTTAATGTTCAAATACTTTAAATATAACATAAAGAATTTATCTAAATAATCATTAAATGTTTATTTTCACTTACAATCTTACCATATTTCACTTACCGATTCACTATCGATTTCACTTAACACTTTTCGTTTTGCCCATAGTAGACTTAACTGAACAAACAAGATATGAAAAAAGAACACTAAAATGCACCAAAGCACAGAATCATTGAAATTCTTTGAAGAGCTACTATCACTGAATTGCACCAAAGTGCCACTATCACTAAGTTGTACCAAAGTGCCACTATCACTAATTTGCACTAAAGTGCAACTATCGCTATGCATAGTACAGGTTTCCTATTAGCATGCCATCTATATCCAACATGTTCATATATTGTCTACTTGGGCATTTATATTGTCATTTTCATTGCTATCACTTATCAATTAATGGCATATAAAACTTTACACTTTTACAATTTAATCCTTATTTTCGTGAAAAACAATATTCACTAAATTATCACTCTAATATCACTAAGAATTAAATTCATTATCATTATCATTTCATCCAAACTCTCTATTCAAGTATTTTATTTTACACTTCTAATTTTTACACACTTTGCTAATCAGTCCTTATTACATTAATTTCGTTACACTTAGCTTTATAATCTTTTCAATTTAGTCATTGCTTACATATATTTCAAAAATCACTATCTTATTACTTCAAAATTATTTTACTTCTATATATCACCTTACTTAAATATTTGATTTCAATATTTTAGTAAACAAAATCACTTTTGAATATTTTACAACTTAGGGCCACTATGGATGAGAGTTTATGTCACGCCCTAGATTTTATTTATTTATGTGTGCTAGTTTATGTCACAAGGGAATTAATGGTTTAGTGGTTAAGTGTGTAGTTGTTTTCTTAATGATCCAAGTTTAAGCCCCCACAAGCACATTTTTTAATTAATTTTTTTGACAATTTTGAGCTAATGCGAACACTCTTGCCATCCAAAACATACTGCCATACAAGGGAAGATTCTTTCCTTGATTATAAGGTCAACCTTCCCAAAGTTCTCCTTTTTTTCACTTCCATGATCCACTTTTGGTGTCATTGTTCCCTCAACTTGCCAAAACATCTCCCTTACCTTACCTTGGTCGGCCACTGAACCTAGACACTCCCTATTTCATTTTTATTTTCTCCATTTTTCTTTCTTCCTCTCCTTTAGCCACACCACCACTTTGCTCCTCCATTCTTCTCTCATTTTCTTCCTTTTTACTACCTTAGAAGTTATATTTTCCTCATTTCTCTTCCACTCCACCACCACACAATGCACCTCTACCACACCACCACCTCTCCTCCATCGCTGTACCGCCACTGTCGGCCGCCACCAAATTTCTCCATTTTTTTCTTTTTTTCCCCACTTTTCAAAACTCATTTCTGTAATCCCTCAATTTTGATTTTTATTCATTAAAAGATCACTTATTATCATATCTTTCTAACTTATTATTTTGTGCATTTTAGTGCCGAATCTTCCTTTTTAGTCAGCTTTTTGGGAAATATTGTCGAGCCTTTTTTCTACATTATTACGTAAGTATGGAAGATCCTCTAATTCATGACTTTCTTTCGTGTTATTATTTCGATTAGGATGTTACTAACACTTTGTTTACCGTACCTTCATGAAGTGCCATTCAAAAATCCCAGAATCATTTTGCATTTGTAGAAGTGTGTGATTTGACGATCAATTATGTAAGTTTCACCAAATCACAATTGTTTTTAATCAAGGGTTATTTATTTATTTATTAAATCCGTACTACCATGAGTATTTTGTAACACCCCAAACCCGGTCAACACACCACGACCGAATCTGACGTATTACAGAGCGAAAACTTTTTGAACAGAACGAGTTACCGGTTTATTTTTAATGAAAACCCTTGTATTGCTTTGCATTTAAAAAAAATTTGTATAGCTGGAGTTGGAAACGTTAACTTGATCTTGAAATCCCGAAAATCAGTTTTAAAACTCACTTGTCAATCATTATTTTGGAATACACTTATGTATTATTTAAATCCGAGTGATTCTTACTTAGTTATTTTGGGAAACCGTTTGTATTCGAGCTTTGAAAACTGGATTTGGAAATCATTTATGTTGACTTGTTATCAAGTGAATTACTCGATGGTAAGGTTTTGAAAACCATTGCGTTATATAGTGTAGAAAACTTTGTGTTCAAGTTATTGAATCAAACCAGTAATTTACTTCGTAGTATTCGAAGTCGAGTTTAAAGCGTAAAAGATAATTCAAAAACATAATTTAAAGGCCTTATTACAACCCAAATAGTAATAATAAAGGAACGAAATTTGAAGTAAATACCCAAATCAAAGTCCATGTAAAACCAAATGTATTTAATGCATGGCCACCTCGAGTCCACCCGGCTCCTCATCCGCGATCTACGAATCACCTGAAAAGATAAGGGAGAAGGTGAGTCACCAAGACTCAGTGCATAATCCCCCTCACGGTTAATGCAACATGCTTACACAAGTCATAACCAAGCAAATACATCATGCACCCAAACCTAGCCATCCATAACTCCGTTTCTACCCCGTGTGGTACCAAACCACTGGTGGTGCCAAACCACTGGTGACCCAAAGTCACGATATCCAATAATAATGTGGTGCCAAACCACTGGTGACCCAAAGTCACGAATAATCCATCTGTGGGGCCAACCCACGTTGTGATACCAAATCACTGGCGACAATCCCGTCATATCGAATGTGGGGCCAACCCACTGTGGTGCTAAGCCACTGGGACGAGTCGCTATGAGGTGCCAAACCTCTGGTGACCCAAAGTCACGAAATCAACTGTGGTACCAAACCACTGGTGTCCCAAAGACACGGATATCAAATCTTCCCCCTCCTCTCATATCACCCATAACAATACCATATTTATGCAAATCATGCCATCATGCTTTAATATGAAACATACAGCAAATATATCATAGATCATGGTATTAAACAACATATAGCAAAATCTTATCGAAACAGACTTACCCGAATCCTTGCTCATACCCATCAAGGTATCATATCAAGATCTATAAGGTTTCCAGCTTTTAACACATTTAGGTTATTAATATATTTACCAAGTTATAAAGTGTGTAAGTTACACACCTGTTACTAGCGCAACTACTGAATCCCGAAGACCCGATCTACTGCACCAGATCCCCTTGATCCTACATTCGGCCAAACCCAAAACCATTAACAAGGTCATTCGGCCATACCAATAAATCCCGAAGAGTTAACGCATGGAACCCCAAACCTTACCTTAATGCTCTTTGAATACTAGCCACCACCCAAAATATGTGAAATAGAACCTTCCCCTACAGTCGGCAACCATTAACACTCACTTCAATAGCCTTCAGCTTTTCAAACAACTAAAAGAGTGATTAAACTAACATGGATCCTTACCTCTTGCCTTACCAAATTCGATTGTCAGAGAATAGAGGGCTTAGATCGACTGCTTCCAAAAACCCGAAGAATCTAGGAGAAATTGGTTCCTATAGATGGTTAGCAAAACATCAACAAATGCCGAAGTTCGGCTTTTACTCTTATGAGAGTCGACAGAGAGAAGAGAAAAGAAGTAATGGATTTCGGCCATGGACACTTACCTCTTCTTAAAACCGATTGAAGAAAACCCGAAGATGATCTACCCTTGTTTGATATTCGGCCAAAATAAACTAGAAGAAAGCAAGGAGATTCGGCTAGAGTGGAAAAAGAGAAAGGAAAAGAAAGTGAAAGGGGAGAGAAAAGATTCGGCAAGTGGAAGAAAGAAGAAGAAGATTCGTCACAAGGTCTTGAGAAAAGAAAAAGATGAAGGAGAAGGGGAAGTTTTTGGTTTTGAGCAAGAATGTAAAAGAAAAAGAGAGAGATGGGAGAGTAGAAGATTCGGCCAAGCACTGAGAGAAGAGAAAAGAAATAAAATAAAATTAAAGAAACTTAGAGGGACATTCGGCTAAGTACTTCCAAGAAGATTCGGTAGGTGCCAAAAACAAAAAGGTATTTCGGCTTTTGATTCACAAGGTGCACAAGGACCTAGCCTAGCCGAAAATGCACATCTAAGCACCTAAGGAAATTCGGCACCCCCTTACTCAGCTTCCCAAACCGATTACTCCTCTGCCAACAAGAGTTCAAAATTCGGCAGACACCTCAAAATTCTCCTGACCATAAATTCGAATAAGTTTGAATTAGTCAAGTTCCTAAATTCTCTCCTTGCCACCAGTTCAAATTAATTTGACTTATTCCAAGCTTATCTGACAGAGTTTGTGCTGAGCACAACTCCTCCCCCTTGGCGTCAAAAAGCAAAGCAGAAAATGGGATTTCTGCTGCTCGAACCTGAGCTCTCCCTTCCCTGCATGTGGCGTCAATCTCAAGGCCCTAAATAGCGCCTCCTTGCCACTTTTCCTAGGCTTCCCTTGTGCATAAATTCCCCACGAATCACACTTAACCCCTAGCTCCTTCAGCTCCCTTTAACTAAAACTTAAAAACAAAAATTTTTCTACAGCTCGGGCCTACCCTTGGCTTATACCTAGACCCTAGAACATCTCAATTGATACCACAATCAATCTATATACATGCAAAAACAATTTAAACACCACAGCCCCTATTTAAGGATGTTACAGTTCTACCCCCTTAAAAATAATTTCGGCCTCGAAATTACTTGGTCAAAAGAGTTGAGGGTATTGCTGTCTCATCACATCCTCTGGTTCCCACGTAGCTTCTTCCACACCATGATTCCGCCAAAGCACCTTCACTAATGGAACTGACTTCTTACGCAAGACTTTTACATCTCGATCTAGAATCTGCATTGGTTCCTCTTCTATAGTCAAATCTGGACTCACCTCAATTTCCTCCACTGCTACGACATGCGATGGATATGAACGATAGCACCTAAGCATGGAGACATGGAACACATCGTGAATCTGACTCAGCTCTGCTGGCAACACGAGCTGGTAGGCTACTGGTCCCACTCGTCCCAACACCTTATACGGCCCAATAAACCTTGGACTTAACTTGCCCTTCCTTCCGAACCTCAACACTTTCTTCCATGGCGAGACCTTCAGAAAGACCTTGTCACTCACAGCAAACTCTATATCCCTCTGTTTGAGATCGGCATACGACTTTTGCCTGTCTGAAGCTTCCTTCAAACGAGCCTGAATCAACTTAACCTTATCCTCAGTCTCTGCAACCAACTCTGGTCCCAACATCCGACGCTCACCCAACTCTGTCCAGCATGTAGGTGTGCGACACTTCCTACCATACAACGCCTCATATGGTGCCATCTTAATGCTTGCCTGGTAACTATTGTTGTATGCGAACTCAGCTAGTGGTAGAAATTCTTCCCAGCTGCCTCTGAAGTCCAAAGCACAACCCCTCAGCATATCCTCTAAGATTTGTATAACCCTTTCCGACTGCCCGTCAGACTGTGGATGAAATGCCGTACTGAAATCCAACCGTGTACCCAAAGCCTGATGCAACGCTTTCCAAAACCTCGACGTGAATCTGGGATCCCTATCCGAGATGATCGACATCGGTACACCGAGCAACCTCACTATCTCTGCCACATACAGCTTAGCTAACTTCTGAAGCGAGTAATCTACCCTTACCGGTATGAAATGAGCTGACTTAGTCAGACGATCCACAATCACCCAAACTGAGTCCTTCTTACTAGGCGTAAGGGGTAATCCACTGACAAAATCCATAGTGATCCTTTCCCACTTCCACTGTGGAATCTTCACCGACTGAAGTAAACCTGACGGCAACTGATGTTCAGCCTTAACCTGCTGACACGTCAGACATTTACCCACAAACTCAGTTACTTCCCGCTTCAGACCTGGCCACCAAAACTGCTCTTTTAAATCCCGATACATCTTGCTACCTCCAGGATGCATAGCGTATGGGCTGCTATGTACGTCCTGAAGAATCCTCTGCCTCAACTCGACATCCTTCGGCATACAAGCTCTCCCTTGAAAACACAATACTCCATCACTGGACAAACTATAACCCTCCAAACCACCATTCTGAACTTGCAACCTCTGAGCATTCAAGCCCTCATCCATTAACTATTTCTCCTTAATCTGCTCAACCCAAGTCGGCTTAACCTGCAATTCCGCCAAAAGACTCCCATCGTCATACAAGCTAAGACGAGCAAACATCGCTCTTAAGTCTGATACAACCTTATGGCTCAACGCGTCTGCCACCACGTTAGCCTTGCCTGGATGATACTCAATCGAACAGTCGTAGTCCTTCAACAACTCAATCCATCTGTGCTGTCTCAAGTTCAAATCCTTCTGGGTCAAAAGATACTTCAGACTTTTGTGATCCATGTAGACTATCGACTTCTCTCCGTACAAGTAATGTCTCCATATTTTCAAAGCAAAAACCACTGCAGCTAATTCCAAGTCATGCGTCAGATAATTAACCTTATGTGGTCTCAGCTGTCGAGATGCATAAGCCACTACTTTCCTTTCCTGCATCAGCACACATCCCAAGCCAGTATGTGATGCATCACAGTATACCGTGAATTCCTTTCCTGCCTCAGGCTGAATCAAAACCGGAGCTTCAGTCAAAATCTTCTTCAACTTGTCAAAACTTTCTTGCTGCTTCTCAGTCCACACAAACGGAACTCCTTTCCTCAATAACTTATTCATAGGTGCTGCAATCAAAGAAAATCCCTCTACAAATCTTCGGTAATACCCTGCCAAACCTAGAAAACTCCGAATTTCTGCTACTGACTTAGGCGGTTTCCAATCCAACACTGCCTCGATCTTTCAAGGATCCACTCTAATCCCCTCAGCGGACACTACGTGACCTAAGAAAGTCACCTCCCTAAGCCAAAACTCACACTTGCTAAATTTGGCAAATAACTGCTTTTCCCTTAAAATCTGCAACACTATTCGCAAATGCGCATCATGATCCTTCTCTAACTTTGAGTATACCAAGATGTCGTCTATAAATACCACGACGAACTGATCCAAATACTGTTGGAATACCCAGTTCATCATGTCCATAAATGCTGCCGGTGCGTTAGTCAACCCAAACGGCATTACTAGAAACTCATAGTGTCCATACCGAGTGCGAAACGCTGTCTTGTGGATATCAGCCTCTTTCACCTTCAACTGATGATACCCAGACCTTAAATCAATCTTTGAGAAAACCGATGCACCCTTAAGCTGATCAAACAAGTCATCTATCCTCGGCAACGGATACTTGTTTTTGATCGTCAGCTTATTCAACTGGCGGTAGTCTATACATATCCGCATTGTACCATCTTTCTTCTTGACAAAGAGTACCGGCGCTCCCCAAGGCGAAACACTTGGCCGGATAAAACCTCGGTCCAACAACACCTGAATCTGAGCCTTCAATTCCACTAATTCCTTCAGCGCCATCCTATACGGAGCAATAGACACTGGCGCAGTTCCGGGTAACAGATCTATGCCAAATTCAACTTCACGATCTGGAGGCAGTCCCGGAAGTTCCTCTAGAAATACGTCAGCAAATTCCTTTACTGTTCGGACATTCTCTGCAGCAGACTTCTTAGCCTCCAAAGCAGATACATGAACCATAAACGCTTCACAACCCTTCTTGACCATCTTCTCAGCTTTCAAAGCAGATACCACGTTGGATAGATAATCTCTTCTATTACCTATCATAACCACTTCTTTACCCTCAGCTGTTTTCAAAACCATGCGCTTAGCCGCGCAATCCAAACTTGCCTAGTACTTTACCAACCAGTCCATCCCAAGAATCAGATCGAACTCCCCAAACGGCAGTTCCATCAGATCAGCTACAAACACTACCCCTTGAAGTTCTAGGGGTACATCCCTATACAGCTTATTTACTTCTACAGAGTGACCTAGAGGGCTAATTACTGTCATCTCCCTAGAAGTAGTCTTAAAGTCTAGGTTCATGGTCTCTACTATGCTACTAGCAACATATGAATGCGTCGAACCCACATCAATCAAAGCAGTATATGGAAATCCAAAGATTAAGAACGTACCGGTTATGACGTCCGGTACGTCGCCCTCCTCTTGACGCCTCACTGCATATACCAACACAGGATGTCTTGCCTCAGCGTTGCCTGCACCTTTGCCCGGTGCTCCACGGCCCCGACTAGAACCATTACCTCCTCTACCAGTACCACGACCCCTCTGCAGTGGCGGTCCCTCATTTCTGAACTGAGCACGACCCTGACCCTCAGACTGAATCCTGGCTAGCTTACGTGGACAGTCCCTCACACGATGGTCCAGCGAGCCACACTCAAAACATCCTTTTCCACCGGTCCAACATCCTCCCCAATGAGATTTCTCGCATCGGTTACACTGCGCTGGTCCCTGATTAGCAACAACCGACCTCCCAGATTGATTCAGCCCACTCTACCTAGCCCTTTTCTGAGAATTATCGGCCGACCCAAATGATCCAAAACCTCTCTTATGTCTATTCCTATCCAGATTCTGCCTCACTGACTCCTTAACCCCTTCGGCTACCTTAGCCTTTTCCACCAGGACAGCAAACTCCCGCTCCTGCTGTGGAGCAATCAACAACCTCAGCTCATCTCTCAATCCATCCTCAAACCTAACACATCGCTTATGTTCTGTAGCCACGATACCCCTAGCATATCGACTCAACCTTAAGAATTCCGCCTCGTACTCCGATACAGATTACTCCCCTGAACTAGCCTCAGAAACGCCTTTCGCTGCGCATCAATATAACTAGACCCAGCATACTTCTTCTGATAAGCTGCCTTAAAATAGTCTCAAGTGAGATCATCCGCTGCAACACTATCCCGAACCGTGAGCCACCACTGGTATGACTCATCCCGGAGAAGCGACACTACCCCTTTCAGTTTTTCCTCAGCGGTCAGATCCAAGTCATCCATGATCCACTCCGTCGCCTCTAACCAATACTCAGCCGTACTGGGAGCCAAACCAGAAACACCTCGAAATACCTCAGCTCTATTGGCTCGGAGTCGCTCGGGTACAGATTTCTGAGCTCCCGCGCCTCCACATACTCCAGCTACTCTCTCAAGAACTCGCAGCATCGCCTGCGACACTGCGTCATCCCCCGTCTGATCCTGAAACTCACCACCTGCAGCTGGTGGTGGTGGTGGTATCTCATTTTCTGACCCTTGACCAGACCCCACTGGTTCAGACACTGTCATCCTACCCCGACCGCGTCCACGCGTATTACGACCACGACCTCGAGTGCTCATGACTAAAGCCTTGACTTATCTAATCTAAAAGTTTTATGCATCAGTCATTATTCCACTAGTATTAAGGCACAGTTTTATGAATAATTCTTATTAAGGAGTTTTGTTTTCGCGAGCCCATAAAATCCTATAAATTTCAGTCTCTAGGGTAGCCCACTATCACTAGTCATTCAAAGCTCGTAACAGCTAAAATTAGGCACAATAGTTAGGGGTACTTACCTGGGTGGATTGGTGCCGGAGACTCGGTGCCATGCCTTTCAAACCATATATTTCAACCAAAACCATTTCAAAACCATACTTTAAAACATTTTGGGCCTCGGGCCCACAGCCGAGCCTTTAAACTTGGCTCTGATACCACAATTGTAACACCCCAAACCCGGTCAACACACCACAACCGAATCTGACGTATTACAGAGTGAAAACGTTTTGAAGAGAACAAGTTACCGGATTATTTTTAATGAAAACCCTTGTATTGCTTTGCATTTAAAAAAAAATTTGTATAGATGGAGTTGGAAACGTTAACTTGATTTTGAAATCCCGAAAATCCGTTTTAAAACACACTTGTCAATCATTATTTTGGAATACACTTATGTCTTATTTAAACCCGAGTGATTCTTACTTAGTTATTTTGGGAAACCGTTTGTATTCGAGCTTTGAAAACTGGATTTGGAAATCATTTATGTTGACTTGTTATCAAGTGAATTGTATTACTCGATGGTAAGGTTTTAAAAACCATTGCGTTATATAGTGTAGAAAACGTTGTGTTCAAGTTATTGAATCAAACCAGTAATTTACTTCGTAGTATTCGAAGTCGAGTTTAAAGCGTAAAAGATAATTCAAAAACATAATTTAAAGGCCTTATTACAATCCAAATAGTAATAATAAAGGAACGAAATTTGAAGTAAATACCCAAATCAAAGTCCATGTAAAACCAAATGTATTTAACGCATGGCCACCTCGAGTCCACCCGGCTCCTCATCCGCGATCTACGAATCACCCGAAAAGATAAGGGAGAAGGTGAGTCGCCAAGACTCAGTGCATAATCCTCCTCCCAGTTAATGCAACATTCTTACACAAGTCATAACCAAACAAATACATCATGCACCCAAACCTAGCCATCCATAACTCCGTTTCTACCCCGTGTGGTACCAAACCACTGGTGGTGCCAAACCACTGGTGACCCAAAGTCACGATATCCAATAATAATGTGGTGCCAAACCACTGGTGACCCAAAGTCACGAATAATCCATCTGTGGGGCCAACCCATGTTGTGATACCAAATCACTGGTGACAATCCCGTCATATCGAATGTGGGGCCAACCCACTGTGGTGCCAAGCCACTGGGACGAGTCGCTATGAGGTGCCAAACCTCTGGTGACCCAAAGTCACGAAATCAATTGTGGTACCAAACCACTGGTGGTGCCAAACCACTGGTGTCCCAAAGACACGGATATCAAATCTTCCCCCTCCTCTCATATCACCCATAACAATACCATATTTATGCAAATCATGCCATCATGCTTTAATATGAAACATACAGCAAATATATCATAGATCATGGTATTAAACAACATATAGCAAAATCTTATCGAAATGGACTTACCCGAATCCTTGCTCATACCCATCAAGGTATCATATCAAGATCTATAAGGTTTCTGGCTTTTGACACATTTAGGTTATTAATATATTTACCAAGTTATAAAGTGTGTAAGTTACACACCTGTTACTAACGCAACTACTGAATCCCGAAGACCCGATCTACTGCACCAGATCCCCTTGATCCTACATTCGGCCAAACCCAAAACCATTAACAAGGTCATTCGGCCATACCAATAAATCCCGAAGAGTTAACGCATGGAACCCCAAACCTTACCTTAATGCTCTTTGAATACTAGCCATCACCCAAAATATGTGAGATAGAACCTTCCCCTACAGTCGGCAACCATTAACACTCACTTCAATAGCCTTCGGCTTTTCAAACAACTAAAAGAGTGATTAAACTAACATGGATCCTTACCTCTTGCCTTACCAAATTCGATTGTTAGAGAATAGAGGGCTTAGATCGACTGCTTCTAAAACCCCGAAGAACCTAGGAGAAATCAGTTCCTATAGATGGTTAGCAAAACATCAACAAATGCCGAAGTTCGGCTTTTACTCTTATGAGAGTCGACAGAGAGAAGAGAAAAGAAGTAATGGATTTCGGCCATGGACACTTACCTCTTCTTAAAACCGATTGAAGAAAACCCGAAGATGATCTACCCTTGTTTGATATTCGGCCAAAATAAACTAGAAGAAAGCAAGGAGATTCGGCTAGAGTGGAAAAAGAGAAAGGAAAAGAAAGTGAAAGGGGAGAGAAAAGATTCGGCAAGTGGAAGAAAGAAGAAGAAGATTCGGCACAAGGTCTTAAGAAAAGAAAAAGATGAAGGGGAAGGGGAAGTTTACGGTTTTAAGCAAGAATGTAAAAGAAAAAGAGATAGATGGGAGAGTAGAAGATTCAGCCAAGCACTGAGAGAAGAGAAAAGAAATAAAATAAAATTAAAGAAACTTAGAGGGACATTCGGCTAGGTACTTCCAAGAAGATTCGGCAGGTGCCAAAAACAAAAAGGTATTTCAGCTTTTGATTCACAAGGTGCACAAGGACCTAGCCTAGCCGAAAATGCACATCTAAGCACCTAAGGAAATTCGGCACCCCCTTACTCAGCTACCCAAACCGATTACTCCTCTGCCAACAAGAGTTCAAAATTCGGCAGACACCTCAAAATTCTCCTGACCACAAATTCGAATAAGTTTGAATAAGTCAAGTTCCTAAATTCTCTCCTTGCCACCAGTTCAAATTAATTTGACTTATTCCAAGCTTATCTGACAGAGTTTGTGCTGAGCACAACTCCTCCCCCTTGGCGTCAAAAAGCAAAGCAGAAAATGGGATTTCTGCTGCTCGAACCTGAGCTCTCCCTTCCCTGCATGTGGCATCAATCTCAAGGCCCTAAATGGCGCCTCCTTGCCACTTTACCCAGGCTTCCCTTGTGCATAAATTCCCCACGAATCACACTTAACCTCTAGCTCCTTCCGTTCCCTTTAACTAAAACTTAAAAACAAAAATTTTCCTACAGCTCGGGCCTACCCTTGGCTTATACCTAGACCCTAGAACATCTCAATTGATACCACAATCAATCTATACACATGCAAAAACAATTTAAACACCACAGCCCCTATTTAAGGATGTTACATATTTAGTCGAAACCGTAGTGACTCAAGAATCCAACTCTCCCATTTCGAAGTGGAATTGGGATTTGTGCAATCGGATTTACAAGGTGTGGGGATTTACTTTTACTAATGATGGTTGATGATAATATTGATAAAAATAATTTAATAAGTAATAAAATATTATTTTTAATATTATTCTTTGAATATTTAGATATTGGGTGAATAAAAAAGTGTTCTTAAGGATTGATTTAAGATTCGATAAAGGAGGATACCAAGTAAGTGTCCAAAACTTCAGATCTATGATAATGATTGTGATTTGGTGATTTTTGTAAAATATGTAATTATGTGATTTCTGTTACTCATGACATGTGATTTATGGCTATTGGATTATATATGTGCAAATAATGTGAAAATATGATTATCAATGTTTTGATTCGCATGAAAAATATGTTACTATTCTGATATTCTGATTCACATGTTAAGCATGCCATATTTTTTATTCTGATTTGTATTTTAAGCATGCCATTGTGATAAAATATATACGAGAGTTGATCTACATGTTAAGCATGCCTACTGAAAATCTATTCTGTATGCCATATCACATGCACGAGGTTGGAAAAATATGTACGGAGGAAGTATTTTGCAGTAAATCTACCTTATCTGGTGGCTTGTCCATAATATTTTATATATGGTAGTAAATTTGCAATATCTGGTGGTTCGACCGCATTATTCTATTTTTGGCAGCTCGACTGCACTATCTGGTGGCTAGTCCATATTATTGGTGTGTTATTGAATGGATGAGTTCTGGGAAATCTTTATGGTGTGTAGTGGAGTTGGGTAGAATCTGTTTTCTAAAAATTAACATTATTTTCTAAAAGCGTTGCATTGACATCGTCATTGTCCATTTTGTTATATCTGATTTTGTGAATGAATATTTGGCATGTTATGATCTGCTTAAATTGATGTTGTTATGAGTTAAATTATGTTATTGTTATTGTTGGTAACCCACATTGGGCTCTTTAAGCTCACCTCCTTTGAATTCTAATTTTTCAGATAATCGAGGTTAGGATGGGCTCGGCTACGGAGGCGCCCTCGGTCATTTTTCAAAAAAAAACTTTATATTTATTGGTATTTAATATTCCGAGATTTGTTTTATTATTTTGGACTTGGACTTTGGTTTTATTTGGACTTTGGATTTTGGATTGGGACTTTTTGCAAGGTTTATGTTTTAAAAACTATCATATAACATATTTGCAAAATTAACAACTTAAGATGGATTTTATATAAAATAATAAAAACCTCAATAACGATGTTTTAGAAAATTCAATACTAAGTCTCTATTACACGCAATATGCTTACGAAACTGATATTTTAAGAGATGTATGTTAATTAATGTTTTCAAATTTACAAATGAGTTTTAGATATAGAAATTTGTCTGCTTCGATGTTTTAATTGAACTATGATGTTTTCCTAAAACACTCTCAATACTTGAGCTTTTCTAAAGTTAAACGATATCAACTAAATTTTGGTTTTACTTGAAACAAGATGCAAAAATGTTTTGCGAAGGCGATTTTTAAAAGATAAAAACTTCTAAATGTTTTTATTGCGCCATTGTCATGGCCAATGTGATCTTCGAGATTCGGCCATAATGTCTAGGCCGAGTGGTTACAGTTTACCTCTAGTGTAATGCATTTAGCTTTCTTTTTGTCTCACGCTACAGTATTGCTATAGTACCAAATCTCACCGCCATCGCTATATTTGCACTAACCGCAGGTAAACGCATTGTCCATCCAAAGGACCCCTTAGTTAATAGCAATATAAAATTCATTAACCACTATAAATTCCAAGTAACATCCTACCCGACAAAGTCTTAGTATGTGAGTACCGTTCTAAGAATGAGTAAGATTCAATGAGTATAAAAGTGTATAAGTGTGACAATTAGAACTGTCTGAGTATGCCCGTGATGTCTTGAGGGATTGACGAACACTAGGTAAGCACCTAATAAGCCTGATAAGGTTCACCCTAGGATCCTTTGGTTGGCATGCATAGTTTGGGCAAAATCTGTTATAAGAAATAGAACCTTATGATGGAAAACTTATATAAACAATAGAGAGTATTCAGTAACGATGGCCTTGAGCTAGTTAAGTTATAAGGAAACAATAGTTAAAGCTTAGCTGAATATGAACTAAATAGTTAAGAACCAAAAGAAAGCACTTGATTAGTATTCTTGGAATTTGGAAGATTTGGATAAGACCACCAATTGACTGATGTGACGTTTGTTGAGTCAAAATAAAGTCTAGGGACGAGTCAATCGTATAAGATAAGAAAGAAACCTTATCTCTCTTCTCGAGAGAACATAATCAAAAGAAGATAGGAAAGTTATTCTCGGTTAAGTATAAGGCATGATGAATGGCAAACCTTTTAGTCTATAGGAAAGTAAAACATTATCCACCCCACTAAGACTTTGGACATATATGTGGGCATAGTCTATAATGAAATCTGATGCGAGACGCCGTTAGGAAAAGATACCCAGTAAAGCACATAGTGGACTCAAGTAATAGAATTGCCGCCAATAAGGTGTGATGTGCCAACGCGTGATTAGTCGAGCTATTAGCTACGCCCTAACGAAGGATGGGTTAGGACCTAGGCATAAGCTATGTATGCGTCTGTATGCCATATGTGTTGCTTTACAGTTGTCGTGCATCTAACTGGTGATCACATGGATTAACACACGTGTGGCACCCCAAACCTGGCCAAGCCAGTCCAACTCGAATGTAAGACATCACATTAGTCACCGAAGTGACCCAAACTAGAACTGACATATTCGCATACAATTTACTAACATTAATATTAATTAAGATATCAACGGAAGACAATTATATGCTTGATACGTCATAAATGATCAATTACAAGCAATTAAATCTATTTGCATGCTTATTTAACAAGCATTCATGCCTTTAGCACACACAAGGGTAAAATTGTCATTTCATGCTTATCATATGAGTTTCGTACATATAAAATTAAACTAACGACATTTGTCAGTATTAGAACACTTAATTAGACCATTCGCAAAAGAATCATCTTAGACCAATTATAAAATCTCAGTTAATTTTAAAATCAATTAATTAGAGACTAATTTTATAAAAATGTCAAAATATTGAGAATCATCTGAAATATAAAATTTATTGCATTTATATGAAATAAAACATTTAAAACATAAGCATGAAAACTTTCAAACCTTTTCGAAAACATCATGGCCTCCAAAAATCCAAACTCAACATGATAAATTTGACATTCATGCTTTTCAAAGATACCTAATTAGTTAAAACATACCAATTCAGCTATTGAAACATACCTCAAGTGCCAGAATACTAACATGCTCATCTTACCACATTTTAGCTACTCTACTAACATTCCGAACACAAAACATACCTCCAACATGCACCAAAAAATATCAACCATATACCATCAATATAAATGTTCATTTAGTAATCAAACAGTCCATAAATAGCATAAAATGTCTACTCCCAAAATTCCATATCACATTGCCTTTAAGAACTAACATAAGTTTCAAACACCTACTCAAGATGGTAGATTCCCTTGGTTCACTTAGTTCACTTGCCTTCACCACTTATTATTCAATTTGTTGCACATTTAAAATGAAGAGTGTGAGCTAAACATAGCTCAATGAATGTTAAGGTTACTACTAAGCAAATATAATTATCCAAAGGCATGCTAAAACTTAACTACACAATCATGCTTTCCAAGTTTTTAGATTTCAAAAACCACACATACATACTTAACCACAACACATAACAACCTACGGACCTCAAGTAGCATCATCAAAAGATATATTGACACTTAAGAACCATGCAACACATATATGCTTACATATACACTGGATACATGTATCTCCAAACACACCAAAGAGTCAATAAGCCATAAGATGTCCCATAAGTGTAGCTCATGGCTAACACTCTCCAAACACACCATGCTATCCCGGTGAATGCAGCTAAGCTCAACGTCCCTTATCTTTCCACACTATCCCATGAGCCTTAATACTCATCACATATAGCACATAATGGTGAGTACTCATAATCCTATGGCATGCCAACAATATCCAATGGTTCCAAGTTATCAAAAGGCCAATGCATCACAATAGCACATGGTTTATTACTGTTTTATGCATATTATACAACCATTTCACATTTTCACAGATACTTTACACATTCACTTTGCATGCTCACATATAGGTGTTTACAACACTTTCACAATGCTCATAAAGCCACACACACTTGGACTTGCATACATGTGCATAAAATCAGCAACTCACATCACATATGCATATATTAAATCACATTTACTTATTGGTTTACACACTTACACATCATCGACAAAGCATCACAAAGGCATATTTTAATCAACACAAGAAAAGGAAAAAACCACTTACACCAAAGCCTTAAATCTTATTTAGGCCCTCCTAAGCCTTTAATTAACATCTGAAATCACACTTACCAATAGTCAAACACTAAAACACTCACCAAAACCTTGCCTTTCGACATGCTTGATGATGGCATCGATGGATCCGTCACTTCAACCACACCACATAAAACATACATATATGTTAGAGCACATCTCAAAGAACCAGAATTTCAAACAATACCACATACTACAATCTCTATTTTCTAGACCGAAAACTTCACCGAAACTAGCCTAAATTCAGATTTCTCAACCCGGATCTATTCTAACCACTCAGAAATTATTCTAAACACTGAATTATACTGTAAAGAACATATTTAAACCAATTTAGAGAAACTCAAATTTGCACTTTTCTGAAAAAAAATCCTCTATTGACAAGCTTTAAACTCAACTTTGTTATTAGATTTCTTAAAAATACTTGATGATCTATTGATTTAAGAATAAAACCCTCTTAATCTAGTAAAATTTAGTTGAAAACACTTTAAATAAGAGATTTAATAAAGAGATACGAGATTTTCCATTTTAAAGCTCATTTCAACCAAAATTAGCGGATATATGATAGATTTATCTAAACTTAAGTTAAACTCAAATTAAAGACTCAAATAAACTAAAAACATGACTAGGAATCAGAGATTTACATTAGCTTGGATCAACAATTGCTGATTTTGAAAATCAAGTGTTGTAACTTTGAAAAACAATGGTGAAATTTATAGAATTTACAAGATCTTTTTGAAAATTTGGTGAGTATTTGAAGTTAGGATGACAGAAATTTCAGATATAGGATGAAAATTTGAGAGAATTTGATCTCTTTAAAAAATAGAAAAAAAATAAATGCCAACGGAGGAGATGAACAACATGGGTTTTAACCTTGTAGGGAGCAACACCCAAATTTAAAAAAGAATTTGGCTATTTGCCACATAAACACTCCTATCTTTCCCTTATTTTACTATTTAGTCCTATATCTCGATTAATCACCCATTTCTTAATTATTCCAATGTAACCCTATTATTTTATTTTTAAAAAAATTTAATTTAATCGAAATTAAATCTTCAAAATCCATTTTCCCTTTTTTTTCTTACAAAAACCATTTTACTAAATTAATTTATTGAATTAATAATTTCGAGTTCCTAATTTTGTACCAACTTCATCTTTTTCCAAAATTAAATTTGACTCCTAAACCGAGAATTCAATCCACTAACACAAAACTACCGAATTTGATTTTGGGGTATAAGAACATGTGTAGAACATCCACTAGAACAAGGGAAAATATCTAGTTGATCGGGTGAGTGAAGAGGATTGCTCCTTTCCTTCCCTACGAAGTACTCTCCATCTATATAAAGATGGGTTGAGGGGAAAAAGCCTCCCATACTTTAGGATGAGCTTGGAACAAGAGGGTAAGCTCTGAAATGCCCCTGTTAAGGTAAGTTTCGTATCCTTACTGCCATAAGAGCATATTTGTTTAACTTAGTAACAAAAATGATAAAGCTTTGTTCTACGATTCTGGTGTCAAATGAGAAAGGAAATGAACTAGATGAAAAGTGTAATAGCACGTTTTTAGTAAAATCGGAACAGTAGTTTCAAGAAAAAAAAAATCTGACGTGAAAACATTTATTTTATTATAATTCTAATGTTTACGGCATGTTAGAAGTATCGTATAAAAATTTCGTTAAGAAATTTTACTGTTTGCATGCTTAATTCGATAAAAAGGATTAAATCGTAAAAGGTGAAAAAGTGGAGTTTTAGTAGCTAAAGATATTAAATGGCTATAGAAATTTAATGTGAGAGTCTTTTTGTGGTAATTAGACCATTAATGAAGTTATTGGATGTATATGGCTTGGTATTAATGAAATTTTTAATGTTTTAAAAGGTTATAAAAGTAAATTAGTAAATAATGATAAAAATTAACTAAAACAAAGGTATCAACTTCTTCATTTCATCTAAGTTCAACCAAAAATCAACATTGGAGGAGAGTTTAGGTTTGGTCAAGCTATCCCATCGAATGTAAGTGAATTTCAGTTCCGTTTTTAATGATTTCTATGTTTTTGAAGTCGTTGTAGCTTAATCTAGCTAGCCCAGGGACTAATTTTCAAAATTGTTAAAAGATTTAAGTTTTTCCATGGATGAATCCATGTTGTTTGTGAAGTTTGATGGTATAAAATGAACTCTTATTGTTAGATAAACAACTTTTGTTAAGTGATTTTTGATGAATTTGTCAATTAGGGATTTAATTGTAAAATGTGAAATATTCATGGTGTAATTTGTGAAATAATGAAATGTGTGGGCTACTATGAGCTTGTATGAAATTTGGCTAGGCTTGGGTAAGGGTGAAATTGCATGAATTTCATTTTACGAGCTTAAGGACTAAATTTTAAAGAAATCAAAACATTAGGGGCAAAAAGGTAATTTTGAAAAAATGTGAATGTGAATTTGGATAGAATTGAATAGAATGGTTATTAAATTGATTGAATTTATTCATTTAGATCAAGATGACCTCGTACGACTTTAGATCGAGGCAAAAAGAAAGCTTCAAATTAATCGACTTTATTTCTATATTTTATCGTCGAGGTAAGTTCATACATTTAAATAGCATTTTAAATTATTTTTTAAATGATATTATTGTATAATATCAAATAGTGTCTTGATGGAAAAATCCCACAACGTATTGACGATCATCGACCAATGAAAATGGATAGCTTCGGCTGTCAAATTATGAAAAGGGATAGCTTCAGCTATCAAATTATGGAAAGGGATGGTGACGACCACCAACAATGAAAAGGGATGGTGACAACCATTGAACTATGAAAAGGGATGGCTTCAGCTGTCAAATTATGAAAAAGGATAACGACAATTATCAAATTATGAAAAGGGATGGTGATGACCATCAAAATATGAAAAAGGATAGCTTTGGCTATTGAATTATGAAAAGGGATGGTGACAACCATCGTGATTTTACTTCGTGTGAGCTTCGGTAAGAGTTTTCGATGCAATTTACCTTGTTACTATGAAAGGTAGGAAATATGTGTATTCATGATAGTGGAAAGTATGAATTCATATGATTTAAACTTATGAAAGTTATTTTATCATGTGTTGAGATTGAATTTATGAAATTGAGTACTAATTTGAGTTGTTGGTGATGCTTAGGCCTGTGCCAAACTTGTGTTGGATTGATCCATATTTATTTTAAGCTTATGCATTATATTGATAAGCATCATTTATGAATTACGCTTACTAAGCATTATATGCTTACCTTGTGTTCATTTTTCTATGTTTTGTAGTTAATCTGGAGCTCGTCTGGGTTAGAAGTTCGTCAGAGACCTATCATAATATCCATTGGCATTATCGGTAGATTTTGATGATTTTGAGTCATGGTTATAATGGCATGTATAGGTGTTTTATGCTTGTTGAAATAACCATTATGTTTGGCTTGTAAATGTGATATTTTGGATAATGACTTAGTTGTCATGTTGGCTTGTGTATATGTGGTTTTATGATGGTTGATAATTTGGCATTTTGGTGCTTTTTGTGCTTGATGTTGGAATGGATAAGTTTATGTATGTTTTAGTGACCATTTTGGTATATTGGAATGTGATTTTGGTATGGTCTTTTTGGTAAATTTTGGTATGGAAATTGGTTGCAATTATTGAGCTGTTAAATGGTTAAGTTATGTTTGTGTTTAAGTATTTGTAATGTCATGAAAATTGAGGTGCCTTTTGGCATATTGGTTGTATGAATAGGTACCATATTGTGCTAGCTTGATTATGCATATTTTAAGTACTTTTTGGATGCTTGAAATAGGTGCAAATGGATTATATGAGTGTGCACAATTTGGGTGAGGGAAATGACTTGAAAATAGACTATTTCTTGTCCATACGGCCTAAGACACGGGCGTGTGCCTCAGTCATGTATGACACACGGCCATGCGACACGGTCGTGTATCCCCTATAGCTTACAAAGGGTTGCCAGTCAGGCTGTTACACAGCCTAGCACATGGCTTAGCACATAGGCGTGTGAGGCCATTTCGAAGGGTACACAGGTTGGCGCACGGGCGAGTGACTTGGCCATGTGACCCAAGTCAGAGAGTTGCATGGGCATGGACATGAACTGGGACACGACCGTGTGTCCCTACGTCGAATGCCCACATAGCCTGAGACACGGCTGTGTGTCTCAGCCGTGTGAGTCACACGAGCTGGCCACATGGCCGTCTGACCCCTATAGCATGAAAATTTTCAACCTTTTCCCAAAAATTCTATATGTCTCCGATTTAGTCCCGATTCATTTCTAATATTTTTTAGAGTCTAGAGGGCTCGTATAAGGGACAATATGTATGAGTTTGAATAATATTTTTATGATTTATGAATTATTTTGAATCTTTTGAATTTTGAATGTTTTATGATGTAAACTTCTGGTAATGCTCCGTAACCCTATTCTGACGACGGATACATGTTAAGGGTGTTACATTTACTGGTATCAGAGCTACGGTTTAGTCGATTCTTAGACTGGACGTAGCGTATGTGAGTCTAGAAATACATGCCATTATATAACCTGTGATAGTGCGGTAACTCCTGACTCGTTTGAAATATGTTTTCATATAGTAATGATATTCAACCGAGCCAACTCTGATGAAGTCAAAAGTAACGCGCAAGCCTCCGTTCATGGAGCAGTGTCGAGTGGTACAAGGCTTGTATCTGAGGGCCAGAGAGGAGAAGCTAAGGAAGCTTTCTACCAAGTGATGTGAATGGTTTACCGAGTTCATACGGACAAACCTGGCGGCTCAACGACCTCCACCCCTACCTGTTCCCTAGCCGATCCCTGTCATTCCTCAAGGTTTGGAACCAATGCGAGTTAATAAACCTTCAGTCGACAAAATTTGCAAATATGGGGCGAAAGAATTTAGAGCTACAGTTGATGATGATCCGGAGAGAGCTAAATTTTGATTAAAAAATACTATCAGAGTTTTCGATGAGTTATCTTATACCCTAACAGAGTGTGTAAAATATGTTGTATATCTACTAAAAGACTTAGCATAATAGTGGTGGAATACTTTGGTTTCAGTTGTGCCGAGAGAGCATATTGACTAGGAATTCTTTCAAACCGAATTTTGAAAGAAATATATAAGTCAGAGATTTCTTGATCAGAAACGTAAGGAATTTCTTAAGCTTAAATAGGGTTGTATGTCAGTGTCTGAATACGAAAGAGAGTTCGTCAGATTAAGCAAATATGCCAGGAAATGTGTTCCAACTAAGGTTGCTATGTGTAAACAGTTCGAGGAAGGGCTAAATGAAGATATAAAACTTCTAGTCAGGATACTTGAACTAAAAGAATTTGTTGTGTTAGTTGATCAAGCTCATAAAACCGATGAGCTTAACAAAGAGAAGCGAAAGTTGATTATGAAGTTAGAGATTCAAGAAAGAGATCATCGAGAAAGTCATATCAGTCATCATCAAAGAAATCGAGAGAACATTATAACCATTCGACTGCTTCAGTGGGATATTGTGGTAGAGATGAGGTAAACAACATGCGGGTTCAAAAGTGCAAGCTACGTCTGTAGCGAGCATAGTTAGTATTAAAGACAATAAGCCTGATTTTCAATGGTATGGGCATCGACATTTTGGTGAGTGCAAGGCGAAAGACGGTGCGTGCTTCAAATGTGGTTCATATAAGCATTTTATTCGAGAATGCTGGGAGGTACTAGAGAAAGAAAAAGTTTAGAACGTTTGACCTAGCAATACTGCCGTGAAAGGTAGACCACCTCGTATCCTAGAAATATGAGTAACAGTTGTACTGGAACAAAAGACTTTACTATGAGATCTGAGGCATGAGCACTAGCTAGATCTTACGCAATTCGAGCACGAGATGAAGCTTCAGCGCTAGATGTTATTACTGGTACATTTTCTATCTTTGATGCTAATGTTACTGCTTTGATTGATCTGGTATCAACCCATTCGTATGTATGCACAAATTTAGTGTCAAGTAAGAATTTATCTATTGAGTCCACTGAATTTGTGGTTAAAGTATCAAACCCCTTAGGTCGATATGTGCTACTTGATAAGGTTTGCAAAAATTGTCCTTTGATGATTCGGGGTTATAGTTTTTTGGCTGATTTGATGCTATTTTCATTTGATGAGTTTGATGTGATTTTGGGCATGGATTGGCTAACTCTGCATGATGCTGTTGTGAACTGTAGATGAAAGCTTATTGTGTTAAAATGTCAGAACAGTGAAAAACTTTAGAATGAATCGAATAGTTTGAGTGGTATGCCTAGTGTTATTACAGCTATGTCAGCACAGAAATATGTAAGAAAAGACTGTGATGTGTACCTTGCGTATGTATTTGATTCTAGAGTTTTTGAGTTGAAGTTAGAATCAGTTCTTGTGGTTTGTGAGTATCCAGATGTGTTTCAAGAAAAGTTACCTGGGTTACTGCTAATTAGAGAGGTTGAGTTTGCCATTGAGTTAGTACCAGGAACATCACCGATATCGATAGCTCCTTACAGAATGGCTCCTTACATATAGGGGTTTTCCTCGATCCAGTTTTTCACCCTGGGGTGCACCTGTTCTATTCGTTAAGAAGAAGGACAGATCTATGAGATTATGCATTGATTATCGCCAGCTCAACAAAGTTACGATTAAGAATAAATATCTATTGTTGCGTATTGATGATCTGTTTGATCAGTTGAAAGGTGCAACAGTATTTTCGAAGATTGATCTTTGTTCTAGTTATTACCAACTACGAGGTAAAGATTCTAATGTGCCAAAAACTACGTTCAGGACTAGGTACGGACATTATGAATTTCTTGTGATGCCGTTTGGTTTAACTAATACACCTGCAGCATTTATGGATTTGATGAACAGAATTTTTAGATTGTATTTAGATCAGTTTGTGGTGATATTTATCGATGATATCTTGATTTACTCACGAGATGAGACTGAGCATGCCGAGCATTTGAGAATTGTTTTGTAAACTCGGCGCAAAAAGCAATTGTTCACCAAGCTTAGCAAATGTGAATTATGGCTTTGGGAAGTTGAATTTTTGTGGCATGTTCTATCAATCAAAGGCATCAAAGTTGATTCGAGCAAGATTTTCACTATTGTTGATTGGAAACCTCCGAGGAATGTATCCGAGGTTAGAAACTTTCTGGGATTAGTCGGGTATTACAGAAGGTTTGTTAAGGGATTTTCAATGATTGCTACGCTGATGACGAGATTGTTGCAAAAAGACATGAAATTCGAGTGGTCTGAGAAATGTCAGTAAAGTTTCAATCAGTTGAAAGCGTTGTTAACTGAGGCTCCGATGTTAGTTCAGCCTGAGTCGAGTAAAGAATTCGTGATTTTCAGTGATGCGTCCTTGAATAGTTTAGGTTGTGTTCTGATGCAGGAAGGCAAAATGACAGCTTATGCTTCTAAACAGTTAAAGTAGCATGAAAAGAATTACCCGACACATGAGAGCTGGCAGCTATTGTGTTTGCGTTGAAGATTTGGCGACACCATTTGTACGGCAAAAAATGTCACATCTTTACATATCATAAAAGTTTGAAGTATTTAATGTCGCAAAAATATTTGAATTTGAGACAGCGCAGATGGCTTGAGCTGTTGAAAGATTATGACTTGATCATTGATTATCATCCGGGTAAAGCGAATGTAGTTGCTGATGCTTTAAGTAGAAAGTCTCTATTTGGTTTTCAAGCGTTAAATATGTAATTAACGATGTCTGATGATGGTTCGATCTTAGCTGAGTTGAAACCTAGACTGATGTTTGTATAACAGATTTGCGAAGCTTAGAAATGCGATGATGTGATTTTAGCTAAACGAAAACTGAGTGAATCGACTTCTAAATCAGATTTTCAGATTAGATCTGATGATTGTTTATACTTCAGAATCAAAATTTGCGCTCTAAGAAATTCAGATCTCATCCAGAAAATTTTGCATGAAGCTCATAATGGTAGCTTATTTGTTTATCTTGGTAGCAATAAGATGTACAATGACTTGAAAAAAATGTAATGGTGGCCGGGTATGAAATGAGAGATTTTTGACTTTGTGTCGAGATGTTTAGTATGTCAGCAAGTTAAAACTGAAGATCACGTACCTTCTGGTTTATTACAACCAATGATGATACCTAAATGGAAATGGTAGCAAGTTATGTTTGTGTTTAAGTATTTGTAATGTCATGAAAATTGAGGTGCCTTGTAACAGCCCTATTTCAATGAAATCAGAATAATAGTTTTGGGACCACAAATTCGACGTTGAAATATTTATTTTATTATTATTTTATTATCTAAAGCATTATAGTAGTACCGTATAAAAATTTCGTTAATAAATTTTACTGTTTACATGCTTAATTTGATAAAAAGGACTAAATCGCGTAAAGTGCAAAAGTTGAGTTCTAGTAGCTAAAGGTATTAAATAGCTATAGAACCTTAAAGTATGAGTCCTTATATGGTGATTAGACCATTATTGGAGATAGTGGATGTACATGGCTAGGCACTAGTGAAATTTTTAATGTTTTCAAAGGTTATAATAGTAATTTGGTAAATAAATGATAAATTAAAGAAAACAAAAGCAGTGTATCATCTTTTTACTTTCTTCAACCGAAAATCAGAGGGAAAAGAAAGCTTAAAATTTTGGCTCTTCTTCTTTAGCTTTCATGTGAGTATTGCTTGTCTCGTCTTTAATGATTTTTATGTTTTCGGGATTGTTGTAGCTTAATCTAGCTAGCCCGGGGACTAATTTGTAAAATTGTTACAAGGTTAGCATTTTGTCATGAATGAATGTGTATGATTTTTGATATTTTATGGAAGAATATGGTTAGTTGTTGATAGATAAACAACTTTGTTAAATGATTTTTTGATGAAATTGTCAAATAGGGATTAAATTGAAAAATAGAAAATTATACATGGTGAAATTGTGAAATAAATGAAATATATGGCTTGCTAGGGACCTATATGATATTCGACTATGATGGGTTTTGGGAAAATTGAATAAATTTTCATTTTATGAGCTAGGAACTAAGTTGAAAAGAAATTAAAAGTATAGGGGCAAAATTGTAATTTTACTAAAATATGAATTTGGGTTAATTTGATTAGAATAATTATTGAATTGAGTTGAATTTATCCATTTAGATCAAGACAAAACTCGTACAGCTTTAGATCGGGGCAAAGATAAAGTTTCGAATTAGGTGACTCCGTATCTACGATTAATTGTAGAGGTAAGTTTGTGTAATTATATTGTATTTATATGTTTTCGATTTAATTATACTTGAGTTGGAAATTGCCATATATATATATATATATATATATATAACGATTGCATATCCAATGATGTACAACGATTACCGAACCTTGTTTGAACCTCAGGAATTCGTAGGATACAAATGACATGTCATTAGGGTTTACATGATTCGGGTGCTAGTCCTAAACGTCTTAGCGATGGCTGAGGTTCAGCATGTGTATGTGGCCTTATAATGGTTGAATTTATAGTTTATGGATGCTTAGATGATAGAAGTAAATATAGTCATTTTGGTATAAAAATATAGTTGGCATATATGAGTTATGATGCTATTTGTTAAATGTAAATTGGTATTTGTGGATGTGACTTTGGTATGTGAACAAAGTGATAATTTTTGGTTAAATGATGCACATGGTTATATATGTTTATATGTTGTCATTGAGGTGCCTTTGGCATATTGGTCGTATGCAAATGTATCATATATGATTAGCTTGATTATGCATGATTTTGATGCATTTTGATGGTTTGTTTAATTGTATAAAAGTGATACATGTTTGAATGGGTGAGAAAAATGGCTTAGAAATGGCCTATTTTTCGTCCACACGGGCAAAGACAAGGATGTGTGTCTCAGCCGTGTGTAACACATGGCTTGGCGACACGGCTGTATGTCCCCCGTAGCTTTCAAAGGGTTGCAAGTCAGGCTATTACACGGCCTAGCACACGGTACGGGCATGTAAAGTCATTTCAAAGGGTACACAGCCAGGCACACGCTTGTGGCTTGGCTGTGTGACCCAAGTCAGTGAGTTACACAGGCACAGACATGGGTTAGGACACGGTCATGTGTCCCTACTTCGAATGCCCACACAGCCTGAGACACGAGTGTGTCTCTTGGCCATGTGAGAAACACGGCCGTGTGACCCCTACAGTTTTGAAAATTTTCATTGTTTTCTAATAAATTCTATATGATTTTGATTTAGTCTCGACTTGTTTCTAATGTGTTTTTAGAGCTTCAAGGCTCCTATAAGGGACGATATGCATGTTATGGATTGGTTTTGATATGATTAATGATATGAATTGGAATGTTTATAATATTTTCTCATTTTGAAATGAAAACTCTGGTAATGCTCCGTAACCCTATTTCGGCAACGGATACGAGTTAGGAGTGTTACATATGCCTTTTGGCATATTGATTGTATGAATAGGTACCATATTATGCTAGCTTGATTATGCATATTATAGGTACTTTTTGGATGCTTGAAATAGGTGCAAATGGATTGTATGAGTGTGCACAATTTAGGTGAGGGAAATGACTTGAAAATGACCTATTTCTTGTCCACACAGACTAAGACACGGGAGTGTGTCTCATTCGTGTGTGACACATGGCCCTGCGACACGGCTATGTGTCCCTTGTAGCTTACAAAGGGTTCAAGATAGGTTGTTACACGGCCTAGCACACGGCACATGGGCGTCTGAGGCCATTTTGAAGGGTACATGGGCTGGCACATGGGCGTGTGGCTTGGCCGTGTGACCCAAGTCAGAGAGTTACAGAGGCATGGACATGGCCGTGTATCCTTACTTCAAATGCCCAGATGGCCTGAGACAGGGGCATGGGTCTCAGCCGTGTGAGTCACATGGCCTGGCCACACGGCCATGTGACCCCTGTAGTATGAAAATTTTCAACTTTTTCCCAAATATTATATATGTCTCCGATTTAGTCCCAATTTATTTCTAATGTGTTTTTAGGGCCTCGAGGGCTCGTATAAGGGATAATATGTATAAGTTTTAATAATGTTGTTATGATTTATGAATTATTTTGAATCTTTTAAATTTTGAATGTTTTGTGATGTAAACTTCTGGTAATGCTCCGTAACCCTATTCTGGCGATGGATACGGGCTAAGGGTGTTACAGAAAAATCTTGACAAGTTTTTTGTGGCTTAACATTTAGGGGCTACTGATCTACTTGATGGACACCTAGGTCGGATGTTTGAAGCTGCCAAAAGTGAGTAGTGTGAAGTTGTTAAGGTGAGGATATTGTGAGCTCCTTGTGAGTACCTTGAGAATCTCTAACTGATCTCTTTGCATACACATGTATGTTTGTATGTTTTTATGTTCACCTCTCTGTGTTTATGACTATTTTGTGAATTGAGAAAGAAAGGCATGCAAATGAATATACCGACTCTGTGAAGATGAATGCTTGATGAACTTGCATGTGGTGCTTGCATAATGTTATGCGCCTCTGCTAAGGAAAAGAAATGTGTGCATGATGAATGTGTAAAGAAGGCATGAGCTTGATGATATGTTTATGCTCCACAAAAGAAAGTGTAAGCATAAAGAATGCACATAAAAGTATGTTTCTGTCTGCTATAAGTAAGTATGCACATGCATTAACACGCCTGAAAGCATGAATAAGTCTCTACATAAATTGCATGAGTTGCATAAGTTTGTATGTTGAGTTTACTTGCGTGTGAGTCCGTCAAGATAGTGATCGCTGGAATCAGAGTCTTAAAATTTATAAAGAGAATGATTGAACCTACAAATTGACTCTGACAACGATTAAAGGCAAGTGTACCTATTGAACAGTAGTATAGCTTAGGCAAGACCGGATTGTCGAACCCAAAGGAACTAAAAGTACTAATACTAACCTTCTTTTTATTATCTAGCCTAAAATAAGTGAAGTTGTTAAATCTAATCTAACTAATACTAAGCTAAAGATGCAAAGACAAAAAGAATGAATTGGGAAATAACTTGAAGGAAGACTCAGTTGATTTAAGACGATACCCTCAGGTAGAATCCACCTAGACTTCACTTGTTATTTAACCCTGAACCATACGATTTATTCACTTGACTTGATCTATAGGATTCTCTAATTTATATTAAACCCTCTCTCGAGGTGAATAACGTCTAACCCTAGGTTAAATTGAAATCTCTTTCTCATTAATAACCCTCTAGAATAGCAGTAAATCGATCTATGGATTCCCATATTATGTTTCACCTTAATCCAGTAAAATCTCGTCACCCTATCTCTAGGCCACGAACGACTCCACTTTAATTATGCTAGATCTATTCTTAAGCAGGGACTTTTGCTCCTCCACCTAAGAACATCTGACTTGAATCAATATCCCGGAAATATTAACACAAGAATTAAGCGCACATAATTAAGAACAAATCAAGTATTTATCTTATAGTTTAGAAAACAATAACAATATTCATCTAGGTTTCATCCCCTTCAGGTATCTGAAGGGTTTAGTTCATAACAAATAAAGAAAACATCTCAGAAGAAAAGATAAAACAAAACATAAGAAATCCTTAAAACTCCCTGAAGGAATTGAAGGAGAGATCCGCCGTCTTGAGTAGAATTCCGGCTTCTAGAGATGGATCAACTAGCTATCTTCGAGTGATTCCCACAAATTTGACCTTTTCGGTTTGGCTCCTTGGCCTAGCTAACCGCCCTCTTTTCAGGTAACACTTAGGGGGTTTATATAGGCTCTTGGAATGTGTTTCTTTGTCCCAAAGTATCCAAATCCAAATGAAATTTCTCTTTGCCACGACAGGGACACGGCCATGTCACACGCCCGTGTGACTAGTCTTCAAGCCGTGTTCAAACTTCTTTAATGAGGCACGGCTGTGTGAATCGGGGGTAAGGCCGTGTTCTAGATGATCAATGCAGCACAGTCGTGTGGGCTTAAGTCCAGGCCGTGTGGATTTCGTGATGTGGCCCATTTACTCCGTTTTGGGCCTGTTTTATGTTCTTTTCATCCTCGGGCGCTTTCCTAGGTATAAGACATGAAAAGAAAGGATTAAGAGCACCTTTTTACATAAATCGAGGCTTAAATCATCCAAAAGCATACTAAATGTGGGATTAAAATATGTTATTTTTACAGTTTTTCAAATACCCCCGCACTTAAGCTTTTGCTTGTCCTCAAGCAAAATTCTCAACTTACAATTAAAACAAACTTTCCATGATTCATAATTCCTATCAACAATGTCTCATCATAATTCATAGATAATTTATACATGGATAATCTAACTCGAAGAGTCCTAAAGATTCAAACAGTCAAAGTCATACATTTGTAGCATAAAAACGTAGGTGTCTCCCTTTATCTAAATAATTACCTTTGATTCAAAATCGACAAGGATTGACATCCTCACTAAAGATTCACTCAAATCACTCGAGGTGTTTAAGGTTCAAAATTAAGCTCTCAAAAGTCAAACCTGAAAAGTTAATCCCATAGGCTTGCCTGAAAATCAAATCACCACCACTGTAAAATGAGATGATACACAAATCAAAAGGTCTTTATTAGGGTTGTAACGGGGCTTTGGTTAAGGGTATGGATATAGGCAGAATTAGAAGGTTAGAATCGAGACTGATCTGACAAATTGCCTAACAAAAAAAATGAAGTAGTCCTAAATAATTACATCAATTGAAAACTAATAATACAAGCTTTTTCCTCAAGATGTGGAATTTCAACATGTAAGCTCACTTAGTAGAACTAATACTGAATATACTTCGTTTTTTTTTTAAGAACAATAATAAAAGATGAATTCAACTACTGAACTAATTTAATTAGGTAACTTAATCAAATCATATCTCGATATAAGGGTAGTCAAAAGGAATGGTGATAACAAATACAAAGGGTTTTGGGTTATTAGTAGGTGAGTCAATTAAAAGGGTTGTTAGGATCAACGGGGTTTACTAGAGGTTAATTATGAAGGTAAGCTTTTTAGTAGAGTGAGTGGGTTAAATCCTGGGTGCCTTTATCATCTCTGTATATCAAATCATAGATGTGGTCTCAACATGTATAATCGAGGCAAGTTCTAGAATAATAGTTCATAGTTGACACACTCATAATCAATAAAGTGAGCATGGAAAAGAATATATGCTCTAATAGGCTTAAAATCTCATAAAAATTATGGGTGTTTTGGCATCAACCTTGTAAATTTCAAAATTCTAGATAGTATTCAGATTCAGCTCGACAACCTAGCAAGGATTTTAATTCTGAAAAATAGACTTATCATGCTTGATTCTCTAATATTCTTCTAATTTAATCATCAATGCACAATTAACAATGAATTAATCTAAAACATATCAATTAAAATCATAAACCATCAGAAATTTCATCCTAATTAGTAATATGAGGAAATTACTTAAAAAAAGACTAAATTCAGGGATTTGAGAATAATGAAGAAAGTTAGGCCGGATTTGAGAATAATGCAGAAAGTTAGGCCCTTTCTTCAACAAAATATTCACCCCCCCACACTTCAGATGTACATTGCCCTCAATGTACAAAGATGTATATAAAATTTAAGAGAGAGGGAGAGGTGAAACTTCCTGAATTTGGATGGTTTCTCGGAGTTGAAAGTCGATAGGGGTGGTGGCTGCTGCCGAGCTCTGCGCTAGATGAAGAAATTGGGGAGCTCGTAGAGAGTTAGCCGGGATTTATTAAGACACATTTAAAATAAATGAAATTTATAACTAAAAACAAGAAAGAAAAAGGAAAGGAGACTAAGAAGGAAAATAAACTAAGACTGAAGATAAAAGGGCTTGAGACTCCTTAATGGTAGATGGTTCGTGAGGTGGGTATGACTTCTAAGGCGACAGAGGTGCTGGCGGTGGCGGAAGTGGCGTGATTCCCAAGTAGCCTTTTGAACTTCTTAGGCTGCGGTGGTGGTGGTCGTGATTCCCAATGTGTGATTCCCTAGTAGCCTGAAGAACCTAACACTAAGAAATTAAAATATATTAAACTAAATTAAGCATAAAATTGTCAAAGAGAAGGAAATTGAAGCAAAAGAGAAAAGAAAAATAAAAACTAAATGGTCTCAAAGACCCTTGGCTTGTTTTTTGGATGAAGCGGCCGGCATGAGCTTATGAATGTTGGTCTCCCTAAGGAGACTATGCTTGCCTTCGTCCGCTTCTTCGACATTGATATTTGTGGCTCAAGAGTTTGGAGACTTTGTTATGGAGAGCGATATCTGAGAATAAGGGGGGAAAGAAAAGAAGTGAACAGTGGGTGGAAAGAATGGGGAAGGAAGGTTGGGTTTAAATAGAGGCGCAATTCTGGTACTTGCCCACGCCCGTGGGCCGAGGGCGTGTCGATGCACACGGCCACTTCGCACGGCCATGTGTCTAGGCGTGTTGACTCTTCATGCCTGTTTTTCAGCAGCTACGCCCGTTGGTGACAAGTCAGTATGTTGGCACGGTTGGGAGGCACGGGCATGTCCTGCCCGTGGTTGGTAAGTCAGTAGCTTTGCACGGTCGTAGGGCACGGCCGTGCCACTTTGTCGGTGCCCGTGGGGGAGTGGTTGAGTCCGTGACTACAAAAATTAGTTGGGACTGATTCGTATGGCCTCTGCTATGTCAGTACGGAGATTTTGGTGGTCCACACGGCCACGGCCACGGCCGTGTGCAAGGCCGTGTGGCTTGGAAATCTGTACTTTTGTGTTAGTTTAAAAACTAATTTTTCAGAACTAAGAAAAGAAAAGAAACTGAAAATAAATACGAAAGTAAATAGGGTTAGTGCTCGGGTTACCTCTAGAGAAGCGCTCGTTTATAGTCTTAAGCTAGACTTTCCTTGTATTTAAAAAAACTAGGGAGGTTTAAAGGTTTGAATATCTTCCCTCATGCTTACAGTTCTATTTTCTTGATAAAGTTTAAGTCGAGAAGCGTTTACCTTCAAAATGCCGAATGTTGGATTGCTTACCTCAACTGTTCCGTGTGGGAAGATATTGTGTACCTTTAGAGGAATTTCTTCGTTTGCTTTCAGGTCTGATGTGGTGATGCGAGGATCTGCTTTGTCTAACAATACTTGGTTTCCTATTTTGAAGTGGTCTGATGTTCCTATGAGCTCTTCTGGGGGCTCCTTAGGTTTTACTTCGTGCGGTTCCTGTTCTTCTATGAAGGATGTCGTCCACTTTTCCAATTTGTCGATCTCAAGGCTTCGTTTGTTGTGTGATCTTTCTGTGTTGATTTGAGGGTTATGCTTTAGCTCAGGTGGTGTTTCCTATGATGAAGCTGGAACAATCTGGTTACCAACTGAATTCACTTTCTCACCTTCATCAATTGTTGTCCTGGCCGAGTCAAGAGCTTGAAGACTGATTGATTCGTCACCTACACAAAGTATGAGTTCTCCTGTGGCAACATCAATTTTAGTTTTGGCAGTTGCTAGGAAGGGTCTTTCTAAAATTAAGGGAATTAAATTATCCTCATCCATGTCTAAGACAACAAAATCTACTGGGAAACGAATTTATCAATTTTTACAATAACATCTTCGATAATACCCCTAGGAATTCTAACAGTTTTATCAGCTAATTGAATGTTCATCCTAGTCTGTTTGGGTTTCCCTAGACCTAGTTGTTTAAACATTTTGTAAGGCATGACATTTATGCTTGCCCCTAAATCAGCTAATGCATTATCAACAGGTAAACAACCAATTAAACATGGAATTGTAAAACTCCTTGGATCTTTTTGCTTTCGCTGTAGTTTATTCTGTAACATTGCTGAGCATACTGCGTTTAATTCCACATGTGGTTCCTCGTCTAATTTGTGCTTGTTCGTCAATAGCTGCTTTAAAAATTTTCTCGAGCCTGGCATCTGAAAAAGAGCTTCAAGAAGAGGTAAGTTGATATGTAATTTCTTTAAAAGATTAAGAAACTTACCGAACTGTTCTTCTGTATCATCTCTTTTCATTGCTTCGGGATAAGGTATGTGAGGTTGGTACTCTTTAATTACCGATTTTGGCTTTTCCCGTGTTACCTCTATTTTACCTTTTTCCGCCTCGTTTTCTTGTATTGAATTGGGTTCATCTAACCCTTTACTATCATGAGTTGTGACGGCTTGAATTTGCTCATTTGGGTTAATCTCCATGTTACTTGGTAGACGTCCTTACGGTCGTTCAGACATTAACTTTGCAAGTTGTCCGACTGCTTTAGTGACTTCCCCTACTGACTTAGTAAGTTCCTCGACTCGGTTCTTGGTCTCTTCAACCGATGTTTGTTGATATTTAAGTGTTTTCTCAGTATCTTGGAGACGATTTTCTGTGGCTATCATGAATTTTGTCAGCATCTCTTCAAGGTTTGGCTTCTTCTCTTGCGGATATGGCTGATTTTGGAAATTTTGAGGAGGTTGTTGTCTTTGATTTCCTTGATTTCCTTGACCTCCCCATGAAAATTTTGGGTGGTTCCTCCAACCTGGATTGTAAGGATTACTATAAGGATTATTATTGGATCTGAAATTATTACCTATATAGTTCATCTGTTTGCTCTCTGCGCCCGGTTGGTAGGGTGGGTACTCAGGATTCTCCACAGTTCCACTTGTGTCGCACTGCATGACTGGGTGTACCTGTAAAGAACACAAACTATCAAGCTTTTTATTCATCATCTCTATCTGTGTTAATAGTATGGTCATTGCGTCGAGGTTGTAAACTCTGGCTGATTTTGTCGATTTAGTCCTTGTAACTTGCCACTGATAGTTATTCAGTGACATCTCTTCAATGAACTCGTAGGCTGCTTCAGGAGTTCTGTTGTTCAGGGTTCCACCTGCGGCTGAATCAATTAATTGCCTCGTTGAGGGATTTACACCATTATAGAAGGTTTGGACTTGTAGCCATAAGGGTAAACCATGGTGCGGACACCTTCTCAAGAGATCCTTGTATCTCTCCCATGCGTTGTATAATGTCTCTAAATCCATCTGTATAAAAGAAGAGATATCATTCCGTAATTTGGCCGTTTTGACCGATGGGAAATATTTTAATAGAAATTTTTCGGTCATTTATTCCCATATAGTGATTGACCCTCATGGTAACGAGTTTAACCACTGTTTGGCTTTATTTCTTAATGAAAAGGGAAATAACCGAAGACATATGGCATCATCAGAAACGCCATTTATTTTGAAGGTATCACAAAACTCTAAAAAACTAGCTATATGAGTGTTTGGGTCTTCGTCCTGTAAACCATCAAATTGAACAAATTGTTGAATCATTTGTATTGTGTTAGGCTTTAATTCAAAATTATTAGCAGCTATAGCACGCCTAACAATACTCGATTCTGCTTCTGTTAAATGTGGTTTAGCATAATCAAACATAGTACGTGGAGCATTGTTTTCTCCCACGTCATGTGGTTGTGGATTATTCTCGTCCATCCCTTTAGTAGGATTGGATCTGCCTTCTCGATTTTCCTCTATGTAATTTAGGGCTCGCCTGATTTCTCTGTAATTTCTTCGAGCGGTAGCTTCAATATCACTATCGTATACTAAAGGACCTCTCAGGTTCCTTCTAGTCATAAACTAGAGGTACCTGCTAGGAGAAGAAAGAAAGAGAATTTAGCAAAATCAAATTTTAACCTAAAATAAAAGTAAATTACGAAAAATAAAAATAATGGCTAAAGTAATAAAAATAGAGCTTTTTTAATATTTTAGTTCCCCGGCAACAGCGCCAAAAACTTGATCGCTGGAATCAGAGTCTTAAAATTAATAAAGAGAATGATCGAACCTGCAAACTAACTCTGACAACGATTAAAGGCAAATGTACCTATCGAACAGTAGTATAGCTTAGGCAAGACCGGATTGTCGAACCCAAAGGAACTAAAAGTACTAATACTAACCTTCTTTTTATTATTTAGCCTAAAATAAGTGAAGTTGTTAAATCTAATCTAACTAATACTAAGCTAAAGATGCAAAGACAAAAAGAATGAATTGGGAAATAACTTCAAGGAAGACTCAGTTGATTTAAGATGATACCCTCAGGAAGAATCCACCTAGACTTCACTTGTTATTTAACCCTGAACCATACGATTTATTCACTTGACTTGATCCGTAGGATTGCTTAATTTATATTAAACCCTCTCTCGAGGCGAATAACGTCTAAACCTAGGTTAATTAATTGAAATCTCTTTCTCATTAATAACCCCCTAGAATAGCAGTAAACCGATCTATGGATTCCCATATTAGGTTTCACCCTAATCCGGCAAAATCTCGTCACCCTATCTCTAGGCGCGCGAACGACTCCGCTTTAATGATGCTAGATCTATTCTTAAGCAGGGACTTTTGCTCCTCCACCTAAGAACATCTGACTTGAGTCAATATCCCGGAAATATTAACACAAGAATTAAGCGCACATAATTAAGAAAAAATCAAGTATTTATCTTATAGTTCAGAAAACAATAACAATATTCATCTAGGTTTCATCCCCTTCAGGTATCTGAAGGGTTTAGTTCATAACAAATAAAGAAAACATCATAGAAGAAATGATAAAACAAAACATAAGAAATCCCTAAAACTCCCTGAAAGAATTGAAGGAGAGATCCACCGTCTTCAGTAGAATTTCGGCTTCTAGAGATGGATCAACTAGCTATCTTCGAGTGATTCCCACAGCTTTGACCTTTTCGGCTTGGCTTCTTGGCCTAGCTAACCCGCCTCTTTTCAGGTAACACTTAGGGGGTTTATATAGGCTCTTGGAATGTGTTTCTTCGCCCCAAAGTATCCAAATTCAAATGAAATTGCTCTTTGCCACGACAGGGATACGGCCATGTCACACGCTCGTGTGACTAGTCTTCAAGCCGTGTTCGGACTTCTTTAATGAGGCACAGCCTTGTGAATCGAGGGTAAGGCCGTGTTCTAGATGATCAATGCAGCACGGCCGTATGGATTTAGTGATGTGGCCCATTTACTCCGTTTTGGGCCTGTTTTATGTTCTTTTCATCCTCGGGTGCTTTCCTAGGTATAAGACATGAAAAGAAAGGATTAAGAGCACCTTTTTACATAAATCGAGGCTTAAATCATCCAAAAGCATACTAAATGTGGGATTAAAATATGTTATTTTTACGGTTTATCAGATAGTAAACACGAATTTTGATATGGAAGTCCATGGCTGTAACAGCCCGTTTTTCAGTGGTGTTGGAAATAGTGATTTTGAGGCCACAAATCCGACAAATAAGTTCGTAAATATTTTTATTTAATATTTACGAGTCAAATATGATATTAAAATAAATTTTGAATTGGCAATTTATGTTATTTGAATGAATAATTAGGTTTAAGTGGTATGAACCTAAAGTCAAGTGGTCTTAGAAAATGAGGTATCGGGACCTCGTTTCTATAAACTGAGCTGTAAATATCTTATTAAATATTTACAGAGTGTTATTAAGGTTGTATTGAAGTTTCGTTAAGAAATTTTGATGTTTAAATGATTAATTAATTTGAAATGACTAAATTGTAAAGATGTGAAATTTAATAGTTATAACTTTATTTGTATTTAATGGATATAAAAGCATGAAATTAGGGTCTTAAGTAGTAATTCAACCAATTTTAAGGTTAGTGGATGATCATGGCTTGGCATTTGGTGAAATTTAGTTAAATATTTCAGGGCAAAATAGTAAATAGATAATAAAACTTAAATTAAGTAAAACTAAATAGTTATCTTCTTCATTTCTAATTGAAGAAACCGAAACTCCATAGAAATTAAAGCTCCAAGCTTCGGTCTTGCTATGGTTAATGCATGTAAGTCCATTTTTCATTTATTTCTTGTAATTATTATATTTTTGAAATCATTGCAATTAGACCCAGCTAACCCGTACCTCTATTTTTTAATTATTAAATGTTTTAGAATGTTCCATGGATGAGTTTGAGGTGTTTGTGAAAGCTTATGATAGATTGTTAAGCTTTGTTGTTAAATAGACATATTTTATTAAATAATTTTTTTATGATTTTAAGGTATAAGGACTTATTTATAAAAATGGTAAAATTAAAGGAAAATATTGCAAATGGATGATAAATATGAGTTGTTATAAAAATAGCTAAAAATTGGTTTGCATGAATTGTAATTAGAAATGGTGAAATTGCAAGTTTCGGGTTTAAGGACTAAATTGCAAAAAGGAAAACTTTGAGGGTAATTTTATAAATTTTCATTATCATGGGTTATAAGCTAAATTAATTGTTTTAAATGCTATAATGGGATTAGTTGAATAAAAACGGTTAATTAGCATGTTTTGCACTTAGGGACTAAATTGTATAAAGGTTAAATGTTAGGGGTAATTTTGTAAAAATTTTAAAACGAACTTAATTGCATAAAATGAATTGATTTTTTTGTTAGATTTAGTTACTTTAATAGAATTAATATTTTAGATCAAGAACGAGTGGAAAATTGAGAAGAGAAAATTACCAAATAGCCCCTATACTTAGTTATTACTGCAATTTAATCAGGTAAGTTCGTATGAATTGTAATCATTATAATGTTATTTAAATTAAATGTTTACTATGTTGTTTTTAATGTAAATGAATCAATATATATATGAGACTGCAACAACCCAAATTTCGGTGAAATCAAAATAGTGGTTTCGGGACCACAAATCCGATCCAAAAATAAATTTTATTTTTATTTTATTATATGGTCCGTATTATGATAGATATGACATGTGAAAATTTTGGTACGAAAATTTTATCGATTGAGTGCTTAATTACGAGAAGGACTAAATCGCATAAAATGCAAAAGTTAAATTCTAGTAGCTATAAGGATTAAATAGCTATGGAAATTAAAACTTAAGGTCCTTATGGTAATTCCATTAAGAAAAGTATGTAGATTTTTCTTGGTGACTCATCCATGGAAATATAGAAAAAGGGTAAGGACTAAATTGGAAAGTGAAAATTTTAATTAATTAAAAGATGATAAATTAGATATCATCTTATTTTCTCATCATCATCCCCAAAATAAAACATGAAAACCCTAAGAGAGAGAGAAGAAACTTTCATGGCCAAATTGGGTAAGTTTCCTTATCTCGTTTTTAGTAATTTTGATATTTTTAGAATAGGGATAGTCTAAACTATCAATTTGGGGGATTAAATTGAAAAGTTATCAAGTTATGAAAAATGGGTCATGGATGTATATGCTGGAAATTAGAAATTTATGGTAGAAAATGAAAGATTATTGATAGATAAACAACTTTTACAAAGTGATTTTTTATGAAAACATAATTTAGGGACTAAAATGTAAACTTCTGAAATTGAAGGATACGTGTGCTGTAAATTTTGTGATGGGGCTTTGGTTAGGATTGGAATAGGGAGTAATTTGCACAAGTTTCATTTTCCGAACCTAGAGACGAAAATGGAATTTATGGAAAAGTTAGGGGCAAAATGGTAATTTTACCTAGGATGAAAAATGAGTCCACTTGAATGTGAAATGTGGTAAATTAATGTAAAATTTACTCGTATAGATCCGGATAGACCAAATTCAGAGTTAGAACGAGGAAAAAGAGGAAAATGTCGGATTAGTAGATGTTTGTACACGAACCTTTTGTTGAGGGAAGTTCGTGTAACTAAATTATATATATATTTTATGCTTGAATTAAATGTTGTGCTTGTGAATTGTATAAATGCCTTAATTATGTGAAATGACCACATATTCGTCAAAGCCCGATAAATGAAATGTGCCTGATCATCAATAATGCTCGATAAATGATAAATGATAAAAATGTAAATTTGATACTTGAGTTGAATGTGAACACTTGAATTGTATGAATGCATAAATTTATGAGATTGAACATATACCTGACAATTGCCTGATAAATGTTAAATCCCGTTTGAATAAATGGAAGTCGATGGATAAATGTGATTTCCTTGATAAAACTGCACGTGTCGCAGAATGGATTTAGCCCGGACCGGTAATCCGAAATGAGCCTCTCGAGTATATGTTTCAATTAGGATTTAGCCTGGACTGGTAATCCTAATTGACTAGATTTAGCTTAGACTGGTAATCCAGATCAGACTCTATAGGGAATTCTTTGTCATATAAAGGATTTAGCATGGACTGGTAATCCGACAAAGCCCTTAGAATATATGTTCAGCTAGAATTTAGCCTGGACTGGTAATTCTAATGTATGATACGTGGCTTGAGAGTGTACCTACAAGGTACTACTGAGTATGAACTAACGGATTTTGATTTGTACACCGCGAGTGTACTATAGGTGTATCCATCGATATTCCAAATAAATCCAATGGGTAAAAACCTTGACATGAAAGGACATGAATAAGAAACGAGTTATTACATGTAGTTGCCTAAAATCCATGAAAATGATGCTACATGGCAATTGATATAAGAAAACATGAGATGATGATACTTGTACATGGAATTCATTTGATGAATATGTCATCCTTGATTATAGACTTGTTCACTTTGGGAGTACTACTACTCGTGTGACATTGTTATTTCGAGTAAAGTTTTGATATGAAATCATCTGAACTCGAGATGAATTATATGGGAATATACTTGAGATAAAACGATGTGATTTTTACATGTTAAATAAATACAAGTTGTGGAAAACATATGTGCATGTAAACTTGATTATGGACGAGCTCATATATGCTTGTGATATTATTATGAATTATATGACTAACAAGGGCAATGAGGATATGTGTAGGGCTTGAGGTCAAGTTGAATGAATGTATCTTATATAGTTACCTCAAAATAGAATGAATGGTAAGTTAAGTACCATGTTATACAAACTTACTAAGCATATAAAGCTTACCCAATTTTATTTTTCCCCCGTTTTAGAGTAAATCGGAAGCTCGTTGGATTGAAAGCTCGGCAGAGATCACTCACACTATCCATCGGCCTATGTCGGTACAGTATGGTAAATCAATTATGGTTGTAATGGCATGTATAGGATATGTTGGCCATATTGGCTTTAAACATAAACGATGCTTGTAAACTAGCCATTTGAAATGGCTAGTAATGATTGTTTGATATACTTGTAATGTCATATTATGTTATGTATGTCTAACATGAGGACATAACCAAGGTAAGATTGCAAACATGTATGCATGAAATGATATATCATGTTAAATGATAGAATTAATTTGAATAAAACGCTTGGATTTGTTGGGTTATGAATGCAAGATGTGGTGTAGGATTATGGCAAAGATTGGGGTGAGAAATAAAGCTAGGAATGGCTTTATTTTGTCCACACCGGTGTGTGTCTAGACCGTGTGTGACACACGGCCTGGTAACACGGGCATGTGGTTAGGTCGTGTGTCCCCTACACCTTAATTTTGAGAATAGAATACTCATAATTGAGCATACGGGCAGAGACACAGGCGTGTGTCTCAGCCGTGTGTGCCACACGGCCTTGAACACGGGTGTGTGTTTTGGCCATGTGAAACCTGCACCTAATTCAAATTGAAATAAATAGCCACACGACCTAGCACACGGGCGTGTGGCATGGCCGTGTGGCATAAGTCAGTAAGCTACCTAATTTTGATCACAGCCTGCAGCATGGGTGTCCCAGGGTCACACGGGTGTGTCCCTTGGACAACACGGGCGTGTGAGCCCTACACCTTGGAAAATTTTGGAATTTCGCGAAAAATTCACTGAGTTTCCGATTCAGTCCCAACTTGATTCTAATGCTCGTATTGGGCCTCGAGGGTCCATTTAAGAGACATTATGAATGACCTTGGTGAATGAATAGTAACTTGCCTGAATTAATCGATAAATGTTCTAAATGTTTCGGTAATGCTCCGAAACTCTGTTTCGGCGACGGATACGGGTTAGGGGTGTTACAGAGAATGTATCCATATTATCATGAATTGACGAATATCAAGTCCCAGTTGAACCTTAAGAATTCTTATGATACAAATGACATGTCATTAGGGATTTCATGTTTCGGGTGCTGGTCTTGAATGTCCTACCGATGGCTGAGGTCCTGCATTTGTTGCAAATTCTCCACAGCTCATGTGAGCAGCATTGTGTAGCTTACATTCTGACCTACAGCTCATGTGAGCAGGCCCACTTCACAGCTCGTGTGAGCATTCATGTAAAGGAAATGTTACAGTTATATGTAAAGGCACATTTCGTGTGAGCTTTCCTGAGTATCCAATGAAATTCTAGATGATTCAACGGGTAAGAAAAGGAATGGAACGGTGAGTGACTTAATGGAAAGGTTCATAACTATATGAAAAGGTTGATACTTATGTAATGTATCGTATGTAATCTATTTATGCTATAAATGAGTTTATACGATTGTCAATGAATCTACTAACAAGTGAGCTTGATGATGCTTGAATAGGCTTATATCAAACTTATGGTATTGAAAACAATAAGTAAGCAAATGTAATGTGTCATGATCGTATGGTAACGATGATGAATTAGATGTTATGTTTATACATGGTTGATTTCATATGTACCATGAACAAGTATACTAACTTGTGAGTTTGATGGTGTTATATAGGCTTTTATTAAGCTTAAGGCATCGGTAAAGGTGATGCGAACCCAGTCACATCATGTTTCGACACAACTCGCCGACCTCAGAATTGGCCTAAACTTGAAGGGCCCAAGTGCAAGATGAAACATCTCATAGACCTAATTGATTATTGGGCTAATGTTTTAAGGACTTTTTAATTTAATATAGTTTTATTTAAATTAATAAGTTTGCAGATTTTTAATTTTAGATTTGCACTTTGTTTGTTCTGCATTTAATAAAGTTATGCATTATGTAACTTACATGCTAGTTAAGTATGCATCATAAATAGTGACATGCATTATGTAACTCCCATGTTAGTTTAAGTCTGCATCATTAAATTAAGTCTTGCATTAAGTAACTCATTTGTTCATTTAGTTTGCATTTCAATCCATGCATTTAAGAATCTTAGTTTAATAAATGAGTTGCTAGACATTTATTCAACTCATCTTAGTTTAATTAATAAGTGTTTTTTGTTGAACTTATTTAATAAGTGTTGCTCTTAATTAATCTAGTTACTAGGATTATTTATTGATGCATGAGTTTAAGTTTATTTATTTATGCTTCTTTAATTAGCTAGTTGCTGGAATAATTGATGCATATGTTTAGTTCATTCATTTAAGTTAAGTATTTATTTTTGATATGTTTAATTAGTGTTTAAATATGTTTAATAAGTTCATTTTAATGTGTTTATTGTAGGTGTCTCTTCAGCTTACAACCTTTACATTTCAAGGTTGTTACAACTTAATTGAAATGTCTTTTCAAGTGCTTTTTTTTGTTACAAAAGAAGGAGCTATTACAAAGGGAGTTTTATACATCATTTAAGGAGTTTTAAAGAGCATTATTACACCCTTTAAAATTTGGCAGCAACCCTTTCATCTACCAGCTGTTTTTGCTCTTTCAAAAGATTTAATCAAGCATTGAAAACACCATTAAGGAGCTGGTGTCTATTTGGCTAGCCAAGGGACAATTCAAGAGTCATCTTTCAAGCATTCAAGGACATTCATTCAGTTAAATTGAAGTGAATTCAATGATGGAGTTATTTGGTTCAAGAATGTCAAGAGATTTGAACTTTATTTCAGCTTTTTATTAGCACATTAAGATGAATACTTGTGACTATTCGGCTACCCTATTCTAAAACTATAAATAGGTGAAATCAGCCTTTGTAAAAGGGCTTTTGGAACTTTGATTAAATTTTATGAACTATTGTTCTTGTGAGGTTCTCCCTCTCATATTTCGTGTAAGTCTCGAATTGAGTTATCTAGTGTGCTAGTGGCGTCAACCGAACTCCTTCCGAACTTATCACCAACCCTGGTGTAACGTTCGTCCATCTTTTTATACCTTCGATTCCTACTTTTCTAAGAAACGGGTCGAGGTCTATCTTCTATTTCCATCATTCATCTTAAGCCATATAAGTCCCGGGGCGATACTCGCTATAGTATCGAATCGATCTTGCCGCTTAAGTTCATTTTCTTTTCATATCCACCATTTATCCAAAAATTATCTATCTTTGTTTTTATTCTTAAATCGATCCTACTACATCCATAATAAAACCACCTTTCATCTCCAAACCACTTCGTTAGCTTTCGCATATTTTCCACCAAACCTACAATTTCAATGCAACGAACATTCTCCTCGTTGACAATCGGGCAAACAAGTGAAACGACTCGATTAACCTGGGCCAGATCACATCAAAAGGTTTATACTTATTTCATAAAATTTCATTATTGAAATAGTATGTTATGTTTAAAATTTATACGAGCTTATTAAGCACTCTTTACTTACATAGTTATTTTCCTTTGTTTTTTAGATTATCGGAAGCTCGATCAGTTGGAAGCTCGTCAGAGACCTATCACACTATTCAGTAGACGATTCGGTAGTTTTTGAGTAATTTGGTTAAGGTGTATAATGGCATGTATAAGGTGCTTTGTAATAGTATTATGGTGTATGTGTTAATAGCGTTTTGGTATGTATAAGCTTTGGAAAGCTTTGTTGGTCTGACACACTTTGATGCCTTACCAAGTTATGTGATTTTGGTTACTTTGAAGTGCTTGTTGATATGGTTTTCTTAGCATGTTGATGATGGTTTGAAAATGGTTACTTGTGACATGTTTTAAATCATAATTAAACTAGGTTATTATGTTTGGAAATGAAAATATTAACATGTATAGGGTGGTTTATAATGGTGTTTTTATGAATATATAAATGGTAACTTGGCATGCTTGTGTTTCGATGTTTATGTATGGTTAATGAACTTATAATGTTTGTTTAGGTAAGTTCTTTTGGTCACTTGTTGGATAATGGATGTGTATGGCTTATTGGTACAATTGGTTGGTTTGAAAATGGTCAATTGTGATATGTTTTAGGTACATAATAGAATAAGGCTCTTGTGGCATGTCTTGAATGGTTTGAAAATGGTTAAATGTGGTATGTTTTAGTACCTAAATAGACTAGAGTCATATGCATGAAATGAGCCATATGAACTTGTTCAACTATGTAATGTTTGGATACTAATTGTGGTGCCTTGAATAACATATTGGTTAGTTGAATTAGGGTCTTGGAAAATGGGAAACATATGTGTGTTTAGATGAGGTTTTGGTGCTTTGAAAGTATGCATAATTGGTCTAAATGTTCCTGCATGAAATGGTTTTGAAATGGCTTGATTTTTGGTAAATTTGGGTCCACACTGCCTGAGACACGAGCATGTGACTCAACTGTGTGAGGCACACGGCCTAGCGACATGGTCGTGTGTCATATGAGGATTTCTTAGGGTTCAAATCAGTGAGTTACATGGCCTAACACACAGCTTGGCACACTGGCGTGTGGGGCATCTCAATGAGTTACATAGGTGATGACATAGGCTGGGACACGACGTGTGTCCCTTGTTCAAAAGATACATGGCATCGGGTGATTCCATACGGCCGTGTGTCCCCTATTTTGCAAATTTTGCATCTTTTTCCTAAACTTTCCAAATTATTTCAAATTGGTCCCGAATTGCTTCTAAGCTATTTTTAAGGCCTCAAGGGATCGATTTAGGGATAGTATGCATGTATATGAATGGTTTATGATGTGATTTAAATTATTGAATGATATAATGTTTAAATGTTTTCAATTGTACGGTAATGCTCCATAACCCAATCTGGCAACGGAGACGGGTTAGGAGTGTTACAATGGACATGGCAAGTGAAGACCATATACTGTAAGACCTAGTCTGGGACTATAGAATCATATGGGAAAATAATGACCATATAGTGTAAGACCTAGCCTGAGACTATGACATCATATGGGGAAATGAAGACCACATAGTGTAAGACCTAATCTGGGACTATTGCGTCATGTGAAAATAAAGAAAAGGAGAATTGGGTAAGTACCAAGAGATGAGGGGCAAACCTCATGACAATGAGTTTAGGCAAATCCCTATCTTCGAAAACACCATTACCTAAAAGTGATGTATTTGTGGCTGAATTTGTTATATGTGAGCCTTTGTGGTTGAATTTGCTACATGTGAGCCTTAGTGGCTGAACTTGTTATATATGGAAGCCTTTGTGGTTGCTCTCTGTTTCATGTAAACCTTCATGGTTAATTCTATTGGAATCACCTTCGTGGAGAAGTTTATTGTATGAATCTAGATGCCTTTGTGGCTATCTAATTCAAGTCGATGCCTTCGTGGCTATCTGTTGATCAAGTGAGTGTTTGAAGCTTCCGGAGACAAGGAAAGATATTTGAAGTTAAAAATACGCCTTAGTAGCGCAGTTTATGAAATGACTTCAGGATAAAGATTTAATGGCAACGTCGAAATTGCGAACTCTAAATAAAGAGCAACTATCTGACTTGTGAAAATGAAGGAATGGTGAAAAATGCATGATGATGAGAAGTGGACGAAATCTGCCTTAACCTCTAGTAGGAAGGTGAAATGGAAAGTAACTTACCAATACAACCCGTAAGTAAGTCATGTGGTAACAATTGAGGTAAGAATGTTTACAGAATATGAAAGAGTACAAGGTATGCAGATATTTAATAGATGTTCTTGCTGAGTTTGATGAGTATTTGTCTAGTTCCATAAAGTGAAATGTGATATTTTATATTTAATGTGAAATGATGAATAAATGTATGATAATGCTTCACTAAGTTCTTGTGAACTTATTTTGGATGCCTCTGATTGTAAGATCTGCTAGAAAGATGGGAGACAAGAAACAACACCAAGGCTACGCCATAGAAGCTGTGGTTCTTGTTGATATGCATATGGAGAAGAGAAAGATTGTGGAAAATCTCAGTGATTTTTGGGAAAATTAATTTTGATCAAGCAAAATTAAATTAATCAAATTAAGCAAAATAAATATGATATTTTGGAAACTAATTTTCAAGTTAGATAGTTGGCCAAATAGGTAATTGAACTTGAAATTGGACTTGAGATCGAAAATTGGAACCAAAAACCGAAACCCAAAATTGGTTGAATCGGGCCGATGGTCCAACCAGTGCTTGGCCAAATCGGTCGGGTTATCACTGGCCTAAACCAAACCGACAACATTCGAACTGGCTCGGGGTGTCATGAGGGTGTCGCGCTTACAATGACATCACCAGGCACGGCAATGCCGGTGACATTCCGATGGCCAACGAATGGCCAGTGGTGGTGGTTATTCCGTGGTTGAGCAGTAGAAGAATTACCTTCCTATTGGGACTCAACCAAATAATTCGACTTTAGATTAACTATTACAAAATTAATATTATTTTAATAAATTTAATTTAATACTTATCTTAATAATATGTTATTAATTTAATATTAAAGTGATTATCTTAAATATTTATCTTGTAGATAAATATTCTATTAATTTAATAGATTAAATATTAAAGAATCTAATACTTATCTTGATATAAGTATTATAATAATTTAATATTAAAGTGAATAAGTTTGTCTTAGTTGAACTCTCTAAACTATCCCTATATAAAGAGAGTCTTAGGTCATTATTTTTCACAAACTTGAATTCGAAAGAAAGTTGTAAAGAGAAAATTCTCCGAAGAAATTATTTCAAAAGATTTCTAGTGATATTTTCTTATTTACATCTTTACCTAGAAGTTTATAGAAATTGCGAAATTGCCCCACTAGTAATTTTGTGAAAAATTTTCTAATTCGAAACAAGCCCACACTCGACAAACGTGTGCTTGAGGATAGCGGAGAAGACTACTCAGTTGAAGTGTTCATCCTAAACGAATCGAAAAGGTGCACTTTTGATCAAGTATTTATTAATTTAGATATCACAACCAAAATCTTGTTTTTGGAAAACAAATTTAAAACTCCGGTTTTCCCTAAAACATATTTTTCACTGCATTTTCCAACAAGTTTTTCCAGCAGGGTCAAGGCCTTTCAATCCCTTGAATTCAGTTGCTCCATATTTTCGTAACTCTTTTATCGGAGCTCGCCTGGTTTTAGCTATTGGTGCAACTTGCGAAGCACCTCTTGCTACTCTCTAAAGTACATCTGCTATTGTGCTAGGTAAATCTTCATTGCATCAACCCTCTCGACGAGGTAAATCGATTTTGTTTATGCATTGAGCACCAACTTGATAAACATTGTGTGCCTTAATCTCTACTCTGTTTTCCCCTCAATGGAGTGATCACTATTGTTAACTTCTTCTTCAATAGCATATCTTGATTCGTCAGACATTTTCAACTATAAAATAAAACAGTACATAATCAACATCCAAATCTCGACTCAAACTTGACTTAACCTTGGCATATACCTCTAAACTCAATTTGGATCTCGATTTAGTTTGAGAATCAATTAAACCAGTAGCTCTGACACCACTAAATGTAACACCATACTCGACCCAATCGTTGAGTCCTAAATACGAGATGTCACATTCGTTGCCGGAGCAATTACAATTTTGTTTGCCTATTAAATAAACAATTCATACAATTCATTATGATTCATTCTTAATTATAATCCATAATCCATGAAAATAATAATGATTGCCAAGATTATACATCTATAATGAAGCGAAGCAAGTAGTGGAGTAGAGTATGCTAATTGTGGAGTAATGATAAATTTAGCAATATTCGTCCTCATCTTACTCCATTATTATCCCTAGACATGAGAACAAATATAAACAAATACAAAATGTCGCTTCTCGAATAAATTAAAATAATATTTTTAGGCTAAATGTAATAAATAAAATGTAAAATAATAGATTAAATATTAATTTTCCAAAACTTTTAATAATAAATAGATAAAGTTGAAATGTTAGTTAAACAAAATATGAAAAAGGAGAGAGTTCAATTCATTAATTTTTATTGTCATTTCCTTAAAAAACCACCTAATAATTGGGATAAAATTGTAATAAAAATAAAAATAAAAAAAAAAACACTTGGCTTCCTCATCCGTTAGATTTCGAAAAATCCATTGGCACATCCGTTTCCCGCCCTTTGGTTTCGTCAGTTTCATCATCATCACCACCAACACAGTATCTCAAACGCTGACTTTCGAAATTCTGAAAAACCACCGTTTCAATCTCCGACGCCGTTTCTTCTAACCGAGTACGGCGGCTCCAAACTCAGAACACACTCCCTCCCTCGCTTTTCGCTCCAAATGTGAATTTAATCGCCCCATCTACCGTTACTTCCTCCGCAATTTCATGCGATTTTCTTTTCTTTCAAATTCTAGAGTATTCCTTCTATGAGTCCCTGAATTTAAGGCGCGATGTACATCAAGGAAATATGTTTGGAAGGGTTCAAATCCTATGCATCGAGGACCCTGGTCCCTGGTTTCGATCCTTTCTTTAATTCCATATCGGGTTTAAATGGCTCTGGGAAATCCAACATCCTCGACTCCATATGCTTTGTTTTAGGGATCACTAATTTGCAACAAGTTCGTGCTGCCAATCACCAAGAGCTCGTTTACAAGCAAGGCCAAGCCGGAATTACCAAGGCCACTGTCTCCATTATCTTTGATAATTCCGATAGATCCCGGAGTCCACTCGGTTACGAGGACCACTCTGAAATCACTGTAACTCAACAAGTAGGTGGTGCATAATTGTCTTCTTCTTTTCTTTATTTCAGCTATGATTTTGTTTCAGTTTGAAATATTGCTGCAAATGCCATGTTTATCTCTATCTTTTAAAACTGAAAATCTTAATGGAACCTTCGTAGATTGCGGTTGGTGGAAGGAACAAATATTTGTGCAGCGGAAAAATTGCAAGACAATTGAGATATTAATTTTGAAATAATTTTACATGTTTTTAAAGTTGGAAATATTGTTTTCTAAGAAAAGATTATCAATATTTAAATAAATTATTTTTCTCATGATTATGACTATTAAATCTTTTTATTTTCTATTTAAATAATAATAATTTTATAAAATACACTAGCTGAGATTAAAAAACTAATATATATATATATATATATATATAAATAATGTTTTGGAGAGGAAAAAAAAGAAATAAGCTTAAATGGCAGGCTTCATGTTTGACAACGTGTTAACATTTTTATAGGTCTCACTAAAAGCAATATTTTAGTGTAAAAATAGAAAATTAAAATATATGTCAATGTTTTAATATTATATAGTCGTTATAACAATAATTATATATAATAAAAAAACCAATCCCTTAATTTTCGTATATTAAAAAATTAATAAATAATAAAATAATTCTTAAATGCATGTTTTTACTTTCAAAAAATGTTTTGGAAATTTTGAATAATGGCTAAGATATTCAAAAATTCCAAATATAACTTCACATATATTGAATTCCTTGATCGGTCAACGTCAAACTTAATATTTTTAAAAAATATTTCTTACTTTACCAAATTACAATAAAAATTCATATTACATTTAGTAAACCAAGACGCAAAAACATTTTTAGAGTAACATTTATTTATAATTTAATGTAATTTATGTAATTTTTATATTGAGTATACAATTATTTCGTTATCGAAATTTATTTTAAATATATAATATTATATATTTGAATTGATAATGTCTATATTTTAATATTTAAAAATATGGGTTTATATATTAAAATAAAAATTAGCAAATAACTAAATTAATTGTTTAAAAATATCTAAAAGTTTATTTTTATCATTATAATATTGGTGATGATTGCCAAATGATAGTTTTATACAAGTAAGCCTTAACAATTTATATTTCATATATTAAATTTAATAATGAATTATAATAATTTTTTATATTTTTATTGAAATATCAATTTAAATATCTTTATATCTTTATACTTGAATTATAATATTTTTATTGAAATAGCATATCATTAACACATTTGAACATTTAGGGTCTGTTTGTTTACATATAAAAGGTTTTACGGAAATTATTTTATACATTTTTCTGTGTTTGTTTCACAAAAAATAGTTTGGTCAACGGAAAATGACTTACAAGTCAATATAAAATAATTCATTTTTCCTGTAAAATTACTTACCATTTTGAAAAGCGTAACTCGTTTTTCGAAAAAGAGCTCATTTATAGATGATTTTATTTTTATATAAAAATTAACTTAAATCAAGCTTAATATTATATATTGATAATAAATTTTATTTTTATTTTTAAAAATATTTAAAATATTATTTTTCAATATTATTAAACATACATATTTAATTATTTATATTTAGTCATATAATAAATATATAAATAAATATAACTTATTATTTTAATAAATTATTTAATATTTCAATTTATTTTAATAATAAATTTTAAAAATAATAATTTTAAATAATATTATTCACATATTATTGAAAATATTCAATATTAATATTTTAATAGTAATATTTATTACAATTATAAATATATTAATAATAAATGTTTTGTAGTATAAAGGTTAAAATATGTCATGAGTCTATGTACACTTCACATATTTGTAATTTAGTCTTTGTACTTTTATTGTCAAGAATTTAGTCCCTTTACTTTTCAAATTTGAAAATTAAGTCCAATTATTGATATCGTTAATTTTTTTTTGTCAATTTTGTTGATGTCACATTTTTAAATAAAAAATACTCAGTTAGTAGTCATGTAATTAAAAAATAACGTTGTAATGAATCTGAATTTAACATAATATTTTAATATATGCAAAAACAATGTAAAATATAAAATTACAGGTAAAATAAATTCAATTTAACAATGAAAAACTAAGAAAATCTCAAATGTATATTTGTTTAATTGAAAACAACTTTTATAAAATATTTTTAAGAAATCTACCAAACAACAGAAAATATTTTATACAGATTCCTCCAAATAATAGAAAATATTAGCTTTTCCAGAAAAGTAAATCATTTTCCAGAAGTCATTTTCAGTGAAACAAACGGAGCCTTATATATTTTTATTTTACAAGATCATATTTAAAATAAATATTTTATTTTTTTAAAAATGCTTTTTAACAATATAATAAACACTTAAATATTAAACAAAGTTTTATGAAAAGTAATACTAAATTAATATTGATGATTAAATTAAATGATTTGAACTCTTTGGTATTAACAATATATATTAAGATAATGTCACCTTTGGTATTAATTATATATATTTTCATAAAATAGTTAATGTGAAGCTTGTATTTTAAAAATGCCTAATGTGGTACTTAAGCTATCAATTTATTTTTGTTGTTAACATCGTTAATTAATTGCTAAAACAATTAATAAAAATTCAACAAGTATAATTTTATCCAAATCATAAAGACCACCTAGATAATATAATATTATATGAGAAACTAAATAAAACAAAAAAAATCAAATTAAAAATAAATAACTAAACATATAATTAACAAATAACTAAATAATAAACATAACCGTCATATTTTTATTTAAGTAAATGATTATCTTCCAATGATTTTTTTATTTGAAACAATATTTTTATTTGATTTTTAAATAATATATTTTATTATCCATGAAAGTATTGATGCGTCGTTGAAAGCACCAAAAATATCCTATTCCCTGTAAAACAATAAAAATAACAGTAAAGGGAAGTAGGGTCGAATCCTCAGGGACCGGATTGTACGAATGCTCGTTCTTCGAGATCCTGGGCAGAATCGTGCCCAAGAAAACCTGCGTTCCTGGAAAATAAAAATAAAAATAACAGAATTAAAAGTTTGGATCTGGAAACGAAAATAAAATAAAATAAAAATAGAATTGAGAAGTCGAATTGAAATTGCGAAAATTAAAAATAGAAAATAGAGTTGAGATAAAGAAATTTTTATGGGAGATTCCAGCCTCCAGTTGCCTCGATCCGCCTTGGGTTCAATCCTTAGCTTTTAGGTAACCCTTCTCGATCAGGATAAGCCAGTTATAGTGGAAGAGGACGCCTACGACCACCAGCTCCAAGGATTTAGACTTCGATTTAGTGGAACCTGACTCTAGCCAACAATCGCTCTTGTGGGATCATCTTATGCTAGATCAACGTTTTTCAATGGCGAATCCCACACCATTTTCTCTTGGGCTCGCCAACTTCTGACGCAGTAAGCTAACGAACCGACTGTGCAATCCTTCCAAATCATACAAAGCGGCTGCCTTTGCATACGTTGAAAAGTTTACTTCTTAAGGGACATGGACGGAAGCGTCAGCCCCGTAGTGCGAAGAAACGATAAATACCCTGTTGAGAAGGCTAAGTACGGATTCTAAACCTCAGTACCCCTTTTTGGGGATTTTCGACAACCTTTGGCTAGATGGGTTTTAGTGGCTCATAGTTGTGGTGGAAAAAATAAATATAAAAATGGAAGTTTTATTAAAAGGGAAAATGGAAAGAACAAAAGACTTATGGAGAGAGAGTTTACAGAAAAAGATGAACAACCAAACTAAGTCACTTCATCCCCTATTTATAGTGCTAAGATAAATAGATTAGTCCTACTTAAATTCCTAAAGATAAATACAAATAATCAAAGATAAATAAAGATAAATAAAATAAATCCTAAATTAAATAATTCTTAATAATTATCTTAATATTAATTATCAAAATAGAGTCTAATAGAATAAAAACTCTTATTTTTGCATTTCAGCCCTTGTGTCCTCCATGCTTGCACTTTTGGCACCAACTTTTCCTTGTGTCGCACATTGGCCCATTTTATCTCTAAATTCACGCTTTTGGCCCTTAATTTCGCTTTTGCCTCCAATTTAGTCCCTACAAGATAAAAGACCATAAATAGCCCAAATTAGTAGAATCATACTCAAAATAAATATGTAATTAGCACATAAAAATGTGACGTTCTAGAGTATTATCAAGTACAATAAATTTATATAAGTTTAATATTTATTCTTTTATTAACCATATGTTTAGTTATTTATTTTTTAATTTTAATTTAATTTTTTTGTTTTTTATTTAATTTTTCAGGTAATATTATTATCCATTTGATATTATTCTTATATTATATATATTGGGTAAACTACCTTAGTTGGTCACTCAACCTTTAGGTCATTTTCATTTTGGTCATCCTAATTTATTTTTTTTTTTATGTATTGATTAGGGTAAAAAGAATTAAGGATTAAAGTGAAAAATTGGTAGAAACTAAAATAATGCATTAAAAAATTTGTCATATTGTACTTGTTTACCTCATTATCAAAAGTTCTAAACTTTTTTCAATTTTAAGTTTTAAAACGTCAAAATCAATTAAATAAATTATTGAAATTTATTATCCCTTGATAGTATCAACTAGTTTGTTACTATAATATTGAAATAATTTAATTTAATCTCCTAAAATTTAAAATTTTGTTTTATGTTTCCAAATTAAAATCAAATCATATAATTCATCTTTAATAATTGTCTACAAAATCAAAAAAAATTCTGTTGATTATATGATCTTGTATCTTCCATCCTAAGCTAAAAAGAAAAAATGAAAAATTATTACAATGAATTTAATTAATTAATTTTATCCTCCATACCAAACAAAACTTTCATTACTTTTTTATCCGAATGGAGAATAAGCAATTAATTCAATTAATTGAATGAATATTTCTTTCCTTTTAGCTTAGCTTGGAATATTTAAGATTATATAATAATAAAAAATTAAGATTCACAGATAATTATTAAATATGAGTTATTTGAGTCGATCTTGTTAAAGATAATATGTAAATACAAAATAAATTTTAAATTTAGAAGGATATTAAATTAATTAATTTCAATATTATAGTAACAAATCACTTTAATCCTTAATTTTTTTTTTACTTGAATCAAGACTTAAAAAACATTTTTCCCCTTATTAAAATGAAAGTTAAAATGAAAGCTTAAAATCAAGACTTAATTTCAATATATTAAATTAATTAATTGGGTGGGTGATCAAAATGAAAGTGTAAACGAGATATGGATATGATTTGGCGTCCTCCGTTGAAGATTTAACGGTTGAACGAGTAAAATTAAAGCTTTCTAAAAGTTGGACGATGAAAGTGTACAAATTTTATTTTTACGATCAAAATGAAAATACCCTAACTTTTAGGTGATCAATTAGGCAGTTTACCCTTATATATATTTGTATATATTTGTTTTCACTGTGTGATATAATCTGGTAGATGGGAAGTATATGAAAACCTGTTGTTTTAACAAGAAGCGATCCGTCTTTAAGAACAGAAGGTCTATAAGTATCACAATCCGCTGCCCTTGTTCATCTCAAATTTACAAGAAAAAGTCATGAATGGTGTCCCTACAAAAGCAGCTAAAGCCATTAACTTTCTTAACCAAAATCGACTTAGAGGTAATAAATCTTTGTGCAATAGAGGTGAACTTCAACAAGAGTCCAAGTTGATTCAATTAGATTCTTCATTTTACATGCAAATTTTGCAGCTTTGCATCGATTCTAAAGCCAAAAAGCAAGCCCTTCTAGTTCACAGTCAAATTATAAAAAATGGGTATTCTTCAAATGTCCATTTAGGTACCAAATTAATCATTTTCTATGCCAAATTTGGTAACATGGTGGCTGCAAAGAAGGTGTTTGATAAAATGGCTGAAAGAACTGTTGTGTCATGGACAGCAATGATATCAGGGTATTCCCAAAATGGGTTTTTTGAGAGTGCTTTGTTGGTGTTTGCAGAGATGAGAAAAGCAGGTTTTAAGGGTAACCAGTTTAGTTATGGGAGTGCACTGAAAGCTTGTACCGGTTTGAGGTATTTTAAAGGTGGGATGCAAATTCAAGGGTGTATTGAGAAAGGGAGGTTTGTTGGCAACTTGTTTGTTCAGAGTGGGTTACTTGATCTGCACGCAAAGTGTGGAAACATGGAGGATGCGAGTCGGTTGTTTTATGGAATGGGAAAAAGGGATTTGGTTTCTTGGAACGTGATGATTGGTGGATTTGTTCTTCAGGGTCTTGCTGACAAGGCATTTCAGTTGCTCCGACAAATGATGAGAGAAGGTTGGCTTTCATTCCTCATTTTTATAGAGCAACAAGTACTTGCTTTGCGTTTTTGGATTATATTTTGTTAAACTTGAAGCGGAAGACATTTAAATGTTAAGTAAGTGGTTTACAAGAGAGATAGAGGTTAAATTTGATGGTGGGAAATAACTGTAATGTATAAACTAATCAGGACATACATCAATAAGAACACTTGTCAATTAAGTACGTCAAATTTTAAATGTCTGAAAGTTACTATCCATATCTTCATAACGACTAAGTCTTTGTTTTCTCCATCAGCATATTGTTCATATTATTCACAGTTTATCAATTTCCTTACTGACATTGTCTTATTTTGCTGCTCTTATTGCATAGTCTGTTCCACTTTCAATTAATGTTAAAAAATCACCTTGTCTCTGAAACACTCTGCTTCAATAGGAAATGTCCCTGATTTCTTCACATTGGGCGGTGTTTTGAGAGTCTCCTTTGGAGATGACGGTATTATGAAGATCGGACAAGTACATGGACTGATACACCAACTAGGGTTTGAATCACATAATGTGTTGGCTGCATCACTTGTTGATGCTTATTCTAAATGTGGAAGTTTGCAGTGTGCTTTTAAGTTGTATAAAAACATGCCTATGAAAGACATTATATCTTGCACGGCCTTGATCACTAGCTTCGCACGTGAAGACAAACACAATAGAGATGCTTTGGATCTCTTTAAGGAAATAAATTCACTGCAAGTGGAAATGGATGATATGATATTATGCTCTGTTCTTAACGTATGTGCTAATGTAGCAGACTTGAAGTTGGGAAGGCAGATCCATGCTTGTTATTTGAAATGTCAACCTACTAATGACGTGGCAATGGGCAATGCTCTAATTGACATGTATGCAAAATGTGGGGCAATAAAAGATGCTAACAAGGTGTTTAATGAAATGGATGAGAGAAATGTGATTTCGTGGACATCACTTATTGCTGGGTACGGAAAGCATGGATATGGACATGAGGCAATTGCACTATATGAGAAAATGGAGCATGAAAGGATGAAGCCTAATGGTGTAACTTTTTTGTCCCTCCTTTTTGCTTGCAGTCATACTGGGTTGATTAACAAAGGTTCAGAGTTGTTTAATGCGATGGTCAGCAAATACGGGATATCGCCCCAAGCTGAGCATCTTTCCTGCATGGTGGATCTCTTTGCACGTGGAGGGCAGTTAGAAGCTGCTTATGAACTGATACGTTTGATGAATATTGAGCCTACCCCATCACTTTGGGGTGCCATTCTTGGGGCTAGTAACATCTATGGCAACATGAACTTGGGAGAAGAGGCAGCCACACACCTTTTCAATATGGACCCAGAGAAGTCAGTTAACTACATTGCTTTAGCTGGTTTATATGCAGGAGCTGGTGCATGGGAAAATGCTTTGGAGACACGAAAATTAATGGATGAAAGAAGTGCTGTTAAGGATCCAGGATACAGCCTTCTCAGCTCTGCAGATAAGGAAATGATGCTTTTGCAGCCAAGTTGAAATGAAGTTGTCTTATTATTGTTAGAGTTGGAGATACGCAGCTGTATTTACAACTTTCCAAGACACGTAAACTCGCAGTGATGGTTAAGAAGAGATGGAGCAATGGTTTGTTTATTTTCATTCTACTGGAAGGATATCAATCTGCTCCTTCTAGTAGCTGGACAGCTTCGGAACATCTAGTTATATGTATACCCTGAGATGTCAAAAATGCATTACATTTTCATTTTATGTATGCTAAATGGCTTCCCTTTTGGGTTAGTTGCTTTCTAAGTCACAGAAAGTTTGTCTTGTTTGGTGGAACATCAAGCACGGATGAAAACATAAATCATATCAAATACTAACCTCAATTACTCAAAAATAAATGGTCATGCTTAGTAACAAGTAAAAATCATGGTTCAGTCATATTTTTCTTTAAAAAAAGAATCTATCATGACTAAACAAGCACAAGTAAACCAAATAAAATAATTAAATCAAGTACAGGCAAGGGCATTAGTCACTAATTAAAACCATATAAAATAAAATCTTAAATTTGAACTTACATTAATAAATAAAACAGTTGTGTAATTAAAATTTAATCGCATAGGTGAGAACCTTCTCTTCTTTTAATCTAAAATCGAATGGGTAAATTTAGTTATTTACTTCTTTTTGTTAATACTTTACAATTTCATCCAAGTGTTTATGTTAAAAACAATATGTTAAAAGTTTATATTGAATTAGTGGATGATATAAATTGATTACAGTTAAGTATGACTCCTATTTCAGTCAAATTTGAGAAATAATCTTTTAGTTAAACTCTGTTTATTTGTTTCAATCAAACACTGATTAGTTTAGATTATTTTATTATTATTTGACCTATGAATTTAGCCTATAAATAGGCTCTTTTACAACCTTAGAAAAAAACACCCATTAGATATTAGAACTCATAACACATTTAGAGAATTTTGTGTTTACGTTTTGAGGGTTCTTTGTTTTCGGATTTTCGGGGTTTAGTTTTTTATCTCCATCTTTTGTACTCTTCGTTCTTTTGCCATTATAGTAAAATTATCTTTACCCGTGATTTTTTATCCTCTTTGGAGGGGTTTTTCCACGTTAAATTTGTGTGTTCAATTTCTCAATTTATTTCGCTATTTTTTTTACTTGTTGCTTAATCAGGTCGATCCTAAGAAGTGGTATTAGAGCTAGTTCAATTTTCATAGATCAACCCATTCAGATATGGCAGCAACAAGGTTTGAAATTGAGAAGTTTGATGGTGAGACAAATTTCAATCTGTGGCAAGTTCAGATGATGGCAATTCTAGTTCAAACCGGCTTGAAAAAGGTTGTTACTGGGAAAGAGCCTAAGAATCTAAATCAAACAGAATGAGAAGAGCTTGATGAAAAGGCCTTGTCTGCAATCCAGTTATGCCTCGCGAATATGGTATTGCAAGAGGTATTGATGGAGAAAACCTCATCCGCCTTGTGGAAAAATGTTAGAAACTCTTTATGCGACTAAGTCTCTGGCTAACCGTTTAGTGTTGAAACAACTTCTATTTAGTTTCGCATGAACGAATGTGAGCTTCTTAGAGATCACATCAATCAATTCATTATTCTTTTAAATGATTTAAAGAATGTTGAGGTTCATATTGACGATGAAGATCAGGCTATGCTATTATTGTGCTCTTTACCCCCTTATACAAGTCTTTAAGGGAGACCCTGATTTATGGCAGAGACAAACTCTCGTTCGAAGATGTGAAGGGTCATTTGTTGAGTAGAGACAAACTCGACAATGAGTTTGGTTTGGATAGCAAGGCAGATAAGCAAGCTTCCGTTTTGATAGCATTAAAGAAATTAGACAAAAGGTGTCACTATTGTAAAAAGTTAGGTCACGTCAAAGCAAATTGTTATAAACTGCGAAATAAAAGAGCTGCTGAAAGTAACGAGAAAGATGTAGCTGGTGCTAATTTGGCCGATGAAAGCGGTGATGATTTCTTGTTAGTGTCAACGAGCGATAACTCCAAGCTCACGTCCGGGTGGATCCTAAATTTGGGATGTTCTTTTCACATGTGTCCCAATAAAGAATGGTTTTCCACATACAGTTCGGTTGAAGGTGGAGTTGTGCGCATGGGAAACGATTCATCTAGTAAGGTAATTGGTATTGGTACTGTTAAAATTAGGATACATAATGGGACGATTAGGACACTCTCAGATGTCAGGTATGTACCTAATTTACGAAAGAATCTCATCTCATTGAGTATTTTAGACTTGAAAGGATGTAGAATCAATATCGAGTCGAGCGGCATTAAAGTATCTCGTGGAGCTCTCGTTTTGTTAAAAGGTAAAAGAACTGACAGTCTTTATATTCTAGAAGGTTCTACAGTGATCAGTGAAATCGGACGTCCCTCGTCGGTTATAGAGTCGAAGTCAACTCGTTTGGAGCAGAGGCAACTTGGTCATAGGAGGGAAAAAGGTATAACCATTTCGTTGAAGAGAGGTTCTCTTTTGGATGCAGGTTTTGAATAGTTATGCACTGTGTTCGTGAAAATCAAACCCGGGTTAGTTTTGATTTGACAGTGTACAAGTCGAAAGCTAGAAGTCTTCCAGTTTCTAAGCACAGATTCAACTCAGTTAATTCTCTGCATGGTTCAAGATAGGCTCGTGGCGAGCTTAGGCAAAGATGGCTTTGTGGAAATATAAATCAAGGTGGAGATTTGTTAAGTATGACTCCTATTTCAATTAAATTTGAGAAATAATCTTCTAGTTAAACTTTGTTTATTTGTTTCAATCAAACACTGATTAGTTTAGATTATTTTTTTATTATTTGACCTATGAATTTAGCCTATAAATAGGCTTTTTTTTAGAACTCATAACATATTTAGAGAATTTTGTATTTATGTTTTGAGGGTTATTTGTTTCCTGGTTTTTAGGGTTTAGTTTTTTATCTCCATCTTTTGTATACTTCTTCTTTTTTTTTTTGCCATTATAGTAAAATTATTTTTGCCTGTGGTTTTTTATTTCTTTGGAGAGGTTTTTTCACGTTAAATTTGTGTGTTCAATTTCTCAATTTATTCCGCTATTTTTTTTTACTTGTTGCTTAATCAGGTCGATCCTAACAATTACTATGCGTTTGAATTTCAAACTTTGCATTTATCAATTAAATAATTATTAATTTTGGTGGGGTTTTGCTAAAAACTCGAAATTAAAGCATCGTTTATCTACCATTACAAATAGTAACAAGTATCCTATACTTTTAAACACATATATATATATATATATATATATATAATCCATGATCTAATTATTCATTTATCAACTTTGATTACATTTTCTTAAAATTCTATTATATATACCATGATGTAAATAATTATTCACCTTATTAATGATTTAAGTCATTTGGACATAACCCTCGATTGAGTTCCATTCACACCAACCATATAATACATTTAAGAGAACGCTTTTAACTCTTAGTGAAAACTATGATTCGATATATATAAGCTAAGCTAAACCATGCATAAGTTGTATACCCAACATATGTAGTCATATATTTACTTGAGATTAAGGTTAAACAAGCAATGAACGTCACAAGTTAATTGATCTACAAACAAATTTAAGGTCATTCAATTTGGATCTAGTTTAATATATTGTTAATTCAAGCTAATACATCTATCTCTACTTGGGAATCACTCCCTCTTGATAACTAAGACAAGCTATCTCCTTTTACAGGCTTTAAATGAAATAAATAATCAATTACGTAAAATAATATTTATCTATCTACTATATATAAATGTACCAACTCTAAAATTGCAAATGGTGAATGACACATATACCCTTAATAATTTTTTAATTAATTATTATATCTTATTTTTATTTAAGATTAATGTGCAGTTTGATATCTCAACTGTAACTTATTCTTCAATGCAATATTTGTGATTTTTCTTTTCCAATTTGATAACTCTAGAATCATTCTGTTAAACATTTTACCCCTTCCCAAAAATCACATGACATCATATGATGAATGAAAAATTGCCACATGTAAAATTCATGCCATAATTTTTAAATGACGTGGAAATATTAAAATTAAATGAATTTCTCTTCCCTGCGTGTGCAAAAATGATTTTTCTTTTTTCTTTGGTAAATGTTTTCAATCTCCAAAACCCTTTTTCACCCTCCTTTCTCCGACAAACCAAAGCCACCCTTGTGGATGCTCTCTTCTGCCATTTGAATTTCCACTCCAATAAAAAATCGAGAGCCAACTACGAGTCTTTCTTTCCTCTTCAACCTCACTCGTTTGGATTTCTCCAAAACAAAATAGAAAATATGGATAGAGTTTTAGATTATCCTTGAGTTGGTCTACACTGGTGATTGTCTGATGAACCTCCAAACAAAGTCATAGCTTATCCGAAACTCCTTCCTTGTCTTCACCGTTCGGATTTTCAAAGGGAATTCCACAACTTCGATAATTCGAGAAGAGACGAAAATGGGTTCTTTTATTTGAGTTTTTTTTTCCCTTTATATTTGGTTGTTTGATTCTTCCAGCCTGATGTAAATAATCACTAGTAGCTTTTAGCAGGTCAAAGTTGTATATGCGAATAGTTTCTCGAAAATCAATCCCTTTAGCTGCAATATTCTTTGCTTTTTTTTTTTTTTTCCAAATAACGACAATTTTCCCTTTGCTGCAAATTTCCATTCACATAAAAATGGTGATGAAGAAAAAATCGAATTCCTGGGATTGTGTCATGTATTTTTCATTTTGTTTCAAATTTTCTTCATGTTGGAATTTGGGAATGGTCATCGGAATATGAAATTTCTTGTAGAAGTTCGGAAAATTATAAATTCTGATTGTCGGAGTTCATGTTCTGAAGAACAATAAAATGAAATAATGGAAAAGTAAAAAGAGAGCATGCGTGTTATTGGATCGGGAATTTTTGTTGGTTGTCCCATTAATTGGTATGGTAATAAAATCTTGGGATTAAGGGTGTAAAAATCTCTTAAAACTTAAAAAAAAATTAATTATGTCTTTTTCTTCACTCGGATATTTAAATTTTTAAAATACATAAAAAAGACTTTAAACATTTTTAAAGAACGTAATTAAGCTCTTTTTTTATTATTAATTAGGTACTTAAATTTTTAAAATGTATTAAAAATACCTTCAAACTTTTTCAAAAAAAAGTAATTAAACCTCTGATTTTTTTTACTCAATTAAATACTTGAACTGTAAAATATATCAAAAAAACTCTTTGATCGTTAACTTTAACGGTTGGCAATTAAAGTTAACCACTCCATGTCACAACTACAATGTGACATGTGGCAAAAAATTATAAAAAAATATAAAAATAAGAATTATAAGAATTATCAAAATTTAATAAAAAATATAAAAAAATTAAAAATTATAAAAATCGTAAAAAAGTATAAAATACTGTAAAAATTTATAAAAATCATAAAAAAATATAAAATGCATCAAAAAGACCTGTTAACCATTAATTTTAACAGTTGATTGTTAAAGTTAATGATCCCCAGTTTTTTTTTTAGTTAAAGCCATCATGTGTCACAACAAAATGTGACATGTGGCAAAAGATGATAAAAAATAAAAATCAATAAAAGTTATAGAAAAATTACAAAATGCTTCTTTAGTATGATAATTTTTATAATTTTTTACGAATTTTATATTTCGTTATTTTTTTATAATTTTCTTACGACTTTATGAAAGTTTACAATTTTTTTATAATTTTTAATAGTTTTTATAATTTTTTTTCTAATTTTAAATATTTTATTAAAATTTAATCATTTTTATAACTTATATTGATTTTTTTTATCATTTTTATAACTTATATTGATTTTTTTATCATTTTTTTCACATATCACGCTATGGTTGTGACATTTGGTGGCTTTAACTGAAAAAAATCAATGGTGGTTCAAGTATCCAATTGAGTGCAAAAAAGAAACAGAGGTTTAATTGCTTTTCTTGAAAAAGTTTGAGGGTTTTTTTTGATGCATTGTAAAAGTTCAAGTACCCCTACTTTAAATTTCGAGTGTAAGCTTTCTTATACATAAGTTATCTTGGAACTATATGCTTACGTGTTTGTGAATATGTGAATTGAGATGAGATGCTATAACATGTGATATGTGGTTATGATAACTATTGTGAAAGTGCAAATGTGTACATGTTATAGATATGATAAATGTTAGTGGCAGTGTTTTGCTAAAAATGCAAATATGTAGTGATAGTGCACTGATAATCAGTAAGTGATATGTGTTTGATTTAAGATATTTTGGCCTTGTGATCTTGAAACTGGTGGATATAGTTAGCATACCATAGGATTGTGAGTACTCACCTATATGTATTGTGATTTTGGGCGTTGAGGCCCTGGGACATGTTGGAGGGATTAGGGAATGTGAGCTAAGCTCCATTCAATGGGACATGTGAGGGGAAATAAAGAGAGTGTTAGCTTTATGCTTCACTTTTGGGCCATGTTTGACTCTATGAGTTTATGTGGTATGTTAGAGATCTGTGTATTCGATGAGTGATGGTATAACTCACTTTTATGTTTCATAGCTCAAGTGCCAATTTATCTGTAAACATGTTTTTGAGTATTGCGATATATGCTTAAACGTTATGTGATTATATGAGTATTGTGATATATGTTTGAATGTTATGTGATTATATGAGTATTGTGATATATGTTTGAATGTTATGTGATTATATGGGAATTATGATATATGCTTAAATGTTGTGATTATATGAGTATTGTGATATATGCTTAAATGTTATGTGATTATATGTGTAATGTGATATATGCTTAAAAGTGAAAATGATTACCATGTAAATGAACTAGTAATAATGCATGAGTAAGTATATTATGACACTAGAGTTGGAACTATTGAGGTTGTGTGTAACAGCCTGATTTAGGGGCTAGTCGGAACAGTGGTTCGGAACCACTAATCCGAGGTTAGAGAAAATTATTTTATGTTATTCTATGAGTTAGAGCATGATTATATAGGTGCATGAAAATTTTGGTGCTTTAATTTTAGCGATTTCATACTTAATTGCGAAAAAGGACTAAATCGCATAAAGTGTAAAAGTTCAAAATTTCAAGCTAAAGGTGCCAAATAGCTATGAAATATTAATTGGAGGCCTTTAAAGGGCAATTAACCCCTTAAATGAAGGTTGGCCGGCCATAGGGGACAATAGAGGTCAAAATTTGGTCAAATAGGTGTGTTAGGTGGACTAAATTGAGATTTTATATTAAAATAAAGAAAGAAAAGATATCATCTTTTCTCCTTCATTTCTCCACCAAAAATTTTTAGCAAATGGGGATTTGAAAGCTCAAAAATTTTAGCACACTCTTCTCCTCACAAGTAAGTGTTCTAGTGATCATTTCTTGATAAAAATTGTACTTTTGGAACCCCTAAAGCTTAAGCTTTCTAAAGGGGGACTATTTTGTTAAAAGGTAAAGAGTTTGGAGTTTTGCCATGAAAGCTTTTAAGTTGTTTGATGCATTTTTATGGAAGAAAATGGGTTTTAGTTGTTAGATGAACAACTTTTGTGAAAGGTGCTATCAAGAAAACACCTAAAAGGACCTTTTTGTAAAGGTTGTAAAATTATGTAGTAAATGTGTGAAATGTTGAGTTTTGATGGTAGCTATAAGAGAAATAAATGTTCACCTAGGCTCGTTAAAGAGAGAAATTTGATTAGAATTGATTTCCGAGCCTAGGCGTAAAATGGTCATTTTGTAAAAGTCTAAGGGCAAAATAGTAATTTTGTCAAAGCATGATTATTGAAATGCATTTATTAATGTGATAATTAAATGAGCTAATTTTCTGTTATAGATCAAGAAGAACTAAGAATTTACCTCAACAAAGGAAAGAACAAAGTATCAGACTAGATCGACGATCTAGCTTATTTTGAAATCGAGGTAAGTTTGTATGTGATAAATTCAACATTTATGTTAGCATATTTGAGAATATTTGATATTATAATGATGCATGATATTCTATGAAATTGAGTATTGGTGTTGAATGAGAAAGATGATAAAAGTTGAGGTGCTAAAGTCCCAATGGGATTATAATAAATGTGAAATTACTATCACCGAGATATGAGATGAATAAGGTCTCATGTAAGACCATGTCTGGGACATGGCCTCGGTACTGAATTGAGATCCCGTATAAGACCATATCTGGGATATGGCTTCGGTACCGAATATGAGAATCGTATAAGACCATATCCGGGATATAGCATCGATACTTGATGTGAAATTCCGTATAAGATCTATCCGGGATATACTTGATGTGAAAATGGCTATCTTCTTCTTCAAGATTTGGCAAGTGAAAGAAAAGATGGACAAAATTTTGATTTTTGTTTTGTTTTAATTAACCTTTATTAACTAATTTACTTATTTAACCTTTAAAACATTTAATAATCACACCAAATTCCATGCCACTATCATCCACTAACTAATGGTCTATTTACCACTTAAGGACCTTAACTTTAAGGTTCTATAGCTATTAGACACATTTAGCTATTAGAACACCACTTTTGCACTTTACACGATTTAGTCCTTTTTATCAAATTAACCAATCAATCGATAAAATTAGCTCACGAAATTTTCACACATATCAAATAACATGTTGTCAATACTGAAAATAATATTAAAATAATTTTCTAACATTAGATTTATGGTTCCAAAACCACTTTTCCGATTTAGCTAAAACTGGGCTGTTACATACACGGGCTAGTCATATGAGTGTGTGTGTTGGCCGTGTGACCCAAGTCAGAGAGTTACACGGGGTCAGACACGGGTTGGGACACGGCAATGTGATCCCATTTCGAATGTCCACACGGCCTATGACACGGGCGTGTGTCCCCTGAAATTTGAAAAACTTTTTAAGTGTTTCAAAAATTTCTTAAGCTATTAGTTTAGTCCCGAACCACTTCTAAAGCATGTTTAGGGCCTCGTAGGCTCTTATTAGGGACAATGTGGTTGAGTTTGAATGATGATTGCATGAAATTTGAAAATGTATGTGAAATTATTGTTTAGTTGTTTTATAAGTCTGGTAATGCTTTGTAACCCTATTCTGGCGTTGAATATGGGTGAGGGGTGTTACAATTCAATCAGAGTGACATCACTAATTTCAAGAAAACAGAGAGATTTAGACTCATGAGTTTCGAATCGTCAAACACACAACAATCTCCTAGGTCCGAGAGTTATTGAACCTAGACCTCTGATACCACCAAATGTAACACCCTATACCCGGCCTTATTGCTAAGCCAGAATACGGGATACCACATCACCGTCTCATGTCATATACAACGAGTGAAAGTTCATTCTAAAAGATACGTCTTTTATATTATCACTCATATAGGTTTTAAGTCAATTATATTTTATAGTTATCAATGTTACATGATAACCATACATCAAGTAGTCGTATAATAATACTTAAACATGCGTAAGGTCCATTTAACAAAATTTCCAAAACCTGTCTGTAGGTATCGATACTGACACTTGGGTATCGATATTTTCCCTAGGTGGCATCGATACCACTTGGAAAAGAGATACCAAACTTGCATTCTATTTCTCGACCAAAATCCCAAAGTCCTAAAAATTATCGGTACCTGTCATGAAATATTGATATTTTGATCCTGAGTATCGATACTCGAGAAAAGGTATTGATACCAAATCTCTAATCTAACTTTCTGCACGTTTCAAAATACAGAGGTATGGATTTTACAACATGAATATCGATGCCCCTAGTCCAGACCTCAAAAATGCAGCATACCAAATCTCATCACCATGCACAATTTCATAATCATATAAGCATAAAACCACAAAGAAAATATAGATGCAAGAAAACTTTTAGGCTACTACTAAATTCCCAAAAGACACATGACTCGTGTCTACAAGCAGTGATTCAAAACACTTACCCCTGTGCCTTCACTGAGAAGTCAAAAGCTCAAACTAGCTCTTCCTTTAACTTGTAGAAGGCTCCAATGAATCCGAGGCTTTACACACAATAAATATACAAAATTCTCAATCAGATAGTAGCCAAGGACTCACTTAAACCAACTAAACATCAACCTATTCTAAGTTCTCATGTAACCAAAATTTAACATGACAAACTTAGAATGCTCATAACTCGGTCTACGCTTAACCTTTTTGCCTAAAATGAATTTTGTTTATCTAATTAATCATCTACGCCTAATCTTCAACCATTAGACCACTGAAAACTACCCAATTCATGGTATCAAAACTTTTCGACATCTTTTTGGCAATTTTCACAAAATTCATTAAAACGTAAGAAATCATTAACGGAACTTCAAGGTAAGTTTAGAAACCTTCTAGTCATGACAAAACGAGTTAAAAAACACTTCGAAACCACATTTTTACTCAAAATCCCAAAATCCACCATTAATGGCCCAATTTTTGGCTTTTATTTAAAACTTGCAATTCAATGGATAATACTTCAATTCTAAGGACTAAATATCATGAAAAACTCATAAGAATTCGAAACATTACCTTAGATAGATGAAAATCAAACTTTTGACACAAACCCGAGAAAACCCACGTTTGAAGATGATGATGAAATCTATGGAGTTTTGGGTGTTTTTAAAGCCATTCTATGAGTGTTTGAGGCTTGGGTGTTAAGAGAAATCAAAAGCTTATAGTTTGGAAATCAAAATCAAGTGGTTTAGTGTTGGGAGAATGAGGGACGACAACAATAGAGGGGAGAGGATGAAACTAATGTGAATCTGCTATTAGGGAAAGAAATAGGCTGAAATTTTAAAATCTAGGCTACTTGCCTCTTAAAAACTCCCAGTTTTGCCCCTTTTACAAATCAGTCCTTAGGCCCAAATTGGAAGACTTTTAAAACTTATCTTCAAAAATTGATTTAAAAGATAAGATGCCATAGTCGAATATAAGTCTGATGATAAGATGCCATAGTCGAATATATTTTTGATTTACCATGCTACTAAATTATCTAAACTAAACAAATAAGGATATTGCTGCCACATTGTCTCTTCAGCTTCCTAAGTAGCCTCTTCAGTCTTGTGGTTGCACCACAAAACTTTAACCAACAAAACACTCTTATTATGTAAGACCTTCTCTTCACGAGCTAGAATTTCAATTGGTTCCTCTTCATAAGTAAGACTATCTTGAACTTTAATTTCCTCAATTGGAACTATATGCGACGTATCTGAACTATACTTCCTGAACTTCGACACATGAAAAGTGTAACACTTCAAGACCCGGCCCAGACGTTATGGCCGAATCCAAGAATGTCACATCAAAGGCATAATTCAAAACGATTTTGCTAAGTTAAAATTTAAGACCCAAAAGCCCAAAAATCCCTGAGTCTTGTTAAGTAATGATAAAAGCCCATTTAATTATTTTAAGTATTCCAAAAACCATGTTTAAACATAAGAAATTTACTCAGGTTCAATAATTAAGTAAACAGTTGAAACAACAAAACTCAAAACTCCAAAGTCAAATTGGAGATACAAGGCCTTATTACAATAAAGTAATTAAAACTAAGTCTTTCAAAACTAAATAAAACTGCTTGTAGTGTGGCCACCTCCGAGTCCTCTTCCACGTCGAGCCGTCTACTGAGGATCACCTAAAACATTAAATAAAAGGGTGTGAGTTTCGAAACTCAGTGTGTACGACCCTTGGTAATCCAATCAACATACAATTATTACATTGGGCTTAAGCCCTATCAAATTTGGTGGCATTGGGCCTTAGCCCACAATGACCTCATATCACATCAATATCACATGAATGCAATGCACCCATCCCGAATCCAACCCTGCACTCCATTTCCCTTCCAACCCAACACTCTTGTGGGGATATAAATATCAACCTACCCATCCCTACATTCCAAATGTAGCACTAGCAGTGGCACTACTCAAACGTTGCAGCAAAGCTGCTATAATGGGCTTAAATCCACCGGTGGATCCACGACCGTCAAGTGACTATACGATCCTCAAATCTTCCTCCGTATCATCAAAACGCACCCAAGTGCAACATTTATTTCATGAATGCAACATACACATTTTCACACATTCAGCACTTAGGGGTATTTTAGTCATTTCACTACCCAATGGTATTTCCGTAAATCTACTCTACAAAGGTATTTAGGTAATTTTGCAAAACAGGGGTATTTTGGAAATTTTGCAAATCAGGGATATTTTGGTAATTCCGCAAATCAAGGGTATTCTGGTAATTTTACAAATCAGGGGTATTTTAGTAATTTTGCAAATCTAAGGATATTTTGGTCACTCTCGGGTTTTAGTTATGAACTTTGGCTCATTAACAAGTCCTTGCGGCTAAAGTGAACAGACACTACGCACCAGGTAGGATTCCAGAGAAGAGTAGGTGAGTCGTTAGAACCGCTTAAGTACCAAACTCTCCCTAGATCCAATCCTAGACATGCATATGTCCATTGCCACACTCTAACCCAGCGACTTGTCCCCGGACATGTTGATTATTAAATTAAGTCTTATGTGGTTTAGGAGTTGTTCAGAACTAGGCCTAAAGTCCATTAAACCCTAGCATACTTGTCTACGTCCCCATAAAGCCCATCAACCCATTTCACGTTCATATAGCCCATTTAAGCCCAAATCACCTCCTTATGGCCCATTAGGCCCAGATCTCATTCATATGGCCTATTAAGCCCAAAACAATTCCAGATCATGTAACATGCATGACTAACTCAATTCATATAACCAAATCAATCAATTTTATCAAACTTAACCTTAGGGCCCACCGGGCCCATTTAGCCACTTTCGGCTTTTCGACTTTCTGGCATTGCTGATATCATGTGTGTGTGGTGTTTGTACACACTTGGTTACTGCGATGTGCTATACTATCCTTGGTCTTGAACCTACAACCAACCAACCTTCAATCAATCACCCATACTTAATCAAAATATTTACCAAAAGCCGAAGCCTTACCGTAACCTTACCGTGTGCCACCGGGTTCTAATAGCCCTTCCTTAGCTACTAATCACGAGTATCCCTTAGATCTATACTCACACATACACCATCAAACTTTGAGTGACTCATAATCCACACAAGTCACCCCTATAGATCATACTCACATTCGGCCATTTACTTAAACCATAATTGAGTTGAGTACACTTACACTTTGCTAACGATCCTTACCATGCTTGCGATCTCTGAACCTCACCCTTGTTAATACAAGATTAACGATAATGAGAAGTTAGATAGCCCTCGTCGTTTAACAAAATACACTAAGGGGTTAACTGAATACTTACCGAATCCACTTTTGATCCTGCGGCCTAGATAGCTACTGAACGAGATTTGACTTTTAACCTTGACTGATAGTAGATAAAAATCAATTTGTGATGAAGGAAAACAACAAAGGTTCGGCACTAATAGGGATTTCGACAAGAGAAGATGATGATACTTCGGCAATAAAAGAGTTTGGCTATAAGAGAATTCGACAAAAAGGGATTCGGCCATAGGAGATTTCGGCAACAAGGCAAGGTATTTCCGGTTGTGGAAAAATAAAGTTTCGGCAAGGAAAAGAAAAAGAATGGAAAATTTGGCATTACCTAGGACCCCAGATTCGACACACACACATTTATATAGCCTATAGCCGAAACTTAGCCACCCCTAAAGTCCAATTCGGCACCACTTCATCCACTGCTCATCTCTTAATTTTTCTCCACGATATCTCCCTTATCCTACTCCTAAATTCTCTCTATTGATCACTTCTCCTTAGAGTCACTCTACACGCCACTTCTAGCCTTCTAGAAGCCTAAAATTAAACTCCAAAATCAAACTAAGTTAGCACTCAAACCTCAGACCTCCCTGCATGCATATGTCGCTACCTCTCTACATCTTTGTGGCGTCACTTAGCCACTTCACCACAGGCTTCTTTGTGCCATTTTTCACTTATTTTTATTTAAAAGTCCACTACTCACAACCCAGATTCCTTAATTAATTAAATTAAGAATCCTCCACCACAAAACTCGAACCCAGAGCTTCTCCAACACACCTAGACACTCTAAATACATTAAACCTTTAAAGCCGTAATGTCATTTGTCATTTTCTTGCTCACTTAAAAATTTTATGAGACTCAAAGCCCAATAGGCCCAATTTTACTAGGCCCAAATTCAGGGCATTACAAAAAGCATAATGAATTCACTCAAGTTCTGGCGGCAACTTAAGAAGATAAGCTACCGAAGCAACCCTTTCAACAACTTTATAAGATCTAATATATCTTGGACTTAACTTATCCTTTCTGCCAAACCTCAAAACTTCTTCCAAGGTGAAACTTTCAAGACCACCTTATCACCAACTTGAAACTCAACATCTCTTTATTTTAAATCTGCACAGGATTTCTGCCTATTAGACACTGTCGTAACCATTTTTTGAAAAAACGGGAATCGACTTGGTTTTGAAAACAAAAGTAAAACGGGAGTCGCCACCGACCTTTATTTGGTGTGATCGGATCACCTTTGTTTTAATAAAACATTTTAATTTACTAAAACAGTGTTTTTGGTCTACGAAATTTGAGAAAATGGGTTCGGGAGTCGGTTGCGTGCGAGGAAGGGTTAGCACCCTCGTCACGCCCAAAATTGGTGCCAAATTGATTAATTAATGTCCCGATGTCGAAAGTTTGAAAATTTTAAAAGGAAAATCCGATCTCTTTTGGAAACATTGAATTTTCTCGAACGGAATATTAAGATTTTCTCGCTCCGAAGGAATAAAATATCACATCCAGTACGTTAGGACACGATAATTTGAGTCCTCAAATTCAAGATAATCTCATAATTCCCGAGTTTCATGCGTCAAAAAAAATATATATCAAAAGGATATTCGATTGTTTAGCCAAGCAAAAGAACCGAAACCCAACACATAGGGCACGACTTCTCGAGTTTCCAAACATAGAATATTGCCTCATTTTGAAAAATTTTTGCTTTTGGATAAAATTGATAAATGTATTTAAAAATTATACACATTTGGGTAGTTTAGGTTTTTAAAAAAAGTATTATCTAAAATGCGACTGAGATTATACGACGAATAATGATGATGTAACACAAATTTGGCGTAATGATGATCTAATACAAGTAATATATGACGTCGGTATTTAATGCGTAATGAGATGGCATAAGGCAATAACAATAATGATACATAGCGATATCATTTCTATAAAAAGGATAATGATCATATGGGGCAATAAGGCATCTAAGCTAGAACGATACACTTCATGAACATTAACATCAACATTTATAAGGATAACAAATTAACAGCAAATACCACATGACAAGAAGCAATAAATCTTAAACAAAAAATGAATTTGAAATCGTCAATATACCATTAATAAAATATACATATAAAAAAACAATTTAAAATCAAGTACAAGAGTTTAACATAAAAATATATTATAATGATATGCATAGCTTTTGAAATGAATATTATAGATGAAAATGTTATATGACACAGCCTTGAAACAAACGTTATAAATACGAAAATTATGTATATAATATATAATAATGCATGCAAAGTATCAAAACAGATATAAAATTCTAGAACCAATAAGGTATATACAATAGGATATTAATGATTTAAAGGAATAAAAGTAACTTTGTAATATACAAGAGAATGCATAAATGTAAAAAAAATGATTTGAAGTATTTACCAAAAATATGCATACATATAAGAATAGCAAAATTCCTATAGTATCAAATTAATAATATACAAAATAATTTAACATATAATAGATTGGTTCTAAAATAATATGTAACAATACATACATATAATATATATGATATTTAATATGGGCAAACAAGTACTTAAATTAAAAGAGTTGAAATCCAACTGACCCAAGACTGGATCAGAATAGAAATAAAATTTAAGGTAGAATCTGTAAATAAATAAATGAATAAGGACTAAAAAAGAAAAGGCGTCAGTTGCGTGAGGACCAAGTGGGGAATTATCCCTGTCCATAAAAACATGCAGCCTTGACAGGGACCGAATTGCAACCGCAATAACCAACGGGGCAAAATCCAAAAAAGGAAAGATGCGAGACAGGATCCGATCGAAATACGCTACCAGGAGTAAGGACCTATCGCACAAATTATCCCCCAGAGCAAAAATGCGCGGACCTAGGGGCTGATCCGGGTCGACGCGCGGGTTACTCCCTTAAACGGCGCCGTTTCGTTTAATATTTAAAACCAAATTTTATGTTTTGAAACCCCATTTTCGTACTTCAGAAAACAATCGAAGGACCCCTTCCCCCTGATACTTTGCTAGGGTTTCTTTGAAATCATTTTGCGCCGCCGATGGGGCTCTCTCGGCCATACTTCGCGTCACCGTACCACCACTATATCGGTGGTCGGTGACGCCCAAAATCAGGCCCCTCCGGCTCTTTTGAAAATCCCTTTTTAAAAGATGACAGAGAACCCCTTTTCGAACTCGACTTCGACGACGGCGCGGGTCCTCCGACGACACGTCCGCGGGTTTGGGTATAGTCTCCTTTTTTTTTAGTTTTTTTTCGAAAGCTTTAAAATAATAAAAAAATAAAGACGAAAAGACGACCGATCATAGCAAAGTGAAATCGGAGTCAACCTTCTGCTTTTCGATTTCTTTGATTCCTGATAGTCGTAGAAAGAGTAAGATTACAAGGGTTCTTTTCGATTTTTTGTGATTTCTGCTCGATTCCTAAGAGATCCAAAAAAAAGAACCCTGAACAAAGTTTGTTTCAGTTCTTTTATAACCGATTAACAAGTTTGATTTTTGTTGTTTTTTATTCTTCTTGTTTTCTCTGTCGTCTGTCGTCTCTCTGTTTGCAGGGTATGGGCGAGGCAGTGACCGATGGAGGCCGAGGCGTCTGGGGGAGCTTCAATCGACAAGAGGTGTGGGCACAGGGAACGACGCCCGTGGGAAGCCAAAACGATGCGAGGCGCGCGTGTGGAGTTGAAGTGACGCGGGGCGCGCGTACGAAGGATGCGAGGCGCTCGTGCGAAGGATGCGGCGGCGGTGCTGGAGAGAGGGAAACCCTAGGGCTTTTTTTTAGTGGGTCTTTGGGTTTGGGCTGGCTATTCGGGTTTTGTAATTGGGCTTTTGTAATTCCTGAATTGGGTTTTAAAATTAGTCTGTAAAAAAAAAGACTGGACTTTAACATTTGGTTTCGGTTTTACTTTTGTCTTGGACCTGTTTTTTGTTGGGCTGTATATTTTTATTAAATCATTGGGTTTGTATTTGGACTTTGCTTTAAATAAGGACTATGGATTCTGTATTTTTATTTGGTCTTGTTTTTAGCTTGGTATTGGGCTTTAATGGGCCGGGCAAATTTGGTTATTACAGCTGCCCCTCTTTGCTCATTGTCGTGAAGCGAGAATAGAGCAAAGACACAATAAGAACCAATTTTGCCCGGTTTTGGTGGGCTTTGACTTATTGGTCATTGTCTTCCTCAAACATCTTCAAACTCCACCGTAACCTGTTACTTTGATCCACTCCACTGCCGCTTCCATGAGATATGACCCGTAGCTTCAATTCGCTTTTCCTCAATCTTGATTATTTTCTTAACTTGCTCCAATATGACTTCAGGACGCGAAGAGGTTTGTAGCTTCGATCTACCAATTGCTCCACTGGGACTTCGATGAAACCTCAGCGTGCGTAACCCGCGGCCCAACTCACTTTTCACATTATGAGTTGATATTTTGAACAAAATTTGAAAAACAGAAATTGAAAAACACCTCAGCGTGCGACCTGAGGCTCAACTCACCTCTCATATTATGAGTTGATATTTTGAACAGAAATTGAAAAATAGAAATTGAAAAACACCTCAGTGTGCGACCCGAGGCTCAACTCACCTCTCGTATTATGAGTTGATATTTTGAACAGAAATTGAAAAACAGAAATTGAAAAACACCTCAGCGTGCGACCTGAGGCTCAACTCACCTCTCGTATTATGAGTTGATATTTTGAACAGAAATTGAAAAACACCTCAGCGTGTGACCTGAGGCTCAACTCACCTCTCGTATTATGTGTTGATATTTTGAATAGAAATTGAAAAACAGAAATTGAAAAACACCTCAGCGTGTGACCTAAGGCTCAACTCACCTCTCGTATTATGAGTTGATATTTGAACAGAAATTGAAAAACAAAAATTGAAAAACACCTCAGCGTGTGACCTAAGGCTCAACTTACATCTCGTATTATGAGTTTATATTTGAACGAAAATTGAAAAACAGAAATTGAAAAACACCTCAGTGTGTGACCTGAGGCTCAACTCACCTCTCGTATTATGAGTTGATATTTGAACAGAAATTGAAAAACAGAAATTAAAAATACCTAGGCGTGTCCCGAGGCTCAACTCACCTCTCGTATTATGAGTTGATTTTTTTGAAAAACAGTAATTGAAAACGTGTCATCTGGTGGAACTCGGATGTCTTCTTTCTCCTTGGTTCGGTACAGTTATCGTTAAAACTTCGTGCTCCACTGGTGTACCTGTATGTGTCATGCGTGATGTTATCATGATATGCACGTGTTTGTCTTAAATGCTTTTATGCCTACATGATTATGCCATGCGCCCTGGGCTTGTTTGTCATATATCTCTTTTTATCATTACTTTCATGATGACCTGTATTCATTGCTTTGATTCTTGACTTTTCTTTCAGGTTTTGCACCCGTCCTTGAGTTTTATGAGTGATCTGCGTCTCTCGTATATCACCCTTTTGCCCTCTGTTGAACCTTGTTCTTGCTTTGAGGCTTTTGTACTTACCAAATTCTCATCCAGGTAATGCTCAATATTCCTTTTGTTTAGAGTATGTTATTTCACTATTTACCATTTAACTGAACCAAACATGAGATGCATGAAAGCGATAAAGTAGGTATGAAAAGGACACATCACACTCTTATTTATTTCAAAAGTGACAAGCAAAGAAAATTGACAAGTAATGATTCAATAAAGGAAATGTTATAAAAAGGAAAGTAGATTCAATTGTCGCAAATGCTCTGGATATCTAACGTATGAACTTTTCGCGTTTCTTCATCCTGGATCTTTTCGAGCAAAGCTTCTTGTGTAGAGGATTTTGAGCTTCCCAGTCCGCTTCAAATATTAATATCTCGCCCTTTGACTCCCTATTCAAATCGCCCTAGCTCTTTTACATCCGAATCCCCTTCATTAGGACGCCCTTTCAGGTTTTCATCCCAATTTTGTTTATCAAGACACCCTTTTCGTGTTTTCATCCTGATTTATTTTATTTTATTTTATTTTTTTGGTGTAGTACTTCTTCACGACATCTGAGTTTACCGGATTCGGTAACTCCTTCCCATCCATCTCAGTGAGGATCAAAGCTCCCCCTGAGAAAGCCTTCTTCACGACGTATGGCCCCTCCCAATTTGGTGCCCATTTTCCTTGAAAGTCTTTTTGAATTAGGAGAATCTTTCTCAGTACGAGTTCTCCCTCGCGAAATTCTCTTGGTCGTACTTTCTTGTCATGGGCTGTGACCATTCTCTTCTGGTACATCTGTCTATGACAGATGGCTTTTAAGCGTTTTTCTTCGATCAGATTTAGTTGATCATATCGAGCCCGAACCCATTCTGATTCTTCTAGTTTTGACTCCATTAAGACTCGCAAGGAGGGGGTCTCAACTTCAATGGGCAGCACAGCTTCCATCCCATAGACCAGAGAGAAAGGAGTTGCCCCCGTAGAGGTCCGCACACACGTGCGATATGCATATAGAGCAAATGGTAGCTTCTCGTGCCAGTCTTTATATGTCTCGGTCATTTTCCCAATAATCTTCTTAATATTTTTGTTAGCAGCTTCTACCGCTCCGTTCATCTTTGGACGATAGGGTGAGGAATTATGATGCTTTATTTGAAATTGCTCACACACTTCCTTCATCATCTTGTTGTTCAGATTCAAGGCATTATCCGAGATGATTCTCTCAGGCAAACCGTATCGACATATGATCTCCTTTTTTAAGAACTTGCAAACTGCGATCTTTGTCACATTAGCAAACGAAGCGGCTTCTACCCATTTCGTGAAGTAATCTATGACCACAAAAATGAATCGATGTCCATTAGAAGCCTTTGGGGAAATTGGCCCTATAACATCCATGCCCCACATGGAAAAAGGCCACGGAGAAGTCATGACGTGAAGGGGCAAAGGCGCTGCATGAATTTTATCGCTGTAAACTTGACATTTGTGGTATTTTCGCGCGTAACTAATGCAGTCGCTTTCCATTGTCAGCCAGTAATAACCGAGCCTCATAATTTGCCTAGCCATAGTGAAATTGTTAGCATGCGTTCCGCAAATTCCTTCATGGACATCTTCAAGTATCTTTCTGGCTTCAACAGCATCCACGCATCTTAGGAGCACTTGATCTTTTCCCCTTTTGTATAGGATGTCACCATCAAGATCAAAACCAGCTGCCATTCTTCTGATTGTTCTTTTGTCATTCTCATTTGCTTGCTTAGGATATCTTTGATTCTTGACATATTCTAAGATATCATGGAACCATGGCTGTCCATCCGCCTCTTTTTCAATGCTAAAACAATGCGCAGGGGCCTCGTATATGCTCATCTGGAGAGGCATTATTTCTGTTTCTCGATTTGCTTTGAACATTGAAGCCAAGGTGACAGGGCATCAGCCCATTGGTTTTCTTCTCGTGGAAAGTAATTAAAGGTCACTTCTTCGAATTCTTTGACCAATTCCGCAACAAGATCGCGATATTTGACCAACTTGGAGTCTCTCACTTCCCAATCTCCACGAATTTGATAGATCACCAATGCCGAATCCCCGGATACCTTTAAGATTTTGATGTCTCGTTCAATAGCTACGCGAAGTCCCATGATGCAAGCCTCGTATTCCGCTATGTTATTAGTACAAAAAAAATTTAATCTGGTAGTGAATGGGTAATGATTCCCTTCTGGTGACACTAAGACCGCTCCAATCCCATGCCCCAATGCATTTGATGCACCATCAAAGCTCATCTTTCATGATTTCTCTTTTGACGACTCACATTCTTTTTCTGTAATGCACATCAAGTCTTCGTCTGGGAAGTCAAATCTTAATGGCTCGTATTCCTCTGTCGTTAGAGTTGCTAGGAAGTCAGCTATCGCGCTCCCTTTTATCGACTTTTGGTTAACATAGATGATGTCGTACTCCGATTGTAGGATTTGCCATCGTGCCATTCTTCCTGAGAGTGTAGGTGATTCCATCATGTATTTTAGTGGGTCCAGTTTTGAAATCAACCACGTCGTATGATACAGCATATATTGTCTGAGCCTTCGAACCACCCAGGCCAAAGCACAACAGAATTTTTCAATTGACAGATACTTTGCTTCGCACCCTGTGAATTTCTTGCTGAGGTAGAAAATCGCCTTTTCTTTTTTCCCTGACTCATCATGTTGCCCCAGTACACAACCCATGGAATTTTCGAACACAGTAAGATACAATATTAATGGCTCCCGGGAGTTGGCGGTACTAGCACCAGGGGGCTGGACAAATATTGTTTTATCTTGTCAAAAGCCATTTGGCACTCCTCGTTCCATTCTCCAGGATTGTGTTTTCGAAGGAGCCGAAAAATTGGGTCACACTGGTTGGTAAGTTGAGCGATAAATCGAGCGATGTAGTTCAACCTCCCTAAAAATCCTCTGACTTCTTTTTGTGTGCGTGGAGGCGGTAGTTCCTGTATGGCTTTTATCTTGTCTGGATCAACCTCGATACCTCTCTCACTGATGATGAAGCCCAGTAATTTTCCAGAGGTAGCCCCGAAGGTGCACTTGGCTGGGTTAAGCTTCAGCTAGAACTTTCTCAGCCTTTCAAACAACTTCCTAAGGTTCCCAACATGCTCTCTTTCCCCTCGAGATTTGGCGATCATATCGTCGACATAGACTTCTATTTCTTTGTGCATCATGTCATGGAACAGCATCACCATTGCCCTCTGATATGTTGCCCCGGCATTCTTTAATCTGAATGGCATCACCTTGTAGCAGAATGTCCCCCACATCGTCACGAATGTAGTTTTCTCCATATCCTCGGGAGCCATCTTTATCTGATTATAACCCGAGAATCCATCCATGAAAGAAAATAAAGAATGTCTTGCTGTGTTGTCTACCAATGTATCGATGTGTGGCAAGGGAAAATTATCTTTTGGGCTTGCTCGATTTAGATCGCGATAATCTATGCACATTCGCACCTTACCGTCTTTCTTCGGTACTGGGACTATATTAGCCACCCATTCTGGATATTTAGAGACTTGTAAGAAGCCAGCATCAAATTGTTTTCTTACTTCTTCTTTTATCTTTAACAACATTTCAGGTTTCATTCGTCTTAGCTTCTGTTGAATGGGTTTGCATTCTGGTTTCAATGGGAGTGTATGGACCACTACATCCTCGTTCAACCCTAGCATGTCCTGATACGACCATGCAAATACATCTTTGTACTCATGAAGCAAGGCGATCAAATCATGTTTGGTGTGCTTTGAAATGGAGGTCCCAATCTTCACTTCTTGCCTCTTTTCTTCGTTTCCCAAGTTCACCGCCTCAACAGATTCTTAATGGGGTAGAATCTGTTTGTCTTCTTGTTCTATCATTCTCAGTAAGTCAGGGGATGAGACATAATCCTCAGCATTTTCCTCAGCTTCGAATTCTCCTAAACAAATAGCTTGTTCGAAATCGATTTTAGGACTTGTAACGGGATTGTTCACGTCGTCGATATCTGAGCACCTGAAAGGTAAATGAAAAAAAAACTATAGAGGAGCATCGAGGTACTGGAACCTACAAACGTGATACTATGGCATGATATGAGATATATATAGAGACAGGCTATGAGAAGAGGGAATAAATATGAAGTCAATGAGAATGAGAGACCATGACAAAATGCATCTTCATTAATGTTCATTTAAAAGCTAAATAGCCAACATAAACTCTTATAACAGATTCCCCTACAACTTAGGGGCGTACAAGAAGTGAGCATTGAGCATTACTTTGGGGAGGACTTAGAAACTACGAGAAGGTCCACGGCAGTCCAGTTATTCAAAACAAATCCAGGGGGCTAGGGCGTATCATTGAAATGTCTTCCACTGCATCATCCACTCTGTCAATGACGTTTATGCTGAAGTTCTGAAGGCCCTTTTCAATCGACAACAACGTGTTTTGTGAATTATCTCTCCCTAGGTATATCATTCCTGCAGATGTAAATGTTTTCGACAAGGGCGGATACATTATGGGCTCCCATTCCACTTCCCGGCCTGAGGCTCTTGCAATCCTCCTTTCTTGCTCTTTCTATAACTGTTTCCTTCTTTGTCGCACGTTAGGCTTGAATCCTAAACCGCATCGAGCCTTGTGGTGTACTGGCTTTAGTGCTCAGACCACTCCTTGCTGGTATTTTTCCAACCCTTTCTTCGATTGGGCTCCTTTTCCCACAGTCAGCTTGATTCCCATCTTGGTATTCTTCGATAACTTGGGTGCGGGAATCTTATTTCCTTCCACAACAAATGTAGCATTGATAAATTCGAAGGAGTGGAAGGAGCATTCTACTGCATCTTTATTTACTTCGATGTAGGGCGCGTCAGTCGAGACAGACGCAACAATGTCTTCTTCACCAGCGACCGTGATCAAACGGTTATCCATGACAAACTTGATCTTTTGATGGAGAGACGAAGGAACTACCCCGGCGAATGGATCCAAGGCCTCCCTAAGAGGCAGTTATACGAAGGTGCGATGTCCATGACCTGAAACTCAATATCGTATGTATATGGGCCCACTTCTAGAGGAATCTCGATCTTTCCCATGACCTCTCACCGTGTCCCATCAAACGCCCTTACTGCGGGATGACAAGGCCTTAGGTAAGACATATCAACCGGCATCCTGGACAGTGTAGCCAAAGGCATGACATTGAGTGCAGACCCGTTATCAATAAGCACGTTTGGTATTATATAGCCTTTACAACCGGTCGTGATGTGCAATGCTTTTACAGAACCCCTACCATTTGGTGGTATTTCGTCATCACTGAAAGAGATGAAATTATCTGCATTCAAGTTGTTCACCCACCTATCAAGCTTTTCGACGGGTACGTTGCTCAGCACATACGCTTGGTTTAACACTTTCAGTAAAGCGTTTCGATGTGGTTCCGAGCTCAACAGTAGAGATAATACCGAGATTCTGGCCGGTTGCTTGTTCAACTGTTCCACGATGTTATATTCACTATGCTTGATAAACTTTAAGAATTCATGTGCTTCATCCTCGTTCACAGGTCTTTTGATTTCTTGCTCAGACTGTATTTCAGCATCAACCTCAGCACTACGCATTGGTGCCTTTCCTTTCTGATTGGCGTCAATGGCTTTCTTCTTTGGTTCGTCCACTTCAGGGGAATAACATCTCCCGCTGTGGGTAAAATGCCCCACCTCATCAACACTTCCAATCGTAGCTTCGGGTATGGTAATGTTAACATTATATTTCCATGGCACCGCCTTGTCGTCCTTGTAAGGGAAAGGAGCCGGTACTTTGATTATCATCTTTGGTTCGACCTCCTTCTTCTTGGCCTCATAATAAATCACCAGAGGTCGATCAGCACTATAAGGGATGGCTGGTGGTTGATTATTAGAGGCGCATATTTCCCTTTCCTCGGCCTCGTTTGTTTTGTCAAAGATCTTGACCTCCTTGTTGTTCATCATGCCTTGAAGTAACTCTTTGAATTCCCCGCAAGACTGGATGTGATGCCCTTCTATGCCATGAAAGACACAAAAATTTTGACCCTCTGTACATTCCTCCTTGAAACTTTTCTTGAACAAGCCCTTCCCAGTCATTATTTCCCATACTTTGCTTAAAGGTGTCTTTATTTTAGATACGCGATTTTTAGCTCGCCACCTGTCTTCCTTCATCACTACACTCACTTTCCCTTCAGCGTGGTTAGGGAGGGGATTTCCAGCCATATTACTAATACCATCAAATCGTAAAATGCCTGCATCAATAAGACCTTGAACCCTCTTCTTAAAAGCTAGGCAATTTTCTGTAGAATGCCCCCGGTTTCCAGCATGGTACATGCAACTAGCGTTGGGATCGTACCATTTTGGGTATGGAGGTTTCAGGGGTGCCATATAATGTGGGGATATTAATTGTTTTTCTAGCAATTTTGGGCATAGCTCTCCATACGACACAGGAATAGGGGTGAATTGAAATTTTTCAGGATTGGGTTTTATTGGTCTTTGTTCATTTTTGGGCTGACTTTGAGCGGGCGTAATATTTGGCCGGAATATAGTGAATTGTCTTTGGTTATCAACGGCATAGACGGGGTAAGGAGGAGGTGTTTGATAGTAAGGGTTTTGAGGAGGAAAATAGAAGTTCGGAGGTGGGCGAAATTGAGGTCGTAGTTGGGTTGGGTACGGATTAGAAGCATAACGGCTCCCCGTCCCCACCATGTGAGTTTCAGGCTCTTTTTTCTTTATAGGTACCGGCCTTTTCGAACTCTCAGGACCTTCCATCCTTCCACTCTTGATGCCATTTTTAATGAGTTCCCCAGACATTACGATATCGGCGAAGTCTTTTGTGGCGTTTCCCACCAGTTTGTCGTAAAATGGTGCTTTCAAGGTGTTGATAAAGAGGACCGTTATCTCACTTTTAGTCAGTGGGGGTTCTATTTGCGCCGAGACATCCCTCCACCTTTGAGCGTATTGTCTAAACATCTCTACTGACTTCTTTTCCATCATCTGCAGCATTAGTCGATCATGTGCCATATCGGAGACATGCTTGTACTATTCACAAAATGCTGATGCTAGGTCCTTCCATGATTGGATCCTCTCTCTGCTGAGTTGATTATACCATCGGAGGGCTGATCCGATCAAGCTATCTTGAAAACAATGTATTAACAATTTGTCTTCATTCACATAACCAGCCATCTTCCAACAAAACATGATAAGATGCGCCTTTGGACATCTCGTTCCATCGTATTTTTCAAAATCTGGTGCTTTGAATTTCGGAGGTAGGACCAGATCAGGCACTAAACTGAGCTCTTTGGCGCTCAGTGCAGAGAAGACTCCGGTACCTTCTACCGCTTTGAGTCTTTCTTCTAGACTCCTATACTTGTCCTCAGCCTCATGCTCCTTCATTCTCAGCTTGGCTATTTCTACCGGATCATCCAAATCCGGAACTATTAGATTAGCAAAATAATCTTCGGAGTTCGACGCAAACATACCTTACCCTAGATGAGCAGGTGGTGCAGGTCGTTTCTCTAGGCCTACTGGTTCCCCTTGAGGATATCCTCTTTGCGTTGCATGGGCGTGGGGTGGAGTGAATCCTGGGAGATAGAGCCGATCCTGATTAACTCTCGAATGGGGTTCTGTAACATCAGGACTTTGCGCGGGTCCTTTTTCCTTTGACCAGAGTTGCCATCATCTCCATCATTTTGGCCATTTGATCCTTCTGCTCAAGCGATTCCTCTCGAGATCTTACCATCAGATCCCTTGCTTCTTGCTGCGACTTGGCCAATTGCTCTTGCAACTCTCTCTAGATTCTTTCCATTCTTTCGATTCTTTCATTGAGTTCAGCATCCATAGCTCTAGTTCTTAGACGTGTCCTATAGGGATGACGTGATTCCAGGTTTGTAGTGTCGCAACTATGGATTATATGATTTTAGCCTCAGTGAATGATTAAGGTGATATGATTACTATTGCATGCAATGTAATGCAGATGCATGATATGAATGCACAAAGGTGTTTTGATTCAATTCCATTAGATAAACTTTACTAGAAAACAAATTTCCTTTCATAGAACGGACGATTACATATACGATTTCGCCCTAAAGCCTAAATTCTTAACTTTCCTAAGAAGCCAAGCTAATTTTTGGCCTCAATCCGACGCTGACTCGTATTGTAGACTTAATACATCAGCTTGAGTAGCCAAAGTTTGTAAATGGTTGGCCACCTCTCGGACTTGAACCACAGCTTCACCCATCACATAGTCTCTATTTCTGATCTGTCCTTGAGAATAGTGGAGCTGCTCTTTCCAATGTACATTGTTCACCTCAAGGAGCTCAACTCGAATTTTACTATCTTGTAATGCAGTCTCGAGCTCTCCTATCCTCCCTTTCATCTCCTCAATCTTGTTCTGGCTGGCCCTTTATTCAATTACCGAGTTGCGGCTACAGTGCAGATGCAACGACTTTTCTAATTCTGCTATTCGGGCGCGTAACCTCTCCTTCTCACTTTGACTTTCCAACAGGCTCTTTTTCAAAACGTCTTCCCGTACTCGAGCATCTCGGAACTTCTTTTCCCACCGATTCGCTCTGGATTTTTCTTCTTCAATTTCCTGCCGCCATTGCTCTGATGTTTTACCTAGACCAGCGGTTCTGATGGACATGCGCAGCTTCTTGTAGTCTGTCTTTAAGCTATCCAAATCCTCTTCGGTTTTATTTTTTCCTTTTTTCAATTTCTCAGCTTCGAGCTTGTGGATGTCGACATCTAACCCTAACTGCATCTTTTCCTCCTCTAGCTGCTCTATCCTCTTTCCCAATTCCCGACTCCTTCTCTCGAAATCTTGCTTGATAATCTCTAATTCGGATGGAATTACTTGTAATTGCTCCTTTTTTGGCCGAACGTCTCCTTGGCTTGGCCTCAGGATATTGTCATTGATTCTTTTGCCCCACCACAGATCATACTCGGGGGTCGTCATTGGCCCTATGGCGAATCTCTTCATTTTCTGGGTTTGAGTCCACGCATCTGATATTTCGCGAACTCTTTTCTTATAATTATCGTCCTTGTACGAAAACTCACACTGGGCTAATCCATGTGTCGCTGGTATGAACTGTCTTGATCGATACTGCCTCATCACTAGTAATGGGGCATACCCAACAGCTCCCCATATCCTGAGTAAAGGGACCCAGTCAAACTCTCTGCACCGATACAAGATCTCGTCAGGGATCATCCACGGAGTCTTCCATTCTATATCTTCCACTTGCAAATTTTGGAGAATCGCTATCCATTTCTCTCCAGATAGGTCATCCCGCCTTGGTGTATCTGCTAATTCCTTTAGAGGAGAATAGTTTTCGAAAAAGACTTTGCATGAGACCTTTTCTATCTTCCAAAAACGGCAATGGAACCATGATAGAAAAAGTTGTGCACATCCCATAAACCTCCCTTCGCCCGCTCTTCGGCAAGCATTCAATGATCTAAAAGTTTCGGCTAAGATTGCAGGGACGGGTGTGACTCCCTTGTCAAGTTTATCAAATAAGTCGAAGACCGCTTCCTCTACATGCCCCAACGCCTTGGGGAAGATGACCAAACCATAGATGCTTAAAGCGAAGACATCAACCCTCTTCTTCTTATCTGGATGCGCCAAGATCAGATCCTTCAGATGTTTCCAAGGGATGCACTTATAATCTCCTTTTTGCTTGATCCGAGCTGTAATCCATTGCTCGTTCATCCCTGTAATGTTCATTAGCTTTTTTGAGAATGTTGGCACATTAGCAAACCTTGAATAAGCCTTGTCAGTTTGAATTCTCGGGCATCGAAACAAAACTGTGTACTCCTCTATGGTAGGCACCAAATCCACCCTTCCAAAAGTGAAGCAACTGTAAGCGGGGTTCCAAAACTGGGTAATAGCTCAGAGTAGGTACTCGTCTACCTTGATATCCAGCAGATAGTGCAAATCATCGTAATTATAGTAGAATAGTTGTTTGATCTCGTTGCCTCATGAATCCCATATTTCCTTCAATTCTCGCAGGTCGTTTTGAGTCACGCTGATGCGAGTAAAATCCCATAACTCTGATTCATATCCCGCTGTCAGGCTGTCTCATTTTTCTTGCTGTATCCTTTCGGACCATGTTTGAACAGCCGCATTATCCTCCACTCTATCGAGAAACCCCTTTTCTATGTCAAGCTTTTCTATCTAGTAACCGAATGTGAATCAACACCTTTTATGATGAAATGCTATGCAATAAAAGCAAAACACAACAAGTTAGCATCATGTACAAAAGGAACTTAAAACGAGCAAGAAATAATCGAACCCCTATTTAAGGTAACAACTAGGGTTTATACGGCTCTACCTACAATGGGCTCTTAGGTCTCTCTATATGTGGTTCGGTTCTAAAGCAAGGGTACCTGAACCAGCAGATTCCTCGATCCTCACCCATTATAGGCTCCTATGGACCGAGTTCGGTTCAGGGGAATACATTTCCCTATGGCTGCACGGAGATAAAAATCTCACGAAGACATAGGTACGGATGTATCCCGAAAGCGATCCACTATCTTGCACGGAGGTAAAAAAACACTTTGTACCCTGTGCCCACGCGATCCACTATCTTTCCCACGCGTGCAAGGTACGGATACATCCGTAGCTTCTCACTCCCACTTGAGAGGGTATGACCACAACGGTCATGCAGTGCAATGCCAAAGTATTTTATGAGACTCAACATTATTGCCATCATAGTACCAGCAAATGCGTTAAAGGAAACATGATTTTTCAAAATAGTTTCCAATTTTTCGACAAAAGGACAAAGGATAATCAATTTTACGACCTGACTCTCTTATTGAAGTCCCCAGCGGAGTCGCCAAGCTGTCGTAACCATTTTTTGAAAAAACGGGAATCGACTTGGTTTTGAAAACAAAAGTAAAACAGGAGTCGCCACCGACCTTTATTTGGTGTGATCGGATCACATTTGTTTTAATAAAACGTTTTAATTTACTAAAACGGTGTTTTTGGTCTACGAAATTTGAGAAAACGGGTTCGAGAGTCGGTTGCGTGCGAGGAAGGGTTAGCACCCTCATACGCCCAAAATTGGTACCAAATTGATTAATTAATGTCCCGATGTCGAAAGTTTGAAAATTTTAAAAGGAAAATCCGATCTCTTTAGGAAACATTGAATTTTCTCGAACAGAATATTAAGATTTTCTCGCTCCGAAGGAATAAAATATCACATCCAGTACGTTAGGACACGATAATTTGAGTCCTCGAATTCAAGATCATCTCATAATTCCCGAGTTTCATGCGTCAAAAAAAAATATATCAAAAGGATATTCGATTGTTTAGCCAAGCGAAAGAACCGAAATCCAACACATAGGGCACGACTTCTCGAGTTTCCAAACATAGAATATTGCCTCATTTTGAAAAATTTTTGCTTTTGGATAAAATTGATAAATGTATTTAAAAATTATACACATTTGGGTAGTTTAGGTTTTTAAAAAAAGGATTATCTAAAATGCGACTAAGATTATACGACGAATAATGATGATGTAACACAAATTTGGCGTAATGATGATCTAATACAAGTAATATATGATGTCGGTATTTAATGCGTAATGAGATGGCATAAGGCAATAACAATAATGATACATAGCGATATCATTTCTATAAAAAGGATAATGATCATATGGGGCAATAAGGCATCTAAGCTAGAACGATACACTTCATGAACATTAACATCAACATTTATAAGGATAACAAATTAACAGCAAATACACATGACAAGAAGCAATAAATCTTAAACAAAAAATGAATTTGAAATCATCAATATACCATTAATAAAATATACATATAAAAAAACAATTTAAAATCACGTACAAGAGTTTAACATAAAAATATATTATAATGATATGCATAGCTTTTGAAATGAATATTATAGATGAAAATGTTATATGACACAGCCTTGAAACAAACATTATAAATACGAAAATTATGTATATAATATATAATAATGCATGCAAAGTATCAAAACAGATATAAAATTCTAGAACCAATAAGGTATATACAATAGGATATTAATGATTTAAAGGAATAAAAGTAACTTTGTAATATGCAAGAGAATGCATAAATGTAAAAAAAAATGATTTGAAGTATTTACCAAAAATATGCATACATATAAGAATAGCAAAATTCCTATAGTATCAAATTAATAATATACAAAATAATTTAACATATAATAGATTGGTTCTAAAATAATATGTAACAATACATACATATAATATATATGATATTTAATATGGGCAAACAAGTACTTAAATTAAAAGAGTTGAAATCCAACTGACCCAAGACTGGATCAGAATAGAAATAAAATTTAAGGTAGAATCTGTAAATAAATAAACGAATAAGGACTAAAAAGAAAAGGCTTCAGTTGCGTGAGGACCAAGTGGGGAATTATCCCTATCCATAAAAACGTGCAGCCTTGACAGGGACTGAATCGCAACCGCAATAACCAACGGGGCAAAATCCAAAAAAGGAAAGATGCGAGACAGGATCCGATCGAAATACGCTACCAGGAGTAAGGACCTATCGCACAAATTACCCCCCAGAGCAAAAATGTGTGGACCCAGGGGCGGATCCGGGTCGACGCGCGGGTTACTCCCTTAAACGGCACCGTTTCGTTTAATATTTAAAACCAAATTTTATGTTTTGAAACCCCATTTTCACACTTCAGAAAACAATCGAAGGACCCCTTCCCCCTGATACTCTGCTAGGGTTTCTTTGAAATCATTTTGCGCTGCCGATGGGGCTCTCTCGGCCATACTTCGCGTCACCATACCACCACTATATCGATGGTCGGTGACGCCCAAAATCAGGCCCCTCCGGCTCTTTTGAAAATCCCTTTTTAAAAGATGACAGAGAACCCCTTTTCGAACTGGACTTCGACGACGACGCGGGTCCTCCAACGACACGTCCGCGGGTTTGGGTATAGTCTCCTTTTTTTTTTAGTTTGTTTTTCGAAAGCTTTAAAATAATAAAAGAAATAAAGACGAAAAGACGACCGATCATAGCAAAGTGAAATCGGAGTCAACCTTCTGCTTTTCGATTTCTTTGATTCTTGATAGTCGTAGAAAGAGTAAGATTACAAGGGTTCTTCTCGGTTTTTTTGTGATTTCTGCTCGATTCCTAAGAGATCCAAAAAAAAGAACCCTGAACAAAGTTTGTTTCAGTTCTTTTATAACCGATTTACAAGTTTGATTTTTGTTGTTTTTTATTCTTCTTGTTTTCTCTGTCGTTTGTCGTCTCTCTGTTTGCAGGGTATGGGCGAGGCAGTGACCGACGGAGGCCGAGGCGTCTGGGGGAGCTTCAATCGACAGGAGGCATGGGCACAGGGAATGACGCGCGTGGGAAGCCAAAACGATGCGAGGCGCGCATGTGGAGTTGAAGCGACGCAGGGCAAGCGTGCGAAGGACGCGGCGGCGGCGCTGGAGAGAGGGAAACCCTAGGGCTTCTGTTTAGTGGGTCTTTGGGTTTGGGCTGGCTATTCGGGTTTTGTAATTGGGCTTTTGTAATTCCTGAATTGGGTTTTAAAATTAGTCTGTAAAAAAAAGACTGGACTTTAACATTTGGTTTCGGTTTTACTTTTGTCTTGGACCTATTTTTAGTTGGACTGTATATTTGTATTAAATCATTAGGTTTGTATTTGGACCTTACTGTAAATAAGGACTATGGATTTTGTATTTTTATTTGGTCTTGTTTTTAGCTTGGTATTGGGATTTAATGGGCCGGGCAAATTTGGTTATTACAGACACTGCTTTTAGCCGATCACAAATCAACTTTACTTTTTCTTTAGCCTCATGAACTAAATCCGATTCAATAACTTGCTTCTTATCCAATTCCGTCAAACACAAAGGAGTTTTACACTTTCTACCATACAATGCTTCAAATGGTGCTGTACGAATACTTGCTTGAAAACTATTGTTGTAAGTGAACTCTGCCAATGAAAAATATCGCTCCGAACTATCATTAAACTCAATCAAACAGCTTCGCAGCATATCTTCTAAAACTTGAATTACCCTTTCAGACTAACCATCTGTTTGGGGATGATAAGCCGTACTAAAACTAAACTTCAATCCCAAAGCTTCTTGAAAACTCTTCCAAAACCTCGAAGTAAACCGTGGATCTTTACAAGAAATAATCAAAATTGGAACCCTATGAAAACGAACAATCTTAGCAATATACAACTCTGCTAACCTATGCAAAGAATAATTAGTACGCACAGCTAAGAAATACACACTCTTCGTAAATCGATCCATTATTACCCAAACCGAATCCTTATTTGATAGAGTCAAAGGCAAACCCGAAACAAAATCCATAGTAATCCTTTCCCACTTCCATTCAGGAACTGCAATCGGTTGCAACAAACCTGAAGGAAACTGATGTTCAGTTTTCACCTTTTGAGAAACCAAACATTGAGTCAAAAAATCCGTAACTTCACACTTCAACCCAGGCCACCAGTAAACCTCTCTAAGATCATGATATATCTTACCACTGTCGGGATGCATAGCGTAAGGGCTACTATGCACATCGGTAAGAATCGCTTGCCTGAAATCTACATCATGCGATACACAACCTACCTCAAAAATTCAAGATACCATCACTATCAACATCAAAATCTCCCTTAACACATTGCTCAACCTATCGAATCCTCTTTAATAACTCTCCATCTGAAGAATGCTTCTCCTTAATTTGTTGCGACAAAGTTGCCGTCACTTGAAGTTTAGTTAACAAACAATCATCACTACCCAAACTTAAATGTGCAAACATAGCTCTCAATTTCGACATCGACTTTCTACTCAAAGTATCAACAACTACATTTTCTTTACCAGGATGAATAATGGCCGGATTATAATCCTACTGCTAATTACCACATCATTACCATATGATTCAATGCATCTTCGATCCATTTGGTACCGCTTAGCCAATCATTGTTTTTCATCTTGGAATCAGTTTCTAAAATATCGACACCTCTCCAAAAATTAGTACCAACTTGACATTCTGGTTCTCAAACATTTTAGCCAAGTATTGATCCAATATCGACACTTTTCATATGATATCAATAAAAGTTTATTGGTATTGATACTGTTGGCTCCAACAGTAATTAAATTTTGCATTAAACACTAAAAATATCAATATTTTGTTAGCAAGTATTGATACTCGTGGTTGCAGATGAATTAAATGCACTGATTATTTCATCTCTAACAGCTCTATTCATTTCTCCAACACTTTGACCTTATGAGGATTTCTTTTTAGTTTGCTATTTGTATTCACTCTTTGAGAGAGTTGTGTCTTTAAGGTTTGGGTAGAAACCTTAAAAAGAGTTTGTAATCAAAAGTTGTCAAATTAGTGAATTTGGAAAAATAATTAGTTGTGGAAAGCTAAGGTAATAAAGTAGGCAATTGGGGCCGAACTACAAATTTTTAAAAGGTCAATTCACCCCCTCTTGACAATTTCGAGTTGATTATTCGAGCTAACAATTTTGAATTTTTATGAATTTTTATAAAATTTATAAATATTGATAAATATTATAAATTATTATAAATTTTTTATAGGTTTTAGTAAATTGTTTATATAAGTTAAAAAAGTTTGAAATAATTTTAATATATCTTATCTTTATTGCTTCTATAAATATTGAAAATATTTGGTACATTATGAGTAGAGTTTTTAGACTCCACAAGTAAACTTAAGAGGTTGACAAATTATCCCATGAGAGTATAGTAAAATATTATATATATATATATATATATATATATATATATATATAAAAGAGATATATGCCAAATTTTTAAGGTAGTTTGTGAAATAAAAAATATAGATATTGTCAATGTAATATTTTATAATATTTTATATTTTTAAGAGAAAAATAAAAGATTAAATCAAAAGTTATTAGTTAATTAATTTTAACGATGAAAATGGTTAAATACAGAAAAGGCTAAATGATAAGTTTAAATGATTTTTTTTTTTTCCTAACAGCGAAGTCAATTTGGTTGCAAATTAAGGCGCGGTATTTTCTTAGTAAGCTTATAAATATTAAATGAATGGAAAGTGAAACCGGTTATATCTGTTTAGTGAGAGTTTAACGAAGAAAAGTACTGGTATCCAATTGAGACCAGAAGCATTGAGATAAAGAAAGAAAGGAGAAAATGATGGCAACAACAGCAGCGGCAGCAAATCTTCCTTGTTCACCTCAAACTTGGAAGGCCAATAATCCCAAAGGCCGTCACAAAGTAATTACATGGGAAAGGAAAACCAAATCTCCATCACTTACTGCATGCTATTGCTCTCTTTCTGAGACTTCCCCTCTTTTCCGAGCAGCCAAGCACACTGTAGGCTTTTCTGTCCACATTACTTTATATCATCACTTATTAGTCCCAAAGTCTTGTGTATTTTCTTCTTTTGTTTACTGCTAATTTTAATGCTATCGGTAGCTAGATTGATACATATATCAAAAGTGGGATGGTTATTGGACTCGGGTCTGGTCAAGCTTCAGCCATGGCCATTAAGTATTTGGGTCGCCAAATTCGTGCAGGTGCTTTCAAACACATATTGGGTATACCTACGTGAGTTTTCCTTTTCTCTCTTTCATTTTATTTTTCTCACTTTTTTCTTTCTTGTTTCTCATATGAATTCTCTCACCCTTCATTTAATCAAACACATACTTGGAATGACTTTATATATATATATATATATAATGTATATATTTAGGAATTCAATTCTTTTTGTTGATTTATTCGTTTTTTAGATGACCTTTGAGTAAAATGTTCATGACTGCATTTGCAAGTTCTTGCTGGAGAAATCAATATTGGCCAACTTTTTTTTCCCTTTTGACTTCTCCATAAATAGTCCATCCTTTGATTTTACTATTACTTAGGAGGCAGTAATTAATTTACGTTCTCAAAAGGCTCTTCTTTTCTGTTTTTTTCATTTGGTGATTCTCTATGTTTATCTTGCACATGGCCTGGACAAGTAATGTCGTCTCATTGTCATTTAATTTAATTCCTTTTTTTGCTAGCTTGCTTCTCTATTTTTGCCGTCTTCTTTGTTATTTTATAATCTCTGTAAGTTGATCTGGATTTTTGCAGGTCTGTAGTAAGTGCAAGGGAAGCAGCAAAGGCTGGAATTCCATTAGGAGAGCTTGGAAACAGTTCTCAAGTTGGTCCTAACTCTACTCCACCCTTAAATTTCCCTTAATTGGGTTTTGACTGCTGCATTTTTAGTTCTAGGAGAATGTTTTAATTTGTTGAACCGTCAAATATCCTTGCTCTAGAATTTTGTTGTGAACTTCTTAAGTAAAATCAGCACTAGTCTGCAAAGCTTGTTCTTTGTTGTTGGGTCACTAGGCATTTACAAGGTCCAACACACCAACAAATTTCCATTTGTTGCTGCTATAAGATTTTTTTTTCCATAACTTTTATAATTTTGTCTCTAAGTCTTCCGACTTTCATGGGTCTGAATTCAAAATTAGCAAGATATGCTTCAAGATTCAAACTTTTTTATGGTAAGATGTAGGATTGCTTTTTGCAGATTGATTTTGCATTTGATGATGTTGACATAATAGAGGAAAGGACATTAATTTCTGTCATCGGATGCCAGAGACTGCAAGGTGAGGAGTCCATAATCCAAGAGAAGGTGAGTTAGTTTTGTTATCTGTCGTATTTCAATGGCTCTCTAGGCGGAGCCGCAGCTTGGAAACTTACCAGAAGACATACAAGTTATTCATGGTATTTCATAACATTATTGTTCTGACTTTATAGAATCTAAAATTAGTTCAAATCTGGTTTAGTTACTTTATGGTGAAGCTCTTACTGCTAACTTTTACTTGCAGCTGGTGCTAAGCATGGCTGATCAGCTTGTATTCATGGTTACAGAAAATCAGTATAAACGTGGTCTAGAGGGTTCTATTCCAGTTGTAATTGAATCAGTAAGAAGCTAAATCAACCTGCTTACTACTGTAGTAAATATGTGAAACAACTGTAACGAACAAAAGAATAAAATAAATAGATGAACTAATTAATCTTTGTATATTTTTTAGCTCAATTGGCTGGAAACTGCTGAAGAGATTGATGACCTATTTTTAGGTGACGCAGAGGTATGATATGTACTTGTATGCATGCCTCTGTGTGTGTATGTATGTAATATTATTTTGAAGATATTTTAGAGAAGTTTTAAGACTTTTTGACTTTTTTGAGCCAAACCTATGTTAGGAAAGGCCATTAATGATGTGGTTTAGGGGAAAATAGCAACAAATCAATAGAATTAGGGCTATAGAATGAGGTAGAAACAAGTTGGAACTCTAGAAAGTTATAAAGAATCTCCGGTCTTTCTTTATTAATTCAAAGATGATAATAAGAATAATAATGGCTATAAACCCTACAACTTATTTATATAGGTTTTCTCTCTTACAAGTTAAGTTACTAATTGCAAATAAAGTTTCATTCCTAGTCTTGGTTTAAACCCTAAAGATAACTTATAGCCCTAGTCATCTATAAAATATCTAATACTTCACTGAATAAATTTGAAATAATAAAAAAAAATATTATAATATATCTAAAAGCTCTTCCGTTATTCTCTCTGACTTGGATTCTTTTTTGTCTTTTTCTCGGCCATATGCAGCTCCGCATTACAAAGTTTTAGTTCATCTCGGTCCTTATGCAATGGCTCATTAACTGTTACAACCTTGTTCCCTTTTGCTTTGTCCTCTAACCTAGCCTAAAGAGCGGTGTCCTTTCCTTCTCATCATGAACTAATTCCATCAAGGTCGAACTCGAACATATTCTCCATTAATTCTTCTCTTTCCTCAAGGCATTTTTAAGACACTCCAATTCTTGTATTTTTAACCCTTGCTATTGCTTCTCGTTCAGTTCTCCCAACAATTGATTAGTAAATCTTTTGAGATTCTTCAACAGCCTTTGAATAATCCTGCATATGTTTCTCATACATTTCTAGACTAGGGGGCTTAAAATTGTTAGAAACATGTCCATTTACAGAGCCATTAGCAACAGACAGAGATTTTGATTCACGATGTAACATGAAATCATTATATCCGTTTGAAGAGCAACACAAATTTCTTCCCTTTTTTTGTTTCAAATTGGAATAGGTGAAGAACACCAGCAACTCTCATCTTGAAAAATACAGTAGTGTTGTTGTGTTATGACCATGAGTATGAGATTGAGTTACTGGGTGATTAATGGGAAAATCAAATTCAACAGAAGGGTCTTTGCCCTTGTTTCAATTCTGAGTTTTGCCTATTGTGAAGGAACTCTAAGGGAGTTTCCTACCTTATCTTACATGCAGACTGTTTTCCGCATTCTGCGCTATCTAAAGTCTGCACCAGGAAAAGCTGTCCATTTCTCTAAACATGGTCATCTTCAGATAGAAGCCTTTACAGATGCAGATTGGACAAGTTCTCTGGATGATAGGAGGTCTACATCTAGGTATTGCAGTCTTGTGGGAGGAAACCTGTTCATTTGGAGGAGAAAGAAATAAGTGTGGTTGCTAGATTAAATGCAGAGGCAGAATATAAAACCATGGCTTAGGGAGTTTGTGAGCTTTTATGGTTACAGAAATTACTGGAGGAACTAAAATTATCAGAAGAAAGCAAATTATCTTTGTATTGTGATAATAAAGCTTCCATTAGTATTGCTCAGACTCTGTTCAACATGATTGAACTAAACACATCGAAATCAATCGATACGTTATCAAAGAAAAGTTGACTATTGGAGCTCTAAAACTAATCCATGTGACATCGGACAGTCAGTCAGCTAACATCTTCACTATAGAACTAAACGACAGAATTTATCATAATTTGGTTTGCAAGTTGGGCATATGTAATATCTATGCACCAACTTGAGGAGGAGTGCTAACTGTTGACTAATTGTATAGCTGTTAACCAATTGTAAAGCAGTTTTTTAGAGATTATTATTTCATAGCAGATAGTTGGGGATTGTAGAATTATTTAGTTGCTTTTTTCTTTTTTCTTGTATGTGTATAAAATGATTGTAATTCTCCACATTGTTGGATATCAGAAAATTAAAAATTTCTTCGCCAAACCTCCTTTTTCGCTTCTTATTCCGGTTTTAACAATTTCAACTCTTTAATAAGTTTAGATTGTGATTTTATTTCTTTCCGTAGTTTCCTTGATTGTGCTTTTATTTCAGTTTACTTATTTCCTTTCTATGACAGGTTTAATAAGACTGATCCTTATTTAAAGGAATCTTAAGCAAAATTTCTAAAAAAAAAAAAAAAAAAACCTGAAGAGATCTAGGTTTCTCTCTAATGGGTTCTAAGATTTTAGTCTCCTTTTGATGAGTTGAATTAAATATTCATATAGGTTAGCTCTTTGCAAGTATGAACTACTGAGTTATACATGAAGTTTATGCAACTCAGCTCCTTCCATGCTTTGCTTTGTACTTGATGCAATTTAGTTATTTATTTTCTTTTTCCAAAAAGAATTTTTAGGTTATTCAGACGTAACCTCTCTATGGGCACACACAAAGACAAACATATACTGATAGAGATATATATTTTTTGCTGACGGCATTCAGGGGAAGTGTTACTCTTTTTTACCATCATGCGGCTTAGGCTTTTATAAGTACAAACTACCTGGTTTTGCTTCGTTTGGGAAGTTTATACAAGTCATCCCCTACCATGTCTTGCTTTGTACTTAATTCGGTTGCCTAATTTTCTTTGGCTAGAAGAAGAATAATTATAAGAATAGTTGTAACTGTTGCGAAGGATGTGGAAGCATGCCCAATAAATTTAAATATTCTTGGAACTTTTTTATAGTGCTCAATTTTTTTTCTCTTTTGTGTCAAAAAGAGTGGGAAGAAAGAACAATTTACTTTCTTGTCAAGCTAGTGCAGATCATTAAAGGATTATCTGATACATTTATCGAATACATTTTGATGGATGGGCTATAGCATAAGCATAAGCATTGCTTCCAAGTCTTTCATATTTTCCGTTGCTTGTAATAGAAGTTTTTCTCTCATTAGAATGTCAAAACTTTGAGAGAACAGTTGCAATACAAGAATAGGTATACAATAAAGATGTTTCATCAGCAGAGCATTCTAGATTCTAAATCACGAGACAATGAACTTTCTTATTTCCTTTCCCCAGTGGACCATTAGAAGATAGCTTAGCGTTTTTGGTTTTGTAGTTATAGTTGTAATTCAAATGCAGAATGTGCATAAAGAGATATTCATTTGGGAAATTTGTATTAGAGTGAGTGTAAAGTCATTTTTCTACTTTAATGATTTGTGAAGGTATGGAGGAGACCATCTATAGGTCATGCAGATCCACTTGGGGGTGACTTTCCATTAGTCACTAGCGAAGGTCATAATATTCTGGATGTCATCTTTACATCTCCAATAGCCAGTCTTGGTAAGTTAGAGAAATGAGTAGTGTTTTTTATTTTGCAAGCTATATTTGGTTTTAATTTCTGTTGCAACCTACAGCTGAAGTTGCTGAAAGCCTTGAAAAAGTTAATGGTGTTGTAGAACATGGAGTTGTCTCCAAATTCCCGTGAGTTCCATGTTTCCCTTTTGAACTTTTTTGTTATATGGCATGCATAAGAAAGCCAATTTTGAATGACAAAACTAACATATTTAATCCAAATGCAAATAGATATTTAACAGATTAGCCTTTCATATGTTTAATCTCTTCCAACTGATATGATGTTACAGATGCAAAGCAATTGTTGCTTCTGAAAGTGGATTGTCAATTGTTGACAATATTCCAACAAATGCAGTTGGGGGAGTTTAATCAAAACCAATTCAATTGTTTGCTTGCCGCTTAAGAATATAAACTAGCTCTTCTTTGGCGTAACTCTTTCTTACATGTTTGCTGGCTTCTGTTTGATTGTATTAAATTTTTTTTTTTGAAATTTAATAATATAAAAGTAGGGACATTTCTTAAGATACTGAATATTGGATATGGTATAAAGTTGTTCTTTTTTAATGAGAGAATCAATATCTCTAGTTGTTGATGAAATATTAATATTGTTGTGATACTCACTTTTTTGAAATTTAATAATATAAAAGTAGGGACATTTCTTAAGATACTGAATATTGGATATGGTATAAAGTTGTTCTTTTTTAATGAGAGAATCAATATCTCTAATTGGGCTCGGGTCGGGTTCTACACAGTTCACACTTTAAGCTCACGTGACACTATGAGTTCGCACATGGGACCGCACGATGTGGGTTCGCACGCCATCACACAAGCAAACCCCCATTATAAAAGCACGTGTTAGACCTAGTGTAGGGTACGTGTCGACATGTATGGAACCTACTTATGGCATCACATCTATGAACAGTAACCATGTCATATAAATACATAGCTTCACCATTTGAAGGACACACTGGAACACTCAACGATGTGGTGCGGTGAGTGTGGAAAAACTTCAAATTTTTAGATTTTCAGATTGCTAAAAAACTAAAATGGCTCACTCCAATGAAAATTTCCCCACTAATTCCCGTTAGGACAAGCAGGAGGTTCTGGCATAGGCAATCAACCAAGCGAGACAAACCTTTTGGATGGTTGGTTTACCAATCGACCAAAAAATTTGGGCAACTCAAGCCATGCAAGTGCTTCCAACTCTTTCGATCTTAACGCTCCTTCTGATTAAGGACCATCATTTCCCTCTGATCAAGGAGCATCGTCAAAACAGTTATTCGCTTTGCGGGAGCAGCTAAGGTTGATGAAGGAACAGATGGCTCAACAAAGTGCCAGGTTTAAACAACAGCAAGCATTCCAACAAGAATTGTTAAGACAAAACGAAGAGTTGATGAGGAACATGCAGTTTGACAACTTTGATCTTCAAGATAACATCATGCCTACCTAGGAGGAGGATGTAGGGGCACATGTAAAATCGTGGTTGAATGAAATGGATGCTCTGCATAGAGATGTGCGAGCATTGCATCCTAATGCTCAGGATATGGATTGGTTGTTTTGTTCTAAAAATCCACTGGCTCCAGAGATAACAGTTGTGAGCTTACCAGCTGAGTTTAAGGTTTCAAAAGAAATGTACGAATGAAGAAGGCATCCTCGAGCACATCTCATGCAGTATAATGATTATATGAATGTGTTAGGGGCCTTTGATGTCGCAAAATGGAAGGCCTTCTCGACGACCCTTAAGGGAAGTGTAAAAGATTGGTATCTGTCTCTTCCTCAAGGCTCAATCCAAAGCTTTTCAAAGTTGGGTAAGATGTTCTTGGGAAGATTCTGGGCTCATAGAACAATAATTAGCACTCCTATGAGTTTGGTGTCAGTAAAACAGAGGGACGAAGAATCTTTGCAAGATTATGTTGAACGTTTTCATGTAACAACGTTAAATACCAAGAATTTGGAGGATCGATGGGCCATTGATGCATTCATCATGTGAGTTTCGAATGAACACGTGCAATATTCATTTTCTAATTATAGCCCTCATAGTTTGGTAGATTTGTATAAAAGGACCCATAAGTTCACTAAAGCAAAAGAAATTAAGAGACCAACGCGGAATATGTTCCAAAAAGATGACAGGAAAAATTAAGAAACTGACAAAGAGTTTGTGATCATTAGGGTCCGCCTTTTAAGGCTTTACGTGTACGAAGTGGGGGACAATAGAGGGTTTATTCACAAAATGAATCGTCGAGAGCATTGCAAAGGCCTTAAGCTGAGCAGACAATAAAGTACGTCTTTCATGGAAAATTTGAAACTTATACTCCTCTAAATCCTACACATTCCTATATTTTTAGTTAGGTTAAAAGTTTAGGCATCTTGACAAGTCTTCCACCTATGCAGTGTAATATGTCAAGGTCAAACTCGAGAGATAGGTTTAATTTCACAATGGCGGGAGACATAAGATCGATGATTATTCTTCTCTGAAATATACTATTGAGGAAGCAGTTAGGAATGGCAAGCTAAAAGATTTTGTGGCTTAGGATGCAACTCCGTCAGGTCAGAGTTCATGAGGTGCTGACAAGGGTAAGTAAAAGGTTAAAGAAACAATACATGTGATAACTGGTACAAATGAAGAATGGGTGACCTCTAGCACAAAGAGAAAGCCTGATCTTAGAAGCGTAATGTCAGTCAGCTCGCCAAAAAGGCCACATCAACAAGAAAACTGGAAGGTGGATATCAATGATGAAGATGAAGACTTGGTATGTGATGAAGAATGAAATGATTTGATGGTTGTATCAGCAATTATAGTAGGGTTTGAGGTGAAGAGAATCTTGGTTGATAGTGGCACTGCTGTAGAGGTGCTAACTTAGGATGTTTACTAAAAAACGGGGTTGAAAGAGTAAGCTTTGAAAAGGGCAAGCCCTTTGTATGGTTTTGCCAACCATCTAGTCAAGGTGATGGGATGCATTACTTTACCTGTTACCTTGGGGGATGGCGAGCACACCACAACGGAATATGTTCTGTTCTTTGTGGTAAACCATCTAATGACCTATAATGCCATTTTTGGACGTCCTATTATGAGAATGACTAAGATAAGATTGTAACTTTTTGTATAAAGATCAAGTTTTCTACAAAAACAGGGATAGACTTTATGAAGTCTGATTAGCGAACCACTAGACAGTGTCACATGTAATCAATCAAGCAAATGCGCGAATAGGTGCTGTAGGAATAGAGTTCGCGATAGACAGGAATGGTTGGTCAAGTTTTGGATTTTGGTAGCTTAGATGTTAGAGGTGAGGAAAGAATTAGGAAGCCAGAAGCAGCAGAGGTCACAGAAACTTTACAGTTGTTATATGATAACACAGGTAGGTTTGTAAAGATTTCTTCAACATTAGTAAATGAGGAAAATGACTTTTTCAATGTTTAAGAGTGAACTCCAACATTTTTACATGGTCAATCATCGATATGCATGGTGTGGACCCTTAAGTGATTGTTCATAGATTAAATATATCTCCCAAGATCAAGCCAGTTAAACAAAAGAAAAGAAGATTTGTTCTACAGGTCATGGAGGCCATAAGGCAAGAGGTAGGGAAACTATTTTCAAGGGGGTTCATTAGAGAAGTAACGTCCCCTGATTTGGTTTCGAAGGTTGCAATGGTGAAGAAGGCCAATGGAAAGTGGAGAATGTGTATTGATTTCACCAACTTTAACAAAGTTTGTCTCAATGATAGTTTTCCTTTACCCTCGATTGATAGGTTGGTGGACATCCTCAGGTCATAAATTCATGAGTTTTATAGATGCATTCTCATGTTATAACCAAATTTCCATGGCCCTGAAAATAAGGAGAAACAACCTTTATCACTAGATAAGGCTTGTTTTGTTATCGAGTGATGCCTTTTGGGTTGAAGAATGTAGGTGCGACCTACTAGAGATTGGTTAACAAGATATTCAGAGTGCAAACCAAATGCAGTGTTGAGGTTTATGTTGATGACATGTTGGTAAAAAGTTCCACTATGGGGGAACATATTCAAGATTTATATGATGCTTTTGTTGTCTTGTGAGCTCATAGCATGAAGTTGAAATTAGAGAAATGTGTTTTCGATGTAAGAGCGGGAAATTTCTAGGCTTCTTGGTTTAAGAGAGAGGGATAGAAGCGAACCCAGAAAAGTTTTGAGCCATTTTAGGTATGCCTCCCTTGAGGATCATCAATGATATTTAGCGCCTAATTAGGAGGGTGGTTGCACTTAAAGGTTCATCTCTAGGATGGTAGATAAATGCTTACCCTTTTTCAAAGTGTTGAAAACTTCTTTTAGTTGGACAAAAGAGTGTCAAGTTGCTTTCGAAAAGCTCAAGTCATATCTTACATTCCCACCACTTTTGATGTTGTCTTATGTGGGGGAAACTCTTTACCTTTATTTGGCGACCTCAAATGAAACGATAGCAGTGGTTTTGATCAGAGCAGAGGGAGTTCGCCAATTCCTAGTATATTATGTTAACAAGGTGCTACAAAATGGAGAACAAAGGTATTCAAAGACAAAAAAAAAACTTATTTTCTCTTTAACTGTGGTAGCTCGCAAGTTGTGTCTTTATTTTTAGGCTTATCTTGTAATTATCATGACAAATTAGCCTATCAAAGATATTTTGTCTAGAGTGGATACTTCAAATAGGATGACCAAATGGGGAATTGAATTAGTTGGGTTTGGAATAGAATATGCCCCCAAGAACAACGATTAAAACTCAGATCCTAGTTGATTTTATGGTGGAATGCTCTTTCGATAAATCATCAGACCTTGCAGATGTAGTAGTTAGCTCATCACAGAGGCAAATGAGTTTAGTTGTGAAGCCATAGTGTTGGGTAGTTTATGTTGATGGCTCCACAGTGAAGATAGGGTCAAGAGCTGGTGTTCTTTTGGTAGATCTTGAAGAAAATGAGTGATAATATAGACTATCTTTTGGCTTCTAAGCATCTAACAATGTTGCAAAGTATGAGACACTAATTTGAGGATTACAATTAGCTCTACAACTAGAAGCAAAGGAACTGATCATACATACAAATTCTCAACTCGTAGCAAAAGTGATAAATGAAGAGTATAAAGTAAAAGAGTCAAGCTTGAAGAAATACCACACTCAATCACTCATGCAACCTTGCAAACATGTCATTTAACTAGGGCTCGAAACGTACCTGATTCAGCCACCTTAAAATCACTTACTTAGTCATTTAACTAAGTCCAACTAGCAAGCTTAACCATTATTTTAAGTATTAAAATTATTATTTAACATTTAAATTTTATAGGTTAGAACCCACACCTTAATTTCACACAATCGTAGCACTACTTGTGAAACCTGTGATTCTTCTTTTAGATTTAAACTGAAGCTAAATTAAAATACAATATTTATCGATTTAAAATGCTACCAAATCAACCCTAAAATATTCTCTTAAAGGTTCAATCAAATCAGCGTTACCATTATAATTTTTAGATTCAAATCGACTTGGCTATTTATACTAATTTAATGCGAAATGTACGAGTGAACGAGATCTCTTTATTGCTGATCCGGGGCATTTAAATCAGCACCTAAACATGATTAATCCCAAAAAATTAGTAACCAAAAAACCCCATTCAGACTTTAAAGCAATCGGCCAAAGCAAAAATTATTAACAAAGAGAACAATGCAAGATCTCGCACAAGTTTGCACTTTGCACTACCAATTACCTAGATCAGAGTTGTCGGATTAACGTCTTAGTTAATTACTCAAATAGGAACATATAAATTAGATCCAAATAGAGGGGAAAATAAAAAAAAAAACTTACAATAGTTGAGGTGGCAACTAAAAAGAAACGGTTGTTCCAAAACAATGGTGTTCTAAGAAGGTGGCAACGCCACTTGAGACGACAGAAAAAGTAGATCTCGGGCGGCACAAGGTGGAAAGCCAAAAAGAACAATTTTAAGGGCTGGAATGATGGTTTATTGGCTGTAAAAACAACATCCAAAAATTGGCACACAAAGCACAACAACAGAGAAGGAAAAATAAGACTTACCGACACTAATACGAACAAGGCAGATGGGGCAACAATGGACAGTAAAGAAGGCTTCTAGGAGCAGAAAAAGGGAAGTTTAGGGCAGAAAAAGGGAAGTTTAGGAGGTTTAGAAATTCAAAAGGTGGCTAGAAAAACAAAAATTAAAACTCTAACAATGAGGCAGCACAATTGTGATGAAATCTTAAAGAAAGAAAGTTTGAGATAAAAAAAAATAAAAGAGGAGAGGAGAACGAATAGGGTAGGAGAAAAATTGATTTAAGGCTAAAAATTAAGTGAAAAAGTGATATTTATACCTAGGTTAAAAGACATGGGCGAAACAAAAATAGGGGGAAAGAGAAAAATTAGCAAAATTAATCTATTTTGCAAAGGAAGAGAATCAAACTCAGGTTTCTAAGTGAATTGCTCTATCTATTTGTTTTCTCTTAACCACTAGGCCAATTACTCATTATTAAAATAATTTTACCAATTATAAACAAAAAAATTTGGGATGTTCCAGGTTTGAAGCAAAATTTGCAAAATAATAAAAATGGTGCAAATGAAAGAATTTGAACTTGGGTTACAAGGAGAATTTCAACAACACTTAACCAACAGACTAGTATCTCATTTTTTTCCTAAAATGCACAGATAATCTAAAAAAATTAGGCTTGAACTCTCTCTCTCGGTTCACAAACCCGATTCTACTAACCCCTGATTTTTGGAATGTGACAATCTCCCATTCTTAAAGAAATTGTCCTCAAAATTTTCTTAGTCACAAAAACTATTACCCCCTTTTTTTCAAATCGGGCCACCATACTTTTGTTGCGCAACTCTGATTTTCAATACAATTCCAGACATGCTTCTCTTAAGTCCCTATGGATATCTGTTAAAGATCTAATCACAAAAATTTTACTATCAGATTCCTCTACTTCGATTCCAAATTTAACTGAAACTCTATTAGCACTAAAAAGACAAGTGAAGGCAAAAGTCAATCAATGCAAAGTACAATTTAGGAGATGTACGTACATTGACATCATCCACATCTCTGTCCTCAGATGCATATACTAAAGTAGGTTGTCTAGTTTTGGCCAAATTTTCATCCTGAACCGGTGCTCTCTATTCCTAGTTACCATTCTCATTTCAATTTTTTGTTACGGTCCCTTTGAGCTAACTAACTACCTCTTTGGTTTTGACCCCTAATCGGACCATGATTCTGAATCGGAGCTTACATCTGATCATCTCGATGAGGACAATCTTTAATTATGTACTCCATCGAGTCGCAAATCGAAAAAACACCTATTCTTCTCCAACACTCGTCCATATGGCTCCTCTCACAATACTGACATGCATGAACCTGTCCATCTCTAGGGCCCACTGCTTTCATATTTTGTGGTGGCCTAGCCTCTCTAGCCTGCTTAATAAGACGCGGATTTGGGCTAGCAAAGCCCACCTCTCTCCTAGGTTGATATTTCTATTTCCCCTTTTTCCCGCGCTCCATACACTTAATCTCCTCGATAATTATGGTTTTCTCAGCCAAAGTCTCAAATACACGCTCTTGATGTGGAGCTACCTGAACCTTAAGGTCATACCTCAGACCCTCTTGGAAACGAAAACTTTTTTCCTATTTTGACACCACCATACTAGGTGCATAGCGACTAAATCTCAAAAATTTCGCCTCATATTTGGAAACTGACATGTCACCCTGTTTTAGCTCTATAAACTCCAAACGTCGAGCCTCAACATGATGAGGACCAACAAATTTACCCTGAAATGCATCCTGAAAATATGTCCAATCAATATGCTCTAGTAATGTTCTTCTAACCATTGATTGCCACAACCTGTATGCCTCATCCCTCAACAAGGATACAACACCCTTAAGTTTCTACTTGAGAGCGCAATTTAGATCATCTAATATATGTTTCGTGGTCTCCATCCAATATTCAACCACTGTGTGGGTAGTTCTAGAAATACCCTTGAACAACTCTGCCCCACTTGAGCGGAGCCTCTCAGCAATCGTCCCAAGACTACTATCGCCAATTGGGGCCCCAACGACCCTTTATAAGGCCATTAACAAAGCCTATGTTATCGGATCATCCCCATCATGCTCATTATCATAATTCTGATTATCCATATTCCCACCCTCAGTAATGGGTTCACTAATGGCCTCATTAGGTTCATTATTTTGTACGTGCTCTTGAGACGCAGACGGAGCCATCGGAGGTCGCTCTCTACGACCCCTCCTACCACGAGTTATCATTCCACGAGTATTCATCTTGATGTCTTATGAAATCTACAATTTAGAAGTTAGAATGTTTTTAGTATTTTGTTCAATCTCTTATCACACTTTACTAAGTATGTTTTTAGTATTTTGTTCAATCTCTTATCACACTTTAACTAAGTTCTTTTGTTTAAAGTTTTATGCAATAATTCTTAGTGTCTTTCTAGAGTTTCAGTATTGTTTCTATGGGCACGACATTGGACCTTCGACCTTCGTTGTTTCCTGAAAGAAAAAAATTTAAATGTTGTGGTTTGTTTTTCATTTCCCCTTTTTCATGTATGCATGCATGCAAACTCATTTTTGAAAAGAACATAATTTTGTCTAAAGTTTTGAACCTTGACTCTGGTACCACTAAATGTAACACCCCAAACCTGGCTTAGATATTACGACCATATTCTTGAGGTCACATTGACCACCCAAATGGCCAAGTAGAAACGATCAAACCTTCAAAATTTTATTTTTAAAGTTTTTGCTTATTTTCAGAAAACTGTAGTGGCTTTTATTTTATAAAAATGTTAATGTTATCGAGTTTCAAAAAATATCCAATTAAACAAAAGTTCTTATTAATTTTGGAAACATATTTGACTTATAATTTGCTTTTAAGAAATTCAAGTACGGATTTTGCAACGGAAAATACAATGACTTTAATCTAAGTCGAGTAACATGCATTGTCCAGTTTCAAAATAAGTATCTAAATTCAATCAATGAGTTGAGTATGCATGCATAAAAACTCCAAAAACAAAGTGAAAAACTAAAACCATAGACCAATAACTTTACAGTAAAAAAAACCAAGTAAATTTAGGAAAAACATAAGCAGAATTAATTATAAGTCTGAAGTTCGTCGTATGTCCACATGCCATGTCTAATCCTAGTCTCGAGCAATACTTGAGATGGTTGAAACTATGGGGTGAGCTGACTAGCTCAGTGTGAGTCTAAAAACTAAGAACATTCAAATATCATTCACCATTAACAACATTGTAAGACAAACATAGCATCAACATTACCATTCGAAAGTGTTATGGACTTAACATAATGCATAACGAATTTCTACCCCAACCATCTTCTACACACCACAAGTTCACCATAACTCGTCTGCCAAACTCCATACATTATGAGCTAAGTTCGATATGGTTAAACTACCATTATACTTAATGCAAATATACTACCATTCAAAATAAATGTGGTATAATAGTCGTTCTCTTCATTACTCCCGTAGCAATGCACTGACAACATATATGCGATCTTAATATGCCGCCATTACTCCATGAAACTCCTCTGTCATCCATATAATATCACTCCATGCACATGCGATATGTCATACAAATTTCAATCAAAATCATGTTTCCATTACATTCCCATTTTAATAGTATGTTTTACATGCTCTCATTGCATTCACTCCCATTCGGTAATAACACTTATCAATCATTCAGTTTCACCATCAAAACGATCACATTCCAACATGTCATAGTTTCATTATCATTCATAAGCAATTTTCCAGTGCATGTCTAGTAGTCTTTCATTTAGTATATTTCCCAGCAATTTACCCAAACTTACATTTCATTTTCATTCCAATACATGTTACTCATACAACCAACATACATTATATCACAAAATAATTCATATTAATTCAAATCAATACAAAACATTCAAACATTCAATCACCCATGCAACCTTGTAAACATGCCGTTTAACTAGGGCTCAAAACGTACCTGATTCGGCCACCTTAAAATCACTTACTTAGTCATTTAACTAAGTCCGACCAGTAAGCTTAACCATCATTTCAAGTATTAAAATTATTATTTAACATCTAAATTTTATAGGTTAGAATCTACACCTTAATTTCATAGAACCGTAGCATTACTTACGAAACCCCCCCGATTCCTCCATTAGACTTAAACTGAAGCAAAATTAAAATACAATATTTATCTAGTTAAAATGCTTCCAAATTAGCCCTAAAACACCTTATTAAATGTTCAATCAAATCAGCGTTACCATAATAATTTTCAAATCCTAATCGACTAGGCTATTTACATTGATTTGATGTGAAACATACGAGCGAACGAGATCTGTAGTCACTGCTAATCTGGGACATTTAAATCAGCTCCTAAATACAATTAGTCCCCCAAAAATCAGTAACCAAAAAACCCCATTCAGACTTTAAAGCAATCAGCCAAAGCATAAATTATTAACAAAGCGAAATAATGCAAGGTTTCGCACAAGTTTTCACTTTGCACTACCCATTACCTAGATCAAAGTTGTCGGATGAACGTCTTAGTTAAGTATTAAATCAGGAACGTCTAAATCAGATCCAAATAGAGAGAAAAATCCAAAAACTTACAATAGTAGGGATGACAACTGGAGAGAAACGACAGTCCCAAAACATTAGTGTTCTAAGGGGTTGACAACACCACTTGAGACGAAAGAAAAAAAAAATTGGAGCAGCATAAGGAGGGATCTTTAGACAACCAAAACCATGGAATGCATTCCACTTAAAGAAGTATTTTGTCTGAACAATTTATCCTTCTTTCAATAAAGATGTGTTATTTGCAAATGATGTCTACTTTATTTAACATGAATAATTTTATTTGATTTAGTTTATTTAAGATCGCAACTTCGAACAGCTCGTTGATTTAATATCGCAACTGATATTATTAATGTTCATTATTTTAATATCTCAACCTAAGTTCATTTGATTTTAGATCATGAACACTTCTATTTAAGTTAGCTGATTTAAGATCGCAACTCCGAACAATTCGTTAATTTAAGATCGCAAATGATATTGTTAAGGTTCATTGATTTAAAATCTTAACCAAGTTCATTCAATTTAAGATCATGAACAATTTTATTAGAGTTAACTGATTTCACAACCTTTACTCCTTAGCTCATTTATGTTAACAACTTGAGTATAAAGTTTACCTAAATAAATTTACAATTAAAAACATCGTTTCAATATAAAACAAACAAGATTTTTCATTTCACATGTCAAAGAAGCAAGTACACTAAAGGTAAGCAAATTATGAATTAACACTGGTGTCTTAAGGATTAGCGAGCACTTCACCCTCTTCTTCGTTCTCTCTTTCATTTCCATCCCCTTCACACTAGTTGTAGGAGCTACACTAGTTTCAGCAGGATCTTTATCGAAGTAAAGATTGCTTTTCCACTTTTCTAAAAATTCTTCCCAGGTTGCTTCAGAAGGGAAGTGAACGTCAAAATCCAATTGAGCACTAGTAAAACCACTAAGAGCATCAAAATTGACTCTGTAAGCATCAAAGGGATCACCAACTACTTGAGCACGCAATAAGAAGTTAGACTTTAAATCAGGTAAGTAGTCTTGAAAGCTTTGCAGAGTTTTCCTTTTGTACTTCTCCAAAGCTTCTTCATGGCTCTTCACCAGGTCAGTTATAGCAACTTTGTTTTATTCATCCATGCTTCTAATGGTTGCTTCCAGGACACTTTTGTTAGGTCACTCACTTGCGATCTTCTCATGTAATTTTTCATCATCTTTTTGGGCAAGGGTAAGGCGCTATTGCAATCTCCTATTCCACTCCAATAATTTCCTATTATCTTCATCCAAGCTCGTATGTAACTCGCGAGCCCTTTTCAGTGCCCCCATGGTAGACTAATGACTATTTTCAGTTTTCCTTTTCTTCATCTCTGTTTTGTTTATCCATTTTCAGTGCCCCGCACTGACCATGCCAGCTTCAGCTAAGGCCACTTGTAGAGAGAGTACAAACTCTTTCATGAAAAGTTTTATACTGTTGGACGATCCAAATGGACAAATATGCTCCTTTGCCTCTTTAGACATAGAATTTTTTTCATTGCCTACTAACCTCACCGGGCTATAGGGAAACTTCTGCATGCTGAGATGCTCGTGCTATGGAAATAACTTTCCTATCTCACCATCAGAGGCAGTGAACTTCATGGAACCACTAGGAGGTAAATAGTCAACAATTACTCTAAAGGCATCATCAGTTGCTGGTCATGGTGGTGGCGAAAGATTAATAGAAGAGATGGGAAGAGATGAAATTGTGGCAGGATTGTAGTAATAGGAGCTACTTTGCTAGATGTTCAAACGTGATCTTTTTTTTCCTTGCTGCAAGGTCCCTTATTGGAGTACCTTATCTTTACTACTTAGTACAATGTTCGCAGTTCCAGCAGTAGTCTTTTGCCTCTCTACTGCTTGCACTCCCTTCCCCAACAATAGTACTAGAGGGACCACCTCACACATTCTACATAAAAGATCGCACATCCATGTATTCGTCAATCTTTCTTGATAAGCTGGTGGACTCTTTTAAACTTTCTTCAACACTGTGAACTTTGCCTGAATCACCAACAAGTGTATTACTAACATCAACAATTAGCATAAAGGGGTTCGCACCACTTTCTCCATTCCTTGAAGACTTTGAAGACCATAGACAAGGATTTAATTTACAAAAACTATAAAAATAATTTGAAGTTTTAATTTAAAAAAACTATAAAAATAATTTTTAGGTTTTCTTCTCCCCAACAATATAAGCCCCAACTCATCAGTAGCACCATGTGGCCAGGTGAACTTTGCAAGTAGTAGTCCAACGGTGTCCACAACATCATCAACATTAGCTTGCCTCCATCCATTGGAGCTTATATTTAAGAGGAAGTGCTGAAACAAGTTCCTTATAGTTAGAACTTCCTCCAAATCTAGTACGCGACCTTTGTGAAGTCTATAATACTGTCCCCAACCTGTTTTTATCATAATTTCTCGCTTCCTCAAACACATGCCCTTACAAGGTATTGACCACTTGGTTGGAAAGTCAAAGCCACTATTGAGCTTATACTTAACCCCTATGTACTTGCAACGGTTTAGATGAAGATTCGAAGACCAGTTCGTAATGACACATCTTTGCAAGGAGAGAAATAGAATAAACCCACCAGACCCCCCAAATTCTGAAAAAGGACGATTAGTGGCACTTCATCGTATCGATTGCATTCGATGAAGTGACCCATCATGAAAAACCAGATAACTGCCCTAGAGCTATCGTGTATTCATCGAGAATGTGGTAGAATAAGGGGTGGAGTGGTAAATGAAAGCTTGCCCCTATTATGTGCAATGGAAGTAAAAAAAAAACTATCGTCGTTGGTGTCGCCCAACCAATTTAATCCTTCTGGGATTGAGAAGTTGTAAGCAAAGTTCGATGTTCGATATTTAAATTCCCCGAACGGCCAAAACATGGTTTTTTCTTCCACCTTCATAGTGTAAACGTAGGCCTCCACCGGAGTACTCGCTTCATGGCGTTACGGGGGATGTTTTGGTTAACACAACCACTTCCTCTTGTCCTAGCCATTGTGTTCTAATAAGACTAGAAAAAATAGAAAAAAATGATGGAAATTTTAGGGAGATTTCCTCTAAAAATGTTCTTTTCAATAATAGCTTCTTCTCTATAATCTCGAATTCAAACACTGGAAGTTTTAGGGCTCAGGTAACCTCCTTTTAAAAGGTTTTTGTAACACCCCTAACCCGTATCCGTCGCCAGATTAGGGTTACAAGGCGTTACTAGTCATAATACAGTTCACACAGATATTCATTACATTTCACAACTCAAAAATCTAATCACTTCAATATTTGAAACTTAAATAAATATCAAGTCTTTAAATTAAAAGAAACATAACTTTCATAATCAAACCATACTTCAGCATCTATTAAGCCATATTGTTATGTAACCTCAACACAAGTACAAATTTAAACATCAAATGATCCACAGTTACTATTAAAATTTCACTCATTTAAACGATATTGGTGATATAAAACATAACCAAACTAACTTTAGTAGCCAATATACCATTCACATATTTTCCTAAATTCAAAACCATATCTAACATAATTAGCGAATCCATACCAACTCATTTCATTGCTCAATCCTTGATTATAACAACTCACATGCTATACGCATTAATATAAAATGGATTAACCACAATACAAATTAACCATACGTGTATATACACACTTAATCAAGCATCATTTCAGCATTTAATAACTTCATCTTTTAATGCAAATAAACATACATACGACCATAACGATTTGAACCATTTCAATTTGACAAATAACCATAATATAACATAGTTAATACATATTGATTCAACCAAATCCATTATTAGTAATTATCTATGTAATTAAACCACTAAGACCGAACCACATTTTATATAAAAGTCTATTATCTATATTTACAAATTAAGTTAATGCATGACTAAAGAATCATTATCATAGCATCATTAACGATACACAACTAAAGCTTATCCATCAACCAAAAATCAACTACCACACACCTAAGAATGACCAAAATTATTTAAAACATCTAATATTAACTTTAAGATCAAGCCATACACAATCAAAACCTTATTCATCAACTACTTTCACATTTAAATCAAGTCATATAAAAATCCATCACATATAATAAGCTATATGATATTTTTCTAATGAGAGCTAAGTACCTAATCGAAAATATACCATGAATAACATTATACTTAACCATGCTACCAACACAAGCATGCTTACTCTATCAAAAATTATTATCATAATGAGCAAGCACCAAGACCGAATACACTTAAGACTAAAATACCATAATCTAGCCATTTTCGCATGGCTATATATATATATATATATATATATATATATATATATTAATTCAGACATAATCTAGCCTATACATGCCTTTAATTCAAAACCAAACTCAAAAGGTACCAAAATAGATTGATAGTGTGGATGATTTCGTTGACGATCCCCTGAGCTTGTAGCTTGATCAAAATCTATAAAACAGAACAATGAACACACAGAGAGTAAGCTTACTAGCTTAGTAAGTCTTAAGCAAATTTTAGCATGGCATTCAAACTTTCAAGCATTATAAAACAATTTGTTTATAACATTGAATACAATTAATTTAACTCAAAAGTTCTTTATGGCCGAATGTCATTACCATAATTACCATAGTAATTATCATTTCCTTACCTTAAGCAATTAAAAGTGATTCGATTTAACACTCAAACACTTCAGATCATATACTTAATAACAATTAAACTTTAACAAAACACATATGATATCTCATTACTGAACTTCAATACCTTATATAATTTAACATTTTTCCTTATCTTACTTTCAACATTAACTCACTATCTCAGTTCAAGATTCAAATGGTAAATATCAATTTCCAACCATACACTCATTTCATATATACTTCATTCATTAGAATCACATACAAGAACATATATATATATATATGTATACACTTATCCATATAACAATTCATAACTCCAAATATTCAATATCCACATAATGATAATATGATCACATAACTAAAAAGGCCGAATATACCTATATAATCATGCATCACATTCTTGTCCAACAAAGCTCACATATATGCTTTCATAATTGATCGATCATAGAAACTAAATTAAATAGTTCATAGGCACCTACCTGTATGGCCAAGTAGATTAATTCATATGAATAAACTTTAGTTGGTTCTTTTGTCACCATAACTCCAGCATTTTATATGCATAAGCTCATATTAAAAATCACCGGCATTAAGCCTGCTAGACCGAGGTCTGAATTTTAATCATCGGCATTTAGCCTGCTAGGCAATAAGCTCGATACGTTTCACCGGCACGAGGCCTGCTAGGCAATAAGCCCGATACATTTCACCGGCACGAGGCCTGCTAGGCAATAAGCCCGATACATTTCACCGGCACGAGGCCTGCTAGGCAATAAGCCCGATACATTCATATTATCAAACCATCTCACACACATTACATGTTATCAATATCACATGTAACACACATAATTCATATCACTTTAACATATCAAACTCAATTTCATTTAGCTACATTTCATTATTAACATCACCTATTACATTCGGCTTTGGCCAATTTCATATTCAATAAATCAAAATTCAGCATGTAAATTAGGTTACGAGCAATATTTATGGTATTAACTTGCTTAAAGACTTACCTCGGATACCTTCGGACGTCAATAACCGGCTATTCATTAACTTTCGCTTTTCCCCGATCCAAGTCCATTTTTCTTTGTTCTTGATCTAAACACATTCAATTTGATCTCATTTAAACACATTTCATTTCAATTTAATCCAAAAACACTTAAATGGGCAAATTACCATTTTGCCCCTAATGTTTCACATTTTTACAAATTAGTCCTATTTGCACAAAACACAAAATATTCAAAATCTCCCAACACTATAGCTAGGCCAAATCTTCCACATAGCCATATAAGTCCATGCATTTCATTTATTTTGCATTTTAACCCCTCAAAAATTTATTTTCACAATTTAGTCCAAATTACTCAAAATTATCCAAAAATCCAAGGACAAAACATGTTAATCTAACACATATATTTCATAATTCATCATCAAATATCATAAAACTCATAAACTCATCAATGGCAAAACACAAAATCATCATCAAATTCAAAAATTAAGACATGGGCTTTGAAGATAACTTAGCAACGATATCAAAAACGTAAAAATTATCAAAAACCGAACAATTAACATACCTTAATTGAAGAAACACAAGGCCGAACCCTAGCTTGTTTTCTTATTTCTTTTTCTTTTCTTTGTTTCGGTCATAAGATGAGAATATGACTTTGATTTTATGATTTGTTTTTATTAAACTAACTTATAATATAATATATTAATACTTATAAAAGTAAGCATAATAAAACATATATTATATTCATATTATTATCATGCCGTCCACTAGCCATTGAATTGGCTAAATTGCCACATAAGACCCTCACTTTAATAAAGCCACATCATATTGATATTTAACAAATAGCATACAAGTTTCACATTTAATGCAACTTCATCCTTTAATCAAATTAACCACACAGACAATCAAATTAGTTTACTAAAATTTAGCACATGCTTAAACACTTATAAATGACACAGAAAATAATATTAAAATATTTTTCGAACTCGAATTCGTGGTCCTAAAACCACCGTTTCATTAGGGTCAAATTCGGACTGTTACAACTCTCCCCCCTTAGGGATTTTCGTCCCCGAAAATCTTACCGCTGGACAGATTCAGATATTGTTGTCTTTTTGAATCTTCAGACTCTCATGTTGCCTGTTCTATTCCGTGTCGATTCCATAATACTTTCATTAACGAAAATTTTCTTATTTCAAATGGGGCAATCATATGTGACGGATCGAATTGATATCTACGGAACATTGAAATATGAAATACTTTGTCGTCGATCTCAAATTCTATATCTTCTCATTTCAAGTCTGCATAGGACTTCTGATGATCAGATGCTGCTTTCAAGAAATCTCGGATCAACCTCGTGTAATCTCACAACCTCAGTAATATAAAACTCATCCAATCTCTCTAGTGTGAAATCAGATCTTACCGGAATAAAATGGGCAGATTTAGTTAATCGGTTAACTACGACCCAAATCGCATCTTTCTTTCTCGGAGTCAAAGGCAAACCAGAAATAAAGTCCATCATCACTTTATCCCATTTCCACTCAGGAATCAGAATCGGATGTAGCAATCTAGACGGAACTTGATGTTCAGCTTTCACTTGCTGACAACTAAACATTTCAAAACAAAGTCAGAAATGTTTCGTTTCATACCAGACCACCAGTAGTGTTGCTTCAAATCATGGTACATTTTAGTACTTCCTAGATGAATAGATAAACAACTATTATGTGCTTCATTCAAATCAATTGAATCAACCCTGGATTTCTTGGAACACAGACACAATCCCGATATTTCAAACAATCATCCACAATTTGAAATTCAGATTCAAAATTCATTTCACACTGAGCTCATTTCATTAGAAATTCATTAGCAGACTTCTGAGCTTCACATATCTGTTGTAAAAACAACGATTTTGCTCTCAATTCCTCTATTACAGAACTATCATCAGATAAGTCTAACTGAGCACTCAAAGCATGTAATGCAAACAATGACTTTCTACTTATCGCATCAGCAACAACATTTACTTTACCCGATTTTGGTGGTATTAACGCTGGAGCTTATGTTAACAGAGTTTTCAACTGATTGAAACTTTTCTAACATTTATCCGACTATTCAAATCTGACATCTTTCTAAAGCAGTCTAGTCAACGGAGTAACTATCGCTGAAAATCCTTTTATAAATCTGCGGTAATAACCAGCTAAGCCCAGAAAACCACGAACTTTAGACATATTCTTCGGAGGTTTCCAACTCAAAATAGCAGAAATCTTACTCGGATCTACTCAGATCCCAGAAGCTGACACAATATATCCCAGAGAACTAACTTCATGCACCCAGAATTTACATTTGCTGAATTTCGCGTATAATTGTTTTTCTCTCAAAGCTTGCAACAAAATTCTCAAATGTTCAGCATACTCCTTTTCATCACGTGAATAAATCAAGATGTCATCCACAAATACCACAACAAATCGATAACAAATTCAACTTCACGAATCGGAGGCAAACCCGGTAACTCTTCAGGAAATATATCAGAAAACTCACAAACAATAGGCACTGATTCAACTTTCTTCTCAGATATTCTTGAATCAATCACATAAGCAAAATATGCTTCGCAACCCTTTTTTTTCACATAATTCTTAGCTTTTAATACTGATATTACAGCAAGCAATCTATTCAAATCATCCGACTCAATCCTTACAATCTCATTATTCGGACATCTCAAATCTATCGCCTTTCTTTTGCAATTCACAACTGCATCATGCACAAATAACCAATCCATATCCAGAATAATATAGAATTCATCAAATGGCAAGAGCATCAGATCAGCAGGGAAACAGATATCTCAAAACATTAACGCACAATTCTTGCATAACTTGTCAACCAGGACACTTTTACCTAAGGAGTTCGATACTTTTATGGTAAACTCAGTAGACTCTACAGGCAAAGTCTTACTGAATACTAAGTTCATGCACATGTATGAATGCATAAAACCAGGGTCTATTAAAGCAATCACAGGAGTACCATAAAGAGTAAAAGTACCAGTTATTACATCAAGTGATAAAGCTTCCTCTTAGACTCGGATAACATACGCTCTGACAGGCGCTCTAGCTTCGTATCTGACAACACTATCTCTCATAGTTCTCTGACTACCACTGACGTTTCTTACATTCTTTAAAGATCTACCTCTCGTAAGTGCACTATTAGGTCTCGGATTCTGAACAGTCTCTGGCTCAACAGACTGAGGACAATCTCGGATAAAATGATCAAGCGATCCACATCTGAAGCAAGCTTTGTCGTTAAATCTAGAACTTTTCGGATGCCTCAGCTTGCAAGCTCGGTCAACGTGTACAACGAACTCTTTTATTTCTAAAATCCCAACTAGCAAATAAATATCTTTATTAAGGCCATCTTCGAATCTTTTGCACATTATAGCTTCGGAGGATACACATTCTCAAACATACTGACTTAGTCTCACGAACTCTAGTTCATACTCAGAAACAGTCATTCGACCCTGTTTTAATTTCAGAAATTCTTTACGTTTTTGATCAAGGAATCTCTAACTGATATATCTCTTATGGAACTCATTATGGAAGAATTCCCAAATCACTTTCTCTTTCGGGTCCACCGATACTAGTGTTTTCCACTAGTGATATGCAGTGTCTCGCAATAATGATATAGCACATTTTAAGCATTCATCTGGAATATATGATAGCTCACCGAAGACACGGATAGTATTATCAAGTCACAGCTTAGCTCGTTTCGCATCATTATCATCATTAGCTTTAAACTCTTCGGCCTCGTGTTTCCTGATTTTATCTACAGGAGACCTGCTAAATCTCATCGATCTAACACCGGGGTATCATATGTATCGAAGATGGATTATTGGGGGTAGAGGTTGTTGCACAGTCGAATTAGTCCAGATATATATTGAGTAAACTTTTCGTTCATCAACTGGTAGAAGGCTTGCTTAGCCTCCCCCTCATGGCTACTCGAGATAGGTCGAGATTCTATCGGCGCTGTCCCATGCGCGGGATTAGGCACTACGCTCTAGACATCATCATCTATAACTCTATTGAGATCCATTTACAAAATAAAACACAATTCAGATATCAGAAGTCACCACGCTATCGCATTATAATTTAAGGCATGTATAGCTAGACTCACATGCGCTACGGTAGTCCTAGAATCGACTAAACCGTAAGCTCTGATACCAATCAAATGTAACACCCCTAACCCGTATCCGTCGCCAGATTAGGGTTACAAGGCGTTACTAGTCATAATACAGTTCACACAGATATTCATTACATTTCATAACTCAAAAATCTAATCACTTCAATATTTGAAACTTAAACAAATATCAAGTCTTTAAATTAAAAGAAACATAACTTTCATAATCAAACCATACTTCAGCATCTATTAAACCATATTGTTATGTAACCTCAACACAAGTACAAATTTAAACATCAAATGATCCACAGTTACTATTAAAATTTCACTCATTTAAACGATATTGGTGATATAAAACATAACCAAACTAACTTTAGTAGCCAATATACCATTCGCATATTTTCCTAAAGTCAAAACCATATCTAACATAATTACCGAATCCATACCAACTCATTTCATTGCTCAATCCTTGATTATAACAATTCACATGCTATACGCATTAATATAAGATGGATTAACCACAATACAAATTAACCATACGTGTATATACACACTTAATCAAGCATCATTTCAGCATTTAATAACTTCATCTTTTAATGCAAATAAACATACATACGACCATAACGATTTGAACCATTTCAATTTGACAAATAACCATAATATAGCATAGTTAATACACATTGATTCAACCAAATCATTATTAGTAATTATCTATGTAATTAAACCACTAAGACCGAACCACATTTTATATAAAAGTCTATTATCTATATTTACAAATTAAGTTAATGCATGACTAAAGAATCATTATCATAGCATCATTAACGATACACAACTAAAGCTTAACCATCAACCAAAAATCAACTACCACACACCTAAGAATGACCAAAATTATTTAAAACATCTAATATTAACTTTAAGATCAAGCTATACACAATCAAAACCTTATTCATCAACTACTTTCACATTTAAATCAAGTCATATAAAAATCCATCACATATAATAAGCTATATGATATTTTTCTAATGAGAGCTAAGTACCTAATCGAAAATATACCATGAATAACATTATACTTAACCATGCTACCAACACAAGCATACTTACTCTATCAAAAATTATTATCATAATGAGCAAGCACCAAGACCGAATACACTTAAGACTAAAATACCATAATCTAGCCATTTTCGCATGGCTATATATATATATATATATATATATATATATACAAGGACATCAGACATAATCTAGCCTATACATGCCTTTAATTCAAAACCAAACTCAAAAGGTACCAAAATAGATTGATAGTGTGGATGACTTCGTTGACGATCCCCTGAGCTTGTAGCTTGATCAAAATCTATAAAACAGAACAATGAACACACAGATAGAGTAAGCTTACTAGCTTAGTAAGTCTTAAACAAATTTTAGCATGGCATTCAAACTTTCAAGCATTATAAAACAATTTGTTTATAACATTGAATACAATTAATTTAACTCAAAAGTTCTTTATGGCCGAATGTCATTACCATAATTACCATAGTAATTATCATTTCCTTACCTTAAGCAATTAAAAGTGATTCGATTTAACACTCAAACACTTCAGATCATATACTTAATAACAATTAAACTTTAACAAAACACATATGATATCTCATTACCGAACTTCAATACCTTATATAATTTAACATTTTTCCTTATCTTACTTTCAACATTAACTCACTATCTTAGTTCAAGATTCAAATGGTAAATATCAATTTCCAACCATACACTCATTTCATATACACTTCATTCATTAGAATCACATACAAGAACATATATATATATATATATATATATATGTATACTCTTATCCATATAACAATTCATAACTCCAAATAATCAATATCCACATAATGATAATATGATCACATTACTAAAAAGGCCGAATATACCTATATAATCATGCATCACATTCTTGTCCGACAAAGCTCACATATATGCTTTCATAATTGATCGATCATAGAAACTAAATTAAATAGTTCATAGGCACTTACCTGTATGGCCAAGTAGATTAATTCATATGAATAAACTTTAGTTGGTTCTTTTGTCACCATAACTCCAGCATTTTATATGCATAAGCTCATATTAAAAATCATCGGCATTAAGCCTGCTAGATCGAGGTCTGAATTTTAATCACCGGCATTTAGCCTGCTAGGCAATAAGCTCGATACGTTTCACCGGCACGAGGCCTGCTAGGCAATAAGCCCGATACATTTCACCGGCACGAGGCCTGCTAGGCAATAAGCCCGATACATTTCACCGGCACGAGGCCTGCTAGGCAATAAGCCCGATACATTCATATTATCAAACCATCTCACACACATTACATGTTATCAATATCACATGTAACACACATAATTCATATCACTTTAACATATCAAACTCAATTTCATTTAGCTACATTTCATTATTAACATCACCTATTACATTCGGCTTTGGCCAATTTCATATTCAATAAATCAAAATTCAGCATGTAAATTAGGTTACGAGCAATATTTATGGTATTAACTTGCTTAAAGACTTACCTCGGATACCTTCGGACGTCAATAACCGGCTATTCATTAACTTTCGCTTTTCCCCGATCCAAGTCCATTTTTCTTTGTTCTTGATCTAAACACATTCAATTTGAGCTCATTTAAACACATTTCATTTCAATTTAATCCAAAAACACTTAAATGGGCAAATTACCATTTTGCCCCTAATGTTTCACATTTTTACAAATTAGTCCTATTTACACAAAACACAAAATATGCAAAATCTCCCAACACTATAGCTAGGCCGAATCTTCCACATAGCCATATAAGTCCATGCATTTCATTTATTTTTCATTTTATCCCCTCAAAAATTTATTTTCACAATTTAGTCCAAATTACTCAAAATTATCCAAAAATCCAAGGACAAAACATGTTAATCTAACACATATATTTCATAATTCATCATCAAATATCATAAAACTCATAAACTCATCAATGGCAAAACACAAAATCATCATCAAATTCAAAAATTAAGACATGGGCTTTGAAGATAACTTAGCAACGATATCAAAAACGTAAAAATTATCAAAAACCGAACAATTAACATACCTTAATTGAAGAAACACAAGGCCGAACCCTAGCTTGTTTTCTTATTTCTTTTTCTTTTCTTTGTTTCGGTCATAAGATGAGAATATGAATTTGATTTTATGATTTGTTTTTATTAAACTAACTTATAATATAATATATTAAATACTTATAAAAGTAAGCATAATAAAACATATATTATATTCATATTATCATCATGCCGTCCACTAGCCATTGAATTGGCTAAATTGCCACATAAGACCCTCACTTTAATAAAGCCACATCATATTGATATTTAACAAATAGCATACAAGTTTCACATTCAATGCAACTTCATCCTTTAATCAAATTAACCATACAGACACTCAAATTAGTTTATGAAAATTTAGAACATGGTTAAACACTTATAAATGACACAGAAAATAATATTAAAATATTTTTCGGACTCGGATTCGTGGTCCCGAAACCACCGTTCTGATTAGGGTCAAATTCGGACTGTTACAGTTTTTCTTTTCACTTTAAAAATTCCTATATCCAAGAATAAAGGCATAAGCAGCAACATACAACTGTACCCCTTCTTAACACGTGGTGAAGTGTATGTTGCGGATTAAGCTATAAAGCATATTCAGTAAGCTTCTCTTTATATATTACTTCTCGTTTCATAGAACAAAGTTTAAGAAAAGTCATTTTATAACTCTTCTTGGAACTAGGTGGGAGACATATTGTTATGATACTCACTCTTCTCGACCCATAACCTGATAGGGTCCGGGCCAGGTTCTACATGGTTCGCACTCCAAGCTCGTGTGACACTATTAGTTCGCACATGGGACCATACGATGTGGGTTCACACGCCATTTCACAAGCGAACCCCCGCCATATAAACACGTGTTAGACCCAAAGTAAGGTACGTGTCGACATGCATGGAACCTACCTATGACACCACATCTATGAACAATACCCATGTCATATAAATACACAGCTTCACCATCTAAAAGACACACAAAAACACTCAACAAATATATAGGTTGAACATTAGATGTACTAGTCTTATGCATCATTAGTGAACAATAATGCAACACTTTCTCACTGCTGAAATAAAAAAATAGTGAATAACTTATAAATAAATATTAATAACTTTATTTAAATGTAAACTTGAAATTTGAAAGTCAATATGAGCCATAGACCCTAAATTTTAAACTCAAATCCTAAACAAAAAATTTGATATAAACTTTAAATTCAAAATATAAGGAAAAATATAATAATTAAAATTGATATTTAGTTATACTTAAATAAAGTTGTTTATATTTATTGGGTAAACTAAATCAATTGTCCCTTAACTTTGATTAAAATTACGTCTCAGTCACTAAACTTTTAAAACTTTAAAAATTGTCACTAATATTATTGAATTATTACAAAATATCACCCGACCGTTATGTGCCATTGATGTGGCATGTTATTTGCCACAGATTGCCATGTAACAATCAACGATCTTTTTATATTTCTTTTTCTTTTTCTTATTATTTTCTTTCAGTTATTTACTTTATTTTTTTAGGGTAAATTATCAAAATAGTCACTTTTGTTTATCATTTTGTTATGAAATAGTCAAAGATCTGTTACTTCCCAAACGACAGTCTAACATGATAGTTAATATGAATTGTAAATGCCAACGTGAATGTCCAGCTAAGAAAATTAATTGATTTTTAATTAAATAAATTGAATTTTTTAAATTAATTAAAGAAAAATGTTAATTTGATTTCCTAAAATAATCAAAACAAATGCATCAAATTAATCCCTAAACTAAAAAAAAAACATTGGTCTCTTTTTTCTTTTAGTTTTCGTTTTCATTTTAACTAAAAAAAATCATCCATTTTCATAGTCATATTTGTTGAATCGAAACTATAAAAATCAAATTGAGTGCTCTATCAATCAGTTTAATTTTTTTATTCTAAATGGAAGAATAAAATATCGATTCAATAGAGGGTCCAAACATAGATTATAGTAAGTAATGGGTTTTTTTGTTATTTACTTGGGTTTTGGAATCAGATATTATGGTTTTTTACAAAAAAAAAAAAGTTGTTCATCTTTTCATGTTTTTATTTATATGTGACAAGTAAAAAGGACATGCTTCATCTTTTTTTTTATTTGTGTATTGTGAGCAACCATAATAACAAGTAAGTATAGAGGTTGGTGTGACCATTTTTTCTTTTCTTTTCTTCTTTGATGGTAACAAAGAAAACCTTATTGTTGCTTCTTTTTAAATCGAAGAAAATTGGATTTTAGGGAAAAAATTTGTATTCCATTTTTATAAAAAAAATAATTTTTCCCATCCCAACTAGACATCCATGTTAGCATTTAAAACTCATTTTAATTGTCATGTCAGACTGTTGTTTGAGAGGCAACAGATCTTAATGGCAGAGTGATCATTCTATAACAAAACAATAACGTAAGTGACTAAAACGTAATATTTCAAACATAAGTGACTATTTTTCCTTTCTTTTTTGTTTCATTTTCCTTTATTAATAATTTTTTCCTATTTTTTTCATGAACCCTAGTCACCTTTTGTTATCCTCATCACTACCACTGCCCCTACCGTCACCATCTTCGTTCATCTTCTTCGGTAAAAATAGACACCAAAAATGCTCCCCTTGACATCCTCTTCACGAACCCCCACTTAGTTTCTTTGAAGACTTACTAAAATTTTTAGAAAAAAAAATCAACTTTCAGACCACCCAAGCTCGAATCTCCATCTCCCACTGTTAGATCTGTCAAAACCCTAAGCGTCACGAACCAACCCTAGGTTGAACCTAAATTTCTAGGTTCTCTCTCTCCGATTTCTTCTTCTCTCTTTTTCTTTCTCTTTTATTTTTACTTTCTAACAACTTGTGCTCAGTGCTTAATTTGATTTGGTAAATGGTGATAGGGTGATTATGAGAGTTATTGAGATTTTATGATGGTTGAATGACGATGGTGTGATTAAAATAGTGTTTGGAAGGAAAGAAAATGAGAGAAAATCATCTAAAACCAAAGTAGAAAAAGGAAAAAAAAAGTGATGGGTTTGGGAGAGAAGAGGGAAGCAAACAAAGTTGGGGTTTGACATTGTTAGTGTCGGAAAAATGGAGGTTGATTTAATTTTTGTTAGTTCTTGGTTTTAGGGGTTTGGGTATTGATAACAAGAAGAAATGAAAAATAAAGGAAACAATTTAATGAAACTTTAGGAAATAAATTTTTAATCATAGAAAAAAAATAAAAGAAAGGGTGTTATGTGGTGATTCATGTGGTGTGGCAATTTAATGTGCCACATTAGAGTGTTCTGTTGTGATTCACGTGGTAATTTAATATGCCACATTAGACTACCTTTACTCTAGTAATAGTACATAACGGTCGGGTTATTATTTTGTAATAATTTGATAACTTTAATGATAATTTTAAAAGTTTTAAAGTTCGATGATTGAAATGTAATTTTATTCAAAGTTAAGAGACAATTGTGTTGTTTACTCATATTTATTTATAAGTATTCCATTATTTTTTGTATTATCCAATAATAATGTGTCATGTTGCTTTTTACGGATTATACATGAAATTCATTCATTGACTATCCATCAAATATTATTTTGTTTATATATATACTAGTTTCAATGTCACACACTACACACGTGATTATTATTAGATTTTAATATAATGAAATAATTTAATAATTTACATAAAAATAATAAAGAAAAGAATTTAAGGAAAATTTTGAAGTTGAATTAAAAATAAAAAAAATAACTTAAAATGATTTAAAGTTAAATTCAAAATATAAATATAAAAAAGTAATGGTGAGTATTGGTTACACTATAATTTTTAATTTCATAAACTGCTTTAAAAAAATTGGCATGTAAATCCTTTTTAAAAGGGAACTGGGTTATTTTATTTATAATAATAAAATAATAAAATGAACTAAACCAAATGGCTAGGAATAATTCAAATCCAATCAGAAAACTAGACTAAACAAACAAAATAAAACAATCCATCTGTAAGTTGGCATCCATTCATTTGAGTATTTTGAAACTCTTTTAATCCCCAAAACCACATCCACTTTCCCTTTCCGTGTCCTATCAGCAGTACCTTGGAATCCAAACGACAACCTTTTCTTCCAGGTTTCAATCACGCCATGCATCTCCCCTACTCATAATCGAGACTCCCTAGAACTTCATTGAAAACTCGAAGACACTCAACAACCTGTCACCACCACAAGTAACCCACCTTCATCGAACCATCCCACCTAGCCACAACCCCAACCCTCGTACCCCCACCCCAGATAACAACAGCCCTCAATAACCTCCCCGATCTCCAAACTCGTCATTTCCTTGTCCGACGGAAAAAACCCCTTCCTTCCCCCCTCCCGCCTTCATACACCTCCTAGAACCCCTTTCAAGGGACTTAACCGCGTCACCCAATGTGATGCTATCAGAGACGACACCACCATTACTTCCCCCTTCCCCCATTTACAGGTCGTACTGATCGTTCTCCATCGCATCCCTCGCAAATTTCGGCACACACCCTCCCAGATAAGTACTCCCACCCCTCCTCAACCCCTCTTTAGCTAATATATGTGCGACTTTATTTGCATCACTGGGAACATGTTTGAATAAACATTTTTTGGAACCCTTTGCTTTTAACTTTGCATCGTATATATAGGTCCCTATGACCAACCTATCATCACTGTAGGATTTCATCTTTTTAATCGCCGACAAAGCGTGCCCTTCCAGCATCACCTCCTGAATCCCTAGGTCAATCCCCAAACTCATTGCCTGGAGACATGTAATGGCATCCACTGCAAAATCCATAGGTATGTGGCAGTTTACAATTGATCTTGAGCCCACCACTTGATCCCTCCAATTCCTAATAACTATCCCTGTGCATGATCTGCTATCCTTCCCTTGAAATGCTGCGCCAAAATTTTTAAGAAAAGGATCCTTCAGGGGCCTCTATCGCTCATACTTAACGAACAGGTAACTTCCGCTAAATCGCATTTACTTCTTTAATGTAGGACGGAACTCTTTGCAGTATGTCCTGAGATAATAGGATCACCCTATCCTGAACCAACTTGTTCCTTGCAGACCAAATAAACCATAAGGTATAGACCATAATTCTGCAAGTAGTAATCGGGAACGCGGAAACAATATGAGTAAGCCAATCTTGCAAAGATACATTAGCAATATCATCAGACCGTTTCAAATCTAGCCTCCTTCAAGTTTCCTCTACAGAAGGACAGTCTCTAAAGATATGCTCTGAGGTCTCGACATCTCCTGTACATTTTGGACACATTGTTGAACCTGCAGTCTCTTATTGTAGAAATTATAGTAGTTAGGGATGTAATTTTTAAAAATTCGCCATGCTGTAATTTTTATTTTCTCTGGTAAATTGATTTGCCAGAGTTTCTTAAAGAAAGTTGTATAATTACCATAATTACCAATAGACTCAAGTGTGATATCACCTTGGAGTAGGATCTTATAGTCACTCCTTACTGTAAAATCGCTCGACGGCTCATCCACCCAAACTACCATGTCCTCCTACAGATTCCCAGTAATAGGGATACACCGTACCCTCTCAGCAATCGCCTCACTCATATGCATGGTAAGTTGCTGCTCATCCCACTGCCTTGTTTGATGATTAATCAATTCAGACACTAGCCTGACTGACGAGTTCCCCTCTAAAATTTGTAATTTATGTTCTGGCAGCCTAGGAACCCATACATCCTCCAAAATTCTTATATTAGACCCAGAGCCCATTCACCAGCCCAACTCCGAATTGAGCAGACCCCTCACAGCCCAAATGCCCTTCTAGGTATATGATGGTTAAGTACCAAGATTTGCATTCAAGAAATCAGTTGACAGATAATACTTTGTTTTAAGTGACTGCGGTAAAAGAGAATTCGGATATTTAATCAAATGCAACCCTTTTTTCACAAGTAAGGCAATATTAACTTTTTCCAAATTGAGAAAACCCAAACCCTTATCTGACGTGAACCCAATTATGAGTTGATTCACGATTTTAATGTCTTGATCGTCTAAATAGGTACTTGCTCGAATAGGTACTTGCTCGAATAATGATTGAAATATGAAGGAAAAATAAATGAAAGGGGTAAATTTGGATATAACTCATGAATATAAACAAACCATAAAAGAACCGATGCTATATAACAACGTGACTTGTTTTTTATATTGTTGTTAACACTCGAAAGTTTAGAAAGATGATAGAGACTTTGCCCTGCTATCTATAATGAGATAAGAACCAGAGGTATAAGGTTTTTTTTTTTTTTTTTTTATCACAACACTTGTGAAAGTGATAAGATCTAATTGGTGAATGCCACAAGAATGAATTCTTAATAAGTTCGATAGTTCTTAAAGAACAAAGAGAGTTAACTCAAAATGTATTTTATATCAAAGATAGTCTAACCTTTATATAATTTAAAACCACAATATTTATAAGCAACATAAGGTAAAACAAATGGCCACAAACCAGCCATTAATGTAATTCTAGAATGTTCATTAACTCATGCACTTAGTATTGATTATGGTGGCTGCCAATTAATTGGCTTGTGGACAAATTCATGCATGCTTCAACCTTAAGCAAAGGTATGTTCATCTTGGGTAGTAAATTCGGCTTCTAGAATTTGCCCATTCATCCCTTCAATTTGGAGGATGCATTTAAGGTTTCTTTGTGTTGACTGAATGGTCACTTTCCAGCCCACACGAACAACCATCTTTACATGTGAATATAATTGATGCTCTCGCAAAACCGAACAGCCACATGGTGTGAAAACTCTTAATTCCTTTTGGCAAAAACGAGCAGGCCTTTGAAACTTTAAATAGGTCGTCCATTAGACTCTCCTAGGAACACTAAATCACACATTAAACATGATATCAGGACACCTTAAATCTAATTAAAAATTTTTAATAAAATGGATAGGTTAGATAGCTAGTTTTAATACACATTTAAAATGCAATAAAACTAACTAATTAAACTATCAACCAATTTAACTAATAAACTACTATATTTAAAAACATGCTTTTAAGACACATTAAAAATGCAACAATACAAGTTTAAACTAGGATTAAAAAGGCTGTAAAATAAAAATAATATTGACGAATTATTTTTTTAGGCCTTAATAGCCCACATGCACACGTATGGATTTGACCGTTCTCATCTTGCATTTAGGGCCTTCAAACTTGGCCCAATCTCGGGTCCGTTTAATCAAATCACATGACATAACCAAAATCACGTCGCCATCCTCCATTAGCTCACACAGCTTCGACCACTCGCACCAATGAATACCCCTTTTTTCCCATGCTTTTGCCACTAAAATCAACTAATAATATGTTCTAACCCCAAGCAAAATGAAGCTGGTAATAAGAAACATGACGTTGCAAAAGTAGGAATGGCTTGTAAAACGCTTTTTATAAAAACCTCCTTACCCCCTATGATAAAGGCCTAACACACCAATTCACAATACGGCTTCTCAAACGATCCTTCAAAACTTGAAAATCCCACCTTTTATTTCAACCCACTATGTTTGGTAAACCCAAATATTACTCCGGGTCAATAAAGGAACGAACCCCTAAACACGCAGCTATATTTTCCCTACTCTACTCTTCCATATTTGCGTTGAAATAGGCAACTGATTTCTCAAAATTAACACATTGACCCGATGAATTCTTATATTCTGCCAAAATCTATTTTAAAATCATAGATCCATTTATCGTTGCCTCCCCAAAAATATAATCATCTACAAACAATAAGTGTGATATTTCTGGGCCCTTTTGGCTAATTTTTTCTCCCATCACCAACTTCTCTCGAATTACCATTTGCATAAAGGAAAGCAACCCCTCACTACAAATTAAAAACAAGTAAAGACTAAGGGGATCCCCCTATTGAAGACCTATTCCAAGAAAAAATTCCTTCCCCTTGCACCATTCAGAACCACAGAGTAAGATATCATACTAATATAATGCAAAATGAAATCCACCTAGCTTTTCGAGAAACCCATCTTCAACTTCATCTTCTTTAAAACCCCCACTCCACCCTGTCATATATGCCTTACTCATATCTAGTTTAAGAGCAAAATGGCCTTTCTTACCCAACCTCTTACGTTATATGCATTGAGAATTTCGTAAGGAAAGAGAATATTATCTCTGATTAGCCTTCTCGGAACAAAAGCGCTTTGCGCCTCATCTACACAAAAATTTAACACTTTTTGAAACCTATTCACCACTGTTTTTGAAATGATCTTGTACAAAACAGAGCATAAACTAATGGGCCAAAATTGTTGCATACATGTAGGAGTTCTAATTTTTGGGATAAGGAAAATATTTGTTTTATTTATATCAGAAAGTGACTTACCATCGATCAGAACCTCAAGGCAATAGTCTCCAACATCGTGCCCCACTATGCTCCATTAATTCTGATAGAACATAGTTGGAAGACCATCTAGTCCCGATGCTTTGGTTGGTGCCATAGCTTTTGAGCGATGAGGACTTCCTTCCTCTAAAATCTACCATTTATGCTATCATTTATCTCATCAATAAAACATGATTCCACCCCCTCTAAAATATTATCAGAATCTCCCCTTGTAACAGCTCGTTTTTAGTCAAATCGGAACAGTGGTTTCGGGAAAAAAATTCGAGTTTGAAATAATTATTTTAATATTATTTTAATGTCTACAGCATGATAATATGATTGTGTGAAAGTTCTGTTTAGAAATTTTATCGTTTGAGTGTTTAACTTGATAAAAAGGACTAAATCGCATAAAGTGCAAAAATAGTGTTCTAATAGCTAAAGGTGTCTAATAGCTATTGAAATTTAAAGTAAAGTTCCTTATGTGGTAAATAGTCCACTAACGTGATAATGTATGTTAATGGCTTGGCATTATTGAAATTTTAAATTAGTAATAAGGTTAGTTTTGGTATTTGGTAAATAAGGTTAATAAAATAAAATAAAACAAAATTTCCACTCATAGTCATCTTATTCCACCGAATTTTGAAGGAAGAATAGCCATGTTTAGGGCTTGACATTCAGCCATGCTTCTCATGCTCATTTAGGTATGGTTTTTTGTCCCGTTTTTAATGATTTCTATGTTTTTGAGATTGTTGTAGCTTAATCTAGCTAGCCTAGGGACTAATTTGTGAAACTGTTAAAGATTTAGAGTTTTGCCATTGATGAATGAGCATGTGCTTTTATGTTTAATGATAGAAAATGCATGGTTGTTGTTAGATAAACAACATTTTTTAAGTGATTTTTAGTGAAATGTCCAATTAGGGATTAAATTGTGAAATGTGTAATTTTTGTGCTTAAATTGTGAAATAAATGAAAAAATGGACTGTTAGGGACTTAATTGAAATTCGGCTAGCATGGTTGTGGTTGAATGGCATGAATTTGTGATTTTATGAAGTAAGGACTAAATTGTAAAAATGTGAAATGTTAGGGGCAAATGTGTAAAATTACTTTAATGTATAACTTGGACTAAATTGAATAAAGAGATTATTAAATAAGTTAAATTTGATATTATATAGATTAAGAAAAGCGAAATATGGACTTAGATCGTGGAAAGAACAAAGTTTTGGATTAATCGACTCGTTTTGTCGTTTTTGCATCCGAGGTAAGTTCGTATATTATAAGCTTTGTTATAATTGTATTTTAAATGCTTTGATATCACATAAATTGTGAATACGACATTGTGGACTTATTTGACGAAGATTCGTCATTGGAAATCCCGGTTGAACCTTAAGGATAGATTAGGATACGAATGAAATGTCATTAGGGGTTATTATTGTTAGGGTGCTGGTCCATACGTCCTATCAGTGGCTGAGTTATCCAGCATGTGTTGCAGATTCTCATCAGCCGCTGTGAGCAGCACCGTGTAGCTTCATCATGACCGTCAGCTTGTGTGAGCAAACCCATTGATAGCTCGAGAGTGAGCATTATTGAGATATCTTCGGCTATGTATTGGCACTTCGGTGCAAGATTTATTGAGATAGCTTCGGTTACATATATTGGTACTTAGGGTGCGAGATTCCCGAGTATTCTGTATTATTCCAAATGGTTTAACGGGTACATCAAAGATATGAAATGGTGAGAATATATACGTATCAAAACAGGTTTGTATGGAAATTGTATATGTATTGAACTTATGAAAGAAGTGAACTCATGGTTATATAGATGATTTAATACATGTTAACATTGTGGTTAATTAACATGTGGTATGTTATATGCCTGTTTTTGAATGGTAAATTAAATGGTGAGTTTTGCTTATTATTTTTATACGAGCTTACTAAGCTTTATAGCTTACTTTGTTTATTTTCTGTGTTTTATAGCGAAATCAAAGTCAGCTCGGATTCGGGATTGTCGGAGACTTCATCACACTATCCTACTATTACTTTAATACGTTTAAACTTAAGTAATTTGAGTATATGGCATATATAGGAACTTTGGTCATTTTGGTTATGAATTGATAAAGAAGTTAACTATTTGAATTGGCTTATAAATGTCTAAAGTTTGGTTTTGTATATAGCCATGGGAGTTGGCTTATTTTGGTATAGTTGATCATGTATGTATATATGCATATGGCTTGTGTGATGTGTTGGATGATGGTCATGTGATGCTTGTTGGTAATAAGTATTATGGATAGCAAATGGTTGAGTTATAAATATTGGTATGCTAGTGAATTTAGGCTAATAATGCATATTTAGAAAAATGACCATATTGATCAATTGAGAATGTGACTTTTTGGTATGAAATTGAATGGCACATTTTGAGATTTTATGCCTTATATTTGTTAGCATTGAAATGCTGTAAATGATGCTTGGCTGAGGTTGATAGAATGCCTATTTATGTCTTGTTTTGGTGCCATTTGATTTGGTGTAGGTGTAGGTGTATACAAATTTGGGTGGCAAAATGGCTTGGTAAATAGCCTATTTTTGTCCACACGAGTAGAGACAGGGGCGTGTGTCTCAACCGTGTGTAAAACACGGTCAGGTTACACGGCCGTGTGTCCCCTAGTGTTGAAATAGAAATCAAGTCAGTATACCCTATAGGTTTGGCACGGCCTAGTACACGGCCTGGCACATGGCCTGGCACACGGGCGTGTGTGGCCATTTTTAGGACACAGGGGCTAGCCACACGGGCGTGTGTGTTGGCCGTGTGACCCAAGTCAGAGAGTTACACGGGGTCAGACATGGGCTAAGACACGACCATGTTATCCCATTTCGAATGTCCACACGACTTGTGACACGGACGTGTCTTTAGCCTTGTGAGACACACAGCCGGGCCACACGGGCGTGTGACCCCTAAAATTTGAAAAATTTTCTAAGCCTCGTAAAAGTTTCCTAAGTTATCGATTTAGTCCCGAACCACTTCTAAAGCATATTTAGGGCCTCGTAGGCTCATATTAGGGACAATGTGATTGAATTTAAATAATGATTATATGAAATTTGAAAATGTAACACCCCTTACTCGTATCCGACGCCGGAACTGGATATGAGGCATTACAATACTTATCTTGCTCAAACATACAACGTCGTAACATAAAATTTCGTTATAAATTAAAAAATTCTCATTCGAGATCATAACGTCCCTCTTATAGGTCTACGAGACCTTAAACATACTTACAAAGTGGTTCAGGACTAAACCGGAAGCTCTTGAACACTTAGAAAATTTTTACTTAAGACAGGGCCACACGCCCGTGTGGTGAGGGACACGCCTATGTGGGCAAATCGTGTGGTCACACAAGCCCATGTCCCTAGTCCGTGTGGATTTTATTTTTCTTTTCGAACCTATAGGGGCTTTCACATGGCCGGAAACACGCCCGTGTCCATGGACCGTGTCCCTCACACAGCCATGACACGCCCGTGTCCTCACCCGCATGTGAAAACCATGAAATTATGTTTTAACATCATCAACTGAATAAGATCACACGGCCAAGGCACACGCCCGTGTCCTTAGACCGTGTGTCGAATTAAACTCCAAATTTTAGGTGCTAACTTCACACAGCCCGGACACATGCCCGTGTCTTAGGTCGTGTCTCCCACACGGTTGAGACACACGGCTGTGTGTTTACTACTGGGTATTCTGACTTGCCAACCAAGCATGCATGGGGACACACGGCCTATCAACATGCCCATGGGGATGACCGTGTGTCACACACGGCCTAGACATATACTCGTGTGTCTACCCGTGTGGACAATTGTAAGGCTATCTACCAAGCCAATTGCCACCCTACAAAGCAACCACACTTATACCAATTCAATTCAACACACATCATGACCATAAGGCACCTAAGAACCAAAATCAAGACATCTACACAAGCATGCACTTCATGAATTTCATCATCCTTGAATATATAAACTTGTCAAGTATTGGCCAATTTCCAATGACCATTTACAAAAAAAATTTAGTAACATTAATAGCCACACATTGGCTAACAAAAATGACATAACACAAAATAACCAAGTTCCTATACATGCCATACTCAAAATTAAACAAACTTTGCTATACCAAAGAGAAGTTGATAGTGTGATTCCGAACTCCGACGTCCTACGATCCTCGAGTTAGCTTGACGATACTACAAGGAAAAGGGAAATGAGAGGGGTAGGCATAAAGCTTGGTGAGTTTGCATGAAATAAATAGCAACATAAGGCTCATAATGGCATCCATTCATTACATTGAATAAAGAAGGACACAAGGTCTCAAGCACATTGCCATAACTTACTCATGCTTACTCTTACTAAATACATGTCACATATCGTAAACATTTCTCGTGAATTATTCACGTGTACGTGTATCACTTCATCACATAGCTTTAGCACTAATTTCATCTTTATTATAAGCTTAACTATTTATTCCATTACATCACTTGGAATACTCGAGGATACACAATCATCATCGTGCACATAAATACGACGCCATTGCCATATCCCAGAAAAGGTCTTACATAGGGTCACATCTCGATGTCGATGTCATATCCCAGATATGGTCTTATACGTGATCTCATATCAATCTCGATGCCATATCCCAGATATGGTCTTATATGATTTTTTTCATATTTAATGTCAATGCCATATCCCAGATATGGTCTTATACGGGATCTCAATTCGGCGCTGAGGCCATGTCTCAAACATGGTCTTATACGGGACCTTACTATTCTCATGTCTCGATGATGATATCCTCCCACTTCTTAAAGTCCAACCGGGACTTCAACATCATAAATTTTCATCATTTTCTCATTTAACATCATTACTCAATTTCATAGAATTAATGTACATCTTCACGGATATCAAACATTTTAAAACTTAATAACATGATGTTGAATTTATTGCACACAAACTTACCTCGATACTAAAATAGGCCAATTTGCCGATCTAGTCCGAAACCTTACCTTTTCCTCGGTCAAGGTTAATTCTTCATTCTTCTTGATCTATAATAACAAATTCACTCATTTAATTACCACATTGATCAACACATTTCAATAATCATACTTTGGCAAAATTACCATTTTGCCCTTAGACTTTGGAAAAATTATGATTTTGCCCCTAGGCTCATAAAATGAAATGTGCTCATTTTTCACATATCCAAGCCTAGCTGATTCATTTTCTCTCTTACAGCAACTCAAAATTTCAATTATTTCATGCATTTACTACCCATTTTACAACCTTTACAAAAAAGTCCTTTTAGGTATTTTTATGGAAACACCTTTCACAAAAGTTGTTTATTTAACAACCAAGACTCATTTTCTTCCATAAAATTTCAGCAATCAACACAAAGTTTCACATGGAAAATCCCTAGACTTTCAACCATTTTGCAAAATAGTTCTCTCTTTAGCTAGCTTAAGCTTTAGGGGTTCCAAAAGTACAAATATTATCAAGAAAGGACACTAAAATCACTTACTTGCAAGGAGAAAAGCTTGGCTGAAATTTTTGAGCTCTCAACCCCTATTTTGCTGCTAATTTTCGGTGGAGAAGATGGAGAGGAAAGATGATATTTTTCTTTTCTTTATTTTATTATATTTCCTCAATTTAATCCACCTAATCTAACAATTTTGACCAATTTTGACATTGTTTGTCCCCTATGGCCGGCCACTCATTTTCTGCAGGTCTAATTGCACATTAACGGCCTCCAATTAATATTTTACGACTTTTAGACACCTTTAGCTTGTAAAATAGAACTTTCATACTTTATGCGATTTAGTCCTTTTTCGTAATTAAGCATGCAATCGCTAAAATTAAATCACCAAAATTTTCACGCACCCATATAATCATGTCATAACTCATAAAATAATATTAAAATAATTTATTTAAATCTCAAATTAGTGGTCCCGAAACCACTATTCCGACTAGCCCCTAAATCGGGCTGTTACAATTCTCCCCCTTAGGGATTTTCGTCCCCGAAAATCTTACCGGTAAAAAGGTTGGGATATTGGTTTCTCATAGTTTCCTCGAGCTCCCATGTAGCCTCTTCTACCCCATGTTTTTGCCGTAGTACTTTCACAAGGGCTATACTTTTGTTCCTCAATTGTTTGACTTCTCATGCCAAAATTTTAACTGGATCTTTGCCATAAGTCATGTCCGGCTAAATTTCTACTTCTGATGGTAAAATCACATGCGAAGGGTCTGATCGATAGTGACGTAGCATAGATACGTGAAAAACATCATAAATCCTTTCCAACTCAGACGGGAAAGCCAAATGATAAGCTACCGGCCCTATCCTCTCGGTAATCTCATATGGTCTGATAAAGCGCGGACTCAATTTGCCTTTTCTGCCAAATCTAAGAACTTTCTTCCATGATGATACTTTCAGAAACACTTTATCACCTACTTGAAACTCAATCTCTTTCTGTTTCAAGTCTGCATAGGACTTTTGTCTATTAGAAGTAGCTTTTAAACATTCACATATCACTTTTACCTTCTCTTCGGTTTCTCTGACCAAATTGACCCCGTGAATCTAACTCTCTCTGAGTTTGGTCCAATACAGGGGCATTCGGCACTTACGCCCATATAATGCCTCGTAAGGCGCCATTTTCAAGCTTGACTGAAAACTGTTATTGTAGGCAAATTCTACTAATGGTAAGTACTTTTCCTAGCTGCCTTGAAACTCCAAAACACAACATCGGAGCATGTCCTCAAGAATCTGGATTACTCTTTCCGACTGACCATCGGTCTGCGGATGGAAAGCAGTACTAAAGCTTAATTTTGTGCCTAAGGCCTCTTGCAACTTTTTCCAAAACCGTGACGTGAATCTCGAATCTCTATCCGAAATAATCGACAATGGTACTTCGTGAAGTCTTACTATTTCTGACACATACAAATCCGCCAGCTTATCAAGTGAAAAATCAACCCGTACTGGTATGAAATGGGCTAACTTCGTAAGTCTGTCAACCATGACCCAAGCTGCATCTTTCTTTTTTGGTGTCAACAGTAAACCCGTCACAAAATCCACAGCAATTCGGTCACATTTCCACTCGGGAACCATAATAGGCTGAAGTAAACCCGAACGTACTTGGTGTTCAGCCTTCACTTGCTGGCAAATTAAGAATCTTGATACAAACTCTGAAATGTCCTTCTTCATACTCGGCCACCAATAACATTTCTTTAAGTCATTATACATCTTCGTGCTGCTTGGATGTACAGACAAACATCCACTATGTGCTTCGTGCAAAATTTTCCGAATAAACTCATCATCTCTGGGTACACAGACCCTATCTCGGAACATCAAACATCCACCAGGACTTATTCAAAAGTCCGACTCAACATTTGACTCACATTGAACTCTTTTAGCTTGTAAATCATTGTCGCCTTTCTGAGCTTCACAAATCTCTTGGAGAAACATTGGTCTAGCCCTCAACTCGGTTAGAATAGAACCATCATCTGACAAAGCTATCCATGTATTCATGGCTCTCGGTGTAAACAAGGATTTCCTACTCAAGGCATCGACGACCACGTTCGCCTTTCCCGGATGGTAGTCAATCACTAGCTCATAGTTCTTTATCAACTCTAACCATCTCCGTTGTCTAAGGTTCAACTCTTTTTTAGTCGTCAAGTACTTTAGGCTTTTATGATCAGTGAACACCCAACATTTCTCACCATACAAATGGTGTCTCCAAATCTTTAGTGCAAACACAACTGCGGTTAACTCTAAATCGTGGGTCGGGTAAATTTTCTCGTGTGGCTTTAGCTGTCTAGAGGCATATGCTATCACTTTGCCTTTTTGCATGAGTACACACCCCAATCCATTCAAGGATGCATCACTGTAAACCACAAATTCTTTTCCGAGTTTGGGTTGTACTAGAACTGGAGCCTCAGTCAACAATGCCTTCAATTTCTTAAAACTCTGTTGGCACTTTTCTGTCCACTCAAACTTCACATCTTTTTGCAATGGTCTCGTCATCGAGGTAGCTATCATAGAAAATCCCTTGACAAACCGCCTGTAATAGCCAGCTAGGCTTAGGAAACTCCTAACCTCTGTTACGTTCCTTGGCGATTTCCATTCAACAATTGTTGAAATCTTACTCAGGTCAACTCGAATACCGTCATTGTGCTCCAAAAATCCAACTTCCTTAAGCCAAAATTCACTTTTACTATACTTGGCATATAATTATTTATCTCTCAAAATTTGTAGAACCGTTCTCAAATGCTCAAGATGCTCGTTCTCATCCCGAGAGTAGATCAATATATCATCAATAAAGACTACAAAAAAATTATTATGGCCGAAAGATGTGGTTCATCAAATCCATGAAAACTGCAGGGGCATTTGTTAAACCAAAAGGCATGACCAAAAATTCATAGTGACGATACCTTGTCCGAAATGCGGTTTTCGGCACATCCGAGTCCTTGACTCTCAACTGATAATATCCAAATCTTAAGTCTATCTTGGAAAATACAGTGATTCCCTTCAATTGGTCAAAAAAATCATCGATTCTTGGCAACGAGTACTTGTTCTTCACGGTCACCCTATTAAGTTGCAGATAATCTATGTATAACCTCATGGAACCATCTTTCTTCTTCACAAATAATACTGGAGCACCCCACAGAGAATAACTCGGTCTTGCAAAGCCTTTGTCCGTCAACTCTTGCAGTTGTGCCTTCAGTTCTTTTAGCTTAGTTGGAGCCATTCTGTATGGAGCAATTGAAATGGGAGCAGTACCCAGAGCTAACTCAATCCCAAATTCAATCTCTCTAATCGGAGGCAACCCTGGCAGTTCTTCTAAGAAGACATCTGGATACTCACATACTATAGGCATTGATTCAATTCTTAACTCAGTCTCTTTAGTATTCATCACAAAGGCAAGGTAAGCTTCATACCCTTTTCTCAGGTATTTCTGAGTCAACATGGAAGATATCACTATAGGCAATCTGTTTTGCTCATCTGATTCAATACGAAGAATATCCCCATTTTCACACTTTAACTCGATGAATTACCTTCCACAATTCACTATCACATCATGAGTAGCTAACCAATCCATCCCAAGGATGACATCGAATTCATCAAACGGTAATAACATGAGATCAGCCGGAAAATAATGACCTCTAATCATTAAAGGGCAACATTTGCATAGTCTATCGACTAGCACACATTTGCCTAGGAGATTTGACACTTTTATCACAAATTCCGTAGACTCTACAAGCATGTTCATACTAAAGACTAATTTCATGCAAACATATGAGTGGGTAGATCCCAGGTCAATTAAAGCAACAACATAAGTATCATAGAGAGAAAATGTACTTATGATCACATCGGGGGAGGACGCCTCTTTGCGAGCGTGAATAGCGTAAGTCCTCGCAGGCGCTATACCCTCAGATCTTGTAGTCTGTTCTCTAGGTGTGTTCTTACTACTCATTTCATTTCCCGAGTTTCTTTGTGACCTTCCTCTAGCAGTACTTCCAGGTCTTGCACTCTGAGGTTTCTCTTTCTCACCCACCTCGAGGCAATCTCTGATAAAATGGTCTAGGGATCCACACTTGAAACAAGCTTTCTTGTTTGCTCGACACTCTCAGGGATGATGTCTGCCACACTGCGGACATTCCGGTCTACTTGTCGAGCGTTGCCAACACTAGCAACCGAAGTGGTATGAGCTTTAGACCCCGAGTATTGTTTACCCTTACTTCTGCTTGAGAACCTCGCTGAAGCAACTGATCTAGTAGTGAAATCTCTTGACTTCTTGGATGAGGATTGAAATGGTTTGCCCAATTGTCTCTTCCTCGAGTCACGGGACTCAATTTTAGCCTTTCTTTTCTCTTTAACCAATTCCTCGGCCTTACAGGCTCTATCCACTGACACAAGAAATTCTTTTAGTTCTAAGACACCAACAAATAAACGAACATCCTCATTTAACCCGTCCTCGAACCTTTTGCACATAATGGCTTCTATCGATACGTACTCCCGAGCGTATTTACTAAGTCTTACGAACTCACGCTCATATTTGGTCACCGTCATTCAACCTTGCTTTAGCTCCAAGAATTCTTTTCTTTTCTGGTCAATGAACCTTTGACTAATATACTTCTTTCGAAATTCTTCTTGGAAGAATTCCCAGTTAACTTTCTCCATTGGTACAACTGACACAAGGGTGTTCCACCACTGGTAGGCCGAATCTCTCAAGAGAGATACCACATACTTCATGCACTCTTCATGTGTGCATGACAACTCATCGAATACCCTGATGGTATTCTCAAGCTAGAAATTTGCCCTCTTCGGATCATCATCTTTACTACCTTGAAATTCCTCAGCTCCTTGTTTCCGAATTCTATCAACTGAAGGCTTTTCTCTTCTTACTACTTCTACCACTTGGGGAGCTATAGGGGTAGGCTGAGGAATAGGTGGAGCTGCAGGGGGTTGAGCATTAGGATTTGCTCGAACAAATTTAGTGTACCAGTTGCTCATCATATGGAGAAAGGCTTCTTGAGCCTCTTCTCTCGGACCCAAAGTCTCAGATCTACTTTCTACTGACGCGATCACTTGCGCGGGAGCCGGTACATTACTTGTAACATCATCGGACGCAGCTCAATCGGGATCCATATACTATATAGAAACATAATTTAAATCATTAAGAGCCATCATACTATCATTATTTAAATACTCATATGTATGGCATGTATAGCTAGACTCATACTTAACTACGTTAGTCCAATAATCGACTACCATAGCTCTGATACCACTAAATGTAACACCCCTTACCCATATCTGACGTCGGAACCGGATATGAGGCATTACCATACTTAACTTGCTCAAACATACAACATCGTAACATAAAATTTCGTTATAAATTAAAAACTTCTCATTCGAGATCATGACGTCCCTCTTATAGGTCTACGAGACCTTAAACACACTTACAGAGTGGTTCGAGACTAAACCAGAAGCTCTTGAACACTTAGAAAATTTTTACTTAAGACAGGGCCACACGCCCGTGTGGTGAGTGACACGCCTATGTGGGCAAATCGTGTGGTCACACACGCCCATGTCCCTAGTCTGTGTGGATTTTATTTTTCTTTTCGAACCTATAGGGGTTTTCACATGGCCGGAAACACGCCCGTGTCCATGGACTGTGTCCCTCACAGTAGCCATGACACGCCTGTGTCCTCACCCATGTGTGAAAACCTTGACATTCTGTTTCTGACGTCATCAACTCAATAAGGTCACACGGCCAAGGCACACGCCCATGCCTTAGACCGTATGTCGAATTAAATTGCAAATTTTAGGTGTAGACTTCACACGGCCCAGGCACATGCCCGTGTCTTAGGCCGTGTCTGTAACACCCCTAACCCATATCCGTCGCCAGATTTGGGTTACGAGGCATTACCGAAGAAGACACAACTCAGAACAGGCATATATAATTTTTTTAAATATATCACATTACTTCTAAAATAAGTATAACAATGATATTAATATATCTCACACATGTCACATATTTCTGAAACCATATTTACATCTATGAATAAAAATGATTAATACATAACACACCAAATTCATATATCTAATATTCAAATCAAAATTCGTATATGTATCCTGAATCATCCAAATAAAATATAGTTGTATATTTTTTTTCTGTTACAACCGAATCATAACAATTATATATGTTCGAACATATAATCATCTTATACCTATCATGCAATAAGACATCCAATAATTCAATTTCATTTACTAAACAAATACCAAACTCACCAAATACTTAATCATTTTAATTCATCCCAAGTCTCTACTCATAAACTTTATTAATCCATACATACCTAATTCACTTGCCATGGTTTCGGGTTGAACATTATTTCTATAATCTCTTAACTATCTCATAAAGAATAAATCATTAGCAACAATTATATATTTTAAATCAAGTATAACCGAATACATATATACATACATACATGATTTCCTATTCGAACCCTTACCATTTTCCAATACCAATACCAAATTTCATAACCTAAACATAAAACTAAATCCATTTACATCACATTTAAATATCTATCACAAGTACATACCATAACCGAATATGCATAGTTAACATCATCAATTTAAACTAACTTATTAAGACTTAATGACTAAACAAATCCTCATACCTATTTATTATATTTGAACTTTTATATCACCAAAACCAAATCATGCCATACAAATATATATATACTTACTAAAACTTTATACACATACATTTCAATTAACATCATCCAAATATATATATATATATATATATATAGTACACATTCGGTTTTAGTTCATTTCATAACTAAATCAATCCATCACACAAAGCATAATAAATATACATGTACTAATCACCCATCCAAATTCAATATGTCCAAGTTATAAACATCATAATTACTTACCTATTATAAACTTATGCCATGCCAAATATGTATAAATATCAACTCATCTTTAATAACCATGATCAACCATAAACATAAATACCAAACTAAATCAAAAGAAGATAAGCCATTTTCGCATGGCTATTATTTACATTCAAAAGTACTTTAACCACATTCAACTTTCTATTATGATATACATGCCATATTATCAAAATCAACTTAGTAAAATACCAAAAGAATCTGTCGATAGTGTGATAAGTCTTGCTGACGATCCCCAAGCTCGTAATGTATCCAAAATCTATAAAACGAAAATAGACAAAGAAACGCAAGGTAAGCTATTTAAGCTTAGTAAGTCAATAGCAAGGTAAAATTAATTAACTTAACCAAATCATATATACAAAGCTATCTCAAGTAGTGAATTATACGCAATCACAAGTAATTACTCAAATTTCGATATCAAATTCAAATAATGTACCCTTTGGCCGAATACACATAATTAAAAACTTATACACGGTACACATGTTTACACATTAACTTCTGTACAATGAAATAAATATATAATTTACCTTTCATTTCATAACACAGATTATATACATACCTGAGTTCTTTTAGTTCGAATTTCACATTTGGCCTTCACTTACACATGCCCGTTGAACCATTCGGAATTCAAAATGATACGCGGATAGTCAGAAGCTCGTATAATGCCAACGTCCCAGACGTGGTCTTATAGGATAACACATATTGGATATCCTATGTCATGACATATGTATCCTATCTATTCCTAAGGTTCGTACGGGGCTTACAGATGTCGAATCTCGATCGAATCAAGCTCAGAAGATAGCCAATTAACCATATTCACATTCGGCCATAGCCATTCAAAATTCAAATAATTTAAATCATTTCATAACAAATATATATTCATAGATATATCAACATTTAATTGCTTATTGACTTAGCTCAGACGTCGTCGACGGTTAAATCGGCTACTCGACCACTTTTGTCTTTCCCCGATCCAAATTAAGCTTATTTAAACACCATTCTATTCAATTTAGCCTAAAAACACATAAATGGTCAAATTACAATTTTTCCCCTAACATTTCACACTTTTTACAATTTAGTCCTTTTTACTCAAAACACAAAATACACAAAATTTGACTATACTCCTTAAGGGCCGAATATTCCTAGTGTCCATATAGACATGCACATTTCATTTATTTCACATTTAATTCCTTCAAAAATTTATTTTTACAATTTAGTCTAAATTACTCAAATTCATCAAAACTCAAAGACAAAACTTGTTAATCTAACACATATATTTCATATTTCATCATCAAACAACAAAAAAACAAGCTATCATCAATGGCTCAACTTAAAATATCCATCAAAATCAAAAATTCAAACATGGGTCGGATAGTACTTAAAGCAACGATCTCAAAAACGTAAAAATCATAAAAAACCGAAACCAAAACATACCTTAATTGAGTTAAATAAGTGCTGAAACCTAAGAAGCCATGGATGGTTTCTTTCTTTTCTACATTCGGAAAAAACAAAGATGAATATGTCATCTTTTTATGGTTTATTTTATTATATTGATATATTTTACCTAATTACTAAATTAACCTTTTAATAATAATAATAATAATATATAACATATATCTTAAGGTTAGTTTTGTCAAATGCCACCCACTATCTATCTTTTGGTCTTATTACATCATAAAACCTCCACTTTATAAAGACAACAACAAATAGGCACTTTTAGATTTAACCCTCAAATTTTCATTTTACACAATTAAATCCTTTTATTTAATCAGACACTTAAACGATGAAATTAAGTCACAGAAATTTAACACCAACAAATTCACACATAATAGACACAAAAAATAATTTTAAAATATTTTTTGGACTCGGATTTGTGGTCCCGAAACCATTTTTTTATTAGGGTTAAAATCGGGCTGTTATAATGTCTCAACCTGTGTGTTTACTACTGGGTATTCTGACTTGCCAACCTAGCATGCATAAGGACACACAGCATATCAACACGCCCATGGGGCTGACCGTGTGTCACACACGGCCTAGACACACGCCCGTGTGTCTACTCGTGTGGACAATTGTAAGGCTATCTACCAAGCCTGTAACACCCCTATCCCGTGTCCGTCACCGGATTAGGTTTAGGAGCGTTACAGGACATATCAGAAATCATTAACAGAAATTCACACATTCATTCATCATTCTCAAGTATGAGGTCCCTTAAAACGGCCAACGAGACCTTAATCATGCTTATAAATCAAGTCAGGACTTAACCGAAACACATACAATTTCTATGGAAAATTTAAAACTTTTCTAAACTACAGGGGAGACACGCCCGTGGGAGGAGACCGTGTACCCTCCACGACTTCTAGACACCCCCATGTGCCTTTCCATGTCTATATACTGACTATACTCCCACGGCCTCAAAGCACACCCGTGTGCTCTGGCTGTGTACTACTAGGCCATATACTAACTTCATCACACGATCACCAGGCATGCCCGTGTGCCATGACCGTGTGGTCTAAGCTAGCTATTGACTTGGCCCCAGGGTCTCTAGGCACGCCCGTGTGCCACAATCGTGTGACATTATAGGCCATTTGCAAGGTCAAAATGCCACCCATTTAATCAAACCTACAAGTATCACAAACCAAGACATCTCTTGAACATATAGCAACCAAAAACATACCAATTTGTCCATTCAATCTATACATTTAATATCTAATTCATTCATGCCATTTTTCAAGACAAAACATATACATAACTAAAATATATCTTCATCATTTAACTAACCAAAAAATTAACTATTTCATGGGCATTAAACCATACCAAAACTATACATTCAAACCTATTTCCAAATATACCAATTTGCATGACTAAATCTCAAGTATGCACAAGCATCATTCCTCTATATTCTTACCATCACATAACCATTTCATATTTCAACTAATCATACCAAAACCTACTTCACATATTATAGTCATTTAAGCAATTTACCAAAACATAACTAGCCAAATCACATGGCTAAGTTCACATAACAACTTATAACCAAAACTAGCCTATACATGCCATATCTAATTTTTTTACAAATCCAAAGAGTACCAAAAAGAGTTTAGTAGTGTGATGACAATCCTTGACGGTCCCGAGCCTTTAGTAGCTTTAACGACCTATAAAACAGAGAGGACACACACATAGTAAGCATTTGAAAAACTTAGTAAGTTATAAACAAATAAACTTAATAATTAAACATTTAAGACATATAATCAATATGAAATCACTAATAGCTCAATTGCATAGTCATAATTCTTCTTGGCACTATTATTTAGCCATTCATCATTCAAATTTGCCTATCATCATATACTGGTTAGCTCATAGTTTATCTATTTTTGTATCACATTTACATATGTCTCATTCAAGCATATCTTCACATATTATCTCATCATTTCAATGCATATATTTATCATAGTAAGTTCATATAGACACTTACCTTTCATTCACACATAGTGTACTTTTTAAACGCACCTGTAACAAATATACAATTCACATAGTCATTTGTTTCTCGGACTTGCCTGTTGAACTATTCAGAACCTAATAGGGCACTCAGAATGCTCAGAATAATCGTGCAATGCCAACGTCCCAGACGTGGTCTTACATGTAGTGGGATTTCGATGCCACTGTCCCAGACAGGGTCCTACACGTAAACAAATATTGATGCCACTGTCCCGGACAGGGTCTTACACATAAACTAATATTGATGCCACTGTCCCAAACAGGGTCTTACACGTAAACAGATATTGATGCCACAGTCCCGGACAGGGTCTTACACATAAACTGGTATTAATGCCACTGTCCCAGACAGGGTCTTACACGTAAACAGATATTGATGCCTCTGTCCCAGACAGGGTCTTACATGATAAAAACAGAACAGATGTCTAGGACATGATTAGGCCAAAACTATCTATTCCTAGGTTCGTACGGGCTTCTCGGACTTAGTCACTATATCGAACTTATATCGGAGTTCAAATGCATAACACCTCATAAGCATTCATAATCATCATTAATCATATGAATAATTACAATTGCATACATATACATTTATTTGCATAGTGACTTACCTCGGATTCAATCTTTAGAAATGGAAACGGCTACTCAATTACTTTCGCTTTCCTGCGATCTAAATTCGTTTTCCTTGGTTCTTGATCTAAACATATTCAAAATTAACCCTTTTATTCACTAATTCATTCAATTCAATCCGCTGACACATATTTAGGACTATTTATACTTTAGCGCTTATATTTTCACATTTTATCAATCTAGTCTATTTTTCTCAAAACATTAAATTCACAAAATCAATACACAACCAAGCTTAGCCGAATATATATATATACATCGTACAAGCTCATACTTTTCATCAAATTGACAATTTAGTCTCCAAAATAATGTTTTTCTCAATTTAGCCCTAATTAGCTAAATTCATCAAAAATTCAAGAACAAAATATGTTCATCTACCACCAACCTATCATTTAACACCTTAAAACTTCACAAAGCTCAACATATCATCAATGGCATAATTCACAAACATCATCAATACACAGAATTGATACATGGGTTTTGTAGCTCTCAAAGCAACGATTGCAAAAACGTATAAATTATCGAAAATCGACTCAAAACATACCTTAATTTAAGCTTACAAGTGTCGAAAATCAAAAGAACATTTTCTTCTTTTCTTTCCTTGCTATATTCGGTGGAGAATGCAAGAATGAATCCACTTTCATGTTTCTTTTATTTTATTATAATATAACTTGTAAAACAAATATAATATAAAATTTAACTTATAAAATAACATATAAAAATATGTTATAAAACCATGTTGCCGTCCACTAGCCTTATTTGGCCAAATTGCAACATAAAACCCTTACAAACCAAAGCCACATCAATTAAATCACTTAATCAAATGAAAAGCCACTTTTAAACTTTATGCGATTTAATCCTTTTGTCAAATTAAACATACAGACAGACAAATTAGTTTACAGAAATTTACCACGTGCTTAATCACATATCAACTACACAGGAAATAATATAAAAATATTATTCAGACTCGGATTCGTAGTCCCGAAACCACTGTTCCGACTAGGGTATAAACCAGACTGTTACAAAGCCAATTGCCACCCTACAAAGCAACCACACTTATACCAATTCAATTCAACACACATCATGACCATAAGGCACCTCTAAGAACCCAAAATCAAGACATCCACACAAGCATGCACTTCATGAATTTCATCATCCTTGAATATATAAACTTGTCAAGTATTGGCCAATTTCCAATGACCATTTACAAAACAAATTTAATAACATTAATAGCCACACATTGGCTAACAAAAATGACATAACATAAAATAACCAAGTTCTTATACATGCCATAATAAAAATTAAACAAACTTTGATATATCGAAGAGAAGTTGATAGTGTGATTCCGAACTCCGACGTCCTACGATCCCCGAGTTAGCTTGGCGATACAATAAGGAAAAGGGAAATGAGAGGGGTAAGCATAAAGCTTAGTAAGTTTGCATGAAATAAATAGCAACATAAGGCTCATAATGGCATCCATTCATTACATTGAATAAAGAAGGACACAAAGTCTCAAGCACATTGCCATAACTTACTCATGCTTACTGTTGCCAAATACATGTCACATATCGTAAACATTTCTCATGAATTATTCACGTGTACCTGTATCATTTCATCACATAGCTTTAGCACTAATTTCATCTCTATTATAAGCTTAACTATTTATTCCATTACATCACTTGGAATACTCAAGGATAAAAAATCATCATCGTGCACATAAATACGACGCCATTGCCATATCCCAGATAAGATCTTACATGGGGTCACATCTCGATGCCGATGCCATGTCCCGTATATGGTCTTATACGGGATCTCATAACAATGTTGATGTCATATCCCAGTTATGGTTTTATACGATTTTATACGATTTTTTTTTTCATATTCGATCCTGATGTCATATCCCAGATATGGTCTTATATAGGATCTCAATTCAGTGCCGAGGTCATGTCCCAGACATGGTCTTATACGGGACCTTTCTATTTTCATGTCTCGATAATGATATCCTCCCACTTCTTAAAGTCCAACCGGGACTTCAACATCATAAATTTTCATCATTTTCTCATTTAACATCATTACTCAATTTCATAGAATTAATGTACACATTAACGGATATCAAAAATTTTAAAACTTAATAACATGATGTTGAATTTATTGCACACAAACTTACCTCGATACCAAAATAGGCCAATTTGTCGATCTAGTCCGAAACCTTACCTTTTCCTCGGTCAAGGTTAATTCTTCATTCTTCTTGATCTATAATAACAAATTCACTCATTTAATTACCACATTAATCAACACATTTCAATAATCATACTTGGAAAAATTACCATTTTGCCCTTAGATTTTGGCAAAATTACGATTTTATCCCTAGGCTCATAAAATGAAATGTGTTCATTTTTCACATATCCAAGCCTAGCTGATTCATTTTCCCTTTTACAGCAACTCAAAATTTCAATTATTTCATACATTTACTACCCATTTTACAACCTTTATTAAAAGGTCCTTTTAGGTGTTTTCATGGAAACACCTTTCACAAAAGTTGTTTATTTAACAACCAATACTCATTTTCTTCCATAAAATTTCAGCAATCAACACAAATGTTCACATGGAAAATCCCTATACTTTCAACCTTTTTGCAAAATAGTCCCCTCTTTAGCTAGCTTAAGCTTTAGGGGTTCCAAAAGTACAAATATTATCAAGAAAGGACACCAAACTCACTTACTTGCAAGGAGAAAAGCTTGGCTGAAAATTTGGAGCTCTCAACCCCTATTTTTCTGCTAATTTTCGATGGAGAAGATGGAGAGGAAAGATGATATTTTTCTTTTCTTTATTTTATTATATTTCATCAATTTAATCCACCTAATCTAACAACTTTGACCAATTTTGACATTGTTTGTCCCCTATGGCCAGCCACTCATTTTCTAGAGGTCTAATTGCACATTAAGGGCCTCCAATTAATATTCTATGGCTTTTAGACACATTTATCTTGTAAAATAGAACTTTCGCACTTTATGCGATTTAGTCATTTTTCGAAGTTAAGCATGTAATCGTTAAAATTAATGCACCAAAATTTTCATGCACCCATATAAATCATAAAATAATATTAAAATAATTTTCTTAAATCTCAAATTAGTGGTCCCGAAACTATTGTTTTGACTAGCCCCTAAATCGAGTTGTTACAAAAAATGTATGTGAAATTATTGTTTAATTGTTTTATAAGTCCGGTAATGCTCCGTAACCTTATTCTGGAGTTGAATACAGGTAAGGGGTGTTACAATTCTCCCTGTGAAGTAAATAACTACATTAAATAATCATTAGCAATGTCAAAAAACTTATCTCTGCCCGTAACAATTTTCCCACCTCCTCCAATTAAACCCTTAATTATATTCATTCTCTACCTCTGTGACACAAATCGATGGAAAAACCTCGTGTTTTGGTCCCCCCATCTTCAACTAATTTGCATGTGCTCTCTCCTCTCAATATATTTATTCCTTATCAATTTCAAGATTCATTTCCAACTTATTTCTTAAAAGATCAAAGATATTATCCCCATCTCTACCCCCTCATTGAGATTTGTCAATCGATTTCGCAACCCCTTAATTCACCACCTTCCTCAATTTTAAATGAGTCACCCAATGTTTCAGACCCAAGCACAGCGATGATAATCATTGGGGAACCCTCCCTATACTATTTTTCCATAAACGACTAATCTCAACTTCATACAACTCCTCAAACATCCAACCGGATTCAAAACGAAACCTTTCCCCCTTACCTTTTACCATACAACCCCTTGTAGAGTATCTATCATCAGAAGATAATGATTAGGCAAATGCCTTGTAACACCCCAAACCCGGCCTAGAAGTTAAGCCCGAATTTGGCGTGTCACATGAAGTGTTTTTTTTTCTTCAAAACCATCTTTGCGATTGTTAAAAAAACTGTTTGAGAATTACAGCCTCTTTGTTAAAACCCAAAACACTTAAGCAATTGTTATATACTTGAAAACGTATTTATCTTTAATACCTTTTTGGTTGCGAAAACATATTTGAAATAAACAATTTACAAAAATATGACGATTGCAAATAGAGTTGCAGAAGCATTTTGAAAACATTGCGGAAACGTAGATAAAACACAAGTATTTTTGAGAGGTTGATTGATGAGTCGAAAATCGAGGTAGTGAGCTTTAAAATCGTGACTTTTGAAAATGTCGTAGATAATTTTGAAAGAAAATCCGAGTTAAATCATTTCTAAAAGTTTGCAATAAAATCCATTTATTAATCAAATTTGAAAACCATTATTTATATTTTTAGAAAATTCCCTTTTAAACAATTTAAGAAAATAATAAAATCATCCCAAACATAAAGCAAAATAAAAATAGTCCAGAGGCCTTATTACAACTTTAAAACCCAAAATAGTAAAAGAAGTAAAGTAAACGGAAATAGAAATCTAAAGTGTAAAAACACCATTATTGAAGTATGGCCTCCCTCGAGTCATCCATAGCCCAAGTCCATATCATCAAGCATTACCTACAAGGGTTAAGAGAAAGGGGGGTGAGTTACAAGAACTCAGTGTGAAATCCCCTTACCGTTATCCATTGGGTCAGAACCCATTTAGCAATATTTTTAGCCTAAGCCCATTTACAATAACAATAATGTATCAAATATAACATGTGTATGAAATGCAATTCCCAAACCAAACCTAGTTTTCCATCCGCTATACACCACCCGTACCAACCAACACACCTGTGGGGAGCTTTAGTCACCCACCTCGCCAACACACCAAATGTAGGCATTAAGCCATTTATATCAAATTTGTGGACAAGCCACCAGATTAACATATTTTACATGGCGTTGCCATTTTTCAGATTTGTGGCAGTGCCACCAGATTTATGTAGCAGAGCTACCAAAACTTCTCTTCATCATTATCCCATCCCATGCAAATCATGTATATAATGCATAACAAATTACAATATAACAACAGTAATTTATTCAGATATTTATTACAAAATTATGGCCCATATAGCAAATATCAATCGGCCCATATAGCAAATATCAAACGACCCATATAGCAAATTATCAATCGGCCCATATAGCAAATTATCAATCGGCCCATATAGCAACATATCAATCGGCCCATATAGCAAATATTAATCGACCCATATAGCAACATATTTCAATTTGGCCCATAAAGGGTATTTTCATAATTTACGTAATTTTACTCACTAAGGGTACTTCGGTAATCTTGCAACCCAGGGGTATTTCGATAATTTACCCTCTAAGGGTATTATGGTAATTTCGCAACCTAGGCTTAACTACTAATTTGGGGCATAAAATCGAAATTGTCTAACTACGTCATACTGACTAAATTGACCATAACTCGAGTTTGATTTCCTAAAGGACCACTCGTCGTTGACCTAGAACAATACCAACCAAAAGTTAGCCTCTGATTTCCAAAAGATTTCATACCCAACGTATTTGAATCACTTACCACTAATTTCGAGTGATCAATGATTGGGTAGATCGAGCAATTTAATCCCTATAAATAATATCGGTTAATCATCACCATCTTAACGAATAAAGAATGATTTATAGAATCCTTGAAGAACCCTTACCCTTAAGATTTTAGAACGGATTTCTAGCGATTAAACGATGACTTCGGAAACTCCAAGTTTTGGCCTTCCACAATATTTCTACAAAGAAGAAAAAGTATGGTGATGGTCTCGGTCAATATGGCCATCCCACACCAAGACATAGATTCGACACTAAGAGAAAGAATAAAAATAAAATGTTGAAATGGATCACTTACCAATTGATCAAAGTATGAGTAGTAATACAGTTGAGAAGAAAATATGTATGAGATGAAAGATTTAGCTATAGTGAAATAGATTAGAATGGAGTGATTCTTGAAGGATTTTGCAAACAAAGAAAACAAGAAGAGGAATGATGGATTAGTTTTGGTTTTCAATAATGATGAGTGAACAAAGCAAGGGTCTCAAAGTTTGTATACAATCGGCAAGAAGAAAGAAGAAATGGAATATGCCTCCTCAAGGTTGTGTAGATTCGGCAAAGAGAAGAAAATGAGTTTGGGGAGAAGAGAGAAATACCAAAGTTGTCAATAGAGGTTTGGCCAAAACAACCAAAATTTTACCAATTACCAATGACCATATTCGGCTAGGAGAGAGAGTTTTGAGAGAAAAAAATACAATTGATGGTATTGATATTTTGACCCAAAACTAACACTTTTGTTTTACCAAAACATCAAGCACCAAATTGGCTATCATCTTAGCCCCAAGCCATCCACATTCATCTCTAGGATAAGAGTTTGGCCACCCAAACTTTCCAAAACACATTCCACGAAATAAGCCCCTTGTCCCCCTTACTTACCTATTTCTCTTGATTCCTTTCCCCAACTTCAACCTTGCCTTATTCTTTTAGTCACCTTACCAAAAATAATGAAGTCCACCCTTGCCATAAATACTCCTTGACCGACACATTAAGAAAGGGAAGCAAAAATAAAAGTCAAAATGCACACAAAGTGATTCGAACTCCTTCCCTCAAGGTACTACAAGTGACGCCATAGCCTCTTTACCAAATGCTCATTTATGCTAGCTATATACTCAATTATTTCCATATGCTTTAAGGTCACCTACTCCATTTCCTTTAAAGTGCTAAATGCCAAAAATTTTACTAAGGTCCAAATAAACCCCGAGCCTTCATAGAAATCTTGTAACCTTCCAAATTCACTTAACTAATAAGTCCAATTTGCAATAATACTATTCTCTTGTTCTCAAAATTTTAATCACTCCTACGCCGAAGGCCCATTGGGCCCAATCCTACTAGGCCCAATTTCGGGATGTTACATGCCTCAACGAGAAAGTGCAAAACCTCTCCCACCATGTTGCATTCGCAACACCCTATCCAACTTTTCTCTAATATTATTTTCCACAAAATTCCCTCCCTCCCATGTGAACCAAGGCCCTTCATAACCCAAGTCATCCAACTAGCAATCTGTTAACACATTTTGAAAAACCTCCACACATCCCTCATCTTAACGTGCACCCCTATTTTTCTCAAAAGAGTAGAGGATCTCATTAAAATCACCACACATCAAACAAGGAAAATTCTTATCCTAACCAAAAACACGTAAAAGATCCACGTATCTAACCGAAGTCTCATATCAGGCGAACCATAGAAACTTGTCATGTAATATCCTGAGATAGGGGTTATTTTGTAACTGCATTGTTTGCTTGTGTTTGGACTGCGGTGTTGTTATTTATGATGTTTTGAGACTTAGTTGTAAGTCTAGTGTAGGCCTGAGTAGTAGGAAAAATTTTAGTTTTTAGGTTTAAGGTAAAAGGAGCTGAAGGAGCTAAGGCTTATAAGTATTTCAAGTAGGATTTTAGCACAAGAGAAAGGCTTGGCAAAGTGGCAAGGAGGCGCCACTTAGAGCCTGTGATTGACGCCACTTGCAGGGGAAGGAGGTCTCAGGTTCGAGCAGCGGAAATCCCACATTTTGCTTTCTATTTTGACGCCAAGGAGGGAAGGAGTTGTGTGCAGTTCAAACTCTGCCATGGACTTAGTCAAATGATTCAAATGGTTGGCAAAGAGAGAATTTAGGTAGTTACTAATTAAAAATGGGTTGAATTAGTGGCCAAGAGCATTTTTGGGAAGTGGCCGAATCTTGAACTCTTCATGGGGGGAGTGGCCGGTTTTGGTAGGTGAGTAAGGGGAGAGTGTCGAAATCTCCTAGAGTGTTAGAGTGTTTTTTCGGTCAGCTTGTGTCAATAGCCGAAACTTCATTTGGTGATTGCCGAATTCCTTTAGGTGCTTCTTTTTATTTTTGCCTTTAGCCGAACCTTCAAGTAAGTACACCCTTTCTTTTCTTCTTTGAAACCGAAAGTCTCAAGCAACATACACCTTTGCTGAATTTTTGCTTTTGTTTTCTCTAAACCTCATTGTAGCCGAACCCTTATTCTCCTAAGCACCTTCTCTTCTTTTTGCTCTCAATTTTGGTTGGTGGCCGAACCTTCTACTCTCCCTTTCCTCTTTCTTTTTCTTTCAAAACCGAAAGCACTCTCCTCCTATTCTTTTTCTTCCCTCTTCTCAAACTCTTTTGCCGAAACCCCTATCTTCATTTCACTTCTTTTCTTCCTCTTCTTCCACTCAAGCCGAACCATAAGTGCCTGTTTTAAACAACCATAGTCGAATTCTCTTCTCCCTTTTTGTGTTTAGTTTTGGCCGAATCTCAAGCAAGGGTGATCTCTCCGAGTTTTCTCCAATCGGTTTCTAGTAGAGGGTAAGTGCTCAAGGCCGAATGCCTATTTCCCCTTCTCTCTTTTTCTCTGTCGACTTTTACATGGGTAAGAGCTGATTTCGGCACTTGATAGCAGGGGTGTTAATTACTTGTTTTTGGAATCGATTTATTGTAGGGTCTCCGGGATTTTGGAAACAATCAAGCGAAGCCTTCATCCTTGATTAATCAGTTGGTAAGTGGTGGTAAAGATCCATTTTTGGTAGATGATTCTTTTAAGTATCCAAAAGCCGAAGGCTGCTGATATGGGTATGTGATTGCCGATTGTAGGGAAGTGAAGCAGAGGCACATAGCGTGTGGTGGCTAGTATTCGAGGGACGTATAGGTAAGGATTCGGGTTTTAGGCGTTAACCCTTTGGTTTATTTGGTTTAGCCGAATGGCCTAGGTTGCTAACCTTGGTAATGGCAGAATGTAGGATCAAAGGACCTAGCGTTGTAGATCGACTTTTCAGATTTAGGGCTTCCGTTATAGCAGGTGTGTAAACTTACACACTCTATTGCTTAGTAATATATGTTAATAACCTGATGTTATTAAAGCCGAAACAGTATAGATGTTGATACGATACCCTATGGGTATGTGCACGGATTCGGGTAAGTCCGTTTCAATATGAGTTCTGTTATGTTATATATGATATCATGATTTAGGACATATATGTTATGTGATGTGTAACTAGGCATGTTGGCATGATTTGCATGATGTGCATGATTTATATGAGTATGGCATGATGTTGATGGGTGATATGAGAGGAGGGGGAAGATGATATCCGTGTCTTTGGGATACCAGAGGTTTGGCACCTCCAGTGGTTTGGTACCACAGATTAATATTTTGTGACTTTGGGTCACCAGAGGTTTGGCACCTCATAGCGACTTGTCCCAGTGGCTTAGCACCACAGTGGGTTGGCCCCACAGTTGACATATCGGGATCGTCGCCAGTGATTTGGTATCACACGTGGGTTGGCCCCACACTTGGATATTGATATTTTGTGACTTTGGGTCACCAGAGGTTTGGCACCTCATAGCGACTTGTCCCAGTGGCTTAGCACCACAGTGGGTTGGCCCCACAGTTGATATTACGGGATCGTCGCCAGTGATTTGGTATCACACGTGGGTTGGCCCCACAGATGGATTATTCGTGACTTTGGGTCACCAGTGGTTTGGCACCACAATATTGGATATCGTGACTTTGGGTCACCAGTGGTTTGGCACCACCAGTGGTTTGGTACCACACGGGGTAGATAAGGAGTATGGATGGCTAGGGTGGGGGTGCATTATTTATATTGCTTGGTGATGTGTGATTAAATATGTTGCATTAATCGAGAGGAGGGTTTATGCACTGAGTCTCGGTGACTCACCTTCTCTCTTATCATTTCAGGTGACACTTAGATCGCGGACGAGGAGCCGGGTGGACTCGAGGTGACCATGCTATGAATAAATACGGTCTTTCATGGATTTGAATTTGGTACTTTATTTCTTTTATTTCGATTTGGTTTTGTTGGGGATTGTAAAAATGCCTTTTAAATTATGTTTTGATTATTTATGTGGTTGGATTTGATTTCAAATATGACTTAACAAACTATTGGTTAATATCTGATAAAATTTGAAAAAAATAAGGTTTGCCAAAACTACGAAGCGGCATGTTTTAAACTTTACCATCGGGTATCACTTCATAATTTAAGATAACTACAACTCAAATGGTTTTTCAAACTTAAAGTTTACACACTTAATTTAAATGTTTTTAAGCAACTAAAAAGAAACTAATCAGATTTTTTTAAATGATATAGCATTGTTTTACTTATGAATCCGACAAACTAAGTTTTAAAGATCTAATTTCGGGTTTTCAAAAACAACAAGAGCAGTTTTTAACACATCATGCACCTGTTTTCTACGAAAAAAATAATAAAAGCAACAAGAAGTATTTTTCAAAACTTGATTCAATAGCTTGTTTTCTTCAAAATACTTTCCCGTAACATGCTAGATTCGGTCGTGATGTGTTGACCGAGTTTGGGGTGTTACAATTGTGGTATCAGAGCCAAGTTCAAAGGCTCGGCTGTGGGCCCGAGGCCTAAAAATGTTTTAAAAGTTGGTTTTAAATGTTTTTGTTTCAAAATATATGGTTTGAAAGGCATGGCACCGAGTCTCGGACACCAATCCGCCCTGGTAAGTACCCCTTACTATTGCTTGTGATTTTTGGATGTGATGAGATTGAATGACTAGTAATAGTGGACTACTCTAGAAACTGAAACTGATAGGACTCTATGGGCTGCGAAAACAAAACTTCTTTAATAAGAAATATTCATAAGACTGTGCTTTTAAACAGTGGAATAATTACTAATGCATAAAACTTCTAAATCAGATAAGTCGAGATTTTAGTCATGAGCACTCGAGGTGGACGTGGTCGTGGACGTGGTCGGGGTAGGATGACAGTTTCCGAACCAGTAGGGTCTGGTCAGGGGTCAAAGAATGAGATACCGGTACCGCCACCAGTTGTAGGTGGTGAGTTTCAGGATCAGACTGGGGATGACGCAGTATCACAGGCGATGCTGCGAGTTCTGGAAAGGGTAGCTGGAGTAGGTGGAGGCGCAGAAGCTCGGAAATTTGTGCCTGAGCGATTCCGGGCAAATGGGGCTGAGGTATTCCGAGGTGTTTCTGGTGTGGCTCCCAGCATGGCTGAGTATTGGCTGGAGGCGACGGAGCGGATCATGGATGATTTAGACCTGACTGCTGAGGAAAAGCTAAAGGGGATAGTTTCGCTTCTGCGGGATGAGTCATACCAGTGGTGGCTCACGGTTCGGGACAGTGCTGCAAATGAAGATCTTACTTGGGATTATTTTAAGGCCGCGTATCAGAAAAAGTACATTGGAGCTAGCTACATTGATGCGCAACGGAAGGCATTTTTGAGGTTGGTTCAGGGGAGTAAGTCTGTATTAGAGTATGAGGCAGAATTCTTAAAGCTGAGCAGGTATGCTAGAGGCATTGTGGCTACTGAACATGAGCGGTGTGTTCGATTCGAGGATGGTCTGAGAGATGAGCTGAGGTTGCTGATTGCTCCACAGCAGGAACGTGAGTTTACTGTTCTGGTAGAAAAGGCTAAGGTAGCCGAAGGGGTTAAAGAGTCTGTGAGGCAGAACATGGATAGGAACAGACATAAGAGAAGCTTTGGGTCAGCTGGGTCGGCTGGAAATTCTCAGAAAAGGGCTAGACAGAGTAGACCGAATCAGTCTGGTAGGTCTGTTGTTGCTAATCAGGGACCAGCACAGTGTAACCATTGTGGGAAATCTCATTGGGGAGGATGTTGGACCGGTGGAAAAGGGTGTTTTGAGTGTGGCTCACTGGATCATCGTGTGAGAGACTGTCCGCGTAAGTTGGCTTGGATTCAGTCTGAGGGTCAGGGCCGTACTCAGTTCAGAAATGGAGGACCGCCACCGCAGAGGGGTCGTGGTAATGGTAGAGGGGGTAACGGTTTTGGTCGGGGCCGAGGAGCACCGGGCAGAGGTGCGGGTAGCACTGAGGCAAAACAGCCTGGGTTAGTGTATGCAGCTAGGCGCCGAGAGGAGAGCGATGCACCGGACGTCATAACTGGTACGTTCTTGATCTTTGGTTTTCCCTATACGGCTTTGATTGATGTGGGTTCAACGCATTCATACGTTGCTAGTAGCATAGTAGAGACCTTGAATTTAGACTTTGAGACTACTTCTAGGCAGATGACAGTGATTAGCCCTCTAGGTCACTCAGTAATTGTAAATAAGCTGTATAGAGACGTACCCCTAGAACTCCAAGGGATAGTGTTTGTTGCTGATCTGATGGAACTGCCGTTTAGGAAGTTCAATCTGATTCTTGGGATGGACTGGTTGGTTAAGTACCAGGCAAGGTTGGATTGCGCGGCTAAGCGCATGGTTCTAAATACGGCTAAGGATGACGAGGTGGTCATGATAGGTAATAGGAGAGATTACTTATCCAACATGGTATCTGCTTTAAAGGCTGAGAAGATGGTCAGGAAGGGCTGCAAAGCATTTATGGTTCATGTGTATGCCTTGGAGGCTAAGGAGTCTGTGGTAGGGAATGTCCGAACAGTAAAGGAATTTGTTGATGTGTTTCCTGAAGAGCTTCCGGGATTGCCACCGGATCGTGAGGTGGAATTTGGGATAGATCTGTTACCCGGAACCGCGCCAGTGTCTATTGCTCCGTATAGGATGGCGCCAAAGGAATTAGTGGAATTAAAGGCTCAGATCCAAGAGTTGTTGGACCGAGGCTTTATCAGGCCAAGTGTTTCACCTTGGGGAGCGCCGGTACTCTTTGTCAAGAAGAAAGATGGTACAATGCGGATGTGTATAGACTATCGCCAGTTGAATAAGCTGACGATCAAAAACAAGTATCCGTTGCCGAGGATAGACGACTTGTTTGATCTGCTGAAGGGTGCAGCGGTATTCTCGAAGATCGACTTAAGGTCTGGGTATCATCAGCTAAAGGTGAAAGAGGCTGATTTCCACAAGACGGCATTTCGTACTCGATTTGGGCACTATGAGTTTCTGGTAATGCCGTTTGGGTTGACTAACGCGCCGGCAGCATTCATGGACATGATGAATAGGGTATTCCAACAGTATTTGGATCAGTTCGTCGTGGTATTTATAAATGACATCTTGGTGTACTCAAGGACAGAAGAGGAGCATGATGCACATTTGCGAGTAGTGTTGCAGATTCTGAGGGAAAAGCAGCTTTATGCTAAGTTTAGTAAGTGCGAGTTCTGGCTCAGGGAGGTGACTTTCTTGGGTCATGTAGTGTCAGCTGAGGGGATTAGAGTGGATCCTCGGAAGATTGAGGCAGTATTGGATTGGAAGCCGCCTAAGTCAGTGGCTGAAATTCGGAGTTTTCTAGGCCTAGCTGGGTACTACCGAAGATTTGTGGAGGGATTTTCGTTGATCGCAGCACCGATGACCAAGTTGTTAAGAAAACGAGTCCTGTTTGTATGGACTGAGAAGCAGCAAGAGAGTTTCGACAACCTAAAGAAGATCTTGACTGAAGCTCCGGTTTTGATTCAACCTGAGGCAGGAAAGGAATTCACGGTATATTGCGATGCATCGCATACGAGTTTGGGATGTGTGCTGATGCAGAAAGGAAAGGTAGTGGCTTATGCATCTCGACAGTTGAGACCGCATGAGGTCAATTATTCGACGCACGACCTGGAGTTAGCGGCAGTAGTTTTCGCGTTGAAAATTTGGAGGCACTACCTGTACGGGGAGAAGTCAATAGTCTACACAGATCACAAGAGTCTAAAGTACCTTTTGACTCAGAAAGATTTGAATTTGAGGCAGCGCAGATGGATTGAGTTACTAAAGGACTACGACTGTTCGATCGAGTATCACCCGGGCAAAGCTAACATTGTGGCAGACGCGTTGAGCCGTAAGGTTGTATCGGACTTAAGAGCGATGTTTGCCCATTTGAGTTTGTATGACGAGGGAAGTATTCTGGCAGAATTGCAGGTTAAGCCCACTTGGGTTGAGCAGATCAGGGAGAAACAGTTAGAGGATGAGGTTTTGAATGCGCAGAGATTGCAAGTGCAGGATGGTGGTTTGGAGGGTTACAGCTTGTCTAGTGATGGAGTGCTATGTTTCCAAGGGAGAGCTTGTATGCCAAAGGACATCGAGCTAAGGCAGAAGATTCTTCAGGACGCACATAGCAGCCCATACGCTATGCATCCTGGAGGTAGCAAAATGTATCGGGATCTAAGAGAGCAGTTTTGGTAGCCAGGACTAAAGCGGGAAGTGACGGAATTTGTAGGTAAGTGTCTGACGTGTCAGCAGGTCAAGGCTGAACATCAGTTGCCGTCAGGGTTGCTTCAGCCAGTGAAGATTCCACAGTGGAAGTGGGAAAGGATCACTATGGATTTCGTCAGTGGATTACCTCTTACGCCTAGCAAGAAGGACTCAGTTTGGGTGATTGTGGATCGTCTGACTAAATCAGCTCACTTCATACCGGTAAGGGTTGATTACTCACTTCAGAGGTTGGCGAAGCTCTATGTGTCAGAGATAGTGAGGTTGCATGGTGTGCTAGTATCGATCATCTCGGATAGGGATCCCAGATTTACGTCAAGGTTTTGGAAAGCGTTGCATCAGGCTTTGGGTACGCGCTTGGATTTCAGTACGGCATTCCATCCACAGTCTGACGGGCAGTCGGAAAGGGTTATACAGATTCTAGAGGACATGCTGAGAGGTTGTGTTCTGGACTTCAGAGGTAGTTGGGAGGAGTTTCTACCATTAGCTGAGTTCGCCTACAACAATAGTTACCAAGCAAGCATCAAGATGGCACCATATGAGACGTTGTATGGTAGGAAGTGTCGCTCACCTACTTGTTGGACGGAATTGGGTGAACGTCAGATGTTGGGACCAGAGTTGGTTGTAGAGACTGAAGACAAGGTTAGATTGATCCAGGCTCGATTGAAAGAGGCTTCGGACAGGCAGAAGTCTTATGCCGATCTCAAGCGTAGAGATATAGAGTTTGCCGCGGGTGACAAGGTCTTTCTGAAGGTCTCGCCATGGAAGAAAGTGTTGAGGTTCGGAAGGAAAGGCAAGTTAAGTCCAAGGTTTATTGGGCCGTATAAAGTACTGAAACGAGTGGAACCAGTAGCTTATCAGCTTGAGCTGCCGGCAGAACTAAGTCAGATTCACGACGTATTTCATGTCTCCATGCTTAGGCGTTATCGTTCAGATCCATCGCATGTGGTAGCAGTGGAAGAGATCGAGGTGAATCCGGATTTGACCATGGAGGAGGAACCAGTACAGATTCTAGATCGGGATGTGAAAGTTTTGCGTAGGAAGACAGTTCCTTTGGTGAAGGTGCTATGGCGGAACCATGGCGTGGAGGAAGCTACGTGGGAACCCGAGGATGTGATAAGACAGTAATACCCTCAACTCTTTTGACCAGGTAATTTCGAGGCCAAAATTATTTTAAGGGGGGTAGAACTGTAATATCCTGAGATAGGGGTTATTTTGTAACTGCATTGTTTGCTTGTGTTTGGACTGTGGTGTTGTTATTTATGATGTTTTGAGACTTAGTTGTAAGTCTAGTGTAGGCCTGAGTAGTAGGAAAAATTTTAGTTTTTAGGTTTAAGGTAAAAGGAGCTGAAGGAGCTAAGGCTTATAAGTATTTCAAGTAGGATTTTAGCACAAGAGAAAGGCTTGGCAAAGTGGCAAGGAGGTGCCACTTAGAGCCTGTGATTGACACCACTTGTAGGGGAAGGAGATCTCAGGTTCGAGCAGCGGAAATCCCACCTTTTGCTTTCTATTTTGACGCCAAGGAGGGGAAGGAGTTGTGTGCAGTTCAAACTCTGCCATGGACTTAGTCAAATGATTCAAATGGTTGGCAAAGAGAGAATTTAGGTAGTTGACTAATTCAAAATGGGTTGAATTAGTGGCCAAGAGCATTTTTGGGAAGTGGCCGAATCTTGAACTCTTCATGGGGGGAGTGGCCGGTTTTGGTAGGTGAGTAAGGGGAGAGTGCCGAAATCTCCTAGAGTGTTAGAGTGTTTTTTCAGTCAGCTTGTGTCAATAGCCGAAACTTCATTTGGTGATTGCCGAATTCCTTTAGGTGCTTCTTTTTGTTTTTGCCTTTAGCCGAACCTTCAAGTAAGCACACCCTTTCTTTTCTTCTTTGAAACCGAAAGTCTCAAGCAACATATACCTTTGCTGAATTTTTGCTTTTGTTTTCTCTAAACCTCATTGTAGCCGAACCCTTATTCTCCTAAGCACCTTCTCTTCTTTTTGCTCTCAATTTTGGTTGGTGGCCGAACCTTCTACTCTCCATTTCCTCTTTCTTTTTCTTTCAAAACTGAAAGCACTCTCCTCCTATTCTTTTTCTTCCCTCTTCTCAAACTATTTTTCCGAAACCCCTATCTTCATTTCACTTCTTTTCTTCCTCTTCTTCCACTCAAGCCGAACCATAAGTGCCTATTTTAAACAACCATAGTCGAATTCTCTTCTCCCTTTTTGTGTTTAGTTTTGGCCGAATCTCAAGCAAGGGTGATCTCTCCGAGTTTTCTCCAATCGGTTTCTAGTAGAAGGTAAGTGCTCAAGGCCGAATGCCTATTTCTCCTTCTCTCTTTTTCTCTGTCGACTTTTACATGGGTAAGAGCTGATTTCGGCACTTGATAGCAGGGGTGATAATTACTTGTTTTTGGAATCGATTTATTGTAGAGTCTCCAGGATTTTGGAAACAATCAAGCGAAGCCTTCATCCTTGATTAATCAGTTGGTAAGTGGTGGTAAGGATCCATTTTTGGTAGATGATTCTTTTAAGTATCCAAAAGCCGAAGGCTACTAATATGGGTATGTGATTGCCGATTGTAGGGAAGTGAAGCAGAGGCACATAGCGTGTGGTGGCTAGTATTCGAGGGACGTATAGGTAAGGTTTCGGGTTTTAGGCGTTAACCCTTTGGTTTATTTGGTTTGGCCGAATGGCCTAGGTTGCTAACCTTGGTAATGGCCGAATGTAGGATCGAAGGAGCTAGCGTTGTAGATCGACTCTTCAGATTTAGGGCTTCCGTTATAGCAGGTGTGTAAACTTACACACTCTATTGCTTAGTAATATATGTTAATAACCTGATGTTATTAAAGCCGAAACAGTATAGATGTTGATACGATACCCTATGGGTATGTGCACGGATTCGGGTAAGTCCGTTTCAATATGAGTTCTGTTATGTGATATATGATATCATGATTTAGGACATATATGTTATGTGATGTGTAACTAGGCATGTTGGCATGATTTGCATGATGTGCATGATTTATATGAGTATGGCATGATGTTGATGGGTGATATGAGAGGAGGGGGAAGATGATATCCGTGTCTTTGGGACACCAGAGGTTTGGCACCTCCAGTGGTTTGGTACCACAGATTAATATTTTGTGACTTTGGGTCACCAGAGGTTTGGCACCTCATAGCGACTTGTCCCAGTGGCTTAGCACCACAGTGGGTTGGCCCCACAGTTGACATATCGGGATCGTCGCCAGTGATTTGGTATCACACGTTGGTTGGCCCCACACTTGGATATTGATATTTTGTGACTTTGGGTCACCAGAGGTTTGGCACCTCATAGCGACTTGTCCCAGTGGCTTAGCACCACAGTGGGTTGGCCCCACAGTTGATATTACGAGATCGTCGCCAGTGATTTGGTATCACACGTGGGTTGGCCCCACAGATGGATTATTCGTGACTTTGGGTCATCAGTGGTTTGGCACCACAATATTGGATATCGTGACTTTGGGTCACCAGTGGTTTGGCACCACCAGTGGTTTGGTACCACACGGGGTAGATAAGGAGTATGGATGGCTAGGGTGGGGGTGCATTATTTATATTGCTTGGTGATGTGTGTGTAAATATGTTGCATTAATCGAGAGGAGGGTTTATGCACTGAGTCTCGGTGACTCACCTTCTCTCTTATCATTTCAGGTGACACTTAGATCGCGGACGAGGAGCCGGGTGGACTCGAGGTGACCATGCTATGAATAAATACGGTCTTTCATGGATTTGAATTTGGTACTTTATTTCTTTTATTTCGTTTTGGTTTTGTTGGGGATTGTAAAAAGGCCTTTTAAATTATGTTTTGATTATTTATGTGGTTGGATTTGATTTCAAATATGACTTAACAAACTATTGGTTAATATCTGATAAAATTTGAAAAAAATAAGGTTTGCCAAAACTATGAAGCGGCATGTTTTAAACTTTACCATCGGGTATCACTTCATAATTTAAGATAACTACAACTCAAATGGTTTTTCAAACTTAAAGTTTACACACTTAATTTAAATGTTTTTAAGCAACTAAAAAGAAACTAATCGGATTTTTTTTAAATGATATAGCATTGTTTTACTTATGAATCCGACAAACTAAGTTTTAAAGATCTAATTTTGGGTTTTCAAAAACAACAAGAGCAGTTTTTAACACATCATGCACCTGTTTTCTACGAAAAAAAATAATAAAAGCAACAAGAAGTATTTTTCAAAACTTGATTCGATAGCCTGTTTTCTTCAAAATACTTTCCCATAACATGCTAGATTCGGTCGTGATGTGTTGACCGGGTTTGGGATGTTACATGTCATCCTTCACTTTTCACTGTCAACATCTGCCCGGATCTCCACATCGATATAATTCTTTGAAAAGCTTCCTAATTCTACATATACCTCTTTTTTCCAATCCAAACAAAGCCCCTAGTACCATCCACTGCCACCTCAATACTATGAACAAATCCACCATTCCTAATGCCCTTTTTCCATTCAATTGGAATCAAGCTTTGTCTCCATTAAAAGACCATTTGGGGATTATAAAGTTTCAGCATGTGCTGAAGCCTCATCGTAGTCCGTGAGCTCCCTAACACACGAACATTCCAACACATGATCTTCATTATTGTCGGTCGACCTGCCCCTTAGTGGTTGCTGATAAATCTTTTTAATAAGCCGATAATAACTCATCATTTTTCTCCATAGAATCCGAAAGTTCAGAAACCCTATCGAGAAATTCATAGTTATTTGCCTTTTCTTCCCATCAAAACCTTCAATCAAACAATCTTCCAGATCATGAATCATTGGATCTTTTCCTATACCAATAAAAGAACCCATCTGTCCCCCATTTCCCCTGTATAGGCCCCTTCCAAATTGATTCCTAACACAGGGTAAACCTTCCTCAAACTAACTAACAACCTTCCTTAAACTAACTAACATCGGGAAATCATTGTCACTCCTTTCCCTCGGTCTATTAGAAGAAGCCTACCTCGAAAAACCCCACTTATTCCCTTTCCGTAGCCAAATACTATCCACCCTGATAGCTCTTCGTACTGGTGTCCGTAACGAAATGTCCCATCCCATCTCTGAATTATCCACATCTCTTATTAGTTTAATTGGGCAAAAACTATCACTATGACATATTTTTAGTATTATATTAAATTGATTACAAATGAAAAATATATATATAATATACATATAAAATTCTAAAATATATTATTATAAATTTTAAAAATCAAAATAATATATAAAATTAAAAATATTTAAATTTACTTGAAAAAAACTTCAACTTTAAAAACCTTTTTAAAATTTTAGAATTATATACTTTAGAATTTCATAAAAAAATATTTTTAAACTTCTTTACAATTTTTTTTATAATTATGACATTTTTATTTATATTTTTAAGGATTAATTACCAAAATAGTCACTTTTGTTTGCCTTAGGTGACATTTTAGACACTTATGTTTGAAATGTTAAGTTTTAGTCACTTACATTATCGTTTTATTACGAAATGGTCAATGTAACAATCCGTTTTTAGTAGTGTTGAAAACAGTGGTTTCGGGGTCACAAATCTGACAAGTGAATCCATAAATATTATTATTTAATATTTACAAGTCTAATATAGTAATATAATAAATTTTGATTTGATAATTTATGTTATTTGAAGGAATAACTAGGTTCAAGTGGTATACCCTAAAGTCAAGTGGTTTTAGAAAAGGAGGTGTCAGGACCTCGTGTCTATAAATTGAGCCCATAAATATTTTATTAAATATTTCAAGAGTGTTATTAGGGTCATATTAAAATTTGGTTAAGAAATTTTAACATTTAAATAGTTAATTAGGTAAAAATGATTAAATCATAAAAGTTGCAAAAGTTAATTTCTATAAGTTAAAGATACTAAAAGATAAAACTAATATGGTTACAAGAGTTTTTATGGCAATTTATATGTTATAATTTTATAATAATAATTAAAAAGAAACTGAAGGTAAATAAAATAAACAAAGCACATCATTTTTACTTTATTTGTTCTCATCTTCTCCAAGCAGAAAACACCATGCCTTGATGTTGACTTATAAATGTATATGTAAGTATGGATTTTAGTCACTTGTGAATGCTTTGTGAGATGGCTTTTGGTTCATTGAAGTGTGAATGAAGTGGTTAAATGGTAGATGTGTGATGTGCGATGTAAGTTTAAAATATGAATTTATGACATTAAGCATGAGTTGATTTGGATGTTAACTTCTGGTACCAATGAGGGTACATTGGATAGACATTTAGATTAAATGATATAGGTGTGTTTTGGCATGTAATAGAGGTTGAATGTTGATTTGATAACTTGGTTTGTTTTGAGTTTGTGCCAAGCCTATATGTGTCTTAATGTCCTTAGTTGATGAATTGCAAATGAAACTGAAAACATATGGTATGTGACATTTATGTATGCTCATATGAAAGTAGGTAAAATATGGTTGAATGGTATGCTTTGAAACGGTTATTTAGTATATATGATTTATGTTTAATGAATGAACTCGAAATGTTGAATTGACTCAAGTTGATGTGTTAAATTGTGGTGTCAATTGAAGGTATATCGGTTAGGCACCTAAGTTGGTTGATTTTGGTATGTTGTGAAGTGTTTTGGTCATGTGAAATTTATTGGAAATGGTATGGTTTGTTGTGCAAGAAAAGGTTAATGTTTTGGCTTGTTTTAGTGGCAAATTGTGCTGCACACGGCCTAGGACATGGGCTGTCACACAGCCGTGTGCCACACACGGTCACCCCACACGGTTGTGTGTTTCAAGTTAGTATGCTACACGGTCTAAGACACGACCTGCGACATGGTCGTGTGACTCAACATCGAATGCACACACGATCCAGTACATAGCCGTGTGGCCTTTTTCGAATACCCATACAGGCAGACACATAGGCTAGGTCACGGTCGTGTGTCTAGACTTCGAATGTCCATACGGTCTGGGCTATGTCAGATGGCCTGGCCACATAGCCGTGTGACCCCTGTTTTCAAGTTTTTCTAAAATTTTCTGTTTTTATTTCAAATTGATCCCTGATTATTCCCAAGTTATTTTAGGGCCCTAAAGGCTCGATTTAAGGCCTCGCAAGAGTATTTTTACTATGATTATATTAAGTTGTATAATTGTTTTTGTTTTGAAGTTAAATGTTTTGATTTGTGTGGTAATGCTCTGTAACCTTAATCCGACGAAGGAGACAGGTTAGGAGTCGTTAGCATCTGTTACCTCCCAAATGACAATCTGACGTGACAATTAAAATGAGTTTTAAATGCCAACATGGATATACAACTGAGATGAGAAAAGTTAAAATTTTGATAGAATTCAAAATTTTGCCCTAAACCCCAATTTTCTCCAGTTTAAAAAAAGCAACAGTTGGGGTCATTTTGTTACCATAAGAAAAGAGAAGAGTAGAACGATATAGAAGAAGAAGAGATGGACACACCAACCTCTATACTTGCTTGCTATTGTGGTTGGCCAGCTATGTTGAAAACTTCATGGTTGAATGAAAATCCAGGTAGGAGATGTTTTGAGTGCCCAAATTATGGGAATGGGAGAAGGCGTTGTTGTCTTTTTTTTTTTTCTATTAGTTTGATCCACCTATGGCACCTCATGCAAAGGTGGTGATTATTGGACTGATAAGGAAAGTGAGAAACTTAGAGAGGGTGAAGAGAAAGGAGAGAATGATTTGGATTTTGCAAATAAACATAGAACCATGCATAGATGAAGCGTGTCCTTTTTGCCTGTCACATATACAGAAAAACATAAAAAGATGGACCACCTTTTTTTGCAAAATAAACCATAATATCTGAACCAAAACTCAGGTAAAGAACAAAAAAAAAACCTCATTACTTACTAAAATTCATGCTTGGACCTTCCATTGAATCGATCATTTGGTCTTCCATTTTGAATAAACAAATCCAACTGATTGATGGGGCACTCAGTTTAATTTCTGCTGTTTCGATTTAACAAGGATGACTATGAAAATGGATGGTTTTTTAGTAAAAATAGAAACAGAACTAAAAGAAAATGGAGACCAAGAGTTTTTTTTTTCCAGTTCAAGGATTAATATGATACATTGGTTTTGATTATTTTTGGAAACCAAATTATCATTTTCCTTTAATTAATTTAGAAAAATTAATTAATTAAATTTATTTAATTCAAAAATCAATTAATTTACTTGGCTAGACATCTATGTTCGTATTTAAAACTCATTTTAACTATCACGTTAGATTGTCATTTGAGAAGTAATAAATCTTAATGGCAGAGTGATCATTTTATAACAAAAGCATAACATAAGTGATTAAAACTAATATTTCAAACATTAGTGATTAAAATATAACTTGAGATAAATAAAAATGACTATTTTAACAGTTTACTCTATTTTTAATAATATTATTAAATTTAACTAATTTATGTTCAATTATTATATTTTTTCTAAATTTTATATATTTAAGTCTTATATATTTAAAGTATAATAAAAGAAAATATTTTTTCAAAAACACGTCATGTAATGCTTTGTATTGACTATAAAAATTATTTCTTAATTTCTATCAAATAAAATAACTAAAATATTTTAGTTATTTTGAATGTACTTTAAATAATAATAATAATAAATAGGTACCATAATAAAAAATTCATAAATTAATTATTTCTTAAATTATAATCCAACAATCCATTATAAAATTAATTGTCTCTTTATGCCTTCAAACATAATATTTTTGAATGTCATAGAAATCATTTTATTAAACCTTTTTATTTATTTATTATTTGCTAAAATGTTTAATTTTTAATTTTCTAAATTTTGATTATTTTTACTCAAATTAATTATAATGTTTTTTTTAAAAAAAAGTCAGTCCCGTGCAGACAAATTACCTTTGGAGAGTAACAAAATCCAAAAATAAAGTGAAGTCTAGTAGCAATGGTAAATTAACCGTAATCATTCTTTGATTTTCTTTAAAATTCAAAGCTCCGTTTTCCTTTCCCTGTAGTGCTATCCAAGAAAAATGAAGCACAGCAGCAGCAGCTATTCCTTTCATCCATCCTATCATCATCTTCTTCTTCTAACGAACTTCACATCCTCCATCCTGTCACAACCCATACTGCTGCTGCTTTGCCATCAACATTCAAATCAAAACACTCTCTTTCCACACTTTAAATCCTCACCGAGATGGTAAGCAAACCCCAGTGTTCCGACTATCAGCATCAACATGCATCAAGAAAACAAAAATCACCCTTTACTACTACTACTACTACTACTTCTTGTTAAGGAGGTTGGCAAGGTTCCGGAGTTCCTCAAATGCATGCATTGTTTCAGAATCAAATCCTCCTGCAAACTGCACCCATAAAACGACCACAAGGGTCACTCTACGTGTTTTAAACCCTAAAACACAATTTACTCGTGTACAATGCATCAAACTAAAGGGTACAACCAACCTGATGTATTCTGAATGCAAATCTGACTCCCTGAAGTAGCATATAGTCCATTGAAGGATCCTTCTCCAAGGTTGCCTTCACCTGCAGTTCCATGGCTACCCGTTTCATGTACCTCTTCGCCAGTTTCACTGATCCAAGCTTAATCTGAAGTCAACAGAAATTAAGCCTTCTGTCACATATGATGCTTATTTATACGTAGAAAAGCATATGGAAACTTACAACTCCAAGTACCTTGCTCATGATCCCATTATCAAGCATCCAGTCTGTGGGAATTTGGAATTCCCTGCAGTTGCGCATCAATGACTCTCTTGTACGTAGGAGGTTATAAACAGTACGTTCCATCCTGGGAATTTAATTCAAAAAGAAATTTACAGAGATTTTCAACTTGCATAAATTGTTTGGTTTTTCTTTCACAAGAAAAGATTCAACATTCTTACTTCTCAGACAAGGCAACCATTTTCTTTAAGGCAATATCACAAGGCATCTTGGAATCATCCTTGTAGTATAATACCTCAGATTCCAATTTCTTGAGATCTTGGTATCCGAACGCTGCTTCTCGCAATGTGTCAGCTTTTTTCTCTGGCCAAGCAAAGTGCTTCAACACTGCCCTTTCATCAACCTTGAAAATATATATTTCCATGATGTCTCTTTTTAAGCATACTAGATAAAATCATTAGCAACACTTGGCTAACTAGCAAAATCATTTACTCGATGCATCTATGTTGCTTGAACTCTAGAGTAAGTGTTTTTGGAGAATCATGTCTCCATACCCATATCGAAATCAGATATATATATATATATATATATATTGAATAAAGAATAAAAGTAAGATAGTTATGTCAAAGTTAGTAAAACTTCAATAATTTTAGCAACTTACTAGATAGCAAAGTTCATCATCAAGCCACTTCACAAATGCTACAACATCTTCAATGTTCTGATAAACAGCATTATTGACTTCTCTTATCAACGAATTCACAAATTCTCCTTGAGTTTCAACATCCGCCTTTATCTGCATAAAGAATGAACCAAGTTCGATATCTTATACTAATATGTTAATACAAATTTTGAACATCATCAACTCCAAAAACCATGCTATATGAATGTCAGTTTTACTTGGTCCCTATATTTCCCAAGGCGCAGAAAACAAATAGAAAATGCAACTTGGGAGCTGAAATCATTAACATAAACAAAATCCAAGCACTTACAGCAAGCAAATGTGATGATCTATTCTCAATTTCACCGATCATGCTGCTACGAACATTTGCAACATCGGGCACATCACATATTCCTCCATTTGTGGAATCCTTTCTAGAATCCCTTTTCATGAGAGAATGATAAAACTCGACCACTTGCGGAGCTCGCTTCACCACACCAGTGCTACTTCTCACTGAAAACTTTGGAGGGGGAGGTGGTGGTGGTGGTGGAATTTGTGTACAACTTTCCTCTTTAGGTCCACTTGGGACCGAACAGGAAGGCCTGGGAGGAGGATTAGGAATTCTCAAAGCCCTTCTCTCAAAATCCAAGGAAGCTGAAGCAGCAGGCTTTTGAGAACTTACTGGCTCAGCCTCCTTCTCCATTTCTTTGGTACACATAAAACCATCAGATTGTCTTCTCCTATTTGGTACCAATTCTTGTATGTAACATTTTGATCCACTTATAGAATGTCTTCTTCCAGGACTTCTCAGCTCCTCTATATGCACCCACTCCTTGTCCACAACATTATCTGCATACTCTACACTGGAAGGTTCCTGGCTAGTGATAGGCCATTTCTTCATCTTTTTAATTAAATTTAATCTCTTTATACTTGCACTACTGCGTTCTGAGCTCTTACTGCTTGCGGAATTCGGTGAGCCTCCATATTCAACCTTGCTTTGAACTGGACTTAATGCCTTATCGGAATTCATTGTTGAGCATGAATTTCGTAGTTCATCTCGTAAACAAGAATTAACCCACCTCAAGTATGCAAGCTCCTCAACTTCATTCAACCGGCTCATCTGTAGACCTTCCACTTGTTTACTCAGGTTTTCATTGGTATGCCTTAACATTGATGCCTCAGCTTTAACTTTGGCAACAACATCACTCTGATAAAACCAAGATACGAAGCAAGGAAATAGCAAAATCAGTTAGTTAATGCAAAAAGAAAAAAAGAAAAAAAACAAATCAATCATCTTCTTGAGTCACCAACCAAACAGAGGAATTAGAAAAAGAAAGAAAAAAGTTAACGAAGCTACCTCATTGGCTTTGGCAAGAGAAGCTAACTGGGATTCCAAAGATGAAAGCTTGCAAGCAAGATTCCTCTTTTGCATCTGTAACTCCTTGTTCAACCTCCTCAACTCCACAACTTCCATTTCAAGATCCCTAATCGATTGCGGTTCCTTTGAGATTTCCAAATTTTCCTCATTCCTTTCCAAAATGGAAGTCAAAGCTGCCAGTTGACCACATAAGCTGGTCTTCTCCGACTCCAACAACCCAACTCTGTGTGAAAGATTGTCTACTTCAATGTTCCTTGTTTCAAGCTGGGTCTGGAGATCCAAAACCTTAGCATTTGTCTTCCACTCGGCAAGCTCAGCTTGCAGCTTAAGCTCCCTTTCTTTAGAGTCCTGAAGAAGGCTCCTAACGTGGTCTAATTCGATGAAGAGATCGCGAGAACCAGAGGACTGCCTCCGGTGAGTTGGGTAGACTTGAGGGTGGACTTGGGTTGCACTGACAGAGCAAGATAAATCAGAAATGAGGGACCTTTTAACTCTAGAATGAGAATGCAGAGATGGGTTAGTAGTGGGGACATCAGTGTTTGATAAAGGAGGTTTCTTGGTTTGGACAGTGATGGTTTGAACCTTGGTTTTCTTGTCAGCTGTGCCTGTGAAGCCCTTCACAATGTGTGAACCCCATGAAGACTTGGGCTTGGACTGATTGGTAATGGTCTTTGTGTGCAGAGATTTTGGGGGTTGATTTTGATCACCAAATTTTGATGCTTTGGCTCTGTTCTCAAATGTGTTTTCTTCTCTCATTGTAAAGACTTTAGAAGAAGGAAAGATGTTGTAAGACAAGCTGCTGAAGCAAGAGAAAAAATCACTACATTCTCAAGAGAAAAACACTAAGGTTTGGTTGATTGCAAAATGCCAGAAAGTTGGAAGGAAGAGGATTCGAAATTTGAAGAGAAGATGAATGGGAAGGGGTTGTTTTGTATGTTGAAAGAGAGCTCCGATTCAAGAGAAGAGTAATGGTGGCACTTGCAGCTTTCTTTCATTATTTATCGTATTTTGTTCCCTTCATTTTGAACTTTTGAAATTTGAATAAGTAGGATTTTTTTTTTTTTTTTTTAAAGAAAGGGTGGAGGAGAGCCACTGCAAGGCAACGGTCCTTTTTACGGGTGGGTGTGGCCCACATTTCAACACCCAAAACATGATGACCTTTTCTTTCTCTTTTTGTTCATTCAACCCCAACGTGCTCAGCTCAGCCTATTTAACATGGTTTAAAATCACACCCCAAGTTGCTTTGAAATTGAAATTCTTAGGCTTTTTTTTTGTTCCTTCTGCGCTATTTTGGAATGAAATGTCAACACCAGGTTTCGAAAAAATAAATGTGACCACTACGAGCTTAAAATATTCCAAGGGTCCTTCTATTAATTGAAATTCTACATTAATAAATGTTAGTTGAAGTAATATAGCATATTACACTTTTAAGAAAAGAAGTAAATTTGAACTCCAAAAAAAATATTGTCGAAAAAATTAATTACAAATCTTAAATATAGATCATAAAATAAACATCATCGATATAAAAAAAATATATTGAATTTTTTTTAAAGAATAATTGCAATTCAATTATTAAATGAAGTTTTTTAGTCTTTTTTTATGTTTGAATATGTAGTATTTTCAAAATATGACATATATTAGATAAATAATATGAGATGAAAAAAAATAATATGGACTTAGTAATTTGAGTTGAGGAAGATAAAAGTTGTAGAAAATTAAACTCAGACACAATAGCAACTTAATCTAAAACTAACCTAATGGAAAAGCTCGTCTAAAAGTGTTTTTAAAAGTTTCTTATATATTCCTGACAAGTTTAACCTAGAATGGACAAAATTGCTCATGCTTAACAATTAATCTGGCCTATTTTGATTGAGGAATACCCTTGCAGATTTTATCCCGTCAAGCTTCGATGTCGCGACATCTAGACATTGGTATTGCGACCTTGCCAACAGTTTACTCCCAGATATGTTTGGTAGCATTGGTGTTGCGACTCTAGCCCCTTGGATGGCTGGGATCCCTTAATAGTGGGGATTGCCCCCAATGTCATGACCTAAAACTCGAAGTCGCAACTCCATCAGTAGTTCACCTACAATGTTATACTTGTTGAAATTCAAGTTTTTAGAGTGATGGAATGCTTCTATGTCATGACACAAAGGATCTGGTGTTGCAACCTAGAGGACAACATTAAGACCTCTTCAAGTTTTTACTTTAGTCACCTCCTGCACAAGCTCAATGTTAAACTCCCAAAGGCATGGTTTTTTTCCATTCAGGTCCAAAATGTAACAATCCGATTTATACCCTAGTCGGAACAGTGGTTTCGGGACCATAAATTCGAGTCAGAGAAATATTTTAATATTATTTTCTGTGACTTTGATGTGTGATTAAGCATGTGTCAAATTTCTATAAGTTAATTTAACTGTTTGTGTGTTCTATGTTAATTGTTTGGATATATGTTTTAAATATAACAAGCTATGAATAATTGTATGAAAGTCATGAGAAGCTAAGTATATTATTAATGGAAATGTTCATTAGTTTAGATCATTGGATATGTAGTATAGTGTACATATTCGGCCTTAAGTATATGGTAGAATGTATGGTTGAAATTAGAAATAATTAAATGTTTGAATGTTTTATATATGTACCAATTCAGCTAATACTTGGAATTGATCATGCGGAGTGTATTATATTCATGGAAGAATTGAAATCAGATGAAATGTACATGTGTAATTCGATAATACAAAATGATATGAGTTTAGCACATGATAGTACAATTGAATGCTCTGACTTGGTATTTAGTTTAGTGAGGCCTGTAACTCTAATCCGGTGACAGATATGGGTTAGGGGTGTCACATTTGATTGGTATCAGAGTTATGGTTTAGTCGTTCTCAGACTAACATAGCGCGTGTGAGTCTAGCTATACATGCCATATTTTATGCTGTGATAGTGTGATGACTTCTGACAGTGAAATGTGTTTATTTCTTTCATATATTAATGGATCCCGATCCCGAGCGAGCGGTAGTTGATGACGTCGAGAGTGTGGTGCCTGCTCCCGCGCAAGGGACCGCGCCAGATGAATCTCGACCGGCTACGAGTAATCCAGATGAGGGGGCCAGACAAGCCTTCTACTCCATGATGAACGATTGGTTCAGTCAGTATATACGAACCAATCTAGCTGTTCGACCACCCCTAAATCCGAATGTTCCCCCTGTAATACCGGTGGTACCCCCAATTGCCAACCCTGAAAGAGTAACCAAACCTCCTGTTGATCACATTAGGAAGCATGGAGCTCAAGAATTTAGAGCTGAGGATGACGACAATGCAGAGCGAGCTAAATTTTGGCTCGATAATACTGTTTGTGTTTTCGACGAGCTATCCTGCACACCCGATGAGTGTCTGAAGTGTGCCATATCATTATTATGGGATTCTTCCTATTATTGGTGGAATACGCTCGTGTCAGTTGTTCCGAAAGAGAGGGTTACTTGGGATTTCTTTCAGACGAAATTCCGTAAGAAGTATATAAGCCAGCGCTTTATAGACTCTAAGCGTAAGAAATTTCTCGAGCTCAAACAGGGTCGTATGACCGTATCTGAATACGAGCGTAAGTTTGTGCGACTTAGTCGTTATGCTCGTGAATGTGTCTCGTCGGAGGCTGCTATGTGCCGGAGATTTGAAGATGGTTTAAATGAAGATATAAAGCTTCTGGTTGGTATTCTTGAAATTAACAAGTTCGTTGTGCTGGTTGAACGAGCTTGTAAAGCTGAAGAACTGGGGAAAGAAAAACGGAAAGCTGAGCTTGAATCCAAAGATTTTCGAAAGAGGTCTACGAGTAAATTTTCGCAGATGGCAACGAAGAAGTTCAAGAACGAAGGTAGCCGATCCAAACCTAACACTGGGATTTCTATACGAGAACTACCACCAGTGAGTTCTCGAGCTACATCAGTGGCTAGTGTCGGCAATGCTCGATCGAGCAAACCTGAGTGTCAGCAGTGCGGTAGACGACATTTCGGAGAGTACTGGGGTAAATCTATTAATCGCACTTGTTATAAGTGTGGTTCACAGGATCACTTTATTTGAGGTTGCCCGGAGACTGTAAAAAAGGGTACTGCTCAGAGTGCGAGACCGAGCGGCACTACAGCTAAAGGTAGACCATCTCGTATTGGGGGAGGTAGTAGTGGTGCGCAGAGGAGGACTACAGATGCGGTTATTCGATCAGAGGCCCGTGTACCGGCTAGAGCTTACGCAATCCGTGCTAGAGAGGAGGCCTCATCTCCAGACGTCATTACCGGTATTTTCACCCTCTTTGATACTAGTGTAGCTGATTTGATTGATCCCGACTCAACTCATTCGTATGTGTGTGAAACATTAGTAACCAGTAAGACTCTACCTGTTGAGTCTACTGAGTTTGTGATTCGGGTCTCAAACCCCCTGGATCGATGTGTACTAGTTGATAAAGTGTGCAAGAACTGCCCTTTGATGATAAGCGATTTGTGTTTTCCGGCTGATTTGATGCTATTACCTTTCGATGAGTTCGACATTATCCTCGGTATGGATTGGTTAACAGTTCACGATGCGGTAGTAAATTGTAGACGAAAGACTATTGATTTGAGATGCCAGAATAACGAAATGATTCGAATTGAGTCTGCAGACTTGAAAGGGCTACCGGCTGTGATATCTTTGATGTTGATTCGATAGTATTTGAGAAAGGGTTGCGAATCTTATCTCGCATATGTGATTGATAGCAAGGTAACCGAAAAGAAGATTGAATCTGTACCGGTTGTAAGTGAGTATCCATATGTGTTTCCGGAGGAATTACTGGGATTGCCACCCGTTCGTGAGGTAGAATTTGGTATTGAGCTAGTGCCAAGGACCACCCCGATTTTGATAGCTCCGTATAGAATGGCACTGAATGAATTAAAAGAATTGAAGGCTCAGTTGCAAGAATTGACGAATAGAGGTTTTGCCAGACTGAGTTTCTCTCCCTGGGGTGCGCCCGTTCTATTTGTGAAAAAGAAGGACGGAACTTTGAGAATGTGCATTGATTATCGACAGCTCAATAAAGTGACAGTTAAGAACAAATACCCGTTGCCACGTATTGATGATTTATTTGATTAGCTTAAGGGAGCCTCGGTGTTCTTGAAAATTGATCTGAGGTCGGGATATTATTAGCTGCGCATTAGGGAATCGGATATACCAAAGACTGCTTTTCGGACGAGATATGGTAACTACGAATTCTTGGTGATGTCGTTTGGGCTCACTAATGCCCCTGCTGTTTTCATGGATTTGATGAATCGAGTATTCAGACTGTATTTAGATCGGTTTGTGGTTGTATTCATAGATGATATACTAATCTATTCACGAGATGAAACTGAACATGCTAAGCATTTGAGGTTAGTGTTACAGATTTTGCGTGAAAAGAAATTGTACGCAAAATTTAGTAAATGTGAGTTTTGGTTGAAAGAAGTCAGCTTTTTGGGGCATGTTATTTCAGCATCGGGTATTCGAGTTGACCCGAGTAAAATCTCTACTATATTGGAGTGGAAACCTCTGCAGAATGTTTTTGATCAACTGAAGACCTTGTTAACGGAAGCTCCAGTGCTTGTTCAACCAGAATCAGGTAAAGAGTTTGTTATTTTTAGTGATGCATCTTTAAATGGGCTCGGTTATGTGTTAATACAGGAGGGTAAAGTTGTAGCCTACGCCTTAAGACAGTTGAAACCGCACGAGAGGAATTATCCGACGCATGACCTTGAGTTGGCCGCTATAGTTTTTACTTTAAAAATATGGCGTCACTATCTATTCGGTGAGAAATGCCACGTTTATTCGGGTCATAAGAGTCTAAAGTATTTAATGACTCAGAAGGATCTGAATTTGAGACAGTGACGATGGTTGGAACTATTGAAAGACTACGAGCTCGTGATTGATTATCACCCACGAAAGGCTAATGTAGTTGTTGATGCACTTAGCCGAAAGTCATTATTTGCTTTACGGGCAATGAATATGGATATGGCTATGACCGGTAACGGTGTGATCATTACAGAATTAAAAGCGAGACCATTGTTTGTACAATAGATTCGAGAAGCCCAAGAAGTTGATGACGACTTAAAAATAAAAAGAAGTCATTGTGGCTCGGGAGTGGATTCAAATTTTCAGATAGATACAGAAGGATGTCTGCGGTACAAGAATCGGGTATGTGTACCTAAGAAACTGGAATTAATTCAAATGATTTGTGATGAAGCTTATAGTAGCATATTGTCGATTCATCCGGGTAGTACGAAAATGTATAACGACCTGAGACAGTATTACTGGTGGCACGGTATGAAACGAGACATTTTAGACTATGTGTCGAAGTGCTTAGTATGCTAACAAGTGAAAGCTGAGCATCAAGTGCCATCTGGACTACTTCAGCCGATTATGATAACTGAGTGGAAGTGGGATCGAGTCACTATAGACTTCGTATTGCCTTTGACGCCAAGTAGGAAAGATTCAATTTGGGTTATTGTTGATAGATTGACGAAATCGGCTCACTTTGTTCTGGTACGTACAGATTTCTCACTCGATAAATTAGCTGAGTTGTACCTATCGCAGATTGTACGGTTACACAGAGTACCTGTTTCTATTGTGTCGGATAGAGATCCGAGGTTCACATCGCGGTTTTGGAAGAAACTGCAGGATGCTTTGGGTACTAAATTACATTTCAGTACAGCTTTTCACCCTCAGTCGGATGGTCAATCCGAGCGTGTTATTCAAATACTCGAGGATATGTTGAGATGTTGCGTTCTTGAGTTTGAGGGTACGTGGGAACTATACTTGCCTTTGATTGAATTTGCATATAATAATAGCTTTAATCAAGTATTAAAAAGGCACCTTACGAAGCATTGTATGGTCAAAAATGTCATACACCATTATTTTGGATCGAGCTAAGTGAAAACAAGATACACGGGGTTGATTTGATCAGAGAGACGGAGCAGAAAGTTAAAATAATTCGAGAAAGTTTAAAAGCCGCATCAGATCGCCAGAAGTCGTACGCAGATTTGAAACGAAAGGATATAGAGTTTCAGGTGGGTGATCGAGTGTTCTTGAAAGTATCACCGTGGAAAAAGATACTTAGATTTGGTCGTAAGGGAAAACTGAGTCTGAGATTTATTGGGCCGTATGGAGTCCTCGAGCGTATTGGGCCGGTTGCGTAAAAGATTGAGGTTGCCACCTGAGTTAGATAAGATTCATAATGTTTTCCACGTGTTGATGCTTTGACGATATAGATTTGATCCTTCTCATGTGATCAATCCATCAGAGGTAGAAATTCTGCCTGATTTGACTTATGAAGAAGAACCGATTCGCATCTTAGCTCGTGAAGTGAAAGAGTTGTGAAATAAGAAGATATCTTTGGTGAAAGTAATGTGGCATAAGCACGGGGTTGAGGAAGCAACCTGGGAAACCGAAGAATCTATGAAAGAACGCTACCCACAATCATTTAGTGGTAAGATTTTCGGGGACAAAAATTCCTTTAAGGGTGGGAGTTGTAACAGCCCAATGGTGACCCAAATCGGAACAGTGGTTTCGGAACCACGAATCTGAATTAGAAAAGTATTTTTTATTATTTAAATTGATGTCTATGTTATGTGCTTAAGCATATGTTAAAATATCGTAGATTGAATTGTGTGTCTGAGTGACTAATTTAAGTGAAGGATTAAATTGAATAAGTATGAAAATAATAGCTATTGTGGAATTTGGGGTTAAATTGAATAGGTTTTCTTTTGATTGGAATTTAAGTTGCAATTTGGCCATCAAAAAGTGATGGTGGACGGCAACAATGATAGGAAATTATTAAAATAATTTTTATTATAATAAAAACATGTTAGTGGAATGTTAAGATATGTATTGATATTATTAAATAAAGAAAAACATGTTTTATCTCATCTCTCTCTTCTCCATCTTCTTCACTAAATTTTATCAGGAAAAGGAGGAAGCTTAAACCTCCATCTTATTTGGTTATTGCATGTCCTATTGAGGGTAAGTATTTGAGCTTAACTTTTGTAGATTTTTGCATTTTTGAGCTAGTTATCTTGAGTACTGCCAAACCCATATTGGAATTTTTGAGTTTGAAGCATATTATGGATTCGACCATGGATGAATGTTCTTGTTTTGCTATGGTTGATGGAAGAATGTTTAGTTATGTTTTAAAACAACATGTTTAGAGTAGGAGATTTTGATGAAATTGAGTAAATTAGAAATTTATGTTAAAATAAATAATTGGGGGATTAGAATGCTAAATAAATAGTTTGTATGGACTTAAATGGTCCCTAGGGTGATTCGGCCATAAAGAATGTAAGTTCAATTTTGTGTAAATTGGGAGAATTTTAATATGGACTAAATTGAATATATTGTTATAATAAGGGGTGAATTAGTAAATTATAAATTATGTGTTATGATCAAATTGAATGACATTTGAGGACTTGAATGAGCTTAAGGAATATTCGACCTTAGCTCAAAAATGTGTAAATTTGACATGTTTCGAATGAGTGAAAAATTAGTATTAAATTGTAATAATGCAAACTATGAGTGATAGATTGGAAAATTGTCCAATTATGTGTTTTGAGCTAAAACGAATGTAATTTTATTTGAATGAGCTCTTTTCGAAATTATTTTAGATCAAGAACGGAAAGAACCGGAATTGGATCGGGGGAAGGCAAAATTAAACGAGTAGCTGGAAAATCATAACTCATCGACTACCAAGTAAGTTTATAAGCAATTTATTTCAAATGAATAATTGTTAAATTGGAATGTATATACTTAAATGAGTTTTATTAAATTTATATCTCAATTGCCGAATGTGATAGGCTGAAATTAAATGTAGTTGCCGAATGTGATAGTAACATGTATATGTGTTTATTTATATGATTTCCTTGGTTGGTTGAAATATGTATAAAGATACATATGTGTATATATACATATATATATATATATATGTATATAATTTCTCCAAATGTGACATGGTGTGAGATTTAATACTTGTACTAGTTGAATGTGTGTTGGATTAGGCATGATATATATATATATATATATATATTTGGGGTTGAGTGAATGCTTATAAATTGAGTAGAGGTTTAATGTGTGCTATGAGATAGGGAATGGTGGTATTCAAATGGTTTTCTAGGTGAATATATGGATGTGGCCGAATATAAGAGTATGACATGAGTGGTGAATATGTATTATGTGCAAGAGGAGATAATCAAATAAAAAGAGGGCACTATGTGTGCGAATTTTATTCACCGAGCACTAAGTGTGCGAAATCAGTTGAATGGCACTGTGTGTGCGGAAACTATGTAATGGCACTAAGTGTGCGATACATTACAAATATTTGGCATCGAATGTGCCCTTTTATAAGTAACGGCACTAAGTGTGCGATACGTTACGTGTAATGCACTGTGTGTGCAGATTATCGGATTTCCTCAAGGATGGAAAACTCTTAGTAGAGGTAAGCGAAAGCGTAAGGTATGTACGTGTGCATGGTAGTTTATTATCTTGATATAAACTAGGTAAGTAAATTCTATTTGGATATGGAGCATGTAAGTATTCGGCTTAGGGATCAATTGAGTTTGGTAAAAATTGCTTGGTAATATGTTATATGTAAATGAGGCTTAAGGTACTTTTATAATTAAGATGAAATGAATAAAGTTTGTATAGTGAAATGTTGTATATGATATTATTGCTTAAAACTTACTAAGCTATAATAGCTTACATGGTGTGTTTGTTATAATGTACCATAGGTTTTCGAAGTCAAAACTCGAGCCCGGGAATCCTTGTCGAAGTCAAGCACACTATCAACTATTTGGTACCCTTTTTGAGAATGAACTTAAATACTATGGCATGTATAGGCTAAACTACTTTAGAGTCGACTCAAATGATATTTTGTCGATGTATATACAAATGCCTTGCAAAAATGGCTATATTCCTATGATTTGGTTGACTTGATTTTTGCTTATTATGATGTATATGTATGTGCATTATAGGTTTGACTTAAGCATGTCTTTAAAAGATAGTCACATGAATGAGTTGGTTTGATGTTATTAAATGTGGAACTTAATTTGAACATATTGTTTATATAGTCATGAGTAAATTGATGAGTTAACATACATATTCGGTGATGGCTAAATTTTAATAAGGTTGGCATAATTATTGAAATTTGTAAGTTGATTCATACTTGGGTAAAGGGTAAGTCACATAACAAGGCTAGTCATGGTTAAATTATACATATTAAATATGGCTTATGATATAATATGACTCAATGGGATTTATGTGCATACATATTGAAATTAGCCTATGTTAATTGTTTGGATATATGTTTTAAATATAACGAGCTATGAATAATTGTATGAAAGTCATGAGAAGCTAAGTATATTATTAATGGAAATGTTCATTAGTTTAGATTATTGGATATGTAGTATAGTGTACATATTCGGCCTTAAGTATATGCTAGAATGTATGGTTGAAATTAGAAATAATTAAATGTTTGAATGTTTTATATATGTACCAATTCGGCTAATACTTGGAATTGATCATGCGGAGTGTATTATATTCATGGAAGAATTGAAATCAGATGAAATGTACATGTGTAATTCGATAATACAAAATGATATGAGTTTAGCACATGATAGTACAATTGAATGCTCTAACTTGGTATTTAGTTTAGTGAGGCCTGTAACTCTAATCCGGCGACGGATATGGGTTAGGGGTGTCACAGCCGTGGAGTTAAGTCAGTAGCTAGCTAAGAGTACACGGCCAATGCACACGGGCGTGTCTGGTAGCTGTGTGGTTTCAACAGGATCGACCACGGCCAATGTACACGGGCGTGCTTGGTGGCCGTGGTGTAAAGTCAGATTCGACCACGGGGGTGACACATGGGTGTGTCTGAAGCCGTGGGAGGCACACGACTTTCCCACACGGGCGTGTAACCCCTGAAACTTTGAAAAGCTTCAAATTTTTGAGAATTTACGTATGAGTTCATGTTTAGTCCCGATCCTATTTTAAAGCATGCTTGAGGTCTCGATGACCTATTTAAGGGACACTATGATTGAGATTGATGAACGGTTGTATGAATTTCCGTAAATGTTTTCGATCTGTCCGGTAACGCCTTTAACCCTAGTTCGTTGATGGACACAGGTTAGGGGTGTTACACAAAAACATACTAAAAATGCATATAATTGGATTATAAGGTAAAAAATCTAATAAATACTGAAAAGTATAAAATAAAACCTTAAAATGCTTAAGTACAAGCTCATTAAGTGTCAAAAAAGACTTAATTTACCATAGGAAGTTATGGTAGATCAGGATGAAAAAATTGAATGGCTTAAACATCCTTGTCTGGTCTGTAACTTGAGGATTGTCCTCAAACATGAATTGAAATTCTATGTCATTAAAGAACCCATTCTTGAGCTATTGGTAACGTCTACCACTTGGGCTGAGAAAGTTGTTCTTAAGAAGCATCTTGATGACGTGTTAGACATAGGATGTCTAATGCTTGCCATTATAACTCCTGAGCTTTAGAAGTAACATGAGAACATGGTTTTGCTCGATTTGATTGAGCACCTAAAGTAACTATATCAGGGGAAAGCACGTCAAGAGAGGTACGAGACCTCTAAAGACATTTTTCAATGCAAAATGGCTGAGGAGGCTTCTTTGGGAACTCGTTTTATCAAGATTATAGGTTATATTGAAAGGCTTGAGAAATTAGGTTTCCTTATGGACCAAAAGTTGGCCACTGATGTTATTCTAAAAAATTTCCAAATAGATATAGCCAATTTTTCCTTAAGTTCAATATGAATGAGATTGACATAACTTTGCTTAACTTACTTAGCATGCTATGAACTGTTGAAAGTAACATGAAAAAGCTTTCACCAAAGCCCATGTTGATGGCCGCAAGGATATGAGCAAGGGTAAGGCCAAGGCCAATGCAAAGCCTAAGGAAAAAGGCAAGGCCAAGTAGGACAAAAGAAATGTTACACTTGTTTTGGCCCTATTAAACAATATTGGATAAGGTTTAGGTATAGTTGGCATGTCATATTATGTGTTTTGAGTTGGAGGAAGCATTTTACATATTAACACTTGTGTGGACCATTATGGAGTGTTAGAGAAAATGTGTTTACACATATAGAAGTATTTATTCCAGCTTGTGTTGGATTTAGTGCCCTAAGTGTAGCATTTTCGTCTATCTACATTTATAATTTTTTTGAACTGATTGGTTAATAAAATTATTCATGAATTACACTAATATCTTTTGTACATTATTCTCAATGGTTTTTTCATGCAAAGCAAATATTAGCTCCGGCTATCTAATGTTTAACTAATACTAAGCGGTATTATGTGGTTGGATCGTAATACAAAAAGACAACTTATATTAGTAGACAAACCTGAACATGTCCTTAGTCTAATAAAAAATGAGCAAACCGATTGAAAGACTAATATGCCGTCTATCAAGTCCAATTGAAAAGATTCTTTATCTTGAGCATCGGAGTGGATGACTCCATAGATGTGACTGACTAGACCGACAGTAAATCAGATAGGACCCAAGTAGAATGGATCCTAAATCCGTTTATGGATTTATTCACTTGTGACCTTCAGAGTGCGACATACCTTAATCTGAGTGGATGATGGACTATGTTTGTGTGACTCGTATACTTTGATCTAAGTAAAAGCCTAAGTTCGAATAGAAAAAGGAATTAAGAACTGGTGCGTTAGGTATACGACTTCTGTAGTATGTAGCACCATTCACAATAGTGGAATTCATAACTCAATATATGAGTAAATGATATCCTCTCATTGGCATTACATGATAGATGAAAAGTACACATGGGTACGAGTCATTTGTCTTTGTGATAAATGACTTAATTGCTATTTGATAGTAGTTGACTTTTCATAAAGGAAGATGTAATGGTTGCCATGAGATAAAATAAGATAATATTAGGGGAATAGATTTATCTCAAAGAGATTAAGGATATCAATAAGGGTAACACACTTGTGATGTCATTAGACGAGCACTGATCGAGTAGCTTTCGTAATGATATGTCATTAGAGAGAGATCAATCATGATACTATAGTAGAATGACTTTGTGACTAAATGAGTTTATAATTAGTAAACAAAAAATAGGAACTTAATTATAAATCATGTGAAAATCCCTCCGCTAGTTCGTTGAAACCAGAAATGAATTGCATGTTGAATAAAATGAATAGAAATAGATAGAAATGATAAAGTTAGAAAAATGTGTTACATACAGAAATGAATGTAGTTTTCTCAGTAAGTATGAAAATAACTTGAGAATTAATTTATGATTTTTCAAATTATTATTTAATTAATTAACCAAATAATTGAAGTTTGAAAATATATTTAAATTAATTGGTCATTGTGAATTCGTTGAATATAGAAAAATTAAATATATTTTCTCATAGATTCTTTTAAAGTAAAGTTGTCATGATTTTAATGGAATTAGAATTGGGTTGAGAAAAGTATTTAATTGGGAAAGCAGATAATATTTAATTTGGAAAATAGAAAAGCATATATTAGGTTGGAATAAATTATAAAGTGTTGGGTTAAAAGTTCAGAAAGCACATATAAAATGACAAACCCTAGTATTTTTTCCTATGGTTGCCACCCATCTTCCTAAATAATAGGGGGCTAGATTTTTTTCTACTAAATTAATATTATTTGGCTTCTACTAGTTGAACCAGGATTCTTCCAAATCTCACTATAAATAGTGGAAATTTATTTTCTAGAATAAATTCTATTTATTTGGGAATTGTAATTCTATCAGTTTCTATTTGAGAGAAAGTGTAACACCCCACGCCCGACCCGGTCATCGATCCGGGTACAGAGAGTCATAGGTTGACCTGATTAGAAAACATACATATTTACTTTTCTTTATAGAAAAAAAATATTATCCTTATGGCGAGTACCCTCTTTTTTTCAGAGCGATATTCCCTTAGTTTAAGACCATTTTTATTTGGAAGAGCAATTTAAATGCAAACCCGTTGCATTAAAGATGCACGAAATAAACCTTTAATGACCACTTAATTAACGTGTATGAGTCACAATAACATTATGTTGTCAAGGCTTCCAATCAACATTCAATATGATCGAAATATCATTCAATACAAACTAAATGTAATAGCCCACCCAGTGAAGACTATATCGAGTTATTGTTTGGGTGTATAGTTGTTTTTGCTATAGATAGTAAATGAGTAAGCTAATGAAGTATTTGTTTTTTTATTATGGCGTATTCTATGGGATTAGCCATTTGGTGAACTCTAAGTCTTGGCGAACTCTAGGGTTTGGCAGACTCTTCTGGTAGATTATCCGCTAACCCTAAATGTTTGGGCAAACCTGTAACACCCCTCACCCGTATTCAACGTCGGAATAGGGTTACAGAGCATTACCAAACTTAGAACACTATTAAACATACATTTCATATACTATTTATCAACTCAAATACAATTCAATTATAATCAATCATAGTGTCCCTTAAACGGGCCTACAAGGCCTTAGACATGCATTAGGAGTGATTCGGGACTAGACCGGAAGCTCGGGAAATTTTTCAACACTTAAATTTTTTCTCAAAACATGGGACACACGCCTGTGTGTCCCACACGGCCACCAGACAAGCCTGTGTCACAGGTCATGTGGACATTCGAAATGGAAGCACATGGCCGTGTCCCAACCCGTGTCCTACCCCGTGTCCAAACAAGTGAGCTTACTGACTTGGGTCATATGGCCAACCACACGCCCGTGTGTCTAGCCCATGTGCCCTTCGAAGTGACCATACACGCCCTTGTGCTAGGCCGTGTGCAAATTAGAGGGTATACTGACTTATACCACACAGCCGATCACACGCCCGTGTGTGAAACCGTGTGGTGTATACTGACTTTATTCCAATTTCAACATCAGGGGACACACGATCATGTAACATGACCGTCGACTGAGACACACACCCGTGTCTCTGCTCGTGTGGACAAAAATAGGCTATTTACCAAGCTTGTAACAGTCCGATTTAGACCCTAGTCAGAATAGTGGTTTCGAGACCACAAATCCGAGTCAAAAAAATATTTTAATATTATTTTCTGTGTCTGCAGTATATGATTAAGCATGTGTGAAATTTCTGTGAATTAATTTTGCTGTTTGAATGTTTAATTTGAGAAAAGGACCAAATTGTGAAAGATGCCAGATTAACATGCTATATGTTAAAAGCACTTATGTGTCATGTCTTTATAAAGTTGGTGGCCTTATGAAGTAATTAAACCATTAATATGGTTAATGGGCAATAATGGCCTTGAATTATATATGTCTTATATGTTTATTAAAGGACAAAATGTTATATAATTAAAATAAAACACAAAAACAAGCCATTATCATCATCTATATTGCCGAAAATATCAAAGAAAAGAAAGAAAAGAACAAGCTAGGTTTCGGCTATGATTTTGGCTTGATTAAGGTAAGTTTTTGTTTGGTTTTTTATAATTTCTATGTTTTTGTAATCGTTGCTTCGTGTTCTTCAAAACCCATGCTTTAATTTTGTGAATTGATGATGAATGTGAAATATGCCATTGATGATTTTGCAAGCTTTGTGATGTTTGAGGATGAAATATGAAATATATGTGTTAGATTAACATGTTTTGTCTTTGAAGTTTTGGTGATTTTGAGTAATTTGGATTTAATTGAGAAAATAATATTTTGAGGGACTAAATTGTTAAATAAATGAAATTTATGGATTTGTATGAGCATGGGTGATATTCGGCCTAAGCATGGTATAAGCAAATTATTTGTATTTTGTGATTTTGTGAAATAGGGACTAAAATGTTAAAATGTGAAAATATAAGGGCTAAATTGTAAATTGCCCTAAATATGTGTTCTTGGATTGAATTGAATGAATTGGTGAATAAATGGATTAAATTTGAATATGTATAGATCAAGAACCGAAGAAAACGAATTTAGATCGCGGAAAGTCGAAAGTGATCGAATAGTCGATTCCGTACCTTAACCGAATCCGAGGTAAGTCTATATACAAATAAATGTATTTGTATTGATTTATGTATGTTCATGTGAAATCTCATTGTGATGAATGCGTACAAGAATGATAAATATATGAAAATCGAGGATGTATCGATAGTGCCACAATGTTCGAGAAGCCTCGTACGAACCTAGGAATAGATAGGATTACATATGTCATGGCATAGGTATTCGATATGTGATATCATGTAAGACCACGTCTGGGACGTTGTCATCAATTTGATATTTACGTGTAAGACCATGTATGGGACATTGGCATCATATTGATTCGTGTAAGACCCTGTCTGGGACAGTGGCATCGATATATGGTTACATGTAAGACCACGTCGAGGACGTCGGCATTGTACGATCATTCTGAGTATTCTGAGTTTCCTATTTAGTTTTGAACGGTTCAGCGGGCAATTTCGAGAAATAAGAGACAATGTAAAACGTATATTCATTTCAGGTATGTTTGATGAGTATGCTTTGTATAAGCATGAAAGGTGAGTATATGTACCTAGAGGCAATGAATAAAATGTGATCTAAGTAAGGATGTGCAATAAGCAAAAGTGATATTTGAGACATAATATGTGGGTGCAATGGCTAAGCCAATGAGTTAAAGAAAATGATATGAATTTTCCATGGGAAAATATATTAATGACATTGTATTATTGTGCTTATATGCATTTATGTTAAGTTTATTTGTATATGGTTTACTAAGCTTTTGAAAGCTTAATTTGTGTGTGTTTGCTTTGTTTATAGATCGTTGAAGTTACGAAAGGCTCAGGAATTGTCGAGGATCATCACCATACTATCAAACTCTTCTTTGGTACTTTTGAATGTGAACATAGTTTAATATGGCATGTATAGGCTAGTTATTTTGGAATATGTTTGAGATATGTAAATAGCCATGTGATATGGCTAGATAAATGTTGGTGGTATGGATGAGTGGTCATGATATATATTGCATAGTTTGGTATGGTATGTTGGCTATTATGATGATCAAAATTGTTGTATATATATGAAGCAAAGATGGTATCTTATTGATGGGAAGATGTTATGTTGTAATGGTAAGATTGTGGATGAAACTTGTTTAGATATGATTGTTAATTAGTTGAGCTAATTGTTGCATAAGTTGTGGTGTTTGAAATGCCTTTGAATTCTTGGAAAAGTTGGTTATTTTGGCATGAATTGAATTGATATGATGCTTGTAGGGATTGCCCAAAGTGTGGGTGGCATTTTGGTCTTGAAAATCGCCTATATTTGCCCACACGGTTGAGCACACGGGCGTGTGGCTTGACCGTGTTCCTCGTGGTTGTATTTCAAAACAAGTCAGACTCGACCATGGGCTGGATACACGGGTGTGTGACTGGCCGTGTGGTGTAAGTCAGTTGCAACCACAGGTGAGGCACATGGGCGTGTTCACGGCCGTGTGGACAAGTCAGTATGTATGCCCTGTTTTGACATGGTTTAGACACACGGGCATGTCTGAGGCCGTCGGAGGCACACGGCCTGCCCACACGGATATGTGACCTCTGTAACTTAGAAAAATTTTTAAATTTCTGAGAATTTCTGTATGTGTTCGGTTTAGTCCCAGCCCCTTTCTAAAGCATGATTAAGGTCTCGTAAACCTATTTAAGGGACACTTTGATGTGATTTTTCAGATTATGTTATGAAATGTCTGTAAAAGATTATGATTGTCCGGTAACGCCTCTTAACCCTAAATCGGCGATGGTTACGGGTTAGGGGTGTTACAAAGCCAATTTTCCACCCAATCTTTTGCACAATTATACCAAATTCAATAATACCAAAACATAACACTTAAAAGCATTTAAACAACCTCAATCAAAGATCTTTCATTCCATCTCAATACCAACAACTAACATACTTAAAGTCTCATGATTTCCTCATTCAAATCATATCAACTTCACATGTTCAAATTAACTAATTAAACATTTTCCAAACATGCATCATCATACATCAATCCACAAGCACATAGCTTCTCAATTATCAACCATTTAGCATCTACAATACCAACTATCAATAACATTGCAAAACCTACCTCAATCTCATAATAAAAACATATGCACACTTGTATATATACATTACTAGTTAGACAAAATAAGCCAAGTCTCATGGCTATATATATACAAACCAAAACATGACCAATCACAAGCCATCGCTAATGGCCTAAATACATGTTCATCAAACATACCAAAATGAATCAAGCCTATACATGCCATATACTATATATACACACTTCAAAAGTACCAAAATAGATGTCCGATAGTGCGATGAAGTCCTTGACGATCCCCAGATTCGAGCTAGCTTCGTAGAACTATAAAACATCGAAAATTAAACAAAGTAAGCTATAAAGCTTAGTAAGTTCGTATGTAAATATGAAATAATCTCAACAATCATTAACACTTCAAAATTGATAACATAATTAACATTTAAGGCATTAATCAATGAGCTTACATAAAGTTTAACCATATCGTAACTCATAAGTCCTCAACTTCTTCTAACTAGTTACTAGAATAGTTTTCAGTACATACCTGTACCGATACATATCTATTGACCACCAACTCTTTTACCAAATCACTTCGAGCTTATAAATGTTTATGATACAAGTACTTCAATTTTCCTATGCCATAGTCCAACTATGGTCTTACACTTACGTTGCTAAGGCCCTACCGTGCTTACATTCACATGCCATAACCCGGTTATGGTCTTATTATCTGATTTGTCATAGCCCAGCTATGGTCTTATTCAGTAACTCGTCCACTTAAACCGTACATTTAAATTAAGTTCTACACATTTAACCATAGGATAAATACAATCTCAATACCATCCATCCATTGAATAAATACACATTTAAGTTCAAATATACGAACTTACCTCGTGTACGGAAATGACGAAACGGATCGACTATTCAATTACTTTGCTTTTTCCCAGATCTAAGTCTGAATTCCTCTTTTCTTGATCTATAAGTAATCAAAATCAACTTATTTATTCTTCTATTTATTCAATTCAATCCAAAACACACATTAGGGCTATTTTACATATTTGCCCCTAAACTTTCACATTTTTACAAATTGGTCATTATTTCATAAATTCACAAATTAATGAAATTCACAATAGACCTATGCTAGCCAAATTACCATAATGCCCCTATCAACCCATAATTTTCATTTATTTCACATTTTAACCACTAACTTTACACTTTTCTCAATTTAATCCCTATTTTACATTTTCACTAAAAATTACTTTACAAAACTTGTTTAATTAACATCAAATATTCATAATCTATCATCAAACATCAAAACTCATACATATTCATCAATGGAATCATTCAAAATCTTTAACAGTTTTGCAAATTAGCCCCTGGGCTAGTTAGTACTAGCTGTTGCGATCTCAAAAACATAGAAATCATTAAAAACGAGACAAAAATCGTACCTTAATAGCTCAAAATAGCTTGGCCGAATGCAATAAACGGAAATGGCTTTTCTCTAGCCCTAATTTTTGGTTGAGAAAGAAGCTAAAAGATGATACATATTTTGATTTTATTTATTATATCATTAATACATAATTTACGAAATTAACCTTGGTTTAAAACATTAATATTCACTTGTTTTATGTCCATAAATGTCTATTACCTATAATAATGGTTTAATAACAACATAAGGACTTTCACTTATATAATCCATAGCTAATAGATACTTAATCTATTAGAACAACACTTTTACTCTTTACGTGATTTAGTCCTTTTTATCAAATTGACCAATCAAACGATAAAATTTCTTCATGAAATTTTCACACATACATGCTATCATGCTGTAAACATTAAAATAATAATAAAATAAAGATTTCTACTTTATATTTGTGGTTCCAAAACCACTGTTCTGATTTGACTAAAAACAGGCTATTACAACTCTCCCCCTTAGGGATTTTCGTCCCCGAAAATTTTAACAGTGAATAGGTTAGGGTACTATTTTCTCATAGCTTCCTCGGGCTCCGACGTAGCCTCTTCAACATCATGTCGTTGCCAAATTACTTTCATGAGAGCTATGCTTTTATTTCTCAACTGTTTAACCTCACGTGATAGAATTCTGATCGGTTCTTCGTTATACATCATATCAGGTTAAATTTCAATCTCTGACGGAGAAATCACATGTGATGGATCAAATCTATATCGGTGCAACATAGACACATGGAATACGTTATGAATCTTTTCTAACTTCGATGGTAAGGCTAATCAATATGCTACTGGCCCTATTCATTTAATAATCTCATACGACCCGATGAATTGCGGACTTAACTTGCCTTTGCATCCGAAATGAAGAATTTTCTTCCACGGAGATACTTTCAAGAATACTTTGTCGCCAATCTAAAATTCAATGTCTTTTCATTTTAAATTCGCATACGATTTCTGACGATCTGAAGCTGTTTTCAAATAGTCGCGAATTACTTTCACTTTCTCTTCAGTTTCTCTAATCAAATCAACCCCGTGAATCTGTTTCTCATTAAGTTCAGACCAACAGAGTTTGACATTTGCGACCATACAAAGCTTCGTACGGTGCCATCTTTATGCTCGACCAGGATGTTACAGCCTAGCCACACGGGCGTGTGACTATACACAAATTCAATCAGTGGCAAATATTTCTCTTAGTTGCCTTCGAACTCTAAAGCACAACATCTGAGCATATCTTCGAGGATCTATATTACTCATTTCGACTGACCGTTGGTTTACAGATGAAAAGCTGTACTAAAATTCAATTTCGTACCCAGAGCTTCTTGCAATTTCTTCTAAAATCACGATGTAAACCTCGAGTCTCTATCCGAAATAATTGAAATTGGTACGCCGTGCAATCTCACAACTTTGGATATGTACAATTCAACCAATTTATCAAGTGAATAGTCTATACGTATTGGAATGAAATGTACTAATTTTGTTAATCTATCAACGACAACCCAAATTGCATCTTACTTTTTCGGAGATAGAGGCAACCCCTATACAAATTCCATCGTAACTCTAAACCATTTTCACTCAGGTATCATCACTAGCTGAAGTAGTCCCGACTGTACTTGATGTTCAGCTTTAACTTGTTGACAAATTAAACATCTCGATACAAACTCTAAAATGTCTCGTTTCATACTCGACCACCAATATAATTGTTTCAAATCATTGTACATTTTAGTGCTTCCCGGATGAACGGTTAAACAATCACTATGTGCCTCATGTAAAATTTTCTGAATCAACTCTGGATTTTTCAGTACATAGATTCTATCTCAGAACATCAAACAATCATCGAGTTCGATTTGGTACTCTGAATCACTAGTCGATTCGCATTGCACCCTTTTAGCTTGCAACTCACTATCACATTTCATAGCTTCGCAAATTTGCTAAAGAAATACTGGTTTAGCTTTTAACTCAACTAGAATCGAGCCATCACCAGATAATGTTAACTGGGTATTCATTGCTCTCAAGTCAAACAATGATTTTCTACTCAAAGCATCTGTGACTACATTCACTTTCCCCGGGTGATAATTAATCACTAACTCATAGTCTTTTAGTAGCTCGAGCCATCTCCGTTGTTGCAAATTCAAATTTTTCTGAGTCATAATATACTTTAAGCTTTTATGATCGGTAAAGATGTGGCATTTTTCACCGTACAAATGATGACGCCAAATTTTCAGTGTAAAAACTATAGTGACCAACTCTAAATCGTACGTCAGATAATTCTTTTCGTGTAATTTCAACTGTCTAGAAGCATATGCTGTCACTTTTCCCTCTTGCATCAACATGCAACCCAAACCATTCAATGACGCGTCGTTGTAAATTACAAATTCTTTACCCAACTCAGGTTGAATCAACACTGGTGCCTCAGTTAACAATGCTTTCAATTGATCAAAGCTTTGTTGACATTTTTCGGACCATTCAAACTTTACATCTTTTTGTAGATGTCTGGTCATCGATGTAGCAATCATCGAAAACCTGTTTACAAAATGTCGATAGTAACCAGCCAATCCCAGAAACCTTCTGACCTCAGATACATTTCTAGGTGGTTTCCAGTCAATAACTGCAGAAATCTTATTCAGATCAACTCGAATGCCATTTGCTGAAACTATATGTCCCTAAAATCTGTCTTTTCAGAGCCAAAACTCACATTTGTTAAATTTAGCATACAGTTGCTTATCTCTTAAGGTCTGCAACACAATCTTCAAATGTTCGGTATGCTTAGACTCATCTCGTGAATAGATCAGAATGTCATCAATGAACACAACAACAAATCTGTCTAAATACGGTCTAAAGATCCGATTCATCAAAGCTATAAAAATGGCAGGAGCAGTAGTTAGTCCAAAAGCAATAAAAAGGAATTCATAATGTCCGTACCTCGTTCTAAACGTAGTTTTCGGCATATCTGTGTCTTTAACTCGCAACTGATAATAACCAGATCCCAAATCAATATTTGAAAACACTGTTGCACCTTTCAACTGGTCAAACAAATCATCTATTCTCGGTAATGAATATTTATTCTTTATTGTCACTTTTTTGAGCTGTCGATAGTCTATACACATTCTCATAGAACCATCCTTTTTCTTTACAAACAATACTGGTGCACCCCAGGGAGAGAAACTCGGTCTTGCGAATCCTCTATCAGTTAATTCTTGCAACTAAGTTTTCAACTCTTTTAACTCTGTCGGAGCCATTCTATATAGAGCTATCGATATCGGTAAAGTTCCTAGTACTAAATCAATATCAAATTCAACCTCTCTGATCGGTGGCAAACCCGATAACTCTTCTGGAAACACATCTGGATACTCGCAAACAGCTGGTACTAATTCAATCTTTGTTTCTTACATTTTTATATCAAGTACATATGCAAGATATGCATTGCATCCCTTTCTCACATATTTTTGAGCTAACATCGATGAAATTACTGTTGATAAACCTTTCAAATCATTTGATTCGATTCGAAGAGTTTCACTATTCTGACATTTCAACTTAATGGTCTTTCGTCTACAATTTACTATTGCATCATAAAACGTCAACCAGTCCATACCCAGAATAACATCAAACTCATCAAATGGTAACGACATCAAATCAGCCATAAAATAGTAACCCTGAGTCATTAACAGACAATTCTTGCAAACTTTGTCAACTAGGACATATTTGCTTAAGGGGTTCGACACTTCTATAACAAACTCAGTAGAACCAACAAGTAAATTCTTACTGGACACTAAGTTCACACATATGTATGAATGAGTTACTTCGGGGTCTATCAATGCAACTACATCAGTGTCATAAAGAAAGAATGTACCGGTAATAACATCTAGAGATGGTACGCTTCTTCGTGAGCATGAATAGCATAAGTTCTGGCAAGTGCTCTAGCCTCTGATCTCACAGCAGCATCTGTGTTGCACCTTCACCACCACTCACATTTCCAACATTATGGAATGGTCTTCCTCTCCCAGTCGTGTTACTTTGTCTTGCACTTTGAGATTTATCTTTCTCATCTAACTTAGGACAATCTCGAATGAAGTGTTCGTGTGAACCACATCTAAAACAGGCTTTATCATTCATTCTACACTCTCTGAAATGTCATTTTTCACATCGTCCACATTCAGGTTTATTTAGTCTAGCATTACCCACACTTGCCATTGATGTAGCTAGAGTTTTTGGACTTGTAAATTGCTTCCCACGATCTCTATTAGAGTGCTCCACTAATGCATTTGTTCGATTATTTGAATCTCGGGATTTCTTAGATGAAGAGTGATAAGGTTTATTCACCAATCTCTTTCTCGAATTTCTAGCTTCAGAATTAGCCTTTCTTTTTTCTTTGCCCAATTCTTCAGCTTTGCAAGCACGCTCAACTAACACAACGAATTCTTTTAAATCCAATATCACGATCAGAAGTTTAATATCTTTGTTCAACCCGTTAATAAACCGCTTGCACATAATCTCTTCGGTAGAAACATACTCCCAAGCATACTTACTCAACCGTACAAATTCTCTTTCGTATTCAGTTACAGTCATGCGGCCTTGTTTCAGTTCAAAAAACTCTTTATGCTTTTGATCCAAAAATTGTTGACTTATGTCCTTTTTTCAAAACTCGATCAGAAAGAACTCCCAGGTGACTCTCTCTCTCGGTACCATAGATATTAATGTATTCCACCATTGGTATGCAATGTCTCTCAAAAGAGATATAGCACACTTTAAACATTCAGCCGGTGTGAAGAAAAGTTCATCAAACACTCGGGGTCGTATTTTCAAGCCAAAACTCAGCTCTCTCTAGATCATAATCCCCATGCTTACGAACTTTATCAACTGACGGCTTGTTCAATCGTATTGGATCAATAACTTGAGGAACTATGGGGATTGGTTGAGGAATTAGCGGGAGTGGAGGTTGTTGAGCAGCCGGGTTCGTAACCACTCGTTCATCATTTGAAAGAAGGCTTCTTTAGCCTCACCTCATTTGAAAGAGCTTGTGGTGTAGTGGCAAAATGGCACTACTTAGGGAGCAGGGAGGTGGCGTCATTAGCAGGCAAGGGAGTCCAAGGTTCGAGTAGTGGCATGGTATTTTATTAGATTATTTTGCAGATTGGACGACCAGAGTTTGTGTTGGATTTGAACTCTTACATTGGAGACTTTGAATTGGTCTTGTGAGATGGTCGTGGAGGAAATTTAGGATGAGATTGAGGAGTTATCAGAGAGAAAAGTTAGGAGTTGAGAAGCGTGAAGAGTTGGTGCCGAATGGGACTTTGGGGGAAGGTAGTTTCGGCTTTTGGCTATAAAAGGGGGTGCCAAATTCCTTTGAAAGGTTCCTTGGGTTTTCCATTACTTTTCTTTTCTCCCCCTCATTCTGTTTCTTCCGTTGCCAAATTCTTCCATTGCTGAAAAACCATTATTCATTTTTATTGAAATCCCTATTGGTGTTGCATTCTTCTTCTTTTTCTAAAAGCCGAATACTCCCTTATAGTCGAATATCCCTATCTTTTTGCCGATTCTCTGTTGTTTTTCCTCCATCACAAATCGGTTACTCTTATCTACTCTTAATCAAGTTTTAAAAGCCAGATCTCGTTCAGTAGCTATCTAGGCCGCAGGATCAAAGGTTGGATTTGGTAAGTACTTAGTCAACCTCCTTTAGTGTGTTTTGGTAAAAGCTGGAAGGCTATCTAACTCTTTCTTGTTGTTAACCTTGTATTAACAAGGGTAGGTTTCAAAGATCGCAAGCGTGGTAAGGATCGCTAGCAAGTGCTAAGTGTACTCGTCTCAATTGTGGATTAGTAAGTGGCCGAATGTAAGTGTGGCTTATAGAGGTGACTTGTGTGGAATATGAGTCACTTGATTTTTGATATTATATGTGTGGGTGCAGATCTAGGGGATATTCATGAATAGTAGCTAAAGAAGGGCTACTAGAACTGGTGGCACACGGTAAGGTTGTGGTAAGGCTTCGATTTTTGGGTAAATATTGTGGTTAAGTGTGTAATTGATTGGAGATTGGTATTGGTTGTAGGTTCAAGGCTGGGGATAGTGTAGCACGTCACACTAACCAGGTGACGACAAATCGACAAAAGCTGAAATCCTAAAAAACTAGAATGCCGAAAAGTTGAAAAGCAGAAAGGTTGGCGCCGGCAACCACACGAGTGTGCGGACATTCGTGTGGGAACACCGATACAATTACCGAGGGCCAAGAGAGTGATCTCATGGTCTCGGGCCAAATAGTGGCTGACCGGGCCAGACGGGGCTAAATGGGCCTGCCGAGCTCATGGGTCCAAATCGGCAAGAGTTGATATGTGAAATTGAATGATGGATTGATATGGATGGTTGTATGATTTGATTATCATTGGGCCTAATGGGCTACATAAACATGATTAGGCTTAATGGGCTATATGGACATGATTGGGCTTAGTGGGCCTTGTGGGATTTTGGAAATGCATGCTAGGGTTTTAATGGAATCTAGGCCTAATTCTAATAAATTCTTAAATAGCATAAAACTTAATTTGATAATCAAACATGTCTGTGGACAAGTCGCTAGGTTAGAGTGTGGCAATGGACATATGCATGTCTACGAATGGATCTAGGGAGAGCTTGGTACTTAAGCGGTCCTAGTGACCCACCTCCTCTTCTCTGAGATCCTACCTGGTGCATAGTGTCTGTTCACTTTATCCTGTTCACTTTATCCGCAAGGACTTGTTGATGGGCCAAAGTTCATAACTAAAACCCGATATGAAAGAAATGACTAAAATACCCTTGTAGGGTAGATTTACAAAAATACCCCTAGATAGTAAAATGCCCCTAGGTGCTTAATGCGTGAAAATGTGTATGTTGCATTCATAAGATTAATGCTGCAATTGGGTGGGTTTGATGATACGAAGGAAGATATGTCAGGATCGCATAGTCGTTTGACGACCGTGGATCCACCGGTGGCTTTAAGCCCATTATATGCTTAGCAGCCTTGCTGCAACGTTTGAGTAGTGCCGATGTTGGTGCTATCTTTGGAGTGTAGGGATGGGTGGGTTGATATTTATATCCCCACAGAAGTGTAGGGTTGGAAGGGAAATGGAGTGCAGGGTTGGATTTGGGATGGGAGCATTGCATTCGTGTGATACTAATGTGATATGGGGTCATTGTGGGCTAAGGCCCAAGACCACTGATTTTGATAGGGTTTAGGCCCAATGTGATAATTACATGTTGGTTGGATTACCAAGGGTCGTACACACTGAGTTTCGAAACTCACACCCTTTAATTTAATGTTTTAGGTGACTCTTAGTAGACGGCTCAACGTGGGAGAGGACTCGGAGGTGTCCACACTGCAAGCTACTTAGAAGTTTTTAATTAGTTTCAAATGACTTTATTTTAATTTATTTATTTTCATTGGGATGTAATAAGACCTTGTATCTCCAATTTGACTTTACATTTGGGTTTTATTATTGTTTCAACTGCCTAATTATTAAACTGAAATAAGTTTCTAAAGTTTAACATGGTTTTCGAAATAACTATAACATATGGACGTTTTCTTAAAACATGAGATTTCATCATAACTTAACAAGTTACAAGGATTCTGGGTTTCTAAATCTTAAACTTAAGTTTTTAACTATGCAAATTTCCTATTGAACATAAATTTAACTAAACAAAGTCGTTTGGAATTATCCCTTTGATGTGACACACCAGATTCAGCCATAACGTTTGGGTCGGGTCTGGGGGTGTTACATTTAGTGGTATTAGAGCCAGGTTGCAAAGCTCAGACCATGAAATGGGCCTTAGATTTTGGGTCTTTAAAACAAGTAGATTAAAAAGTTTTTGCAGGAATCTTGAAGTGTGGTTCACCGAGCCCTCGACGTCGAGCCAAGTAAGTTTTTCTGTTATTACACTTGTTTAAATTACTGAACTGTGTTTAGATATTGGGCTACTCTAAACAATAGTTTCTTAGAGACTAAAGCCCGTAGGAAACTTAAGCCCGTAGTGGATTTACGACTGCGAAACAACTTTTAAATTGTTACTTGCATAAGACATGTACTTTAAATAGTGGAACTATGAACTAATTTCATAAAATTCCTAATTCTGATAATACGAGAATCAACGATGAGTACTAAAAGAGGTGTAAGGGGTTGCGACAGAGGGCGTGAAAGTGTTAGGGCTAGATCATCAGCATCAGGCCACACATCTACTGAGGAGGCACCGGCTTCACTAGAGAATGAGGTGGTCCAGAAGATAGAGGTCAGAGTGAGGCTACCAACCTCAAGTAGCGGTAACCCAGAATTCGTTATTGATGTGCTGATGCAGCTAGTAAGAAAGGTACTGGAGGAGGTTAAAAAAATTGGTGAAACAGTTCGGGTTAGGTGCGTTGACTGTGAGAAAAAAAAAGAGATCACAGTTCTCTAGGGCTGCAGTCTCGTTCTGTGAAGCATGTTAAGGTACATCCAAACTTTCCGGCTTGCAAATATTGTAGAAGGCGTCATCCGGGTGAATGCTGGAGGAAGTTAGGAGAGTGTTTCAGATACGGGTCTGAGGAGCATTAGGCTCGGGATTGTTCAATCACCATTAAGTCAGGTATGTTTTGTGTGGATGCGATATTTTGGGTATAGAAACTGTATGCGTGCAACATTTATCTGCTCCAGTGGGTAGGTTTTTTATTGGGTAAGTGCAAAGGGTACAATTAGAATTAAAGTGTGTTAGAGTTATTAAAATCAGAGTGCGTAGCGAAAGCATAGTGGTGTGACTTGAGCGGCTCAATTAATAATTAGTTGGAAATTTCGAGGATGAAATTTCATTAAGGGGGTAGAATTGTAACGCCCTGAATTTGGGCTTAGTAGAATTGGGCCTATTGGGTTTTGGGCTTTAGGTCTCAGAAAATTTTTAAGTGAGTGAGAAAATGACATTTGGCATGTGGGCTTTGAGGGTTAATGAATTTGAAGTGTCTAGGGGTGTTGGAGATGTCCTGGGATCAAGTAAGGGTATAGGAAAAATTTTGGTTTAAGCCCCAAGGGAACTGTGACTTCAGTTAGTAGGCCTTTTAAATAAATGAAGAAGAAAAATGACACAAAAGAGCTTGTGGTGTAGTGGCAAAGTGGCGCCACTTAGGGAGCAGGGAGGTGGCGTCATTAGCAGGAAAGGGAGTCTAAGGTTCGAGTAGTGGCAGGGTATTTTATTGGAGTGTTTATTTTGCAGATTGGACGGCCAAAGTTTGTGTTGGATTTGAACTATTGCATTGGAGAGTTTGAATTGGTCTTGTGAGATGGTTGTGGAGGAAATTTAGGATGAGATTGAGGAGTTATCAGGGAGAAAAGTTAGGAGTTGAGAAGTGTGAAGAGTTGGTGCCGAATGGGACTTTGGGGGAAGGTAGTTTCGGCTTTTGGCTATAAAAGGGGTGGTGCCGAATTCCTTTGAAAGGTTCCTTGGGTTTTCCATTACTTTTATTTTCTCCCCCTCATTCTGTTTCTTCCGTTGCCGAATTCTTCCATTGCCGAAAAACCATCATTCCTTTTTGCCGAAATCCCTATTGGTGTTGCGTTCTTCTTCTCTCTCTAAAAGCCGAATACTCCCTTATAATCGAATAGCCCTATCTTTTTGCTGATTCCTTTTTGTTTTTTCTCCATCACAAATCGGTTGTTGTTATCTACTCTTAATCAAGTTTTAAAAGCTGGATATCATTCAATAGCTATCTAGGTCGCAGGATCAAAGGTTGGGTTCGGTAAGTACTTAGTCAACCTCCTTTAGTGTGTTTTGGTAAAAACTGGAGGGCTATCTAACTCTTTCTTGTCGTTAACCTTGTATTAACAAGGGTCGGGTTCAAAGATCGCAAGCGTGGTAAGGATCTCTAGCAAGTTGTAAGTGTACTCGTCTCAATTGTGGATTAGTAAGTGGCCAAATGTAAGTGTGGCTCATAGAGGTGACTTGTGTGGAATATGAGTCACTTTGTATTCAACGCCGGAATAGGGTACGAGGCATTACCAAAACACATACACTTGTAAATGTATTAAACTGAGTCATAAAATTTCATCCAAATTATACAAAATGAACTGCTAAATATTAAAGGCCAACATTTTAAGCCAAACCAATTATAACATACAAATGACTAAGTCCCTATACATGCCATAAACTTAAGAGGTTTGTATTCACTTTTACCCCCACGATGATAGCTTGATAGTGTATTACATCCAAATTATACAAAATGAACTGCTAAATATTAAAGGCCAACATTTTAAGCCAAACCAATTATAACATATACAAATGACTAAGTCCCCTATACATGCCATAAACTTAAGAGGTTTGTATTCACTTTTACCCCACGATGATAGCTTGATAGTGTGATTACATCTCCGGCGATCTCCAACTCGAGTTAGCATACAACCCTATAAGATATGGGAAATGAAGGGAAGTAAGCTATAAAGCGTAGTAAGTAAGTATGTAAATAATAAGTGATTTATTAACAGGCTTTTATAAATCTTCACAATATGTTCTCAAGATAATACAATCATAATTGCACATAGTTCCACTTTTTATTCCAAATTAAGATCCGATAATTTTCCATAAAACTAGACTCAAATATCTTATTACCATAAAATTTTCAGAATTTTTGGTTTAGCCAATTAGTACAGTTTATTCTTCAAAGTCTCCCCTATTCTGCTGTCCAACAGTTCCAACCATTCTTCGCTCAAATTTAATTATCTTTTCGTACAATATTCAAATTATGTTCTAGTTTGTTTCTTATAAAAATAGACTCAATAAGGAATCTAACCATATAAATTATGTCCCAAAATTAGTTTTTTACAATTTTCAATGATTTTTCCAAGTCAGAAAAGGGGATCTCGAAATTACTCTGAACCAGTCTCACAAAAATCTAAACATCTCAAAATATACAAATCCTTTGCTTTCTCTATTTCTTTTATATGAAAATAGACTCAATAAGATTTAAATCAATATCTCATCCAACATATAATTCAATTTCTACTATTTATGGTGATTTTTCAAAATCACATAACTGTTGCTGTTTCAATCTATTTTACGGAAAATTTTACTTTCCCATGTTTTCTTTATATTACTTCCATATATGCACACATAACACCAAGCATGTTCATACTAGCCATATAAATGAATAATCATCACCAATATTTACGAGTACTCATAATGGCGCTCACACCATATCAGCCTTACCACAATTTCAATCACGTATCACATATCAAACACATTATGCACATATACACATAGTCACATGCACCCTTGCTCGCACGTACATTTGCCACATTTCTCAATTGATCACATTCACTCTTGCACTTATTCATAACATGATCGCACCAATCACCATTAGTAATTTATCTCGTTGAACCCCTTCGAAAAACACCCGATACTCTGTGGTCTCAGCACATAGCTCCACCTACACATAACTCGGCTTTCTTGTACACATGGTGAAGGTCTCTTATCACCCATGTGACCTAGCCATTCCATCTCGTAGCTTTCTTTTCTACATGGTGTCCAACACTAGGAACCACTCATGTGGCCTAGCTACTCATAACCCGTAAGTTTCTTGTACACATGGTATACACACAGTATTAAACATGTGACCTAGTTACATATGAAATTATTATCCGTAGCTTTCTTGCACACATGGTGAAAGTACTTATCATCCATGTGGCCTAGCTACATATCAAATTTTGCCATCGTAGCTTTCTGTGCACACGGTGAAGGTCCCTATCACTCGTGGACCTAGCTACATATTGTCCGTATCTCTCGGTTTTTCGAAGGTTCAATCGAGAATTTCTCATTCCATACATTTTCATATTATAGTTATCACCCAATGATTTCCATAATATCTAGCAAAATAATTATTGAACAAGTAAAATAAATGCATTATTTACATATCAACTTTCCATTTCACATAATAACCATAGTCATAGAAAACACCTTTAAGCACAACATTTCGACCCGTTTTCCATGTCACCTATGTCACCTTTTATCATAAACATTATTATTAAATCAATTCACCAACATAATATACAAAACATGTAATTCAGCAAAATCAATTTAATACCACAATTTAGGTTTCAAGCATATATTACAGCATTATTGCATTATTATTTACACACCAACTTACCTCGGATCCAGAAACGACAATTTATCAACTTTCTCGATTTTCGATTTTCTGCCCGTTCTAGGTCCAAATCTTATTTTTTTTGGGTCTAAAACATCATATTTCACTTATTTAATTAATGTAATACTCAAAACAGTCCCTAACTCAAACTTTTGCAAAATTACAATTTTGCCCCTAAACTTTCACATATTTACACTTTTGCCCCAATACTCGAAAATTAAACTTCAGCCCTTATTCTTATGTTTTATAACATGCTGATCATTTTTCCCTTCTATGGAAACATCAAATTCTTACTCTAACAAACACTTATGGACATTAGGTATTTTTACCGATTTTGTCGTTTTACTCGTTTTCACTTAAAATCGCTTAGTAAAAGTTGTTTAACATAATTTCAAGCTTCATATTCTACCATAAAACATAAAAATACATACTTTTCACATATGGGTAATTTTCCAAAGATGAACCCTAGCATGAATTATTGGTAGCATAAGCTAAATCGAGCTACCGGGACTCTAAAACTGTAAATAACTTGAAAAACGGGGCTAGAACGGACTTACCATGAGCTTGGAAAGTTAAGAAAACCCTAACCATGTCTTCCCTTGGTAAATTTCGTCCATGTGAAGGAGATGGACAAATTTGGCATTCTAATTTTGTTTTAATTCATTTAATTTACAAAAGGACTAAAATGCCCCTACAAAAAAAATATCTTATCTAACATATACCATATCCATTTTTGTCCAACAATTTAACCAATGGGATAATTACCATTTAAGAACCTCTACTTTAAAGTTTCATAGCAATTTGACACCTCTAACTTCTAGAACTCAAGTTTTGCACTTTTTACAATTTAGTCCTTTTAACTAAATTGAGTGGCCAAATGTCAAAATTTTCGAACGAAATTTTCACGAAATCGTTCCGTGAAATTGTAGACCATAAAAATATAATAAAAATAAATTTTCTTATGTCAGATTTGTGGTCCTGAGACCACTGTTTCAACTAGGCCCTAATTCGGGATGTTACACACTTGATTTTTGATAGTATATGTGGGTACAGATCTAGGGGATATTCGTGAATAGTAGCTAAGGAAGGGCGACCAGAACTGGTGGCACACGGTAAGGTTATGGTAAGGCTTCGGTTTTTGGGTAAATATTGTGGTTAAGTGTGTGATTAATTGGAGATTGGCATTAGTTGTAGGTTCAAGGCTGGGGATAGTGTAGCACGTCGCATTAACCAAGTGTGTACATACACTTCACACACGACAAATTGGCGAAAGCCAAAATCTCAAAAAATTGGAATGCCGAAAAGTCGAAAAGTCGAAAGGTTGGTGCCGGCAACCACACAAGCGTGCAGACATTTGTGTGGGAACACTGATACGATTACTGGGGCAAAGAGAGCGATCTCATGGTCTCGGGCCACTATTTGGCCGACCAGGCCAGACGGGGCTATATGGGCCTGCCGAGCTCGTGGGCCCAAATCGGCAAGAGTTGATATGTGAAATTGTTTGATTGATTGATATGGATGGTTGTATGATTTGATTATGATCGGGCCTAATGGGCTACATAAACATGATTGGGCTTAATGGGCTAGATGGACATGATTGGGCTTAGTGGGCCTTATGGGATTTTGGAAATGCATGCTAGGGTTTTAATGGACTCTAGGCCTAGTTCTGATTAAATTATTAAATAACATAAAACTTAATTTAATAATCAAATATGTCTGTGGACAAGTCGCTAGGTTAGACTGTGGCAATGGACATATGCATGTCTAGGATTGGATCTAGGGAGAGCTTGGTACTTAAGCGGTCCTAGTGACCCACTTCCTCTTCTCTAGGATCCTACCTGGTGCATAGTGTCTGTTCACTTTAGCCGCAAGGACTTGTTGATGGGCCAAAGTTCATAACTAAAACCCGAGATGAAAGAAATGACTAAAATACCCTTGTAGGGTAGAATTACGAAGATACCCCTGTAGGGTAAATTTACAAAAATACCCCTAGATAGTGAAATGACTAAAATACCCCTAGGTGCTTAATGTGTGAAAATATGTATGTTGCATTCATGAGATATATGTTGCACTTGGGTGGGTTTGATGATACAGAGGAAGATATGTAAGGATCGCATAGTCGCTTGACGACCGTGGATCCACCGGTGGCTTTAAGCCCATTATATGCTTAGCAGCCTTGCTGTAACGTTTGAGTAGTGCCACTGTTGGTGCTACCTTTGGAGTGTAAGGATGGGTGGGTTGATATTTATATCCCCACAGGAGTGTAGGTTTGGAAGGGAAATGGAGTGCAGGGTTGGATTTGGGATAGGAGCATTGCATTCGTGTGATACTGATGTGATATGAGGTCATTGTGGGCTACTCTTCCGACAGCAAATATGGCTTGCCATGGATACTAAACCATAGCATGGAATCCGTCGCGCACGCTAACTCTGGAACGATGATCGGTTCGCGAATAGGTGTATGATCATACCGATTTTCCCAAATTTTGATATACTCCGAGAAGAATACCGGCCAATTCGTATTTGATTGTCGTAAGTTGATTTTGTACTCATCATCGAGCACCTCAGGCGCCACGGGAATCGGTTGTTGGAATCCAAATTTTCACAACACTCTATCCGTCTGGTGCATCTCGATAGTAGTATAGTTGACCAATTGGTCCTTAACATGTCAAATGTTCGGGTTTTGAAAGAATTCATCCGGAATTACTGCCCGAATTGCCGGATCCTCGTATGGTGTCCATTGAAACTATATGAATGTGATAAAAATATTAGTTATATACATGATACTAAATACCAAATATGAAACGACTATATTATGTATATATATTTTATTTAATACTTACATACGTTTCCGACTGTTGGTCTAATAGAAGCCATATATCTTCAAGAGCGGTAGGTATTCCAACATAACTCGCCGAATGGTTTCACCTAATTAAATAAATTTTTAGCATAAAATTATATTTTAAATCTAAGTAATAATTGTAAAATCTAATATAAATTTTACCTCGTTATGAGTGGGAATGTATATGGGTGGTTCACTTGAGGACGTAAAAATGGAAAGCAAAATCGAGCCCATGATTGTAGTAGTGATAGGCAACATTCGATTTTGGCTTTATTTGGTGGATTCGCCCTGCACATCTCCCGGTACAATGTTGCCAACACGGTAGACCCCCAACTAAGTTCGCCAGCTGCTCTAAAATCAACGAGTTTCAGTAGCCACCTTAGATGTACGAGGTTTTGTGACAAGTTCGGCATTAGATAACCTCCAATCATCGCAATGATGTATGCCTGAGCATGTCATATTATTTCTACTTCAGTCGAATCATTCCCCGGCTCCAGGAATGTGTCTCGTAACCAGCCTATCTCGATCTGACCTCCGTAAATATTATCTGGAATTTCACCAAAAAGATCGTAACATATGGCTCCCCAATCAACAGATTGAACGGACCCAGTGAGTACGAACCCATCCACCGACAATCTCAATTGTAACTGCACGTCCTCCAAAGTGATGATACACTCTCCGCATGGAATATGGAATGTGTGCGTCTCGAGCCTCCACCTCCCCGATCTATAGATTGTTATAAAAAATTTAAAAAAAGAATTAATTAAAATTGCATAAATAAAATATTAAATAATATTTTCAAAAATTAAAATTAACCCTTACCATTTTCATTTGTTCGACAGAGATGTGTTTATGATTGAGACGAATTAATTCTCCAACCATTGCTAACACGATCAAATAATTTTGAAATTATAAAAAATAATAATACTAATTTAAAAAATTAAAGGAAATAATTAATTAAAAAGTGTTTTGAGAGATTTAGGAAGAAATTTGAGATTTTTTTTGAGAAATTTGGAAGAAATGTTGTGTGAAAAAAATAGGAGGGTTTTTATAGTTTTTTTTACTGTTAGACCCCCCAACGGTCAAATTTTTAAATTACCGTTAGGAAAAAAACACAAGCTAAATCGCGTCCTTGAGGAAGCGATTTTACCATGTCAGTAAAGTGCATCCATGTCAGCGCATTTTGTGTTGACATGGCAAAATCGCTCCCTTAGGGACGTGATTTGCTGATATTTCTCCCAAAAACGCTTTTACAAGGACTCTTTTTGTAGTTTTCGACCTTTTTCGATAAATAATGAAAAAATTAACCTATTTCTATAAATAAAGTTGGGAAATGGGGCTTTATTGGTAAAATGGTCAAATTTTTTTTATTATGTAATTAATTTTTTTTGTAAAATTGTGTGCTCCGGCTTTTACAACTGTTGTTGGTCTCTCTATAGTGTCGAAAAGATGTCAAGTATTTATATTTGAAACGTACGCAGCGAGGCCTTAAGACAGGGAGGGAGGGACCTGCTCTGCTGCCTTGCCTCGCCTCGCCTTGCCTTTTTACGTTTACTCTCTCTCTCACGTTTTCAATCATCGTGGGTGGGTTCTTTCTTGCTTTTAATCTATTCTAAAGTTTCTTTGCATTACATATTTGCATGTATTACAAATGTGATGTTTAGATCCTTTTGCTGATGCCAAGTTCATCCCTCTTTCCCTTGCCTTTTCCGTTATTTTGTTTTTTCTTGGCCTTCTTCAAAGTCTCATTAATGTTCTTTTGTTTTTATTTTCTGGTAGATTTCTTTTTATTCCATTTCCTTTGGTGCCTCTGCCATGAAAGTCCTGGTTTTCGTTTTGTGCTTTTCTTTGATTTCTCATTTGAGAATAGGGTCACATTTCTTTGGTGGGATTCTTTTTCTTTTCCTAGGTGATTTCAGATTCTAGCTTTATTTCCTTAACTGGGTCTGTCTCTGATTAATCGAAGTAAAATTAAATGTTTAATTGTCTAATTGTATTATTTTTTTTGTATTAATAATTTTTTATTCTACTGCTTGACCAAACGTGCTCTGACAAAGAATTGCAAATGTGTTTATTTATTATTATTTTCATCTCTTTAATTTTTATTTTATTTTCTTACTTACTTGCTATTTGTTTTTTTTTTTTTTTTTTTGTTTTTGGATCTTGAATTTCAAGTTCTCTTCTGTATGTGATTATAGAAATTTGAAATGTAATATGAAAATGATCCTGGCTTCTTCTTTTTTTTTTTTCCCTTTTTCTCCATTTAAATTTATTATAATTTTCGAATTCAACCTTTCGTGGTGTCCTTTCTATTTTCTGAATTCAATGGATGGTCCATATATAATTGATTTTTGTTTCTTTATTTTACCAATTTTCTGTATATGTTATGATTCTCTCATGTTTCCAGAAATGTTGTAATCGTTGTTAACCTTTTTCTTTTTTTGTTTTTAGAGCAGATTTGCCACAAAGCCATTTCCAAGGAAGGCTCTTTGATTGATCCTTGAAATTGAAACATAAATTGTGTTCATATCACAAGAAGTTTTCTCCAAATGCTAAATTTTGCAAGAGGGAGAAGCCAGCCAAGGTCTACTAGATCCATGCCGTTGTCCGGTAACATTTTCTCTCAACTTCATTTTCTAAGTTCTAATCCATTTCTGGTTCATTTTCTTATATAATCTCGATGCGCTTTCATTTCTTATTACTCATGATGAACTTAATCCTCCCATTTTCATTTAAAAAGTTTGAACTTTACCCATTCATTTGAAATTTGGATAATCAACCATCTTCTGCTGAGAATTTTGTTGAAAGTACTTGTTTACTTTTTAAAATTGTAGTAACTATTTGTTGCCGAGTGTGGAAAACAAATTATATATTCAATTTTTTCTCAAGTTATTTATGATATATGACTTGCTTACATTTTAATGCAGAGCAGAGCTGATGATGATATAAAATTGGAAAAAGAAAATTGTTCTGTAAATTTAATTTTGTTGTTTGTGTTTTATTGCAGGAATGGAATATCCTGATCCCAAGAGGAAGAGCAATTTTGTAGGAAAAATCCTTATGGCTGCAACCCTTACAGCCTTATGCATTATCATGCTCAAGCAATCCCCAAACTTCAATACTCCAAGTCGGGTACGTACTCAATTCCTTCTTTGGTTTTCTCTTCCCTCTCTATAATGCTATACCGAAGTTAAAATGCAATATTTGTTCTCTCTATCACAAGCAAAAATGGAGCATAGTGATTCTATAATACCAGGTTCAATCTATCAAAAGATTGTACCACATTTTTCCAGTGCAGATATCTTGGTTACTTTGACAATTGAAGAACAACTGACATTGTCAATAAATTGTTGACTTTTTTTTCTTTATTTGATTTTCTTTAAATTGTTAAGTTAGTTCTGATACGTGGTTATATTTCTGGGGCTTCACCAGCAATTATAGCTGGACCCTTTGCTATTGTCCATAAGATTCATCCTTGCATGTTGTCGTTGCCCGCTGCTGGCTTAGTTTCATCAAACTGTTCACTAGATGGTGGATTTGTCCTTTGCCCTTTGAATGTGGTTAACATCTTCCCTTCTAGTTGAGGAAAAAACATAATTGATGCTACTTTATATAAACACTTGGAATCAGTCCAGTTGTTTTGTAGTTATATAGTGTTTCAACTTCTGAAATCTCTTACCATTCTTGACTTTTGTCATTCCAGTTCTCCAAACATGAAGAAGGTGTAACACATGTTCTCGTAACTGGTGGTGCTGGCTATATTGGTTCACATGCTGCTTTACGACTTCTGAAGGAGTCATACCGTGTAACTATTGTGGTATAATTTAGGATTCCTTATATTTCAGTTGTTGTGCATAGTGATTAGTCCTGGTTTTAAGGAAGAAGTTTCCTTTCTTGCAGGACAATCTTTCACGTGGAAACATAGGTGCTGTCAAGGTTCTACAGAAATTATTTCCGGAGCCTGGACAGCTTCAATTCGTTTATGCTGACTTGGGGGACACAAAAGCAGTATCCTTTTCTTGAAATTTGATATGATTATTATTTTTCAAAATTATCAATTTAATGCATTTAAATGTGGATGTGGTGTACTGTGTTTCCTTGATTTTATAGGTAAATAAAATATTTTCAGAAAATGCATTTGACGCTGTAATGCACTTTGCAGCTGTTGCATATGTTGGGGAAAGCACACTTGATCCTCTAAAGTAAGTTTCCTTAGCTTCTTCATAATTTATAATTGGCTGAGTTAATGTAGATCAGATGAGCTGTGAGGTAGATTGCTCATTTTGCTATTTTTCCATTGATATTTTGACAAGTGCTTATTTAGTTGATGAACTCAACTGTGCTATATTACCATGAAATGAGTAGAAAGAGTATTGTTTCATTGGTCCTGCTGATGGCAACTCTGCCTATTTAATTGTACCCTTGTTTATAAATTACATGGCAGGATACCAGTTTCTAAGGTCGATTCTATTTCGCAAATAATTTAAGCTTTGTTACCTGACCTTATCATGATTTATGAGAGCACTAGAACTGAAGCTAATAAATTTCCATCACTCAAAGAGCAGTTCAGAGAAGAGCTATTCTAGGTCACTACATTTCGAAAGAAAAACTTAAGTTGGATTCCTTTTGTTTATGTGGATCTATAGATGAATTTTTTCTACTAAGTATGCTTGATACATTGTGTCTTCCATGTATGTCTAGGGTCCTTTCTTATGCTTGATCTAACAGTTTGAGATGAAAAAGGGATTGTCCTGGGGTTTGATTGTTGTTTTATTTCTGAGTGCTTCTGTCTAACCAACTGTACTATATAGCCACAACCTTTGGTGCTGCTATTCACTAAATTACTGGCAGTCTGGCACTGCCACTAATACCATTACCATTCAAATGTCCTCATTGTAACACTCCTTACCCTAGTGAACTCGAGCAACGAATGTTACATTTAACACTGAACATACGTTTACGATTTCAAACGCTTTTAAATTGAATTTTTAATAATGATTTCAAGACCTTATTACCTTTTAGGAGCATAATTAGACTATTAATAAAGATTGATTGCATATAAAATTTGTCTCGGTTATTTAATTCGAATAAAAATTTTCAGCTGCAGGTCTGTATGTCTCGAGACCAAGGCCTACATTTCTTGAGACATTGCCATGGCATTGTAGAAGTTCAGCTTCGATGTTGCCCTGTCTCGAGACAAGTTAGTGCATGTCTCCAGACAAAGGGGCTTATGTCTCAAGACAAAGTCCTTTATGTCTCGAGACACGACTCAGTTATTGTAGACTTTTAGCTTTGAAGTTTGTATGTCTCGAGACACAATTCACATGTCTTGAGACCTGGGATAGGGGGCTTAAAAATTCTGTTTTCAAACACATCCAAACCATATCAAAATCATTCATAATCATTCCAAGCACAAACCATAACTCATATACCAAATAATACCTTATATTTACTCACCAAAACACGTCAAAATCAAGTGTGGGAATCAATTAGTTCTTTATTACTTACATAAACATTCATCTATGTACATGCCATATACTTAAAACAAAAATAGTGGAGATAGCATACTTTTCTCCAAGCTCTTGGGGTGTGATGAGATGTGAAGATATTGATGCTCGATAAATCCTCACTTCACATCTTTACCTATGCGTTAAAAATAACGTGGTAAGCTTGTGAAAGCTTAGTGAGTACAACTAGAATTAAACTTACCTTTAATTAAATAAATGAAAATAGGTCAATAGCATTATAGCAAATAGGTATAGAACAATATAGTATTAGTATCCCCATACTATTAACTCAAATCATTATAATTTCTTTAATTATCATTCCATTACTAACACATAATCTTGTCATATTATTCTTAGCTTTATTTTAGTCTTTTATCATTCAACGGTGGCCCGATGTAGACTTTACAGAACACTTAGGACATATGGAAATAGTATAGGGATGCACCGAAGTGCAATAACAGAACAGAGTAGCACCAGAGTGCCATGCCAGAACAGAATAGCACTCAAGTGCTTAATCAGAACAGAGCGGCACCGAAGTGCCATGTCAGAACAGAGAGAGTGCTAAGTATTTCCTAATGGCATGCCATCTATATCCAACTAGTTCTCATCTTGTCTACTTGGGCAATTATATCAGAATCAACTTCATTTTCACATTTCAGAACAGAATTTGCACATTTTGAATTTATTTCTCATATATTTTCATTAATTATGTTATTAAAAATCATTGTTTTTTACATTTAAAATCAACTTCTCAGTCTTTGATTGAGAAGTTTTCATATGATTTAAATTAATCTCGAAATTATCTTCTTTATGGTATATATATTCCCATGAATTTTAGGTATTATCACAACATTACTTCAAACACTTTGGTGATCTTAGAGTCAATGGCTGCACATGGTGTTAGGACTTTGATATATTCTAGTACATGTGCCACATATGGAGAGCCTGAAAAGATGCCAATCACTGAAGAAACCCCACAGGCAAGTTGCAAACTTGGTTTTATGCTTAACCATTTTGCTATTTTTTTGTTTGGGGCCAAAGATTAAGTGATCAACATTTATCAACTTATCGATTAATATAGAGTTATATTACAAGGCAACTGACCTTTGTTTTGGAACCAACTCAGGTTCCAATCAATCCATATGGAAAAGCTAAGAAGATGGCAGAGGATATCATCCTGGATTACTCTAAGAACTCAGACATGGCAGTAATGATCCTAAGGTTTTTTATTATTTTAGTTTACTTTAGAAGCTTTTAGGTTACTCTATGTTTTTCTCTCAATATGCATAATTTTAGTATGTTAGATCTTTATACTTTCCCATTGGAGGACGTTAATTGATAAGTTCTCATTGTTCTTCCAGCCAACTGCTGCATAGATAAGACATATACATGGAAGGTCTACCTATTTCTGTTTTTATTGTATTTTGTAGTTCTAGATTACAAGGAAACCTTAGAAGGTGGCTGAGTTCAGATTATTGTAATTATGAAGTTAGTATTGATGAACTTTGTAGACCTAGAAGGACTTCTAGTATCATATTCAATGTGTAGAGTTCTGACCACAGCTACTGATAGTCCAACAATATGCTCTTCTTTTTATTTATCCTTTTTACAGATTAAAAACTTGCAGCAGTTATGATTAATATATTTTTGGTAAATTTTAGATACTTCAATGTGATTGGATCTGATCCTGAAGGAAGATTAGGTGAGGCTCCCAGACCTGAGTTGCGTGAGCATGGACGAATTTCAGGTGCTTGTTTTGATGCAGCACGTGGTGTTATTCCTGGTCTAAAGGTGTGTTATTCCTTTAATCCCTTCACTTTGATTCTTTAATGATTGCTCCGTACTTCCAGCTTCACCTGGGGTCAAGAAGTAAACTAGTCATATACAGGCAACATAGATAATAGTTTGACATATTTTAGGAAGATTGTGAACACCAAAAATGGTGCACATCCAATTCAACGTTCTGATTTTAATTTTTAAAACTTGGAGAGTAGCAGCAGCGAGCTTTCTTGAAGGCCTGTGCAATATATTGTTGATGTAAAATTGCATAACTTTGAGAATGCTATTCTCTTCCTACATAAGAGGAAGTGCAAATAAGTCTACTGAAGTGATGATCTAACATGAAAGCAATCAAATTGTTGATTCTGTGTGTGAAAACAAAAAAAAGTTCATTATCAAAATTATATATAAGTGACTCTGCGGTTTGACAACCACTAGTAACATTTCTGTGAACATATAATGCCTACATTTTCATCTTTTCCTTGAAACAAGTTTGTTGTAGATGATTTTGCATAGCCAGAAATGCTGACATCCTCTTTGCAAGCATCTGCCTAATACTTTACTTAGATCTTGGAGCTCATGGACGATTTGAAAGATCTGGGTGAAGAATTCAGTCATTTCACATGTTTAACAATGGTTCTTTTCTCAAGTGAAAAAGTACATGTAGTGTATATGATAAATTAACTCTGTATTATTTATTACAACTGTACTTTGTATGTGCTTATTGCATGTTTGTTTATTCTTGTAACTTTACAAGTCATCACACCTGTCATCCAACATGTCCATGGTTTTGCTTTATGTTTAAAATGATTTCAGTGAACAAAGGGGCACGATGGGGCTTTGTGGTAATTTTATTTTGGTTATTGGGATTTTCATGCAGATCAAGGGAACAGACTACAAAACACATGATGGGACTTGCATACGTGATTATATTGATGTTACTGACCTGGTTGATGCTCATGTGAAAGCTCTTAAAAAGGCAAAGCCCGGTGAAGTGGGAATCTACAATGTTGGCACTGGAAGAGGTAGATCAGTGAAGGAGTTTGTGGAAGCATGTAAGAAAGCCACTGGGGTGGAGATCAAAGTCGACTATCTGCCCCGCCGACCTGGAGATTATGCTGAAGTGTTTAGTGATCCAACTAAGATCAGGCGTGAGCTGAATTGGACAGCTCAATTTACTGATCTCCAGGAAAGTTTACAGATTGCATGGCGATGGCAAAAGGCACATCGTGATGGATACGCAGCAGCCTCTTAGGTGATGGTTTCCTCTCTAGAGTCTACTCACAACCATTTTATTTGTTAGAGCATATTGAAGACTGCCCCTAGGTGGCCCCAGTTTTCAGCTGTGTATGGAGGGGAGGGAAAATGGAGATGAAAATTCACTTGTTCAGTACTTGGCTAGCTATATATATATATATATATATATATATATATATATATATATATATAGAGAGAGAGAGAGAGAGAGTGAGTGAGCAGCTAATTCATTATATATGTGTATTTGAAGAGATAAATGATAGTTTAGTCAATAATAAGATGATGAAGATCCAGCTCAGGTTCAGTTTTATTGATTTTCTTTTTCTTTCGCCCATATTTTCTTCCATGCTTTGTTATTGTAGAAAACAGAGTAATTCTCTGTATTTTTCTGTATTTTATTAACTAAAGAACTGAATTTAAATAGAGAAAAGAGTCATAACCTAATTGGGAAAATAATTCCCTTATTCTAATAAACTACTAAAAGATAAGATAAAATAATCCTAGAATATTTTAAATGATTTATTCTAAGATTTATCTACCTAAATTAGATTTATCTATCTGTAGAAAACATTTAATATATTTCTATAATTCCTACACTCCCTCTCAAGCTGGAGAATATACATTGTATAATCCCAGCTTGCTCAAGCCGGAGAATATACATTGTATAATCCCAGCTTGAATAGGAATTTATTGAAAATAAGCTTTGGCAGAGCCTTAGTGAGAATGTCTGCAATTTGTCCTTTTGAAGGAATGTAGGAAAGAGTGGCTGTCCTTTTGTTGACTTGGTCAGCAATAAAATGCCTGTCAATCTCCACATGCTTTGTTCGGTCATGTTGGACTGGATTCTTGGCAATCTGAATAGCAGATTGATTATCACACAAGACTTCAAAGTGATCCTCCTGATTAGTGCCAAGTTCTTTTAGTAATTTAAGTAGCCAAATTCCTTCGCATACTTCTTGAAACAACAGATTGTTTTTTACTTCTCCAAGTTGTAAGGTTACCCCAAACAAAAGTGCAGTAGCCACTAGTGGATCTTCTTTCAGTGAGGTCTCCCGCCCAACTAGAGTCTGTAGAAATCTTAACAGTTCTGTCTTATGTTTTCTTGAACATTAAGCCGTGTCCTAGAGTTTTCTTCAAGTACTTGAGAATTCTATTTGCTGCTGCCATATGCTCTTCATTAGGATTAGTCATGTGTTGACTTATCATATTTACAGGAAAAGCTATATCTGGCCTCGTCAGGGATAAGTAAATAAGTTTCCCAACTAATCTCTGAAATTTCTCACTGTCTACTAAAGACCCATCTTCTTTGTTGAATCTCAAATTTGCCTCCATTGGTGTATCAGCTGGCTTACAACCAAGAAAACCAGTTTCTTTGAGTAAATCAAGTACATACTTTATTTGATTGATCACAAGTCCTTTTTTGATCTTGCCACCTCCATTCCTAGGAAATATCTTAACTTTCCCAAGTCCTTGATTTCGAATTCCCTGTTTAACAGCTTCTTCAAATTGCTAATTTCTTCCTTATCATCTCCAGTAAGAATTATGTCATCATCATACACAATTAGGATAGCTTTCTTATTTGTAGAAGTTACCTTGATGAAAAGTGTATGATCGGCAAGGGACTGCTTGTAGCCGTTTTTCAGAATGACTTTAGTGAACCTCTCGAACCAAGCTCTGGGTGATTGTTTTAGCCTGTATAGAAACCTATTGAGCTTGCACACCTAGTTGCTTCCTTCAACAGACTTTAAGCCAGGTGGCAATTTCATGTAAACTTCTTCCTCTAGCATGCCATTAAGAAATGCGTTTTTTACATCAAGTTGATGTAATTGCCAATCGCAATTTACAACCAAACTTAGGAGTACTCGAACAGTGTTAAGCTTTGCCACGGGTACAAACGTTTCTGTGAAATCTATCCCATACGTTTGCGTAAAGCCTCTAGCCACCAGTCTAGCTTTATATCGTTGGATGCTTCCATTGGAGTTGTACTTTACAGCAAAGATCCATTTACAGCCAACAGCCCTTTTTTCTTGAGGAAGGTCTGTAACTGTCCAAGTAGCATTTTTCTCTAGTGCACCAATTTCCTCTTCAACAGCCCTTCTCCATTTAGGATCCTTTAGAGCTTCAGCTATGCTTGTGGGAATCTGTTCTTTATCCAAGATTGCTGTAAATGCTTGAAAAGAAGGCATCAAAGAATTATAGCCAACAAATTTTTCAATAGGATGCTTGGTGCATTGTCTAACCCCTTTTCTAATAGCAATAGGAAAGTCATCTAGAGTAGGGGACTTACTGATTTCTTATTCCATTCCGGCAGCTGGACCCAAATCCAATTCTCGGCAAGAATCAGATTGCAAAACAGTCTTACGGATATTTTTCTTTTTTCCTGTGTAGACACGGAGCTGTTTGGGTGGTGGTGTTTGCTGAAGATTTTCAATAGGAGTAGGTGTATTTTCAGGAGGGGTGTTTAAAGTAGGTGTGGATGAGGTAGTGATAGGTATAATAGGAGAATTACCCGGAGTAGTCATAGGTGACAACTCTGTAGGTAAAGGTAAAATTGGTGGCAATTTTGAAGGTTGAGAATGGAAATTAGGAGAAGATACCTGATTTGGCTGAAAATCACTCCACGTCTCCCCCTGAATTTCAGCCTGTTTGAAATAGGGATCCTGTTCATAAAAGGTGATATCCATAGTGGTAAAAAATCGTTTAGAAGGAGGATGAAAGCATTTGTATCCCTTCTTAAGTGAAGAATATCCAACCAGTACACATTTTAAGGACTTAGGGTCTAACTTAGACTTATGAGGAGCAATATTTTGGATAAAAGCTGTGCAGCCAAAGATTTTAAGAGGCAAAATTGAGGAGATATGCTTAAAATGAGGAAAGTGCTGCAAAAATATAGATTGAGGTGTTTGAAATTTTAAAACCTTACTAGGCATTCAGTTGATTAAATAGGTAGCTGTTAATAAGGCTTCCCCCCACAGATATTTAGGAACATTGGTAGTAAATAGAAGGGAACGAGTAACTTCTAGGAGATGCCTATTTTTTCTTTCGGCAATGCCGTTCTGTTATGGGGTTCCAACACAAGAACTAAGCTGAACTATGCCCTTGTCCCTGAAAAAAATTACCCAAAGACCTAGCAAAAAATTCACTGCCATTATCAGATTTAAAGAGCTGGATTTTAGCCCCAAATTGAGTGAGAACCATGTTATAAAATTGGGCAAAAATATTAGCAGTTTCAGATTTGTCTTTTAGCAAATAAGTCCAAGTTATCCGTCTGTGATCGTTAATGAAAGTGATAAACCACTTACTATGATCAGCATTCTTCACCCGAGAAGGGCCTCAAATATCACTATGGATCAAAGCAAAAGGGTGAGAAGGCTTGTATGGGGAAGGAAAATACGAAGATCTTGTATGTTTAGCAAGAGAACAAACTTTGCAAGAAAAAGAGTTTGGCCTTTTATTAATAAATAGATCAGGAAACAAGGGTGAGAAGGCTTGTATGGGGAAGGAAAATACGAAGATCTTCTATGTTTAGCAAGATATTGGAAACTAGGATGTCCTAAACAACAATGCCATAACATAACAGTATCAACTGTGTTTAAAGCTGTAAAAGATTTGGAGATCTCGGGTTTAGTTGAGGAAGGGAGGATGTAGAGACCATTCTGCAAGCTGGCCTTACCAATCATTTTCTTCGAGTTCAGTGCCTGCAAAGTACAATCAAGACCGTAAAAGGTTGCGAAGCAGTTCAAATCCGAGGAAATTTTACTTACGAAAATGAGATTGCAAGCCAGAGTTGGTACAAAGAGAACATTATGAAGTGCAATCTGATCATTGAGAATAACAGTTCCATGACCTTCTATTTTGCATAAGGAACCATCAGCTGTTTTGACAGTTTTACCAAAGGTTTGGAAAAAAATTGTGAAATAAGGCCTTATTACCAGTCATATGATCCGTAGCACCAGAATCAAGGATCCAATTAGGAGTGAACTGAGAGAAAAACAATGCTGTGGAAGAAGGGTTACCTTCTGGTTCTTTCATGACCAGATTACCTGTACTAGACCCCTGGAACTTTCCAAACAATTTTTGAAGTTCAGCAATCTGCTCTTTGGAGAAGCTTGTGACAGATGTGTCAGTGGCAAGACTGGATTTATTATCTCTGGAGTTCTTTGACTTCCAGCCTTGAGGCTTACCATGAAGCTTCCAACACTTTTCCTTGATATTCAGACTAGACGAGTCTGATTGAGCATCAGAACCAGAAAAATTTTCTGGATTGGAGGTAATCTCCGGAGTAGGAGAAGGAGATGTAGGAGAATAAGTTCCTGACATGGTCTAGGGTGGAAAAGAACCGGAACCTAAGCTGATACCATGTAGAAAACATAGTAATTCTCTGTATTTTTCTGTATTTTATTAACTAAAGAACTGAATTTAAATAGAGAAAAGAGTCATAACCTAATTGGGAAAATAATTCCCTTATTCTAATAAACTACTAAAAGATAAGATAAAATAATCCTAGAATATCTCAAATGATTTATTCTAAGATTTATTTACCTAAATCAGATTTATCTATCTGTAGAAAACATTTAATATATTTCTATAATTCCTACAGTTATCATTACCAATCCAATACATTTATTCAATAATTCTTGCTGCTTGTGTGCCTACTGAAAAGAAAACCCCTGTGAGGTGAAATTAACAAGTTATCTTTCAATTCTTTCAAAAGAAAAAAAAAGAAAAAGAAAAAGAAAAAGAAAAGTCCGAGGCTTCTTTTAGACTGAAGGTGAGACTTTATTGGTAAGATTAAAAACAATGATAATATGTGTTTAAAGATATTAGATTAAAATAGGTGTACATAAAAAAATAAAATAAAACCATACTTATATTAAATAATAAAATATAAAATAAAATAAAATAATGTTAATGTTAATGTTAAATGAATCTTAGAAAATATTAGAGTTTATTTATATTAAATTATTAAAATCATTTTGATATTGATTAATATGTATAATCACTATATATTTGTACGAATTAAATCTTAACAAAACAACATTCAATATTTATATTTTTCATATTTTTATAGTATTTTAATTTATTCTATTTTAAAGTATAAAATTTAATTCACTCAAAATATTACCATATTATTTTATGTTAAAATTCAATTAATTATTAATTTATTTATATAGTTATATATATTATTTTATGATTCTATTAATGTATATATTGATATTATTTTTATATAATTAATGATCTAAATTTATATGTATATCTCTTACTAAGAACATTAAAAAAATGCTGGTACTGGAAAAAAAGCATGTGAGTAAAGACAAAAGATAAAAATGTAATTTAAGTTGTAAACGCAACTTCGCTTTTTTTCTATTGGCCCTTAAAGGTCCAGTAAGAAAAGTAAAGTGTGGTGCGATCAAAATTTTTAAACGTAATGATTCAAACACATTGTAGTGATGAGATTCGACAAAAAAAATACAAAACGTGGTAAAATAATGGTTCTTTTGAATCCAAAGGAGCCCTAAATATTCTTCAATTGTTCCCTTCAAGGCCATTTTTATCTATCTTTATATTTTGGATAATTATTAGTAATTAATAGATCGCAATATGCCTCAATTCTGGCAAAATAAGGTTTATAGGCCATTTTTTTAATTTGGGTTTTACGCCGATCTTAAATTTAATTAGGGATATGGGGCGGTTTGTTGGAAAACGTGTTCAACTGGACATGCTTTCCAATTCTCTCTCTTAAGATTAGAGTTTTTATTAGGGTATAGGGTTTTGGGTATTTTAAAAGTGTTTAGGGTTTTTGACTGAAAAGGCAAAAATTTTTAGGTAATTTTGAGAAGTTGAGGATGTGATAACGCGCCTCAGCACATATACATTTCATATGTCATAACGAAATAAGACCATGACCCTGGAAACCCATCGTGGGGAAATTCAGTTTCAGGGTAATAATGCTTGATACAACCAATGGTTGAATTCAACGTGAAAGTCCCAATCGGTGGTCGTGATGCGGTCACAAGTTCAAGTATAATCGGGGGACCAGATGACGGTCGTTACGCGGTCAGGAGTTCAAGTTTTTTGGATACCCGCAAAAACAATGCCCTATATATACCATACATAAGATTGAAGCCATAATCATACAAAAAAACTCTTGGGACTTCTTGTGTAATCAATGTAATTTTTTCTCTATTTCCAAGCAGCCAATGTCTCTAACCTTTCATTCTTGTTCGAAAATCATCATTGCTCTGAAAGGAGAATTACCTTTACTGCACTGTAATAGCCACTCCTCGCCTGAGAGTCCTCTTATGTCAACGACGGTGCCAGCCTTCAAACAAGAATGAAGGTTAAATGTACCAATTGCCTAGAAATAGAGAAAACAATTACACTGATTATAGCTAGAAGCCCCAGAGTTTTCCGTATGAATATGCCCTCAAACTTGTATATGGTATTTATAGGGCATCATTTTCAGGTATTCGAAAAGGTTGAACTCGTGGCCAAGTAATGACTGTCAACTGGCTCCCCTGTTATACCCCGATCCATTACCACATAATAATCGTCGATTGAGACCTCTACATTGACTGTACAAAGTAAAATCACCCCATAATCGACTTCCCTAGGATAGGCTTTGGAGGAATTGATCCCATCTCGACATGATATATGAAATGTGTTCAGCTCAGAGCGATATTGCATCACCGACCAGTTAAGAATACCTCGAACGTAAATGAAATATCTTTCGTGACCGGAATTTTTAAGACTGGGAAATGGTTTATAGTGGAGAAATAAAAATGATTGGAGAGAAATTATGAGCGAGAGATGATGAAGCTGGGTACATGAGAGCTATTTTATAGGCTCATGGAAGGGTCTATTTGCAAAGGTAAACCATTAAAGCGCACTAGAACATATTCTAAATTTTTTGAAGTGTTTAAATCATCCGAAATATTCGAAGTATCAGGCTTTCCAGCCCAGGGAATAGTAAATTTGTTAGAGAAATCTTGCCCAGCTGAGGGGGCTTTCCCGCCAACAGAGAAAGTACCTTTTCGTATGATTGTTGTGCACGTTATTAAGCGTAGAATCTTGATAAAGTTATATAAGTTCTGAATGCATGATTAAAATTATTTGCACCATACACTATCCAATGAATATAAAAATAATTCATAGCATGTATTCTCTTTCTTCCTACACAATTCTCTTATAAAAGGGTGTAATTTTCATAGCATAGACACACATCAAGTTAGTATCAAACAAATATCTACTTATTTTTTTGCATTTATTCATCCAAACCGTGATTGATATCGAAATAAGTCAATGAGAGTCAACAAGTGAAATCTGTTATATACTATGATAGTCAAATCTGCAATACAGAGTTTGGGGTGGTGTTTGTGAGCGAAGTCCTTGGAATTAGCATTCAATAGTACCATTCAAATGCGTGAGCTATGGACTAGAATCAAGAGGAAAGTCGAAAGATTGAGCTGGGGAAGAATTTGATGTGATTAGCGAGACGCATCTCAAGACGGTCATATCGTCGCACATCTTAAGTGGAAATGTTGTTATTGAGTTATATGTCGAGTTCGTTGATGCTGATAGATCTGGCCCATCTTCGACCTCAGGTGCGGCGAATACGAGTACATAGATAGTAATAATGCTATTTTAAGGACATACAATTTATTTAGTTTTCGCTAACAAGGTAAATAAAAAAAAATTCATATTCAAAACAATATGTTAATAAAAAAATTTGACATTTGTTATTTATCGATGAAACATAAATAGTAATAATGGCAAGTGGTTTGTTTGAATGAATAACCTTGGTTTTTTTATGACGTGTCTATATTAAAATAATTAAAATAAAAAATACAATCAATGGTGTTGTTAGGGAGAATGTGTGCCACAAGGCGGTGGATGGCGGTCGCATGGAGGATTTTTGCGTACAATCGGTTGTACCACCAGAGGTGTATCCAAAGGTGCCTATAACACCCCTCACCCGTATTCAACGCCGGAATTGAGCTATAGAGCATTACGGGACTTACAACATACTTAAACAAAAGTTTCTCATATATTTAATCAATACATACAATTATCAATCAATCTCAATCAATTTGTCCCTAACACGAGCCTACGAGGCATTACACATGCATTGGGAGTGGTTCGAGACTAAAACGATAACTCCGGAAGCTTTTCCACACTTATAAAATTTTTCTCAAAATAGGGGACACACACCCGTGTGCCAGGCCGTGTGTCTCACACAGCCACCATACACGCCCGTGTCACAGGCCGTGTGGACATTCGAAATGGGAGCACATGGCCGTGTCCTACCCCATGTCCAAACAAGTGAGGTTACTGACTTGAGTCACACGGCCAACCACACGCCCGTGTGTCTAGCCCGTGTGCCTTTCGAAGTGGCTACACATGCCCGTGTACCAGGCTGTGTGCCAATTAGGGAGTATACTGACTTGTGCCACATGACAGATCACATGCCCATGTGTGAAACAGTGTGGAGCATACTGACTTCATTCAATTTCAACACCAGGGGACACACGGCCGTGTGTCACACACGGTCGAGACACACGCCCGTGTGGACAAAAATAGGCTATTTACCAAGCCATTTTGCCACCCCAATTGATACACTCTTTCATCTACACATATGGCACCAAAACAAAGCATAATAGGCAACCCAAAATAATTAATTTAGCCACAATTAAGGCTAATTCATACCATATCCTATACCCATAACTAACATACTTATAACTCATGTTTTTCTCAATCAAAACATACCAAAACATATACATCAATCAACTAGTTAAACTTTTACCAATTATACATTATTTTGTACTATTTCACAAGCATGTTACCAATTCCTCAAATCATCAACTTACCATTCATGGTACTTATTATCATCAATCATTTAACCAACTAAATTAGCACAAGATATAAGCATATATATATATATATATATATATATATGCACATGATTCAAACATACCAAATATACCAAAATTAAGCCATCACCCATGGCTATATATACAAACCAAAATATAAGCATTTACAAGCCAATTCATTTGGCCAAAGTCATCACCAAAATATAACTAACATGACTCAAAGTCCCTATACATGCCATATGACCCAAAACATAGTTTCAAAAGTACCAAAGTGACGGTTGGATAGTGTGACGATGACTCCGACGATCCCCAAATCCGAGCTAGCTTTGAATTCACTATAAAACATAGGAAAAGTAAACAAAGTAAGCTATAAAGCTTAGTAAGCTCATATGAAGTAAAATCAACAATTCGTAATACACAATTCATCAATTTGAACTAGTTAACATATAATTCATGATAACAAACAAACCTTCCTTATACTTACTCATATGCTTATATACAAATTCATAACTGCTTCTATTTAAAGGTCATACTTTCCATGTTCATACCGTACAAATTCATAACATATTCATACCTTTTCAGAATACTATCGAATACTCAATATCTCGCACACTAAGTGCCAATACATACCCGAAGCTATTTTAATCTCGCACACTAAGTGCCTTACATAGCCGAAGCTATCTCAATCTCGCACACTAAGTTCCATTACATAGCTGAAGCTATCTCAATCTCGCACACTAAGTTCCATATATAGCCAAAGCTATTTAGAATTGCACACTAAGTGTCATATATAGCCGAAACTATCTCGAATCGCACACTAAGTGCTATATATATCTGAATTGTTTTCAAACATAACTATAATCTCATATACACAATTTATGCAATATCAAAGTATTTAAAGCATAATTGTAACAATGCTTATTACATACGAACTTACCTCAGATGTGAAAACGTCGAATCTAGTCGATTAGTCGATAACTTTATCTTTTCCCCGATCCAAGTTCGTATTTTGCTTTTCTTGGTCTAAATATATTCAAAATTAACTTATTTAATCATCTATTCATTCAATTTAGTCCAAAACACTCTTTAAGGCACATTTGCACTTTTACCCTAAACTTTCACATTTTTACAATTTAGTCCTCAATACACAAAATAACAAATTCATGCAAATTTCACAACACCCATGCTTAGCCGAATTACTCTTATGCGTCTAGCAGCCCGTAATTTTCATTTATTTCACATTCTAACCACAAAATTTCAACATTTCTCAATTTAATACCTATTTTGCATTTTCAATAAAAATCACTTAACAAAACTTGTAATACTCATAACAAATATTCATAATCTATCATCAAACATAAAAAATCATACATATTCATCAATGGCATCATTCAGAATCTTTAACAGTTTTGCAAATTAGTCCTTGGGCTAGTTAGTACTAGCTGTAACGATCTTAAAAACATAGAAATCATTAAAAACGAGACAAAAATCGTACCTAATTGAGCATAGATAGAATGACCGAATATTGCAGCTAAGAAAATGGCTTCTTCCCTTTGTAAAATAGGTTAGATGAAGATGATAATGAATAAAAATGTCTATTATTTTATTAAATTATCATTTAATAACCAATTTACCAAACTAACCTTAAAATTATTTCAAAATTTCAATAACACCAAGCCATTAACACCCACTATCTCATTAATGGTCTAGTTATCACTTAAGGAACTTAACTTTAAGGTTGTATAGCTATTAGACACCTTTAGCTATTAGAACATAACTTTTGCACTTTACGCAATTTAGTCCTTTTATCAAATTGATTATTCAAACGTTAAAATTTCTTAACGTAATTTTCACACAATCCCTCAATCATGTTGTAAACATTAAAATAATAATAAAATAAATATTTTAACCTCATATTTGTGGTCCTGAAACCACTATTCTGATTTGATTAAAAATGGGCTGTTACAGTGCCAGCCTGTAGACTTCCTCCTTGTTGTCGTCATTGCTTAAGTACGTAGCTAGCACGACCTCCTAGGCGATGATATCTTCGGGATCGACATTATCATCATCTTTCTCTGTGGTCGATTACTGTGCCATCCTCACATGCCATCATGTATCCGCCACTCCTTTGTCCACCGGTTGCGACGATGAACCACCCCTGTAAAATAGTTATGCGCGCGGTGTTTGGGTCATTATAGGTGTGAAACCATAAGGTGCCCCAACTCCTAGGTATGTTGGAAAGGTACTGAGTATTGACAACCCCATCGACTACTGCATGTGTACTTGCATCGGTGGCGGTAGGTACATTGACGGCTGTTTCGACATGGGGTTCAACATCGACATTTGTGCAGGGGTGTAGTATGTGGGGGACGTCGGTGGAGCGAAACATGTACTTGTGAGAACAAAAAAACCGACCATGTGCGGTGGTGGTCTGTAGTGCGGTGGTGCTTGTGAATAAAACACATGGTTTGTTAATTGAATGAGAATGCCTGGAGGGAAATGACTCGGATATTGTGTAGCCATAGGCGACGCAATTTTTGCCGGAGTGGATGATGAACCCGTCGTGCGACCGCCTCCTCTCCTAGTATACTGCGGCGGTTGACGTGACCTCTTCACTCGAATTTGTCGACTACTCTTCTCCGGTGATAGCAGATACGACTTACCTACGGCTCTGAACCATGCCAAGTAATCATCAATTATCGCCGTGTCTACTGAGAAAGTTTTTCTCAAACGGGTATGGATTGCATCGTATGATCCCACGCCTTGATGTACTCCTCGTGCTGCACCAACCAGTCGATGTTGTCCTTCCCTCACATGTCCACCTTGTGTAGTTCCTTCAGGTCTTGCGGTGGTGGCAGAATTTGTTGCCTCCACCCGAACTGCCTCAACACCCGATCTGTTTCGTGCATTTCCATCATCGTGTCCACTATCAATGTCACCTTCGCGTCCCACATCTGTCGATTTCCCAACACTTTCAACGAAATGCAAGATATGACATCAGTGTCGGTATATGACATCCATTCAAACTGATACAAAATAGTAAATATTATTGTCTATTAATTTTTTTATAAATCATTACGTAATTAAAATAGGTTCAAAAGAATAGGTAACTAACCTTGACTTCCGACCATTTATCTAACAATAGCCTAATATGTTCTAGAACCTCGAGCAGTCCTACATAGCTCGACTCATGGTTCCACCTATACAAGTAATATGTTAGTCGAAATGTATAATAATAAAAATTATTGCACAAACTACGTATTTGTTAATAAATGACGTTTACCTTATCACCAACGGCAGCATATATGGGTCAGTCACCTTAGGACGTAGAAACAGTAGTCGCCACTAGGCCCATGACTGCAGTAGGAGTAGACAACCACCGATCAATGTCGACCTCTGTTGCATGGACTGACACATCTCTCGATATAACATGGACAATACGACAGATCCCCAACTTAATTTCTCGCAATCATTGATGTCCATTAGATGTAGCAGCCACCTTACGTGCACTAAATTTTGAGATTTGTCGAGCATTAAAATTCCCTCGATTAACCTCATGATGTATGCTCGAGCGTATTGTGTATCACCTCCCCTATTCGGTCTTTAGGGAGCTCGTCGAAATTATCCTTCAACCAATTCATTGATATCCGAAAACCTTCGAACTTGTCCGGGACCTTCCCCAACAATGACCAATAGAGGGTCACTTTGTCCGGAACGATCCTAGATCCTGTGATGACTAGCCCATCCATTGGCAGACTGATTTGTAGCGCTATGTCTTCAAGTGATTGTACATTCACCGTATGAAAGATGGAAAGTGTGTTTCGGGCCTCCATCTTTTCACCAATGCGCTAATTAGTTGCAAATCGAGTTTGTAGCCCTCAGACATTCGAGACACATGTAAGAATCCAATAGTTTACAAGTGGCCATGAAATTCAGGAATCACAGGCTTTCCCATATTATGGATGAAGCCCTCCAGAACACGATCATCCACCTATTTACACAAAAAAATTATAATTATAATAAAAAGAAATAAATTTAACATTATTGAAATTAACGAAATTTAACTTTCGGTCTTACCATTACTAATTGTGTAACACCCCTAACCCATATCCATCACTAGAATAGGGTTACAGAGCATTATCGTAAAAACATAACTCAAATCATTCATTTCCAACGTTTCATAATTATTGTAAAATCGAATCAAACACATGCATAACGTCCTTAATTCGAGCCCTCCAGGCCTAGAAACACTTTAGAAATGATTCAGGACTAAATCGAAAACATTTAAAACTTCATGGAAAAAAGATGGAAAAATTCAAACTGCAAGGGTCACACGACCCTGTGGCCAGGCCGTGTGACTTATACTGTTGAGACACACGCTTGTGTCTTAGGCCGTGTGGACATTCAAAGTAGGGACACCCAGTCATGTCCCAGCCTGTGCAACTCTTTGATTTGGATCATACGACCAAGCCACACGCCCGTATGCTAGGTCATGTAACTGCTTGACTTGCAACCCTTTGAAACCTACTGGGGACACATGGCCATGTCGCATGACCGTGTGTCACACAGCTGAGACACACGCTTGTATCTTAGGCCATGTGGACAAGAAATGGGCCAAATTCAAGGCATTTATTTCACCCAATTCAAGCACACACTTACAAACCATCTGTACCTATATTCAAACATTCAAAATGTACCTAATACTTGCATATTAGAGCTAGATCATTATGGTATTTGTTCATACGACCAAGATATACATACCAATTTAATGTCCAAATGGTCATAATTCAACCAAACACATTTGATTAAATTCTATATCAAAACATGCCATAAATGATCATTTTGCAACCATGCCAACACTCACCACTTTGGCCACAAATCATACATGAATTTGATCTTATAAAAACCAACCATTAAGCATCAAAGTGCCAAAAGCACACCAACCATCAAAGCATCAAAATAACATAAGTTTCACAAATTCAAAGCAACACTTCGTCCCAATATCGTTAACTAAACATTAGACATAAGTACACCTATACATGCCATTATAACCATGACCAAAGCATCAAAATCTACCGAATAAAATCGATGAATAGTGTGATGGGTCTTCGACTAACTTCTGACAATCTGTAAAGTAAAGGAAAATAACTACGTAAGCAATGATTACTTAATAAACTCGCATAATATTTAAGCATAATATTCCATTTCAATAATGAAATTTATAGGTTAAATATAAACCTATTGTTGGAACGCCAACACCCCCATGGCGCAGCAAAATAAAATTAATTCCGGCAATCCAGACCATGAATCCATGTGTGAAGAACGAATCGGGGTGAAATAAAGGTTTTGAAATTACCGAAACTTCAATCTGAGTAGACAGCGACGCCTCGGCAACAAGAATTTTGATCTACTGTCGAACCAAGCCGCAATCTTTTTCCGATGTCGGCCTCTACGTAATCCACCCGGTTTGACTATGAACGGAAGAAATCTCCAAAACTATTTTGGAGGTTTATTTGCTTGACGGCTGCTAGACCTCACAAACAATCTCTTAGGGTTTCTCTTAAGCTTTGTATCTTTTTAATACCTTTTATAATAGGTATCTCTTGAATGTATCATAAAATTAAATAAATACAATAAAGTTTTTAACCGAAAATTATAATTACATTAATTATATTCGAAAATTATAATTTAATTATAACAAGGATTTCAGTAAACTATATTTATTTAAATTTATATACGAACCAAATTCATATATTAATAGAACTATGTTCTCATTATGTGTACAACATCCTTGTACATATAATATGTTCAATATTTGATTGCCCAATTAAATTAATTCTTTAATTAATTTAATTCATGTGACAACCAAACACAATACCAACTATGTTTTATTCCGTTCATTTCAACCATAGGGTGTGACCCTGTAGGTTCTTGTAACGTTAGCAGTAATACTAGAACGATTCTAATGTCACAAACAATGAGTGGCATCTAGCAGTGCATCATTGCTACCTAAGTTACAAGAAGTCATGATTTGACATAACCTTTTGTGATTAAACCTTTTGTGATTAACCTTTCATGCATTAATCCTTAAGTCCTTTATCTCTGCAACGAACACAAGTCATGGAATAGTCACACTTGCATAGTCCATCTCATGTTTCTTGATATCTTGAGTAGACTATGATATACAAATTAGTATGATATCTCATATCAACTTATTTGAGGGCCATGCATTTCTAGTCTCACTCAATCAAGTGGCCTAAGATATTACTCCTATTATGTAGGAGGGACTTATCCTATATTGATCAACCATATCCCTCTACATAGATTGTGGTATATCCAACATCAGCCTTTATAGAACAACCTGTTACGGTGTACGTTTGACTGTATCAAAATATACAACTCACGATGTTGGGATAATGATTATCTCAAGTCTGAGGATCATATACATATTAATCACTATGAGTAATGTTGTGACAATTACATAATAATCCAAGAAACATACTCATAGCGGGTCAGTCCAATATGTTGTTCTCTAACACACATATTCATGCATTGATTTTGACACTCCATATCAATGACAACTCTTTATCATCAATCAACTACATGTTAGTCTTAATGCATTATTTTTGTCCTAGTCAACAATAATACTTGCCTAAGGATCTTTTAAGGATAATCATATTATTCTCAGGACATTATTATAAAACAGTTTATTTGTACACAGAAAGAAAAACTAAAATAATAATGACAATGCTTTATATTAATAAACATGGTAAATCAAGTATGTTATTACAACATCTCATGATTGATCTTTGGGCATACTCTTACACCTATACCAATGCCTCAAGACTTATCAAACCATAATCATCAACTCACAAATGAATAAGTTCATTAATGTTGCATATTTATTGACCGTTCATAACATGATAGGATTTTATGAGACATAATATATAATCATCAACCTTTTTATAAGATATCTTTCTATTTACTTACTTTCCATTCCATCCCTAATGCTTATTATAAGCCTAAACAACATTATTAATTCCTGATTCAGTGTATTTATCCATGACATAGGTAGATTCATCCATAATATAAACAATTTGCTAACATACAATTACATCATTTATCACATTAAACCTTTTATAACATCATAACACATCCCAATTAAGTACTTACTGTTTCATTTCCTTTTCCTACCCGTTTCATATGCATAGTACAAGTATAATCATAAACATCAATCATGTCCACAAGCTTGGCATAAGCCTAAGCACATCAACAACACATGTTAGTTCATTTAAACATGATTCATATGAATTTAACATAGATAACCATTATACTTGAGCATGATTCAATTGGATTTATCATCCATCTTAACATAATATATTTTTCATGTAGCTCACCATTTCAAAGTCTTTCATACATACATGTCTTGGTTCATATTGAACACTCACAATTTCATTTGCATAACACTAACATTAACCATAGCCACAAGCTAGTGATTAAACACATAACTTGTAATGCCCCAAAAATATATGGTCTTTAATTTTGCATGATCTGACACAAATTGCTTGTTTGCTTTAATGCTAAGTGATTTGGGTGTGTATGGGAGTGTTTGAGAAGCCTGGGTTCAAGTCTTGGCTTTTGCAGAATTTTTAAAATTTGCTCTTAAATGAATCTGGACACTAGCATATAGGGCTTATAAATATTAATACATGTTTTATGACATAAGAAGAGTTTGTGGTCTAGTGGCAATGTGGCGTGTTGTGTAACTGAGAGGTCTGAGGTTCAGGTCCTGGGTTGCGCAAGGGGGTATTTATTTTGCTGCTTGAGCTGTGTATGTAGTACAGTTGGACTGAAACACAACTAAGGGGAGTTTGAATAGGATTTGGATGGAGTTTGAACTGGTCATGGAGAGATTCAAGGAGAAAATCAAGGAGCTGGGGGGAAAATTGTGCCGAATTTGGACTCTAGCACTCAAGAAATTCGACCAGGGGAGGTATACTACTCATTTTGGGTTGTTTTCTTTGTTTGGCTGAATGTGGTAGGCTCTTTTGGCACTTTTCTCTGCACACTTTTGCACTTTTCTTTTTCTTCGCTGTTGAATCCCCTTTTCCTCTTCTCCATTCCTCGGCTTTTGGTTCATAGCCGAACCTTCTTGTTTTTCTTCTCAACATTCTCTTTTCCTCTTTGACTGAGTGGCCGACTCTCTTTTTCTTTCTCTGCCGTGCCAGTTGGTTTGGTAGTGGGCGGCGGTCTCTTCTTCTGTTCATAACACTGTGGTAAGCCTAATCCTACTCTTCTCTTTTCCCCTCTCTTTTGTTTCTCTGCTTTTCCAATATAGACTGAATAACATAAATCTTGTCTTTCTATTTTAAAACCATGTGGATGATAGTCTCCGATAATTAGTGAAGCGTTGACTGCCTTGCTTCTCTGCACATCTCTGCTTTCTTTTTCGAATACTTCTTTGACTAAATACTGTGGGGTAGGTAGGGTTGTTTCGTAGTATTGGCCGAATACCCAACCTTCCCTAACTCTAATTCTTTGGACCATGGGTATCAATTCAAGCCTTGTATTAAATGACTATTTCTAATGAAATCTGTTTTATGCGTAGTAAATCGAGAAGAAGGGTGCGACCGTTTTCAACCAGCGATCTAAGAGTATTAATCGCATAATTTTCGGTCAAGGTAAGTGGTGATATCGTTTTGGGGCTTTAGTGTTAATGATCTAAAGGATAAAAGATTGATTGTGTGGGGATGATTGTAGGTTGATCACACGTGGGGTAATCTGTTCGTTGCGTAAACAGGTGTAGTCACACCCCTCTCTACTGTGAATCAGCGAAAGTCGAAAAGCTGAAACTTACGCATTTGAGGCCTCACGAGCGTGCGATCGCTCGTGTGGTAAATCGAGCCCACAAATCATGGGTGATAGACTGTAGAGGCCACCATGAGCGTTATCGTGCTCTTGGGCCGATATAGGCCTTATTTGGCTGCAATGGGCTATGTAGGCCCAATGGGCTCGTGGGCCTTACCTGGATAAAATCCACGATAAGTGGCAAATACTGAACTGGGCTATATGGTTTGCATAGCCGTGACTGAATTTGGGCTAAACAGGCCACACGAGCGTGTGGGCCCACTGGGCCAAATAATGGGCCTTGGGCCCATTTACACCGTTATGACAATTTAAATTATCTGTGTCACTCGAGGTGACTGTAGACCTTTGGAGAGGTCGTTATCTGCACAGAGACCCCAAAATAAGTAAAGTGACCCCTAAAGGGTAAAATTACTATCATACCCCTAATAGATGGAAATGACCATGTTACCCATAGAGGTAGGTTGACTAATGAGTAAGACACTTTGCATACACGAACTATTTATGACATGACACACTTCATGGGGTTGGGATTCTGATATGGAGGAAGTACTGTATTGGTGGCTCTGCCATATTCACTATTACTGGTGGCGCTGCCACATATACTATTACTGGCAGCTCTGCTGTGTTATTTTTACTGGCAGCTATGCTGCGATATTGGTGTGCTGGGTGGGTGGGTCGATTTTATCCCCACATGGTGTGTTGGTAGGTACGGGTGGTGTGTTGGCTGGATTGGGGTGGGTTGCATATTTGCACCATACTGATACTGTATTGGGCTTAGGCCCACACTATTACTATTATGGGCTAAGGCCCACACTGCACTGTTACTGAATAGGGCCCAGGCCCAGACTGTTACTCCATATATCGTTACTGACTGACTGATAGGAGATTACACACTGAGTTTTCGCAAACTCACCCTTTCTTCTTAACTGTACAGGTAATCCCCAGCCTTAGAAGATTTGGAGCCTCGAGGGACTCGGAGGTGGCCACATGATCGCTGATGTTCTGCTTTAGACTTAGTTATTTAATTTTAATTTTCTTATTGGGCTATTGATTATGTAATAAGGCCATTGGTGGATTTAATCTTTAATTGGGCTTGGATTTCTTATTTTAAACTGCCAAATGGATACAAAAGAGTTTTCAAAATAACAATTGTTTTCAAGAAAAACACGCATTTTAAACTTCAAGGTTTTTAGTTAGAGAAGCTTCTGCGGTTTTATTCAGTTTAAGAAATCAACGGTAATAAATATGGCAATCATTTTGATAAGCTGGTTTCATATTGTAATAACTTAATTTTTCAAATTTTCTCAAGCAATAAAAACTAAATGGGTTTTAACTTAAATATGAATTTTTACCAACAAGACAAACTTTCGAATTAAACTTTCGAAAGACAATTCAATGTGACATGCCAGATTCGACCATAGCGTCTAGGCCGGGTTTGGGGTGTTACATAACTTAGCAATATCATCATATGGTAAGATATAGTACATAAACATAACATCACTTAAATCATACTTTTAATAATCATGAATGTAACAGTTCAGTTTGTACCCTAGTTGAAATAGTGGTTTCGGGACCACAAATTCGAGTCTGTATAATATTTTAATATTATTTTTTGTGTCTTTGATATGTGATTAAGCATGTGCTAAATTTTTGTAAGTTAATTTGCTCATCTGTGTGTTTAATTTGATGAAAAGGATTGAATTACATTGAAATGCAAATTTGCATGTTTTATGAAAAGATGCCTATTTGTTATGATTTTATAAGTGTGAGGACTTATGTGGCAATTAAACCACTATTTAGTTAGTGGATGGGTAAGGACAAATATATCCTTAATGCATGGTTGTTTTATTTATTAATTGGAAGGTTAATTTAGTAAATGAAATAATAGTAATGTTATAATGAAAATAACATGAAAATAAGCCATTATCATCCTTCACCTAGCCGAATATTGAAAGGAAAGAAAGAAAAGAGTAAGCAAGGGTTCGACCATGGTTTTGGTTTGATTCAAGATCAAGAACCGAGGAAAACAGACTTAGATCATGGGAAAGCAAAAGTAACCGATAGCCGTTTCTATTTCCGTTAAATCGAATCCGAGGTAAGTCATCATGCAAATAAACGTGTTTGTATTGAACTGTGTATGTTTATATGACTATTGTTAACGATGAATACTTATGATATGATCTGTAAATGAATTCAGAGATAAAGATTACTTAGTGACAATGTCCGAGAAGTCCCGTACGAACCTAGGAATAGATAGGATTAGCTATGTTATGACATAGGTATCTGTTCTGTTTTATCATGTAAGACCATGTCTGGGACGCTAGCGTTGATTTGTGAATTCGTGTAAGACCACGTCTGGGATGTTGGCATCAATATGAGACTTACGTGTAAGACCATGTCTGGGACATTGGCATCGTATTAATTCATGTAAGACCCTGTCTGAGACAGTGGCATCGATATCTGAGTACATGTAAGACTTCGTCTGGGACGTTGGTATTGTACGACCATTCCGAGCTTTCTCTGTATCCTATTAGGTTCCTAACGGTTCAACGGGCTAGTATGTGATACGAATGGCTATGTGAATTGTAAATCTTTTTTAGGTACGTTGATTTATACACTAAGTATATATACAAGGTAAGTATCTGTTTGATCTTACTAAGATGATTATGTATAATGGATTAATGAGATGATATGTGAAATTATGCTTGAATGAGCTAAGTACTTATGTGATATGTGAATAGAAGTTATGGTAAGCTTTGTATAAACAAATGTGCCAAATATCATATGATGAATTGGTTATGAGAACTATAAGTACTAATGTATTAAATGAGTTGTATTCATTGTATGTTATTTTTATTTGTATATGACTTACTAAGCTTTTGGAAAGCTTACTCTATGTGTGTGTTTTTCTCTGTTTTATAGATCGTCAAACCTACTGAACGCTTGGGGACCATCGAGGATCGTCATCACACTACTCAACTTATTTTGGTACATTTTGGAAATGTATATAACTAGATATGGAATGTATAGGCTAGTTATTTGGATAAGTATGAGATGTGAACTTAGCCAAGTGATTTGGCTAGTTATGTATTGGCAATATGCTTTAATGAATATGGTTTATGAGGTATGTTTGGTATGGTTTGATAGTGTAAGAAATGGTCAAGTTTAAGGTAAGTAAATGGATGGATTATGCTTGTGTATACATAAGTTTTAGTCTTGTAAGTTGGCATGGTTGATATTGGTTTTGAATGTATAAATTGAGTGAATATTTTGGCATGTTCATGGTTATTAAATGTGCATGGATTGTATTGGTATTTTCCTGTAGGTTTGACCCAAAGTGGGTGGCAACTTGGTCTTGCAAATGGCCTATTTTGCCACACAATTGTGGCACACGGGTGTGCCTATCAACCGTGGGACTAAGTCAATAGCTGATTAAGAGTACACGGCCTTGGCATACGGCTTGGTGGCCGTGGAGCCAAGTCAGTTTCGACCACGGCCAAGGTACACGGGCGTGCTTGGTGGCCGTGGAGTTAAGTCAGATTCAACCATGGGGAAGACACATGGGAGTGTCTAACTGCCGTGGGAGGTGCACGGCTTGACCCCACGGGCGTGTAATCCCTGATACCTTTAAAAGATTTAAAATTTTTGAGAATTTCTGTATGTGTTCCGGTTTAGTCCCAGCCCTACTTTAAAGCATGATTAGGGTCTCGATGACCCATTTAAGGGACATATGATTGAGATTGATGAACGGCTGTATGAAATCTCTGTAAATGTTTCTGATCTATCCTGTAACGCCTTTAACCCTAGTCCAAAGATGGATGCAGGTTAAGGGTGTTACAATGAATGTTCATACTTTGATCATCGATACATCATACCTTTCGATAATTTTCGTAGTCAAACCAATCGGAACCCTTACTGGTTCATCCCTTTTTAATTCCCGTTGAACCACTTAGAATACTATCGGATACGTGGGAAAACTCACACAAAGTGTGCTAAACATATAGTTGTAGCTCATACGAGCTGTAAATAGGCCTGCTCACACAAGCTGTTGGTCGAAACGTAGTACACAGTGCTGCTTACACAAGTTGTCGAGTATCCGTAACAAATGTTAGAACTCAGGCACTGATAGGACATTCAAGACCAACACCTGAAACATGGTAACCTGGGTCTGCTCACACAAGCTGTCGATCAGAACGTAGCTACACGGTGCTTCTCCACAAGCTATCGAGTATCCGCAACAAATGCCAGAACTCAGCCACTGGTAGGACATTCAAGACCAGCACCCGAAACATAGTAACCCTAATGATATGTCATTTGTATTCTATATATTCCTAAGGTTCAAACAGGGCTTGATAGTCGTCATACCTTGTTGAATTTCCATCGTTTCTTTACAAGATAAATTGCATAATAACATATATATATATATATATATATATATATTGATTCAATCACAATAGAATCACATACTAACATTCAATTTAATCAACATTATATAGAATTCAGTTCATACAAACTTGGTTAAATTGCAGAAATGACAAAGTGTAGGGGCATTTTGGTAATTTTTCATTCTCTTTGATTTTTCACTCGATCTTGATCTAAATTAATAATTTTATTCAATCTATTAATTTAGATAGTAAAACAATATATTTTATGAAATTTAGTCATTTTTGACATTTTTATAAAATTACCCTAACATTTTACTTTTATTCAACTTAGTCCCTGAGCCTAAAACATGCAAATTAACCATTTTTAATGCCAATTCACACCAGCCAAATATTCAGGGCACACAAAACAGCCCACATTTGTAATAATTTCATATAAAATCCTTGTATTTTTACTATTTCAACAATTTAGTCCCTAATCGGTAAATTCATCAAAAATCACTTAACAAAATACTTTTAAATACCAGCTAACACTTTAAATTTATCTTTTAACATCTAAAATCACAAGGTTCATCAATGGCAACATTCAATATTTTTAACAGTTTCAAAATTGAAGGTACGGGCTAGCTGAACCTAGTTGCAACGATATAAAAAACATACAAATTATAAAAAATGGGGCTAAAACGGACTTACATGCATCGTCCAAAGCAAGGCCAAAGCTTGAATCTTCCTCATTTCTTTTTCCATGGCCATTCCGTGTGTTAAAGAAGAAGATCACTTTTCTTTTAATTTATTAACCATTTTATTCTTTTTTTTATCATATCATATGATAATAACAGTATAATATATAAATCACATATAAAATTAAAAGAACATAAAGCTTTAACCATCCACCAACCTAAGAATGGGTAATTTATCCATTAAGATCCTCCAATTATAATTCTTTAATTAATAAACACATTTAAACTAATAGCAATTGACTTTTTTAACGTACGATTTAGTCCTTTTTTCTTAGTTAACTATCGAAACATTCAAATTTCTTAACGAAACTTTAATACTACCTTAATGACACTCCGTAAGTATTTATAAAAATATTTACGGCTCGGTTTATAGGATTGAGGTCCTGATACCTCATTTTCTAAAACCACTTAACCTTAAGGTCTTACCACTTGAACTTAATAAATCGCTTATATAACATAAATTATCAAATAAAAAACCTTTTAAAATCACATTTGATTTGTAAATATTAAATAATAATATTTATGAACTTACTTGCCAGATTTGGTGGCCTCGAAACCACTATTTTCGACACCACTGAAAAACGAGCTGTTACAAATTGGGTGGCAGGATTATGCTTGTCGTCGAAGTGGATTAGGGAGGCAGCCATTCGTGAGAAATTGATTTAAAAGAATAAAAAAATATAATTTTAAAAAATATTTTTAAATAAAAATATCGAAAATTATTAAAAACGAGAGACTTGAGAGGGTTTGAGAGAATTGAAAGAGTTGAGAGAAGGATATGAATGAAAAAAATGAAATTTGAGGGGTATTTATAGGATAAAAAAAGTTACCCTTGTTAGGGTTAAAATTTTTTTTTACTGTTGGCGGCAACGTTCAAAAAGCTGTTGGGATTTGACCATTAGCTGGAAACATGTCCAGCTGGACGCGCTTTCCAGCAAAACCAGCCTATATCCCTAATTAAATTTAAAACAGGTGTAAAACCCAAATTAGAAAAAAAAAACGACCTATAGAACTTATTTTACCCTCAATTATATATATATGTTTTAAATATTAATTTAAAAATATTAATTAAATATTAAAAAATCTCATCACATATATATCAAATAATAATCTATATAATTTACCATTTCTTCCTCATTTTAAAATTTTATTTATTGTATCTTTTAAAAAAGTCTCTTGTGTTTTTGAACAATTTATTATTATTATTTAGAAATTTGAATTTGAGAAATTTAAATTTTTTGAAGTGTTTAATGAAAATTTGGATTTGGATTTAAGATACATTTCAAAAAAGATAAAATTTATATATTAAATTGATTTAAAAACTTCAAATTTACAAAATTTAAATTTTATCAAAAGAAATTTTTTTAGTAAACACATTTTCTTATTGTTATTGTTTTGGTGAAATATATATACTAAGGTATGACACACCCACGAATGTAGGTAAAAAATAGAATTATATAACAAAAATATATATATAAATAGATGTAGATAACAAATTACGTGAGATGCTAAAATCTAAATGTTAATATAGAGCCTTGAGTTCAAATCATATTTTGCGTATATATTTTATTTCATATATAGCCATTCATGTTCATAACAAAATCTTAGTTTTAGGATTCTAATTTATTGTAACAGCCCGTTTTCAGTGAAATCAGAATAGTGGTTTTGGGACAACAAATCCAATGTGAAAATATTTATTTTATTATTATTTTAATGTCTACAGCATGTTAATAGTGTTGTATAAAAAATTTGTTAAGAAATCATGCTTAATTTGATAAAAAGGACTAAATCGCGTAAAGTGTAAAAGTTGAGTTCTAATAGCTAAAGGTGTCTAATAGCTATGGAACCTTAAAGTGGAGGTCCTTATGTTATAATTAAACCACCCATAAAGTGATTGGACTTACATGAACATGATATATGTGTTTTCAAAGGTTAATAGTTAAGGTTCATATAGTAAATTAGTAAATAACTTAAGTAAAATAATGAATAACATAAAAATATCATCACTTTCTCTTCTTCACCACCGAAATTAAGAAGAAAAAACCTCCATGGATGCATGCTAGGTTCGGCCAAGCTTGCAGGCTAAATTGGTGAGTGAATTTTGATCCATTTTTAATGATTTCTATGTTTTTGGAGTCGTTGCAGCTTAATCTAGCTAGCCCAGGGACTAATTTACAAAATTGTTAAAAGTCTAGCCTACAATTGGTGAATGCATGAATTTAGCCTTTGTTTTATTTAATTTACACTTATTTAGCTTATTATTAAATTAGCCTTATTAATGTCATTAAAATCCCACTAATTCATGACCACATTTGTCCATTCATTAAACCAATGGTCCATTTACAACATAAGGACCTCACATTTAAAGAGACATAACAATTAAGCACTTTTAGCTACTAGCACACAACTTTTGCATTTTACGCGATTAAGTTCTTTTTCACAAATCGGCACACAAACAATAAAATTTTCACACAAAATTTTCACACATACTTTATCACATGCCATAAACATAATAAATAATATTAAATTATTTCTCTAACTTCAGATTTGTGGTCCCGAAATCACTGTTCTGACTAGGGTCTAAACTGGGTTGTTACAGAAAAGCCCCCGGTTGATAGAATTTGGAAACAAGGAGCTGAGGAGTTCCAAGCTAATAAAGATGACGATTCGGAAAGGTTAGAATTCTAGCTTGAAAATACCATCAGGGTATTTGATGAATTGTCTTGTACACCCAAAGATTGTATGAAGTGTGTTGTGTCTCTCTTGAGAAATTTAGCATATCAGTGGTGGAACACCTTTGTGTTGGTTGTACCAAGGGCGAGAGTTAATTTGGAATTTTTCCAAGAAGAGTTTCGAAAGAAGTATATTAGCCAAAAGTTTATCGATCAAAAAAGAAAAGAATTCCTTGAGCTAAAACAAGGTCGAATGACGATAACCAAATATGAACGTGAGTTTGTAAGGCTCAATAAATACGCTAGGGAGCCCGTATCCACTGAAGCCATCATGTGTAAGAGGTTTGAGGACGGATTAAATGAGGACATCCGATTGTTTGTTGGTATTCTTGAACTGAAGAAATTTGTTGTGCTAGTAGAGAGGGCTTGCAAGGCCGAGGAATTGGCCAATGAGAAAAGAAAGGCTGAAATTGAGTCCCGTGACTCGAGGAAGAGATAATTGGGTAAGTCATTTCAATCCTCATCCAAGAAATTGAGAGAGTTCACTACTCGATCAGTCACTTCAATTGGGTTCTCAAACAGAAGTAAAGGTAAACAGTACTCGGTTTCTAAAGCTCAGACCATTTCGATTGATAGTGTTGGTAATGCTCGACCAAGTAGACCGGAATGTTCACAGTGTGGTAGACGTCACCCCAGTGAGTGCCAGGCAAATGAGAGAGCTTGTTTCAAGTGTGGTTCCCAAGATCACTTCATTAGAGACTGTCCCAAGATGGTTGAAAAAGATAGAAACCAGAGTGTGAGATCGGGAAACATTGCTAGTAAAGGGAGGCTATAGAAAAATCCAGGAAATGGAACGAGTAGTAAGAATAAACCTAGAGAGCAGACTGCAATGTCTGAGGGTAGGGCGCTCGCGAAGACTTATGCCATTTGCGCTCGCGAAGAGGCGTCATCCCCTGATGTGATTACGGGTACATTTTCTCTCTATGATACTCATGTCGTTGCTTCAATTGATCCGGGATCTACCCACTCGTATGTTCGTATGAAATTAGTAACTAGTATGAATATGCCTGTAGAGTCTACAGAATTTGTGATAAAAGTGTCAAATCCTTTAGGAAAATGTGTGTTAGTTGACAAGGTCTGCAGAGATTGTTCTTTGATGATTAGAGGTCATTATTTTCCGGCTCATATGCCATTTGATGAATTCGATGTAATTCTTGGCATGGATTGGTTAACTGCTCATTATGTGATAGTAAATTGTGGAAGGAAATTTATTGAATTGAAATGTGAAAATGAAAATATTCTTCGGGTTGAATCAGATGAAAAGGATAAATTGCCTGTAGTGATTTCTTTTATGTATGCTTATAAATACATAAGAAGGGGATATGAAGCTTATCTTACCTTAATGATGAATGCCAAAGAGTCTGAGTTAAGAATTGAATCAGTGCCGATAGTATGTGAGTATCCAGATGTATTTCCAAAAGAATTGTCGGGGTTGCCTCTTGTTAGAGAGATTGAATTTGGTATTGAGATAGCCCCTGGTACTGTGCCTATTTCGATTGCTCCGTACAGGATGGCTCTGACCGAGTTGAAGGAATTGAAGGCTTAGTTACAAGAGTTGACGGATAAAGGTTTCGCAAGACCGAGTTATTCTCCATGGGGTGCTCCCATATTATTTGTGAAAAAGAATGATGGTTCTATGAAATTATGTATAGATTATCGGCAATTTAATAAGGTAACCATAAAGAACAAGTATCCCTTACCAAGGATCGATGATTTGTTTGACCAATTGAAGGGAGCCACTGTGTTTTCCAAGATAGACTTGAGGTCTGGTTATTACCAGTTGAGAGTCAGAGACTCAGATGTGCCTAAAATCGCATTTCGGATAAGGTATGGTCACTATGAATTTCTAGTTATGCCTTTTGGTTTAAGAAATGCCCCTGCCGTGTTTATGGATTTAATGAACCGCATCTTTTGGCCATATTTGGATAAATTTGTTGTAGACTTTATTGATGATGTATTGATTTACTCTCGTGATGAGAACAAGCATGCTGAGCACTTGAGGACGGTTTTACAAATTTTACGGGATAAATAGTTATATGCCAAGTTCAGTAAAAGCAAATTTTGGATTAAAGAAGTCAGATTTCTGGGGCACATTGTTTCGGGTAATGGTATTCGAGTTGACCTGAGTAAGATTTCAGCAATTGTTGATTGGAAATCACCAAGGAACATATCCGAGGTTAGAAGTTTCTAGGCCTAGCTAGTTATTACCGATGATTTGTCAAAGGATTTTCCATGATAGCTACTCTGATGACGAGGTTGTTACAAAAAGATGTTAAGTTTGAATGGATAGAAAAGTACTAACAGAGTTTTGAGAAATTGAAGACATTGTTGGCTGAAGCTCCTATTTTAGAACGACCTAAATTGGGAAAAGAATTTGTAGTTTATAGTGATGCATCCTTTAATGGATTAGGTTGTGTACTTATGCAAGAGGGCGAGGTGATAGCTTATGCCTCGAGACAGCTGAAACCGCATGAGAAAAATTATCCGACACACGATTTGATATTAGCCGCCATTGTGTTTGCGTTGAAGATTTGGAGACACCATTTGTATGGCGAGAAATTTCGGCTATTCACTGATCATAAAAGTCTAAAGTACTTGATGACTCAAAGGGATTTGAATTTACGGTAAAGGAGATGGTTGGAGTTGCTAAAAGATTACGAATTAATGATTGACTATCATCCGAGAAAGGCGAACGTAGTCGTCGATGCCTTGAGTAGGAAATCCTTGTTTGCATTGAGAGCTATGAATACATGGTTGGCTTTATCAGATGATGGTTCTATTCTAGCTGAGTTGAGAGCTAGACCGATGTTTCTCCAAGAGATTTGTGAAGCTCAGAAAGGCAACAGTACTTTGCAAGCCAAAAGAGTTCAATGCGAATCGAGTAAGGAGTTAGACTTTCGGATTAGTTCTGATGGATGTTTGATGTTCCAAGATAGGGTCTGTGTACCGAGAGATGATGAGCTTATTCAGAAAATTTTGCATGGAGCACATAGTGGATGTTTATCTGTTCATCCAGGTTGTACAAAGTTGTATAATGACTTGAAGAAGATGTACTGGTGGTCGGGAATGAAAAGAGACATTTCAGAGTTTGTATCGAGATGCTTGGTTTGTCAGCAAGTGAAAGCTGAACACCAAGTAACTTCCTGTTTACTTCAGCCGGTGATTGTTCCCGAGTGGAAATGGGATAGAATTACTATGGATTTTGTGACGGGTTTGCCTTTGACACCGAAAAAGAAGGATGATGTTTAGGTTGTGGTTGATAGGCTTACGAAATCGGCTCATTTTTTTGGGTACGTACTGACTACTCACTTATAATTAGTCGAATTATATATTTCTAAAATTGTGAGATTGCAAGGAGTGCCTTTGTCGATTATACCGAATAGAGATTCGAGGTTCACTTCGCGGTTTTAGAAAAAGTTACAAAAATTGTAGTAGCGCTTTTCATCTGCAAACTGATGGTCAGTCTGAATGAGTAATTCAAATTCTTGAAGATATGCTGCGGTGTTGTGTTCTCGAATTCCAAGGTAGTAAGGAAAAGTATTTACCGTTGGTGGAATTTGCCTACAACAATAGTTTTCAGTCGAGTTTGAAAATGGCGCCTTATGAGGCATTGTATTGGCGTAAGTGCCAGACGCCCTTGTATTGGACCGAACTTAGAAAATCAGATTCACGGGGTCAATTTGGTCAGAGAAACTGAAGAGAAAGTAAAAGTGATTCGTGATTGTTTAAAAGCTACTTCGGATAGACAAAAATCCTACGCGGATTTGAAACAAAAAGAGATTGAGTTTCAAGTTGGTGATAAGGTATTTTTGAAAGTGTCACCATGGAAGAAAGTTCTCAGATTTGGCCGGAAAGGCAAATTGAGTCCGCGCTTTATCGGACCATATGAGATTATCGAGAGGATAGGACCGGTAGCCTATCGGTTGGCTTTGCCATCAGGGTTGGAAAAGATCCATGATGTGTTCCACGTGTCTATGTTGCATCGTTACAGATCAGACCCTTCGCATGTGATTTCACCAATAGAGGTTGAGATTCGACAGGATATTGTTGGAAGGCCGATACCCCATGGCGCAGCAGAATAAAATTAGATCCGGCGATCCAAATCATGGATCCATGTGTGAGGAACGAATCGGGGTGAAATAAAGGTTTCGAAGTTACCAAAACTTCAATCTGAGTAGACAGCGACGCCTTGGCAACAAGAGTTTTGATCTACTGTCGAATCAAGCCTCAACCTTTTCCGATGTCGGCCTCTACGTAATCCACCCGGTTTGACTATGAACGGAAGAAATCTCCAAAACTGTTTTGGAGACTTATTTGCTTGACGGCTGCTAGACCTAACAAGCAATCACTTAGGGTTTTCATGTTAAGTTTTGTCTCCTTTTAATACCTTTTATAATGGGTGCCTTTCTCATTGGGCTTTTTATAATAGGTATCCTCTTAATTGGGCCTTTTTTAATTGGTATCTCTTGAATGTATTACAAGATTAAATAAATACAATAAAGTTTTTAACCGAAAATTATAATTACATTAATTATATCTGAAAATTATAATTACATTAATTATAATAAGGATTCCGGTAAACTATATTTATTTAAATTTATATATGAATCAAATTCATATATTAATAAAATTATGTTATCATTATGTGTACAACATCCTTGTACATATAATATGTTCAATATTTGATTGCCCAATTAAATTAATTCTTTAATTAATTTAATTTATGTGACAACCAAGCACAATACCAACTATATTTTATTCCGTTCATTTCAACCATAGGGTGTGACCCTGTAGGTTCTTGCAACGTTAGCAGTAATACTAGAACGATTCTATTGTCACAGACAATGAGTGGCATCTAGCAATGCATCATTGCTACCTAAGTTACAAGAAGTCATGATTCGACATAACCTTTCGTGATTAACCTTTCATGCATTAATCCTTAAGTCCTTTATCTCTGGAACGGATACAAGTCATGGGATAGTCACACTTGCATAGTCCATCCCATGTTTCTTGATATCTTGAGTAGACTATGATATACAAATTAGTATGACATCTCATATCAACTTATTTGAGCATGGCCATGCATTTCTAGTCTCACTCAATCAAGTGGCCTAAGATATTACTCCTATTATGTAGGAGGGACTTATCCTTTATTGATCAACCATATCCCTCTACATAGATTGTGGTATATCCAACATCAGCCTTTATAGAACAACCTGTTACGGTGTACGTTTGACTGTATCAAAATATACAACTCACGATGCTGGGATAATAATGATCTCAAGTCTGAGGATCATATACATATTAACCACTATGAGTAATGTTGTCACAATTACATAATAATCCAAGAAACATACTCATAGCGGGTCAATCCAATATGTTGTTCTCTAACACACATATTCATGCATTGATTTTGACACTCCATATCAATGACAACTCTTTATCATCAATCAACTACATGTTAGTCTTAATGCATTATTATTGTCCTAGTCAACAATAATACTCGACAAAGGATCTTTTAAGAATAATCATATTATTCTCAGGACATTATTATAAAACAGTTTATGTATACACACAGAAAGAAAAACTGAAATAATAATGACAACGCTTTATATTAATAAACATGGTAAATTAAGTATGTTGTTACAACCATCTCATGATTGATCTTTGGGCATACTCTTACAGATATGACTTATGGCGAAGAGCCTGTTAAGATTTTGGCACTGGAAGTCAAATAGTTGAGGAATAAAAGTATAGCCCTTGTGAAAGTACTATGGCAAAGACATGGGGCAGAAGAGGCTACATGGGAGCCTGAGGAGGCTATGAGAAACCAATATCCAAACCTTTTTACCAGTAAGATTTTCGAGGACAAAAACCCTAAAGGGGGAGAATTGTAACAACCCGTTTAGGGCCTAGTCAGAATAGTGGTTGCGAGACCACAAATTCGAAGAAGAAATATATGTTTTATGATTTTTATGAGGTCTATGACATGCTTGCATGGTTTTCTGAAATTTTTATGAAGAAATTTTATGATTTAGTGAGCAATTTAACTTTTATGACTAAATAGCAAAAATTGAAAAATATGAGATTCTAGAAGTTTTAAGTATGAGATAGCATTAGAAAATTTATTAGAGATCCTTATTTAGTAATTAGACCATTATATCTCATGATGGACATAAATGGACATGGAAGGGAAAAATCTCAAGGACGAGCTTTAAAGGCATTTTGGGCATTTAGTTAATAAATTAATAAAAAGGGAAAAAGAAATCAAAATTGGTGTCCATCTTCTTCCCTAAGTGCCGAAAATTGAAGAGAATACATAGCTAGGGTTTTGTTCATTTTCAAGCTCAAAGTAAGTGCATCCTAGCCCCGCTTTTAATATTCTTTACATTTTTTAGATCCTCGTAGCTCTATTTAGCTATTTCTAGCCATATTTTAAGCTAGACTTCATGTTCAATGTAACATCCCGAAATAGGGTCTAAACGGAATAGTGGTTGCAAAACCACAAATCTGAGATAGAAAAATTATTTTGATTAATTTTTATGATTTACCGATTGATTGGATGCATGTGTTAGAGTATCGATAGAAAATTTTATGAATTTCATGTCTAATTTGCTTATTAGGGCTTAATTGTAAAACTTGATAAATGAGAGTTCTAGATGCTAAAGGATTAAACTGAAGTGTATATCTAAAGTAGGGGTCCTTAAATGGTAATTAGACCATTATATTTTCATGGACAAAAATGGACATGCATAGGTAGAAATAACTAAAATTTTAATGAAGGGTATTTTAATAAAATGTCAAATAAAAGAAATTAAATGGGAAAAAGATGGAAAAAGGTTGTCATCTTCTTCCTTAGGCCGAAACTTCAAGGGGGAACTCCATAGCTAGGGTTTTTAAGCTTCCAAGCTCCATAGTAAGTCAATCCAAGCCACGTTTTTCATGTTCTTTACGTTTTTGGAATCCCGGTAACTTGGTTTAGCTTATTCTAGCAATAATTTAACCTAGGGTTCATATTTGGAAAAATACCCATAGGTGAAATGTGTTTATTTTGATGTTTTATGATAGGATATGAAGGCTGAAATTATGTTAAACAACTTTTGCTAAGCGATTTTACGTGAAAACGAGTAAAACGACATAATCGGTAAAAATACCTAATGTTCATAAATACATGGTAGAGTGAGAATTTGATGTTGCCATAGAAGGGAAAAATGATCAGCATGTCATAAAATATTAGAATATAGGATGAAGTTTAATTTTTGAGCCTAGGGATAAATTCGTAATTTTGTGAAAGTTAGGGGCAAAAATGTAATTTTTCCATAATGTGATTTTTGGACTGAATTAAATAGTATAAATATTAAACAAGCTAAATGTGTTATTATAGATTGAGAAGAACGTGGAATCAACCTTGAACGAGGTAAAGGCAAGGTTAAGGACTAAATTGCAAATTTGGCCATATTTTACACCGAGGTAAGCAGTATGTAAATAATTCATTACTTTTATTGACGTTTTTATAATTCAACATATTTTATGTATTATAACTGATTTTTGAATCAAAATTGACTATTGAAGGAATGAAATAAATTATTAGAAAGTGAAGTACTTCCCGTTTGAACCTTCGAAAAACCGAGAGATACGGACAATATATAGCTAGGTCACACGAGTGATAAGGGACCTTCACCATGTGCACAAGAAAGCTACAAGATGGAAAAATTTGATATGTAGCTAGGCCACATGGATGATAAGGGACTTTCACCATGTGTCCAAGAAAGCTACGGGTTATGAGTAGCTAGGTCGCATGAGTGGTTCCTAGTGTTGGACGCCATGTAGACAAGAAAGCTACGAGATGGCTAGGTCACATGAGTGGTACTAAGTGAAGGCCACTATGTGTACAAGAGAGCCAGAATTACATGTACAATCGAGCTAGGTCACATGAGTGGTACTAAGTGAAGGCCACTATGTGTACAAGAGAGCTTCAATTTCAAAGGTGGGCTGTGTACGATACCGTCGTGTATCCGTTATTATTTCGAAGCGTTCAACGGGAAAATCGATTAAGTAAAATTATGTGTGAATTTGTAGTAATGAGTGTGGGTATATGCATGTATAACGTATGAGCAATATGCTCGATATGTAATCAGAAATTGGAAAGATTGGTATAGGCAAGTGATGAACACAACTAAAGTGAGAGAGAGCCAAAATTTACAATAGAACTGCTTTGGACAGTAGCAGTGACGTGAATTTGAAAAATCACTAAAAATAGTAAAAATTGAATTATAAGTTCAATGAGATATTGATTTAAAGCTTATTGAGTTTACTTTCATATAAAAGAAACATAGCAAACAAATGATTTGTATATTTTGAGATATTTGAATTTTTGTGAGACTGGTTCATAATGATTATGTGATCCCCTTTTCTATCTTGGGAAAATCATTAACATTTGTAAAAAAATAATTATGAGATATAATTTATATGCCTGAAATACTGAATGAGTCTAGTTTCAAATGAACTAAACAAAAAGGTCACCTGAATTCTGTACGAGGAGAAAATTGATTAGTAGTGAAGAGAGGTTAGAATTGTCGAATAGTGAAACAGGGGAAATTTTAATGAATAAACTGTACTTATTGGCTAAACCAAAAATTCTGAAAATTTTATGGTAAGAAGATAAATGAGTCTAGTTTTATGGAAAATTAACAAACCTTAATTTGGGGTTTTGTAGCTCCAGATAAAAATAATTTAGTGATTGTGACTTGAATAGACAGCATGCTTCGAACTTGAATAAATAGTAAATTTGAATGTAGATATGATTGTGTTATTTTGTAACATGTTAAATCCATTATTTATTATTTATATACTTACTTACTAAGCTATATGCTTACTCTCTTTTCTTTTCCTTGTCCTATAGTGTCACCAAGCTAGCTCGGGATTCAGTGATCGTCGGAGATCCATCCACACTATCAACCTTCTTTTGGTATTTTGAAAACAATATTTTGGGAATTATGGCATGTATAGTAGGCTTAATTGTTTTGTTACTTGTAGTCACAAATTAGGCTAAAATACTGGCCTTTAAAAATTTGATGGTTTATTTTGTTTATGGGTATTGATAATGTTCAATATCAATCAAGTTATATGCTTATTATAATGCTTGAATTGGTCGAATGAGAGTGTGATGCCTATGTATGGAAAAGTTCTAATTTATACGGATTTTACATTTTAAATTTTGTGAAATTGCTTGGATCATGTTCGGTAATACCTCGTACCCTGTCCCGGCGACGGACCCGGGTGAGGGGCATTACAGTCAAAAACTTACCCATGTATGACATGTATGTATTATGATGTTTAATGGAGGAATATGGAAGTTTGATGTGTGATGAACATCTTTCTCTAAGTGATTTTTCATGGAAACACCTAAAAAGGACCTATTTGTAAAAGTGATAAAATGTGTAATAAAAATCAATTTTGAAGGAAACTGTGAGCTATTATAAGCTTAAGATAGGTTCGGCTAGGCTTGGGTACCCCAAAAAATGAGTACATTTCGTCATACGAGCCTAAGGACCATTTTGCAAATATGTGAAAGTTTAGGGGCAAAATTATTATTTTTGTCAAAGTATGGTTCATGGGCTGTTTTAGTCAATGTGATAATTAAATAACTGAAATTTTTCATTATAGATCAAGAAACACAAAGTTTGGACCTAAACCGAGGAAAGAACAATGTGGTGGACTAAATTGAACAACTATCTATATTTTGGTACCGAGGTAAGTTTGTGTGTAATAAATCAACATTATGTTATTATGTAGTTAAATGATTGATATTACATGAAATGTATATTCTTTTTATGAAATCGGTTAATGAGGTCTCGATGAAAAAAAAAAAAAAAAATGATGGAGTTTTACTATATCCAAGTCTCGGTTGAACCTTAGGAATAGAAAGGATACCCTTGTCACGACATTAGATTAATAAGGTCCCATATAAGACCATATATGGGATACAACATCGGCATCGAATACTGGTTCCATGTAAGACCACGTCTGGGACCTAGCTTCGGTATGAAATCGTGTAAGACCATGTCTGGTACATGGCATTGACATGCAATCTCGTGTAAGGCCATGTCTAGGATATGGCGTCGACATCGATATGAGATCCCGTATAAGTCCATATCTGGGATATGGCATCGGCATTGACATGTGATCCCATGAAAGACCATATCTGGGATATGGCATTGGCATATTACTACGTGTATGACAATTTCCGAGTATCCTTCGATATTCCAAGTGGTTTAACGGGGTAAAGAATTAAATTTTGTGTTAAAAATGGAAAAAGGGCTAAAGTTATGTAATGGAGTGATACAGGTACATATTTGAAACTCATGAGAAATGAGTCTGGTATGTGATATGTGGTCTATAAGAGTGAGCATGAGTAAGCCATGTCAATCTTGCTGGAGAACTTTGCGTTAATTCATGATGTAATATGCGGATATTATTACAGGATTTTGTGTTGTCATCTATTACATGCAAACTTACTAAGCTTTATGCTTACTCCCTCTCTTTTCCCTTTTCTTGTAGTATTGCGAAGCTAGCTCAGGGATTGAAGGATGCCGGAGCTCGATTCACACTATCAAGCTATTCTTTTGGGGTATAGTAAAGTTTGATTATTTTGGGTATGGCATGTATAGGAACTTGGCCATTTTGTTATGTCATATTGGTTAGCCAATGTGTTGGCTATTAATTACTTATTTCATATTGTAAATGGCCATTAGAATTGGCCAATACTAGTTAAGTTATATCTATTCAATGATAATGAAATTCATGAAGTGTAAGCTTGCGCAATTGAATGAGTAATATGTGAAGTATATGCATGATGGATGTAGTGCGAAATTAAGGTGTGGATGTCTTGATTGTGGATATTAAAAGTGTATTACTGTTATTCTATGTGTTGCTGGAAATGATAAGTGTGGTTGTTTTTCAGGGTGGCAAATGACTTGGTAAGTAGCCTTATATTTGTCCATACGGGTAGACACACGGGCATGTGTCTAGGTCGTGTGTGACACACGGTCAGTCCCGTGGGCTTGTTGATAGGCCGTGTGTCCCCTGCATCCAAATTTAGCAGAACAGAATGCCCAGTAGTAAACACACGGGCAGAGACACGGCCGTGTGAAGGACACGGCCTCAGGACATGGGCGTGTGCCCAGGCTGTGTGAAGTCAACACATTAATTGCGAGAATTAAATTCGCCACACGGCCTAGCACATGGGCATGTGACTCGGCCGTGTGACCCTAAATGTCTGTTGACGTCACAAATAGAATGTCAAGGTTTTCACACACGGGCTAAGATGTGGGCGTGTCATGGCCGTGTGAGGAACACGGGCGTGAGCTAGGCCGTGTGAAAACCCCTGTAGTTTTGAAATGAAAAATACAATCTGCACGGACTAGGGACATGGGCGTGTGTGACCATACGGACTGCCCACATGGGCGTGTTCCTTTCCATACAGGCGTGTGGCCCTGTTTGGAGCAAAAAAATTTCTAAGTGTTCGTAAGCTTCTGGTTCAGTCCCAAACCACTTTATATGTATGTTTCGGGTCTCGTAGGCCCATAGTAGGGACGTTATGAACACGAATGAAAAGTTTTAAGTTGGAATAAAAATTTATGGACCGAATTTGTATGGATAAGTATGATAAGTCCTTTAATGCCTCGTACCTGGTTCCGGCGTCGAATACGGATAAGGGGTGTTATAAAGCTCTTGGTACGCGATTACATTTTAGTACTACATTTCATCCTCAAACAGATGGCCAGTCCAACCGAGTAATTTAGATACTCGAAGATATGCCTTGTTGTTGTATATCAGAGATCGAAGGCAACTGGGATAAATATTTATTGTTGGTTTGGTTTGTGTACTATAACAGTTATTAGTCAAGTATAAAGATGGGATCGTACAAAGCCATGCATGGTCGTAAATGTCGAACTCCTTTGCATTGGACCGAGCTTAGTGAGAAAAAGACTCATAGGGTTGATTTGATTCTAGAGACTGGAGAAAAAGTGAAAGTAATCCATGACAGTTTGAAAGCAGCTTCAGATCGACAGAAATCGTATGCTGATTTGAAACGTAAAGATATTGAATTTCAAGTCGACGATAGAGTATTTCTAAAAGTGTCACCTTGGAAGAAAATTCTTCGTTTTGGTCGTAAAGGGAAGCTTAGTCTGTGTTTTATCGGGCTGTATGAGATCATTGAAAGAATAGGGCCAGTACCGTCAGAGTTGGAAAAGATTCATAATGTCTTTCATGTATCCATGTTATGATGGTATTAATCAGACCCTTCACATGTTATACCACCAGTGGATATTGAAATTCAGCCTGATATGTCGTATAACGAGGAACCAATTAGAATTTTGGCACGAGAGGTTAAAGAATTAAGAAACAAAAACTTAGCTTTAGTAAATGTTCTTTCGCAACGTTATGGGATAGAAGAAGCCACTTGTAATAGCCCGATTTTGGGTCTAGTTGGAACAGTAGTTTCGGGACCACAAATTCGACGTAGTAAAATTTATTTTTATTATATTTCTGTGGCATACAGTTTTACGAAATGATCTCATGAAAATGTCGTTCGAAATTTTGACGTTTGGACACTCAATTTAGTTAAAAGGGCTAAATTGCAAAAAGTGAAAAATTTGAGTTCTATGTGTTTAAGGTGTCTAATTGCTATGAGATTTTACATTGAAGGTCCTTAGATGGTAATTAGACCATTTATTAAGTTAGTGGACAAAAATGGACATGGAGTAAGACCATTTTTATATTTTAAGTTAGGGGTGTTACACCACTTGGGAACCCGAGGAAGCTATGAGAAAGCAGTATCCTAATCTATTTTCTAGTACGAGTTTTGGGGAGGAAAATTTCTCAATGGGAGAGTTGTAATATCCCGTTTTTAGTGAAATCAAAATATTGGTTTCGGGACTACAAATCTGACGTCAAAATAATTATTTTATTAATATTTCAAGGTCTACAACATGTTAGTAGTGTTGTATAAAAATTCCACTAAGAAATTTTATCGTTTGAATGTTTAATTTGATAAAAAAGACTAAATTGCATAAGGTGCAAAAATTGAGTTCTATAAGCATGAGTGGCCTTGAATGGTAATTAGAACATTATAATTAGTGGACAAAGTTGGATATTAATTAAGTAGTATTAAATGTATATGTGTAAGGTTACTAAGGTAAATTAATAAACTAACTTAAAATAAAATAAGTAAAAGAAAGATATCATCTTTCTTTCTTCTTCACTAATCGAAAATAAGGTTTAAGGAAGCCATTAAAGACATTTCAACATTCGTCCATCTCTCTCTAGTGCATGTAAGTGCATTTTTGTTCAGTTTTCAATGATTTTTATGTTTTTAGAGTCGTTGTAGCTTAATCTAACCAGCCCGGGGACTAATTTGCAAAATTGTTAAAAGTTTAGGGTTCTACCATGAATGTATGTTAGTTGTTTCTAATGTTTGATGGATGAAAATGAATGTTTGGTGGTAGTTGAACAACTTTTGTAAAGGGATTTTTGATGAATTTGTCAGTTGAGGATTAAATTGAAAAATTAAAAAAATGTTCATGCTGAAAATGTGAAATAAATGAAATGTAGGGCTTGCTAAGGGCTTAGGTGATATTCGGCTATAGTGGGTTGGTACTAAATTGCATGAATTTTCATTTTTATGAGCTAGGGACTAAATTGAAATGAATTCAAAATAAGAGGGGCAAAAGTGGAATTTTGCCAAAACATGGTTTTTGGATTAAATTAAATAGAATGAAATTTGAATGAGTTAAATTTGATTATATAGATCAAGAAAAGTAACGTACGGATTTAGATCGGGGAAAAGAAAAAGTATTGGATTAATCGATCGTATTTCTCCGTTTTTATTTGAGGTAAGTTCGTTAATTAAATAGCATTGAATTATGTTCGATTTAAATGCTTTTATGTTATATATATTGATATTACAACTCTACAGAAATATCCAATGAAATTTCGCCAACTTTCGGATCCCATTTGAACTTTAGGAATATATAGGATACAAATGACATGTCATTAGGGGTTACCATGTTTCGGGTGCTGGTCTTGTACGTCCTACCGGTGGCTGAGTTTCTATCATGTGTTGCGGTTACTTGACAACTTGTGTGAGCAGCACCGTGTAGCTACGCCCTGAGAAGACCCACTTATGGCTCGAGAGAAAGCATTTATATGAGATATGAGAAATAAGTGGTTTCGACCACGTGTTAGTACATAGTGTGCGAGATTCCCGAGTATTCGATATGATTCTAGTGGTTCAACGGGTATGAAATAGTGAAGGTTCGACAAATGCTTTAATAAGTGATGCTATAAAAATATGAAATGCTATGAGTTGATGATGTTTTAAATATGCTTAGCCATATGCATGAAAGTATGAATGTTTATAAGTAGTGTGCATAAAAGCTATGATGTTTTGAGATGATTTGCTAAGCTATGTAGTTATCTAACTTGAAAGGTTGCTGTTGCTTAGGCTAATGCCAAGTTATGTTGGATTGTATCAAATTGTTTTTATGCTTATATATATTGAAAGGGTAAGCTTTGTTTTTGAATTATGAACTTACTAAGCATTAAATGCTTACTTCATGTTATTTCCTTAGCGTTTCTAGATAATCAGAAGTTTGTTATGGTTGGAAGCTTGTCGGAGACCCATCACACGATCCATTGGCTAAATAGGTAGATTTTGATGATTTTGATTCATGTTTATAATGGCATGTATAGGTTTCTTGTTTGATGAAATTGGCCATTATGTGTGGCTTGTATATATGTTGATTTGGTTGATGAACTAGTTGGTATGAAAATGTCATTATATTGTAACGCCCTAAAATATAGGGTCTTTAATTTTTCATGTTCTGACCAAATTGCTTGTTTGCTTTAATGGCTAAGTGGTTTGGGGATTTTAAGAAGCCTGGGTTCAAGTATGGCCTTTGGAAAAATTTTGATTTTTGCTCTTTTAGAAACCTGGATATTAGCTTAAAGGGCATATATATTAAGTGTGCATGGTTTGTGACACAGGTGAGCTTGTGTTGTGGTGGTAAGTGGCGTGTTGAGCATTTAAAAGGGAGTGGGTTCAAATCCCATGGCATGCAAAAGGGGATTTTATTTTATGTCTCTGTAGAGTTGGAACTCTTCAGAGGTGGTTGAAGACTTGGTCATCAAATTTGAATAGATTTGAATGGGAGGCTGGAAGCAAATCAAGGAGAAATCGGTGGAGAGATTGAATGAGTTAGGTATGTGAATGAGTCATAGCCGAATTTGGGAGAGCTTGAGTAGGGGAATTTCGGCTAAGGGTATGCCATTTGGTGCATTTCAGCAGTTGGTGAGAGTGTAGAAGCCGAATTCTTTCCCTGCAATTTTAGAATTTTCTCTTTTCGTTTCGGGTTTATCTCTCTTTGTGGCGTCTCGTGCAACATTTTTGACCATTCAGGTCTTTTTCTTTTCATCTTTATTTCTTAATTGCTGCCACTCTTTGCCGAAACATAAACATCAAGTGTTGAGTTCTCCCTTGAAGTTCTTCTCCTTCTTCACCCCTCTGCCGATTTGACATTCTTCTTTTCTTCTTCCCCTAATATTTTCTTGGCTCAATCATCTTCTTCTCCTCTTAGTTTTCTCCTTTGGCTGAACCTAACTTCCTTGTCTCTCTTGACTCCCTAAGCCGATTATTCCCTTTTCTTATGAGGCCAACCTCTATCAAGTGGCCGATTTTTACTGTATTCTACCGTTTCTATCAACTAATTTTGGCATTTCGGCAGGAAAGGGGTATAGATATCTTTCGGTTAGCATCATAAGTGGATTAGAAAGCATTCTTGGGTGAAGGTTCAGTGTTCGTGGATTGCTTGTACGAGCTACGGAAAAGGTGTGTAATCGTACACCCAATGTTGTTTCTGTCAAAACGACGGATGAAGGTGTGTATTCACACCCCTGTTTAATTGTGAATCGGCAAAAGCCGAAAAGCCGAAAAGCTGAAACTTCGGCATCTGAGGGCTCACGAGCGTGCAAATGCTCGTAGGGATAAATCGAGCCACTATCGTTGGCGATAGACCATAGAGGCTGCCACGAATGTTCTCGTGGGCTTAGGTCGTAGTGGGCCTTGTTAGGCCAAAATGGGCCATGTGGGCCCAATAGGCTCATGGGCCCCACAGGGACAAAAACCATGGTAAGTGACTAATAAGGGTTTGGGCTGCGACGCTCGCGTAGTCGTGACGGAATGTGGTCTGAATGGGCCACACGAGCGTGTGGGCCCGCTTGGGCCAAGTAACAAGCCTTGGGCCCAATTACACTGTTTTGGCCATGTAAGTTATCCGAGTCATTCGAGACGACAGTAGGCCTTTGGAAAGGTCGTAAACTGTACCGAGACCCCTATTAGGTAAAATGACTAAAATACCCTTAATGAGAAAATGACTGAAATACCCTTAATGAGTAAAACGACCGAAATACCCTCGTAGGGTAGAATTATCAAAATACCCTTGTAGGGAGAATTACCAAAATACCTTTGTAGGGTAGAATTACTAAAATACCCTTATAGGGTAGAATTACCGAAATACCCCTGAGGGGTGAAATTATTATCGTTTTACCCCTAACCGAAGAAATGACCATTATACCCCTAGTGGTAGTTTAGTTGATGTGTGTATGCTATCTATATGACTATTTATGAATTTTACATACTGCATACATGTAATATTTATGACACGTAATATTTATGACACAACATTCTACATTGGGGTTGGGATTCTGATTTGGAGGAAGTACTGTACTAATGACTCTGCCACGTTTTTACTGTTCTAGTGGCTTCACCACGTATTCTAATTTTAGTTGCTTGGCCATGTTTACTGTTATTAGCAGCTTTGCTGCATTACTATTAGCAGTTATGCTACGATATTGGTGTGTTGGCTGGGTGGGTCGACTTAGTCCCTACATGGTGTGTTGGTTGGTACGGGTGGTGTGTTGGCTGGTTCGGGTTGGGTTATATCACTGATCTATTCTGTTTTTATTTGGGCTTATACCCACACTGTTATTGTATTGGGCTAAGGCCCACAGTGTACTGTTATCGAATAGGGCTCAAGCCCAGACTGTTACTGCATGATAGGGGATCACACACTGAGTTCTTGTAACTCACCCTTTTCTTTTAACTTTACAGGTAATCCCCAGCCATAGAAGATTTGGAGTTGCGAGGGACTCGGAGGTGGCCACATGTTCGCGAGTATTTTGATTCATACCTAGTTTTTTGAAATTATTTATTTTGGGGAGATATTTATGTAATAAGGCCATTTGAGGTTTTTAACTTTTATTTGGTTTTAACTTTTTACGTTAACATGCTAGAATAGGAAACACGGGTTTTCAAAATAATGACTGTTTTCAAAAGAAAATCACACATTTTCAGATTTTAAAGTTTACAATTGGAAAAGCTTCCACGGTTTTTAATCAAGATTAATAAACTTGTAATAAATTATATGACCAATAAGTGATTAACAAGTTTTGATTTTACAACCCCAACATTTTCAATAGTAATTAATTTTAAAAAGGATTTAAAACTTGAGTCACGAATTTCGCATCGACAAGACTGGTTTTCAAATCAGCACTTCGATGTGACACGTCAAATCCGATCGTAACGTCTAAGTCGGGTTTGGGGTGTTACATATATGGTATTTTGTGAGGTTGTTATTTTGATGTTCTGTTGAATAAAATGATGGTAAGGAAATGATGTGGTAATGGTATGTTATGAAGTGTTGAATGGTGTAAATAGAGATAATCCATGATGTTGATAATGGCTTGATTTGGTAGTTTGAAAGTAATCAACTTTTGGTCAAATGGGTATGATACATGTTAGTTGTGAAAATGGTCATTTTGTATTGGTTGTGCATGCATTGAAATTGTTCAATTGGTAGTTTAATTGGTATATGGTGAGGTGTTTAGGTAAGTCTGTTTGTTGAAATTGAGGTGCCATTTGGACATATTGGTTGATTTGATATTTCTATGTTGTGTAAGCTTGAATATACATATGTAAAATGTGTTTTGGATGCTTGATTATTGGTACAATTGGCCTGTGCATGAGGTGTGAGATTGGGTGAGAAAAATGGCTTGGAAATGGCCTATTTTTCATCCACACGAGCGTGAGTCTCAGTCGTGCGTGACACACGGCCAGGCGACATGGTCGTGTGTCCCGTGTAGCTTTCAAAGGGCTACAAGTCAAGCTGTTACACGGCCTGGCACACGGGTGTGTGCGGTTAGTTCAAAGGGTACACGGCTTGGCACACGGGCGTGTGGCTTGGCTGTGTGACCCAAGTCAGTCAGTTACATGGGTACGAACACTGACTGGGATACGACCATGTGTTCCTATTTCGAATACCCAAACGATCGTGTGACCCCTACAGTTTAAACTTTTATTCCTTTTTTGAAAAAATCCATATGTTTTCAATTTAGTCTCGATTCATTTCTAATGTCTTTTTAGGGCCTCGAGGGCTCGTAAAAGGGACCGTATGTATGATTTTGGTTGGTGTTGTTATGATTTATGATGTGATTTGTTTATGATAATAAAATATTCAGTATTTGATGTTATGCTCCGGTAATACTCTGTAGCCCAAATCCGGCTACAGATGCGGGCTAGAGGTGTTACACTCTGTGATAAGAAGATTTATGCTAAAAATAATAAGTGTGAATTCCAGCTTAGGGAAGTGATGTTTTTAAGTCATGTGATATTAACTGAAGGTATTCATGTGGATCCAAAGAAGATAGAGGCAATCTTGGATTGGAAGCAGGCTAAAAATGTTTTTGAGATCCAGAGTTTCCTTGGGTTGGCCAGTTATTGTCGGAGGTTTGTTGAGGGGTCTTCTTTGATTGCAAACCCTTTGAGTAGGTTGTTGAGGAAGAGTGATCCTTTTAGGTGGACTGAGGATCAGCAAGTTAATTTTGAGGAGCTTAAGTTTGTGTTAACTTAACCACTAGTTCTAGTTTAGCCCGAGTCTGGAAAAGATTATATGGTTCATAGCGATGTGTCCCAGACTGGTTTTGGTTGTATATTGATTACAAGACAGCAAGGTTGTGGCCTATGCACCGAGGCAGCTTCCGCATAAGTGTAATTATCTGACTCATGATCTTGAGCTAGTAGTTGTGGTGTTTGCGTTGAAAATCTGGACGCACTATCTATATGGTGAGAAGTATATTATTTACACGGATCATAAGAGTCTTAAGTATCTTCTCTCCCAAAAAGAGGTAGTGGAGATGGATTGAGTTGTTTAAGGATTACGATTGTAACATTGAGTAATATTTGGGGAAAGCTAATGTCATGGCTAATGCTCTGAGTAGAAGGTCGATGATTAATTTAAGAACAATGTTCACTAGGTAGAGTTTGTTTGAGGATGGTGGGTTAATTGCAAGTAAAGTCTACATTGGCCGATGAGATTAAGAAGAAGTAGCCATTAGACGTGTCTATTTTTCCTCAAATTAAGCAGATTTAGGAAGGTAAGTGATAAACTGCAAAAGTAACATATTTTAATCCCACATTTAGTATGCTTTTGGATGATTTAAGCCTCGATTTATATAAAAGGGTGCTCTTAATCCTTTCTTTTCATGTTTTATACCCGGGAAAGCACCCAAGGATGAAAAGAACATAAAACGGGATTAAAATGGACCGAATGGGGCCAAGAGAGAAATTGACACGGCCTGGCCTAAAGACCACACGACCGTGCTTCATTAAAAGTCCGAACACGGCCTGGCCATGATTCACAGGGGCATGTGCCATGGCCGTGTCCCTGTCATTGGAAAGAGAAATTTTATTCAGGCAAGGATACTTAGAGGCAAAGAAACACATTCCAAAGCCTATTCAAACACCCTATTAGGAATTCTACTTGAATTAGGATACTTAGGGGCCAAGTAAGGCATCACAAAGTCTATATAAACACCCAAGAGGGCAACTTGAAAGGGGGTTCGGCAGAAGCCTTTTGCCAGGGATTTTTGTTAGGGCGTCAAAGATAGGCCAAAGAGCCAAGCCGAGAAGGTCAGAGTTGAGGGAATCACTTAAAGATAGCCAGTTGATCCATCCCAAGAAGCCTGATTTATACTCAAGACGGCGGATTTCTCCTTTAATTCCTTCAGGGAGTTTTAGGGATTTCTTATGTTTTGTTTTATCTTTTCTCTTGAGATGTTTTCTTTATTTGTCATGAACTAAATCCTTAAGATACCTGAAGGGGTTGAAACCTAGATGAATCTTGTCATTTGATTTCTGAATTATATGATAATTACTTAGTTTGTTCTTAATTATGTTGCTTAATCCAAATCTGATGTGCTTAGGTGGAGGAGGAATAGACCCTGCCTAAGAGTAGATCTAGCATAATTAAGCGGAGTTGATCAAACGCCTAGAGATAGGGTTATGAGATTTTTTCGGATTAGGGTGAAACCTAATATGGGAATCCATTGATAGATTTACTGCTATTCTAGGGGGTTATTATAAGAGAACGAGAGTTCCACTAATTAACCTAGGGTTAGACGTTTACGTTATTCGCCTCGAGAGAGGATACAATATACGTTAGGGAGTCCTACGGATCAAACTACGTGAACAAATCATATGGTTCAGTGTTAAATAACAAGTGAAGTCTAGGTGGATTCTTCCTGAGGGTATCGTCGTGATCAACTGAGTTTTTCTTCAAGTTATTTTCCAATTCATTCTTTTTGTCTTGTGTCTTTAAGCTTAGTAGTCATTAATTTAGATTAAAGCAACTTCACTTTATTTTTAAGGCTAAATAATAAGAAGAAAGCTAGTATTAGTACTTTTAGTTCCTTTGGGTTCGACAATCCGGTCTTGCCTAAGCTATACTACTGTTCGATAAGTACACTTGCCTTTAATCGTTGTTAGAGTTAGTTTCCAGGTTTGATCTTTTGTTTTATAAATTTTAAAGCTCTGATTTCAGCGATCAAGTTTTTGGCACCGTTGCCGGGGAACTAAAATATTAAGAAAGCTTTATTTTTATTACTTTAGCCATTTTTTATTGCAATTTATTTTTTATTATTAGTTTTATTTTATTAATTTGGTAATTTTTCTTTTATTTAGTCTATGGAGGAGATGGCACTAAATAACTATCAGTGGCAAGTTATGAGGACAGCGCCAACAAAAACCGCCAGTGTTTTCAACCTCGACGTGGTCACCAGGTTATGTAACCAGCTAGAGATGATGAATAAAAAGATTGATGGTTTGTGTAGTCTCTCGCAGGTACACCCAGTGATGCATTATGACTCGAATCTAAGAGGCGTGGTGAATCCTGAGTACCCACCCTACGGATATGGCATGGAGAACGAACAAGTCCACTATATAGGTAACTATTCTAGACCTCGAAATAAATTTTATAGTAACACTTATAATGCAGGTTGGAGGTAGCATCCCAATTTCTCGTGGGATGATCAAAATAGCCAAAGACCAGAACTTCCTCCAGATTTTCAACAACCACCTCACCAGCAGGAAGAGGAGTTGAACCTTGAAGAGATGCTGACAAACTTCATGGCAGTCACAGAAAACCGTCTCCAAGACACTGAAACAACCCAACGAACATCGGTTGAAGAGACCAAGAACCAAGTCGGGGAACTTACTAAGTAAGTAGGGGAAGTCACTAAGGCAGTCGCACAACTTGCAAAATTAATGTCTGAACGACAGCAAGGGCGTCTACCAAGCAACACAGAGATTAACCTAAAGGAGCAAATCCAAGCCATAACAGCTCAGGAGAGTATAGGGTTAGATGAACCCAATTCAATACAAGAAAACAAGGTAGACGAAGGTAAAGTTAAGGTAACACAAGAAAAGCCAAAACCAGTAATCAAAGAGTACCAACCCCGCATACCTTATCCCAAAGCGATGAAGAGAGACGATACAGAGGAACAGTCCTGTAAATTTCTTAATCTTTTAAAGAAATTACATATTAACTTACCGTTTCTTGAAGCTCTTTTGCAGGTACCCGATTATAGAAAATTTTTAAAAGAGCTGTTGACAAACAAACGGAAACTAGACGAGGCATCACATGTGGAGCTAAACGCAATGTGCTCAGCAATTCTACAAAATAAACTGCCACAGAAATTAAAAGATCCAAGGAGTTTTACAATTCCATGTTTAATTGGTAGTTTATCTATTGATAATGCTTTAGCTGATTTAGGGGCAAGCATCAATGTTATGCCTTATAAAATGTTTAAACAACTAGGTCTAGGGAAACTCAGACAAACTAGGATGAGCATTCAGTTAACTGATAAAACTATCAGAATTCCTAGGGGTATAATAGAAAATGTTCTAATCAAAATTGATTAATTCATATTCCCAGTAGATTTTGTTGTCTTAGACATGAATGAGGACAATTCAATTCCTTTAATTTTAGGAAGACATTTTCTAGCAACTGCCAGGACTAAAATTGATGTTGGTACATAACTCATTCTTCGTGTAGGTGACGAATCAATTAGTCTACAAGCTCTTGATTCGGCCAGGGCATCAAGTGATGAAGGTGAGAAAGTAAATTTAGTTGATAATCAAATTATTCAACTTTCACCATAGGAAACACCACAAGGCTGTAAACTAGAGCCGAATCATGGGCCCCAAGCTGTACAAGCTCATAACAGTGAATTGTTAGTGGAATCTGACCCAAGGCAAGAACCTGTGATAAGTGAAGGTAAGGTTGAGGTAAGCCATGATTTACCAAACCCGGTAAATACAGAGTACCAAGCTCGTGTGCCATATCCCGATGCAATAAAGAAAGACCATATAGAGGAAGAATTCGATGAACTCACACTTCGTGTAGACGACGAAACAATCACTCTTCAAGCTCTTGACTCAGCTAGGACATCGAGTAATAAAGGTACGAACGCTAATTCTATTGATAATCATTTGGTTCAACCTTATTTACAGGAAGCATCACAAAATCACTTAGCTGAGCTAGATTTTAGACCTCGTGCCAACAAAGAAGAAACACATAAGGAACAAAGCTTTAGGGTTGACAAACTAAAAGAGTAGGAAACACAAATCAGAGAGGAACAGGAGCCGCATGAAGTGAAACTGAAGGAGACCCCAGACAAGCTGATAGGAACAACAAATCATATCAAAATAGAGGATCAGGTATTGTTGAATAAGGAAGACCCTCGAATCACCAATTCAGACCTCAAGGAAAACGAAGAAATCACTTTTGAGGTACTTAATGTCTTCATATACGGCACAATCGAGGTAAGCAATCCCAAATTCAACACTTTTGAGGTAAACACTACTCGACTTAAACTTTATATCCATAACTGAGTTGATCGCATGAGAAAGGATTTTCACCTCCTCAAACCACCATGATTGTGCATACAACAGGTAAGTCTAGCTCAAGACTTTAAATGTGCGCTTCTCGGGAGGCAACCCCGAGCACTAAGCCTACTAATTAGTTTAGTTTTATTTCTTTTCATATTTAGGTGCATGTTTCTATACCCACACAGCCTTACACATGGCCGTGGCCGTGTCCCTGTGAGGGCACTGACTTATCGACCACGGGCGTGGACATCCCAAACCACGCCTCCAAACACGGTCGTGCGATGCGGCCGTGTAAATCGACACACCCTTGGTACACGGGCGTGGGATGCATCTCTATTAAAACCCTGTCCTTCCTTTTTTTTTCTTTTCCAATTGGCTTTCTTCTTTCGTTTTCCATTATTTACTTTTATTTTTATTTTTATTTTTATTTCCTTTATTATTTTCTTCTTATTCTTCATTTAGATTTAGCTTAGGATACAATAAAATCAGACCTGTTGCTTCGAGGATTCAATTTCAAACGATTCGAGACGCTTTCCCACATTCATCTCCAATCCTATCCGGTTTTTTTCCATTGACTTCATCCAAAATTCAGGAAGTTTCACTTCTCTCCCCCATCTTATGATTTTTATGATTATTTTGCTATTATCTATCTTTGTACTTTGAGGGCAATGTACCTCGTAAGTGTGGGGGGTTAACTATAGTAAATCCCTGAGTTATGCCTTAAGTAAAGTCTCTCATACTATGATTAGAATGAAATTTCCTTTGATTTATGATTTTTATTGATATGTTTTGGATTAAGTCATTGATAATTGTGCATTGATGATTAAATTTGGAGGATATTAGAGAATCAAGCATGATAAGTCTATTTTTCAGAAATTAAATTTTTTTTCTAGGTTGTCTACCTGAATTTGAATATTACTTTGAAGTTTGAAATTTACGAGGTTGACATCAAAAACCCATAATGTTTTGTGAGATTTTGAGCCTTATAGAGCATATATTCTTTTTCTTCCTCACCTTATTAATTATGAGTGTGTCAACATGAATTTGTTATTCTAGAACTTGCATTGATTATACATGTCGAGACCACACTTTTGATTTGATATACAAAGATGATAAAGGCACTTAGGTTTTAACCCACTTACTCCACTAAACAACCTACCTCCATAATTAACCCCTAGTGAACCTCGTTGATCCTAGCAACCCTTTTTATTGACTCACACACCAATATTAACCCAAAACCCCTTTGTATTTGTTATCACCATTCCTTGACTACCCTTATATCAAAATTTGACTTGATTAGTTACCTAATTATATTATTTCAGTAAGTTGAATTTATCCTTTATTACTTGATTTGTTCTTAAAAAATCGACGAAGTATATTCATTATTAGTTCTATGTTAGGTGAGTTTATGCATGTAAATTTCAAGTCTTGAAGAAAAAGCTCGTATTAGAGTATTAGTATTACAAATTTTCATTTGATGCAATTACTTATCATCAGTTCGTGTTTCTAGTTAGGTAATTTGTCAGGTCAATCTCGATTCTAACCTTTTAATTCAGCCTTTATCCAACCTAAGCCCCGTTACAACCCTGCTAAAGACCTTTTGATTTGTGTATCATCTCATTTTATAGTGGTGGAGATTTGATTTTCATGCAAGCCTATGGGATTAACTTTTCATGTTCGACTTATTGAGTGCTTAATTTTGAACCTTAAACACTTTGAGTGATTTGAGTGAATCTTAAGTGAGGATGTCAACTCTTGTCGATTTTGAAACTGAGGTAACTATTCAGGTAAAGGGAAACGCCTATGTTTTCATGCTATAAATGTATGACTTTGATTGTTTGAATCTTTAGGACCCTTTGAATTGAATTATCCATGTATAAATTATCTATGAATTGTGCTGAGGCATTGTTGATAGGAATTATGAATTATGGAAAGTTCGTTTTAATTGCAAGTTGAAAATTTTTCTTGAGGACAAGCAAAAGCTTAAGTGTGGGGGTATTTGATAAACCACAAAAGTAACATATTTTAATCCCACATTTAGTATGCTTTTGGATGATTTAAGCCTCGACTTATTGAGTGCTTAATGTTGAACCTTAAACACTTTGAGTGATTTGAGTGAATCTTAAGTGAGGATGTCAACTCTTGTCGATTTTGAAACTGAGGTAACTATTCAGGTAAAGGGAAACGCCTATGTTTTCATGCTATAACTGTATGACTTTGATTGTTTGAATCTTTAGGACCCTTTGAATTGAATTATCCATGTATAAATTATCTATGAATTATGATGAGGCATTGTTGATAGGAATTATGAATTATGGAAAGTTCGTTTTAATTGTAAGTTGAGAATTTTTCTTGAGGACAAGCAAAAGCTTAAATGTGGGGGTATTTGATAAACCACAAAAGTAACATATTTTAATCCCACATTTAGTATGCTTTTGGATGATTTAAGCCTCTATTTATATAAAAGGGCGCTCTTAATCCTTTCTTTTCATGTTTTATACCCAGGAAAGCACCCAAGGATGAAAAGAACATAAAACGGGCTTAAAACGGACCAAATGGGGCCAAGAGAGAAATCGACACGACCTGGCCACGATTCACACGGGCGTGTGCCATGGCCGTGTCCTTGTCACTGGAAAGAGAAATTTCATTCGGGAAAGGATACATGGAGGCAAAGAAACACATTCCAAAGCCTATTCAAACACCCTATTAGGAATTCTACTTGAATTAGGATACTTAGGGCCAAGTAAGGCATCACAAAGTCTATATAAACACCCAAGGGGGCAACTTGAAAGGGGGTTCGGTAGAAGCCTTCTGCCGAGCTTTTGTCAGGGCGTCAAACCTAGGCCAAAGAGCCAAGCTGGGAAGGTCAGAGTTGAGGGAATCACTCGAAGATAGCCAGTTGACCATCCCAAGAAGCCTGATTTATACTCAAAACGGTGGATTTCTCCTTCAATTCCTTCAGGGAGTTTTAGGGATTTTTTATGTTTTGTTTTATCCTTTCTCTTGAGATGTTTTCTTTATTTGTCATGAACTAAATCCTTCAGTTACCTAAAGGGGTTGAAACCTAGATGAATCTTGTCATTTGATTTCTGAATTATATGATAATTACTTAGTTTGTTCTTAAGTATGTTGCTTAATCCAAATCTGATGTGCTTAGGTGGAGGAGGAAAAGACCCTGCCTAAGAGTAGATCTAGCATAATTAAGCGGAGTTGATCAAACGCCTAGAGATAAGGTTACGAGATTTTGCCGGATTAGGGTGAAACCTAATATGGGAATCCATTGATCGATTTACTGCTATTCTAGGGGGTTATTATAAGAGAACGAGAGTTCAACTAATTAACTTAGGGTTAGACGTTATTCTCCTCGAGAGAGGGTTTAATATACGTTAGGGAGTCCTACAGATCGAACTACGTGAATAAATCATATGGTTCAGTGTTAAATAACAAGTGAAGTCTAGGTGGATTCTTCCTGAGGGTATCGTCATGATCAACTGAGTTTTTCTTCAAGATATTTTCTGATTCGTTCTTTTTGTCTTGTGTCTTTAAGCTTAGTAGTCGTTAATTTAGATTAAAGCCACTTCACTTTATTTTTAAGGCTAAATAATAATAAGAAAGCTAGTATTAGTACTTTTAGTTCCTTTGGGTTCGACAATCTGGTCTTGCCTAAGCTATACTACTGTTTGATAGGTACACTTTGCTTTAATAGTTGTAAGAGTTAGTTTCCAGGTTTGATCTTTTGATTTATAAATTTTAAAGCTCTGATTTCAGCGATCAGTAAGACTACGAATTTTGGGTTCAATTCAGACAGTGTTCTGTGTTTTCGAGGAAGGTATTTTGTGCCGGACGATAAATATCTGAGACACTCTATTCTTTGGGATGCACATAGTAGCCCTTTTGCTATGCATCTTGGAGGAAATAAGATGTATCATTATCTGAGAGAACTTTATTGGTGGCCTGGTCTAAAGCATGCGGTAACAGAATATGTAGATAAGTGTCTGATGTCTCAGCAAGTGAAAGCTGAGCACCAGTTCCCTTCTGGCTTGTTACAGCCAATCAAGATTCCTAAGTGGAAATGGGAGTGAGTGATCAGGGACTTTTTTAGTGGGTTTCCCTTAACACTTACTAAGAATGATTTAGTCTGCGCAATTGTGATAGATTGACTAAGTCATCTCACTTCCTACCAATTCGTACAGATTATTCTTTGTAGAAGTTGGTTAGGTTATATATCTCTGAGATAGTGAGACTGAATGGAGTACCTATATTGATTATACTAGATCGAGATCCTCATACGTCTCTATTCTAGAAGAAGCTGTATGAGGCACTTGGTCCTCGATTGGATTTTAGTACGACTTTACATCCACGGACAGATGAGAAATTAGAGATAGTTATTCATATCCTAGAGGATGTGCTGCGGAGTCGTGTTATAGACTTTTGAGGTAGTTTGGAGGAGCACTTTCCGTTAGAAAAGTTTGCATATAATAATAACTTTAAGTCAAGCATAAATATGACACCTTATAAGGCATTTTATGGTCGAAAGTGTTAGACGCCTTTGTGTTGGACCGAGAAGAAAATGTTAGGTCTAGAACTAGTTTAGGAGACTAAGAATAATGTTAGGCTGATTTAGGACAAATTGAAAATGACTTCAGATCGACAAAAGTCTTATGCAAATTTGAAGAGAAAGGGCATAGAGTTCAGTGACGGAGATCATATATTTCTAAAAGTGTGGCCATGGAAGAAAGTTTCGAGATTTTGTCGGAAGGGCAAGTTGATCCCAAGGATTATTGGGCGTTATAGCATCCTTAAGAGGATTGTACTGCTGGCTTATCAGTTAGAGTTATATCCTGAGTTGTACCGTATCCATGACGTGTTCCATGTCTCTATGTTGAGGCAGTACGATCTAACCCATCTCATGTAGTTTCAATTGAGAAGATTGAAGTGAGACCAGATTTATCATTTGAGGAGGAACATGTTCAGGTTTTGGAGCATGAGGTTAAGATTTTGAGGAAAAAGTGGATTCCACTAGTAAAAGTTTTGGGGTGAAGTCATGGTACTGAAGAGGTTATGTAGGAGTCGAAAGACTCAATTCATTACAAGTATCCTCATCTGTTTAGACTAGGTAAATTTTGAGGATGAAATATTTTTTAAGTAGGGGAGACTTGTCACGCCCCAATTTATGTTTTATTATCGTTAACTTCTGAACAAGAATGAGTATTTGGCCTAGTGCTTAAGTAGTGTAGCTATCCTTGAGACTCGAGTTTGAGTCCCCTCTCTAGCATCTTTTTTAAAATTTTGGCACACCCCTAGGTCAATCACCTTTGATGCCCAAATGAGTTGTCAAAGTCAAGATTCTCTCCTCCCTTTTCTTCCTCCCTTCTTTCCTTATTTTATCCTCTTTCTACTCCTTTATCCCTTCACTTGCCTTTTTCCTCTCCTTTGACTAGTTGTGCCACCCCTATTTCCAAAGAAACACTTCCCTTTTCTTTCTTTTATTCATTTCTCTCCAAACCACCACCTTATGCTACCCCTTTCCTCCAAACTCCTCCTTTCTCTTCTCATTTTTCTTCTTTTTACCACCACACCTTTTCCTTTTGCCACCTTTAGTGGAAAATTCATGGCACTAAAAAGGCTATGTGGGATTAGAAAGACTCAATTCGTCAACAATATCCTCATCTGTTTAGAAATATTTTTTAAGTAAGGGAGACTTGTCATACCTCAATTTATGTTTTATTATCATTAGCTTTTAAACAAGAATGAGTATTTTCCCTAGTGCTTAAGTAGTGTAGCTATCCTTGAGACTCGAGTTTGTGTCCCCTCTCTAGCAATTTCTGTTAAAATTTCAGCACACGCCCTAGGTCAACAACTTTTGACGCTCAAATGAGTTATCAAACTCAAGATTCTTTCCTCCATTCTCCTCCTCCCTTCTTTCCTTATTTTCCCCTCTTTCTAATCTTTTGTCCTCTCACTTGCCTTTTTCCTCTCCTTTGACTAGTTATGCCAACCCAATTACCAAAGAAACACATCCAGTTTTTTCTTTTGTCATTTTTCTCCAAACCACCACCCTGTGCCACCCTTTTCCTACAAAGTACTCTTTTCTCTTCTCCTTTTTCTTTTTCTTTTACCGCCACACCTCCTCCTTTTGCCATTGTTTTCACCACCACTCAATCCACTATGCCGTTGTCATGTCACTGTCATGCTGATGCCACTATTTTTCTTCGTTTCTCCTCCTCTTTTCTTTTCTTTAGGTTGTAGTTTAATCTCCTATTTTTATTCTTTATTCTTTGTTTTGATATTTTATATATACATATTTACTAATCTTTTGTTCATTCTTGTTCTTTCATAACCCATTTTCTGTAATCAACTCAAGATCTCTGTTAAGTCTCCCATTATGATCTATTTTGGAGAAGAGTAAGTGATCGAGTTTGGATCGTTTTTCTTTTTCTTTTCCAATTCAGTTAAGATCATTATTAACATGTGTTTTTATTTTGATTAAGGCTCAAATCCTGATGTTCATAATATATTTAGCAATTGAGAAAATCACCACATCCACTCCGAGTCTTTATTAAGCGTAAGTTATCAAAACCTGATTCCATAAAGTCGTCTCAATCGAACTTGTTTTCAGTGGTTAATCGATTCTAACATGTGTGTGACTTTGTATGTTTTATTTGTTTAAAGTTTAGATCTTAACAAGATTTGATTAGATCTACATTGTATTAGTGTTGAGAATTAGAGTTATTGTAATCGAAATTGCAATTAAAGGTGCAGGTTCTAATTGATTAAAATCTGTGGATGTTGTCCATAAGAATTATATGTGTGCAGTTAATAAAAATATTCATTTAAACTGTTTTTGTATTTATGACTAACTGAATGCATAAGTATTCCTTATGGAGTGATCAAATGAGAAAAAACCCTTTAATAGTGTTGGTTAAAAGTAAGTGTCCCCAATCTATGAAATTTGTGTTGCTGATTATGTGTACAATGAAATGATTTTTGTTTTGTTTCGAATGTCTTGTGATGACAAAACATGCCTAATATTTTTGTTAAAATCGATTACATGTTAAAAACATGTTTACTAATACAGAAATATTGAATGCATGATAATTCATGCCTACTGTTTCTACCACTGATCGCATGTTAAAATCATGCCTATTGTACTAACTCTCTCATTGTTATTGTATGTCATACTGCATTACATTGGGGTTGGGATGATTATGGAAAGAGGAAGTATTGACAATTTATCTGCAATACTGGTGGCTTGTCGACATATTTCTGACAGTATATCTGCAATTATTGGTGGTTTGTCCACAAACTAGTGTTACTGGATGGATGAGTTCTGGGGAACTCTTATTGTGGTGTGTAGCAGAGTTGGGTAGGAAATTCTCTCAAAATATTGCATTGACATGTTCATGCATATTGGAATTGTGAATCTATATTGTTTTAATTATCTGTTTAATTATTAGCGTGAATGTTATTTTTACTGTCTTATACCAATTACTTAGGTAATACTCACAATGAGCTTATTAGCTAACTCTTTAGTTTACTAATTTACTTTACGATAACCCTCAAGGTTAGGACCTGGACACGACCGCTGGAGGAGCAACCCGATTGGTTTTACATTTAAAGTATTTTAAAAATCTATTTTTAATATTTGTTTTGGGATTGTAATAAATTTTTATTTGGACTGTAGCATAGGTTTTTAATTTGGGATTATATTTATTGCATGACATTAATTTTAAAAAAAATACTTAAATTGGTATTTTGAATGATTATTCATGAAACATGGTTTTTAATAAAAATCTGTCAATATCACTATTTTCCGCTGCAATACTGAAAATAAGTATTTAATAAAATTTGACTTAGTTTTCAAAATTATTAACTTTACATATGAAATAATAAAATCAATCGATTTCTAAAATTAACATATTTTTGTGAAATTAAGAGAAATATTTGATTTCTCTAGTTTTGAACAAATAAGCAAATAGTTTTAAAAGTACGTTTGAAATTCTAAAGTTTAATTAGGCAATTTTGGTAGCCAATGTAGCCTTCAAAATTCAGACATAACGTCTAGGCCAGGTTAGGGAGGGTACAAAATAACTAATGCACATAATTAAACTCCCTGAGTTTCATAGGAGACTCCGTGATTTGACTAGAGTAGGTGACACCCGTATGTTCTTCCTGAACGAATTCTTGGTGGACATATCGGGATGAGCGTGAATGTAAATATACTCTTATTGACACCCCTTTTTGAGACTTGGCTTTGTCTAGCTTCTTCTAAGGCTTTCATTCTATCTTTGATGGTTTGACTCGTCAAAGATAACCATGCAAGCATATATACGAACTAACGACTACCTTTGGTGGGCTTGGAGATATCTCATCACCATGGCGGATTCTTACCTTGATTCCTTCATTCCATATTAAACTCAATACCGTCTTACTGTATTATCATGACATTTACCTTATTATAACTTAGCTTGTAGATACACCCTTCTAGAGGAAAACCTATTTACCTGCCTCCTCATATGATGCCTTTGAATATTAGATTTGGCAGGTAATCAAACACTACACTTTTCTTGCGAAACTGTACTTATAAGATAATTCGAATAGATATTTCCTTAATCAGGTAGTCTAATGGACTTCCCAGCCACCGATAGTTCCTAGCAAACTATCTCCTCACTGGATCTTGTAAGGCAAACTTCCTCTATATAAGATAGTCCTTAGCAGACTTCTCAACGTTAGATAGTCCCAACAGGCATCATTTTTCATTCATAGGACCTTGCGAACACCTCCATCTTAAAGATAGTCATTGTGGACATTTCGCATATGATAGTCCGTGGCAGACTTCTTTTTTTCTGGCTACCTCTTTGCCAATACACACTTAGGAATAAGATCTAGATAATCATCTCACTTTCTTATAACCCATGTTGACTTGTCCATAACCTTTGGCAGAATCTTAATGACAAATACATATTTACAGAGGTTCTGAAACAAAACCCCTAATTCCACGTATATCCATGTACAAAATACTCTCACGTTTTCCTCATTCCATCGCGTCTTGACTAGACCTCTTATCAACATGCTTGCCAGCATTCTCAAATGCCCATAACCAATATGTCAAGCTTCTGGCCACACGAGTCATACGGTGAGTTCCACTTTTATGACTTGACAGGCTTCCTTGTTTACTGCTATAGTGGACTTCATTTTGCCATAAGACAAACTTGTCTTCCACTAGATCATGCCATGGCTCGCCATGGACTTTTGACTTCGAAGAGTTCATGAACCTCTTTCGAGATGTCGCTTCGTAGATCTAGTAGATAACAATTTTCATTATCACATTCCAAAATCTAGGTTAGTAGAAATTGGGTTATTGAACCGAGAGTGTCACACTCAAATGTTACTTTAAATGACCTTGGCACATTTGTTAATAAATAAGTTTTAAGTCTAGTGATCAAGTAGTGGTGGAGATGTCCCTGATAATCTGTGTTAGAATCCCTTCCCTCACAATACTTTTCTTTGTGGTTCAATTTTGCTTCAAACCACAACAATACCATGTTTTTAAAAGAGATGTTGTAAGAATTATAACAAGTTAGTGAGTAGTCAAGTGGTTATGTGCTTAGTTAATTTCCTAAAGGTCATGTGTTCAATTCTCGACTCTTTCATAATTTTTGTTTGATAGATGTCATAAAAATCTTTGGTCAACCCCCTTTGGCCATCCACTAGTGTTGCCATATAGGAAAAAATTCTTTCCTCCATTAGCTAGTCAACCTTTCTTCCTTAGCCCTCTTTTTACTCCACATGTTCCCCTTTCTTCCTTTTCTTCCCCACCTTTCACTCCATTCTTTTTTTCCCTTTGTTGACTTACAATGGACGTTCTTCACCCTAGGGAGATTCTATTTTATCATTTGTTTCATCCTTCTCCTCTCTTTTCTCTCCTCCTCCCCTTTTGCACCACCTTAAACCACCATTATTTTGATTTTGGCCTACTTTGTTGGAAAAAAAATGTAATTTTTTTTGGAAACTTTAAGACATATTCTTGATTGGTAAAGGTAGAGAGTTGAATATTAAAATTATGATTTTATATTCTACTCCATAAGACCTTTACAATGGTATACCATATGCTCAAAATGAATAAGTGATGAATGAGAAATTGATGCTAAAAGTAAGCCACTTGTGAATATTTGCTGAGAAAAAAAAAAGCTTTGATCCCACATTGGTTAAATACTAAGTGTGAGATATGTATATATTTAAGAACCCACATGAGGGTTATTGAATGATTAAGCTTGAAACTCTGCCTCACGCGCAGGGGGTGCAAATCCAAACTCGCTAGGGTTGGGGGTGCACCCGCACGATGTGGGCAACTCGAAATGTTCGGACCGGTCAGACCCAAAAAGGGCTTGCAAATATTTTGGTCAAATACGTAATTTATTTTTCTTAGGATATACTATACATAATTTGTTTTAAAATGACAAATATCTTGATTTGATTTGATTTCAATCAAATTGATTTGATTTTATTCAAATTTACTTAAAGGCTCCTTTAATGCATATTTGTATCTTTATTCATAAAAATTTCCAAAATTCCTCCATATTGAATGCCTATAAAAGCCTAAAGAATAATACCGAATTCTTGACACACACAGAGTGAATTTATTTCACTCTCGAAAAGTCCTTTCTTTTTCTCTCCAAATTTTAAAATGTTTCGGTGATAAAAGAAGGCAAGGTTTGTTCATTGATCACTGTAGAGGTGCTACTATCGCGATCATCTTGTTGTTGTGTCCTAGGAGACAGGTGACCAACGTTTCTCCAAGTACCATAAGAGCGGCAGAATCTATCTGAAGGAAATTGTAAAAACAAGCCTCAACATCTAGTAAAACTCGATTCCCTTATTCGATTTCTAGCTTTTCATAATCTTGTTTATTTAATTGTTGATTCAAATTTGATATTTTTAATATAAATATTTATTTAATTTGTTTTATTTAAATTTGGTGTTTTTTTATAAATATAAATATTTATTTATATTTTTTTCAAATATTATATTTAATATAATTATTTATATTTATATTTGTTCGCTAACGTGTTTTGTCCAAGAACCTTAAGACATATTTTTATTATTTTACAATTCTCTAATCCGAGTTGAACGAGACACCAAGGTGAAAAAAAAAACATACTCTGTTTGACAATAAAAGAAATAAAATTGAATAAAGTCTATTTCGGGATTTATTCCTTCCGTCGAACAGATTTTGTTCCATTTTATTTTTTTCAAAATGATAATTAATTGAATAATTTTGTTTCGGGATTCATTCCCTCCGTTCAACAGATATTATTCCATTTTGATTTTATTTCCAAATGAGAATTAATTGAGTAATTCTATTTCAAGATTTATTCTCGTCGCTCAACATATTTTATTCTATTTTGATTTTGCTTCCAAACAATAATTAAATGAATAATTCTGTTTCAGGATTTATTCCCGTCGTTTAACAAACTTTATTCGATTTTGATTTTGCTTCCAAACAAGATTTAATTAAATAACTCTATTTCAGGATATAATCCCACAGGTCAATAGAATTGATTTTGATTTTGTTTTAGAATTTTAATTCTGCCGTTTAACAAAATGAAAAGGTAATATAAACTGGAAATCAATTTTTCTGTTTATTATGGCCTTTAATTGTGGCTTTAAATTGTGAAAGCTTAAATTGTAGCTTCAAAAATTGTGACATCAAAGAAAAAGCAGTTTATCAATGACGAATTAAAAAGACAATATGAGAGTGCATGTCTAGGATTGGTTCTTTGAAAGACTTGGTTTTTAAGCGTGCCAGGTGCACCACCTCTCTTCAGGGTTACCTACCAGGTGCACTATTTTATTGTGTTTTTTTATTAGACCGTACAAACTTTTGTTTTAGGTTTTATTAAATTCTTGTCGTCTAAAAAAAGTTGATAATTTTTCTAATTTTTGTTTTGTTTCAAAAATCTTAACAGAAAATGGAAACTCCCACTAATGTTGTGGAAGATATGGATTTATGTACTGTGATTTCTGAAGTCAACATGGCTGAATCAAATCTAAGAGAATGGTGGCTTGGTACTGGTGCCACACATCATATCTGCTGCGGTAAAGACTCCTTTTCTGAGTTGGAGCCTTGTGAAAATTGGGAAAAGCTCTATATGGGTCATGCTATGACTTCCAAGATCAAAGGGAAGGGTATTATGGTCTTAAAGTTGACTTTTGGCAAATAAATCAAGCTCTAAAATGTGTTGTATGTGCCTAACATACAAAAGAACTTTGTTTCTGGGACACTTCTAAGTGTACACGGTTTTAGGATGATGTTTGAATCCCATAAGCTAGTTTTGTCTAAAGAGGGATTGTTTGTGGTAAGGGGATATGTATTAAATGACATGTGGAAACTTAACGCAATCTTTATGAAAGCAAAGACTATGAATAACAATGTTACTTCTTCTGTTTATATGCTTGAGTCATTTAATTTATGGCTTTGCATAGATTAATTAATTTAGAGCACATTCATTCATTTCACATTAATTATAAACATATATGTGAAACTTGTGTTGAGGCAAAATTAACAAGGTCCTCATTTGAAACTGTTGAAATAAATCTCGAACCACTTGATCTAATACATAGTGATGTTTGTGACTTAAAGTTTGTTCAAACCAGAGGAGGGAATAAATATTTTATTACCTTATTGATGATAGCACAAAATATTGTTATGCATATTTTCTTAAAAGTAAAAACGAAGCTATAGATACATTTATTATCTATAAATAGAAAGTTGAAACCCAACTTAATAAAAAGATAAAGATGGTGAGATGTGATTGTGGCGGTGAATATGTTGAACCATTTGGTGCATACTGTGCACAACATGGTGTTATTCATAAAGTGACACCACCATACTCTTCTCAATTAAATGGAGTAGCCGAGCAAAAAATTCAGACTCTAAAGGAAATGATGAACGCATTGCTAGGAAGCTTTGGGTTATCACAGAACATGTGCGGGGAAGCTATTCTGTCATCTAATTACCTTTTAAATAAGGTTCCCCGCAAGAAAAGGGAGACAACACCATATGAGTTATGGAAAGGTAGAAAACCTTCCTACAACTACTTGAAAGTGTGGGAGTGTCTTGTAAAGGTAATGGCTCAGTTACCAAAGCAAATGAAAATAGGTCCTAAAATGATGGATTGTATTTTCGTTGGCTATGCAGATCGTAGCAATGCATATAGGTTTCTTTTGTATGAATCAAAGAATCCTGACATTCACAAGAATACTATATTGGAATCAAAGAATGCTTCATTCTTTGAAAATATCTTCCCTTGTAAAGCTAGGGAAATTTATTCAAGTTCAACAAAATGAACTTCAAAGACTATAGATGAAAATAATCAAGATGAGGTTGAAACTGAGATAGAGCCAAGAAGGAGTAAACGAAAAAGGGTGGAAAAATCTTTTGAATCGGATTTTCTAACCTTTATGCTAGAGGCCGAACCTTAAACGTCTAATGATGTTGTACAGTCGCCCAAAAGCACCTCATGGAAAGATGCTATTAAAAGTGAAAATGACTCCATCATGCAAAATCATACATGGGAATTAGTGGATCTTCCTCCGGGAATTAAACCGCTAAATTCTAAGTGGATTTTCAAATGGAAAATGAAAGCAGATGAAACAATTGATAAGTACAAGGCCATATAGGTTATAAAAGGTTATAGACAAAAGGAAGGCCTTGACTACATTGATAGTTTTTCTCTAGTATCTAGGATAATTTCTATAAGGATGATACTTGTAATTTTTGTTTTGCGGAATCTAGAAGTACATCAAATGGATGTTAAAAAAGGTTTTCTAAATGGAGATCTTGATAAAGAAATTTATATGGAACAACCTGAGGGTCATGTAGTTCTAGGACAAGAAAGGAAAGTTTGTAAATTGGTGAAGTCTTTGTATGGACTTAAGCAAGCACCAAAAAAATGACATGAAAATTTCAATAATGTCATGATGACAAATGGATTTAAGATTAATGAGTGTGACAAATGTATGTTTGTCAAAACTACCGATATTGGATATATAATCGTATGCTTATATGTTGATGACATACTCAGTGTTGAAAGTAACAATGTAATGGTAAAACGTACCAATGGCATGTTAATTTCAAGGTTTGACATGAAAGATATGAGACTAGCTGATGTGATTTTGGGCATCCAAATCAAAAGGTCATCTGAAGGTCTCATATTGACTTAGTCACACCATGTGGATAAGATTCTTGGAAAATTAAGCAAGGATGATCCTGGCATAGCCAGAACTCCAATAGATACGAGCCAACATTTGTTTAAGAACAAAGGTTAAAGTGTTAACCAAGTCGAATATGAAAGGGTCATAGGTAGTCTAATATACATTATGAGTTGTACTAGACTAGATATTGCTTTCACCGTGAGCAATTTAAGTAGATTCACAAGCAATCCAAGGGAAAACCACTGAAAAGCAATTGTGAGGATACTGATATATCTAAGATATACTCGGGACTATGGATTACAATATTCTAGAGATCCTGTTATTTTAGAAGGATTCTCATATGCTAGTTGGATATCTAATATTCAAGATACCAAAGGCACAAGTGGATAAGTTTTTACATTTGGAGGAGAAGTTGTGTCATGGAAATCCTCAAGACAAATTATTATACCAAGATCCACAATGGAATCTAAGTTTGCAGCTCTAGACACATCTGGAGAAGAGGTCGAATGGCTTCAAAACTTCTTGGAGAATATTTTTGATTGGCCAAAGCATGTGCCCACAATATGCATATATTGTGGTAACCAAGCAAAAATTGGTAGAGCATAAAATGTAACGTATAATGGTAAGTCAAGACATATGCGTCGTTGACACAATACTGTTAAACAATTGATCTCAAATAGAGTTATCTGTATTGATTTTGTAAAATCAAAAGATAACATTGCGGATCCACTAACTAAAGGCTTAAACGGAGATCAGGTTGATAAAACATTGAAAGGAATGAGACTAAAGCCCATGAAAAATTAAAGGCGCTATGTGAAGAAAAATCCAACCTAGTTGACTGGAGATCCCAAGATCTAGGTTCAAAGGGACAAAATACTTGCATAGACCTTGTGAGGTTACTATGGGGGTTTTATCCCAAATCCGTTCCTATGATATAAATAGTGATAAAAATTTAGATAGGTTAAGCACTACTTTTAATGATCGTTGCGTGTTTGGGTGAGTCGAGCAATGTAAGTCACCTATGTGAGAGTGAAGTGGGGTCGCTTCAAGGAGATTATTAGGGCATCGTTCTCTCAAAATCTTATACAACCAGGAGATGTTCACAACCTTCTAAACATACCCATGAGAACTAAAACCTTGCCAGGGGAGGTAGTTGTGTGAGGTATATCATCGCTTACACAAAAGGCAGAACAATTCAAGGACATCACATCTACTAGTTGGCTAGTAAAGTAAATATACTTTCACACGGAAAGGTTCAAGGGTGGATGCCTACCCATCCCATACAGTTATCGATCGTAGATTCTATCACCACATCGAGTCAATATTTTTTCGTTAAAACTATCAATTTTCATTCATGTGGGGAATTGCTGGTTAAAATGTTTTTTTTTTTGGAAACTTTGAGACATATTCTCGATTGGTAAAGGTGGAGAGTTGAATCATAAAATTACAGTTTTATAGTCTACTCCATGTAAAGCCCCAAAATTCTTATTTCAGCTTTTGTGAAAATGTGACACAACTGTGTATCTACTTCAGTGTTAAGTGTTCTGGGTGTGTGTGAGGTCCCAAGTTCAAGCCTTGTATTTGGTAAATTTTGGAATTTTTCTGACTTAAGCCTTTACTTGCTCAGTGGGCTTATATCGAATTAATTGTAAAACCATATCCGAATGAGCTGCTGGTTCAGGTGGTAAGGAGCTTGTGTGTTGGAGGTCCTGAGTTAGAATCCATGCGTGAGCGTGGGTATTAATTTTTGCTCAGCTGCATGAGAGATTTTGGGTGGCCTTGGGATTCTAAGGTAGTTGAGGCTGAGTTGATAGTGGGGATATTGCTAAATATTATCTCTATTATTTTTATTTTATTTTCCCCAAAATTCCCTTCCTGTGCACGTTCTGGCATTTTTCTTTCTTGCTTTTTTTGCCATTTTTTCCATCTAGCAATTTTTTCTTTCTTGGGTGTATCCTTTCATTCTTCACTCTACATTGTGGTTCAACGTTCTTTCATTTTTCATTCGTTGTGGTAAGTTTGTAAGTGTTTTTTCGGTTGCTTTCCATATGCGTCTGGTGTGTGGATTACTTATTAGGGGGTTTTAATCCTTGAAAAGGTTGCATTGATGAAGGCGGTGTTGCTGTAGATTTCGTTTCAGCGGATTGAGTTGGGTGTGTAGTTGTTTCAGTTAATGGTAAGTGTGCTCGAGCTTTTTTCGATTTATTATTTTAGTGATGAAATTCATTGGTTAAAGGTGTTCGCTACTCTGATTTTAGGTTCAGAAGGCTTGCGATAGTTTTCGTATCAAAACAATACCAGGTGTGTATCTAAAGGGCAGAAAAATGGTATTCGACGAAAGCCGAAAAACCCCACTATCGGCCGTGTACTACGACACGGGCGTATGTTAACAGGGCAAGGTCGTGTCATCCATACAGTTAAGGCCAACCTGGGCGTGTGGACCACACGGGCATGTGGGCCCACTATACTGAAATTTTCTGTAGGGTCTCACGGGTCGTTCTAATCGATTGTGGACCTACCGTAGGGTCGATAAAGGCTTACTAAACCCTAAAATTGTGTGTTCTGTTAGACTGATGTACTGTTATGAGCATGCCTATGTTTGTTATCTACTATTTGTTTATGAATGCATGTTAAGCAAGATTTATCTGTAAGTCTGTATGCATGTTCTGCTATTCTGATTTGTGGTGAGATGATGTATATTAGAGGAAGTGTTCTGGAAGGCAGATTATGCCTAGTAACTGGCAGCAGGGCTGCATTATATCTTATATGTGCCGCATCGGTGCAGTATGGTGTGTAGGGCTAGGTGGGTGTTTTAAACCCCAGATGGTGTGTAAGGATGGCCAGAGATGGTGTGTATAGGATGGGGGTAGGATTCTGATTTTTGATATCTATTTTGTATATCTGTAACTGTGTCTGCATTTGAAATAAGCTCAGGCCCAAATCTATATCTGTATCTGACATGGGCCTAGGCCCGAATATGAATTTGTTTGATTTGTGATACTCTATGTGGGTATATGCTTAATTCTGTTGGGTTACACACTGAGTTTACGTAAACTCACCCCTTCTCTGTTTATTCTGTACAGGTAACCCACGGACTTAGGCGGATCAGTGCAGTAGGGACTCGACAGTGACTACCTTTCCATAAAACTGTTTAAGTTTCGATTTATGGTTCTATTTTATATTTTGGGTTAAATTTTTTCAGAGGTTGTAATTTCTGGGACTTTCTGAATGATATGATTTTTAACTGTGTTTTTGGTTTGTTTATTAACTGCATGCCATGACGAAATAATTCTGAACTCTCAATTTCAAAAAACAAACTGAGTTTTAGAATTAAATGGTATTTTTTTTGAAAGCTTGTAACACCCCAACCCGGACAAGACACCACGCCCGAATCTGGTATGCTACGGGGAATTCGTTTTTGAAAAATTAGACTTTCCGTTTAGAAAGCTGAGTGAAAACACAGTGTGTTTGAAAACAATTTGAGTAGGCTTGTTTGAAAACAGGTGATGTATTTGAAACCCGAAGATTTTGAAAATTTAGCCAGAATTTGTAGTTAAAACGAGTTTAAACCATTTAAAACCTCATTAGTTTCTTAGTGATACATAAAACAATTTAAAACTTAGAAGAACTACAAGTTTGAAATTGAAACCAGTTGCATTTGTTTATCAAAAGACTTAGTGTGATACCCGATGGTATAGTTTAAAAAAAACACGTTGCGTTATAGTTTTGAAAACTTTATCTTTCCAACTTTTAGTAAAATTTATTCCGAGTTATTTTGTTAAGGCATATCGAAATCAGCTTAAAATATAAACAACATGAAACATAACTAAAAAGGCCTTTTACAATCCGAAATAAAACCCAATTTCAAGTAATACGCTAAAGTACCAAAAGTTCTAGAGTCTGAGTAAAAACTTTATTCGGCATGGCATGTGCTCCCCGAGTCCATCCCGGCTCCAAGTCCGCGTCTACGAGTCACCTGAAATGTCAAAGGAGAGGGTGAGTCGAGTGACTCAGTGTGTAAATCCCGCTCCCGAAGAATTAACATACTAACACACATCATACATAGCAACATGATTAATGCAACCCGATCCTAACCATCCTTATCGCCTTTTCTACCCCGTGTGGTACCAAACCACTGGTGGTGCCAAACCACTGGTGACATATAGTCACAATGTGCTCCCAAAGCACTGGTGTCCCAAAGACACAATATCTGTCAATGTGCTACCAAAGCACTGGTGTCCCAAAGACACAATTGTGCTACCAAAGCACTGGTGACCGTAGTCACAAATCCAATGATGATGGGGCCAACCCATCGTGTGATACCAAATCACTAGCAGACGATCCCATATCTCAAGTGGGGCCAACCCACGGTGGTCAAACCACAGGGACAAGTCGCAATGAGGTGCCAAACCTCTGGTGTCCCAAAGACACAGTGTGCTACCAAAGCACTGGTGACCGTAGTCACAAATCTGGTGATGGGGCCAACCCATCGTGTGTTACCAAAACACTGGCGTCAATCCCGTATAATCATCTGTGGGGCCAACCCACTGTGGTACTGAGCCACTGGGACGAGACGCTGAGGTACCAAACCTCTGGAGGTGCCAAACCTCTGGTGACCCAAAGTCACAAAGTGTGCTACCAAAGCACTGGTGCTCGTCAGCACAATATATCACTACTCCCTCCTCTCGTATCACCCATACATATCATACTCATGGAATTATGCATCTCATACAATCCATGCATATCATGCCAACATATCAAGCATTACAACTCATAGCATGCATAACATAAATCATGATATCAGGTACCATTATTAATACTCATCATAGAACAACTTACCCGAATCGTACTCATACCCCTTTTTGGGTATCCAATTATCCTTCACACTGTTTAAATCTTACTAAGCAATCAGGTTTATTAAGAACATTACTAAGTAGAGGGTGTGTTAGTTACACACCTGGTAAACCGAGTCTAAAATCCCACGAAACGATCTAAATCCCTCGATTGACAAGCCCCTTGCTATTGGTTTGGTTTCCTACCAAACCTGAACCACAATGGCCCTTCTTTAATCTCCAATCGGCTACACCTTAAGAGAGAATGGTTAATCCTTTGTCACCTTGACTTAATCAGATTTAAACGAATAACTGCGAATGATATCTTACCATCACTTACCTAATCGGTTCACAAAGAGAGAAGGCTCCACCTGCCTGTTCGAAATCCCTGATTGCCCTATCATGAATTCGGTTCCAACATAAAAGGTTAACACCCTTCCAACTGACCATAATCGGCCCTTAAATAAACTAAAATTGATTGAGAACGGAAAGAAAAATAAATGACTAATCGGCCATAAACTTACCAATACTAATCGAGTGAAACAAGGCCTCCAAAACACCACTGATATTCGGCCAAGAGACTATTAGGGAAAGGGAAATATTCGGCTATGTTGAAAACTAGGAAAGAAGGAATCGGCACAAGGTGTTTAACACCTTTAATGTTCGGCTTGAATGGAGGAGAAAGAAAAGAAACGTGAGAAGAATGTAGTTTCGGCAATGGCAATTTGAGAAAGGGAGAAGTGAGTAAAATTGGAAGTAGTTTCGGTTTGCCAAAGGAAGAAATGAAGGGAGTTTTGAAAGGTGATTTCGGCTAGATGGTATTGAAAAGGGAGAATGAAAATTAAGAGAACCAAGTGAAAGATTTCGGCTTGCTCAAGGTTTTCAACAAAGAAAGAAAGTGTAGGTGGGATGTTAGGTTCGGCTTAGTTCAATTGAACAAGAAAAAGGATGGAAAATGCTTGGAAACTTTCGGCCACACAACTCAAAAGGCAAAAGACTTCGGCTAAAAGAGAGCTTGACCTCCGGTTTCAAAAGGAAGAAAACAAAAAGAACACCCTTGCGAATTCAGCTAAAACCGACAAAATGAGAGCTTTCTGCCTACCAAAGTTTGACCGAAATGTACCCAAAATGCAAGAGTACATTCGGCATCCCCCTAACCCACACTATGCCGTCCATACTCCCACTCCCCACTCCCTAAAATTCGGCCATGATCCCCCAATTCACTCCACTCCACACATTTCAAAAGTGTGGACCAAGTCACACTCCACTATTTACTCTCCACCACCCTTTTGATTGTGAAGACTTGGTCCAAGCTAGAGTTTCACTAGCCTTCTACCACTCCTCCATGCCGTCCCAAAAAGGAAGTAAAAAGGAGGGCTCTGAAGCTCGAACACTGGACCTCCCTCACCTGAAGATGACGCCACACCTAGCTCCCAAGTGGCACATACCTTGCCACTCTGCCAGCTCTTCATTTGTGCTACTAAACACCAAAAATAAAATAAAAACCCCAGCTTCCTCAGCTCCTCTCCTATAGAGCCTAAAAACAAAAATTCTCCCTGACACTCGGGCATACACCTAGGCTATAATTAAGCCCCTAAGACATAAAAATAGCAACACAGCACACTACAAACATGCAATATCCTGCAACACCAAAATAGCCCCTAACCCGGGATATTACAGTTCTACCCCCCTTAAAAATAATTTCGGCCTCGAAATTACCTGGTCAAAAGAGTTGCGGGTATTGCTGTCTCATCATATCCTCGGGTTCCCACGTCGCTTCTTCTATGCCATGATTCCGCCAAAGTACCTTAACCAAAGGCACAGACTTTCTACGCAGAGCCTTCACATCCCGATCAAGAATCTGCACAGGTTCCTCTTCCATAGTCAAGTCTGGATTTACCTCGATCTCTTCCACTGCCACCACATGAGACGGATCCGAACGATACCTCCGAAGCATCGAAACGTGAAAAACGTCGTGAATCTGACTAAGCTCTGCTGGCAACTCAAGCTGATACGCTACTGGTCCAACTCGCCTCAACACCTTATACGGCCCAATGAACCTCGGACTTAGCTTGCCTTTCTTCCCGAACCTCAGCACCTTCTTCCAAGGCGAGACCTTCAGAAAAACTCGATCCCCAATAGCAAACTCTATATCTCTTCGCTTAAGATCGGCATAAGACTTCTGCCGGTCCGAAGCTTCCTTTAAACGAGCCTGAATCACTTTAACCTTATCCTCAGTCTCAGCCACTAACTCAGGTCCCAACAACTGACGTTCACCTAACTCTGTCCAACACGTAGGTGAGCGACACTTCCTGCCATACAACGCCTCATACGGTGCCATCTTAATGCTCGCTTGGTAACTGTTGTTGTAGGCAAACTCGGCCAACGGTAGAAACTCCTCCCAACTACCTCTGAAATCCAGGACACAACCTCTCAGCATGTCTTCTAAGATCTGAATAACCCTTTCTGATTGTCCATCAGACTGCGGGTGAAAAGCCGTGCTGAAATCCAAACGAGTACCCAGAGCCTGATGCAATGCTTTCCAGAACCTTGAAGTAAACCTGGGATCCCTGTCCGAGATTATCGAAACTGGCACACCGTGCAACCTTACTATCTCTGAAACATACAGCTTCGCTAGCTTCTGAAGTGAGTAGTCAACCCTCACCGGAATAAAGTGAGCTGATTTAGTCAGACGATCCACCACTACCCAAACTGAATCCTTCTTGCTTGGCGTAAGCGGTAACCCACTGACAAAATCCATGGTTATCCTTTCCCACTTCCACTGCGGAATCTTCACAGGCTGAAGCAAACCCGATGGCAACTGGTGCTCCGCCTTGACCTGCTGACAAGTCAGACACTTCCCAACAAACTCTGTCACCTCCTTCTTCAGACCAGGCCACCAAAACTGCTCTCTCAGATCCTTATACATCTTGCTACCTCCAGGATGCATAGCATGAGGACTGCTATGTGCGTCCTGAAGAATCTTCTGCCTTAGCTCAACGTCCTTAGGCATACAAGCCTTACCCTGAAAACACAGAACCTCATCACCAGACAAGCTGTACCCCTCCAAACCACCATCCTGCACCTGCAACCTTCGTGCACTCAGAACCTCATCCAACAACTGTTTCTCTCTGATCTGCTCAACCCAAGTAGGCTTAACCTGCAGCTCTGCCAAAATACTCCCGTCGTCATACAAGCTCAAATGGGCAAACAATGCTCTTAAGTCCGAAACAACCTTACGGCTCAACGCGTCTGCCACCACGTTAGCCTTGCCCGGATGATACTCAATAGAACAGTCATAATCCTTCAGCAATTCAACCCATCTACGCTGCCTCAAATTCAAATCCTTTTGAGTCAGAAGATACTTCAAACTCTTATGATCCGTGTAGACTATCGATCTCTCCCCATATAAGTAGTGCCTCCAAATCTTTAAGGCGAAAACTACAGCCGCTAGCTCCAAATCGTGTGTCGGATAGTTGACCTCATGTGGCCTCAGCTGCCTAGAAGCGTAAGCCACAACCTTACCTTCTTGCATCAGCACACAACCCAATCCCGTATGTGATGCATCGCAGTACACGGTGAATTCCTTACCAGCCTCAGGTTGAATCAAAACTGGAGCCTCAGTCAAGATCTTCTTTAACTTATCAAAGCTTTCCTGTTGTTTCTCAGTCCATACAAACGGAACCTCTTTCCTTAACAACTTGGTCATCGGCGCTGCTATTAGCGAGAAACCCTCAACAAACCTTCGGTAGTACCCTGCCAAACCCAGAAAACTACGAATCTCAGCCACTGACCTAGGTGGCTTCCAATCCAAAACAGCCTCAATCTTACGAGGATCTACCCGAATCCCCTCTGCTGACACTACATGACCCAAGAACGTCACTTCCCTGAGCCAGAACTCACACTTGCTGAACTTAGCATAGAGTTGCTTTTCCCTCAGAATCTGCAGCACCACCCTCAAATGCGCATCATGCTCTTCCTCCGTCCTTGAGTACACCAAAATGTCGTCTATGAAAACCACGACGAACTGATCTAGGTACTGCTGAAACACCCTGTTCATCATATCCATAAACGCTGCCGGTGCGTTAGTCAACCCGAACAGCATTACCAGGAATTCGTAGTGCCCATACCGAGTCCGAAACGCTGTTTTATGGATATCAGCCTCTTTAACCTTCAACTGATGGTACCCAGACCTCAGATCAATCTTAGAGAATACCGCTGCACCCTTCAGCTGATCAAACAAGTCATCTATCCGTGGCAGCGGATACTTGTTTTTAATCGTCAGCTTGTTCAACTGGCGGTAGTCTATGCACATCCGCATTGTACCATCTTTCTTCTTAACGAATAATACCGGCGCACCCCACGGCGAAACACTTGGCCTGATAAAACCTCGATCCAGCAACTCCTGGATCTGTGCCTTAAGCTCCACCAATTCCTTTGGTGCCATTCTATACGGAGCAATAGACACTGGCGCAGTCCCGGGTAACAGATCAATCCCGAACTCTACCTCTCGATCAGGCGGCAAACCCGGAAGCTCTTCAGGAAACACATCAGCAAATTCCTTAACAGTACGAACCTTCTCAACAGCAGACTCTTTAGCCTCCAAGGCATACACATGAACCACATACGCATCACAGCCCTTCCTGACCATCTTCTCCGCTTTCAGAGCAGATATCACATTTGATAAGTAATCTCTCCTATTACCTATCATAGCCACCTCAACACCATCAACCGTCTTAAGAACCATGCGCTTAGCCGCGCAATCCAACCTCGCCTGGTACTTAACCAGCCAATCCATCCCAAGAATCAGATCGAACTCCCCAAACGGCAGTTCCATCAGATCAGCAGCAAATACTACCCCTTGGAGTTCTAGAGGTACATCTCTAAACAGTTTATCTACCACTACAGAGTGACCTAGAGGACTAATCACAGTCATCTGCCTAGAAGTTATCTCAGAGTCTAAATCCATTGTCTCTACTATACTACTGGCAACATAAGAGTGCGTAGAACCCACATCAATCAAAGCAGTATAAGGAGTACCAAAAATCAAAAACGTACCGGTTATGACGTCCGGTGCGTCGCCCTCCTCTCGGCGCCTCGCAGCATATACTAATCCAGGCTGTCTAGCATCAGAACTACCCGCACCTCTGCCCGGTGCTCCACGGCCCCGACCAGAACCATTACCACCTCTGCCATTACCACGGCCCCTCTGCGGTGGCGGTCCATTACCTCTGAACTGATTACGGCCCTGACTCTCAGACTGAATCCTGGCCATCCTACGCGGACAATCTCTAATGCGATGCTCCAGAGAACCACACTCGAAGCAACCTTTACCTCCAGTCCAACAGCCACCCCAATGAGATTTCCCACACTGATTACACTGCGGCGGTCCCTGCCTAGCAGCAACAAACCTAGCAGACTGATTCTGCCCACTCGGTCTAGCCCTCTTCTGCGGATTACCCGACGAACCAGAAGACCCAAAGCTCCTCTTAAGCCTACTCCTGTCCATACTCTGCCTCACTGACTCCTTAACGCCCTCGGCTACCTTAGCCTTCTCAACTAAGACAGCAAACTCGCGCTCCTGCTGAGGAGCAATCAGCAGCCTCAACTCGTCTCGCAGACCATCCTCGAAACGAACACACCTCTCATGCTCAGTGGCTACAATGCCCCTGGCATACCTACTCAGCTTCAGGAACTCAGCCTCGTACTCAGCAACAGATTTACTCCCCTGAACAAGCCTCAGAAATGCCTTTCTTTGGGAGTCGATGTAACTAGCCCCGATGTATTTCTTTTGATAAGCAGCCCGAAAATAATCCCACGTCAAATCCTCTGCTGCCACACTGTCCCGAACCGTGAGCCACCACTGATATGACTCATCTCGAAGAAGTGACACAATACCCTTCAGCTTCTCTTCGTCCGTCAAGTCCAGATCGTCCATGATCCGCTCAGTTGCCTCCAGCCAATATTCAGCAGTGCTAGGAGCAACACCAGATACACCTCGAAAGAATTCGGCCCCGTTAGCCCGGAGTCGCTCAGGAACTGATTTCCTAACTCCTGCACCACCACTTGCCCCAGCTACCCTCTCCAACACTCGCAGCATCGCCTGTGACACTGCGTCATCCCCAGTCTGATCTTGGAACTCACCACCTCCAGCTGGTGGCGGAACCGGTACCTCATTTTCTGAACCCTGCCCAGATCCTACGGGCTCAGAAACTGTCATCCTACCCCTACCTCTACCACGAGTATTACGACCACGTCCGCCTCGAGTGCTCATGTCAAATCTTTCTACGTATCTGATTAAGAATTTTATGCATCAGTGTTTATTCCACTTGTTTAAAGGCAAGTCTTATGAACATTAAAGAGGATTTGTTTTCGCAAGTTCACAGAATCCTATCAGTTTCAATCTCTAAGGTAGCATACTACTGCTAATCATCAAATCATATCATTTCCAATCAAATCACAAGTAATAGTACGGGGTACTTACCTGGGCGAACTGGTGCCGGAGACTCGGTGCCATGCCTTTCAAAACCATACTTTCAAACAAACATTTAAACAGACTTTTGAAAACCATTTGGGGCCTCAGGCCCACAGCCGAGCCTTTGAACTTGGCTCTGATACCACAAATGTAACACCCCAACCCGGACAAGACACCACGCCCGAATCTGGTATGCTACGGGGAATTCGTTTTTGAAAAATTAGACTTTCCGTTTAGAAAGCTGAGTGAAAACACAGTGTGTTTGAAAACAATTTGAGTAGGCTTGTTTGAAAACAGGTGATGTATTTGAAACTCGAAGATTTTGAAAATTTAGCCAGAATTTGTAGTTAAAACGAGTTTAAACCATTTAAAACCTCATTAGTTTCTTAGTGATACATAAAACAATTTAAAACTTAGAAGAACTACAAGTTTGAAATTGAAACCAGTTGCATTTGTTTATCAAAAGACTTAGTGTGATACCCGATGGTATAGTTTAAAAAAAAACACGTTGCGTTATAGTTTTGAAAACTTTATCTTTCCAACTTTTAGTAAAATTTATTCCGAGTTATTTTGTTAAGGCATATCAAAATCAGCTTAAAATATAAACAACATGAAACATAATTAAAAAGGCCTTTTACAATCCGAAATAAAACCCAATTTAAAGTAATACGCTAAAGTACCAAAAGTTCTAGAGTCTGAGTAAAAACTTTATTCGGCATGGCATGTGCTCCCCGAGTCCATCCCGGCTCCAAGTCCGCGTCTACGAGTCACCTGAAATGTCAAAGGAGAGGGTGAGTCGAGTGACTCAGTGTGTAAATCCCACTCCCGAAGAATTAACATACTAACACACATCATACATAGCAACATGATTAATGCAACCCGATCCTAACCATCCTTATCGCCTTTTCTACCCCGTGTGGTACCAAACCACTGGTGGTGCCAAACCACTGGTGACATATAGTCACAATGTGCTCCCAAAGCACTGGTGTCCCAAAGACACAATATCTGTCAATGTGCTACCAAAGCACTGGTGTCCCAAAGACACAATTGTGCTACCAAAGCACTGGTGACCGTAGTCACAAATCCAATGATGATGGGGCCAACCCATCGTGTGATACCAAATCACTAGCAGACGATCCCATATCTCAAGTGGGGCCAACCCACGGTGGTCAAACCACAGGGACAAGTCGCAATGAGGTGCCAAACCTCTGGTGTCCCAAAGACACAGTGTGCTACCAAAGCACTGGTGACCGTAGTCACAAATCTGGTGATGGGGCCAACCCATCGTGTGTTACCAAAACACTGGCGTCAATCCCGTATAATCATCTGTGGGGCCAACCCACTGTGGTACTGAGCCACTGGGACGAGACGCTGAGGTACCAAACCTCTGGAGGTGCCAAACCTCTGGTGACCCAAAGTCACAAAGTGTGCTACCAAAGCACTGGTGCTCGTCAGCACAATATATCACTACTCCCTCTCTCGTATCACCCATACATATCATACTCATGGAATTATGCATCTCATACAATCCATGCATATCATGCCAACATATCAAGCATTACAACTCATAGCATGCATAACATAAATCATGATATCAGGTACCATTATTAATACTCATCATAGAACAACTTACCCGAATCGTACTCATACCCCTTTTTGGGTATCCAATTATCCTTCACACTGTTTAAATCTTATTAAGCAATCAGGTTTATTAAGAACATTACTAAGTAGAGGGTGTGTTAGTTACACACCTGGTAAACCGAGTCTAAAATCCCACGAAACGATCTAAATCCCTCGATTGACAAGCCCCTTGCTATTGGTTTGGTTTCCTACCAAACCTGAACCACAATGGCCCTTCTTTAATCTCCAATCGGCTACACCTTAAGAGAGAATGGTTAATCCTTTGTCACCTTGACTTAATCAGATTTAAACGAATAACTGCGAATGATATCTTACCATCACTTACCTAATCGGTTCACAAAGAGAGAAGGCTCCACCTGCCTGTTCGAAATCCCTGATTGCCCTATCATGAATTCGGTTCCAACATAAAAGGTTAACACCCTTCCAACTGACCATAATCGGCCCTTAAATAAACTAAAATTGATTGAGAACGGAAAGAAAAATAAATGACTAATCGGCCATAACTTACCAATACTAATCGAGTGAAACAAGGCCTCCAAAACACCACTGATATTCGGCCAAGAGACTATTAGGGAAAGGGAAATATTCGGCTATGTTGAAAACTAGGAAAGAAGGAATCGGCACAAGGTGTTTAACACCTTTAATGTTCGGCTTGAATGGAGGAGAAAGAAAAGAAACGTGAGAAGAATGTAGTTTCGGCAATGGCAATTTGAGAAAGGGAGAAGTGAGTAAAATTGGAAGTAGTTTCGGTTTGCCAAAGGAAGAAATGAAGGGAGTTTTGAAAGGTGATTTCGGCTAGATGGTATTGAAAAGGGAGAATGAAAATTAAGAGAACCAAGTGAAAGATTTCGGCTTGCTCAAGGTTTTCAACAAAGAAAGAAAGTGTAGGTGGGATGTTAGGTTCGGCTTAGTTCAATTGAACAAGAAAAAGGATGGAAAATGCTTGGAAACTTTCGGCCACACAACTCAAAAGGCAAAAGACTTCGGCTAAAAGAGAGCTTGACCTCCGGTTTCAAAAGGAAGAAAACAAAAAGAACACCCTTGCGAATTCAGCTAAAACCGACAAAATGAGAGCTTTCTGCCTACCAAAGTTTGACCGAAATGTACCCAAAATGCAAGAGTACATTCGGCATCCCCCTAACCCACACTATGCCGTCCATACTCCCACTCCCCACTCCCTAAAATTCGGCCATGATCCCCCAATTCACTCCACTCCACACATTTCAAAAGTGTGGACCAAGTCACACTCCACTATTTACTCTCCACCACCCTTTTGATTGTGAAGACTTGGTCCAAGCTAGAGTTTCACTAGCCTTCTACCACTCCTCCATGCCGTCCCAAAAAGGAAGTAAAAAGGAGGGCTCTGAAGCTCGAACACTGGACCTCCCTCACCTGAAGATGACGCCACACCTAGCTCCCAAGTGGCACATACCTTGCCACTCTGCCAGCTCTTCATTTGTGCTACTAAACACCAAAAATAAAATAAAAACCCCAGCTTCCTCAGCTCCTCTCCTATAGAGCCTAAAAACAAAAATTCTCCCTGACACTCGGGCATACACCTAGGCTATAATTAAGCCCCTAAGACATAAAAATAGCAACACAGCACACTACAAACATGCAATATCTTGCAACACCAAAATAGCCCCTAACCCGGGATATTACAAAGCTTCCGCTGTAAAACACGTTTTTAATGCAAATCAACTAAGTAAATAACAATTTGATGGTGGTTCTATTCAGGTAAGAAATTAATAATTTAAAAAGCTTTATCGTGACAACTACGTTTTTAAAATCCCTTCCATGTGACATCGCCAGATTCGGCCATAATGTCTAGGCCGAGTTTGGGGTGTTACACTGCATGAAACCTTTACAACGGTATACCATATGCTCAAAATGAATGAGTAAAGAATGAGAAATTGATGCTCAAATTAAACCACTTGTGAATATTTGTTGAGGAAAAAAAAGATTAGATCCCACATTGGTTATGTAACACCCTTCACCCATATTCAATGCCAGAATAGGGTTATGGAGCATTACCAAACTTATCACATATTAAAACAGACATTTTTCATGTAAATTATTCTTTTCAATTACAATTCATTCACAACCAATCATTTTGTCCCTAATACGAGCCTACAAGGCCTTAAACATGCATTAGGAGTGGTACGAGACTAAACCGATAACTTTGGAAACTCTTAGAACACTTAAAAAATTTCTCAAAAACAGGGGACACACGCTCGTATGGCCTGGCCGTGTGTCTCACACGGCCAAAGACACGCCCGTGTCACAGGCCGTGTGGACATTCGAAATGGGAGCACATGACCGTGTGCCAACCCGTGTCTGACCCCATGTAACTCTCTGACTTGGGTCACACGACCAACACACATGCCCGTATGGCTAGCCTGCGCCCTAAAAATGGCTATACACGCCCGTGTACTAGGCCATGCCAAACCTGTAGGGGATACTTACTTATGCCACTGGCCAAGTCACATGCCCGTGTGTGAGGCCATGTGGAGCAAATTGACTTAGTTTCTATTTCAACACTAGGGGACACACGGCCGTGTAACCTGACCGTGTGTCACACACAGATGAGACACATGCCCGTGTCTCTGCCTTTGTGGACAAAAATAGGCTATTTACCCGGCCATATTGCCACCCTCAACTTGTTCACACCTACACAACCCAGGCGGCACAAATCATAGCATAAATAAGCATCTAATATAACCACAGCCAAGACTAAAACATGCCATTTCAATACCAACAACTAACATGCTTATAATATCATGTTTTGCTCATTCAGATCATACCAATTTCACATTCACAAAGCATTTATGTGCACAATTTCATCTAAGCATTTCCTTGCTTAAAACCACAAACACATCAATATCAAACTCTCCACCATTAGCTACCTTAAACTCAAAACTTCAACAAGTCATTCACAAGCAATTATAAACCACATCATCAAGGATCATCAGCACATATACATGCATCACCGTACTAGCCAAAATAAACCATCTCTCATAGTTATATATACAAACCAAGAATAGACAATTACAAGCCAATTCAAATTGAAAAACTCATTACTAAAATTCATATCAAAATGACCAATATCTTATACATGCCATATAATCAAAACATAAACTCAAAAGTTCCAAATTAATAGTTGGATGATGTGATAAAGTCTCCGACGATCCCCTAATCCGAGGTGGCTTTATAATCACTATAAAACACGAAAAAAAACACAGAGTAAGCTTTATAGCTTAGTAAGCTCGTATGAAATAAACTAAATGTAATCGTAATTACACAATTCAACAAATTAAATATATTAACATGTAGCTCATAATAACTAACAAACCTTTCACACATTTTTAGTCATAAGATTATATTCAAACTTCACAATCTCTTCGATTTAAAGCTTATACGGTTCATGTACATACCTGTACCATTTCGTATCCATCTCATACTCAACCACATCTTTCATTTACCCGTTAACCACTCAGAATACTATCAGATACTTGGGAAACTCTCACTGAAGAGCCACATACATAGCCAATGCTATCTCAATCTCATATCACATATATGCTCACTCTCGAGCTATCAACGGGCTTGCTCACACAAGCTATGGGTCAATACGTAGCCACACGGTGCTGCTCGCACAAGTTGTCAAGTAACCGCAACACATGCCGGTATACTCAGCCACTGGTAGGACATATAGGACCAGCACCCGGATCACATAATCACAATAAGCCCTAATGACATGTCATTCGTATCCTAATCTATTCCTAAGGTTCAACCGGGATTTCATACTTGTCGAATCTTCATCAAACGTGTCCGTAGAGTCGTATTCACAATTCCTACAGTATCAAAGCATTAAAAACATAATTATAACAATGCTTATTACGTACGAACTTACCTCGGATGTAAAAACGACTAAACTGGTCGATTAGTCGAGAATTGTGTAATGATAGTGTGACGACTCCTGACGATTTGAATTGTGCTTTTATATAATAAATGGACCCTGATCCTGACAGAGCTGCAGCCGATGATGCTGCAAGTAATGCGCCAACTTTTGCGCAAGGGACCGCGCCAGTAGAAAGTAGACCCAAGACTATGGGTCAAGGAGAAGGGGCTAAATAAGCCTTTCTCCAAATGATGAGCAATTGGTATACTGAGTATATTCGAGCAAATCCTAATGCTCAACCCCCTCCACCCCCACCTATTCCACAGCCCGCTCTTGTAACTCCTCAAGTGGATGAGGTAATAAGAAGAGAAAGGCCTTCGGTCGATAAGATCCACATCCGGGCTAGTAAGGACGATGACCCGGAGAGGGCAGAATTCTGGTTGGAGAATACCATTAGGGTATTCGACGAGTTGTCATGCACACCTGAAGAGTGGATGAAGTGTGTAGTGTCTTTCTTGGGAGATTCGACCTATCAGTGGTGGAACACCCTTGTGTTAGTGGTACCAAGGGAGAGAATTAACTGGGAATTATTCCAAGAGGAATTTCAGAAGGAGTATATTAGTCAGAGATTCATCGACTAGAAAAGAGTTTTTGGAGTTAAAGCAGGGTCGAATGACAGTGACCGAATACGAACGTGAATTCGTAAGACTTAGTAAGTATGCCCGGGAGTGCGTGTCTACCGAGGCTATCATGTGCAAAAGGTTCGAGGACGGGTTAAATGAGGATATCCATTTATATGTCGAAGTTCTCAAACTCAAAGAATTTGTGGTATTGGTAGTAAGGCCGAATAGTTGGCTAAAGAGAAAAGAAGAGCTGAAACTGAGTCTTGTAACTCGAGAAAGAGGCAACTGAGTAAGTCATACCAAACCTCATCTAAGAAGTTGAGGGATTTCACTACTCAACCAGCCACTTCAACCGGGTTTTCAAACCAAAGTAAGGGCAAACATTTCTCGGGGTCTAAACCTCAAACTACATCAGTTGCTAGTGTTGGCAAAGCTCGACCGAGTTGACCGGAGTGCCCGCAGTGTGGCAGACGTCATTCTGGTGAGTGCCGAGTAAGCGAGAAGGCTTGTTTCAAGTGTGGGTCTCTAGACCATTTTATCAGAGATTGCCCCGAGGTGGATGAGAAAGAGAAGTCTCAGAATGCAAGTCTGGGAAGTATTGCTAGAGGAAAACCATAGAGGAACCCGTGAAATGAAATGAGTAGCAAGAAATTATCTAGAGAGCAGACTGCAAGAGTGAGGGTAGAGCACCGGTGAGAACATATGCCATTTGTGCTCGTGAAGAGGTGTCGTCCCCCGACGTGATTAAGGGTACATTTTCTGTCTATAATACTCATGTTACAACTTTAATTGATCCGAGATCTACCCACTCGTATATTTTCATGAAGTTAGTCACTAGCATGAGCATGCCTATAGAGTCTACTGAATTTGTAATAAGAGTGTCTAATCCCCTAGGCAAGTATGTGTTGGTTGATAGAGTATGCAAAAGTTGCCCTTTGATGATTAGAGGTCACTGCTTTCTAGTTGATCTTATGTTATTACCGTTTGATGAGTCCGATGCCATCCTTGGGATGGATTGGTTAATTACTCATGATGTGATTGTGAATTGTGGAAAGAAGTTTATCGAGTTAAAATGTAAAAGTGGAGATCTTATTCATGTTGAATCAGATAAGCAAGACAGATCACTAGTACTGATATCATCCTTGTTGACTCAAAAATATTTAAGAAATGGGTACGAAGCTTACCTTGCCTTTGTGATGAATGCTAAAAGGACTAAGCTGAGAATTGAATTAGTGCCTATAGTATGCGAGTACCCAGATGTTTTCCCAGAAGAATTGCCAGGGCTACCTCCAGTTAGAGAAATCGAATTTGGGATTGAGTTAGCTCCCGGTACTGCCCCTATTTCTATTGTGCCGTACAGATTGGCTCCAACCGAGCTAAAGAGTTAAAGGCACAATTGCAAGAATTAATGGATAAAGGCTTCGCAAGACCGAGTTATTCTCTGTGGGGTGCTCCTGTATTATTTGTGAATAAGAAAGATGGTTCCATGAGGTTATGCATAGATTATCGGCAGCTCAACAAGGTAACTGTGAAGAACAAGTACCCGTTGCTGAGAATCGATGATTTGTTTGATCAATTGAAGGGAGCAACAGTGTTTTCCAAGATAGACTTAAGGTCTAGGTATTATCAGTTGAGAGTCAAGGACTTGGATGTGCCGAAAACAACATTTAGGACTAGGTATGGCCATTATGAATTTTTGGTCATGCCTTTTGGTTTAACAAATGCCCCATTCTTTTTGATGGACTTGATGAATCGCATTTTTTGGTCACATTGTCTTGGGAGATGGAATTAGAGTCGACCTGAGGAAGATTTCGGCAATTGTTGAGTGGAAACCAAGATTTCGGCAATTGTTGAGTGGAAACCACCGAGGAATGTAATCGAGATTAGGAGTTTTCTAGGCCTAGCTTATTACAATAGACGTTTTGTCAAGGGATTTTCCGAGATAGCTACTCCAATGACAAGGTTGCTACAGAAGGATGTAAAGTTTGAATGATTAGAAAGGTGCCAGCAGAGTTTTGAGAAACTAAAAACGTTGTTGACTGAGGCTCCTATTTTGGTACAACTTGAGCCGGGAAGAGAATTTGTGGTCTACAGTGATGCATCCATGAATGGTTTGGGTTGTGTACTTATGCAAGAGGGCAACGTGATAGATATGCTTCTAGACAGTTAAAGCCGCACTAGAAGAATTACCCGACCCATGACTTAGAGTTGGCTGCCATTGTGTTTGCATTAAAGATTTGGAGACACCATTTATATGGTGAAAGGTGTCGAATATTCACATAACACAAAAGCCTAAAATATTTGATGACTCAAAAGGAATTAAATTTAAGGCAACGAAAGTGGTTAGAGCTGATCAAGGATTATGACTTAGTAGTTGATTATCACCTGGGAAAAGCGAACGTGGTCGCCGATGCTTTGAGCAAAAAATCATTGTTTGCGCTGAGAGCCATGAATACACGGATGGCTTTGTTAGATGATGGCTCTATTCTAGTCGAGTTGAGGGCTAGACCATTGTTTCTCCAAGAGATTTGTGAAGCTAAGAAAGATGACAGCAGCTTACAAGCCAAAAGAGTTCTATGTAAGGCAAATGTTGAATAGGACTTTCGGGTAAGTCTTGATGGATGCTTGACGTTTCGATATAGGGTCTGTGTACCCAAAAATGATGAACTTATCTGTAAGATTTTGCATGAAGCACATAATAAATGTTTAACTATGCACCCAAGTAGCACGAAGATGTACAATAACTTGAAGAAGTGGTATTGGTGGCCGAATATGAAGAAAGACATTTTCGAGTTTGTGTCGAGATGTCTAATTTGTCAACAAGTGAAGGTTGGACACTAAGTACCTTTGGGTCTACTTTAGCCCATTATGGTTCCTGAGTGGAAGTGGGACCGTATCACCATGGACTTCGTGACAGTTTTACCGTTAACATCGAGAAAGAAAGATGTCATGTGGGTCATAGTCGATAGACTTATGAAGTTGGCCCATTTTATACCAGTATGAAACGATTATTCGCTTGATAAGTTGGCAGTCTTGTATGTGACTGAATTAGTAAGATTTCATGGAGTACCATTGTCAATTATTTCGAATAGAGATCCGAGATTCACGTCGCGGTTCTGGAAAAAGCTACAAGAGGCCTTGGGCATGAAATTGAGCTTCAGTATGGCGTTCCATCTGCAAACAGATGGGCAGTCGGAAAGAATAATTCAGATACTTGAAGACATGCTTCTATGTTGTGTTTTAGAATTCCAAGGTAATTGGGAAAAATATTTGTCGTTGGTGGAATTCGCTTGCAATAACAGTTTCCAGTCAAGCATAAAAATGGTGCCTTATGAGGCATTGTATGTGTGTAAATGCCAAATGCCTCTGTATTGGACAGAACTCAAGGAGGATACGTGAATGTCAAAAAGCGTCCTCATATAGACGACAATCCTATTCGGATTTGACAAAGAAAGAGATTGAGTTCCAAATTGGTGATAAAGTGTTTCTGAAAGTATCACCATGGAGAAAAGTCCTTAGATTTGGCCGGGAGGGCAAATTGAGCCCGCATTTTATCGGACCTTATGAAGTTACCGAGAGGATAGGACCGGTAGCTTACCGTTTGGCCATGCCACCTGAGCTGGAAATGATTCATGATGTTTTCCATGTATCCATGTTACAATGATACCGTTCGGACCCTTCACATGTGATTGTGCCATCAAAGGTGGAGATTCAACCAGTCATGACTTATGGCAAAGATCCGATTAAAATATTGGCACGGGAGGTCAAAAAATTGAGAAAAAAAGTATAGCTCTTGTGAAAGTACTATGCCAAAGACATGGAATAGAATAGGCTACATGGGAGCCCGAGGAGGCCATGAGAAACTAGTATCCCAACCTTTTCATTGGTAAGATTTTCGAGGACGAAAATCCCTAAAGGGGGAGAATTGTAACAGCCCGATCTAGGGGCTAGTCGAACAGTGGTCTCGGGACCACTAATCCGAGGTTGAAGAAAATTATTTTCATAATATTTTATGAATTAAAGCATGATTATAAGGATGCATGAAAATTTTGGTGCTTTAATTTTAATGATTGTATGCTTAATTACGAAAAAGGACTAAATCACATAGAGTGCGAAAGTTCTATTTTATAAGCTAGAGGTGTCAAATAGCTATAGAATTTTAATTAGAGGTTCTAAATGTGCAATTAGGCCTTTTTAAAGGCAATAGCCGGCCATAGGGAAGACAAGATGATTAAATTAGTCAATGTTTCGGTGTTGTTAGGTGATTAATGAATAAAATAAGAGAAAAATAAAGAAAAGAAAAGTATCTTTTCTTCGCTTCATCACCACCAAAAATTGGCAGCAAACAAGGGTTGGAGATCTCAAAAAATTCAACAAACTTTTTTCCTTTCAAGTAAGTGTATTTGTGATCATTTCTTGATAAAAATTGTACTTTTGAAACCCCTAAAGCTTAAGCTATCTAAAGAGGGGACTATCTTGCAAAATGGTTGAAAGTTTAGAGTTTTGACATGTGAGCTTTTAAGCTATTTGCTGCATTTTTATGGAAGAAAATGAGTCTTATTTGTTAGATGAATAACTTTTGTGAAAGATGTTTCCATGAAAACACCAAAAAGGACATTTTTATAAAGGTTGCAAAATTTGTTGTAAATGTGTGAAATATTGGGTTTTGATGATAGCTATAAGAGAAATAAATGTTCACCTAGGCTTGTTGAAGGTAGAAATTTGATTAGAATTAATTTTCGAGCTTAAGGGTAAAATAGTCATTTTGCCAAAGTATAAGGGCAAAATAGTAATCTTACCTAAACATGATTATCAAAATGTTTATATTTATGTGATTATTAAAATGAGCTAATTTGCTATTATAGAGCAAAAAGAGCCAAGAATCAACCTTGATCAGGGAAAGAACAAAATATCGGACTAGATCGACGATCTAGCTTATTTTGAAATCGAGGTATGTTTTATGTGATAAATTCAACAATTATGCCAGTATGTTTGGGAATGTTTAATATTATGATGACACATGACATTCTACTAAATTGAGTAATTGATGATGAATGAGTAAGTTGAGATATTGAAGTCCTAGTTGGACTATAATGAATGTGAAAACACTATCATTGAGACATGAGATGGATGAGGTCTCTATAAGACCATGTCAGGGACATGGCATCGGCACCAAATTGAAATCCCGTAAAAGAGCATATCTGGGATATGGCTTCAGTATTGAATATGAGAATCGTATAAGACCATATCTGGGATATGGCATTGATACTTGATGTGAGATTCCGTATAAGACCATATCCAGGATATGGCATCGGCACTCAGAGGTGACCCGATGTAAGACCATATCTAGGATGTGGCATTGGCTTCGTACTTATATTAATGACAATGAATACGCGTCTTTGAGTATCCCTTGTGAATAATGGGATAAATAAATAAACTTGGAAATAGAAATGAGATTAGTACTACTAAAGTCATGTGAATGAGTGAATACAGGTACCGTGAGAAATTCACGAGGAATGTTTACGATATATAGCATGGTATGTTCTAGATAAGAACAAGTACGAGTAAGTTATGGCAAAGTGCTTATGACTTTGTGTGGTTATCTAATGCCATGGATTGATGTCATTATGAGCTTATTGTTGCTATTTATTTTCATGCAAACTTACTAAGCTTTATGCTTACCCCTCTCATTTCCCTTTCCTTGTAGTATTGCCAAGATAACTCGAGGATCGTGGGATGCAGGAGTTCGGAAATCACACTATCGACATCACTTTGGTATAACAATTTAGACTTATCTTGAGTATGGCATGTATAGGACTTGGGTATTTTGTTAGGTCGTAATTGTTAGTCAAAGTGTTGGCTATGTATGTTATCAAAGTCATTTTGTAAATGGTCATTGGAAATCGGCCAACACTTGATAAGTTTATATATATTAAATGATTATGAAATTATGAAGTTTATGCTTGTGTGAATGCTTTGAATTGAGTTTTTAGATGTGCTTTTGGGTCAAGAATGATGTTTATATGAATTGAAGTAAGTATGTTTGCTATGCATGGTGGCATTTGGCTTGGAATATAGCCTTTTTAATGTCCACACGGGTAGACACATGGGCATGTGTCTAGGCCGTGTGAGACCCATGGGTGTGTAGACCGACCGTGTGTCCCCTGCATGCTAGGTTTATAAAGTCAGAATGCTCAGTAGTAAACACACGGGCAGAGACACGGCCGTGTGTCTCAGCCGTGTGAGAGGCACAGCCTTAGACATGGGCGTGTTCCCAGGCCGTGTGAAGTCTGCACTTAAAATGTGGAATTTAATTTGACACACGGTTTAAGGACATGGGCATGTGCCTTGGCCATGTGACCTTAGTGAGGTGATGACGTCCTAAACAGAATGCCCAGGTTTTGGCACACGGGCTAAGACACGGGCGTGTCGAGGCCGTGTGAGGGACAGAGCCAAGGACACGGACGTGTGTCTGGCCGTGTAAAATAAGTCAGTGTCGACCACGAATGAAGAACACGGGCATGTTTCAGGGGCACAAGGGCGTGTCCCTTGAACAACACGGGCGTGTGGCCCCAGTTTGGACAAAAATTTTCTAAGCCATAAAAGCTTTCAATTAAATTCCGAAGTCTCCCAGAAGTATGTTTAGGGCCTCGTAGGCCCAGATTGAGTAGGTTATTAGTTTGATTAGAAAGCTTTTAAGCTAAAACGAAATTTTATAGCCGATGTGTTATGTTCAAGCAAGATAAGTTAGGTAATGCCTCGTACCCAGTTCCAGTTTCGAACACGAGTAAGGGGTGATACAATCCCAACCCCATGCAGTATGTCATGTCATAAATCATACGTATGTGAAGAATGTCATAGCAAATAACAATCATATACAAATCATGAACACATTAGTCAACCTACCCTTAGGGGTATAACTGTCGTTTTATTCTATGGGGGTATTTCGGACATTTTACTATTTAAGGTTATTTCAGTCATTTCTCTTTAGGGGTATTTTAGTCATTTTACACTTTAGGGGTATTTCAGTGCAAATAACAACCTTTTCGAAGGACTACAGTGGCCTCGAGTGACACAGATAACGTAAATGGTCATAACGGTGTAAATGGGCCCAAGGCCCAATATTCGGCCCAAGTGGACCTACATGCTCGTGTTGCCTATGTTGCCCAAATTCAGTCACGGCTATGTGAACTACATAGTCTAGTCCAGTGCCAATTATTGAGGATTTTTCGGTGCGAGGCCCATGAGCCCAGTGGCCCACACGACCCATTTCAGCCAAACGAGGCCCATATCGGCCCAAGAGCACGAGAACGCTCATGGTGACCCTTACAATCTATTGGCCATGATTTGAGGGCTCAGTTCACCCCTCGAGCGATTGCACACTCATGGAGCCACAAATGTTGAAGTTTCAGCTTTTCGGCTTTCGCCGACTCACAGTAGAGAGGGGTGTGACTACACACCTGTTTGCGCAACAAACAGATTACCCCACGCGCGATCAACCTACAATCAACTCAACACAATCAGTCTCTCATCCTTTAGATCATTAACACTAAAGCCCAAACCAAAATCACCACTTACCTTGACCGAAACTTATGCGATAACTACTCTTAGATCACTGGTTGGAAATGATCACACATTTCTTCTCGATTTACTGCGCATAAGACAGATTTCATTAGCCATACTTGTGTAATACAAGGCTTGAATTGATGCCCATAGTCCAAAGAGATAGAGTAGATTGGGTATTCGGCCAATACTACAAAACAATCTACTTACCCCATAGTATTCAGCCACAGAGGTATTCGAAGTAGAGGACAGAGATGTGCAGAGAAGTAAGGCAGTCGATGGTCCACCGCTTATCAGAGACTATCCACAAAAAGGTAACAAAACAAGATTGATATCCAGTCACTATTGAAAAAGCAGAGAAGCAAAAGAAAGGGAAAAAAAAGAAGATGAAATGTTCAGCTTACCAAAATGTTATGAGGATTCGGCTATTCCTTTCAGAAAAGAGAAAGAGAGGCGAGAGCACAATGATCCCGAGATGGTATATTCGGCCAAAGATGGGATAGCTTGAGGAAGAGAGGAAAAGAAAGAAAAGAGAGGAAAGATTGCTTACAAAATTCACCTATTGACCAACAGGAAAAAGGCAAATGGACCAAAACCCAAAGAATAGAGGGAAGGAAAGGAGATTCGACAGGGAAGAAGAAAGAAAAAATGCAAAAGTGTTCAGAGAAAAAGTGTCAAGAAGCCTACCAAATTCGGCAGAGGCTAACTCAAATGCCAAAATGACCCACAACCCTTCCTCCAGCCGAAATCTCAAGGCACAAGTTCCCCCAAACGGAACAACACCATCTCTCACCCAAATTCCTTGATTTTCTCCTAAAATCTCTCCCCTTATCCCTCATTCAATCTTTCCATGACCAGTTCAAACACCACCTTTGTTGTGTTTCAGCCCAACTCTACTACCTACATAGCACAAGCAGCAAAATAACTACTCCAATGTGCAACCCAGGACTTGAACCTCAGACCTCACAGTTACACAACACGCCATATTGCCACTAGACCACAAGCTCTCATTGTGTCATAAAATAAGCATTAATATTTATAAGGTCTATAAGCCAGTGTCCAGATTCATTTAAGAGCAAAACTACAAATTTTGTAGAACCCAAGATTTGAACCCAGGCTTCTCACACACCCGCATACACACCCAAATCACTTAGCCATTAAAGCAAACATACAATTTGTGTCAGAGTATGAAAAATTAAAGACCCTATATTTTTGGGCCGTTACAACTCTACCCCCAAAAAGAAATTTTGGCCTTGAAATTTACTTGGTCTGAAAAGGTGAGGTATTGTTGTCGCATCACCTCCTCAGGTTCCCACGTGGCTTCTTCTGAACTGTGATTACGCCAAAGCACTTTGACTAGTGGAATAGATTTCCTCCTTAGTACTTTATCCTCATGGTCCAATATCTGCACTGGCTCCTCCTCGAAGGTCAGATCTGGCCTAACCTCGATGTCCTCGACTGGTAATATATGTGTGGGATCAGAGCGATAACTCCTCAGCATGGAGACATGGAACACATCGTGAATCCGGTCCAATTCTGAAGGCAGCTCAAGTTGATAGGCGACTGGTACCACACGCTTTAGTATACGATAAGACCAAATGAGCATAGGGCTACACTTACCCTTTCGCCCAAACCTCAGTATCTTTTTCCATGGAGAGACCTTAAGAAATATGAAGTCTCCTGCGGAATACTCAATCTCTCGGTGTTTAAGATCTGTGTAAGACTTCTGCCTATCAGACGCTTCTTTCAATTGGTCTCAAATCAGTTTTACCTTTTCTTCGGTATCAGAAACTAACTCTGGCCCCACAACTCACCACTCACCCAGCTCAGTCCAACAGGTAGGAGTACGACATCTACGACCATACAACGCCTCGTACAGTGCCATTTGAATACTGGATTGATAGCCATTATTATACGCAAACTCTGCTAACGGTAAATAGTCTTCCCAGCTGCCTCGAAAATCCATTACACAACCTCTTAACATGTCCTCCAGTATCTAAATCACCTTCTCTAACTGACCATCTGTTTGAGGATGAAACGCAGTACTGAAGTCTAACCTGGTGCCTAAAGCCTCATGTAACTTCTTCCAAAATCGAGATGTGAATCTAGGATCTCTATCAGATATGATAGAAACCGATACCCCGTACAATCTCACAATCTCAACCATATAGAACTTTGCCAGCTTCTGCAATGAGTAATCAGTGTGAACTGGTATAAAATGGGCAAATTTAGTCAATCGATCTATAATAACCCATACTAAATCCTTCTTAGTAGGCGTTAAGGGCAGCCCACTCACAAAATCTGTGGTCACCCTCTCCTACATCTAAAGTGGAATCTTAATTGGCTGCAGTAACCCTGAAGGCAGCTGATGCTCAGCTTTAACTTGCTGGCACGTCAAGCACTTACTCACAAATTCAGTAACTTCGCATTTTAGTCCTGACCACCAATAAAACTCATGAACATCTTGACATAACTTGTTTCCGCCAGGGTGCATAGCATATGGACTACTATGCGCCTCTCGCAGTATAGACTGCCTCAGTTCAGAATCCCTCGGTACACAGACTCTCCCACAGAAACACAGTACTCCCTCATCATTCAACCCAAAATCTGCAGTCTCTCCATTCTCAACTTATCAGAAATAAGGAACCAGTGACTCATCCAACAACTGTTTTCCCTTAGCTTTCTCCGTCCATGTCAGTCTCACTTGAAGCTCACCTAACAAGCTACCATCATCATATAAACTGAGACGAGAAAACATTGCTTTCAAATCAGATACAGCCCTACGGCTCAGTGTGTCAGCTGCCACGTTAGCCTGACCAGGGTGATACTCAATCAAGCAGTCGTAATCCTTAAGCAGCTCTATCCATCTTCGCTGCCTAAGATTCAGCTCCTTTTGAGTGAGGAGGTACTTGAGGCTCTTGTGATCTGTGTACATAATACACTTCTCACCGTATAAATAGTGCCTCCAAATTTTTAGTGCGAATACCACCTCGGCTAACTCCAAGTCATGTGTAGGGTAATTCTCCTCGTGACGCTTAAGCTGACGAGACGCATAAGCAACCATCTTACCCTCCTACATCAGCACACAACCCAAACCAACGTGTGATGCATCACTATAGACCATAAATTCCTTCCCAGACTCTGGCTGTATTAAAACATCGGCCTCAGTTAAAACTTTCTTTAGTTTCTCAAAACTCTCTTGCTACTTATTAGTCCAATTGAACGGTACCCCTTTATGCAGCAACTTAGTTATAGGTGCAGCAATCACAGAAAACACCTCTACAAAATGTCTATAATACCCTGCTAGACCCAGAAAGCTTCGAATCTCAAATACGGTCTTAGGTTGTTTCCAATCCAGTACGGCTTCAATTTTTCGAGGATCAACCCTAGTCCCCTCAGCAGATACCACATGACCCAAGAATGTCACTTCTCGCAGCTAGAACTCACACTTGCTGAACTTAGCGTACAATTGTTTCTCCCTCAAAATCTGTAGAACAATTCTAAAATGTGCACCATGTTCATCCTCGGTTCTCGAATACACCAAGATGTCGTCTATAAATACCACCACGAACTGATCCAGGTAGGGCTGGAATACTTGGTTCATCAAGTCCATGAAAGCAACTGGTACATTCATCAGCCCAAACGGCATCACTAGGAACTCGTAATGACTATAATTAGTCCTAAACGCAATCTTATACACATCAGCCTCTTTAACTCTCAGTTGATGGTACCCTGAACGGAGATCTATTTTAGAGAAAACTGACGCTCCTTGCAGCTGATCAAACAGATCATCAATCCTCGGTAAGGGATACTTTTTTTGATAGTTAGTTTATTCAACTGCCGATAATCGATGGACATGCGCATGGATGCATCCTTCTTCTTCACAAACAACACTGGTGCTCCCCATGGAGACACACTCAGTCGAATGAATCCTCGGTCCAGTAGCTCTTGAATTTGGGCCTTTAACTCCACCAGCTCCTTCGGTGCCATTCTATAAGGAGCGATGGACACTGGAGGTGTTCCAGGCAGAAGTTCAATACCAAACTCAACTTCGCGGTTCGATAGCATCCCAGGGAGCTCATCCGGAAATACATCAGAAAAATCCTTAACTATTCTGATATCTCCAACAGAAGGATCCTCAGAATCAGATACGTCAATATAGGCTAGAAATGCATCACAACCCTTGCAAACCAGTTTTTCAGCCCTTAGTGTAGAGATCACATTGGATAGAAAGTCCCTTTGCTCTCCAATCACCGCCACTTTCTCATCATCAGTAGTCGCCAATACCATACATTTAGCAGCACAATCTAAACTTGCACAGTGTTTTACCAACGAATCCATCCCCAAGATCAGGTCGAACTCACCAAACGGTAGCTCCATCAAATCCACTAGAAATATAACTCCTTGAACCCCTATGGGCACATCTCTGAACAACTTGTCTACTCTTACTGACTGTTCCAGTGGACTTAACACAGCCATCTCATGAATAGTACTCTGACACATGATACCCAAAGTGCCAACCACAATGCATGCAATGTGTGAATGCGTAAACCCTATATCAATCAGAGCAGTGTAAGGTACATTATGTATTGGGAACGTACTGGTTATAACACCTAGAGCGTCACCATCCTCTTCAGCACCGAGCAGCATAGACCAGAGCTGGCTACCTCGCCTCAGTGTTACCAGTACTTCTGCCTGGTGCTCCACGACCACGTCCCATACCGTTTCCACCTCTGGCCTGCCCACGGCCTCTCGGTGGCTACTGACCACCTCTCACTGGCTGAACATGACCCTGTCCTATAGCTTGCATCTGAACAGGCCTCTAAGGACAATTCTTAGCCTGATGATCCATGGACCCGCATCAGAAGCACACCCCAATCCTCTTCCGGCATTCACTCTGGTGAGATCCCCCACAATCAGCGCAAGTCTGTGGTCTAGCAATAGCAATAGGAATTCCAGTCCGAACTGGCCCATCAAACCTAGCCTTTTTTACAGGCCTTCCGGAAGAACCTGAGGGCCCAAAATCCCTCTTATTTATGCCTCTATCTTTCTCGCGGTTCTGGCGCTCAGAGTGCTTTACATCCTCAGCATTTTTTTCCTTTTCTACAAGGGCAGTAGAGTCTTACTCCCTCTGTGGAGCTATCAGTACTCGCAACTCATCTAGAAGGTCGTCCTCAAAATGCACACAGCATTCATACTTGGTTGCTACTATCCCATGAGCATATCGACTCAACCGCAAAAACTCTACCTCATATTCCGCCACTGTCTTATTCCCTTAGGTCAGGCTAAAAAATTCCCTTCTCCGGGCGTCCACATAACTTGTGCCTACATACTTCCCTTGAAAGGCAGCTTTAAAGAAATCCCATGTTAACCGGTCAGCCCACATACCCTCTCTCACGGTGAGCCACCACTGGTAGGCCTTATCTCACAGTAACGAAACTGCTCCTTTTAACTTTTGTTCCACAGTATAGTCGAGGTCGCCCATTATTCTTTCAGTGGCCTCTAGCTAGTATTATGCTACATTTGGGGCTACCCCAGAAATACCCCTAAAAATTTTCGCTCCATTATACCGGAGTTGCTCAAGAATTGACCCTTGGCACACCGCACCAGCATTAGATCCAGCAACCCTCTCTAAAATGCAAACCATAGCTTGGGACAGGGCGTCATCCCCATCCGCTCAATCGTAATACCCCGTCTTGGTCACCGATGAAGTTGGTGCTTCCCTAGCAGGCATATGGCTCGATGCCGAAGACCTAGCCCGAGCACTTCTTTGGCCTCTACCGCGGCCCCGCGTACCCTTTCCGTGAGTACCTCTTGTGCTTATTTCAATGTACGCTTTATCTACTTTAAAATTCTTATGCATCAGATTAATATTTCAATAATTAATAACAAATGTGTTATGAAAGACAGTCATTAGGGGTTTATTATCGCAGATCGAGGTCTCCCTACAGTTCTCAATCTTCTACAGTCTTAGTTTTCTCTATCTAGAGTTTCATAGTATAGTCCTATTATCCATAGTAGTTTCTCAGTATAATGCCTCAGTTTATAACAGTAAACGTATTAGAGGACCTACAGATTTGGCGCCTATAACAGCTCAATTTAGGGGCTAGTCGAAACAGTGATCTCGGGATCACTAATTCGAGGTTAGAAAAAATTATTTTCATGTGATTTTATGTGTTATAACATGTTCATAAAGATGCATGAAAATTTTGGTGCCTTAATTTTACCGATTTCATGCCTAATCGCGAAAAAGGACTAAATTGTATAAAGTGCGAAAGTTCTATTTTATTTGCCAGAGGTGCCCAATAGCTATAGAATGTAAATTGGAGGTCTTTAGAGTACAATTATGCCTTCCTATAAGTGACAGACGGTCAAGGTGACAAGGAATTAAAAATTTAACAAGGGTTGGTGACATTAGTTAACTAAACGAATAAAATAAGATGAAATAAGCAAAGGCTATCATCTTTTCATTTTCTTTTCTTATCCAATTGCAAATACTAGCAAAGAGAGGGTTTTGAAAGCTTGAAAATTTCAGCAACTCATCTTCTCTACAAGTAAGTGATTTTGATGGTTTTAGTTGATAATTTTTGTACTTTTGGAGTCCCCAAAGCTTAAGCTAGCTAATGAGGGGATTAATTTGCAATATGGTTGAAAGTCTAGGGACTTTCCATGAGAGATTTTATGTTGTTTGCTGAGTTTTTATGGAAGAAAATGAATGCTAGGAAGATGAGAAAGAACTTTTGTGAAAGGTGTTGTCATGAAAACACCTAATTGGGACAAAGTTGTAAATGTTGCAAATTGGTAATAAATGCATGAAATAGTTGAAATCTTGAGTTGTTATATAAGGGAATATGAATCGTCTAGGCTTGATTAGTATAGAAGTTGGATGAAAATTTATTTACGAGCCTAGGGACAAAATCGTAATTTTGTCAAAGTCCAAGAGTAAAATGGTAATTTTGCCAAAGTAGAAATTTTATAATGTGTTGATTAGTATGGTGATTAAATGAGTGAATTCTATTGTTCTGGATTAAAGAAAACGAGATTCGGACCTAGAACGAGAGAAAAGAGAAATATGGACAAATAAGTCCCCTTTTACCCTTTTCAATATCAAGGTAAGTTCATGTGCTAAATTATGCAACTCTAAGTGAAGTATTTAATATTTCGATGTTGTATGAATTGTTTATTGCTTCCATGTATACATTAAATACGTTTTGACGGGATGTCAAGAAATGAAAGTCTTAATTTAATCTAAGACTAGTGGGAATGCAAATAGCATGATATGATGATAATTAAGGTCCCGTGTAAGACCATATTGGTATATGGCCTCGGTGTGAGATTTCTTATAGGACCATTTCAGGGACATGGTAGACCCTATTGAGGGTATGATGTTGATTTGAAATTTTATGTATGAAATTCAAGAGTATTCTTTAGTATTTTGAATAATTTAATAGGTATGTTGAAAATGAGAAAGTATGTGGATATACTATGAGAGGTACAGGTATGTGCCTAGAACTCACATGCGATGAATTCGGTATATGAGGAAATCATGGTGAGTTATGAGTAAACGATGCACCCTGATTGCGTATAATTATGAATATATTCTGTGAATGCTAATAAAATGGTGGACATTATGCGATACCACCATATTAATGATTAATGGTGGGCTGTGTGCGTTACCATCATATTATTTGTTACCAATGAACTATGTGCGATACCACCCTATTAAAGATTAATGGTGGGCTGTGTGCGTTACAACCTTATTATTTGTTACCGATGGGCTGTGTGTGATACCATCGTTTTTAGCATCAAATGGTGCGCTATGTGCGATACCACCCTATTAAAGATTAATGGTGGGTTCTGTGCGTTATCACCTTATTATTTGTTACTGATGGGCTGTGTGTGATACCATCGTGTTTAGTATCAAATGGTGGGCTATGTACGATACCACCCTATTAAGGATTGATGGTGGGATAAGTGCGATACCAATGATTGATTGGTATTATGGATGGTTTATGGAGAAACTATGATGTGTTGTATCATGTGACTAGGTGATGTTAAGTGCAGGGATGTATGTTAATGAATGTGAGCATTAAGCTCGTGATATGGTTAGAATATGGTAAGAAACGGAATGAATAAGCATTTGAATAATTGAATGTGTGATCATGAGCTTAAGAGTAAACCTCTTTATAACACCTGTGTGGTTGAGGATGATTAATGAATGTCAATAGTTGAATATTATATGCATATGAACTTACTAAGCATTATTGCTTACTCTTCTTCCTTTCTTATCTCTTATAGGTTAACTTTACTAGCTCGGGTTAGAAACCACCGGAGATGCTTTCACACTATCGAACAATTATTTAGGTATAAGGTTTTAAGTCTTTATGAGTGATGGCATGTATAGGGATCTTATTTTAAGTTGATTAAGTCATAGTTAAAGTGCTAAATGTGTCGGCTTAAACGAGTTATGGGACGGTCGTGTATAGCAATAGATGATGGCTGAAGTCTATTTTAATCGTGCTAGAAATAGTTCTCCTTCATGTATGGGATGAAGACTTCATTTTTATGATTCAAATGTGATAACCCAAGAGTTATGATTGATGATGTGAAAATGCTATGTGATGATGAGTGAATGTGTACAAGTGAGGGTGGCTAAATGGCTTGGAAAATAGCCTTGAATTGGTCCATACGGGCGTATGTCTAGGTCGTGTGTGACACACGGTCAGCCCAATGGGCGTGTTGATCGACCGTGTGTCCCCTTGCATGCTAGAATCGCAAGTCAGTATGCCCTGTAGTAAACACACGGGTAGAGACACGGCCGTGTGTCTCAGCCGTGTAGGAGGCACGACCTAGGACATGGGCATGTGCCCAGGCCGTGTGAAGTCTGCACATTAAATGTGGAATTTAATTCGACACATGGTTTAAGGACACGGGCGTGTGCCTTGACCGTGTGGCCATAGTGAAGTGATGACGTCATAAACAGAATGCCTAGGTTTTGGCACGCGGGCTTGTCGAGGCATGTGAGGGACACGGGCGTGTGTCCGGTTTGATGAAAATTTTTCCAAGTTCGTAAAAGTTCCCGGTTAAATTCTAAAACCTCTCAGACGTATGTTTAGGGCCTCGTAGGCTGAGGATAAGCAAGAGATGGGTTTCAATGAAATTTTATAGACCAAATGTGACATGTTTAAGCTAGATAAGTTAGGTAATGCTTCAAACCCGGTTCTGGCTTTGAATATGGGTAAGTGGATCGTGATAGTGTGATATCTCCCGGCTCTAATGAAATTGTTTTGTTAAGATAGAGATGATTCCCAATCGAGCTAATTTCAATAATGTTATAAGTGATGATGAGGTAATTGAAATGTGCTTATGCATTGATGAAATTCAGAGAGGTATAAATAGAAGTTTATGACATGTGTGTGATAAGGTATGAAATGCAATAATTTTATATTGAGGAATGAAATGCGAGTTATAAAGTAATAAACTTATCTATATTAGTTTGATATGCATACGGTGTTATGCACTAAACCTATTTGGTTTAGTGAATATGGTGAGTAAACTTACCCAGTGAATGGGATATGTGTGTATGCGTAACTGCTAGAATGATGAATAATCAGTATGTCCACATACTTGAATCTCATCTGCGACTATTAAAGTAGAGGATGTATAATGCTTTGTTTTATGACTCTATTATGAAGCCATACATATTATAGTGTGAGAGTTAAACCATAAAGTTTAATTAAGTAGAATGCAGGAGATGAGTACGATCGTTCAATGGTTGAACCATGGCAGTACATGTGATCCCATATAAGACCATGTTTGGGACATGGCATTGGCAACAATACGTGATTCCGTGTAAGACCACGTCTGGGACCTGGCTCTAATATGAAATTGTGTAAGACCATGTCTGGGATATGGCATCGATATCGATAGAAATCCCGTGCAAGACCATATCTAGGATATGGCATCGACATAGACATGTCTTACCATGTAAGATCGTATCTGGGATATGGCTTTGGGGTCGACATGAGATTTCGTGTAAGACCATAGCGAGGCTATGGCATCGTGACGACATGTACTATTATAATTGGGGCTATGATATTGTGACATGAGTAAGACCATAGTTGGACTATGGTAACCAAGTAAATGACGTACTCAAACCCGTAAGGCATTCCCTAATTTGTTAAGTGATGGTAAGAGAAATTTGAGTTAAATGTTGAGTACTTGAGTAGACATTAATGTGGAACTTGAGTAAGTGAAGTCACTATTTGAAATTATGGGTGATAGAAACAATTGTAGCATGAGTAAACGTGAAAACTCGCTTAGAGTGAGTTGTGTGACTACGATGATATTTCATTAACGATGAATGTTAAGTCATATGTGTGTAGTCAGGAGGGTCAAGCTGGAAGCTTTACGACCCCACCCCCTTATCAGTGTTGATTATTAATGAGATTTTTTTTTACGAGAGCCAAGTTGAATAAGCTCATGAGTACGGAATGAAAGAGTTTAGTGGCGAACAAGTAGTAATGTATATAGAGACAAAGGTAGTTAGGAAGTGAGAACAGTTTTGAGAAGAATATCCAAATGTTTTAAAGATCGTACTGATTATGCAATGTTCCGAGCAAAGAGAAAATTTGCCTCGACTATTTGACTCAATTGAGTAGGGAACCTGAGTTGTATATTTATCGAGATCTTCCCAACTTGATGTTCCCTAATGAGAGGAATAGTCAAAGAGTTTATGACGACGAAAAATGGTTAGAGTTATAATGTTCGAGTTATAAAAAAGTTTGACTGTGACAATCATGGTTGGATAAACTATGATCACGTGAGAATGTTAGCTGATTGTAAATCAGATGGAACCACTGTCGATTTGGTTAATTGCGATCGACATTCCTTTATCTCTTCGTAATTAAATTTTAGAACATTGGGAATGAATTCGGTGATAAAAATTTTACGTGAGACTACTTTTATATTTCTGCTGATCATGGTTATCTTTAAAGTGTGTGTTCTTCGAGTTATGATAGTTATATCTACCATGATTGTGCTTTAATTTGATCATAGAAAAGTGATAATTTCGGGTAAGCCGAATAGAGTTAATGCATTCGATTGAGATATCCCTGCTATCTTAACATAAGAATATAGTAAAGGTTTTAGACTGCCATATCAAGAGAAACTCAAATGAGTGTGTGTTCGAAATGTTTTTCCAATGTGGAGAAAAGAGTAGATTGATGTATGGAGATATGATTCGAGTTATATGTATGCTTACGCATACTTCAACAAGGAGAATAAATTTTGTGTGTGCATGAGTAGGGAGCATGATGCAAAGATATGCTTATTGAAATATTCTAACCGGGATGGTTAAGTTGAAAATTATTGAAGGTACTATTAACTGAAAATTTTAGTATTGAGTTCAATATGAATCGAGAAAAAGAGTTTGTAAATTTGTATGATGTACTAATGAATAATTTAAAGGTGTTTTAGTGCCCGGGTGTAAAGAGGTAGTTTACATCTTTGGGTGGTTAGAATTACGTCGAAGGGGATTGTTAGATTGGTGATCCAGAGATGATCACTTTTGTGTTTGTGCCGTGAAATTGATGTTATAATATGATTTGTGGAAAAATGTCATGTGCTTTCTGAATCCTGATGGGCTAGAGTTTCTAATGCTGTAGAAAAATTTGAATGTGAGATAGTGAAAATAGCTTGAACTATTACAATGGTGTGTATAGTTATTGAAATACTTCTCAGATAGTGGACATAGTACAGATGTCTGGATGGAAGATCATTGTTTAAGCAATGCGAGTTAGTTACTCGATTGACCTTAGTTGGTAATATCCTAATTTCAGCGAGGTTAATGACTAGAGCGAGTTTTCCTTTCGAAACAAAGGAGTTCAGAAGTAAGATAGTGAATGGTATTTTAAATAGGCTCTGAATGAGTTTGTTTAAGATGTTAAAATTCAGGTCGGATAAGATTCCCGTTGTTGATGTTACCTTGAGATAGAATTTGTATGTTGATGAATTCAGAACTTATGCAGAAGTTTTGGTATGAGACTTAGTAGTAGCATATCTACTCATGCAAGAATAAGAAAAAGTGCAGTTATATACATAAATGTTTTGATAATTGAGTAAATTTCACGATATGATTGAGTTTATGATCAGAAGTAGTCGACCGCTAAAAGCTGAATTTTCAGAGTGTACAAGTCAGGACTATTACAGTATGTGAATATCCTAGTGAGAAAGTGTGGTAAAATACTATAGATTTCAAATTTGGATTGACCTGATTCCCAATGAGGGAGAAATCATCCGAATTGTGGTGAATTATGCGATAAATATTTGAATAATCATTTTGGCATGTGCAGAGTTCACAATTGTCAGATTACTGAGTTTATGTGCTCTGGATAAAGAGTAATCTAGGTTTCAAGGTTGTGCTTCGATCTTGTGTACTACAACTTAATTTCAGCGAAAGAAACTTGAGGATAATTCGATTTGTGATTTTGATAAGTTGGTGCAAACGTTTTAGGAATGTCGAGAGCAACTTCTCCTGGCAAGATTTTTGGGGACGAAAATCCCTAAGGGGGAGAATTGTAACAACCCGATTTAGGGGCTAGTCAAAACAGTGATCTCAGCATCACAAATCTGAGGTTAGAGAAAATTATTTTTGCATTATTTTATGTGTTATACATATTCATAAAGATGCATGAAAATTTTGGTGCCTTAATTTTACCGATTTCATGCCTAATCGCGAATAAGGACTAATTTGCATAAAGTGCAAAAGTTCTATTTTATTTGCTAGAGGTGCCAAATAGCTATAGAATGTAAATTGGAGGTCTTTAAAGTGCAATTATGCTTTCCTATAAGTGATGGACGGTCAAGGGGACAAGGAATTAAAAATTTGACAAGGGTTGGTGACATTAGTTGACTAAATGAATAAAATAAGATGAAATAAGCAAAGGCTATCATCTTTTCATTTTCTTTTCTTCTCCAACCGAAAATACCAGCAAAGAGAGGGTTTTGAAAGCTTGAAAATTTCAGCAACTCATCTTCTCTACAAGTAAGTGATTTTGATGGTTTTAGTTAATAATTTTTGTACTTTTGGAGTCCCCAAAGCTTAAGCTAGCTAATGAGGGGACTAATTTGCAATATGGTTGAAAGTCTAGGGACTTGCCATGAGAGATTTTATGTTGTTTGCTGAGTTTTTATGGAAGAAAATGAATGTTAGGAAGATGAGAAAGAACTTTTGTGAAAGGTGTCATGAAAACACCTAATTGGGACTACATTGTAAATGTTGCAAATTAGTAATAAATGCATGAAATAGATGAAATCTTGAGTTGTTATAGAAGGGAATATGAATCAGCTAGGCTTGATTAGTAAAGAAGTTGGATGAAAATTTATTTACGAGCCTAGGGACAAAATCGCAATTTTGCCAAAGTCTAAGGCCAAAATGGTAATTTTGCCAAAGTAGAAATCTTATAATGTGTTGATTAGTATGGTGATTAAATGAGTAAATTCTATTGTTCTAGATCAAAGAAAATGAGATTCGGACCTAGAACGGGAGAAAAGAGAAATATGGACAAATAGGTCCCTTTTTACCCTTTTCAATATCAAGGTAAGTTCATATGCTAAATTATGCAACTCTAAGTGAAGTATTTAATATTTCGATGTTGTATGAATTGTTTATTGCCTCCATGTATACGTTAAATATGTTTTGACGGGATGTCAAGAAATGAAAGTCTTAATTTAATCTAAGACTAGTGGGAATGCAAATAGCATGATATGGTGATAATTATGGTCCTGTGTAAGACCATATTGGTATATGGCCTCGGTCTAAGATTTCGTATAAGACCATGTCAGGGACATGGCTTCGATATGATATTTCATGAAAGACCCTATCGAGGGTATGATGTTAATTTGAAATTTTACGTATCAAATTTAAGAGTATTCTTTAGTATTTTGAATAATTCAACAGGTATGTTGAAAATGAGAAAGTATGTGGATATACTATGAGAGGTACAAGTTTGTGCCCAGAAATCACTTGCGGTCAATTCGGTATATGAGGAAATCATGGTGAGTTATGAGTAAACAATGCACCTAATTGCATACGTTCTAATTATGAATATATCCCGTGAATGCTAATAATCATGGTAGGAATCTAATTAAGAATTATAGTGTGTGAGGATATTCCCGGATGAACATTTGAAATAGGGAAATGTATGTGGATAAATATCTATGGATGCGTAATAATGGTGGACTATATGCGATACCACCCTATTAAGGATTAATGGTGGGTTGTGTGCGTTACCACCTTATTATTTGTTACCGATGGGCTGTGTGCGATACCATCATGTTTAGTATCAAATGGTGGGCTATGTGCAATACCACCCTATTAAAGATTAATGGTGGGTTGTGCATGTTACCACCTTATTATCTGTTACCGATGGGCTGTGTGTGATACCATCGTGTTTAGTATCAAATGGTGGGCTATGTCTGATACCACCCTATTAAAGATTGATGGTGGGCTAAGTGCAATACCACCGAGTGATTGGTATTATGAATGGTTTATGGAGGAACTATGATATGATGTATCATGTGACTTGGTGATGTTAAGTGCAGGGATGTATGTTAATAAGTGTGAGCATTAAGCTCGTGATATGGTTAGAATGTGGTAAGAAACGAAATGAATAAGCACTGTGAATGATTGAATGTGAAATCATGAGCTTAAGAGTAAACCTCTTTATAACACCTGTATGGTTGAGGATGATTAATGAATGGCAATAGTTGATTATTGTATGCATATGAACTTACTAAGCAGTATTGCTTACTCTTCTTCCTTTCTTATCTCTTATAGGTTAACTTTACTAGCTCGAGTTGGAAACCGCCGGAGATGCTTTCACACTATCGAATAGTTATTTGGGCATGAGGTTTCAAGTCTTTATGAGTTATGGCATGTATAAGGATCTTTTTTTAAGTAGATTAAGTCATAGTTAAAGTGCCAAATGTGTCGGCCTAAACGAGTTATAGGGCGATCGTGTATAGCCATAGATGATGGCTCAAGTCTATTTTAATCGTGCTAGAAATAGTTCTCTTTCGTGTATGGGATGAAGACTTCATTTTATTGATTCAAATGTGATAACCCAAGAGTTATGATTGATGATGTGAAAATGCTATGTGATGATGAGTGACTGTGTACAAGTGAGGGTGGCTAAATGGCTTGAAAAATAGCCTTGAATTGGTCCACACGGGTAGACACATGGGCGTGTGTCTATGTAATATCCCGGGTTAGGGGCTATTTTGGTGTTGCAGGATATTGCATGTTTGTAGTGTGCTGTGTTGCTATTTTTATGTCTTAGGGGCTTAATTATAGCCTAGGTGTATGCCCGAGTGTCAGGGAGAATTTTTGTTTTTAGGCTCTATAGGAGAGGAGCTGAGGAAGCTGGGGTTTTTATTTTATTTTTGGTGTTTAGTAGCACAAATGAAGAGCTGGCAGAGTGGCAAGGTATGTGCCACTTGGGAGCTAGGTGTGGCGTCATCTTCAGGTGAGGGAGGTCCAGTGTTCGAGCTTCAGAGCCCTCCTTTTTACTTCCTTTTGGGACGGCATGGAGGAGTGGTAGAAGGCTAGTGAAACTCTAGCTTGGACCAAGTCTTCACAATCAAAAGGGTGGTGGAGAGTAAATAGTGGAGTGTGACTTGGTCCACACTTTTGAAATGTGTGGAGTGGAGTGAATTGGGGGATCATGGCCGAATTTTAGGGAGTGGGGAGTGGGAGTATGGACGGCATAGTGTGGGTTAGGGGGATGCCGAATGTACTCTTGCATTTTGGGTACATTTCGGTCAAACTTTGGTAGGCAGAAAGCTCTCATTTTGTCGGTTTTAGCTGAATTCGCAAGGGTGTTCTTTTTGTTTTCTTCCTTTTGAAACCGGAGGTCAAGCTCTCTTTTAGCCGAAGTCTTTTGCCTTTTGAGTTGTGTGGCCGAAAGTTTCCAAGCATTTTCCATCCTTTTTCTTGTTCAATTGAACTAAGCCGAACCTAACATCCCACCTACACTTTCTTTCTTTGTTGAAAACCTTGAGCAAGCCGAAATCTTTCACTTGGTTCTCTTAATTTTCATTCTCCCTTTTCAATACCATCTAGCCGAAATCACCTTTCAAAACTCCCTTCATTTCTTCCTTTGGCAAACCGAAACTACTTCCAATTTTACTCACTTCTCCCTTTCTCAAATTGCCATTGCCGAAACTACATTCTTCTCACGTTTCTTTTCTTTCTCCTCCATTCAAGCCGAACATTAAAGGTGTTAAACACCTTGTGCCGATTCCTTCTTTCCTAGTTTTCAACATAGCCGAATATTTCCCTTTCCCTAATAGTCTCTTGGCCGAATATCAGTGGTGTTTTGGAGGCCTTGTTTCACTCGATTAGTATTGGTAAGTTTATGGCCGATTAGTCATTTATTTTTCTTTCCGTTCTCAATCAATTTTAGTTTATTTAAGGGCCGATTATGGTCAGTTGGAAGGGTGTTAACCTTTTATGTTGGAACCGAATTCATGATAGGGCAATCAGGGATTTCGAACAGGCAGGTGGAGCCTTCTCTCTTTGTGAGCCGATTAGGTAAGTGATGGTAAGATATCATTCGCAGTTATTCGTTTAAATCTGATTAAGTCAAGGTGACAAAGGATTAACCATTCTCTCTTAAGGTGTAGCCGATTGGAGATTAAACAAGGGCCATTGTGGTTCAGGTTTGGTAGGAAACCAAACCAATAGCAAGGTAAGGGTCCAACACTAACCCTTGTGGTTCATTTGGTTATGGCCGAATGGTCTTAGTGCCTAATTCTATGTTGGCCGAATGTTATAGGGGCTTGTCAATCGAGGGATTTAGATCGTTTCGTGGGATTTTAGACTCGGTTTACCAGGTGTGTAACTAACACACCCTCTACTTAGTAATGTTCTTAATAAACCTGATTGCTTAATAAGATTTAAACAGTGTGAAGGATAATTGGATACCCAAAAAGGGGTATGAGTACGATTCGGGTAAGTTGTTCTATGATGAGTATTAATAATGGTACCTGATATCATGATTTATGTTATGCATGCTATGAGTTGTAATGCTTGATATGTTGGCATGATATGCATGGATTGTATGAGATGCATAATTCCATGAGTATGATATGTATGGGTGATACGAGAGGAGGGAGTAGTGATATATTGTGCTGACGAGCACCAGTGCTTTGGTAGCACACTTTGTGACTTTGGGTCACTAGAGGTTTGGCACCTCCAGAGGTTTGGTACCTCAGCGTCTCGTCCCAGTGGCTCAGTACCACAGTGGGTTGGCCCCACAGATGATTATACGGGATTGACGCCAGTGTTTTGGTAACACACGATGGGTTGGCCCCATCACCAGATTTGTGACTACGGTCACCAGTGCTTTGGTAGCACACTGTGTCTTTGGGACACCAGAGGTTTGGCACCTCATTGCGACTTGTCCCTGTGGTTTGACCACCGTGGGTTGGCCCCACTTGAGATATGGGATCGTCTGCTAGTGATTTGGTATCACACGATGGGTTGGCCCCATCATCATTGGATTTGTGACTACGGTCACCAGTGCTTTGGTAGCACAATTGTGTCTTTGGGACACCAGTGCTTTGGTAGCACATTGACAGATATTGTGTCTTTGGGACACCAGTGCTTTGGGAGCACATTGTGACTATATGTCACCAGTGGTTTGGCACCACCAGTGGTTTGGTACCACACGGGGTAGAAAAGGCGATAAGGATGGTTAGGATCGGGTTGCATTAATCATGTTGCTATGTATGATGTGTGTTAGTATGTTAATTCTTCGGGAGCGGGATTTACACACTGAGTCACTCGACTCACCCTCTCCTTTGACATTTCAGGTACTCGTAGACGCGGACTTGGAGCCGGGATGGACTCGGGGAGCACATGCCATGCCGAATAAAGTTTTTACTCAGACTCTAGAACTTTTGGTACTTTAGCGTATTACTTTAAATTGGGTTTTATTTCGGATTGTAAAAGGCCTTTTTAGTTATGTTTCATGTTGTTTATATTTTAAGCTGATTTCGATATGCCTTAACAAAATAACTCGGAATAAATTTTACTAAAAGTTGGAAAGATAAAGTTTTCAAAACTATAACGCAACGTGTTTTTTTTAAACTATACCATCGGGTATCACACTAAGTCTTTTGATAAACAAATGCAACTGGTTTCAATTTCAAACTTGTAGTTCTTCTAAGTTTTAAATTGTTTTATGTATCACTAAGAAACTAATGAGGTTTTAAATGGTTTAAACTCGTTTTAACTACAAATTCTGGCTAAATTTTCAAAATCTTCGGGTTTCAAATACATCACCTGTTTTCAAACAAGCCTACTCAAATTGTTTTCAAACACACTGTGTTTTCACTCAGCTTTCTAAACGGAAAGTCTAATTTTTCAAAAACGAATTCCCCGTAGCATACCAGATTCGGGCGTGGTGTCTTGTCCGGGTTTGGAGTGTTACAGTCTAGGCCATGTGTGACACACGGTCAGCCCTATGGGCATGTTGATCGACCGTGTGTCCCTTTGCATGCTAGAATTGCAAGTCAGTATGCCCTGTAGTAAACATCCGGGCAGAGACATGGCCGTGTGTCTCAGTCATGTGGGAGGCACGGCCTAGGACATGGGCGTGTGCCCAGGCCGTGTGAAGTCTGCACATTAAATGTGGAATTTAGTTCGACACATGGTCTAAGAACATAGGCGTGTACCTTGGCCGTGTGGCCATAGTGAAGTGATGACGTCATAAACAGAATGCCAAGGGCGTGTTGATGCCGTGTGAGGGAAACGGGCGTGTTTCCGGCCATGTGAACTAAGTCAGTATCGACCACGGGTGGAGGACACGGGAATGTCTTTGGAGCACACGGGCGTGTCCTTAGATCAACACCGACGTGTGGCCCTTGTTTTGATAAAAAGTTTTTTAAGTTCGTAAAAGTTCCCGGCTAAATTCTGAAACCTCTCGGAGGTATGTATAGGGCCTCATACGCCGAAGATAAGAAAGAGATGGGTTTAAATGAATTTTATAGCCCAATGTGAAATGTTTAAGCGAAATAAGTTAGGTAATGCCTCAAACCCGGTTCCGGCTTCGAATATGTGTAAGGGGTTTTACAGCACCGGAGACTCGGTGTACCACACTTGTGAATCTTTCAAAACGTTTTCCAATCTTTAAAATCCGTTTTCAGAAAAACTTTTCAAAAACCCATTCTACAATCGAGTTTTGCAACCTGGCTTTGATACCACTAAATGTGACACCCCAAACTCGGCCTAGACAATACGACTGAATTTGACGTGTCACATCGAAGTGATTTCTGAAATTTGGACTTGTTGATAAAAATTCGTATTTAAGTTAAAACTCATTTATTGCTTGAGAAAATTCGGCAAATTAAGTTATTACAATCTGAGACTAGCTTATCAAAACGATTGCCATATTTATTAATGTTGATTTCTTTAAACTGAATAAAATTGCGGAAGCTTCTCTAATTAAAACCTTGAAGTTTAAAGTGCATGTTTTTTCTTGAAAACCGTTGTTATTTTGAAAACCTCTTTTGTATCCGTTTGGCAGTTTAAAACAAGAAATCAAAGCCCAATTAAAAATTAAACCCACCAATGGCCTTATTACATAATCAATAGCCCAATATGAAAATTGAAATTAAATAACTAAGTCTAAAACAAAATATCAACGATCATGTGGCCACCTCTAAGTCCCTCGTAGCACCAAATCGTCTATGGTTGAAGATTACCTGTACAGTTTAAGAAGAAAGGGGGTGAGTTTACGTAAACTCAGTGTGTAATCCCCTATCAGTCAGTCAGTAACAATATGCAGTAACGGGCTTGAGCCCTATTTAGTAGTAGTACAGTGTAGGCCTTAGCCCATTACAGTAGTAGTGTGGGCCTAAGCCCAATACAGTATCGGTACAGTGCAAATATGCAACCCACCCCAATCCAGCCAACACACCACCCGTACCAACCAACACACCATGTGGGGATAAAATCAACCCACCCAGCCAGCACACCAATATCGCAGCATAGCTGCCAGTAATAATAACATAGCAGAACTACTAGTAATAGTATCGTAGCAAAGCTGTCAGTAACAGTAACGCAGCAAAGCTTCTAGTAATAGTATATATGACAAAGCCACCAGTACAGTATACTTCATCCATAACAGTATCCCAACCCCATGCAGTATGTCATGTCATAAATCATATGTATATGCAGAATGTCATACCCAGTAACAATCATAAACAAATCATGAACACACCAGTCAACCTACCCTTAGGGGTATAACGGTCATTTTATTCTATGGGGGTACTTCGATCATTTTACCTTATGGAGGTATTTCGGTCATTTTACTCTTTAGGGGTATTCAATCATTTTCCTCTTTAGGGGTATTTCAGTCATTTTACTCTTAAGGGGTATTTTAGTGTAGATAACAACCTTTCCGAAGATCTACAGTCGCCTTGAGTAACACAGATAACCTAAATGGTCATAACGGTGTAAATGGGCCTAAGGCCCAATATTCAGCCCAAGTTGGCCCACACGTTCATGTGGCCCATGTAGCCCAAATTCAGTCACAGCTATATGAACTACATAGTCCAGTCCAGTATTTGCCAATTATTGAGGATTTTGGCGGTATGGGGCCTACGAGCCCAGTGGCCCACACGGCCCATTTCAGCAAAACGAGGCCCATATCGGCCCAAGAGCACGAGAACGCTCGCGGTGACCCCTACAGTCTATCGCCCACGGTTTGAGGGCTCGATTCACCCCTCGAGCGATCGTACGCTCGTGGGGCCACAAATGCCGAAGTTTTGACTTTTCGACTTTTCAGCTTTCGCCAATTCACAGTAGAGAGGGGTGTGACTACACACCTGTTTATGCAACGAACAGGTTACCCCACGTGCGATCAACCTACAATCAACCCAACACAATCAGTCTCTCATCCTTTAGATCATTAACACTAAAGCCCAAATCGAGATCACCACTTACTTGACCGAAACTTATGCGATAACTACTCTTAGATCGCTGGTTGGAAACGATCACACCCTTCTTCCCGATTTACTGCGCATAAGACAGATTTCATTAGCCATACTTGTGTAATACAAGGCTTGAATTGATACCCATAGTCCAAAAAGATAGAGTAGATTGGGTATTCGACCAATACTACAAAACAATCTCCTTACCCCACAGTATTCGGCCAAAGAGGTATTCGAAGTAGAAGGTAGAGATGAGAAGAGAAGTAAGGCAGTCGATGCTCCACGGCTTGTTAGAGGCTATCCACTAAAAGGTAACAAAACAAGATTGATATCCAGTCACTATTGAAAAAGCATAGAAACAAAAGAGAGGGAAAAAAAAAAAAGATGAAATATTCGGCTTACCAAAATGTTATGAGGATTCGGCTATTCCTTTCAGAAAAGAGAAAAAGAGGTGAGAGCACAATGACCCCAAGGTGGTATATTCGGCCAAAGAGGGGATGGCTTGAGGAAGAGAGGAAAAGGAAGAAAAGAGAGGAAAGATTGCTCACAAAATTCACCTATTGACCGACAGGAAAAAGGCAAATGGACCAAAAGCCAAAGAATGGAGGGAAGGAAAGGAGATTCGATAGGGGAGAAGAAAGAAAAAATGCAAAAGTAATCAGAGAAAAAGTGTCAAGAAGCCTACCAAATTCGGTAGAGACTAACTCAAATGCCGAAATGACCTACAACCCCTCCAGTCAAAATCTCAAGGCACAAGTTCCCCCAAAAGGCACAACACCTCCTCTCACCCAAATTCCTTGATTTTCTCTGAAAATCTCTTCACTATCCCTCCTTGAATCTTTCCATGACCAGTTCCAACACCACCTTTGCTGTGTTTCAGTCCAACTCTACTACCTACACAGCACAAGCAGCAAAATAACTACTCTAATGTGCAACCCAACACTTGTACCTCAGACCTCACAGTTACACAACACGCCACCTTTCCATTAGACCACAAGCTATCTTTGTGCCATAAAACAAGCATTAATATTTATAGGGTCTATAAGTGTAACACCCCTATCCCGTATCCATCACCGGATTAGGGTTAAAGGCGTTACCAGATAGATCAAAAACTTTTATAGACATTACATACAATCATTCATCAATCACAATCAAAGTGTCCCTTAAATAGGTCAACGAGACCTTAATCATGCTTTAGAGTGGTGCCGGGAACAAATCGAACACATACGAAAATTCTCAGAAATTTAAAAACTTTTCTAAGTTACAAGGGCCACACGCCCGTGTGGGCAAGCCGTGTGTCTTCCATGGACACCAGACACACCCATGTGTCTTGGCCGTGCCAATTCAGGGCATGTATACTGACTTTTCCACAAGGCCACTAGGCACTCCCGTGTACCATGGTCGTGTGCTCTTAGGCCATATACTGACTTAATCACACGGCTACCAGGCACGTCAGTGTGCCAAGGCCGTGCACACTTAGCTAGATACTGTCATTTTCCCATGGACATTAGGTACGCCCGTGTGCCATAATGCCACCAACTATATGGTCAATCTCCACAAGAAAATTATCAAATCATTCCATCCATAATTTTCCAACCAAAACATATCAAAGTAATCATAAAATCTTCACATAAATCAAATGTAACTCCAAACATACCAAATTGTACAACTAAACACATATGCAAATAATCATGATTCACCCACCTTTACTCTTTATAAGTCCACTTCTTTGATCAACCAAAGAAACTCATAATGCATTCATATGCTTACCAAATCTTTAACCATTTCATAAGCTATCTAGCCATACCAAAACATGCATCATTTTCATATATATACACAAGATTATTACCATTTCTTATCTAGCCACATCTCATTGCTATTATACACAATTCAAATACAACCAAAATGACTAGCCAATACATGCCATATCTAGCTATATACATATTTCAAAAGTACCAAAACAAGTTGAGTAGTGTGATGATGATCCTCGACGGTCCCTCAGCCTTCAGTAGCTTTGACAATCTATAAAACAAAAAAACACACACACGGAGTAAGCTTTCAAAAGCTTAGTAAGCCATATACAAATAAACCTAACATAAAATGCACATAGCATATATAATGACAATAATGATTCTCATAGCATTTACATCTCATATAGCATTTGGCTCACTTACTTAGCCATAACTTATCACATTACTCAACTCAAATACCATATATATATATATATATACACATAGCTCATTTAAGCATAATTTCTCATATCATCTCATCCTTCCATTGCACATATTCATTTTAGTAAGTTCATATAGATACATACCTTTCATACACACCTTGTGTACTTATCAAACATACCTGAAACGGATATACATTCACGTAATCGTTCATAGCTCAGAATTGCCCATTGAACCGTTCGGAATCTAATAGGATATACAGAATACTCAGAATAGTCGTAAAATGCCAACGTCCTAGACGTGGTCTTACATGTAATCAGATGTCGATGCCACTGTCCCCGACAGGGTCTTACACGAATTAATACAATGCCAATGTCCCAGACATGGTCTTGCACGTAAGTCTCATATCGAAGCCAACGTCCCAGACGTGGTCTTACACGAAATCTCGAATCAATGCCAACATTCCAGTCGTGGTTTTACATGATGAAATAGAACAGACACCTATGTCATGACATAGCTAATCCTATCTATTCCTAGGTTCGTACGGGACTTCTCGGACATTGCCACAATATCGATCTTATCTCAGAATTCATGTACACATCATCTCGTAAACATTCATCATTATCAATAGTCATATGAACTTACATGATTCAATACAAATACGTTTATTTATATAATGACTTACCTCGGATTCGGATATTCGTTCGAACTCATTTATTCAACTACCTTCGCTTTCCCGCGATCTAAGTCCATTTTCTTCGGTTCTTGATCTATACATATTCAAATTTAACCCTATTATTTAACAACACATTCAATTCAATCCAAAAACACATATTTAAAGTTATTTGCTACTTAGCCCTTGCATTTGCATATTTTATCAATTTAGTCCATTTTTCTCAAAACATCAAACATATAAAATCACCATTTGACCAAGCTTAGCTGAATGCCCATATATCTCATACAAATCCAAACATTTCATCAACTTTACAATTTAGTCCTTCAAAATACTATTTTCACAATTTAGGCCTAATTAGCTAAATTCATCAAAATTTCAAGAACAAAACATGTTCATTTAACACATATCTTTCATTCAACACCTAAACTCATCACAAAACTCACCATTTCATCAATGAGGCATCTCATTAACATCATCAATTCTTCAAATTACAACATGGGCTTGACAGTAGACTAAGCAACAATCTCAAAAACATAAAAATCATCAAAATCCAAAGTCAAAACATACATTAATTTTGCTTGATAGATGCTAAAACCTAGGATAGTTTTCTTTCTTTTCTTCTTTCAATATTCGGCTAAATGGATGAACATTATAGCCATTTACAAGCTTTTTTTTTACTAATTATCTTTGATTTACCCATTTACTCATTTACCCTTCTTATAAACATATAAGACAAACAAACATTAAGGTTATTTGGTCATTTGTCCATCCACTAACCTTAATATTGGCTTAATTGCACATAAAGCCTTCACACTTATAAAGACATGAGAAATAGGTATCTTTTCATAAAGCATGCAAATTTGCATTTCAATGCAATTTAATCCTTTTATCAAATTAAGCACACAGACGGACAAATTAACTTACGAAACTTTAACACATGCTTAATTATATATCATAGGCACAGAAAATAATATTAAAATAATATTCAGACTCAGATTTGTGGTCCTGAAACCACTATTTCGACTAGGGTCTATACCGGACTGTTACAATAAGCCAGTGTCCAGATTCATTTAAGAGCAAAACTAAAAATTCTGCAGAACCCAAGATTTGAACCCAGGCTTCTCACACACCCCCATATACACCCAAATCACTTAGCCATTAAAGCAAACAAGCAATTTGTGTCAGATCATGCAAAATTAAAGATCCTATATTTTTAGGGCGTTACAACTATGAAGTTATTTTTCTATTTGAAATAAACCTCTACAATTCAACAAAGGGTTTTACCTTCCCTCCCTATAAATTGACTGCACCGATAAAGCTATTTACATAACTTGGAGAGATATTTACTCCTTCAAAAAATAGAGAGAATTTGTTCTCAACTATTTAATATATTTTTCTAGAATAACAATTCTACCAGTTTCAATTAAAGAAGAGAGAATTTTCGTTTTCACTCAAAAGATAAAAGAAAACTTTTACTAGTTCTGTGTTTTGATTCAATTGGTTTAAGCCCACACTTGAAGCAGTTTGTGGTACAAGAATAGCAGAGAAGATTGTTTGGTTCAAAGCTGGAAAACGTCAAGGATCCGCTTATTCGGAAACACAGGTATGGTTTTGATTTAAGGTTTATTGCTATAAATATCACAAATTAGGCTAGTTTTCAAATTTTTAATTTTCCATTATGCAAGAAAACTGTTTTCAAACCAGATTTTTTTTCAACAATCATTTATGTCGAAATTGTTTTATGTAGCTAACAATGAGGTCAGGACATTGAGGGACAAGGTATAAATGGGTGAAAGACAACAAACTCAATTTGTGCTAACTCAATTATTTTATTTCATGATTTATCTAATTAACTAAATCAACGAAATGATTGATAATATAATGTAATTAGCCATGTATGTAGTTTTAAGTCTATGATGGGTTAGTAAATTAATGGTAAGTTCACTTGGAACTTACTATACTTATTGATTTGTATCTTGACATGTATTATTTGTTAAGATATTGATGAGCTAATTGCGTGAAGATCATACTTAATTAAAGCAAGTGAAACATTCTACTTAATGTGTTAATTGATTATGTGATTATAGATTAAGGTTTGTTTATGAAATGAGAAATTAAAGTGTTGTGAATGGTTGTGGTATAGTTTGAATACAATATGATAGGAAGTAAAAGATGGCCAAAAGAATGGCTAACAACCTATTTGCGTATGACTTGATGAGCAAGTGTCATATATGAGACATGGAAATATGATGATATGTGATATATAGAATATGAGCAAGTTACCTTAATTTCACTCAATGTGAAAATATGAAATATGTATTCCCGTGTAACTTGGTAGAAAGGCTACGGGTTAGATTCAGACTAGAAGACTTTGTCCTGCTATCTAATAATTCAATATTTGTTGCGAATCATCACATATGTTTTCATGTGACTTGATTGTGTTGTTATGAGTTAAAATAGTGTATCAAACTTGAATTATAAGCATTACAAGTCATGATTTTTGTTTGGTAATGTATTGGGTCAAAATAAGTAAGTTTTGAAATGATTTTTGGGTCCAAGCAAACTTGATTCGGTACAAGTGAGGTAGAATGCCTCAATGTGCAATCTCGAGCACTTGTATCAATACATCTAAGCACTTTTATCACAACAAGTTCCCTAGACTCAAGCAACTACACTATTTTGAGTCGTTTTAACCATTCGGGTCTGCTTTGGGTCTTGAGCACCTTTGACCACCCCGAGCAGCTTCAAAATAAATTTAAATTGTCTCAGAAGGATTTTAATTGTCCTAAAATTGGGTTAATGATTTTATAAAAATGTTTTAAAGTTTCAAGATTAATAAAATTTTTATTTCTCTCAACCCGAATCACTCCACTTTACGTCGTTAAGTTTCAAATACTCAGTTTACAATTTAAATGAGTCCTAATATGTATTCTATTACCTAAAATGACTTTAATTCAGAATTGATACCTTCTTAAATATTTAATTTTAGAAATTCTTTTCTTGATTCAATTATTGATGAATGATATTCGAGTTGCTTCAACAATGTGTTGTGACATCTCTTATTCGGATTCGATGACTAGGTCGGGAGTGGGGTGTTACAACTCCGATATTGAAGACAAGGTATCTTCCCAATTCAACTAATAAACAACATAATAGTCCCCATGAATCAATTACTCATTTTGATTCCATATACTACAGGCAATTTAGATTACCTACTAATATAAGCTATCTTCTCACATCATAATTCATTTATTTGTTGCAACTTAATATTAGGTAAACCTTCAGGTAATGAATGAGCTAATATTTACTAATTCATTTTGCTTTTTCATTCAAAAAATCATTGAAGACAATCATACAAAGGTTACAAAATCCTAACAAGTACTTATAGAGATACAATAGAGGGGCAAAATCTAGTTGAATATATTTGCTACCTTAAAATCCTCCAACAACAAAAGAAACATAGTGTAATATTTTTTTTAAACAATGTGCTTAGTTTCCTAAATTGAGATACAATGAGATCTCAATACACACAAGTGGCTAATTTTAAGTAACAGCATATACATTAACTTTCTTTTTCCTTTCTTTTCGAGGCATATTAGGATCCATTTTCCTTGAAGAATTTCAAGGTTTAAAGAAAATGTTAGGCCCAAAAGCAAGATTATAATTGAATCCAATAATATCTCCTAATTCGGCCTATTTTTGTCATGTAAGAATAGTTAGACACCGTACTTGTTATACTAAGCTTTTAACCCATCAAATTCTAATTCCAAGATATCAAATGCATCATTGAAACAATATATATTTTTACAACTATGCTTTCAAACTCATGTTGTTTTTAGAGGGAAAAAAAAAGCTCATAAGGACTAGTTATTTATTATTGTGGCGGTTGAAAAGGACTTCTTAGAAATACTTTCAAGTGTAGTAGAAAAATATTGTAAATAAGTTTTAGTGTTTTCCATTGTTGCAAAAAATTGTGAGTTAAGGTAAAATGACTTTTTTAGACATTATAATTAAAAATTAGTTGAATTGTATGATATTTAAATATTTAAATATAATGATACATGAAATATAAATTTTAAATACTTTTTAAGTAATTATAAATTATTTGCTAAATTAATGATAAATAAGATATTTTAAAAAGTTAAATATAAAATAATTTAATATAATAATAAATGATATTTAAATAATTTAATATAATGATACATAAATTGGAAATTAATCTAACTTTTTATACTTTTAAATAGATAATATAAATAACGGCATGTTGATAATTTTTGCTTCCAAATTCAAAAATCAAAAGTGAAAAGCACCTAAATATTAGGTTTTGCGTTTGAGTGGAAAAACACTTTCGCACTACAGTTTTGACTAGGGGTGAGTGTTCAATCAAATCGGATGAAAAATTTCGAGTTATTCGAGTTTACAAGTCATATTTTATCATCCTAACTCAATTTGAATTTTTTCAAATCGAGTCACGTGAAATGAAGTTCGAATTGAGTGAAATTATTCTAGTTAAATTTAAAAAATTAAACATGTCAAATAAAAATATTGTTATAGTATAACTAATTCATTGTTAGAGTACATAAATTTGAAACTATATATATTTGAAAAAAAAATTCAAAGAAAAATATTAAAAAATAAGATACTTGAGTATGATAAATTTGAATTATTAATTAGATCCTGAAATTATTATTTTAGAAAAATTTTAAAATTTTAACATTTTTATATATTTTTAGAATTTTTAAAAATTTTATAATTATTAAAAAATAAATTTTGAAATTTTTATAAATATTTTGAATTTTAAAAATTATTTTGAAATTTTAAAAATTAATTTTTTGTAATTTTTATTGTGAGAGAGACCAATTTGCTTATTTTCAAAGTTGATAGGGACTAAAAGAGTATTTATACCAATCTGTTATTCAAATTATTCGAGTTATTCAAATTGTGAAATGCAACTCCACTCGAACTAGAAACTGAATCGAGTTGTTCGAGTTGACTCAAATAATTCGAATAACTCGATTCGTTTAACTCAAAATTTGAATTTTATTTTTATTTTTTTGAATCGAATCGAATTTTTCTCACTCTTAATTTTGACCCAAAAACTAAATATTTTTTATTGATTTCGCGACTAAAAAAAACACTTTTGATTTTCGAGAGGCAAAGTAGAACGAGCCGAACTCATAATTTCGGCCTGTTATAACAACATTTTGTTGAGATTATAGATGAACATTTTTTTGGTATAGAAATATTTTTTCAATTAATTGTAATAAATGCTAACAAAAAAATATTACACTTCAAATTAAATATTATAAAATATAAATTATAAGTTTTGATTAAATTTCTCCAAATGTTTTTGTAAACTACACTATTAGTTATTAAACTATGAGTAAGTTTTGTTTTGATCAGTTGATTAAAAAAAGTTACAATTTGGTCATTAAATTATTTGAAAGTTTTCATTTAAGTCACTAGACTGTTAAAATCGATGTTATATGCCTTTCTCTGTTCGCACTGTCTATACCAATCAAAAGCTATCTTTCCCCTTCTCTTCTATAGTTTAATTTATTTTTCATGAAATAGCTTTTGAATTCACAAATCTGTAAACCAAAATCCAAACAGTTTTTTCTTCGATCTTTGACACTAACCATTAGATCGATTTAGATCTAAGGTATGTTCTTCTACGCGTTGATGAGTACTAATCCACTGTATCGATCGTTGAATTGTTGCTTGGAGCTCATTAGTGGAACTTTTTTCTAATTAACAGCTCAATGACTTAAATGAAAACTTTTAAATAGTTTAGTGACTTAAAATGAAAATTTTCAAATAACAGTAGCCAAATTATAAATTTTTTAATTAAATGACCAAAGCAAAGTTTTTTTTTTATAATTTAGTGACTAATAATATAATTTATCAAAAAAATTATGATTGCTTACTAGTAATAAAAATTCAGATACTATAAGAAATAAAAATATCATTAAACACTCACCGCCATGCCAAAGAATGTCATGTCGTTACACTATTTTTTTGGTCCAAACTCTGTTTTTTGACCTTTCTGATTTTGCAACTTTTCATGAGTTTTTATTTTATTATGGATTAATATTTGTTGGATTGTTTAGATTATTTATTTATCATTTTATTGATAGCCGAATAAAGATGAATGCTATGAGAAACCGAAAGAGCATCCAGAAATTGTCCAGATGCTAAAAGAGAAGGGACATAATAATATATGAATTGATGAGGAATGGAAGTGTGCATTTGCATTGTCACTTTGGAGATAAGTCAACGATATATATGATTCACGAGTTACCTTCCACCGTTCTTAATTCACAGAGACTGGCTCAGTGACTGACAGCTCCCATGATGTACCCTTTATAAACAAAGGTACAAAATAACTGAGTTCAGAGCCCCAACAAAGTTGGTTCATGTCATTACTACAGGTATATAAGAAGAAATAAATATTTGATGATCATCATGTCAGAGAGTCAAATGAGGGGTCCGCTGACGGTCAAGTTTTGACTATTGCATTAAAATCCATCGGTGCTGCTGGACCCTCGCCATTGATGCTGATATTACCTGCCAACTCTCTGTGCTTGGCTTTGTCTTTTTATTATGCAATATCTACAATACAATATCTCATCATCACCATCTTTAACTAACATAAAAGATTGCTTCTCATACCTTACGTAACTGGGACAAGTCTTAGTGATTGTTGGAATTCGATAAGAAGGTTTGACCAATGATCTCTAACCACTGACCAAGTGACCAGCTCCACTTTGATTGCAATTTTTGGGTATTCAAGCAAGGGTTGGACTCTTTACTGGTACCTTTCACATTAACTTGCAATTATGATGCTACCAACTTCACCCATCTTTTGCTTTTCATCCACCTCTATATTCTTCAACCATCATAAAAGTGCGTCTGCTTCTTATAATATCATATTCTTTTCTGTTCATTAATTTTATCTTATATATCTTTAGAATAATCATATATTACATGTAGATTTGATATAATGCAACTTCTCTTTATTGATCTTGTTAACTTTGTTTTTTTTTTTTTTTCTAAGTTTAGTAGAGAGCAACTGTAATACATTAATTATTATTTTTAATTAGAGATGGAGCCATAACTTTTAAAACCATGGAAATGTTGGTTTAATAATTAATTCACTTGTTATCATTGGATTGCCGGTGCATCTTGTGGTGCATGGAAAATTATATGGATCATCACAATTCATGAATTTATGTGTGAGGAACAAATATGAAGTAAAAAATTTTAGAAAATGTTGTGAGGAATAAATCTGAGTTAAAAACTTTTAGAAAATATACCTTCAATAATTTGAGAATAGAATATTAATCTTGTAGTGTGTTTTGATGCAGTGATCCAACCACAATCACAACGTTTTGCTCGAGCCTCTAAAGTATCCACCTACAAAAAAATAATCGAAAAACCCTCATTGAACTTTTTAGAGAGTTTTGAAAAGAAAAAAAATTCGGGTTGAACTTGAGAGAATGGATCAATATTTGTCATTCAAATGTCCTTAAAGAATAGTCAAATTTATGAGGGATTTAAGGGTTTAGAATAAAAATGTGATATCCATTCCATAAAAGATATTCATTTATTTCAACCCTTAAAATATCATTGATTGAAATTAAAATAAATCCCTTAATAATTATAGTAAAAATATACCCATTAAAATTATATGAAATCCATTTCATATTTATTTTAATTGAATTCTCCATGTATGTGCATTAAACATGCATACATATTGTGTTTAATATTCAACTCTGTAAAATTAATTATAAGAATATTTCTATAATTAATTTATTGAGTGTGATAGTTAAATATGACTCTTAACTTTTTTTTTATTCCAATCGTTTCAATTATAGGGTGTGTCCCTTTAGGATCATGTAATCTTAACAGTGACATTAAAATAATTCCAATTTTACAAACAATGAGTGACATTTAGCAATGGATCACTACCACCCAAATTACAAAAAGTCATTGTTCAACATAACCTTTCTATGATAATATCATCGTATGGTATATCCCTTTGTGATATCCAATTTGAACACAAGTCATGGAACAATCACACTTATATGGTACAATCTTTTGTTTCTTAAATCTCTAGTAGGCTAAGAAAAACAAATTAGTATGCTATCTCATATTAACTCATTTGAGCACGACCATGCATTTCTAGCCTCACTCAATCAAGGGGCCTGAGATATCACTCCCATTATGTCGGAGAGACAAATCCTATCTTGATCATTCACATCCGATTACAAAGATTGTGGCATGCCCAATATTAGCCTTTATAGGACAACCATTTACGAAAGATGTTTAACTGTGTCAAAGCATATGACTCACGATGTTGAGACTATGTTGATCTCAAGTATAAGGATCATACATACAATTATCAATATGAGAAAGGCTATGACTATTACTGTAACACCCATAACCCGTTTCCGTTATCAAAGTAGGGTTACGGAGTATTACCATACAAATCGAAACATTTCATAATAAATGGCACCCAATTATCATATTAATTTTAACAGATACATATATGATTCAGAATGGAATAAGCATACACTTACGGGCCTTAATTTGGGCCTACGAGGCCCTAAAAATATATTAGGATGAAACAGGGATCAATTCGAAACAAACAGAATTTTTAGGGAAAAACTAAAAATTTTCACTACAAGGGTCACACGGCCTTGTGATAGAGCCCAGACCGTGTGGCTCCAATCATGGTCGTGTGACTATCCTACACGCATGTGTGCGACCTCACATGCCCATGTGCATCGGCTATGTAACTCTCTAACTTGGGTCACACGGTCGTGTAAACCCTGCACCCAACACGCCTATGTGTGTTACACATGTAGGAGTGTAACAACCCGATTTTGGGGCTAGTCGGAATAGTGGTTAAAGATCCACTAAATTGAGGTCGGAAAAAATTATTTTAATATTATTTTATGAGCTATAGCATGATTATATGAGTGTATGAAAATTTTGGTGCATTAATTTTAGCGATTTCATGCTTAATTGTGAAAAAGGACTAAATCGCATAAAGTGCAAAGTTTTTTTCTACAAGCTAAAAGTACCAAATAGCCATAGAACCTTAAATTGGAAGTCTTTAAAGTGCAATTAAACCCATAGAAAGGGTAGGCCGGCCATAAACACAAAGATGAGACATGGTCAATGGTTAGGTGGTGTTTGGTGACTTAATTCAGTAATAAGATAAAATAAAAAGAAAATGATATCATTCTTCTTCATTTTCTTCTACCACCGAAAATATCAGAAAAATCAGGGGTTTTGAGAGCTCAAAAATTTCAGCCAAGCTCTTCTCTTGCAAGTAAGTGTTTTGATGATCATTTTTGATAATTTTTGTGTTTTTGGAATCCCTAAAGCTTAGTCTAGCTAATGAGGGGACTATTTTGCGAAATGTTTAAGAGTCTAGGGTTTTTCCATGTGAGTATTCATGTTGGTTTCTAAAATTTTATGGAAGAAAATGAATCTTAGTTGTCTAATAAACAACTTATTTGAAAGGAGTTTCCATGAAAACACCTAAAATGACCTTTTTGTAAAGGTTGTAAAATAGGTGGTAAATGTGTGAAATAATTGGTATTGTGAATTGCTATAAGAGTAATAATGTTCAGCTAGGCTTTTTAAAGAAGGAAATTTGATTAGAATCAATTTACGAGCCTAGGGGAAAAACCGTAATTTTGTGAAAGTCTAAGGGAAAAACGATAATTTTGCCAAAGTATGACTTTTGAAATGTCTTGATCAATGTAGTGATTAAATGAGTGATTTTGTTATTACAGATCAAGAAGAATGTGGAATTAACCTTGACCAAGGAAAAGACAAGGTTTCAAACTAGAATTGCAAATTGGCACATTTTGGTACCGAGGTAAGTTTGTGTGTAATAATTCAACATCAGGTTATTATGCATTGATATGCTTGAGATTACATGAAATGTATATTATTTCTATAAAAATTGATCAATTATGTTTAATGAGAGTATGATGAAAATTTATGATGTGAAAGCCCTGGTTGACCCTCGGAATAGAAAGGATACCATTGTTAAGACATGGGATTCATAAGGTCCCATATAAGACTATGTTTGGGACATGGCCTCGGCACTAAATTGAGATCCAGTGTAAGACCGTATCTGGGATATGACATCGGCATCGAAGATAGATTTCGTGTAAGACCATGTCTGGGACATGTCATCTATATACGATCTCGTATAAGACCATATCTGGGATATGACACCGACATCGATATGAGATCCCGTATAAGACTATATCTGGGATATGGCGTCGACATCAATATGAGATCCTGTATAAGACCATATATGGGATATGGCATCGGCATCGACATGTGATCCCATATAAGACCATATCTGGGATATGGCATTGGCATCTTATTATGTGTATAACGAGTTTGGGTATCCTTAGTTATTCCAAATGGTTCAACGGGCTAAAGAGCTAAAATTTATGTTCAAAATGGCAAAAGTGTTAAAGTTATGTGATGAAGTGATACAGGTACATGTGAGTATCTTACGAGAAATGTATCCGATATGTGATATGTGATTGGTAAGAGTAAGCATGAGTAAGTTATAGCAATGTGGCTGAGAACATGTGTTGTTACTCAATGAAACGTAACTAAGCTTTATGCTTACTCCCTCTCTTTTCCCTTTCCTTGTAGTATCGCCAAACTAGCTCAGGGATCGTAGAACATCGGAGCTTGGTTCACACTATCAAGCTATTCTTTTGGTATACTGAAGTTTAATTATTTTGAGTATGACATGTATAGGATTTGGTCATTTTGTGATATGTCATATTGGTTAGCCAAAGTGTTGGCTATTAAGGTTAATTATTCATTTTGTAAATGGTCATTGAATTCGGCCAAAACTAGCCAAGCCATATTTATTCAATGATGATGAAATTCATGAAGTGCAAGTTTATACAATTGAATGAGTAATGTGTGAAATTTATATATGCATTATGAAGTAGTGAATATTAGAAGTGCTTTATGGTCATGCTATGTATTGCTTCAGGGTGGCAAAGGGGCTTGGTAAATAACCTTGTGTTTGTCCACACAGGTAGACACACGGGTGTGTGTCTAGGCCGTGTATGACACACGGTCTGCCCCATGGGCATGTGGTTTGGCCGTGTGTCCCCCTACATCCTAAGTTGGCAAAACAGAATGCCCAGTAGTAACCAAACGGGCTGAGACACGATCGTGTGTCATAACCGTGTGGAAGACACGGTCATAGAACATGGGCATGTGCCCAGGCCGTGTGAAGTCTGCACCTAAATTTAGGAATTTAATTCGCCACATGGTCTAGGGACACGGGTGTGTGCCTTGGCCGTGTGACCTTTTTGGGATGATGACTTCAGAAACAAAATGTCAAGGATTTTACACACGGGAGAAGACACGGACGTGTCATGGCCATGTGAGGGACACGGGCCATGGACACGGGCGTGTGTCAGGCCGTGTTAAAACCCCTGTAGGTTTGAATTGAGAAATAAATCCGCACAGAAAAGGGACATGAACGTGTGTGATGACATGGCCTGCCCACACGGGCGTGTTCCTTTCCACACAGGCGTGTGGCCCTGTTTTGATAATATTTTCTAAAGTTTTCCAAGGAACTCGATTTGATCTTGAAATGTTTCTAAGATGTGTTTTGGGCCTCGTAGGCCTATATTAAGGTTATTAAGAGGGAGTTTGAGAAGTTTTAAATTTGAATGGATTTTTATGATTCGGAATTGTATGTAGGCATGAGTTTAAGTTAGGTAATGCCTCGTACCCTCTCCCGGCGTCGGATATGGGTAAGGGGTGTTACAGGGAGAGACAAATCCTATCTTGATCATTCACATCCCATTACAAAGATTGTGGCATGCCCAAAATCACCTTTATAGTATAACCTTTTACGAAAGATGTTTAACTGTGTCAAAGCATACGACTCACGATGTTGGGACTGTGATGATCTCAAGTATAAGGATCATACATACAATTATCAAAATGAGAAAGGCTATGACTGTTACAGCCCGAATTTTTAGTGGTGTCAAAAACAGTGGTTTCGAGGCCACCAAATCTGGCGAGTAAGTTCGTAAAAATTATTATTTAATATTTACGAGTCAAATATAGTTTTAAAAAGGTTTTTGAATTGGTAATTTGTGTTTTATAATGATTTATTAGGTCAAGTGGTTTTAGAAAGTGAGGTATCGGGACCTCGTTTCTATAAATCGAGCCATAAATATTTTTAGAAATACTTATGGAGTGTCATTAAGGAGGTATTAAAGTTTAGTTGAAAAATTTTAACGTTCCGATAGTTAATTAATTAGAAATGATTAAATTGAAAAAGGTGTAAAACTTGTTAAATATAATAATTAAGTGATTAAATGGCTTTATAAATAAATAAGAAAGGACTTAAGAAATAAATAAACCTAAATTGAAGAGGTGAGGAGGCATAATAAGGAAAAATAATAAAATAAAAAGATTAAATGGCAAAATTGTAATTTATTTGAAATAAAAATAAAACAAATAGGAAATTGAAAGTTTTCTAGAAATTTCATCTTTAATTTCGGCCTAAACAACCATAGGAGTGAGAGCTTAAGCTGGTTTTTCATATTTTTGCTTCATGTTATTTGTAATCTCTTTCCTTTTCAAATTTGAATAGGACTTTTGTCTATCTGAGGCCGCTTTCAGACATTCACGTATCACCTTTACTTTCTCTTTAGTTTCCCTGACTAATCGACCCTATGTATTTGATTCTTCCTAAGTTTTATCCAATATAAAGGCGTTCGGCATTTACGCCCATACAATGCCTCATAAGGCGCCATTTTCAAACTTGATTGGAAAATGTTGTTGTAAGCGAATTCCACCAACGGTAAGTATTTCTCCCAATTACCTTCGAATTCCAAAACACAACATCGAAGCATGTTTTCGAGTATCTGTATTACTCTTTCTGACTGCCCGTCGGTTTGCGGATGGAAAGTTGTATTGAAACTCAATTTTGTGCCTAAGGCCTCTTGTAACTTTTTCCAAAACCGTGACGTAAATCTCGGATCTCTATCCGAAATGATCGGTAACGGTACTCCATGAAGTCTTACTATTTCTGCCACGTACAGTTCAGCCAACTTATCGAGCGAGTAATCGACTTGTACTGGTATGAAATGGGCCAACTTTGTAAGTCTATCGACTACGACCCACACGACATCTTTCTTTTTCGGCGTCAATGGTAAACCCGTCACGAAGTCAATGGTAATACGATTCTACTTCCACTCAGGAACCATAGTGGGCTGAAGTAGACCCGAATGTACTTAGTGTTAAGCCTTCACTTGCTGAAAATCAGGCATCTCGACACGAACTCATAAATGTCTTTCTTCATACTAGGCCACCAATACCACTTCCTCAAGTCATTGTACATCTTTGTGCTGCCTGGGTGCACAGTTAAACATCCGCTATAAGCTTCACGTAAAATCTTACTAGTAAGATTATCATTTATGGGTACACAGACCTTATCTCGAAACGTCAAGCATCCATCAGGACTTACCCGATAGTCCAATTCAACATTTGACTCACATAGAACTCTTTTGGCTTGTAAGCTGCTGTCCTCCTTTTGAGCTTCACAAATCTCTTGGAGAAATAATGGTCTAGCTCTTAACTTGGCTAGAATAGAACTATCATCTAACAAAGCCATTTGTACATTCATGGCTCTCAGCGCAAACAATGATTTTCTGCTCAAAGCATCGGCGGCCACATTCGCCTTTCCCGGATGGTAGTCAATTACTAAGTCATAATCCTTGATCAACTCCAACCACCTTCGTTGCCTCAAATTTAATTCCTTTTGGGTCATCAAATATTTTAGGCTTTTATGGTCAGTAAATATCTGACACCTCTCACCATATAAATGGTGTCTCCAAATCCTTAATGCAAACACAATGGTAGCCAACTCTAAGTCATAGGTCGGGTAATTCTTCTCGTGTGGCTTTAATTGTTTAGAGGCATATGCTATCACCTTGCCCTCTTGCATGAGTACACAACCCAACCCATTCAGGGATGCATCACTGTAAACCACAAATTCTCTTCCAGGTTCAGGTTGTACCAAAACAGGAGCCTCAGTCAACAATGCCTTTAGTTTCTCAAAACTCTGTTGACACTTATCTGTCCATTTAAACTTCACATCTTTTTGCAATAGTCTCGTCACTGGAGTAGCTATCATGGAAAACCCCTTGAAAAAACACATATAATAGCCGGCTAGGCCTAGAAAACTCCTTAGTTCAGTTACGCTCCTCAGCGGTTTCCAATCCACAATTGCCGAAATCTTTTGGGTCGACTCTAATTCCATCTTCCGAGATAATGTGCCCCAAAAATCCTACTTTCTTAAGCCAAAATTCACTTTTACTAAACTTGGCATACAATTGATTGTCTTTCAAAATTTTCAAAACCTTTCTCAAATGCTTGGCATGTTCTTTCTCATCTCGAGAGTAGATCAATATATCATCAATGAAGACTACCAAAAATTTATCCAAATATGGCCGAAAAATACGATTCATCAAATCCATGAAAACTGCAGGGGCATTTGTTAAACCAAAAGGCATGACCAAAAATTCGTAATGCCCATACCTCGTTCGAAAAGCAGTCTTCAGCACATCTGTGTCTTTTACTCTCAACTGATAGTACCTAGACCTTAAGTCTATCATGGAAAATATTGTGGCTCCCTTCAATTGATCAAACAGATTATCAAATCTTGGCAACGGGTACTTGTTCTTCACAGTTACCTTGTTAAGTTTTCGATAGTCTATGCAAAATCTCATGTAACCATCTTTCTTTTTCACGAATAATACGAGAGCACCCCATGGAGAATAACTCGATCTTGCGAAACATTTATCTGTTAGTTCTTGCAACTATGCTTTCAACTCTTTTAGCTTGGTTGGAGCCATTCTATATGGTGCAATAGAAATGGGGGCAGTACCCGGAGCTAGCTCAATCCCGAATTCGATCTCTCTAGCCGGAGGTAACCCTGACAATTCTTCCGGGAAAACATCTGAATACTCCTATACTATGATACTGACTCAATTTTCATCTCAGTCTCTTTAGTATTCATCAAAAGGTAAGGTAAGCTTCGTAACCCTTTCTTAAATACTTATGAGTCAACAATGAAGACATCACTACTGGCAATCTTTCTTGCTCATCTGATTCAACACGAATAAGATCCCCATTTTCACCTTTTAACTCAATAAACTTTCTCCCAAAATTTACTATCACATCATGAGTAGCTAACCAATCCATCCCAAGGATGACATCAAAATCGTCAAATGGCAATAACATAAGATCAACTGGAAAGTAATGACCCCTAATCATCAAAGGGCAACCTTTGCATACTCTATCAACCAACACATACTTGCCTAGGGGATTAGACACTCTTATTACAAATTCAGTAGACTCTATAGGCATGCTCATGCTAGAGACTAATTTCATGTATATATATGAGTGGGTAGATCCCGGATCAATTAAAGCTATAACACAAGTATCATAGAGAGAAAATGTACCCGTGATTAAGTTAGGGGAAGATGCCTCTCCACGAGCACGAATGGCATATGTTCTCATCGGTGCTCTACCCTCGACTCTTGTAGTCTGCTCTCTAGATGGATTCTTGTTACTCATTTCATTTCCCAGGTTTCTCTGCGGTTTTCCTCTAGTAGCACTTCCCGGTCTTGCATTCTGAGACTTCTCTTTCTCGCCAACTTCGGGGCAATCTCTGATAAAATGGTCTAAGGACCCACATCTGAAACAAGCCTTTTCATTGCTCGGCACTCACCAGAATGACATCTGCCATACTGCAGGAACCCCGGTCTACTCAGTCGGGCATTGCCAATACTAGCAACTGATGTGGTCTACGTTTTAGACCCCGAAAACTGTTTGCCCTTACTTCGGTTTGAAAACCCGACTAAAATGGCTGATCGAGTAGCGAAATCCCTCGATTTCTTAGATGAGGATTGGAATGACTTATTCAGTTGTCTTTTCCTCGAGTCACGGGACTCAATCTCAGCTCTTCTTTTCTCTTTAGCCAACTCCTCAGCTTTACAAGCTCTATCCACCAACACTACGAATCTTTCATTCGAGGACTCCAACATATAAACGAATATCTTCATTTAATCCGTCCTCGAACCTTTTGCACATGATGGCCTTGGTAGACATCCATACACGGGCATACTTACTAAGCCTTACGAACTCACGTTCGTATTCAGTTACCGTCATTCAGCCTTGCTTCAGCTTTAAGAACTCTTTTATCTTCTGGTTAATGAATCTTTGGCTGATATATTTCTTCCAAAATTCATCTTGGAAGAATTCCCAACTAACTCTCTCCTTTGGTACCATCGACACAAGGGTGTTCCTCCACTGATAGGCCAAATCTCTCAAGAGAGATACCGCGCACTTTAAGCACTCCTCAGGCATGCATGACAATTTATCGAATACCCTGATGGTATTCTCGAGCCAAAATTTCGCTCTTTCTGGATCATCATCCTTACTAGCCCGAAATTCCTCGGCTCCTTGTTTTTGGATCTTATCGACCGAAGGCCTTTCTCTTCTCACTACCTCAACCACTTGAGGAGCTACAGGAGCGGGTTGAGGAATAGGTAGTGGTGGAGGGGGTTGAGAATTAGGATTTGCTCGAATGTACTCAGTCTACCAATTGTTCATCATATGGAGGAAGGCTTCTCGGGCCTCTTCTCCCTGACCCAAGGTCTCGGGTCTACTATCTACTGGCGCGGTCCCTTGCGTGGGAGCCAGCGCATTACTCGCAGCATCATCAACTACAGTCTGATCGGGATCAGGATCCATTTACTATAAAAAAAAATAAACAATTTAAACCATTAGGAGTGGTCACACTATCATTACACAAGTACTCTTACGTATGACATGTATAGCTAGACTCATACTTACGCTACGTTAGTCCGAGAACCGACTAAACCGTATCTCTGATACTAATAAATGTAACACCCCTTACCCGTGTTCGGAGCCAGAACCGGATATGAGGCATTACCTAACTTAACTTGCTTAAACATAACACGTCGGGCTATAAAATTTTATTCAATCTAGAATTCTCATTCACATTCAAATTCACCCCTTATATGTGTAACACCCCTTACCCGTGTCTGACGCCAGGACCGAATATGAGGCATTACCATGCATAATCTTACTTGAACATGTAATAACGGGCTATAAAATTCCGTTTCAATTTAAAAACTTTTCTTTCTCAGTCATAACATGCATCTCATGGGCCTACGTGACCTTAAACAAACATCCGGAAGATTTCGACTCTCAACCGAGAACTTTTACACTCTTTAAAATTTTTGGCTAAACAGGGGTCACACGCCCGTGTGACTTGGGACACGCCCGTGTTGGCAGGCCGTGTGATCTCACACACCGATGTCCTCACCCCGTGTCTAATTTATTTTTATTACAAACATACAAGGGTTTTCACATGGCCTGACACACGCCCGTGTCAATGGACCGTGTCCTTCACACGACCTAAACACGCCTGTGTCCTCACCCGTGTGATAAATTAGGGGTATTCTGTTTGTGACATCAGCAACCCCTTAAGGAGTACACGGTCTAGGCACATGCTCGTGTGGCTAGCCCGTAGTTGTCACTGACTTAAAACACTAACAATCAGGGGACACACGGCCTATTAACACACCCATATGGGTTGACCGTGTGTCACACACGGCCTAGACACACGCCGTGCGCCTACCCGTGTGGACACTTAAAGGCTATTCTCCAAGCCAGTTGCCACCTTAAAATCAAGATCATTCATATATCCAATCCAATCACTCAAATACTTCATCAAAAACATGAACATTATTGCATAACTCATCATCAATTGATGTATAAACTTAGTAAATATTGACCAATCTCTTTAGCCATATACAAAAAGAATAATCACTTTGATAGCCAAAACTTTGGCTCCTCTTAAAACATAACTCAAAATGAAATGATTCCTATACGTGCCATACTTAATATAAACAACTAGGTTGTACCAAAATAATGATTGATAGTGTGATCCGAGCTCTGACGTCTATGATCCCCGAACTAGTTTGGCAAAATTACAAGGAAGAAAGAAATGAAAGTAGTAAGCATATAGCTTAGTAAGTTTACATGAAACTCATATAGCAATTTATTTTCTAAATATAATTCCTCTATCACGAAATAATAAAAACAGAAATCTCAAGTACTTGGCTTACTTACTCATACTTATCCTTACTCATCACATGTAATATAACAATTTCATACTTGTAATGTACCCATGATACCTGTATCACAAAATCACATAAATTAGTGTATTTTGCTAATGCAACTTAAACTCAATATTCATCTTCCTTAACTTGAATAATACCCTTTATCAACTTTGAAATAACTTAGCTTATTAATATCTTTACTTACTTAGCTTTCTTGTTACCTCTTTCATACTTGGCTCTTTTGCCCAATGAATTACCCGGATTAACTGAGGTTACTCAATCTCATCACACATGGGTCTCGATGCCAATGCCATGTCCCAAACATGGTCTTATATGGGATCGCCTCATGATGCCAATGTCATATCCTATATATGGTCTTACATGGGATCCCTTAACTTGATGTCCGTGCCATGTCCCAGACATGGTCTTACACGATATCTGTCTTTGGTGCCAAAGCCATGTCCTAGACATGGTCTTACACGGGACCTTCCTTGTATGGTGTCAATGCCATGTCCCAGACATATTCTTACACGAGACATTCCTTGTTCACTGCTGATGCCATATCCAAGACATGGTCTTACACAGGATCTACGTTCGGTGCCGACGCCATGTCCTAGACATGGTCTTACACAGGACCTACATTCCTTGGATGTCGATACCATATCTCGACATGGTCTTACACGTACTTTCCTTGTCTCATGTTGTGATATTAGTATTCCTCATTATTTCTAGTCTTCAAGCGAGACTTCCTCTTACATGTTCTCATTCATTTTATCATCAATTTATCATTAGTCATAACTTCACGAAAATAGTGTATATTATACAACATAATAAGCAATTTATTGAAAGTACATGTGAAGCCTAAATTCATACTAACTTACCTCGGTATTCAAAATGTATGTAGATATGCAATTTAGTCCTCGACTTTGTTCTTGCCTCGGTTTCATCCGGGCTTTGTATCTCTTGATCTATAATAACAATTTAGCTCATTTTAATCATCACATTAATAAAAGCATTTCGATAATCATGCCTTGGTAAAATTACTATTTTGTCCCTAGACTTTGGCAAAATGACCATTTTGCCTCTAGTCTCGGAAATAAATTCTAATCACATTTCTACCTTCAACAAGCCTAGGTGAACATTTAATACTCTTATAGCTATAATCAAAACTCAACATTTCACATACTTACAACAAATTTGTAACCTTTTCATCAAGGTCCAATTAGGTGTTTTCAAGACAACACCTTTCACAAAAGTTGTTCATCTAACAACTAAGACTCAACTTCTTCCATAAAAATGCAGCAAATAACAATAATAGCTCTCATGGTAAAACTCTAAACTTTTCACCATAATGCACAATAGTCCCCTCATTTGAAAGCTTAAGCTCTAGGGATCTCAAAAGTGCAATTATCATAAAGAAAAATCATCAAAATCACTTACTAGATTGAAGGAGAGGTTGCTGAAAATTTGAGCTTTCAAAACTCCTATTTTGCTTGGAAATTTTGGTGGAGAAAAATGGAAAGAAAGATGATATTTTCTCTTTCTTTATTCTAATATAAAACTAGCCAAATTAGTCACCAACTTTTACTAAGTTTGACCAAAATTTTATCCATCTTTGTCTCCCATGATAGCCTATGGCCGTCCAAGCAATTACAAGGGGCTAAATTACCTTTTAAAGACCTCAATTTAACAATCTATGGCTATTCGGTACCTTTAGCTTATATAATAGAATTTTCGCACTTTATGCGATTTAGTTCTTTTTTGCGATCAAACAAGAAATATCTAAAATTAAAGTACCAAAATTTTCATGTAATTCTAAAATCATGCTCTGACACATAAAATAACATGAAAATAATTTTTCCTAACCTCGGATTAGTGATCCCAAGATCACTGTTTCGACTAGCCCCTAAATCGGGCTGTTACAATATGGGCCCAAGAGGCTTGAAACATGCATGGGGAAATGTTTTGGACTAATCCTAGAACTTAGGAGACTTCAAGAAATCTTAGAAAATTTTTCATCAAAATAGGGGCCACGCGCCCGTGTTGTTCTAGGGACACGGCCGTGTGCCCCTGAGACATGCCCGTGTTCTTCATCCGTGGTCGACACTGACTTATTTCACACGGCCGGACATACGCCCGTGTCCCTCGCACAGCCTCTACACGCCCATGTCTTAGCCCGTGTGCCAAAACCTTGGCATTCTGTTTATGATGTCATCACCTCACTAAGGTCACACGGCCAAGGCACACGCCCGTGTCTTCAAACCGTGTGTCGAATAGTGCAGACTTCACACTGCCTGGGCACACATCCATGCCTAAGGTCGTGCCTCCCAAACGGCTGAGACGCACGGCCGTGTCTCTGCCCGTGTATTTACTACTGAGCATACTGACTTATAAACCAAGCTCATAAGGGAACACACGGCCGATCAACACGCCCATGGGGCTGAACGTGTGTCTCACACGGCCTAGAAACACGCCTGTGTGTCTATCCGTGTGGGCATTAAAAAGGCTATATTCCAAGCCAAATGCCACCCTACATAGTAACTATACTTATACCAACTCAAATCAAGCATCCACACAAGCATACACTTTATGATTCATCATCAATGAATACATATATAAGAACTGGTCAAGTATTGGCCCAACTTTAATGGCCATTTACAAAATGAATTGGAACAATCTTAGTGGCCAACACATTGGGCTTGCAAATAGGACATAACCAAAACATTCAAGTCCTATACATGCTGTAACACCCCTTACCTGTAACCATTGCTGTTCTAGGGTTAAGTGGCATTACCAGACAATCGGAAACTTTTACAGACATTTCAAAACATAATTCAACAAATCTCATCGAAATGTCCCTTATATAGGTCTTCGAGACCTTAAACTTGCTTTAGAATAGGGTTGGGACTAAACCGAACACATTCGGAAATTCTCAGAAATTTAAAAAATTTTCAAAGTTACTAAGGTCACACGCCCATGTGGGCAGGCCGTGTGCCTCACACGGCCTCAAACACGCTCGTGTGTCTAAGCCGTGTCAAAACAGCGTATACATACTGACTTGTCCACACGGCCGTGGACACACACATGTGCATCACACGGCCAGTCACACGCCCGTGTGTCTTGCCCGTGGTCGAGTCTGATTTGTTTTGAATTACAACCACAAGAGACACGGTCGAGCCACACGCCCGTGTGCTCAACCGTGTGGGCAATTAGAGGCCATTTTCAAGGCCAAAATACCGCCCACACATTGGGTTATCCCTACAAGCAACATACCAATTCAATCCAAGTATCATAAGCAACCAAAACGTACCAAAATATTCATTATTTCTATCCACTTATGAGCTCAACAATCACACCGGCTTATAAGCCATTTAGCTCAACTTATTCAAAAACATTTCTAAACATAACTCATCCACAACTTACCATCAATAATATGCTAACTACGCATCCATAAGCTTACCATTATTATGAATATTTTATTAAACACCAAAACATACCAAAACTAAGCATTATAAGACATGGCTTCACATTCAAACTTAACCATTTATCTAGCCATATCACATGGCTATATACATATCTCAAACATACCCAAAACAACTAGCCTATACATGCCATACTTTAATATCTATGCATTTTCAAAAGGTACCAAAATGTGATTTGAGTAGTGTGATGACCATCCTCGACGATTCCCGAGCCTTTTGTAGCTTTGACGATCTGTAAAACAGAGTAAACACACACAAAGTAAGCTTTCCAAAAGCTTAGTAAGCCATATACGAATAAACTTATCATATAATTCACATTATCATACCAATACATGGATCATTAACATATCTTAATATCAAATTCATAATTCTTCATTGGCTCATTATTTAGCCATTGCTTATCAATCATCATATCTCCATCTATCTCATTTGCTCTTATCACACTCATTCATATATCATTTTTTTAGCTCATTGCATCTATGTACGTATTTACTCACCTTTCATGCCTATTCAAAGCATATACATCAAACGTACCTGAAACGGATATACAACTCACATAGTCATTCATTTCTCGGACTTGCCCGTTGAATTGTTTGGAACTAAATAAGATACTCAGAATGCTCGAAATAGTCGTACAATGCCAACATCCCAAACGTGGTCTTACATGTACTAAGGTATCGATGCCACTGTCCCAGACAGGGTCTTACACGAATCAGATACGATGCCAATGTCCCAAACATTGTCTTACATGTAAATCTCATATCGATGCCAACGTCCCAGACATGGTCTTACACGAAATCTTGAATCAACGCCAACGTCTCAAATGTAGTCTTACATGATCTCACATATCGGAAACCTATGTCATGACATATGTAATCCTATCTATTCCTAGGTTCGTATGGGACTTCTCGGACTTTGTTATGCCATCGATTCTTCTTTGAATTTCATGAACTCATCATCTCATAGACATTCATCATGATAAATTTTCATATGAACATTCAAATATCAATGTAAATACATTTATTTGTATATAGACTTACCTCGGACTCGAATAAACGGAAACGAACTCGGCTACTCAATTACTTTTGATTTCCCATGATATAAGTCTATTTTCTTCAATTCTTGATCTTAAATCAAAGAACTTGATGGCCGAATGCCCTAACTTCTTATTTCTTTTTCTTTTCTTTGTTTTTCGGTGGAAGAACACATAAAATATCCACCATCTTTTAGCTTTGTTTTTAATATAATAACATTACTAATTCTTTTACAATATTAACCTTTTAATATAACATATATATCAAATACAATTAATGGCCTCACCGTCCATTAGCTAATATAATGGATAATTTTCATTTTAAGGACTTCCTCTTTATAAAGACACATCAATTAAGCACTTAATCAAATAGAAAGCTACTTTTACAAAATATGTGATTAAGTCCTTTTCTTAAATCAAGCATACAAACAACAAAATTAATTCACAGAAATTTCACACATTCTAAATCATATATTGCAGACACAGAAAATAATATTAAAATATTTTTCTAACTCAGATTTGTGGTCCCAAAACTACTATTTCGACTAGGGTCTAAACAAGACTGTTACACATGCCATACCCAAAATAAGTCTAATTTGGCTATACCAAAAATTGGTCGATAGTGTGATCTCTAACTCTGACGTCCGTGAATTCTCGAGCTAACTTTGCAATACTACCAGGAAAAGGGCAATGAAAGGGGTAAGCATAAAGCTTAGTAAGTTTGCATGGAAATAAATAGCAACAATAAGCTCATGATAAAATCCATCCATGGCATTAATTAATCATACATAAAGTTATAGGATTCTCACCATACTTACTCATACTTGCCCTTATTTAGCACATACCATGCCACATATCGTAAATGTTTCTTCGTGAATTACTCACGAGTACCTTTGTTAACTCAATCACATAGCTTTAATAAAATTCTCGTTTCTATTTCTAAGCTAATCTAATTCATCTCGATAAATCACTAGGTATGCTCAAGGATGCATACTCATAGTCATTAGCATAAACATGAAACCAATGCCACATCCAGATGTGGTCTTACATGGGGTCACCTCTGAGTGCCAATGCCATATCCCAGAAATGGTCTTATACGGAATTCTAACATTAAGTACTGATGCCATATCCCGGATATGGTCTTATACGGAATTCTAACATTAAGTATTGATGACATATCCCAGATATGGTCTTATACGATTTTCATACTCCACACCGAAGCCATATCCCGGATATGGTCTTATACGGGATCTCAATTCGATGCCGAGGCCATATCTCGGACATGGTCTTACATGGGACCTTATCCATCTCATGTCTTGAAGAGAGTATTCTCACACTTATTATAGTCCAACCGAGACTTCAACATCTCAACTTTTATCATCTTTCTCATTCAACACCAATATTCAATTTCATATAATATCATATATCATTATAATATCAACCATTCTCAAACATGCTAACGTAAATGTTGAATTTATCACATACAGACTTACCTTGATTTCAAAATAAGCTAGATCATTGGTCTAGTCTGATATTTTATTCTTTCCCCGATCGAGGTTGTAACAGCCCGATTTTGGGCTTAGTCGGAATAGTGGTTTTAGGACCACAAATCCGATGTTGAGAAATTTATTTTATTTTATTTATATTTTTATGGTCTACAATTTCACGGAATGATTTTGTGAAAATCTCATTCGAAAATTTTGACGTTTGGGCACTCAATTTAGTCAAAAGGACTAAATTGTAAAAAGTGCAAAAGTTGAGTTCTACATGTTAGAGGTGTCCAATTGTTATGAAATTTTAAATTGGAGGTCCTTAAATGATAATTAGACCATTGGTTAAGTTGGTGGACAAAAATGGACATGGATGGGTATGTTTCAAAATATTTTTAAGGGGCGTTTTGGTAATTTAGTGAATTAAATGAATTAAAAACAAAATTTAAATGCCAAATTTGTCCATCTTCAAGCTTAGGGCGAATTTAACATGTGGGAAGCCATGGATAGGGTTTTCAAGCTTTTCAAGCTTCATGGTAAGTCCATTCTAGCCCTGTTTTTCATGTTCTTTACGTTTTTAGAGTCCCGGTAACTTGATTTAGCTTGTTCTAGCAATAATTTAACCTAAGGTTCATATTTGGAAAAATACCCATAGGTGAAATTTATTTATTTTGATGTTTTATGGTAGAATATGAAGCTTAGAATTATGTTAAACAACTTTTACTAAGCGATTTTAAGTGAAAACGAGTAAAACGACATAATCAGCAAAAATACCTAATGTACATAAGTGCATATTAGAGCAAGAATTTGATGTTTCCATAGAAGAGAAAAATGATCAGCATGTTATAAAACATAAGAATAAGGGATGAAGTTTAATTTTCGAGCCTAGGGGCAAAATCATAATTATGTAAAAGTTTAGGGGCAAAAATATAATTTTTCTAAAGTTTGAGTTAGGGACTGTTTTGAGTAGTACCTTAATTCAATAAGTGAAATGTGATGTCTTTGACCCCGAAAAACAAGATTTGGACCTAGAATGGGAAGAAAATCGAAAATCGGAAAAGTTGGTAAAATGACCGTTTTGGTATCGAGGTAAGTTCATATGTTTAATAAGCATTTAAGATGCAAATTTGAATGTTAAATTGAAATTTTAGTTATGAAAACTTTAGTATTGATTTTCCAATATAATTATAATGTTCGATAATGACTCGACATTTTAATGAGAATTGGTATAAGTTTACATGTAAGACCAAATTAGGAAGATGGCTTTATGTAATATCAAGAAAGTATTGAATAGAATAATTTGGGGAGGATAAGTTAAATTGATGATGTGATGAGATTGAGAATGTAATTATGTAAGTTGTATGTAAATAATTCATTATTTTTATTGACATTTTTATATTTCAGCATATTTTATGTATTGTAGCTGATATTTGAATCATAATTGACTATTGAAGGAATGGAATAAAGTATTAGAAAGTGAGATACTTCCCGTTTGAACCTTCGAAATTGAAAGATATAAATGGTATGTAGCTAGGTCACATGAGTGGTAGTAAGTGCAGGCCACTATGTGCACAAGAGAGCTACAAGATACATATATATACGTAGCTAGGTCACATGTGTGGTACCGAGAGTACGCCATGTGTACAAGAAATCTATACGTAGCTAGGTCACATGTGTGGTATATAGTGTGAGCCACTATGTGTACAAGAGAGCTACGAGATGGCTAGGTCACATGAGTGGTACTAAGTGAAGGCCACTATGTGTACAAGAGAGCCAAAGTTATGTGTACAATCGAGCTAGGTCACATGAATGGTACTAAGTGAAGGCCACTATGTATATAAGAGAGCTTCAACTTCAACAGTGGGCTATGTGCGAAACCACCGCGTATCAGTTATTATTACGAAGCGTTCAACGGGAAAATCGATTAAGTGGAATTATGTGTGACTTTGTAGTGATAAGTACAGGTATATGCATGTGTAACATATGAGCAATATGCTCGATATGTATTCAGAAATTGGAAAGATTGTTATAGGTAAGTAATGAATACAACTAAAGTGAGAGAGAGCAAAAATTTACAATAAAACTGTTTTGAACAGCAGTAATGACGTGAATTTGAAAAATCACCAAAAATAGTAGAAATTGAATTATAAGTTGGATGAGATATTGATATAAATCTTATTGAGTCTATTTTCATATAAAAGAAATAGAGCAAACAAAGAATTTGTATATTTTGAGATATTTAAATTTTTATGAGACTGGTTAAAAATAATTACGTGATCCCTTATTCTGACTTAGAAAAATCATTAAAAATTTTACACAAATAATTATGGGATATAATTTATATTCCTGAAATCATGAATGAGTCTAGTTTCAAATGGACAAAACAAGAAGGTCATCTGAATTCTGTAAAAGGAGAAATTTGATTCATAGTGAAGAGTGGTCAGAATAGTCAAACAGTGAAATAGGAGAAGTTTTATCGAATAAACTGTACTAATTGGCAAGACCAAAAATTCTAGAAATTTTATGGTATGAAGATATGTGAGTCTAGTTTTAGGGAAAATTAGCGGTTCCTAATTCAAAGCTCTGTAGCTCAAGGAGTAAATAATTTAGTGACAGTGATTCAAGTAGACAGATTAATGTGAACATGAGTAATAAGGTATAAGCATGTGATTTAATGATTGTATCAATTTGAGAACTTGTTGTAAGGATTTGTCTCATTGAGGCTTTGGTAAGGCTACAAATGAGTAAGTTGAGAAAGTAAGAACTTTGCATTATTTATGCAAGTTATGACAACTTAGTAGTAAGTTAAATTCATTGCTAATGCTTATTACTTTTACATGTGAACTTACTAAGCTTTATAAACTTACCCCCTTTTCTTTCCCATGTTTCAGAGTCCTATTAAACAAGCTCGGGTTGAAGGTCGTCGGAGATCGCTTCACACTATCAATCTATCTATGGGTATCTTTATTTATAAATGATTTAAGTTATGGCATGTATAGGGGCTTGACTAAGCCATTTTGCATATGTGTTAATTAATTTGACCAAACATATTGCTTCATAACGGTAATAAGGATTATTCTGTATTTAGCCACGAGTTGTGGCTCATATTGGTCATGGAGTTATAATGCTTGTGTATGCATCTGTTTGTTAAAGTTTAAATTATAAGTGAAATTTGGTGGCTCGGGATTTGGTAGAATGTATTGTTAAGTCCGGTAATGCCTCGTACTCGGTTCCGGCGTAGGATACGGGTAAGGGGTGTTACATTTAGTGGTATCAGAGCTATAGTTTAGCCGGTTCTCGCACTACTATAGTGAGTGTGAGAGTCTAGCTGTAACACCCCTATCCCGTGTCCGTCGCCGGATTAGGGTTAGGAGCGTTACCAGACAATTCAGAGAGCATTTACAGAAATTTCATACATTCAATCGTCATTCTCAAACATAATATCCCTTAAATGAGTCCTTAAGACCAATAGCATGCTTATAAATCGGGTCGGGACTAAACCGAAACACATACAAAATTTCATGAAAATTAAAACTTTTCTAACATGCAGGGGATACATGCCTGTGGAAGGAGACCTGTGCCCTCCACGGATGATATACACCCCCGTGTGTCTTCCCCGTGTTCATATACTAACTTACCCTCCACGGCCACTAAGCACGCCCGTGCACTGAGGACGTCCACTCTTAGGCCACATACTGACTTCACCACCACGGCCGCTAAGCACGCCCGTGTGCCATGGCCGTGTGTTCTTAGCTAGCTACTGACTTGTACACCACGGCTAGCTGACACCCCCGTGTCGAGGTTGTGTATTATTAAGCTACATCCTGCTATACACCCACGGTCATTAGGCACGCCCGTGTACCACAACCGTGTGACATTATAGGCCATTTACAGGGCCAGATTGCCACCCATAAGGGTCAAACTTACAAGCAACATTTACCATCCCATTTCATCCACTTATAACAACCAAAATATACCAAATAGCCATCCAAATCATGCACATTTGACAACTAAGGTAATCACAACAATACATTCAATACCAATTCCAAACATACCAATTTGCATGACCAAATCTCAATTATGCCCAAGCACCAATCATCTATACTTACCATCTCATAACCATTTTATATATGAACTAATCATACCAAAACAACTTCACATATCATATTCATTTAAGCATATTACCAAAACATAACTAGCCAAATCACATGGCTAAGTTCACTTTACAACTTATATCAAGGACTAGCCTATACATGGCATATCTACCCATATACTTATTCAAAGTGTACCAAAATGATTTTAGAAGTGTGATGAAGATCCATGACGGTCCCGAGCCTTCAGTAGCTTTGACGACCTATAAAACAGAGAAAAGTGCATACAGAGTAAGCTTTCAAAAGCTTAGTAAGTTATATACAAATAAACTTGGAATGGAAGGCAAATATGCAAATAAATACATTGGCACATATCAATCACCTAGCAAACTTTCACTTATTTGCTTTGGTTCATACACTTTTGACCACATTAGCCATTTTCACAATTCAGGAATCAGATAAACACATAGCTCATCTAGCCAAGACATTTCTTATCATATCATAAATTCCATATACATATTGTTATAGTAAGATCACTTAGATGCTTACCTTTTATACACAATTAGTGTATAATCAACGTACTTGAATCAGATTTATAACCACATAATTTTTCATAGCTCGAATTTGTAATTCGTATCCCAGACTTGCCCGTTGAACCAATAGGAATCTAGTAGGATACTTACAAGTATCGGAATAGTCGTACACTGCCAACGTCCTAGACGAGGTCTTACATGCACTCGAATATCGATGCCACTGTCCCAGGCAGGGTCCTACACGAATCAGTACGACGCCGATGTCCCAGACATGGTCTTACACGTAAAGCTCATATCGATGCCAACGTCGCAGACGCGGTCTTACTCGTAAAGCTCATATCGATGCCAACGTCCCAGACATGGTCTTACTCGTAAAGCTCATATCGATGCCAACGTCCCAGGCGTGGTTTTACACGAGTATCAGATTAATGCCAACGTCCCGAACATGGTCTTACATGATAAAACAAAACAGATGCCTATGTCATGACATATCTAATCCTATTTATTTCTAGGTTCGTATGGGGCTTTTCGGACTTAGTCACTATATTGGGCTTATCTCGGAATTCATATGCGTAACTTCTCATAATATCTATAATCAACATTAGTCATATGAACAAATACATTTGCATACATATATATTTATTTACATAGTGACTTACCTCAGATTCGGTTTATCGGAGTAGAAATGGCTACTCGGTTACTTTCGCTTTCCCGCGATCTAAATCTGTTTTCCTCGGTTCTTGATCTAAACATATTCAGAATTAATCCTTTTATTCACTAATTCATTCAATTCCATCCATATACACATATTTTGGGCTATTTACAATTTAGCCCTCACATTTGCACATTTTATCAATTTAGTCCAATTTTCTCAAAACATCAAATATAAATAATTTGTTCACACATATGCATAGCCGAACCTCCCTAGGGACTATATAAGTCCAAATATTTCATCAAATTCACAAATTAGTCCTCCAAAATAATATTTTCACAATTTAGCTCTATTTAGCTAAATTCATCAAAACTTCAAGAACAAAGTATGTTCATATAACTCATATCTTTCATTTAACACCAAAAATCATCAAAAAGCTTAACATATCATCAATGGCATCTTACACAAACATCATCAATTCACAAAATTAAAACATGGGTTTTGTAGCTCTCAAAGCAACGATTGCAAAAACGTAAAAATTATCGAAAACCGACCGAAAACATACCTTGAATTTTGGCTTGAAATCAACCGAAAATACAAAGCTTCAAGCTTTTCTTTTCCTTATGTTTTTCGGTGGATGAATGCTTAAATGAAATCCACTTTCATGTTTCTTTTATTATATTATAACTATATAATATATTATAAACTTTAACTATTAAAGTAAATGTAATAAACATATAATATAAATATATAAATCATCAGACTCAATCCGTACAATCTCATCATTCGGACATCTTAAATCTATAGTCTTTCCTTTGCAGTTTACAACAACATCATGCATAAACAACCAATCCATACCCAGAATAATATCGAATTCATCAAATGGCAAAAGCATCAGATCAGTAGGGAAACAAATATCTCGAAACATCAACGGACAGTTCTTGCATACTTTGTCAACAAGGACACTTTTACCTAAGGGGTTCGATAATTTTATAGCAAACTCAGTAGACTCTACAGGCAAAGTCTTACTAAATACTAAATTCATGCATATATACGAATGCGTAGAACCAGGGTCTATCAATGCAATCACAGATGTATCATAAAGTGTAAAAGTACCAGTTATAACATCAGGCGACGAAGCTTCCTCTCGAGCTCGAATAGCATACGATCTGGCAGGCGCTCTAGCTTCGAATCTGACAACATTATCTCTCGTAGTTCTCTGACTACCACTGACATTCCTTATATTCTTCGATGATCTACCTTTTGCAGGTGCATTATCAAATCTCAGATTCTGAACAGCCTCTAGCTCAACAGACTCAGGGTAATCACGAATAAAATGATCAAGTGATCCACATCTGAAACAAGCTCTGTCATTTAATCTATAGCTTCCCGGATGCATTTTTCCATAATATTTACATTCAGGTCTCTCGGATCGAACATTACCAATGCTGGCCACTGAAGTTACTGGAGTTTCGGAACTCATTTGCGATCTAGCTCGATTTTTGTTCAAATGTCCTACATTATCTCTAGAACGGCTTTGATCATCTCTGAATCTTTTCAGTGCAGACTGAAATGATTTACTCTAAAATCTCTTTTTCACATCTCGAGCTTCAAACTCAGCTTTTCTTTTATCTTTTCTGAGTGCTTCAGCTTTGCAAGCTCGGTCAACAAGTACAACAAGCTCTTTTATTTCTAAAATCCCGACTAGCAAACGAATGTCTTCATTAAGGCCATCTTCGAACCTTTTGCACATTATAGCTTCAGATGATATACATTCCCGGGCATACTGACTCAATCTCACGAATTCTCATTCATACTTGGAAACAGTCATTCGGCCCTGTTTAAGTTTCGAAAATTCCTTCCGTTTCTGATCAACAAATCTCTCACTGATATATTTTTTCCGGAACTCGATCTGAAAGAAATCCCATGTGACTCGTTCTCTCAAAACAACAGAAATTAAGGTTTTCCACCATTGATAGGTTGCATCACGAAGCAAAGATACAACCCACTTTATACATTCTTCCGGAGTCAGAGGCATCTCATCAAATACCCGAATTGTATTTTCAATCCAGAACTCGGCCTTTTCAGCATCATCCTCTTTAGTAGCCCGGAATTCTTTGGCCCCATACTTACGAATCTTGTTAACTGGAGGCTTATTCAATAGATTCTGATGTATAACTGGTGGCACAACTGTTGTTTGAGGGGGATTAACCGGGGGCGGGGGTTGCGAAACAGTCGGGTTATTTCTTACGAATTGAGTGAACCACTCACTCATCATCTAGAAGAAAGCTTGTTTAGCTTCTTCCTCATGACCGCACATAGCCGGTCTCGAATCAGAGGGAGCTGTCCCTTGCGCGGGAGCAGGCACATTACTTTCTACATCGTCAGCTACGACTCTTTCGGGATCCATACTATATGAAAATCACATTTTATACATCAGGATTCATCACACTATCACAATTCAGATATATGGCGTGTATATCTAGACTCTGACACGCTACTTTAGTTTGTGAATTGGATAAACCGTATCTCTGATACCAATCAAATGTAACGCCCCTATCCCGTGTCCATCGTCGGATTAGGGTTAGGAGCGTTACCAGACAATTCAGAAAGCATTTACAGAAATTTCATACATTCAATCATCATTCTCAAACATAATGTCCCTTAAATGAGTCCTTAAGACCAATAGCATGCTTATAAATTGGGTCGGGACTAAACCGAAACACATAAAAAATTTCATGAAAATTAAAACTTTTCTAACATGCAGTGGATACACGCCTGTGGGAGGAGACAGTGTGCCCTCCACAGATGATATACACCCCCATGTGTCTTCCCCGTGTTCATATACTGGCTTACCCTCCACGGCCACTGAGCACGCCCGTGCACTGAGGACGTGCACTCTTAGGCCACATACTAACTTCACCACCATGGCCACCAAGCATGCCCATGTGCCATGGCCGTGTGTTCTTAGCTAGCTACTGACTTGTACACCACGGCAAGCTGACACCCCCGTGTTGAGGTCGTGTATTACTAAGCTACATCTTGCTATACACCCACGGTCATTAGGCACGCTCGTGTACCACAACCGTGTGACATTATAGGCCATTTATAAGGCCAAATTGCCACCCATAAGGGTCAAACCTACAAGTAACATTTACCATCCCATTTCATCCACTTATAACCACCAAAATATACCAAATAGCCATCCAAATCATGCACATTTGACAACAAAGGTAATCACAACAATACATTCAATACCAATTCCAAACATACCAATTTGCATGACCAAATCTAAATTATGCCCAAGCACCAATCATCTATATACTTACCATCTCATAATCATTTCATATATCAACTAATCATACCAAAACAACTTCACATATCATATTCATTTAAGCATATTACCAAAACAAAACTAGCCAAATCACATGGCTAAGTTCACTTTACAAATTATATCAAGGACTAGCCTATACATGCCATATCTAGCCATATACTTATTCAAAGTGTACCAAAATGATTTTAGTAGTGTGATGAAGATCCGTGACGGTCTCGAGCCTTCAGTAGCTTTGACGACCTATAAAACAGAAAAAGTGCACACAAAGCAAGCTTTCAAAAGCTTAGTAAGTCATATACAAATAAACTTGGTATGGAAGGCAAATATGCAAATAAATACATTGGCACATATCAATCACCTACCAAACTTTCACTTATTTGCTATGGTTCACATTAGCCATTTTCACAATTCAAGAATCATATAAACACATAGCTCATCTAGCCAAGACATTTCATATCATATCATAAATTCCATATACATATCGTGATAATAAGATCACTTAGGTGCTTACCTTTTATACACAATTAGTGTATAATCAACGTACCTAAATCGGATATAACCACATAATTTTTCATAGCTCGGATTTGTAATTCGTATCCCAGACTTGCCCGTTGAACCAATAGGAATCTAGTAGGATACTCAGAAGGATCGAAATAGTCATACAATGCTAATATCCCAGACGAGGTCTTACATGCACTCGGATATTGATGCCACTGTCCCAGACAGAGTCCTACACGAATCAATACGATGCCGATGTCCCAGACATGGTCTTACACGTAAAGCTCATATCGATGCTAATGTCCCAGACGTGGTTTTACTCGTAAAGCTCATATCGACGCCAACGTTCCAGACGTGGTCTTACTCATAAAGCTCATATTGATGTCAACGTCCCAGACGTGGTCTTACACGAGTCTCAGATCAATGCCAACGTCCCGGACGTGGTCTTACATGATAAAACAAAATAGATGCCTATGTCCTGACGTAGCTAATCCTATTTATTCCTAGGCTCGTACGGGGCTTTTCGGACTTAGTCACTATATTGGGCTTATCTCGAAATTCATATGCGTAACTTCTCATAATATCTATAATCAACATTAGTCATATGAACAAATAAATTTGCATACATACAAATTTATTTGAATAGTGACTTACCTCAGATTCGGTTTATCGGAGTGGAAACGGCTACTCGATTACTTTCACTTTCTCGCGATCTAAATCTGTTATCCTCGGTTCTTGATCTAAACATATTTAGAATTAATCCTTTTATTCACTAATGCATTCAATTCAATCCATATACACATATTTTGGGCTATTTACAATTTAGTCCTCACATTTGCACATTTTATCAATTTAGTCCAATTTTCTCAAAACATCAAATACACACAATTTGTTCACACATATGTATAGCCGAACCTCCCTAGGGACTAAAAAAGTCCAAGTATTTCATCAAATTCACAAATTAGTCCTCCAAAATAATATTTTCACACTTTAGCCCTATTTAGCTAAATTCATCAAAACTTCAAGAACAAAGTATGTTCATCTAACTCATATCTTTCATTTAACACCAAAAATCATCAAAAAGCTTAGCATATCATCAATGGCATCTCACACAAACATCATCAATTCACAAAATTAAAACATGGGTTTTGTAGCTCTCAAAGCAACGATTGCAAAAACGTAAAAATTATCGATAATCGACCGAAAACATACCTTGAATTTTGGCTTGAAATCAACCGAAAATACAAAGCTTCAAGGTTTTCTTTTCCTTATGTTTTTCGGTGGATGAATGCTTAAATGAAATCCACTTTCATGTTTCTTTTATTATATTATAACTATATAGTATATTATAAACTTTAACTATTAAAGTAAATGTAATAAACATATAATATAAATATATATATCATCATTCATTGCCATCAACTATACATAGGATTGGCTTAATTGCCACATGGGTCCTTACCCTTAAAAAGACATAGCAAATAAGCACCCTTTCACCAAACATGCAAATTTCACATTTAATGCAATTCAGTCCTTTTGTCAAATTAAACACACAAACAGACAAATTAACTTACGAAAATTTACCACATACTTATTCACATATCAATGACACAGAAATTAATATTAAAATATTATACGGATGTAAGAGTATGCCCAAAGATCAATCATGAGATGGTTGTAATAACATACTTAATTTACCATGTTTATTAATATAAAGCGTTGTCATTATTATTTCAGTTTTTCTTTCTGTGTGTATAGATAAACTGTTTTATAATAATGTCCTGAGAATAATATGATTATTCTTAAAAGATCCTTAGTCGAGTATTATTGTTGACTAGGACAATAATAATGCATTAAGACTAACATGTAGTTGATTAATGATAAAGAGTTGTCATTGATATGGAGTGTCAAAATCAATGCATGAATATGTGTGTTAGAGAACAACATATTGGATTGACCCGCTATGAGTATGTTTCTTGGATTATTATGTAATTGTCACAACATTACTCATAGTGATTAATATGTATATGATCCTCAGACTTGAGATCATTATTATCCCAGCATCGTGAGTTGTATATTTTGATACTGTCAAACGTACACCGTAACAGGTTGTTCTATAAAGGCTGATGTTGGATATACCACAATCTATGTAGAGGGATATGGTTGATCAATAAAGGATAAGTCCCTCCTACATAATAGGAGTAATATCTTAGGCCACTTGATTGAGTGAGACTAGAAATGCATGGCCATGCTCAAATAAGTTGATATGAGATGTCATACTAATTTGTATATCATAGTCTACTCAAGATATCAAGAAACATGGGATGGACTATGCAAGTGTGACTATCCCATGACTTGTATCCGTTCCAGAGATAAAGGACTTAAGGATTAATGTATGAAAGGTTAATCACGAAAGGTTATGTCGAATCATGACTTCTTGTAACTTAGGTAGCAATGATGCATTGCTAGATGCCACTCATTGTCTGTGACAATAGAATCGTTCTAGTATTACTGCTAACGTTGCAAGAACCTACAGGGTCACACCCTATGGTTGAAATGATCGGAATAAAATATAGTTGGTATTGTGCTTGGTTGTCACATAAATTAAATTAATTAAAGAATTAATTTAATTGGGCAATCAAATATTGAACATATTATATGTACAAGGATGTTGTACACATAATGATAACATAATTTTATTAATATATGAATTTGATTCATATATAAATTTAAATAAATATAGTTTACCGAAATCCTTATTATAATTAATGTAATTATAATTTTCAGATATAATTAATGTAATTATAATTTTCGGTTAAAAACTTTATTGTATTTATTTAATCTTGTAATACATTCAAGAGATACCAATTATAAAAGGCCCAATTAAGAGGATACCTATTATAAAAGGCCCAATGAGAAAGGCACCCATTATAAAAGGTATTAAAAGGAGACAAAACTCAACAGAAAACCCTAAGTGATTGCTTGTTAGGTCTAGCAGCCGTCAAGCAAATAAGCCTCCAAAATAGTTTTGGAGATTTCTTCCGTTCATAGTCAAACCGGGTGGATTACGTAGAGGCCGAAATCGGAAAAGGTTGAGGCTTGATTCGACAGTAGATCAAAACTCTTGTTGCCAAGGCGTCGCTGTCTACTCAGATTGAAGTTTTGGTAATTTCGAAACCTTTATTTCACCCCAATTCGTTCCTCACACATGGATCTATGATTTGGATCGCCGGATCTAATTTTATTCTGCTGCGCCATGGGGTACCGGCGTTCCAACAACGGACTCATATTTGTGGGCCCGAAATCACTGTTCCGACTAGGGTATAAACCAGACTGTTACACTAGCTATACATGCCATAATAAACTGTGATAGTGTGACGACTCCCGACCCTGATGTAAAATGTTTTATTAGACAGATGCACACTTCAACCGAGCTAAATTTGATAGTGCAAATAGTGTGTTTATGATGAGTTGAGACTCGTAAAAATTAATAATAATAGTTTATGATGTTTATGTGATGATGAATAAATTGTTTATAGGAATTTCTCTTGAAATATGAAAGATGAAATGAAAGGAAAGTTTATACTATGATAAGTTTTCATGTTTGATTGGCATTTGTATGATGCTGAGTATAACTTGTGAAATTAAGTGAATGTTATGAGTAATTTTACTCGAGATTTATGAATGAAAATATAAGTGCACTTGTTTGTATAAGATGATTGGAAGGTTGTGTAAAATGAGTATGCATGTTAAGTTACTTGAAACAAAATATATATATTGATGAGTGTTAAGTTATATGCATGAGTATATAAGAGGCAAGTTAGAGGCGTTACAACCTCACCCCCTTCCAATAAGGTATGTTATAAAGAAATTTCATGAAATTCAGTCTAAATGGGTTTACAAGTGGAAGACAAAAGAGTTGAATTGTAGATTAATTGACAACATGATCAGAGTTGAGAATGGTTTAATAAATGAACACAGTTGCAGAAAAGATGTCAGATTAATATGAAGATCATTCAGATTTTGAAATGTTATAGTTAAAGAAAGGTCAGGCTTAGCTAATTAACTCATCCAGATATGAGGCCTAAAGTATGTGATTGCTGGAATTTATTCTGAACTTATTTCTGTTTGTAATTGGAATAATATTAGATTAGTAATGACAGAATTAGATAGTGCAATCATGATCGAGATGTATTAATGACTGAACGCAGTGTTTATGGTTGAGAAATTACAGCAATCTCTTTCGACTATTATATGTTTCCATTTACTCTCAGAGGTATATATATCTACAAGATTTCGAATGAAATTCCTATAGTATGAGAATGTCAGCTAAATTTACAAGTAGATGAAAGCATTGTAGTCTATTTGAGCCGTGATCGAAATTACTCTATCTTTTCTGGTTTTCTGCATCATGCACAGATAGAAAGTTCACGGTAAGGTTCGTATGATGTTAGCGTCCCGTTTTACTAGCTATTGCTCAATGAAAATAAAGGAAGATTGTGTAGCTTTTGTTAAGATTATTTTCAGTACTTATGAGTATTTTTTATGTAGCTCCATGTTCTGAGATTTTGTTATTTCTGTTTCCTTAATAAATTATTGTTCAAAGTATCAGCCATGAGATCAGTAGGAAATGTTCTATTGATGATTATAAGTTTTGACTTGATGGCAAGAGTAATTTGATACAGTTACCAGAGGTATAAAGATTGTGCTTTTGTATTGGTTGTTATGGAAATTTGTGTTTAAATTTCTCCAATGATCGAAATGTTTTGTTTTCAGCCGAGACATTATCTACTAAAGTAATTGAGAAGTTAGTCTCATTATGGCACTATGATTTTTAAGCTGTATGAGTATTGTGGCATCAGTATAGTTAAGTGCTTCGACGAGTAACGGTTAAAGTAAATTCTATTATAAGTTTAATCGTTCTCTAGATTTGAGAAGAAATTGAAGTTGGCAAAGTGTGAATGATAGGAAGTTCAACTTAGACCTGTGTATTGGTTTTCACTTTTCAAATGATCTTGATACATATATCAACGAGTTAAAGACAGAATGTTATGATGTCTAGCACAGTGATAATTATCTGTTTATTTGAGAAGTACAGAAATGGAAGATACTCCGAGGCAGTTACACTAGTAAGAGTATGAACTGTTACATACCAGACTTTGAACCTAATGTCTGAACTCTTAATACATTAGAGTTGATTTTCAAGTATCTCAGAAGCTATTACAGTCAGTATTGATATCTGTATGAAAATGTGATGGTTTTCCGAGGAAATGTGAACTGAGGCTATTACTATGATAAAAAAAAAGGAAAAAAAAAGTATATGTTATCGGAGATATTTATTCTGAGGCTGTCAGATTATACAAAGTACAAATTTTCATTGTTCGTGATTGGAAACCAAAATTGTGACTACAGAAGAAAGCTATAGTAAGTCTTGAGTATGAGATTGTTAAATATTATTGGATGTCACCTTTGTACTGATAGTTATATTGAGGAAGTGATCCAGATTCTCAGAAAGGTATGTGTGTTATCGTGTCTTAAATATTGAAAGCAATTGAGGAAAAGGAACTCAAGGGGTAAAATTGAGCTAAAAGACTAGAAAAAAGTGGAAGTGAAGATTGATTTTAGAGATCAAATACAGATTATCAGAAATTGTATATAGAACCAAAAGGTAAGAGTATTGAACTTAGATGAGTGTCAAGTGCTTCTGAAAGTATTTCATTAACAGAGAATTTTTCATCTGGATAAGTAAAGACAAGTGAGTTGTGGTTCATCGAAGAGTATGAGATTATTGATAAAATAAGACTAGTTACTTATTAGTGTGATTTTCAGTCAGAATTTAAGAAGATCAGTAATATGATTTTTATGTTCATGATAAGAGAGTACAGTTCCGAGTCTTAGTTTAAGAAGTAAGATGTTGAAGATGCCGAGACTATATGAGAAGTTGAAAGTGACTTGTGAAGTTAGACATAAATCCATTAACTGGTGAGGTTTTTGGGGACGAAAATCCCTAAAGGGGGCGGGGAGAATTGTAACAGCCCGATTTTGGGCTTAGTCGGAATAGTGGTTTCGGGACCACAAATCCGATGTTGAGAAATTTATTTTATTTTATTTATATTTTTATGGTCTACAATTTCACGGAATGATTTCGTGAAAATCTCATTCGAAAATTTTGACGTTTGGGCACTCAATTTAGTCAAAAGGACTAAATTGTAAAAATTGCAAAAGTTGAGTTCTACATGTTAATGGTGTCCAATTGTTATAAAATTTTAAATTGGAGGTCCTTAAATGAAATTAGACCATTGGTTAAGTTGGTGGACAAAAATGGACATGGATGGGTATGTTTCAAAAGATTTTTTTAAGGGGCATTTTGGAAATTTAGTGAATTAAATGAATTAAAAACAAAATTTAAATCCAAATTTGTCCATCTTCAAGCTTAGGCCGAATTTAACATGTGGGAAGCCATGGATAGGGTTTTCAAGCTTTCCAAGCTTTATGGTAAGTCCATTCTAGCCCCGTTTTTCATGCTCTTTACGTTTTTGGAGTCTTGGTAACTTGATTTAGCTTATTCTAACAATAATTTAACCTAGGGTTCATATTTGGAAAAAAAATACCCATAGGTGAAATGTGTTTATTTTGATGTTTTATGGTAGAATATGAAGCTTAGAATTATGTTAAACAACTTTTACTAAGCGATTTAAGTGAAAACGAGTAAAACGACATAATCGGCAAAAATACCTAATGTACATAAGTGCATGTTAGAGCAAGAATTTGATGTTGCCATAAAAGGGGAAAATGATCAGCATGTTATAAAACATAAGAATAAGGGATGAAGCTTAATTTTTGAGCCTAGGGGAAAATTGTAATTATGCAAAAGTTTAGGGGCAAAATTGTAATTTTTTCTAAAGTTTGAATTAGGGACTGTTCTGAGTAGTACCTTAATTAAATAGGTGAAATGTGATGTCTTAGACCCCGAAAAATGAGTTTTAAAGATTATTGAGTCTATTTTCATATAAACGAAATAGAGCAAACAAAGAATTTGTATATTTTGAGATATTTAAATTTTTGTGAGACAGGTTCAGAATGATTACGTGATCCTTCGTTCTGACTTAGAAGAATCATTAAAAATTTTACACAAATAATTATGGGATATAATTTATATTCCTAAAATCCTAAATGAGTCTAGTTTCAAATGAACCAAACTAGAAGGTCATTTGAATTCTGTAAGAGGAGAAAATTGATTCGTAGTGAAGAGAGGTCAGAATAGTCGAACAGTGAAACAGGGGAAATTTTAATGAATAAACTGTACTAATTGGCAAGACCAAAAATTCTAGAAATTTTATGGTATGAAGATATATGAGTCTAGTTTTAGATAAAATTATCAGTTTCTAATTCGGAGCTTTGTAGCTCCAGGAATAAATAATTTAGTGACAGCGATTCAAGTAGACAGATTAATGTGAACATGAGTAATAAGGTATAAGCATGTGATTTAATGATTGTATCAATTTGAGAACTTGTTGTGAGGATTTGTCTCATTGAGGCTTTGGTAAGGCTACAAATGAGTAAGTTGAGAAAGTAAGAACTTAGCATTATTTATGCAAGTTATGACAGCTTAGTAGTAAGTTAAATTCATTGCTAATGCTTATTACTTTTACATGTGAACTTACTAAGCTTTATAAGCTTACCCCCTTTTCTTTCCCATGTTTCAGAGTCCTGTTAAACAAGCTCGGGCTGTAGGTCGTCGGAGATCGCTTCACACTATCAAGCTATCTATGGGTATCTTTATTTATAAATGATTTAAGCTATGGCATGTATAGGGGCTTGACTAAGTCATTTTGTATATGTGTTAATTATTTTGACCAAATGTATTGCTTCATAACGGTAATAAGGATTATTCTATATTTAGACACGAGTTGTGGCTCATATTGGTCATGGAGTTATAATGCTTGTGTATGCATGTGTTTGTTAAAGTTTAAATTATAAGTGAAATTTTGTGGCTTAGGATTTGGTAGAATGTATTGTTAAGTCTGGTAATGCCTCATACCCGGTTCCGGCGTAGGATTCGGGTAAGGGGTGTTACAGAGGTTGATTCTTGGCTCTTCTTGCTCTATAATAGCAAATTAGCTCATTTTAATCATCACATTAATAGAAACATTTCAATAATCATGCTTCGGTAAAATTACAATTTTGCCCTTAGGCTTTGGCAAAATGACCATTTTACCCCTAGGCTCGAAACTTAATTCTAATCAAATTTCTATCTTCAACAAGCCTAGGTGAACATTTATTTCTCTTATGGCTATCATCAAAACCCAACATTTCACACATTTACTAAAAACTTTATAACCTTTACAACAAGGTCCATTTAGGTGTTTTCATAGTAACACCTTTCACAAAAGTTGTTTATCTAACAACTAAGACTCATTTTCTTCCATAAAAAAGCAACAAATAACAATGAAAGCTCTCATGGAAAAACTCTAATCTTTTCACCATATTGCAAGATAGTCTCCTCATTAGAAAGCTTAATCTCTAGGGGTTCTAAAAGTACAACTATCTTCAAGAAAAACCATTAAAATCACTTACTTGAATGGAGATGAGTTTGCTGAAATTTTGAGCTTTCAAAACCCTATTTTGCTTGCTATTTTCGGTGGAGGAAGATGGAGAGAAAAGATGATATCTTTTCTTTCTTTATTTTATTAATACAAGTCAATTTAGTCACCAACTTTGACCAATTTGTCAATTTTTGTCTCCTATGGTCGGCCATTATATGTTCTAAGTGACTAATTGCCCTTTAAAGACCTCCAATTAATAATCTAGGGCTACCTAACCCCCTTGGCTTATAAAATTGAACTTTCGCACTTTATGCGATTTAGTCCTTATTCACGATTAAGCTTGAAATCGCTAAAATTAAAGCACCAAAAATTTTCATGCACTTATATAATCATGCTCTAACTCATAAAATAACATGAAAATAATTTTCTCTAATCTCGGATGAGTGATCCCAAGATCACTGTTCTGACTGGCCCCTAAATCGAGCTGTTACATGATGTTATTGCCATTTGATGAATTTGATGTGATTTTGGGAACGGATTGGTTAACCCGATATGTTGTAGTGGTAAATTGTAAGCAGAAATATATTGTATTGAAATGTGAGAATGATGAATTGCTTTATGTTGAATCTGATAAACTGGATGGATTACCAAATGTGATTTCAGCAATAACGGCACATAAATACGTCCGAAAGGGTTATGATGCTTACCTTGCATATGTGTTGGATACTAAAGTGTCTGAGTCAAAGATTCAATCAGTACCAGTTGTATGTGAATTCTTTCATGTATTCCTAGAAGATTTACCTGATTCACCATTGGATAAAGAAGTGGAATTCTCTATGGATTTCGTTCTGGGAACGACACCGATATCTATAGCACCTTACAGAATGACTCCTATAGAATTGAAAGAGCTGAAAGTAAAATTACAAGAGTTGATTGATAGAGGTTTTGTGTAACAGCTCGATTTTGACACTAATCAAAACAGTGGTTTTAGGACCACAAATCCGAGTCAGTAAAATATTTTAATATTATTTTCTGTACTGATGATATATGATTAAGCATGTGATAAAGTTTCGTAAGTTAATTTGTCTGTTTGTGTGTTTAATTTAAGAAAAAGGACTAAATCGAATAAGTAGTAAAAGTGGCCTTTTATTTAATTGAGTGACATAATTGAAGAGTCTTTATAAAGATGAGGCTTTATGTTGTGAAATATCCATTTAGCAAGGTAGTGGACGGCACGTTTCTTATTATAAGGTTTTTATTTATTAATTATAAAAGCCAATAATAATAAAATCATATTATAAGGTTATAATAAAATAAAATGTAAAGAAACATGCATCTTTGTTCATCTTCTTGACCGAATACTAAAGAAAAGAGAAAGGAAAAACCTAAGCTACATTCGACACTTTGAAGCTTTGTTTTACGTATGTGTTTTGTTCGGTTCTTGATAATTTTTACGTTTTCGAGATCGTTTCTTAGAAATGAACAAAACCCATGTCTTAATTTTTGATTGTGATGATGATTTTGTGTTTTTCCATTGATGATACCTTGTGATTTTTGATGTTTGATGATGAAATAAGAATTATATGTGTTAGATTAATAAGTTTTGTCTTTGAATTTTTGATGAAATTGAGTAATTATGATTAAATTGCAAAAATAAATTTTTGAGGGACTAAAATGTAAAATAAATGAAATGTATGGACTTGTATGAGTGTATGGAACATTCGGCCTACGCATGATGTAGTCAAATTTTGAATATTTTGTGTTTTGTGCAAAAATGACTAAATTGTGAAAATATGAAATATTAGGGGTAAAAATGTAATATACCCATTTATGTGTTTTTGGATTAAATTGAATGAAAATATGTTTGAATGAGCTTAATTTGAAATTTATTAGATCAAGAACAAAAAGAATCGAGATTGGATTGGGGAAAAGCGAAGTTAATCGAATAGTCGGGAAACATAGTCTATAACACCCCAAAGCCGGCCTAGAAGTTAGGCCCGAATCTGGCATGTCACAGTGAAGTATTTTTCGAAAACCATGTTTTCATTGAAAACCCTTCTTGTTTAAAAGCTTAAGTAAAATCCTAGTTACGTTAGTTTTATTCCCAAAACATTTTTTTTTGAGTTGCGGAAGCCAATTTTGAAAGTAATTGATTTACGAAAAGATGAAATCGTAAAACCATTTAAAAAAAATGTTGCGAAAACGTAGTGTTGTTTGAAAACAGTTAACATTTCAGAAAGCTGTGATTTACTTCTAACAGATATTAATTAAAATAAAACCGATCTAAAATTTAAAGTGCGAAAACTTTAAAAGGCCTTATTACAACCCAAATCAAAATATTTCAAAGTAGATAATCAAAATGGAAAACATAAGCAGTGTGTGGTCTTCTCCGAGTCCCATGCAGCTCCGAACCGTCTAAGGCTGGGGATTACCTGCATAGTTAAAAACGGGGTGAGTTTATGAAAACTCAGTGTGTAATCCCCTTTCTAGAGTAACAGTCAGTATACAGAAGCAGAACCCGAAGTAGTCGGGGCCAAAGCCCTTTAATAGTAACAGTACAGTACAGATTAGAGCATACGTGGGCCAAGCCCACTACAATATCATTTGGGTCACAACCCATAACAAAATCAATTGGGCCTAGCCCAAACCAATAACAGATCTCATAACAGATATGCAAATAGAGTATGCAGCCCAACCCAAACCTAATAATCCATCCGCTACACTCCACCCGTACCAGCCCTACACTCCATGTGGGGATTTCAAAATCGACCCACCCATCAGCTACACTCCAAAACTGCAGTCAAGCTGCCAGTATAAATGCAGCAAAGCTGCCAGTATTAGTATATGTGGCAGAGCCACTAGTAACAGTATTGCAGCGGAGCTACCAGTAACAGTATGCGTGGCAAAGCCACCAGTAGCAGTACACTTCCTCCATTAATATAACCCAACCCCATGCATCATGTCATGGCATAATAATTCAGTGTATGCAAAATACCCATGCTTAGTAACAGTCATTTCAACACATATTAACAGCAAATCAAACACACGCCCACAATTAAGTCAGTTAAAACACAGTAATACAATCACAATCAACTCAGTCAAATTCACAGTCTAAATCAGTCATTTACCTACAAGGGCAAAACAGTCATTTACCCTATAAGGGTATTTCGGTAATCCTACCCCTCAGAGGTATTTCGGTAATTCTACCTTTAGGGGTAACTCGGTGATTTTACCCATCGAGGGTATTTCGGTAATTTTACAATCCGAGGATATTTCGATAATTCACAAATTAGGGGTATTTCGATAATTTCATAAATCGGATGTATTTCGATAGTTTCACAAACCGGGGGTATTTTGATAATTTTGCAAACCAGGGGTATTTCGGTAATTTCAAAAACCAGGGGTATTTCAGTAATTTTGTAAACTGGGGGTATTTCGATAATTTTGCAAACTGGGGTATTTCGATAATTTCGCAAACTAGGGGTATTTTGGTAATTTTGTAAACTGGGGGTATTCGGTAATTTCACAAATCGGGGCTATTTCATTAATTTTACAAACCTGGGGTATTTCAGTAATTTTGCAAACCAGGGTATTCTAAACAGAGATAACGATGCGGATAGGCCTAGGGCCCATTCTCGGCCCCAAATGAGCCCACACGCTCGTGTGGCCCATTTAGCCTAAATCTAGCCACAAATATGAGATTCACATAGTCTAATCCAACATCAACTACACAATCATACAATTTATTCATATGGGCCCACAGGCCCTTGGGCCCACTTGGCCCCGTTCGGCCCATCGTGGTCCAAACAGCAACAACCCACAAGAATATAATCATGGTGGCCTCGACTATCACGTCAAAGCTCCCACACGTGCGCTCGCACACTCGTGAATATAATCATGGTGATCGGCATTTTCGGCATTTGCCGCTCTATAGCTAGAGTAGGGCGAAATACACACCTGATAGGAATCTGGAGTTGCTACTCCGCTCTCCGAGCACTTCTATGCCCAAATGCCCACCAAGGTATGCTTCCTCTCCTCATAGACAGCTCCATTTATAGCCAGCTTTTCACCTTCCCTCTTACTAGCTTTCCGATGTGGGATCCCTCCTTCAGTAGAGTTTAAATCCAACACAAACTCTGGCCGTCCAATCTGCAAAATAAATACTGCATTGCTTGTCCTGAGATTCGAACCCAGGCTCCCCTATAGCATAATCCACGTCGCTAGCCACTTTACCAACTAGCTCCTTGTTGTCTTAAAACATGTGCAACTAAATATAAGTCTATGGCCCAAAGTCTAAGTTCACTTAAAAAGAAAATCAAAATACAAACGCCAAGACTTGAACCTTGGACCTCTTGCTTCCTCTATGGCGTCACCTCCTTGTCTCCTATGTGGCGCCATTTGCCAGTAGACCACAACTCCATTTGTGTCATCTTTCTCCACATTTTATTCTTAAAGCCTACTTACTAACTCCCAAGGTTTTATTCACCTAAAACCAAAATTTTCCTAAAGCCCAAGTTTGATCCCGGGACTTCATAGAAGCCCCCTAACCTTCCAAAATCACTCACCTAACAGGACCAACTTGCATAAATGTCGTTCTCATGTTCTCAAAAATTTTAAACGCTCCCACGCCTAAGGCCCAATGGGCCCAATTCTACTAGGCCCAAATTCGGGTCGTTACAAATCTACCCCCTTAAAGAAATTTCGTCCTCAAAATTTCCAACTATAGGAACAGTCGCACATCCTAACCTACCACACTACGCTCTCGCTTCGCACTCTGATCTTAACCACACAAGCCCACACTACACTATCTATCCATCAGAATGGATGGATATCACACGCAAATAGTTTCTAGAATACACAAAATAAATACAAACTCTAAGTTTAAGTGTAGCCATACAATCTAATATCTAAGAAATCACCGTATTTCTATTGTATTTAAATTTCTAAACAGACAAAAGTACTCAGAAAACTTACGGATTCGGCGCCGGAGACTCGGTGTACCACACTTGTAGAAAAACGATCAATATAACATTTCAGAACTTCAAATCTTATCAAGGCTTTTTGAAACAACACTTTTAGAAATTCAATTTTGAAAACCCAATCCACAGCCGAGTTTTGCAACCTGGCTATGATACCATTAAATGTAACACCCCAAACCCAACCTAGACGTTATGATCGAATCTGGCATGTCACATAAAAAGGGTTGTTAAAAACTAGTGCGTTCGTTAAGAAACTTCATATTCTTTTGAACTCAGAACTCTGTTGTTTGTGAAAAATTTAGATTTTTGTTTATATGATTTTGAAAAAATGTTGTTGTTATTGATGTTATTATTACTATTATTATTTCCAAGAACTTGTTTAAAACGGAATTCAGATTCAGTGAATTTCAGAAATGTGATATTTTGAAAATAATTTTCGATGTTTAAGAGAACCCAGAATTTTATCAAGTATAGTTTGTAAACTATTCGTTAAGATTTTGGAAAGCAATTATTAATGTTTTAGGAAAACCCCATTTTGAACATTTAACAGTAGATAATAACCGAATTAAAAATTTAAACCAAAATACAATCCTAAGGCCTTATTACAAAACATAAACACAAATCAAAGTAAAATTTATTGAAAAGTAATATGGAATTTACTAATGTTGCAATGTATGGCCACCACAGAGTCCGCCTTGGCTCTTCTCCAAATCCTCAATGCTGGGGATCACCTGTAAGATTAAGCAGAGGGGGTGAGTTACGAGAACTCAGTGTGTAATCCCCTAAACGGTCACGAACTGGGCTTGAGCCCACAGAAGCAGACTGGGCCTTAGCCCATACAGAAGCAAACTGGCCTAAGGCCCATACAGAAATAAACTGGGCCTTAGCCCTATTAGCATGGTAAAACAGATAATGCATGCAATGTAACCCAGCCCATCCTAGTAATCCATTCGCTATACTCCACCGGTACTAGCCCTACACTCCATGTGAGGATTTCTAAATCGACCCACCCATCCGCTACACTCCAAAAATGTAGTCGAGCTGCCAGTATAAACGCAGCAAAGTTGCCAGTATCAGTTTATATGGTAGAGCCACCAGTAACAGTATTGTAGCGGAGCTGCCAGTAACAGTATGTGTGGCAAAGCCACCAATAACAGTAAACTTCCTCCATTAATATAACCCAACCCTATGCATCATGTCATGGTATTATAATTCAGTGCATGCAAAATGGCCATGCTTACTAACAGTCATTTCAACACATATTAACAGCAAATCAGACACACGCCCACAGTCAAGTCAGTTAAAACACAGTCATACAATCACAGTCAACTCACTCAAATTCACAGTCTAAATCAGTCATTTACCTACAAGGGCAAAATAGTCATTTACCCTATAAGGGTATCTCAGTAATCCTACCTCTCAGGGGTATTTTGGTAATTCTACCCTCCAGGGGTAATTCGGTGATTTTACCCATCGAGGGTATTTTGATAATTTTACAATCTGAGGGTATTTCGGTAATTTCACAAATTAGGGGTATTTCAGTAATTTCATAAACTGGATGTATTTCGATAATTTCACAAATCGGGGGTATTTCGGTAATTTTGTAAACCAGGGTATTCTAAATAGAGATAACGATGCGGATGGGCCTAGGGCCCATTCTCGGCCCCAAATGAGCCCACACGCTCGTGTGGCCCATTTAGACCAAATCTAGCCACAGATATGAGATTCACATAATCTAATCCAACATCTACTACACAATCATACAACTTATTCATATGGGCCCACGGGCCTGTTGGGCCCACTTGACCCCGTTCGGCCCATTGTAGCCCAAACAGCATCAGCCCACAAGAATATACTCATGGTGGCCTCGACTATCGCGTCGAAGCTCCCACACATGCACTCGCACAATCGTGTGGCTACCATCACCGTGTGACCGGCATTTCGACATTTGCCGCTCTATAGCTAGAGTAGGGCAAAATACACACCTGATAGGAATCTAGAGTTGCTAATCCGCATTCCGAGCACTCCTATGCCCAAACTTGAAATGAAGAATGTGAAATGAAGAATGTGGCATAATTTTTGCATGATTTGTATGACATGGGGCACATGGGTGATTATGAAAGGGGAAGTGATTTGGTGGTTCATACCACAATATCTGAATGTGGTGACTTATGTCACGAAATCTGAATGTGGTGACTTATGTCACGAAATCTGAATGTGGTGACTTATGTCACAAAATATTATCTGGTGGCTATGCCACAATATTTATAAGGGCGATGAGCATGTCGTCTGCAGCGACTGCCTTCGATGATGTGTAGCGGATGGAGGGTCGACTTAGTAGTCCCCACGGTGTGATGGTTGGTACGGGTGATGTGTAGCGGATGGTTATATAGGTTTGGGTTCGGGATTGCATCATTATATTTAATTGCTATATGTATATGTATGATCTGATATGCCTGAATCGTTGGGACTTAGTGTTGATTGTTACACAATGAGTCTGTTTGACTCACCCTGTTGTGGGATATTTTTCAGGTGACACTAAGTGATGGACCGGGTCGGCAGGAGCTTAGTGGTGGCCATGCTCAGCTTAAAGTTATTCATTTAAGGACTATTTATTTAAGTACTTTGGATTTATTTTGGTTTTTATGTTGATGTAATAAGGCCTATACTACTAAACTGTTTATGCATGTGTATTAATTGTTTTAGTACGATACAATTTTTATCAAATCAAAGTTTAAGTAACTCTTCTTAAAAATAGATCTTAAAATGTTTTGACACCTAACACAAATGGTTTCAAGCTTAATAATGAACTCTAAGAATTCGGCAATGTTTTTAACTTAATATTTTGTAAATAAAGTTTTATCAAAAATCTAGACTTCAAAAAAAAAAAAAACTCGTTTACAACTCGAACACAACACCAATCAATTTTTCTCCAAAATCACCCAAAGTTTTCCAAAGAAACAAACAAGTTTTGAACCGTTTTACTCAAGGAACATACCGGATCCGGTCAAGGCTCGTGGGCCGGGTTTTGGGGTGTTTCAATTTGGTATCAGAGCCCAATTTTAAACTCTCGGCCTTGGGTTTAAAGCCCACAATGTTTTCAAAATTAAGCCCAAATGAATTTTGTGGAAATCTTTGTAAAATGAGCAGGTTTTCTGGCATGGCACCTAAGTCTCCGACCCGAAGTCCACCAGGTAAGTACCCCTAACTATTGTGTGATTTATAGTATGATTTGTAGAAGGGTATAATGGGAACGTAGATTAGTATGATAAGATCTTGAACCATAGGATTAGCTTACTCCAATACAGAATTACATAAAACTTTAGTGCCTAAATAAACAAACCTGTGTCTAAGTCGTCGAGTTAGGGTATGGCAACCATTGTGCGCATGTCTAGGATTGGATTCAGGAAGAGCCTGGTATTTAAGCGGTCATAGTGACTCACCTCCTCTTCACTCGAATCCTACCTGGTGCGTAGTGACGGTTCACCCTAACCAAGAGGACTTATTCATGGGCTACACCCAATAATTAAAACCCGAAAGGGGCTAGCCATATTTTTATAAAACCTTAGTTTTAAAATCCTCAAATTACCCTTTTGATTTGTAAAAACTATTTTTATAAAAATTTTCTGAAATATTCCCGATTTACAAAATTACCTAAATATCACTGGATGTAAAATTACAAAAATGCCCTGGGTTTCTAAAATTACCATACTACCCTAGATTTTAATAAAATTTTCTTACTTTGCAAAAGTATCCAAAAACCCTATTTTGCGAAAATTTAAGATACCCTGATTGGGAAAATTTACCAAATTACCCCTGGTTTACGAAATTACCAAAATAACCCCGATTTCCAAAATTTCTGCAACATCTTTGATTTGGGAAAAATTTCCAAAATACCCTCGAGTTTGAAAATTCCAGAGTGCCTTGGCTTATTATGATTTTCCAATGAACCTCGATTTAGTACCAAAATACCCCTATAGGACAAATGACGAAAATACCCCTGGGATAGGAACAGATAAAAATGTTCGAATGATGAATGTGTGTGTGATAGATACTATTGAATGTGTGTATTTCTCTGAATTAGGGTAGAAAACTTGAAATGAAAACTCTGAATGATCGAAAGAACTACTATTAAGCTCTTTTCATAAAATTGTTCGCGGATAAACAGTGGAACAAATACTAATACATAAAATTTCTTAAACCAGATTAAAGCGCGATCGTAGACATAAGCTCTAGGGGACATGGTCGAGGCAGAATGACTGTGTCGGAACCCGTTAGGTCGGGTCAAGGGTCTGAAAATGAGGTACCACCACCCCCACCACCAGCTGTTGGTGTTGAGCAGCAAGATCAGACGGGGGATGATGCAGTATCGCAGGCGGTGCTGTGAGTTCTTGAGATGGTGGCTGGAGCAGGTGGAAATATGGGAGCTCGGAAATCTGTACCCAAGCGACTCCGAGCCAATGGAGCTGAGGTGTTCCGTGGTGTATCTGATGTGGCACCCAGTACCACTGAGTATTGGTTGGAGTCGACCAAACGAATTATGGATGAGCTCGATTTAACTGCTGAGGAGAAGCTGAAAGGAATGGTGTCGCTACTTCGCGATGAGTCATATCAATGGTGGCTCACAGTTCGAGATGGTGCTACAGCTGAGGAACTCACTTAGGAATATGTTAAGACGGCATACCAGAAGAAGTATGTTGGTACTAGCTACATTGATGCGCAGAGGAAGGCATTTCTGGGGCTGGTTCAAGGGAACAAGTCCGTAACAGAGTACGAGGCTGAATTCTTAAGGTTGAGCCGGTATGCTCGAGGGATCGTGGCTACGGAGCATGAACGATGTGTCCGATTTGAGGACGGACTAAGGGATGGTCTGAGGTTTTTGATAGCTCCACAGCAAGAGCGGGAGTTTGCTGTGTTGGTGGAGAACGCTAAAGTAGCCGAAGGAGTAAAGGAATCCGTGAGACAGAGCACGGATAGGAATAGGCAGAAGAGAGGATTTGGATCAGCAGGATCATCAGGGAATGTGCAAAAGAGGCCTAAAGTTGATGGGCTGCAAGTACAGCAGGTTGTTGCAGAAGAGCAGTATCGTACTTGTGCTCAGTGTGGGAAAATGCACTTAGGAGAGTGTTGGAAGAAAACGGGAGGATGCTTTAAGTGCGGGTCCAAGGATCACATGATTAAGGACTGTCCTATGAAACCAGATGGGAATCGACCAGCAGGTCAGGGTTTTAATCAGGCTGGAAAAGGTGGTCAGCAGGCGACGAGGGGTCGTGGTCCGAACCATGGAGGAAATGGTTCCGGCCGAGGTCGTGGAGCACCAGGCAGAGGTGCTGAGGATGCAGATGCGAGACAACCAAGGTTGGTTTATGCAGTCAGGCGCCGCGAGGAGGAAGATGTGCCAGATGTGACAACGGGTACGTTTCCTATTTCTGGAATACCCTTTATTGCCTTGTTCGTGATAGGGTCAGCTCATTCTGAGATTTCTAGTAAAGTATCTAGAATTTTGAGTGTAAACTAAGAGACTGTACCTAGAAAGTATGTTAGTTTTATTAAGATCAGGGTGCGCAGCAATAGTATAGTGTGGTGAGTTAGGATGTACGATTGTTCGTTAGTGGGAAATTTCGAGGACGAAATTTCTTTAAGGAGGGTAGAACTGTAATATCCAGGATTATGGCTTATGCATTATTGCTTAATTGTATGAAATAGCATGCCTATGTGTGTTGTGAATGTGTATTATGAATTTTGTGAACCTTAGTGTGTAGGTGAATGCCCTAGAAATTATTTGGTTTTAAAATTCTAAGAGGGAGATAAGCTTGATAGGCCTTAAGAGAAATAGTAGGGAAATTGGACATAATAATCAGCCTGTTAAAGTGGTTGCAAGGCGCCACTTAAGGCCTTGGTAGGTGACGCCACAAGCTATGGAGAAGGGCTAGAGTTCGAGCCACAAGGGAAGCAGAAAGGGAGTTTTATTTTGTGGAAAAGGTGAGCAGAGGTGGACGGCATGGGGAGTAGAAGTGGACGGCATAGGGACATTGGAAGATGAGGATAAGTCTTATTTTTCTTTTTAAAAATTTCGGCTAAAGTAAAGGATAAGTGTTGATTTATTTCAATTATTTTGTGTGGGTAAAGAAGAGAGAAAATAGGAGAAAAAGAAGGATGTTGATAGAGGGAAGAAGAGTTGGCCGGCCAAGGGATTGTTTTGAGGACATATTCGGCCATGTAGATAGGGGGAGTAGCCGAATTTTGTAAAGGGATCTTATGTTGTTCTTTGCCGAAATTCAACCTTTCTCTTCTAAGTTTCCATCCTTTTCTTTTCCATACGCAAGCCATACCAAAAACCGCCTCTCTTTCTCACTTAATCATCATTGCCGAAACTCCTAAGCCTCATATTTCTCTCTTTTCATTCTTGTGCTAGCCGAATCTTTATCTATCTCCATTGCCGAAATTGATCAACCTTTTCTCTTCTTCTTTTCATAATTTTCTAAAAGCCGAAAGTGAGTTTTTCTAGACCATAACCGATTGTCCATTAAACCCCAAAAGTCGAAACTTGTTGATCACTACCTAGCCTTCTTAGCCGAACATCTCTGTGGGTTCAACAAGGAGCAGTCGACTTCTGTAATAAGGGTAAGGGTCAAGTATCGATGCTTTTCTTTCTTTTCTTTAGCCGAAAGATGGAATCTAACCCCATTAGTATTCTTTGGCCGAAACTATGAAGGAGTGTTTTGGGATTCTGCTATTGTCGACTACAAGGGAGGAGCTCTTCGGGACTTTCAAGAACTAAGGTAAGCTATGGGTGACATTTGGCCAAGGGCCATTTGTTGTGATTAAATGTTAGAAATTGATCTAACATGTGTCTATAGGGATTTCGACAGATATCATAACCAAGGATTAATTCCGGGATTTAAGATTTGCAAGGTAAGTGAGCATGCACATTCGGCCAAGGCCATATTTAGTGATTCAGGTATGTTTCTTAATTGTTCAAAAAGTCGAAACTAACCAAGTTAAGTGATCTAGTGTTAGCCGATTGCAACGGAGAAACACTACGAAGTTTCTGGATTTGATTAGTAATCAAATCGGTAGCAAGGTAAGGATTTTGGTTGCAATTATCCTTCGGGATTTGATTAAGTAGCCGAATGGCTTTTTGGTTAAATTGCTTAATGTTGGCCGAATGTAGGAACTAAGATCTAGAGCATTAGATCGGGATTCTTCGGGATTTCAGTGAACTCGATAAGTAAATCAGGTGTATACCCCACACTAGATCTTAATAGATTTATGGTAATGTTTTAATATATGTGTTTATAATAATGTGAAATGTGGCCAAAGGTACCATGCAATGGTACAAAGTACTCAGGTACGTAACCTTAACATTATGTTAATAAATGTTATGAACATGTGATATATGGCACATATGTGAATATTGGTAAGAATGTGAAATGAAGAATGTGGCATAATTTTTGCATGATTTGTATGACATGGGGCACATGGGTGATTATGAAAGGGAAAGTGATTTGGTGGTTCATACCACAATATCTGAATGTGGTGACTTATGTCACGAAATCTGAATGTGGTGACTTATGTCACAAAATATTATCTGGTGGCTATGCCACAATATTTATAAGGGCGATGAGCATGTCGTCTGCAGCGACTGCCTTCGATGATGTGTAGCGGATGGAGGGTCGACTTAGTAGTCCCCACGGTGTGATGGTTGGTACGGGTGATGTGTAGCGGATGGTTATATAGGTTTGGGTTCGGGATTGCATCATTATATTTAATTGCTATATGTATATGTATGATCTGATATGCCTGAATCGTTGGGACTTAGTGTTGGTTGTTACACATTGAGTCTGTTTGACTCACCCCGTTGTGGGATATTTTTCAGGTGACACTCAGTAATGGACCGGGTCGGTAGGAGCTTAGTGGTGGCCATGATCAGCTTAAAGTTATTCATTTAAGGACTATTTATTTAAGTACTTTGGATTTATTTTGGTTTTTATGTTGATGTAATAAGGCCTATACTACTAAACTGTTTATGCATGCGTATTAATTGTTTTAGTACGATACAATTTTTATCAAATCAAAGTTTAAGTAACTCTTCTTAAAAATAGATCTTAAAATGTTTTGACCCCTAACACAAATGGTTTCCAGCTTAATAATGAACTCTAAGAATTCGGCAATGTTTTTAACTTAATATTTTGTAAATAAAGTTTTATTAAAAATCTAGACTTCAAAAAAAATAAACTCGTGTACAACTCGAACACAACACCAATCAATTTTTCTCCAAAATCACCCAAAGTTTTCCAAAGAAACAAACAAGTTTTGAACCATTTTACTCAAGGAACATAGCAGATCCGGTCAAGGCTTGTGGACCGGGTTTTGGGGTGTTTCATGTGAAATGTTCTTTATGGTTTATGCTTACTATGAAAGTATAAATTTATTCGTGGTACCTTTGAATACGACCATTTATATGATAGATTTCTATGTTAACATTGATCAATGAAATGATAGGCATATGTTTGAATATGAATTAGGCATTTGATAATTATGCGATGGAAGTTCGTTTGATTCAATTTGGTATTAAAGAAATATGATACGTTTATATAAAACATTTTGAAGTATATCTTTTATTTAGTTATGAATGCTTATTTTGGGATACGATTTGATAAGTAATGCTCCGTAACCCTAATCCGTCGACGGATACGGGTCGGGGGTGTTACACAGACGGATGGTCAATCCGAGAGAATTATTCAAATACTTGAGGATATGTTGAGATGTTGTGTTCTCGAGTTCGAGGGTACGTGGGAAACATACATGCCTTTGATTGAATTTGCATACAATAACAGCTTTTAGTCAAGTATCAAAATGGCACCTTATGAAGCTTTGTACAGTCGTAAATGTGTACACCATTATATTGGACCGAGCTCAGTGAAAACAAGATATACGAAATTGATTTGGTTAAAGAAACCGAACAGAAAGTAAAAGTGATCTGTGAAAGTTTGAAAGCAGCGTTAGATCATCAGAAATCATATGCAGATTTGAAACATAAAGATATAGAGTTTCAGATTGGTGATCGCGTGTTTTTGAAAGTCTCACCGTGGAAGAAAATACTCAGATTTGGTCGTAAAGGCAAATTGAGTCCGAGATTTATTGGACCATATGAGGTTTTGGAGCGGATTGGGCCGATTGCGTATAGATTGTTATTTCCACCTGAATTAGAAAGGATTCATAATGTTTTTCATGTTTCGATGCTTTGACGATACAGATCTGACCCTTTTAATGTGATTAGTCCATCAGAGGTGGATATACAGTCTGATTTAACCTATGAAGAGGAACCGATCCTTATCCTGGCTCGTGAAGTGAAAGAGTTGCGAAATAAGAAAATATTGTTGGTAAAAGTGCTTTGGCTTAAGCACGGAATCGAGGAAGCAACTTGGGAACTTAAGGCTTCGATGAAAGAACGTTATCCAAACTTAGTCACCGGTAAGATTTTCGAGGACGAAAATCCTTAAAAGGGGGGGAGAGTTGTAACAGCCCGATTTTGACCCTAATTGGAACAGTGGTTTTGGGACCACAAATCCGAGTCAGTAAAATATTTTAATATTATTTTTTGTACTTATGATATATGATTAAGCATGTGATAAAGTTTCGTAAGTTAATTTGTTCGTTTGTGTGTTTAATTTAAGAAAAAGCACTAAATCACATAAGTAGTAAAAGTGGCCTTTTATTTAATTGAGTGACATAATTGAAGAGTCTTTATAAACATGAGGCCTTATGTTCTGAAATATCCATTTAGCAAGGTAGTGGAACGCATTTTGCTTATTATAAGGTTTTTATTTATTAATTATAAAAGTTAATAATAATTTAATAATAATAAAATCATATTATAAGGTTATAATAATATAAAATATAAAGAAACATGTATCTTTTTTCATCTTCTTGACCGAATACTAAAGAAAAGAGAAAGGGAAAACCTAAGCTACATTCGGCACTTTGAAGCTTTAATTTAGGTATGTGTTTTGTTCGGTTCTTGATACTTTTTACGTTTTTGAGATCGTTGCTTAGAAATGAACAAAGCCCATGTCTTAATTTTTTATTGTGATGATGATTTTATATTTTTCCATTGATGATACCTTGTGATTTTTGATGTTTGATGATGAAATAAGAATTGTATGTGTTAGATTATTTTGTCTTTGAATTTTTGATAAAATTGAGTTATTAGGATTAAATTGCAAAAATAAATTTTTGAGGGACTAAAATGTAAAATAAATGAAATGTATGGAGTTGTATGAGTGTATGGAACATTCGGCCTAAGCATGATGTAGTCAAATTTTGAATATTTTGTGTTTTGTGCAAAAAGGAAAAAATTGTGAAAATGTGAAATATTAGGGGTAAAAATGTAATTTACCCATTTATGTGTTTTTGGATTAAATTGAATGAAAATATGTTTGAATGAGCTTAATTTGAAATTTATTAGATCAAGAACAAAAAGGATCGGGATTGGATCGGGGAAGAGCGAAGTTAATCGAATAGTCGGGAAACATAGTCCACTGATATCCGAGGTAAGCTTTAAGCAATTGAGTTGAGTTGTATTTATCTATAGTAATGTACATGTATTTAATAGAGGTAAATATGTATAATGTTTATATTGCCGAATGTGATATTGGTTGGGAGATGAATATAGTTGAATGTGATGCATACATATACATTAATAATATAGCTATGTTTGATACTGATTTGAGAGACGAATACAGCAGAAAGTGATGTATATTTATGAGCCAATAATATAGCCGAATTTGTTGTTATGGAGATGAAATAAGAAAATTTGTATATGTATATGTAGTTGAGATTTAGGTCTTATATATGTGTTTAATTAAACGAATAACAAGTTCAAGTAATGCACTATGTGTGCGAACGTAAATACCAAGCACTATGTGTGCGAAATCGGTCATTTGGCACTAAGTGTGCGAGATATTAAAGGTAATGGCACTGAGTGTACGATACGTTACAAGTATTTGGCACTAAGTGTGCGAAATGTTAATGTGACGGCACTATGTGTGCAATATGTTATAGGGTTTGGCATTGAGTGTACGGGTTTAATGATCAATCAAGGATATTGGTTATTTGAAGTATTAAGCGAAATAAAATGAGCAGGTATGTGATGATATATCCTATATGGATAGTGAAGTAAGTATTGGCGGTTGAATTGAGACTAGGTATTTTGCATATCAATATGTGATTTATAAGGATTAGAAATTTAAATTCGATAAGTGATATATGCATATGAAATTAAGCAAATGTGATGTATATATATGTGTGTGTGTGTGTATTTTTTTTGAGACGAGAAGGTGGTTTATAGTTCAATGTGAACCTATTATTGGATGTGTGAGTGTTCGGTCCTAAGGTTATGAAATATGAAAGTCTATGAATGGTGTTATAATTTATAATTATGATTATAAATCTTGAGGATCATTATAATAAATTGACCTATTATATATGATAGTATTATGCATTGTTGTTATATAATTGCTTATAACTTACTAAGCTGTTAAAGCTTACTTGATTCTTGTTTGCTCTCGTGTTTTAGATTTACTTTGGGTGATCGGTACGTGCTCGGGGATCATCGCTAAAGCGCGTCACACTATCATCAATATTTTGGTACCTTTTTGAGGTTAAACTTAAAGTTTATGGCATGTATAGGCTATGTTACTTTTTGAGTTATTTCGAATGGTGTGTATACAAATATATGCCATGCGAATATGGCTAAATTGTAGTATTTTAGTCTTAAGTGAATTGGCTATGATGTTAACTTATTATGAAATTATAATTTCTGATGTGTTTATGTTTGGTGTTTGAATATGTGACTTGATTGATCATTAAGTTAAATTATAGTTATGAAATTTCGACCATGGTATTTATATGATGCGGTAAATAATTTCATGATAGGTAAGAATGAGATTATAGGTTATGTATATTTTAGTTGTGCAAAATTGGTCATGATATACATTTATGTGTATAATGAGTTCGGTTTATATGTTTTAGGTTATTTATAAGATAGGTATGGTTTTGATAATTTGACTACGATAGTTGTAAAAGATGTGGTCAATTATATGTTTGAATGGTTTTGGCAATTGGTATTGAATTTGGTACATCCTAGATTCGGTTAAGTAAGGTTTTGGTAAATGTATATTTGGTTTTGATAATAGGTAATTTGTTTTAGTAAAGTGATTATAGCATGTGCATATTCGGCCATTGTAACGTCAATGACCAAATGAATAGTAATTTTTGTTATTTGATGAAAAATGCTTACATATGAATTTGACTATATGGATTTAAGATATGTATGTTAGCATTTAAAGAATATTATGAAAGTGCATCATTACTATAATGCATTCGATTATGACCATATAAATAGTAAATAATTCTTATAACTTGTATTTAGAAATATGATATAAGTATGTGAATGTCTGCTTTGAGTTGTGTATTTGATTAGTAATACCTCGTAACCCATTCTGGCGACAGATACGGGTTAGGGGTGTTACATTTTGCTCGACCTAGTTTCTCACCTTGGGGTGCGCCGGTCTTATTTGTAAAGAAGAAGGATGGATCATTGAGGCTGTGTATTAATTACAGACAGCTCAACAAAGTCAAAATAAAGAACATGTATCCATTGACTCGTATTGATGACTTATTTGACCAGTAGAAATGTGTCACTATATTTCCAAAGATTGATCTCCATTCTGGTTATTATCAATTATGGGTAAAAGAATTTGATGTGCCTAAGACAGCTTGTAGAACCAGGTATGGACACTATGAGTTTCTTGTGATGCCATTTGACTTGTCAAATGCACCTATAGTGTTTATGGATTTGATGAACAGGATTTTCAGCCCGTATTTGGACATGTTTGTGGTGGTACTTATAGATGATATTTTGGTTTACTCCCTAGGTGAAATTGAACATGCTGAGCATTTGAGATTAGTGTTGCAAACCCTGAGAAAGAAACAACTATATGCCAAATTCAGTAAATGTGAATTTTGGCTAGGGAAGTTAGTTTTCTTGGGCATATAGTATCTGCTGAAGGTGTCAGAGTAGACCCGAATAAAATTTCAGCCATTGTTAATTGGAAGCCACCGAAGAATGTGTTTGAAGTCCAAAGTTTTCTAGGACTAGTCGGTTACTATCGGAGATTTGTAAAAAGTTTTTCAATGATAGCTTCTCCGATGACTCATTTACTATAGAAAGATGTAAAGTTGGAGTGGACTGATAAATGTCAATAGAGTTTTGACAGATTAAAAGCTTTATTGACAGAAGCTCCAATGTTAGTTCAGCCAGAATCGGGTAAAGAATTTATAGTTTACAGTGATGCATCATTACATGGTTTAGGCTGTGTTTTGATACAAGATAGTAAAGTAGTAGCTTATGCCTCACGAAAACTAAAGCCACATGAAAAAAACTACCCGACACATGACCTTGAATTGGCAGCCATAGTGTTTGCACTGAAAATCTGGCGGCATTACTTATTTGGTGAAAAATATTGCATATTCACTAATCATAAAAGTCTGAAGTATTTGATGTCACAAAAAGATTTGAATTTGAGACAGCGCAGATGGCTTAAGCTATTGAAAGATTATGATCTTGTTATTGACTACCATCCGGGAAAGGCCAATGTAGTGGCAGATGCTTTGAGCAGAAAATCCCTATATGCTTTACGAGCAATGAATACTCGATTGTCGTTGTCTGATGATGGTTCAATCCTAGCTGAGTTAAAAGCTAGACCAATTTTTTTACAGCAAATTTTTGAAGCCCAGAAAAATGATAGCAAGTTGCTGGCAAGACGCGTACAAAGTGAATCGACTCCTGACTCAAAATTTCAGATCGAGACTGATGGTTTTTTGTTATTCAGAGCCAGAGTATGTAAAGCTCATAATGGTAACATGTATATACATCCTGGTAGTAATAAAATGTATAATGATTTGAAAAAGACGTACTGGTGGTCGGGAATGAAATAAGATATTTCTGAGTTTGTATCTAAATGTTTTATATGTCAGCAAGTAAAAGGTGAACATCAGTTGACTTCTGGACTATTACAGCCAGTTACGATACCAGAATGAAAATGGCAAAGAATTACTATGGACTTTGTATCGGGATTACCCCCGTCTCTAAAGAAGAAAGATGCCATTTGGGTAATTGTTGATTAGTTGACAAAATCCGCACACATTATTCCAGTACGTATGGATTATTCCTTGGATATATTGGTTGAGTTATATGTTTCTAAGATTGTCAGATTGCATGGAGTGCCTGTTTCCATCATTTCAGATAGAGATCCTTGGTTTACATCTCGATTCTGGAGTAACTTGGAAGAAGCTCTGGGTATTCAGTTAAACTTTAGCACTACATTTCATCCCTAAACAGATGGTCAATATGAACGGGTAATACAGATCTTGGAAGATATGCTTCAGTGTTTTGAGTTTGAAGGTAACTAGGAAAGGTATTTGGCTTTAGTTGAATTTGCTTATAATAACAGTTATTAGTCTAGTATTAAAATGGCACCATATGAAGCATTATATGGTCGCAAATGTAGAACTCCATTGTATTTGATAGAACTCAATGAGAAAAAGTTACACGGAGTTGACCTGGTCCAAGAGACCTTGGAAAAAGTGAGGGTAATTCGAGACAGTTTAGAAGTAGCCTCTAATCGACAAAAGTCTTATACTGATTTGAAAAGAAAAGAGATAGAATTTCAGATTGGTGACAAGGTATTCTTGAAAGTGTAGCATTGGAAGAAAGTACTACGGTTTGGTCGTAAAGGGAAATTGAGTCCACGGTTCATTGGACCATATGAGATTACTGAAAGAATTGGACCGGTTGCATATCGGTTAGCTTTACCACCAGAGCTTGATCAGATTCATAATGTTTTTCATGTGTGTAACACCCCTTACCCGTATTCGACGCTGGAATAGGGTACGAGGCATTACCGGAACACATACACTTGTAAACGTATTAAACCAAGTCATAAAATTTCATCCAAATTAAAACTTTTCAAATTTTTATCTTCGAGTCCCTAAATAGGACCTACGAGGCCGAATACATACTTTGGAAGTGGTCCGGGACTAAACTGAGAACTTTGGAAAATATTATAAAATTTCTTGAAAAACAGGGGCACACGCCTGTGTCCAAAGCCATGTCCTTCACACAATTGAGATACACACCTGTGTGTTAGGCCGTGTGGCGTTCCAAATTTCCAAAGATCAAGTGCATGCTTCACACGCCCTGGGCACATGGCAATATGGCTGCCCGTGTGGCCACAAGTACGGCTATTTACCAACCTTTTGCCACCCCAAAACACTTATACATTTATACAAATTTATCATCACACAACATGGTATTATTAAGCATTCAAACATCCACACTAAGACATCCACATACCATTTACAAACCACATTCATCATGCATAATCACACACACACACTTAACCATTCACATGCAAGCATACACATCCTTGAAATGCATCATCATAGACTTATAACATAACAAATATTGGCCACATTAAATGGCCTTATACAACAATAACCATCAAATAGCATAGGCCAACTCAGAATAACATATACACATAATCAAGTCCCTATACATGCCATAGACTTAAAAATACTTGAAGATCGTTGATACAATACCAATCAATAACTTGTTAGTGTGATAGAATCTCCGACGACCTCCAACTCGGGCTAGCATCTTTGACACTATAGGAAAAAGGAAAGGAAAGGGGTAAGCATTATAGCTTAGTAAGTATGTAAATAATAAGTGATTTATTAACAGGCTTTTTATAAGTCTTCACAATATGTTCTCAAGATAATACAATCATAATTGCACATAGTTCCACTATTTATTCATGTTCATCTCAAGCTGTCTACTCGAGTCATAGTCACTAAATTATTTATATCTTTAATTACAGAACTCCAAATTAAGATCCGCTAATTTTCCCTGAAACAAGACTCACATATCTTGTTACATAAAATTTCAGAATTTTCGATTTAGCCAATATGTACAGTTTATTCTTTAAAGTCTCCCATGTTTTGCTGTTTGACAGTTTCGACCCTTCTTCACTAAAAATTAATTATCTCTTCGTACGGGATTTGGATGATATTCTCATTTGTTTATTTTGATAATAGACTCATTAAGGATTTTAATCATGTAAATTATAACACATAATTATTTTTGTACAATATTTAACTATTTTCCCAAGTCAGAACAGGGGATTCTGAAATCATTCTAACTCTGTCACACAAAAATTCAAATATCTCAGAATATGAAATTTTTTTCGCTTACACCGTTTCTTTTATGAAAAACTAGACTCAATAAGCTTTAATTTCATATATTATTCAACTTCTAATTAAATTTCCACCATTTTTGGTGATTTTTCAAAGACACATAACTGTTGCTATCCCAACACTGTTTTATTGCAAATTTTACTCTTTCATAATTTCTTTGTATTAACTTTCATAGTAACACTTACCCCATATCAAACATACCAAAGTTCGATCACCTATCAAGCACATTGCTTATAAATTGACACACACATACTTGCACTTATTCATCACTTAGTCATATTCGTTTATACTTAGTCATTTCCCATTGAACGCATCGGAATAATGACGGATACACGAAAATTTGCACATAAGTGCCACACTTGTAGCTAAAGATACTTCATATCACACTTTTCACATAGGCTCGCTCTTGAGCTAATCACATTCATGGGTCTGCTCACACAAGCTATCGATTATATGTAACTACTCAATGCTACTAACACAAGCTGTCAGGTATCCACAACACATGCCGGATTACCCAGCCACTAGTAGAACTTATAAGACCAGCACCTGTTTCACATAGTCACAATCTAGGGTCTACTCACACAAGCTGTCGGTCACGACGAAACTACACGGTGCTGCTTACACAAGCTATCAAGTATCCGTAACATATGCCAGATATCTCAGCCACAGGTAGAACGTATGGACCAGCACCCGGATCACTTATTTCACTTAGATTTCACATAGGTTTCTAGTGAACATGTCACTCGTATCCATTTTTATTCCTAAGGTTCAACCGGGAAATTTCTCACTTGTTGATATTTTGTCAATTACATCAAATATTCAGCCACAATTCATATCATTTATCAAAATATGAAAACGTAAGTAAAAACGATGCATTATTTACATACAAACTTACCTTGGTAGCACAATCGGTGAAAAGAACCTATTTGACAATTTCTCGTTTTTCCTCGTTCGAGTTCCAAACCTCGTTTTCCTTGATAATCGAGCTTGAAAGCTTGAAAAACCATAGCCATGGTTTCCCCTTGAAAAATCCGGCCATGAGGTTGAAGATGGAGAAAAATTGGCTTTTAACTTTGTTTATTTAATCATTTAATCACTAAATGACCAAAATGCCCCTAACTTAAAAATATTCTATTTCACCTATTTCATGTCCATTTTTGTCCAACAATTTAATCGATCGTCTAATTACCATTTAAGGACCTCCAATTTAAAATTTCATAACAATTGGACACCTCTCAATGTAGAACTCAACTTTTACACTTTTTACAATTTAGCCCTTTTGACTAAATTGAGTGCCCAAACGTCAAAATTTTCGGACGAAATTTTCACGAAATCATTCCGTGAAATTGTAGACCATAAAAATATAATAAAAATAATTTTTTCCTCATCAGGTTTGTGGTTCTAAAATCACTGTTCCGATTAGGCCCAAGTTCAGGCTCTTACAATGTGTCTATGTTACGGCGGTGTCGATCCAACCCTCCACATGTTATCTGTCTGACAGAGGTATAGATTCAGCTTGATCTGAAATATGGTAAGGAACCAATCAAAATCTTAGCTCGGGAAACAAAAGAGCTAAGAAATAAAAAGGTAGCTTTGGTAAAAGTTCTTTGGCAACGACATGGTATAGAAGAGGCTACGTAGGAGCCGGAGGAAACTATGAGGAAGCAATACCTGAATCTTTTTACTGGTAAGATTTTCGAGGATGAAAATTGTGACACCCCTAACCCGTATCCAAACGCTGGACAAAGGTTAAGAGGCATTACCAGACATATCGAATCATATTACATACATTTCACTAACATCAAATATTCACAAACATTCCATTGTGAAATATACACATAAAGTCCCTTCAGAAGGTCTACGAGACCTTAAACATACATTGGGAAGGGGTCGGGACTGAATTGAGCACATACAATTTTTTTCAAAACTTAAACATTTTTCAAAGTTACAAAGGTCACAAGCCCGTGTGGGTAGGCCGTGTGCCTCACACGGCATTAGACACGCCCGTGTGTCTAGGCCGTGGCAGAACAGGGCATACATACTAACTTGCCTACACGGCCACAAGACACGTCTATGTGCCAGACCGAGTGAAAATTAGGGAGGCTATTAACTTACTCACACGACCAGTCCCACACCAGTTTGTCCAGCCTGTGTGGCTATTCGAATTGGCCTCACATGCCCGTGTACTCAACCGTGACAATCGAAGAGGGTATACTGATTTGGCAACACGGCCTAGCACACACCCGTGTGTGTGACCGTGTGCTCTACCCAGGCTCACTTCGAAGTGCCCCTCGAGCAACACGGCAGAGACACACACCCATGTCCCTGCCCGTGCGGGCACAAAATAGGCCATTTACAAGGCCCATTTGCCACCCAATTTGGGTCCTCCCTACAAGCACAAATAGCACATTTTTACACCACATTTTCCAGCCAATTCCAATACCAAAACATGCATCATTCACACAATAATATCATCGAATAATTCCACATTAGATTACCAATCCAAAGGCATACCTTTCATGGATTATAATCACATCTAAAATCATATACTTCATACCCAAATTGGACCATTTCATACATAACTAAAACATACCAATTCATTCACATCATGACATATCAAATTGGCCTTTTTTCTTGACCACATATATACCGTAAAATGTACCATTTCAAAACACATAATACATACCCAAAATTCATTCCTAAACTCAAACTTAACCAAGCCATATCACATGGCTAGATATACATGTCCCAAAACATATCTTCACATTTCTAGCCTATACATGCCATACTTCAATATGTACATTTTTAAAGGTACCAAAATATAGTTCGATAGTGTGGTGATGATCCTCTATGATCCCCGAGCTACCAGTAGCTTCGATAATCTATAAACAATGCAAACACACACAAAGTAAGCTTGTAAAAGCTTAGTAAGCCATATACAAATAAACTTATCTCATAAACAACTACAAACTATTTAATTCATATGAACTATGGCATGACACAATAGCAATTTCATATTTCTCATGTAACTCAATTAATCATAACCACCTGCTTATAAACATATCACATTTTCATGTACCTCACATATCAAATGATCATATTCATACTTATCTTCCATTGCCAAATTTCATATACATACATACGTATCAGAATTCGGATGCACATTTGTATACTCATTCATTTCTCGGAATGCCTATTGAACCGTTCGGAATCAATAAGGATACTTGGATAGGTAGGAAAGCTCGTACAATGCCAACATCCTAGACGTGGTCTTGCATGTAATTAAATATCGATGCCTCTGTCCCAGACAGGGTCTTACACAAAATCATATACGATGTTGATGTCCTAGACATGGTCTTACACGTAAATCTCAAATCGATGCCAACGTACCAGATGTGGTCTTAAACGATAACACATATCAGAATCCTATGTCATGACATACATATCCTAAATACTTCCTAAGGTTTGTACGGGACTTTTCGGACATCGTCACATTATCGGAACTTTTTTGGATTTCACATATTCAACTCAAATAGCCACATATCACAATTCATTCACATAAAAATATTAATAATTCAATTTAAACACATTTATTTGTATATCGACCTACCTCGTACGGGAAAGTACAGAAACAAACAGCTATTCAACTAACCTTAGGTTTTTATGACCATCCATAATTTCAATGGTATATTATCAACATAGGGACCCCACATTAAAAGAACACATCAATTCAACACATAATCAATTAAACCATAGCTTTACATTTTACGCAATTAAGTCTTTTTATCAAATCGGGCACTCAAACGATAAAATTAAATCACGAATATTTCACCCATATTAATTAACATGCTGTAAGCATAAAAAGTAATATTCAAATATTTTTCTGACTTGAACTTGTGGTCCCAAAAATACTATTCCAACTAGGGTCTAAATCGGACTGTTACAAAAATCCCTAAAGGGGAAAGTTGTAACAGCCCATTTTTCAGTGAAATCAAAAAAGTGGTTTTGAGACCACAGACCCGACCCAAAATATAATTTATTTTTATTTTATTATATGGTGTGTAATATGATAGACGTGACATGTGAAAATTTTGACATGAAAGTTTTATCGATTTAGTGCGGAATTACGAGAAGGACTAAATCGCATAAAATGTGAAAGTTGAATTCTAGCTTATAGCTACTAGAATTCAAAACTAGAGGTCCTTATATGGTAATTAGACCATTAAGAAAAGTATGTAGATTTTTATGACCATCCATAATTTCAATGGTATATTATCAACATAGGGACCCCACATTAAAAGAACACATCAATTCAACACATAATCAATTAAACCATAGCTTTACATTTTACGCAATTAAGTCTTTTTATCAAATCGGGCACTCAAACGATAAAATTAAATCACGAATATTTCACCCATATTAATTAACATGCTGTAAGCATAAAAAGTAATATTCAAATATTTTTCTGACTTGAACTTGTGGTCCCAAAAATACTATTCCAACTAGGGTCTAAATCGGACTGTTACAAAAATCCCTAAAGGGGAAAGTTGTAACAGCCCATTTTTCAGTGAAATCAAAAAAGTGGTTTTGAGACCACAGACCCGACCCAAAATATAATTTATTTTTATTTTATTATATGGTGTGTAATATGATAGACGTGACATGTGAAAATTTTGACATGAAAGTTTTATCAATTTAGTGCGGAATTACGAGAAGGACTAAATCGCATAAAATGTGAAAGTTGAATTCTAGCTTATAGCTACTAGAATTCAAAACTAGAGGTCCTTATATGGTAATTAGACCATTAAGAAAAGTATGTAGATTTTTATGACCATCCATAATTTCAATGGTATATTATCAACATAGGGACCCCACATTAAAAGAACACATCAATTCAACACATAATCAATTAAACCATAGCTTTACATTTTACGCAATTAAGTTCTTTTTATCAAATCGGGCACTCAAACGATAAAATTAAATCACGAATATTTCACCCATATTAATTAACATGCTGTAAGCATAAAAAGTAATATTCAAATATTTTTCTGACTTGAACTTGTGGTCCCAAAAATACTATTCCAACTAGGGTCTAAATCGGACTGTTACAAAAATCCCTAAAGGGGAAAGTTGTAACAGCCCATTTTTCAGTGAAATCAAAAAAGTGGTTTTGAGACCACAGACCCGACCCAAAATATAATTTATTTTTATTTTATTATATGGTGTGTAATATGATAGACGTGACATGTGAAAATTTTGACATGAAAGTTTTATCGATTTAGTGCGGAATTACGAGAAGGACTAAATCGCATAAAATGTGAAAGTTGAATTCTAGCTTATAGCTACTAGAATTCAAAACTAGAGGTCCTTATATGGTAATTAGACCATTAAGAAAAGTATGTAGATTTTTCATGGTGAATCATCCATGGAATTACAGAAAAAGGTCAAAGACTAAATTGGAAATAATAAAAACTTAATTCATTAAAACGGCGATAAAAGAAATTATCTTATTTTATGTCATCTTCAACCTAAAAACACATGGAAACCCTAGGAGAGAGAGAAGAAACTTTCAAGGTTTAATTGGGTAAGTTCTCTTGTCCCGTTTCTAATAATTTTAGTATTTTTGAAACTGGGATAACTTAATCTCTTTATTTAAGGGATTAATTTGAAAAGTTATTAAAGTATGAAAATGGGTCATGGATGTATTATTCTGGAAATTAGAAATTTATGATAGAAAATGAAAGATTATTGATAGATAAACAACTTTTACAAAGTGATTGTTGATGAAAACATGATTTACGGACTAAAATGTAAACTTGTGAAATTGAAGGAAAAATTCTAAAAATTTTATGAATAATTGTGTTGTAAATTTTGTAATGGGGATTTGGTTAGGCTTGGAATATGGAGTAATTTGTACAAGTTTCATTTTCCAGGCCTAGGGACAAAATCAAAATTTATGGAAAAGCAAGGGGCAAATTGGTAATTTTGCCTAGGACGTAAATTGAGTCCATTTTAATATGAAATGTATGAAATTGATAGTTAAAATCATTTATATATATCCAAAAAACACAAACTCGAGGCTAGAATGATGAAAAGAAAATATTTCGGCTTAGTAGATTATTATGCTAACAAGTGTCGAGTTAAGTTCGTGTAACTTAATCAGACATGTAATTATGTTAATTGAATGTTGTGTTTGTATGTAATGTGATTTATGTTAATGTGCTTTACTTGTATGCTATGATGGAAAATTTGCTACATGCTTGAAATGGTGATAAAGGGTTAGTCCCGATTGAATGTTGAATTCCGATGATTATATGCACTTTCCTGAAACTAGTAAGGTCCTTCATTTGTTGCTGACGAGATTTAGCTTAGACGAGTAATCCCATTGTCCTTTTTATATAAAGGATTTATCCTGGACGGGTAATCCTAATATAATACCTCTCAAGTATACATTAAGATTAGGGTTTAGTCTTGTAACACCCCAAACCCGGCCCATGCGTTAAGGCCAGATCTGACATGTCACATGAGAAAAATACATTTAAGTCCATTTCATTCGTACGTAAATAGTTTTGTTAAAAATCAAGAAAACAAGTTTTGAATTAAAATAATTGACAATATAATACTAAATTCGAAGGTTAATTGATAAATCAATAAATTAGAAGTAATGATTTACAAAAACGTGACTTTTGAAAAATATTGATGAAAATTTGAGAGAAACTTTCCGAGTTAACAATATTTATATAAGTTTATAATAAAAATTCATTTGTGTAACCGTTTTAGAAAATCTTTATTTAAGTTTTTAGAAAAATCCCATTTGAATTAATTTGAGCAAAATATAAATACGTCAAACATAAAGCAAAATAAAATAAACCAGAGACCTTATTACAACATTTAACCCAAAATAGTAAAAGTAATAAAGTGAACGAGAAAGAAGTCTAAAGTCCAAATAAAACCATTTCTGAAGTATGGCCTCCACCAAGTCATCCATGGCCCAAGTCCACGTCACTGAGCATTACCTGCAAGGGTTAAGGAAACGGGGTGAGTTACTAGAACTCAGTGTATAATCCCCTTACTGTTGATCATTGGGCTTGTACCCGTCTAGCAATATTTTGGGCCTAAGCCCCTTTTACATAATAATGTATCAAATAAATCAAATGAATGTAATGCAACCCAACCCAACCTAATAATCCATCTGCTACACACCACCTGTACCATCGCATCACACCTGTGGGGATCAAGTCAACCCACCCCGTCAAACACACCAATCGCAGGCATTTTGCCATTTATAACATATTTTGATTATGGCCAAGCCACCAGAATCATATTGAATCATATAAACAAAAATTTTTGTGGCAGTGCCACCGGAATCACTTCTCTTCAACATTTTCCCATCCCATGGAAAATTATGTATATGCAGCATACATAGTAAATCACGACATTCCAAATATAAACAACAATTATTAATTCAGAGATTTATTACAAAAATTCGGCCTATTAACACTTTGCAAATCGGCCCATTAAGGCAATCTATCAATTCGGCCCATTAAGGAATTTTCGTCATTTGGCACATAGAGGCATTTTCATAATTCGGCCCATTAGGGGCATTTTTGTAATTTGGCCCATTAGGGGTATTTTCATAATTTTCAGAGTGTTAATACCGATTTTGACAAATTTATCAAAATAATGCAATTTAGGCCAATTTTCCCGGTTTATGCCATATTACGACTTTAATCATAAATTAATAACAATCTATTTCCAATGTGTTATCGAATCTTAAACCCACAGAAAAACGGTGTGAGATTACAAACCTGATTACGGTGAGTACTAGGCCATCTTGATCGTCCACACCTGTGATATCATAACACTCGATTAATCGACTTACGTGATTTTATTAATCTAACTCTAAAATAAACGATCTAAAGTCTTTACCCTTAGAATCGTGAACGACCACGATTTGACGATTCTCCCCGGATGATGGTCCACAACCCGGTGGAAAATCCCGAACCACCGATACTGCCCTTCGTTTGAATTTAGGAGTAGGGATCACAAATCCGCTCTTTTTACGATCTCCAATCGCTTTCCCTTTCGATTCGATATCGCTTGCCTCCATTGAATAAGATCTTAGTCAAAATGATGTTACAATAAAAATATGGATTGTCTAATGACAAAGGGTTTGGCTTACCACTAAAATCGTATGATCAACAAGTGGATAGATCGAGCGATTAAGTCCCTAAAAATATAATCAATTAGTCACAACCACTATTATCTCAATAACAACTTAAACGAATACAGAACGATTTCAAATAATCCATGAAGAATTCCTTACCTTATCGATATTGGATCCAATTTCCCACCATTTGACTTAGGGCTAGAACGATACACGGCCACCCACTTAGAACACTACGAAGAAGAGGGTGATTAAGATATGAAGGAGTGGAAAATAACACCATTTCGGTTAAGATCAAGATTTACAACCGAATAGTGATAAATACCTATTCGGCTAGAAGAAAAGAATATGAACATAGAAAAGATTCACTTAGCAATTTAATCGAAGAAAGAGTGTCAACCCAAATGAGAAAAAAATGATAAAGAAGAGATGAAGGTTTCGGCTATGGAGGAAAAATGAGCAAGAATATTCGGCTATGGTGATATGGATTAGATAAGAAGAAAGAAGGCTTGAGAATTTTGTGAAAAAGAAAAGAAAAGAAAAGTGGAGAAGGAGTGCTTACTAGCTTCGGTTTTCAAGAGAAGATGAATGAAACAATTGGTCACAATGGTTAGGTGTTTTTGGCAAGACAAGAAAGAAAAGAGAAAATGCTCACTATTGGCTTGAAGATTTGGCAAAGAGAAGAAGAAATTTGGAGAAAAAGACACAAATAATGCTAAAGGAGTTTTGGCCTAACAAGCACCAAATTTTTTTTACCAAAAGGCAAAAGAAATTCGGCTACCCTCTCCCTATACCAAAACTGTGCATAGCTTGACGATAAGGTCAAAATTTGGCCAACCAAAACTTTCCAAAACATCTCCCTTGAAAAAGCCCAACATGTTCCCTTATCTTGCCTTTTCTTTTGATTTCTTTCCCTACCCTCATCCTTTCCTTATTTCCTTAGCCACCTTGCCAAAATTACCTTGCCTTATATACCATCTTGGCCGACACTTAGGGAAAAAACACAAAAAAAAATAGTCAAAATTTTGCACTTGATGGGATTTGAACCTCTTCCCTTAAAGTCCTTCATGTGGCGCCATATCCCCTTTATCATATGCTCAATTATGCTAGCACATTACTCATTTCTTTCCATAAGCATTGAGGCCACTTACTATATCTCTTTAAAGTGCTAAAATACCAAATTTTTACTAAGGCCCAATTAAACCCCGAGCCTTCTCAAGACCTTAAAACATACACGATTAATAATTTAACTAGCCTTGCGCAAGATATAAAGTAATACATAAAATTCTAAATTTTGGGATGCTACAATTCTACCCCCTTAAAGAAAATTTCGTCCTCGAAATTTGCCTGCTTAAAAGAGGTGAGGATATTGCTGCCTAATCGCGTCTTCAGGCTCCCATGTAGCTTCCTCCGATCCGTGATTACGCCATAATACTTTGACTAATGGTATCGACTTCCTTCTCAGCACCTTAACGTCCTGATCTAAAATCTGTACTGGCTCCTCTTCAAAGGTTAAGTCAGGTCTTAACTCAACTTCCTCCACTGGTACAACATGAGATGGATCCGAATGATAACGCCTTAACATAGAGACATGAAATACGCTATGTATCTGACTTAACTCCGGAGGTAACTCAAGCTGATAAGCCACTGGCCCAACACGCCTCAATACACGGTATGGTCCGATTAACCTAGGGCTCAACTTGCCCTTCCGTCCAAATCTAAAGATCTTCTTCCAAGGTGAGACCTTTAGAAAGACCTGATCTCCCACCACAAACTCAATATCCTTACGCTTTAGATCTGCGTACGATTTTTGTCTATCCGAAGCTTCCTTTGCCCGTGCTCGAATTACCTTTACTCTTTCCTCCGTCTCAGATATCAGCTCAGGACCCAATAACTGTCGTTCCCCCAGCTCAGTCCAACAAGTAGGGGTACGACACCTACGACCATACAACGCCTCGTAGGGTGCCATCTGGATGCTGGACTGATAGCTATTGTTGTATGCAAACTCTGCCAATAGTAGGAAATCCTCCCAACTACCTCTGAAGTCGATCACATAGCCCTTTAACATGTCTTCCGGAATTTGGATTACTCTTTCCGACTGACCATCTGTCTGAGGATGAAATGCCGTGCTGAAATTTAACTTTGTTCCCAAAGCTTCATGTAAAGCTTTCCAAAATCGTAATGTAAACCTAGGGTCCCTGTCCGATATAATAGACACTGGTACCCCATGTAACCTCACGATCTCTGCTACATACAACTTGGCCAACTTCTACAATGAGTAATCGTTACGTACAGATAGGAAATGAGCAGTCTTCGTCAACCGATCCACTATTACCCAAACAAAATCCTTCTTAGTGTGCGTTAAGGATAACCCATTAACAAAGTCCATCGTTATCCTTTCCCGTTTCTATAATGGAATTTTCACCGGTTGTAGCAATCCCGACGGCAATTGATGCTCCGCCTTCACCTGCTGACATGTTAAGCACCTACTCATGAAATCAGTAACCTCCCGTTTCAACCCTGGCCACCAATACTGCTCACGAAAGTCTTGATACATTTTATTCCCCCGGGGTGCATAGCATATGGGCTACTATGCGCCTCACGCAAAATCATTTGTCTAAATTCTGAATCTTTGGGCATACAAATTCTTCCGCGGAAACACAATACTCTATCACTATTCAATCGAAAATCCCCTATCACACCACCTTCCACTTGCTAATGTAACAGACCAATTTTGACCCTAATCTGAACGGTGGTTTCGGAACCACGAATCCGAGCCTGAGAGTTATATTTTTTTTATATTATGTTTTGTGTCTGTTATGTGTGACTTAGTAAGTGTGAAAATCTCGTGGAAAATCTTAGCCATCTAAGTGTTTAAATTGCTAAAGGTCTAAATTGCAAGGAGAACCAAAGTAGTGGGCATTAATAAAAAGGGGGCTAAGTAAATTGTCCATTAAACATGGGGATTTGCATGTCAATTTCCCCATTTTTAACAAGGTGGACGGCAAGCATGCATTTTATGTTCTTTTTTTTTTATTTTGTATGATATTTAGGCATTATTATATTAAAAGCATGCCAAGAATATATGCTTTTTAATTTATATATATTTATTTTAGTAATTTTATAAGAAAAGCATGCTATATTTTATGCTAAGAAGATAAAAACAAAAAAAGAAAATAATTCTCCTTCATTCATCCCCTTCTTACCCGATTTCTACCTTGAAGAGAAGAAAAGAACTTCATCTTCCCCATTCGGCCTTGCATGCACTAGGATAGGTAAGAATTTGATCTTGATTTTAAAAACCTATCTTGATATGGCTTAGATTCTTGATCATTTTTTTCTTTTGAAACAAGCAAAATTTGTTAATATGGATAGGAGGAGATTCGGCCATGGGTGCTAATGTTGTAGCTTCTTGAGTTGATAAGTTAGATAGTATGGGAAGAAATGGCATGAATTTGTAAGAAGATTATGTTGATTGGCTTGAAGGTACCCTCCTAGTTGGCCGAATATTGGGATGAATATTCATGAAAATGTTTCTTCTTGTGTTTTGATGTTCGGCCTCTTATAATGAAATTAACCATAGAAGATTGTTATATGTGATGTTAAATTATTGAGTGAACTAAGTTTAAGACTTGATTACTTGAAGTAAATTAGTTTAAGGGGTAAAATGGATGGAAGGAAGAGTTATAAAGAATTCTAAGAACCTAAGGGTCATTCGGCCATGTAGAAGAGATCCATATAGGTAGAATTGGATTAGTTAAGTGCATGAATTTGGTGTGGTTATTTAGCTTGTTGCTTGGTTGTATGTTGAGGAAAATGCATGGGTATTGAATTGGCATATTCGGCCATAAGAGAGAATGAATTTGAGCTATTGTATTCGGCTATACATGTATACTTATATAGTGAATGTATGGCCATAGGTAAGAAGATAAATTTTAAACTAAAGTACATTAAAGTGATAGAAGGAAGGGTTATAGGGGATCCTAGAGACCTAAGGGCCATTCGGCCATGGAAAAAGAAGTTCAAATGAGTTGAAATTATATTGTGGTGTGAAATCGATTAAATTAAAAAAAGTTAAATGCTTGAATTTGGGGTGGTTATTGTTTAAACTAAATGTATGAAGTAAGGATTCGGTTCCTAGTTTTCTTGAATTAAATTGTGTGTAAATTGCTTTGAGTTGAGTAAAAAGGGATAGAGTGAATATGAACAAAATTTATTTAACATTTTTAGATCGGGAACAAAAAGAGAAGAAACAAGATCGAGGAAAAGCAAAGATTATCGAGTAGCCGATTTACACGGCTCATCGACGACCGAGGTAAGTCCTTTATCTAAAATATGTTAATAAGTTAAGCACAAATTTAGTGAATGACAAGCTGTGGAATTTTAACGTACAAATTCATTATATAGTCGAGAATAACTGTATAGTATTGAAGTGAATTTATTGGGCTAATGCAAATGAATAAGTAAGTTCTTGAGCAATCTAGTGTTTTGAGGTTAATTACAAAATCTAATGAATGATAGAATTTGTATGAGTTGGGGTAAAACCATGAGTTGGCCGAATGAGATGATGATGGATTAGGTTGAATTTCAAATGTATTTAACTAAATGTGAATAAACGTATATGCTTTGATATGTGACAGTGAAATGCGAAAAGTATGTAAAGTTATTTTTGACATTCGGGCTTTATGCCTAGCAGGCCTTGTGCCGGTGACATAATCGGGCTTTATGCCTAGCAGGCTTCGTGCCGGTGACATAATCGGGCTTTACGCCTAGCAGGCCTCGTGCCGGTGTTAATTATCGGGCTTTACGCCTAGCAGGCCTTGTGCCGGTGTTACTTTTCAGGCTTTTACGCCTAGCAGGCTTGATGCCGGTGATGTATTTTACCAAAGAGGAATTTAATCTTTGTCAAGACAATTTAGAGCTAAATTGTCAAGAATATGGTTCAGGTAAGTATGTGAGGTATGCTATGTTTAATATTACTTGGGCCAAATTAATATTGATGGTTGTAATCTGACAGAAGTCGAGCTTAAAACGCGCCATTAGGGAACAATTAGTTTTCATGTATAAACGTTAAGAAAGTAGGTTATCGAATTATTAGTATTTGGCTTTGTGTAAACTATTTACTTAATTGCCTATGTGAAATGCCATATGTGGATTGTTTTCTTTTCATAAATAATTAAATGTTCTATTATTATGTGTTAGGACTTACTAAGCTAGTAAGCTTAATTATGTGAGATGTTTCCTCTGTTTTATAGATTAGGGGGCAAGCCACAAGCTCATCGGGATTTTCGGAAGGTCGCTCACACTATCAACCTACAATTTGGGGTACTACTTCGTTTTGGTTTGCTTGAAGGCATGTATAGGATAGACTTGGTCCTTGTTTGATGATTTTAAGGTCCATGTATGTAATAGCCATGCGAATATGGCTAAATTTTTAGTTAACTACGTTGTTGTGTTTGAAATGTAAGTTAGTTTATGATGGCAATGTCTATGCATTATTAATCAAAGTTAATCGTTTTTATTAAGGAAATGGTTGTATATGAATTATATCCTTGAATTTGGGATGTAGGTAGGTTCAGTTAGAAGCTAGTTTATTTTTTTTGAAATACAACAAAATAGTTTATAGTGGCAGCAGTGATGTGAGTTAGAAAAATCACCAAAAATAGGGTATATTGAATTTGGAGGTGAGTGAGTTATGAAATTGAACCTTAGTGTGTCTATTTTTATACGAAACAAACAGAATAGGCAAAAGATTTATGTATTATGAGATAATTAAGTTTAAACGAGACCTGCTCTGAATGAATTCGTGAGTCACTGTCCTGTTTTGGAAAAATTGTCAAAAATTGTACAAAAATAATTAGGAATCATGGTTTATATGTGTAGAACCCTAAATGAGTCTATTTTTCATTGGTATAAACAAGAACACCATAGGAAAATTGTGAAATCAGATAACTGCAGTTTTATAGGGACAGGTCAGAACTGTCCAGCAGTGTAATAATGGTAACTTTGAAGAATAAACTGTACTAATTGGCCACATGAAAAACTCTAGAAAAATTATGGTGAATAGATATATGAGTCTAGTTTCAAGGAAAATTTACGGATCTGAATTTCGAGTTTTTTAACTCGAGTTATAGCCAAATTAGTTGGCACGACACAGTTTGGCAGCTTTAAAATTTTTATGTTTTGAACTTGTAGTCAAGTCTAGTAATGCCTCTTACTTAATTCCGGCAATGGTCTCGAGTAAGGGGTGTTACATTTGTTTGGTATCAGAGCCAGGTTTAGTCGATTCTAGGACTACCGTGGCACGTGTGAGTCTAGCTATACATGCCTTGGTTATATGTTGATAGTGTGGTGACTTCTGACAGCCTGAACCTTGTTTTGTATAGTAAATGGACTCTGAACCAGAAAGAGCTGTAGCTGATGATGTGGAGAGCGTGGCACCTGACCGTACCCACGGATCAGCGCCGATAGACTCTCGACCTGTTTCGGGTAGCCACGAAGGAGAAACTAAGCAAGCCTTTTATCGGATGATGAATGAATGGTTCGCCCAATTTATTCAAAATAACCCAGCTGTACCCCAACCTCCGCCCCCGAATAATCCAACTCCGGATCCTCTAGCTCCCCCTATGATAGATCCAATGAGATCCAGTAGGCCCCCGGTTGACAAAATTCGAAAATATGGGGCCGAAGAATTTAAAGCCAATGACGATGATGATGCTGAGAGAGCCGAGATGTGGCTTGATAACACTATTCGGGTACTTGATGAGTTGTCTTGTACTCCGGATGAATGCTTGAAGTGTACTATATCCTTACTACGGGACACTGCATATCACTGGTGGAATACACTAGTATCAGTGGTTCCGAAAGAAAAAGTGACATGGGATTTCTTCCAAACTGAATTTCGCAAGAAGTATATTAGCCAAAGATTTATTGATCAAAAACGAAAAGAGTTCCTTGAGCTGAAACAAGGACGAATGACGGTAACGGAGTATGAACGAAAATTTGTCAGGCTCAGCCGTTATGCTAGAGAGTGTGTCTCTACTGAAGCCATTATGTGCAAAAGATTCGAAGACGGCTTAAATGAAGATATAAAGATGTTTGTTGGCGTTCTTGAAATCCAAGAATTTGTAACTTTAGTTGAGAGAGCTTGCAAAGCTGAAGAGCTCGGGAAGGAGAAAAGAAGGGCTGATACCGAAGCTAGAGACATCCGAAAGAGGTCTTCGGGCAAAGTCTTTCATTCCACGAGCAAGAAGCCCAGAGATGACTACAGCCGACAGAAAGCTACTACAGATCCGCCTAGACGGGATCGACCTCCTATGAGCTCCCGAGCTACCTCGATAGCCAGTGTTGGTAACATTCCATAAAATAGAGTTGAATGCAAGTACTGTGGGAAATGGCACTCAGGGAGTTGTAGATTCCATGATCGGTCTTGCTATAAGTGTGGATCGTCAGATCATTTTATCAGAGAGTGTCCGAAGTTAGCTGAGCAGAATGCAGTTCAGAACACTACACCGAGCAACGTGCCAATGCGAGGTAGACCACCCAGACATTCAGGTAATGTAGGTGGTAGCCAGAAAGGAGCGAAGAACACTACAGATCGATCTGAGGCTAGAGCTCCGGCTAGAGCATATGCTGCGCGAGCTAGAGAGGATGCTTCCTCCCCCGACGTCATTACCGGTACTTTCACTCTTTTTGATACTACTGTAATTGCACTAATTGATCCTGGTTCGACTCATTCTTATGTGTGTGAAACTTTAAAATTTGGCAAGACTCTGCTAGTTGAGTCTACCGAGTTTGTAATTCGTGTGTCCAACCCTTTGGGTAGATGTGTGCTTGTTAATAAAGTGTGTAGAGGTTGCCCGTTGATGGTACGAGACTATTGCTTTCCAGCTGATTTGATGTTGTTGCCCTTCGATGAATTTGATATAATCTTGGGTATGGATTGGTTAACTTCACATGAGGCAGTGGTGGATTGCAAAAGAAAGTTTATTGATTTGAAATGCCGAAACGGTGAGACAATCAGAATAAAATCTTGTGATGTAAATGGGTTACCTACAGTAATATCTTCAATGGTAGCCCAAAAGTATGTGAGAAAAGGGTGTGAGGCCTATTTGGCTTATGTACTGGATAATAAAATGTCCGAGAAACAAATGAAATCGGTACCAGTTGTATGTGAATACACCGATGTGTTTCCTGAAGAGCTACCGGGCTTACCCCCAGTACGAGAGATTGAGTTCGGCATTGAATTGGTGCCGGATGCGACCCCAATTTCGATAGCCTCGTACCGAATGGCGCCTACTGAATTAAAAGAATTGAAAGCTCAGTTGCAAGAATTGACAGAGAGGGGTTTCGCACGACCGAGTTTTTCTCCGTGGGGTGCACCAGTCTTATTTGTGAAAAAGAAAGATGGGAAAATGCGAATGTGTATCGATTACCGGCAACTAAATAAGGTAACTATAAAGAATAAGTACCCGTTACCTCGGATTGACGATTTATTTGATCAGTTGAAGGGGGCTTCAGTGTTTTCGAAGATAGATTTGAGATCGGGCTATTATCAGTTGCGAGTCAGAGATTCAGATGTGCCAAAGACTGCATTCCGAACGAGATACGGACATTATGAGTTTTTGGTTATGCCTTTTGGACTCACTAATGCACCGGCTGTTTTCATGGATCTAATGAACCGAGTCTTTCGACAGTTTTTGGATCAGTTTGTAGTAGTGTTTATTGATGATATATTGATCTACTCCAAAAATGAAGCGGAACACGCTGAGCATTTGAGAGTAGTACTACAAACTTTGAGAGATCAACGGTTATATGCAAAGTTCAGTAAGTGTGAGTTCTGGAGGAATGAAGTCAGCTTCTTGGGTCATGTTGTTTCAGTGTCAGGTGTTCGGGTGGATCCAAACAAGATAGCAGCTATACTCGAGTGGAAACCACCAAAGAATGTTTCCGAGATCCGAAGTTTCCTAGGCCTCGCGGGGTATTATAGACGATTCGTAAAAGGTTTTTCTGTAATAGCTACACCCTTGACGAGACTACTACAGAAAGACGTCAAATATGAGTGGTCAGAAAAATGCCAAAAGAGTTTCGAGCAGTTGAAAGCCCTTTTAACCGAAGCTCCAGTGTTGACTCAGCCTGAATCGGGTAAAGAATTTACTATTTTTAGTGATGCATCTTTGAATGGGTTGGGTTGCGTTCTAATGCAAGAAGGCAAGGTGATAGCCTACACTTCAAGACAGTTGAAGCCACATGAAAAAAAATTATCCAACTCATGATCTGGAATTGGCAGCCATTGTGTTCGCATTGAAAATTTGGCGTCACTATTTATTCGGCGAAAAATGTCATGTTTATTCAGATCACAAAAGTCTAAAATATTTAATGACTCAGAAAGATCTAAATTTGAGACAACGCTGATGGTTAGAATTGCTGAAAGACTATGAATTAGTGATTGACTACCATCCGGGGAAAGCTAATGTTGTTGCGGATGCGTTGAGTCGAAAATCATTATTTGCTCTTCGTGCATTAAACGCACGGGTGACGATGTCTGAGGATGGTTCGATCATAGCCGAGTTACAAGCGAGACCGATGTTTATTTAGCAAATTTGCGATGCACAGAAAGTTGACGAAAAGCTAGTTGCTATTCGAACTCAGTGTGAAAACGCTACAGAATCAGATTTCCAGATAGATGCAAATGATTGTCTGAATTATAAAAGTCGATTGTGTGTTCCGATGAACTCAGATTTGATACAGATGATTCTGAGTGAGGCCCATAATGGCCGAATGTCGATACACCCGGGTAGCACGAAAATGTATAATGATTTGAAACAGTTCTATTGGTGGCCTGGCATGAAACGAGATATATCCGAATTTGTCTCCAAGTGCTTAATCTGTCAACAGGTGAAAGCTGAGCATCAGGTTCCATCCGGATTGCTTCAGCCAATCATGATACCTGAATGGAAATGGGATAGAATCACCATGGATTTTGTATCTAGTCTCCCTATGACACCTAGTAAGAAAGATGCCGTATGGGTTATCGTCGATAGACTGACTAAATCAGCTCATTTTGTGCCGGTACGTACTGACTATTCACTTGACAAACTCGCCGAATTGTATGTGTCCCAGATTGTAAGACTGCACGGTGTACCGAGTTCCATTGTTTCAGATAGAGACCCAAGATTTACATCGCGATTCTGGAAGAAATTGCAAGATGCATTAGGTACTAAACTTCATTTTAGTACAGCCTTCCATCCGCAAACAGACGGTCAGTCTGAGCGAACTATTTTGATACTGGAGGACATGTTGAGGTGCTGCGTTCTTGAGTTAGAAGGTACGTGGGAACGATACCTACCTTTGATAGAATTTGCGTACAATAATGGCTTTCAATCTAGCATAAAAATGGCACCTTATGAAGCCTTATATGGTCGAAAATGTCGCACACCATTGTATTGGACTGAGCTCAGTGAGAATAAGATACAAGGGGTTGATTGGATTAAAGAAACTGAAAAGAAGGTGGTTGTAATTAGGAGTAATTTGAAAGCTGCTTCGGATCGTCAAAAGTCCTATGCCGATTTAAAACGCAAGGACATTGAATTTCAGGTCGGAGATCGGGTGTTCTTGAAAGTTTCTCCGTGGAAGAAAATACTCCGATTCGGTCAGAAAGGCAAGTTGAGTCCGAGATTTATCGGACCGTATGAAATCATCGAGCGTATAGGGCCTGTGGCTTATCGATTGAAACTGCCCCTTGACTTAGAAAAGATACACAATGTATTTCACGTTTCGATGCTTCGCAGATACAGATCGGATCCGTCCCATGTGATCACCCCGTCAGAGATTGACATTCGATCTGATTTGACCTATGATGAGGAACCGATCCGTATCTTAGCTCGGGAAACCAAAGAGTTAAGAAATAAAAGGGTTCCATTAGTAAAGATTCTATGGAATCGTCACGGAGTTGAAGAGGCTACGTGGGAGCCTGAAGAGTCAATGAAGCAACAATATCCGAACTTATTTAACGGTAAGATTTTCGGGGACGAAAATCCTTAAAGGGGGGGAGAGTTGTAACAGACCAATTTTGACCCTAATCGGAACGGTGGTTTCGGAACCACGAATCCGAGCCTGAGAGTTATATTTTTTTATATTATGTTTTGTGTCTGTTATGTGTGACTTAGTAAGTGTGAAAATCTCGTGGAAAATCTTAGCCATCTAAGTGTTTAAATTGCTAAAGGTCTAAATTGCAAGGAGAACCAAAGTAGTGGGCATTAATAAAAAGGGGGCTAAGTAAATTGTCCATTAAACATGGGGATTTGCATGTCAAATTCCCCATTTTTAACAAGGTGGACGGCAAGCATGCATTTTATGTTCTTTTTTTTTTTATTTTGTATGATATTTAGGCATTATTATATTAAAAGCATGCCAAGAATATATGTTTTTTAATTTTATATATATTTATTTTAGTAATTTTATAAGAAAAGCATGCTATATTTTATGCTAAGAAGATAAAAACAAAAAAAGAAAATAATTCTCCTTCATTCATCCCCTTCTTACCCGATTTCTACCTTGAAGAGAAGAAAAGAACTTCATCTTCCCCATTCGGCCTTGCATGCACTAGGATAGGTAAGAATTTGATCTTGATTTTAAAAACCTATCTTGATATGGCTTAGATTCTTGATCATTTTTTTCTTTTGAAACAAGCAAAATTTGTTAATATGGATAGGAGGAGATTCGGCCATGGGTGCTAATGTTGTAGCTTCTTGAGTTGATAAGTTAGATAGTATGGGAAGAAATGGCATGAATTTGTAAGAAGATTATGTTGATTGGCTTGAAGGTACCCTCCTAGTTGGCCGAATATTGGGATGAATATTCATGAAAATGTTTCTTCTTGTGTTTTGATGTTCGGCCTCTTATAATGAAATTAACCATAGAAGATTGTTATATGTGATGTTAAATTATTGAGTGAACTAAGTTTAAGACTTGATTACTTGAAGTAAATTAGTTTAAGGGGTAAAATGGATGGAAGGAAGAGTTATAAAGAATTCTAAGAACCTAAGGGCCATTCGGCCATGTAGAAGAGATCCATATAGGTAGAATTGGATTAGTTAAGTGCATGAATTTGGTGTGGTTATTTAGCTTGTTGCTTGGTTGTATGTTGAGGAAAATGCATGGGTATTGAATTGGCATATTCGGCCATAAGAGAGAATGAATTTGAGCTATTGTATTCGGCTATACATGTATACTTATATAGTGAATGTATGGCCATAGGTAAGAAGATAAATTTTAAACTAAAGTACATTAAAGTGATAGAAGGAAGGGTTATAGGGGATCCTAGAGACCTAAGGGCCATTCGGCCATGGAAAAAGAAGTTCAAATGAGTTGAAATTATATTGTGGTGTGAAATCGATTAAATTAAAAAAAAGTTAAATGCTTGAATTTGGGGTGGTTATTGTTTAAACTAAATGTATGAAGTAAGGATTCGGTTCCTAGTTTTCTTGAATTAAATTGTGTGTAAATTGCTTTGAGTTGAGTAAAAAGGGATAGAGTGAATATGAACAAAATTTATTTAACATTTTTAGATCAGGAACAAAAAGAGAAGAAACAAGATCGAGGAAAAGCAAAGATTATCGAGTAGCCGATTTACACGGCTCATCGACGACCGAGGTAAGTCCTTTATCTAAAATATGTTAATAAGTTAAGCACAAATTTAGTGAATGACAAGCTGTGGAATTTTAACGTACAAATTCATTATATAGTCGAGAATAACTGTATAGTATTGAAGTGAATTTATTGGGCTAATGCAAATGAATAAGTAAGTTCTTGAGCAATCTAGTGTTTTGAGGTTAATTACCAAATCTAATGAATGATAGAATTTGTATGAGTTGGGGTAAAACCATGAGTTGGCCGAATGAGATGATGATGGATTAGGTTGAATTTCAAATGTATTTAACTAAATGTGAATAAACGTATATGCTTTGATATGTGACAGTGAAATGCGAAAAGTATGTAAAGTTATTTTTGACATTCGGGCTTTATGCCTAGCAGGCCTTGTGCCGGTGACATAATCGGGCTTTATGCCTAGCAGGCTTCGTGCCGGTGACATAATCGGGCTTTACGCCTAGCAGGCCTCGTGCCGGTGTTAATTATCGGGCTTTACGCCTAGCAGGCCTTGTGCCGGTGTTACTTTTCAGGCTTTTACGCCTAGCAGGCTTGATGCCGGTGATGTATTTTACCAAAGAGGAATTTAATCTTTGTCAAGACAATTTAGAGCTAAATTGTCAAGAATATGGTTCAGGTAAGTATGTGAGGTATGCTATGTTTAATATTACTTGGGCCAAATTAATATTGATGGTTGTAATCTGACAGAAGTCGAGCTTAAAACGCGCCATTAGGGAACAATTAGTTTTCATGTATAAACGTTAAGAAAGTAGGTTATCGAATTATTAGTATTTGGCTTTGTGTAAACTATTTACTTAATTGCCTATGTGAAATGCCATATGTGGATTGTTTTCTTTTCATAAATAATTAAATGTTCTATTATTATGTGTTAGGACTTACTAAGCTAGTAAGCTTAATTATGTGAGATGTTTCCTCTGTTTTATAGATTAGGGGGCAAGCCACAAGCTCATCGGGATTTTCGGAAGGTCGCTCACACTATCAACCTACAATTTGGGGTACTACTTCGTTTTGGTTTGCTTGAAGGCATGTATAGGATAGACTTGGTCCTTGTTTGATGATTTTAAGGTCCATGTATGTAATAGCCATGCGAATATGGCTAAATTTTTAGTTAACTACGTTGTTGTGTTTGAAATGTAAGTTAGTTTATGATGGCAATGTCTATGCATTATTAATCAAAGTTAATCGTTTTTATTAAGGAAATGGTTGTATATGAATTATATCCTTGAATTTGGGATGTAGGTAGGTTCAGTTAGAAGCTAGTTTATTTTTTTTTGAAATACAACAAAATAGTTTATAGTGGCAGCAGTGATGTGAGTTAGAAAAATCACCAAAAATAGGGTATATTGAATTTGGAGGTGAGTGAGTTATGAAATTGAACCTTAGTGTGTCTATTTTTATACGAAACAAACAGAATAGGCAAAAGATTTATGTATTATGAGATAATTAAGTTTAAACGAGACCTGCTCTGAATGAATTCGTGAGTCACTGTCCTGTTTTGGAAAAATTGTCAAAAATTGTACAAAAATAATTAGGAATCATGGTTTATATGTGTAGAACCCTAAATGAGTCTATTTTCCATTGGTATAAACAAGAACACCATAGGAAAATTTTGAAATCAGATAACTGCAGTTTTATAGGGACAGGTCAGAACTGTCCAGCAGTGTAATAAGGGTAACTTTGAAGAATAAACTGTACTAATTGGCCACATGAAAAACTCTAGAAAAATTATTGTGAATAGATATATGAGTCTAGTTTCAAGGAAAATTTACGGATCTGAATTTCGAGTTTTGTAACTCGAGTTATAGCCAAATTAGTTGGCACGACACAGTTTGGCAGCTTTAAAATTTTTATGTTTTGAACTTGTAGTCAAGTCTAGTAATGCCTCTTACTTAATTCCGGCAATGGTCTCGAGTAAGGGGTGTTACAGCTAAAGTAAGGAACCCATCCTTTCATCTAATAACTGTTTTTCTTTAATCTGGCTTACCCACGCAGGCTTCACCTGAAGTTCAGCTAGCAGACTACCATCTTCATACAGGCTGAGATGAGCGAACATCGCTCTCAAATCCAATATCACCTTACGACTCAACACATCTGCCACCACGTTAGCCTTTCCGGGATGATACTCGATTGAGAAGTCATAATCTTTCAACAGTTCTATCCACCTTCGCTGTCTTAAGTTCAACTCCTTCTGGTTAAGGAGGTACTTTAGACTCTTATGATCCATATAGATAATCGACTTTTCACCGTACAGATAGTGTCTCCAAATCTTCAGAGCAAACACCACTGCAGCTAAATCTAAATCATAAGTGGGATAGATCACCTCATGCGGCCTTAATTGACGAGATGCATAAGCCACCATTTTTCCTCCTTGCATCAACACACATCCCAATCCCATGTGTGACGCATCACAGTAAACAATAAACTCTTTTCCAGCCTCAGGTTGAATCAACACTGGCGCTTCTGTCAGAATCTTCTTCAATTTCTCAAAACTCTCTTGCTGCTAATCTGACCACACAAATGGTACTCCCTTATGCAACAGCTTAGTTAGGGGTGCAACAATCAACGAAACCCCTCAACGAACCGCCTCTAATAACCAACCAACCCTAAGAAACTCTGAATTTTGGCCACTGACTTCGGTGGTTTCCAATCCAACACAGCCTTGACCTTCCGGGGATCAACTCTAATTCCTTCGGCAGATACAACATGCCCCAAAAAGGTCACTTCCTTCAGCCAAAATTCACACTTACTGAATTTGGCATAAAGTTGCTTCTCCCTTAATATCTGCAATACTACCTGCAGATGCGAATCATGCTCTTCTTCATTCTTCGAGTACACCAAGATGTCATCTATGAACACCACCACAAGCAGATCCAAATAGGGTTGGAAGACTCGGTTCATCATGCCCATAAATGCAACTGGTGCATTAGTCAACCCAAATGGCATCACCAAGAATTCATAATGCTCATAACGAGTTCGAAACGCAGTTTTATGAATATCCGCCTCCTTGACCTTAAGTTGATGTTAACCCGATCTCCGATCTATCTTCGAGAAAACTGAAGCTACTCGCAGTTGATCAAACAAATCATCGATAGTCGGCAATGGATACCTGTTCTTGATCGTCAACTTATTCAACTGTTTATAATCGATGCACATACACATCGACCGATCCTTCTTCTTGATGAACAAGACCGGTGCTCCCCACGGTGACACACTCGGTCAAATGAATCCGCGATCCAACAACTCCTGAATTTGAGCCTTAAGCTCCGCTAACTCCTTCGGTGCCATTCTATAAGGAGCAATGGACACCAGAGTCGTTCCGGGCAACAGCTCAATGCCAAACTCTACCTCCCGATCCGGAGGCAATCCTGGAAGTTCTTCGGGAAAGACGTCTAAAAACTCTTTCACCGTTCTAACACTTTCCATCGACAATTCCTTGGCATCCAAAGACTAATGAAAGCTAGGAATGCTCCACACCCCTTTTGTGCCAACATTTCTGCCTTTAAAGCAGTTACCACATTAGATAGATAGTTTCTTTTTTCACCTATCATCATCACTTCCTTATCCTCCGAAGTTCTTAGTATCATCTGCTTTGTAGCACAATCCAAGTTCGCACTGTGTTTCACCAACCAGTCCATCCCCAAAATAAGGTCGAACTCGCCGAATGGTAGTTACATCAAATTCGCCAAAAATATTTCCCCCTGAATTTCTAAGGGCACATCCCTAAACAACTTATTTACTATCACTGACTATCCTAGAGGACTAATTACAGTTGTTTCTCTAGCAGTAATCTCAAATCTAATGTTCAAATTTCCAGATACAGCACAAGCAACATACGAATGGGTGGATCCGATATCTATCAAAGCAGTAACAGGTATATCAAATATGAAGAACGTACCGGTTATTACATCAGGTGCATCGCCATCCTCTCGACGTCTGACCGCATACACCAACCCTGGCTGTCTCGCCTCCGCGTTACCCCTATTACCAGTGCCTCTACCCGGTGCACCCTAACCTCGTCCTACGCCATTACCACCTCGACCTGGCCCACCGCCTCTTGGTGGCTGCTGAGCACCTCTAGCTGGCTGTGTATCATAGTTACGATCCTCCTGAGTCTGAGCAGTCTGTCGAGGGTAATCTCTAAGCCGATGGTCCTTGGAACCACATTTGAAACAACCACCAGTTCTCTTCCAGCATTCATCCAGGTGTCGTTTTCCGCAGTCTGCACATGGCTATAACTGATTGGTAGCAGCTGGTACCCTAGCTCGAGCTGGCTCCTTAATCTTGGGCCTCTTCTGAAACCCTCTAGCAGGACCTGAGTACCTAAAGTCTCTCTTGCTTCTGCCCCTATCCTTGTCTCGGTTTTGCTGCTCCGAGTGCTTAGCCTCTTCAGCTATCTTGGCTTTCTCCACCAGTGTGGCAAAATTCCTCTCCTTTTGTGGGGCTATTAGTACCCGCAACTCATCATGCAACCCGTCCTTAAAACGCACATAGCGTTCGTAGTCAGTTGGCACTATTCCCCGAGCATACCGACTCAGACGCAAATATTCCGCCTCGTAAACTGCCACAGTCTTACCTCATTGAACTAGATTTAGGAATTCCTTCCTTCGGGCATCCACGTAGCTAGCCCCGACATACTTTCCCTGAATGACGTCTTAAAGAAATCCCAGGTAATACGATCGGCCTGAGTGCCTTCCTGAACAGTGAGCCACCATTGATACGCCTCGTCTCTCAATAAGGACACAGCTCCTTTCAGTCTCTGCTCGGTGGTGCAATCCAGATCGTCCATGATCCACTCCATAGCTTCAAGCCACTACTCCGCTACATTTGGGGCCACACCCGAGATACCCCTAAAAACCTTAGCACCATTCGATCTGAGTCGTTCCAAAATTGACCCACGAGCTGCTGACCCAGTTCTTGCCCCAGCAACACTTTCCAGAACTCGCAACGTTGCTTGGGACAGAGCGTCGTCCTCTCTCATAGGATCATGTGACCCAGCATCAGTCACAGGTGAAGCAGGTGCGTCCATTTCAGGCATATGTCCCAACGCCTCAGACACAACTCTAGTGCCTCAGCCTCTACCACGGCCACGTCTACCACATCCACGTCTTCTAGCGCTCATATTGACTAATTCGATTTAATCTGATTAAGAGTCTTATGAATCAGTATACTATTTCAATGTTTATTAAATAATATTTTATGAAATATAAGAAGTAAAGTCGTTTTCGCAAGTGCATCCTATAGTCTCAATCTCTATAGTTTCATCACCTAAAACTAAAAGTTCTAGAGTATTCCTACAGTCATATCACAATAATCATAATCATACAATGATAACATATACTTACTTGACTTGGTGCCGGATACCCGTGGTGCCATACTTCTTTTAAAACATGCATTTTAAATTTAAATTTCAAACAGTTTTCGAAAACATTTTTGAACCCAAACCACAACCGAGTTTTGAAACCGGGCTCTGATACCATAAAATGTAATACCCCAAACCCGGCCCATGTGTTAAGGCCAGATCTGACATGTCACATGAGAAAAATACATTTAAGTCCATTTCATTAGTACGTAAATAGTTTTGTTAAAAATCAAGAAAACAAGTTTTGAATTAAAATAATTGACAATATAATACTAACTTCGAAGGTTAATTGATAAATCGATAAATTAGAAGTAATGATTTACAAAACCCTGACTTTTGAAAAATATTGATAAAAATTTGAGAGAAACTTTTCGGGTTAACAATTTTTATATAAGTTTATAATAAAAATTCATTTGTGTAACCGTTTTAGAATATCTTTATTTAAGTTTTTAGAAAAATCCCGTTTGAAGTAATTTGAGCAAAATAAAAATACGTCAAACATAAAGCAAAATAAAATAAACCAGAGGCCTTATTACAACATTTAACCCAAAATAGTAAAGTAATAAAGTGAACGAGAAAGAAGTCTAAAGTCCAAATAAAACCATTTCTGAAGTATGGCCTCCACCGAGTCATCCATGGCCCAAGTCCACGTCACTGAGCATTACCTGCAAGGGTTAAGGAAACGGGGTGAGTTACTAGAACTCAGTGTATAATCCCCTTACCGTTGATCACTGGGCTTGTACCCGTTTAGCAATATTTTGGGCCTAAGCCCCTTTTACATAATAATATATCAAACAAATCAAATGAATGTAATGCAAGGAATTCTGGCTTGAGAATACCGTCAGGGTATTCGATGAGTTGTCGTACACGCCTGAAGAGTGCATGAAGTGTGTGGTATCTCTCCTGAGAGATTCGACCTATTAGTGATGGAACACCCTTGTGTCGGTGGTACCAAGGGAGAGAGTTAACTGGGAATTCTTCCAAGAGGAGTTTCGGAAGAAGTACATTATTCAAAGGTTCATTGACCAGAAAAGAAAGGAGTTATTGGAGCTAAAGCAAGGTTGAATGACAGTGACTGAATACGAGCGTGAGTTCGTAAGGCTGAGTAAATATGCCCGTGAGTGTGTGTCCATTGAAGCTATTATGTGTAAAAGGTTCGAAGACGGGCTAAATGAGGATGTCAGTTTGTTTGTTGGCGTCCTGGAACTAAAAGAATTTGTGGTGCTGGTAGATAGAGCCTGTAAGGCTGAGGAACAAGTCAAAGCGAAAAGGAAAGCTGAAAACGAGTCTCGCGACTCGAAGAAGAGACAGTTAGGCAAGTCATTCCAATCCTCATCTAATAAGTCAAGAGAGTTTACTGCTCGATCAGCTACTTTAGCTGGGTTTTCAAACAGAAGTAAAGGTAGTACCCGGGGCTTAAGGCTTAGACCACTTCGGTTTCTAGTGTTGGCAATGCTCGACCTAGTAGATCGGAATGCTCGCAATGTGGCAGACATCACTCCGGTGAGTGAGCAAACAAGAAGGCCTGTTTTAAATGTGGATCTCTAGACCATTTTATCAGAGATTGCCTTGAGGCGGGTGAAAAAGAGAAACCTCAGAATGTAAGACTGGGAAGTACTACTAGAGGAAGACCACAGAGAAACCTGGGAAATGAAATGAGTAGTAAGAATACATCTAGAGAGCAGACTGCAAGAGCTGAGGGTAGAGCATCAGTGAGAACTTATGCCATTCGTGCTCACGAAGAGGCGTCCTCCCCCGACGTGATCACGGGTACATTTTCTCTCTATGATACTCATGTTATAGCTTTAATTTATTTGTGATCTACCCACTCGTATATTTGCATGAAATTAGTCTCTAGCATGAACATGTCTATAGAGTCTATCAAATTTGTGATAAGAGTGTCGAATCCCCTAGGCAAATGTGTAATAGTCGATAGAGTATGCAAAGGTTGCCCTTTGATGATTAGGGGTCATTATTTTCTGGCTAACCTCATGTTATTGCCATTTGATGAATTAAATGTCATCCTTGGGATGGATTGGTTAACTGCTCATGATGTGATAGTGAATTGTGGAAGGAAGTTTATTAAGTTGAAATGTGAAAGTGGGGATCTTCTTCGTGTTGAATCAGATGAGCAAGACAGATTGCCAGTAGTGATATATTCCTTGTCGACTCAGAAATATCTAAGAAAAGGGTGTGAAGCATATCTTCCTTTTGTGATGAATGCTAGAGAGACTGGGTTAAGAATTGAATCGGTACCCATAGTATGTGAGTATCTAGATGTTTTCCTAGAGGAATTGCCTGGGCTACCTCCGGTTAGAGAGATTGAATTTGGGATTGAGTTAACTCCTGGTACTGCCCCCATTTCTATTGCTCCGTAAAGAATGGCTCCAACCGAGCTAAAAGAGCTAAAGGCACAGTTACAAGAGTTAACGGATAAAGGCTTCGCAACACCGAGTTATTCTTCACGCGGTGCTTCCGTTTTATTTGTGAAGAAGAAAGATGGTTCTATGAGGCTATGTATAGATTATCGGCAACTCAATAAGGTAACTGTGAAGTACAAGTACCCGCTGCCAAGAATCGATGATTTGTTTGAACAATTGAAGGGATAAACGTTATTTTCCAATATAGACTTGACGTCTGGATATTATTAGTTGAGAGTCAAGGACTTGGATGTGTCGAAAATCGCATTTTAAACAAGGTATGGCCACTATGAATTTTTGGTCATGCCTTTCAGTTTAACTAATGCCCCTACAGTTTTTATGGATTTGATGAACCGTATCTTTCGGCCATATTTGGATAAATTTGTTGTAGTTTTTATCGATAATATATTGATCTATTCTTGGGATAAGAACGAGCATGTTGAGCATTTGAGAACGGTTCTATAAATTTTGAGAGATAAACAATTATATGCCAAGTTTAGTAAAAGTGAATTTTGGCTTAAGGAAGTTGAATTTTTAGGGCACACCGTCTCGGAAGACGGAATTAGAGTCGACTCGAGTAAGATTTCAACGATTATTGAATGGAAACCACCAAGGAACGTAACTAAGGTGAGGAATTTTCTGGGCCTAGCTAGCTATTATAGACAATTTGTCAAGGGGTTTTCCATGATAGGTACTCCGATAATGAGGTTGTTGCAAAAAGATGTAAAGTTTGAATGGACAGAAAAGTGCCATCAGAGCTTTGAGAAACTAAATGCATTGTTAACTGAGGCTTCTGTTTTAGTGCAACCTGAGTTGAGAATGGAATTTGTAGTCTACAGCGATGCATCCTTGAATGGATTGGGTTGTGTACTCATGCAAGAGGGCAAGGTGATAGCATATGCCTCTAGACAATTAAAGCCGCACAAGAAAAACTACCTGACCCACGATTTGGAGTTAGCTGCAATTGTATTTGCACTAAAGGTTTGGAGGCACCATTTGTATAGTGAGAAATGTCAGGTGTTCACTAATCATAAGAGCTTAAAGTACTTGATGACTCAAAAGGATTTGAACCTCAGGCAACAGTGATGGTTAGAGTTGATAAAAGATTACGAGTTAGTAATAGACTACCATCCGGGAAAGGCGAACGTGGTCGCCGATGCCTTAAGCAGGAAACCCTTGTTTGCACTGAGAGCCATGAATACACAAATAGCTTTGTCAGATGATGGTTCTATTCTAGCCGAGTTGAGGGCTAGACCAATGTTTCTCCAAGAAATTTGTGAAGCTCAGAAAAGAGATAATCATTTACAGGCTAATAGAGTTCTATGTGAGTCAAATGTGGAGTCGAACTTTCAAATAAGTCCCGATGGATGTTTGATGTTTCGAGATAGAGTCTGTGTTGTAACACCCCTTACCCGTGTTCAAAGCCAGAACCGGATAGGAGGCATTCCCTAACTCAACTTGCTTAAACATGACATTTCAGGCTATAAAATTTCGTTTCGTCTCAAAAACTTTCCATTCAAACCCATAACATACTCATTCTAGGCCTACGAGGCCTTAAACAAACTTCCGGAAGGTTTTGAAAATTAATCGGAAACTTTTACGTACTTAGAAAAACTTTGCCTAAACAGGGGCCACACACCCGTATTGCTCAAGGAAATGCCCGTGTGCCCGTGAGACATGCCCGTGCTCCTCGCCCGTGGTCGACACTGACTTAATACACACGCCCGTGTCCTTCAAACGGCCTCGACACGCCCGTGTGTTAGCCCATGTGCCAAAACCTTGGCATTCTGTTTATGACATCATCATCTCACTATGGTCACATAGCCAAGGCACAGGCCCGTGTCCTTAGATCGTGTGTCGAAATAAATTCCTTACTTCAGGTTCACACGGCCTGGGCTTACACCCATGTTCCTAGCCATGCCTCCCACACGGTTGAGACACACGACCATGTCTCTGCCCGTGTGTTTACTATTGAGCATACTGACTTGCAACTCTAGCATGCAAATGGAGACACGGCCGAGCACCACGCCCATGGGGCTGATAGTGTATCACACACGGCCTAGACACACACTCGTTGGTCTGCCCTTGTGGACAATTATATGGCTATCTACCAAGCCATTTGCCACCCTAGCAAGAAATCACACTCATACCAAAACAATTCAATATTTAAGATGACCATATGGTACCTCTAAGAACTCAAAAGAATCACGACATCCACAAAAACATACACTTCATGAAATTCATATTCATTGAATATATGGACATATCAAGTATAGGCCAACCTCCTATGACCTTTCACAAAATAAATTAAACAACTAGAATAGCCAACACATTTGGCTTACAAATATGACATGAAACAAATATCAAGTCCTATACATGCCATACTCAAAATGAATCTAGTGGGCTATACCAAATAGTAGTCAATAGTGTGATCTCCAACTCTGACATCTACGATTTCTCGAGCTATCTTGGCAATACTACAAGGAAGAGAGAAATGAGAGGGGTAAGCAATAAGCTTAGTAAGTTTGCATGGAATTAAATAGCAACCATAAACTCATAAAGATACCCATCCATGACATTAAATAACCATACACAATGTCATAGGCTCTTTACCATAGCTTACTCGTATTTTACCTTATCTAGCACTTACCACGCCACATAATGTAAATGTTCCTCGTGAATTACTCATGCATACCTGTTTTCACTCAATCACGTAACTTTAAATACCAATCTCAATTCTATATTTACTGCTAGATTATTTAATCCGAATAATTTGCTAGGGACACTTAAAAATGCATATTCATTGCCACTATCATTAACCTGAAGCCAATGCCACATCCCGGATGCGGTCTTACATGGGATTACCTTTGATTACCGATGCCATATCCCGGATATGGTCTTATATGGAACCTCATCTCAAGTATCGATGCCATATCCCGGATACGGTCTTATACGATTCTCATATTCAATACTGAAGCCATATCCCGGATATGGTCTTATACAGAATTCCAATTGGTGCCGAGGCCATGTCCCCAACATGGTCTTACACGGGACCTTATCTATTTCATGTCTCGATAATATTATACTCATATTCATTATAGTCCAACCAGGACTTCAAACTTTCAATTTCTTAGAATATCGTACATCAATATAATGTCAAACATTCTAAAAAAAATGCGAGCATAAATGTTAAATTTATCACATACAAACTTACCTCGATTTCAAAATAAGCTAGATCGTCGATCTAGTCCGAGACTTTATTCTTTCACCGATCAAGGTTGATTCTTGGTTCTTCTTGCTCTATAATAGAAAATTAGCTCGTTTCAATCATCACATTAATAAAAGCATTTTAATAATCATACTTTGGCAAAATTACTATTTTGCCCTTACACTTTGGCAAAATGACCATTTTACCCCTAGGCTTGAAAATAATTCTAATCAAATTTCTACCTTTAATGAGCATAGGTGAACATTTATTTCTCTTATGGCTATCATCAAAACCCAACATTTCACACATTTACTACCAATTTGTCAACCTTTACAAAAAGGTTCATTTAGGTGTTTTCATGGGAACACCTTTCATAAAAGTTGTTCATCTAACAACTAAGACTCATTTTCTTCCATAAAAATGCAGCAAATCACATAAAAGCTCTCATGGCAAAACCCTAAACATTTCACCATATTGCAAATTAGTACCCTCGTTAGAAAGCTTAAGTTATAGGGGTTCTAAAAGTACAACTATCATCAAGAAAAACCATTAAAATCACTTACTTGAATGGAGAATAGTTTTCTAAAATTTTGAACATTCAAAACCCCTATTTTTCTTTCTATTTTTGGTGGTGAAGAAGAGAGAAAAAGATGATATCTTTTCTTTCTTTATTTTATTCTATTTATCAATTTAATCCACCAACTACACCCACTTTGACCAATTTTGACTTCTTTGTCCCCCTATGGCCAGTCAACCTTCATTTAAGTGGTTAATTGCCTTTTAAAGACCTCCAATTAACATTTTATAGCTATTTGGCACCCTTAGCTTATAAAATGGAATTTTTGCACTTTATGCGATTTAGTCTTTTTTCGCGATTAAGCAAGAAATAGCTAAAATTAAAATACCAAAATTTTCATGTACTTATATAATCATGCTCCGGCTCATAAAATATCATGAAAAATAATTTTCTCTAACCTTGAATTAGTGGTTTCGAACCACTATTCCGACTAGCCCCTAAATCGGGCTGTTACATGTGTACCCAGAAATGATGAACTTAAACGGAAGATTCTGCATGAAGCACATAGTGGATGTTTGTCTGTACATCCAGGCAACACGAAGATGTATAATGACTTAAAGAAATGGTATTGGTGGCTGTGTATGAAGAAAGACATCTCCTAGTTCATATCGAGATGTTTAATTTGTTAGCAAGTGAAGGCTAAACACCAAGTACCTTCGGGTCTACTTCAGCCTATTATGGTTCCCGAGTGGAAATGGGACCGTATTACTATGGACTTCGTGACGGGTTTACCGTTATCACTGAGGAAGAAAGATGCTGTATGGGTCGTGGTCGATAGACTTATGAAGTCAACCCATTTCATACCAATACGAGTCGATTATTCGCTTGATAAGTTGGCGGATTTGTATGTGTCAGAGATAGTAAGACTCCATGGAGTACCGTTATTGATTATTTTGGATAGAGATCCGAGATTTACGTCACAGTTTTGGAAAAAGTTGCAATAGGCCTTAGGCACAAAATTGAGCTTTAGTACGACTTTCTATCCGCAAATCGACGGCAGTCGAAGAGAGTAATACAAATACTTGAAGACACACTTCGATGTTGTGTTTCGGAATTCCAAGGCAACTGGGAGAAATACTTACCCTTAATGGAATTTGCCTACAATAACAACTTTCAATCGAGTTTGAAGATGGCGCCTTATGAGGCGTTGTACGGGCATAAGTGTCGAATGCCCCTGTATTGGACTGAACTCAGGGAGAATCGGATTCACGGGGTTGATTTAGTCAGAGAAACCGAAAAGAAGGTAAAAGTGATACGTGAATGTCTAAAAGCTACCTCAGATAGACAAAAGTCCTATTTAAATTTGAAACGGAAAGAGATTGAGTTCCAAGTAGGTGATAAAGTGTTTCAAAAAGTATCACCATGAAGAAAAGCCCTCAGATTTGGCCGAAAAGGAAAATTGAGTCCATGCTTTATCGGACCATATGAGATTATCGAGAGGATAGGGGTGGTAGCTTATCGTTTGGCTCTGTCGCTGGAGTTGGAAAAGATTCATGATGTCTTCTACGTGTCCATGTTACGCTGATACCGTTCAGACCCTTCACAAGTGATTGTACCATCAGAGGTAGAGATCCAACCGGACATGACTTATGGCGAAGAGCCAGCTAGTATTTTGGCCTGAGAGGTCAAATAGTTGAGAAACAAAAGTATAGCTCTTGTGAAAGTGCTATGGCAAAGACATGGAGTAGAAGAGGCTACATGGGAGCCCGAGGAGGCTATAAGAGACCACTATCCCAACCTTTTTTTCGGTAAGATTTTCAGGGACGAAAATCTTTAAGGGGGAGAATTATAACAGTAGTGGTCTTGGGACCACTAATCTGAGGTTGGAGAATGAGTTATAGCATGATTATATAGGTGCATTGAAATTTTGGTGCTTTAATTTTAGTGATTTCATGCTTAATCGCGAAAAAGGACTAAATTGCATAAAGTGCGAAAGTTCTATTTTATAAGCTAAAGGTTCCTAATAGCCATAGGATTTTAATTGGGGGCCTTTAATGTGCAATTAGACCCTTTGGTATAGGGTGGCTGGCAGTAGGAGACAAACAATGTCAAATTGGTCAAAATTATTGAAATTAGGTGGACTAAATTGATGTTTTATATTAAAATAAAGAAAAGGTGATATCCTTCTATTCACACATTCTCTTCCACTAAAAATTAGCAGCAAATAGGGATTTGAAAACTCAAAAATTTCAGCAAGCTCTTCTCCTTACAAGTAAGTGATTTTAATGGTTTTTCTTAATGATATTTGTACTTTTGGAACCCCTAAAGCTTAAGCTAGCTAAAGAGGGAACTATTTTGCAAAAATGGTTGAAAGTTTAGAGTTTTTCCATGAGACCATTTATGTTTTTTACTGCATTTTTATGGAAGAAAATGAGTCTTAGTTGCTAGACAAACAACTTTTGTGAAAGGTGTAACCATGAAAACACCTAAAAGGACCTTATTGTGAAGGTTATAAAATATGTGGTAAGTGTGTGAAATAACGAGTATTAAGGATTGTTATAAGAGAAATAAATGTTCACCTAGGCTCGTTATAGGAAGAAATTTGATTAGAATTGGTTTACGAGCCTATGGGTAAAATGGTCATTTTGTGAAAGTCTAAGGGCAAAATAGTAATTTTCCCAAAGTATGATTATTGAAATGTGTGGATTAATGTGATAATTAAATGAGCTGATTTGTTATTATAGATCAAGAAGAACGAATAATTAACTTTGACTAAGGAAAGGGCAAAGTATTAGACTAAATCGACAATTTGGTCTATTTTGAAATCGAGGTAAGTTTGTGTGCAATAAATTCAACATCATGTTATTAAGTATCTAATTGATTGATATTAGTGATGTTGTATAATATTTCTATGAATTTGAGTAATGATGTTGAATGAGAAAATGATGAGAATAGTGATGTGGAAATCCTGGTTGGACCTTAATAAATGAGAGAATAATATCATCAAGACTTGAGAAGGGTAAGGTCCCGTATAAGACCATGTCCGGGACATGGCCTCGGCACCAATGTGAGATCCCGTATAAGACCATATCTGGGATATGGCATCGACATCGAATATGAGAATAGTATAAGACCATATCCGGGATATGGCATTGACAATCGATATGAGATTCTGTATAAGACCATATCAGGGATATGACATCAGAATCTAGAGGTGACCCCATGTAAGACCATATTAGGGTTATGGCATTGGCATCGTATTTATGTAGATGATGATGATGATTATGTACCTTCGTGTATCCTATATGATTCAATGAGGTAATAGTTAAGCTCGTAATAGAAATGAGATTAGTGCTAAATCTGTGTGATGAAGTGGTATAGCTACATGTGAGTAATTCACGAGAAATGTTTATGATATATGATATGATATGTAATTGGTAAGAGTAAGCACCAGTAAGTTACAGTAATGTTCCTAAGACTTTGTGTTTTATTCAATGTTGTGGATGGATGACATTATGAGCCTTATGTTGTTATTTATTTAATGCAAACTTACTAAGCTTTATGCTTACTCTTCTCATTTCCCTTGTCTTTGTAATATTGCCAAGCTAGCTCGAGAATTTGTGGAATGTCAGAGTTTGGAAATCACACTATCAACTCATTTTTGGTATAGCAAAGTTAGATTTATTTTGAGTATGGCATGTATAGGACTTAGTCTTTTTGTTATGTCATATTTTTTAGCGAAAGTGTTGGCTATTAATGTTATCAAATTCATTTTGTAAGTGGTCATTGAAGTTAGGCCAATCCTTGACAAGTTTATATATATTCAATGATGATGAAATTCATTAAGTGTATGCTAGTATGGATGTCTTGATTTTGAGTCTCTAGAAGTGCTTTATAGTTATTATACATGTTGGATTGAGTTGGTATAAGTATGGTTGCTATGTAGGGTGGCATTTGGTTTGGAAGATAGCCTTTCCAATGTCCACACGGGTAGACACACGAGCGTGTGTCTAGGCTCTGTGTGATACACGGTCAGCCCCATGAGCATGTTGATTGGTTGTGTGTCACCTTGCATGCTACGTTTACAAGTCAGTATGCTCAGTAGTAAACACGCGGGCAGAGACACGGCAATGTGTCTCAGCCGTGTGGGAGGCACAGCCATGGACATGGCCGTGTGCCGAGGCCATGTGAAGTTTGCACCTGAAATTAGGAATTTAATTCGACACACGATCTAAGGACACAGGCGTGTGCCTTGGCTGTGTAGCCATATTAGGATGATGACGTCATAAATAGAATGCCAAGGTTTTCACACACGGGCGAGGACACGGGCGTGTTGTGGGCATGTGAAGGACACGGGCTAGGGACACGGACGTGTGTTCGGCCGTGTGAAAACCCTTGTAGGTTCAAATTGAAAAATAATTCCACACGGGTGTGGAACAGGGGCATGTGATATGCCACACGAGCGTGTCCCACCTTTCACATGAGCGTGTGGCCCTGTTTTATGTCAAATTTTTCTAAGTGTCAAAAGTTTTCAGTTTAATTTTGAACCATTCTGTATGTATGTTTAGGGTCTCGTAGACCCATAATAAGGACATTATGGTCTTGAATGAAAAGTATTTTGAAATGAAATTTTATGGATTAAGGTTGTATGATTGAGCCAGTTAAGTACGGTAATGCCACGTACCCGGTTCAAGTGTCGAATACGAGTAACGAATGTTACATTTCCATTATTATTTTTAATCTTTATTTTTACTTTAAATAAACTGTATAATGATAAAGTTCTAAGAATAATATACAACCTTATTTAAGTATTATTGTAGGCTTGGTAAACAACCATACATTGAAACTAATATGTGTTTGATTGAAAACAAGTGTTGTAATGGATGTGTGATATCAAATCAACACATAAGTATATGCTAGAGACCAACTTACTGGACTAACCCACCATGAGAATGCTTATTGAATTATAATGTAATAGTCGTTGTAACACCCCTAACCCGTATCCGTCATTGGAATAGGGTTACAAAGCATTACCGGGGTTTATAGATCAATTGCTTCAGTCTCCAACACTTTTTTGCCATCCCACCCTTACATATCAATATTCATAATAAACAAATCAAAATCATATTTACTGTCCCTTATACGAGCCCTCAAGACTCGAAAAACATATTAGAAACAAGTCGGGACTAAATCAGAAACTCAGAGAATATTTTAGAAATATTTAAAATTTTCAACATTGTAGGGGTACAAGGCCGTGTGGCCAGGCCGTGTGGGCAATTGAAATAGGGACACACAACTGAGTCCCACCTCATGTCCATGCCTGTGTAACTCTCTGACTTGGGTCATACAGCCAAGTCACATGCCTGTGTGCTAGGCCGTGTGAGCATAATGACTTGCGTAATTAAAAGATACATGGGACACACAGCCGTGTCAATTGGCTGTGTGTCACACACGGTTGAGACACATGCCCGTGTCTCGGCCCCTGTGGACGAAAATAGGCCAATTTCCAAGCCACATTTCTCACCCAATTTGACATCAACCTAACTCAATATATTTTCAAATCAATAAGCCGTAACAAGGCATTCAAATCAAGCTAAAATCAAGTCTTAAACATGAATTATCACCACATACAACTATTAAACCCGTAGTGTAACGCCCTGAATTTGGGCCTAGTAGAACTGTGCCTATTGGGCTTTGGGCATGGGAGCGTTTAAAATTTTTGAGAACAAGAGAACGACACTAACCAAGTTGTAACGCTCCAAAAATCCCGAAACTTTAAATTTTTGTGCACCGAAGTTGGTATGTATGAGTAGCGCTTAGAATATTAATTTTAAGGTATTATCGAGATTATTTGAAGTCTTAGAGATAGGGAAGACCATAGGGAAAATTTTATTTTTCCTTGCTTCAGTGGACCCTAGTCTCAGGCATTAGGCCTCTTAAGCAGATAAAGGGGAAAATAGGACACAAATGGGCTTGTGGTCCAGTGGCAAGTGGCGTCACTTGGGAAACTATAAGGTGGCTTGTTGTCAGCTGAGGAGGTCCAAGGTTTGAGCATTAGGAGTGGTATTTTTGGAGTGCTTTATTTTGCATAGGTGGACGGCCAGAGTTGTGTTGAATATGAACTCTTGCGTTGGAGTGATTGAGTGGTAAGGGGAACTAATAATGGAGGAAAATTCGGATAAGGTTAAAGTGTTATCAGGAAAAAAGTTAGGAGATAAGGAGAAGGAGGAATTGGTGCCGAATGGGACTGTGGGGAAAGGAGTATTTGGTTGGTGGCTATAAAAGGAGAGGCTGAATGCTTTGAAAGGTTCTTTGAGCTTTCATTAGTCATTTTTTTCTTCCCTTAATCGGTTTTCCCGTAGCCAAATTCTCCCAATTGTTGAAATCTCCTATAGCCGAATCATTTTTTGCCGAATTGTCACCATCTTTTTCCTTGCCGAAATTCCTATTTGTGCCAAACCCTTGTTGTTTTCCCCCATCACAGATCGATTATTATCTACTATCAGTCAAGTGTTGAAAGCTGAATCTAGTTAATAGCTGTCTAGGCCGCAGGATCGAAAGGGGATTTGGTAAGTATTCGGTTAACCTCTTTTGTTCATTTTGCTAAAAGCCGAAAGGCTATCTAATTGTCCTGTCATTAACTCTGTGATAACAAGGATAAGGTTCAAAGATCGCAAGCATGGTAAGGATCGTTAGCTAAGTGTAAGTGTACTTAACTCGATTATGGTTTAAGTAAATGGCCGAATGTGAGTATGATCTATAGGGGTGACTTGTGTGGATTATGAGTCACTAGAAGTTTGATGGTGTATGTGTGAGTGCAGATCTAGGGGATACTCATGATTAGTGGCTAAGGAAGGGCTATTAGAACTCGGTGGCACACAGTAAGGTTACAGTAAGGCTTCAGCTTTTGGTAACTATTTTGATTAAGTATGGGTGATTGATTGAAGGTTCAAGACCAAGGATAGTATAGCACGTCACAGTAGCCAGATGTGTACAAACACTACACACACATGATATCAGCAATGTCGAAAAGCCAAAAGTGGCTAAATGGGCCCTGAGGTTAAGTTTGATGAAATTGATTGATTTGGTTATATGAATTGAGTTAGTCATGCATGTTACATGATCTAGAATTGTTTTGGGCCTAATAGGCCATATGAATGAGATCTGGGCCTAATGGGCCATAAGGATGTGATTTGGGCTTAATGGGCTATATGAACGTGAAATGGGCTTGATGGGCTTTATGGGGACGTAGACAAGTATGCTAGGATTTGTTGGACTTTAGGCCTAGTTCTGAACAACTCTTAAACCGCATAAGACTTAATCTTCTAATAATCAACATGTCTGGGGACAAGTCGCTAGGTTAGAGTGTGGCAATGGACATATGCATGTCTAGGATTGGATCTAGGGAGAGCTTGGTACTTAAGCGGTCCTAGTGGCCTACCCCCTCTTCTCTGGAATCCTACCTGGTGCGTAGTGTCTGTTCACTTTAGCCGCAAGGACTTGTTAATGGGCCAAAGTTCATAACTAAAACCCGAGAGGGACCAAATACACTTGATTTGAAAATTACCAAAATACTTTTGATTTGCGAAATTACCAAAATACCCCTATTTTGCAAAATTACCTAAATACCCCTATAGAGTAGATTTACGAAAATTACCTGTAGTGTAGATTTACGAAAATACCCCTGGATAGTGAAATGACTAAAATACCCCTAGGTGTTGAATGTGTTGAAATGTGTATGTTGCATTCATGAAATATATGTTGCACTTGGGTGGGTTTTGATGATACTGTAACGACCCGAATTTGGGCCTAGTAGAATTGGGTTTATTGGGCCTTGGCCATGGGAGTGTTTAAAATTTTTTGGAACAAGAGAACGGCACTAATGCAAGATGGTCCTATTAGGTGAGTGATTTTGGAAGGTTAAGGGGCTTCTATGAAGTCCCGGGATCAAACTTGGGCTTTAGGAATATCTTGGTTTTAGGTGAATAAAACCCTGGGAGTTAGTAAGTAGGCTTTAAGAATAAAATGTGGAGAAAAATGACACAAAAAGGAGTTTTGGTCTAGTGGCAAATGGCGCCACATGGGAGACAAGGGAATGACGCCACAAAGGAAGCAAGGGGTCCAAGGTTCAAGTCTTTGCGCTTGCATTTCATTTTGATTTATTTTTAAATGAATTTAGACTTTGGCCCATAGATTTATATTTAGTTGCGCATGATTTTAGACACAAAAGGAGCTTGTGTTGTGGTGGCATGTAGTGTCTGGAGTATAGGAGAGGGCAAGGGTCTGAATCCCATCGCAAGCAAAAAGGGATATTTATTTTGCTAAGTTGGGACGGCCAGAGTTTGTGTTGGATTTAAACTCTGCTGAAGGAGGGATCCCACATCGAAAAGCTAGCAAGAGGGAAGATGAGAAGCTGGCTTTAAATAGAGCAATCTATGAGAAGAGTAAGCATACCTGGGTTGGCGTTTGAGCATAGGAGTGGTTGGAGCACGGATCAACTCCAGATTCCTATCAGGTGTGTATTTCGCACTACTCTAGCTATAGAGCGGCAAATGCCGGTCACACAGCAATGGTAGCCATACAAGCGTGCGAGCGCACGTGTGGGGGCTTCGATGTGATAGTTGAGGCCATCATGAGTGTTCTTGTGGGTTTAGGCTGTTTGGGCCTCGATGGGCCAAAATGGGCCATGTGGGGCTAATGGGATTGTGTAGTAGATATTGGACTAGACTATGTGAATCTCATATCTGTGGCTAGATTTGGGTTAAATGGGCCACATGAGTGTGTAGGTCCACTTGGGCCGAGAATGAGCCTTAGGCCCATTTGTGAAATTACTGAAATACCTTTAGTTTACAAAATTACTGAAATACCCTTGGTTTACAAAATTACTGAAATACCCTTGATTTATAGAATTACTGAAATACCCTTGGTTTATGAAATTACCAAAATACCCTCGATTTGTGAAATTACTGAAATACCCTCAATTTGTGAAATTACCAAAAAACCCCTAGTTTGCAAAATTACCGAAATACCCCTGATTTGCGAACTTACTAAAATACCCTCTATGGGTAAAGTTACCAAAATACCATCAACGGGCAAAATTATCGAGATGCCCTTACGAGGCGAAATGACCGTTTTACCCCTAACCGATTAAAAGACCGTTGTACCCTTGGTGTAGTACTAGTGTTGTAGGTGTTAATTGTATGATTGATTATGTTTGGGATGCACTGCGTACATGGATTAGTTATGAGTAAAATTACGTAATTACCCCTGTAGGGTAGGATTACCGGAATACCCTTATAGGGTAAAATGACTGATTTGCCCTTGTGGGTAAATGATTAACTTGTGCTATGATTTCACCAATTTGACTGCGATTGTATGACTGTATTTTAACCGACTTGACTGTGGGCGTGTGTCTGATTGGCTATTAATATGTGTTGAAATGACTGTTACTAAGCATGGCCATTTTGCATATATGTGTAATGATTGAGCATGACATACACGACATGTTGCATGGGTTGAGTTTCATGATTAGAGGAAGTGTAGCCTAGTGGCTCTACCACATACTGTTCTGGTGGCTCTGTCACATATCGTTTGAGTGGCATCGCCACATACCGTTTTAATGGCTCTACCACATACTGTTCTGGTGGCTCTGTCACATATCGTTTGAGTGGCATCGCCACATACCGTTTTAGTGGCTCATCCACATATACCGTTATTAGCAGCAAGGCTTCATTATTGGAGAGCTTGGCTCTATGCCATCTTGATTATGGCTTTGTGTCAATCGTATTTACCCGTAGCTATGTGCCTATTAGATATCGATGACTCTGTGTCAATCATATTTACCCAAGGCTGTGTGCCGATTATATTACCGTCGTTGATGGCTATGTGCCAAACATAATACAGTTACTGATGGCTCTGTGCCAATTATAATACCGCTATTGAAGGCTTAAGAGCTGCATATATATATCGTGATTAGCAGCTTGTCTACAATATTGGTGTGATTGGCGGGGTGGGTTGACTTGATCCCCACAGGTGACGATTGGTTGGTACGGGGGTGTGATTGGTTGTATTGGGTTGGGCTGCATTTCATTATTGCATTACTATGATTATAGGGCTTAGGCCCAGATTGATACTGTAAGGGCTCAGGCCCAGATAGTGACCGTTTAGGGGATTACACACTGAGTTCTCGTAACTCACCCCTTTTTCTGTTAACACTACAGGTAATCCCCAGCGTTAGAGGATTTGGAGCTACGGAGGACTCGATGAAGGCCATACGTCTGAGTTATTTCTCGCGAACCTTAGTAAATCCAGTTGTACTTTATTTTAAGATTATTTATTTTGGGATTAATATTTTGTAATAAGGCCATTGGATTTAATTTTTCTTTTAAACTTTCATTACAGCTTTATTAAAATGTTAAACATTTAAACACTGAGTTTCCTAAATGTTAATAACTGTTTTTCAAAATATCACGTTTCCGCAACTATTCAAGTTTGATTTTCACAACAAAATAGTTTTTCAAAATAATAACAACTTTACAAAAATGGTTAGTAAGCAAAGAGCATTTTTACAATCAAACAACGAAACTCGAAGTTTCAAAAAGAGATTCAATGTTTTCAACGGTCGCTTAGCTTTTCAACTACCTTTTGATATGACATGCTAGATCCGGTCATTACGTCTAGGCCGGGTTTGGGGTGTTATAGGAAGATTTGAGGATCGCATAGTCGCTTGAAGACCGTGGATCCACCGGTGGCTTTAAGCCCATTATAGCAGCTTTGCTGTAACGTTTGAATAATGCCGCTATTAGTGCTACCTTTGGAGTGTAGGGTTGGGTGGGTTGATATTTATATCCCCATAGGAGTGTAGGGTTGGAAGGGAAATAGAGTGCATGGTTGGATTTGGGATGAGTGCATGGCATTCATGTGATACTGACATGATATGAGGTCATTGTGGGCTAAGGCCCAAGACCACCATTTTTTATAGGGCTTAGGCCCAATGTGATAATTGCATGTTGATTGGATTACCAAGGGTCATACACACTGAGTTTCGAAACTCACACCCTTTTTATTAAATGTTTCGGTGATCCTCAGTAAACGGCTCAACGTGGGAGAGGACTCAGAGATGGCCACACTACAAGATATTTGGACGTTTTATTTATTTGTTTCAAAAGACATGATTTAAATTTTTTTATTTTCATTGGATGTAATAAGGCCTTGTACTCCGTTTTGACTTTGGATTTTGAGTTTTGTTGTTTCAGCTGTTTACCTAATTATTAAACCTGAGTAGTTTCTTATGTTTAAACATGGTTTTCTGAATACTTAAAATAATTAAATGGGCTTTATCACTACTTAACAGGATTCAAGGATTTTGGGCTTTTAGGCTTAAACTTTAATTTAGCAAAATTGTTTTGAATTATGCCTTTGATGTGACATCACCGGATTCGGCCATAATGTCTGGGCCGGGTCAGGGGGTGTTACACCTAGGCACCTTAAATGTTAACTTAAAAACATGTCAACCAAGTTACCAAAGTTCACTATAACTCAGTTACATACATACATATATCACTTATACTCTCATCACAATCATACTTTAATTTCATACCAATATTTAAGTTGGTTATATAAACAAAATATTATTATTCATAATATTTACATAAGCTAAACTTTGACTAAGACTGTACAAAAGCCTATACATGCCATATAAACCGTATTGAACGTTTCAAAAGCTATCGAGATAAGTTGGATAGTGTGGTTTGAGTGCTGATCCGATCATCCAACCTTCCGAAAATCTACATTGACATTAAACAATATAAATAAGCTTAAATGAAGCTTAGTAAGTTCGATGGGTTAAAAGAAATCTTACCAACATACTATAACAAGTCAAACAAGTAAAATTATTCATCTCAACTTCCTGTCATTCACAACTTCAATTGATAAATACATCTGTATTCAAACCAATACAAAATAAATAACATGTCTTTCAAATTCATTAAATAAATCACCTTACTGAAATTTTCCATTCGAAGAACGACTTACGGATAAGAGTACATTATAAACAGAAGCTCATAAGAGCTAGTCCATCTAAATATGCCAACAGAAGCTCAAAAGCTGAACAGAAGCTCGTAAGAGCTAATCCACCCAATTGCGCCAAACATAAAGTAAAACATGAGAGTTCACAATAAACGCTGAACACCGGTTTACTTGGGTAAAATGTTGATATCTCCCTCCAATACTATCAATCACTGAATTACGAATGTACTTAAATCTCGCGTTCAATTCAAATCGAATATCCAATTTGATATTATAATTCCAACAATAATTCATTTACAACAATAGAATAAATACATAATACCATTAATCAATTTATACAAATGCTAAATTTTAACCGTACAAACTTACCTGGATTGAATTATAGTAATTGTAGAAGTTCAGGGACTATTCCAATTCATTTTACAATTAATACCCTTTTATTTTTTAAATTTACATAGTTACCCCAAACTTTTACAATTTTTGTAATTTAATCCCTTAATTATTTAATCTATCAAATTAACTAATTTTCTCAATCAATAATCTATTCAAATATTCTAGGCCTTCATACAGCCCCCTAATAAATCAAAATTCACTATCAAACCCTAATATTTTAACTTTTTCACAATTTAATCCTAAAATCAATATTTAACAAAATCACTTTATAAAATTATCATACAACAAAATCAAAGCTCTAAATCCATGTTATTCATCAAAAACATCTAATATTTATCAATGAAAACTTCCAAAATTTTTAGTAAAATAAAAAACAAAGGTATGATTTAGTTGGATCTAATTGCAACAATCTCAAAACCATAAAAATTACAAGAAACAGGTAAGAATTGAACTCACATGAAGCAAAAATATGAAAAACCAACTTAAGCTCTCTCTCCTATAGCTATTTAGGCTGAAATTGAAGATGAAATGTCTAGAAAACTTTCAATTTCCTATTTGTTTTATTTTGATTTCAAATAAATTACAATTTTACCATTAAATCTTTTTATTTTATTACTTTTCCTTATTATGCCACCTTACCTTTTCAATTTAGGTTTATCTATTTCTTAAGTCCTTCCTTATTTATTTATCAAGCCATTTAATCACTTAATTATTATATTTAACAAGTTTTACACATTTTTCAATTTAGTCCTTTTTAATTAATTAACTATCGAAACGTTAAAATTTTTCAACTAAACTTTAATACCTCCTTAATGACACTCCGTAAGTATTTATAAAAATATTTACAGCTTGGTTTATAGAAATGAGGTCCTGATACCTCACTTTCTAAAACCACTTGACCTAATAAATTATTATAAAACACAAATTACCAATTCAAAAACCTTTTTAAAACTATATTTGACTCGTAAATATTAAATAATAATATTTACAAACTTACTCGTTGGATTTGGTGGCCTCGAAACCATTGTTTTCGACACCACTAAAAAATTGGGTTGTTATGACTCTCCCCCTTTAGGAAATTTCGTCCTCAAAATTAGTTACCTGAAAATAGGTTCGGATATTGTAGTCTCATTGATTCTTTAGTTTCCTAGGTAGCTTCTTCTGAACCATGTCGATGCCACAAGACTTTTACTAATGGTACTCATTTATTCCGCTATTCTTTGACTTTCTGGGCTAAAATTCTCACTGGTTCCTCCAAACACGTCAAATTTGGTTGTAGCTCAATCTCACTATGAGGAATCACATGTGAAGGATCAGATTTGTACCATCTCATCATCGATACGTGGAACACATTATGGATTTTCTCAAGTTCAGAGGGAAAAGCATATCTATAAACTACAGGGCTGATTCTTTCAACAATTTCATACGGTCCTATAAATCTTGGACTCAGCTTTCCCTTCCTACCGAATCGTAACACTTTCTTCCACGGAGAGACTTTTAAGAATACTCGATTACCAACAACAAATTCTATATCTTTCTTTTCAGATTCGCATACAATTTCTGACGATTAGATGCAGCTTTCAAACAGTCCCGAATAATTTGAACTTTATCCTCAGTTTCTCGGATCAAATCAACTCCTACCATTTTGGATTCACTTAGCTTAGACCAATACAATGGTGTTTTACATTTTCTTCCATAAAGAGCTTCAAATGGTGCCAGTTTTATATTGGATTGATAATTGCTATTATATGCAAATTCGGCTAATGGTAGATACTTTTCCCATCTACCTTCAAATTCGAGTATACAACATCTCAACAAATCTTCCAAAATCTGAATCACTCGTTCTGATTGTTCGTCAGTCTGAGGATGAAATGCTGTGCTAAAATTAAGTGTAGTGCCTAGACCCTCATGAAGTTTGCTCCAAAATCTAGATGTAAATCTTGGATCTCGATATGAAATAATGGATGTCTGAACTCCGTGTAATCTCAAAATATCAGATATATATACATCCGTTAATCTCTCAAGTGTAAAGTCTATTCTTAATGGAATAAAATGTGCTGATTTATTCAATCTGTTAACAATCACCCAAATCAAATATTTCTTTCTTGTAGTTACAGGTAAGCCAGATACAAAATCTACCGTGATTCGTTCGCACTTCCATTCAGGAATCATAACAAGTTGTAATAAACCCGTTGGTACCTGAAGTTCTGCTTTCACCTGCTGACAAATCAAACACTTAGCTACAAATTCAAAAATTTCCCATTTCATACCCAACCACCAACACATCTGTTTCAAATCACAACACATCTTCGTGTTACCCGGATGAATAGAGTACGTGCTACTGTGAGCTTTAGAAAGAATTTCATTTTTCAAATCCAAATTACTTGGAACACAAATTCTATTGCGATAATGTAATGTACCACTATCATCAACACTTTACTCTAAACTCAAATTATTCTGAACCATCTGTCATTTCAACACCAACTCCGAATTGTCATCTTGCAATTCCTGAATTTGTTGTAGAAATAGTGGTTTCATTCTCAACTCTGTTAACACAGATACGTCTTTATTAAGAGATAAATGAGCGTTCAACGCTCGAAGTGCAAACAATGACAACTTTCGGCTAAGTGCATTCTGGATGGTAATCAATAACCAGATCGTAATCTTTCAGTAATTCTAATCATCGTCTCTGTCTCAAATTCAATTCTTTTTTAGTCATCAAACACTTCAAACTTTTGTGATCTGTAAACACGTAACAGTTCTCGCCATATAAATAATGTTTCCAAATCTTCGAAACTAATATAATCGTGGCCAACTCGAGATCATGTGTACGATAACTCTTCTTATGTGACTTTAATTATCTAGAAGCTTAGGCTACTACTTTTCCTGATTGCATCAGTAGACAACCCAAACTATTAAGAGACGCATCACTATAAACAACATACGCTACTCCTGATTTAGGCTGAGTTAAGACTATGGCTTTCGTCAACATTTTCTTCAACTGATCAAAACTCTGTTGGCACTTATCAGACCAAACAAACTCAACATTTTTCTGTAATAATCTAGTCATCGGCGAAGCAATAATTGAAATTTTTTAACAAAGCGTCAATAGTAACCTACTAAACCCAGAAAACTTTGCACTTCTGAGACATTTTTTAGAGTTGTCCAATTTATCACAACAAAAGCTTTGCTCGGATCAACTCAAATCCCATCAGCTGATACTATGTGACCCAAAAATCCAACCTCATGAAGCCAGAATTCAAATTTACTAAATTTTGCGTATAACTGCTTTTCTCTTAAAGTCTGTTGTACGATCCTCAGATGTTGTGCTTGCTCAGATTCTGTCTTGGAATAGATTAATATATTGTCAATAAACATAACAATGAATCATCCAAATGAGGTTGAAAAATTTGATTCATTAAATCTATAAAGCAACATGGGCATTAGTTAACCAGAAACTCATAGTGACCATAACGAATTCTGAAAGCAGTCTTTGGCACGTCACAGTCTTTAACCTTCAATTGATAATACCCATATCTGAGATCTATCTTCGAGAACATTGTGGCACCTTTCAATTAATCAAATAAATCGTCGATATGTGGCAAAGGGTATTTATTTTATATTCCGACTTTGTTCAACTGTTTATAGTCTGTACACAATCTCAAAGAACCATCTTTCGTTTTTTCAAACAAAATAGGTGCACCCTAGGAAGACATGCTTGGTTGAATAAACCCTCGATCTAATAACTCTTACAATTGTGCTTTCAATTCTTTTAGTTCAGCTAGTGCCATACGGAACGGTGATATTTATATTGGTGTAGTTCCAGGAATCAAATCAATCACAAACTCAACTTCACGATCAGGAGGTAAACCCGGTAACTCTTTATGAAATACATCAACGAATTCACTAACAATTGGTAACTGATCTAGCTTTGATTTTGAATCTTAGGTATTAAGGATATATGCTAGAAATGCTTCGTTACCTTTTCGTATCAATCTCTGAGCAGAAAAAGCCAAAATAATTCTAAGGACATCTTTAGGATCCCTAGTCTCAACTGAAATCATCTCTCCTGTCTAACATTTCTAATCAAATCATTTCTATCTACAGTTTACCACAGCATCATGCAATGATAACCAATCCATACCCAGAATAACATCAAATCCCTGAAAGGATAACAACACCAAATCAGCAGGGAATTCACAGCCCCTAACTTTCATTGGACAATTACGACAGACTAAATTAACTATCACACTTTGACCTAGGGGATTAGTAACTTGAATATCATAATCGGTAGATTCAACAGGCAACTTCTTTTTCGTTACTAATACAGTGTAAATATAAGAATGAGTTGACCCAAGGTCAATCAATACATACACAGTAACACCAAAGAGATAAAATATACCATTAGTCACATCTACAGCAGTAGCTTCCTCTTTAGCTCAAATGGCGTAGGTACGATCAGATGCTTTAGCCTCTGACCAAACAACAGTGTCTTTCATTCCCAAATGAGTAGTCCCGATAGCATTATTCTACCCGAACGTCTACTTTTCTGAGAGGTAGACATTTTCTTTTCTTTTTGATATTCATCCTCTTTTGGAGATTTAGGACAATTACAAATAAAATGATCAGTTGATCCACATCTATAACAGGCTCTCGTTTTACCTCTATACTCACCAATGTCATATTTCCCACAATATCTACATTTAGACTTCAGAGTAATTTATACACTACCCACACTATGAGTCGATCTAGTAGATACTTTGAAATTATGTTGAATCGTCTTAATTTTATTCGAACGTTTAGGCACTAAGGTAGCTCGGCTAAAATCATCTTTACTCTTTTTCACCGATGATGCTGAAAATGACTTGGAAGAACCTCTCTTATGAAATTCTCGGTTCTGCCTATCCCTTTGTATCTTACGATTGTACACTTCTTCCATTTTCTGTGCACAATCAGACAAGATAATAAAATTCTCGTATTTCATTACTTCTAATCATCATTCGAATTTCATCATTCAGACCATCTTCAAACCAGATACACATTTCTTCTTCAGTAGGCACAATTTCTAGAGCATATTTACTGAGATATACAAATTCTCACTCATATTCAACTACCGATCTATTTCCCTAATGTAACTCAAGAAATTCTCACTTTTTCTTATCCAAATACCTTTTCCCGACATATTTCTTTTTAAACTCGGTCTGGAAAAATTCCTAGGAAGTTTTCTCCTTCAATATCACAGCTACTATTGTCGACCACCAACTATACACTTCCTATTTTATTAACGAAACAACACATCTAAGAAAAGTCATCAGGGGAGCAAGCCATTTCTTTAAAAACCCGTAATATTTTGCAGCCAGTACTCAACGTTAACTGGATCATCCTCTAATCTACCCTGAAATTCTTTAGCACCATACTTTCTAAGTTTCTCAATCGGAGTACGTTTATTAGGTTCAATCACTAGAGGAGGTAGAGGTGCAACCAGAGGTACAATAGGTGGTACAATAGGGGGTGGAGGTTGCTGAGCCTGATTTTTTTTCTTGAATAAACTCGCTGAACCACTGGTTCATATACCCAAAGAAAATATTTTTAAGTTCACGTTCCTGAGTCGAAAGAATCGGGACATTATGTAACACCCCTAACCAGTACCCGTCGTCGGAACAGGGTTTCAGAGCATTACCAGAACATTCAAAATATTTTTCTATTAAACTTCATAAATTTACTATTTATTTACCGAGATCATCCATAATGTCTCTTTATCGGGCCCTCGAGGCCCAATACAAGTATTAGAATTGAATCAGGACTTAATCAGAACCTCTAAGAATTTTTTGCAAAATTATAAAATTTTTCTAAGGTGCAGGACTCACACGCCCTTGTGGTCCAAAGGACACGCCCGTGTGACCCTAGAACACGCCCATGCTATAGGCCGTGTTTGATTTAGGTTGTTCTCTGACTGGCGCCACACGACCATGCCACACACCAGTGTGCTAGGCCGTGTGGTTAATTAAATTAATTCGAATTAGGTGCAGGTTTCACACGGCCAAGACACACGCCCTTGTCTCTACCTGTTTGCCCAATTCTGAGCATTATGTTTCTCAAAACATAACACATGTGTATATATGTTTATCATACTAATCTACTTAGTCATACCAAAATGAACCAATACTAGCCATTCCAATGGCTAGGTTACAAAATAAGATTTTAAGCCACTACTAGCCAAGTTGCCCTATACATGCCATTATACCTAAAATGACTTCACTAAATATACCCAAAATGCTAGTTGATAGTGTGATGATGCTCCAATGATCTTTCAACCTTCACGAGCTTTTGAGCACTATAAAACAAGGGAAAAAATAAACGGAGTAAGCATTACATGCTTAGTAAGTTTGTATAATAGAAACTAAACTTACCAATCCCGTTATTAAATTTAAGCACACAACATCATGTGTTCCATCCATTAGCAAAATTTCCTAAGCACATGCTTTCAATCAAACATGTTAGTCACAACACTTACAAACATGTCAAGTAAAAATAGATGAGCTCATCATGCAATGTTCTTTCAAGTCATTATCATTACATCTCAAGATTTTCATGCCAAGTCAAGAGATACATGCCCATTGAATCATTTAATTTCGATGGATGCTCAGGTAGTACACTCGAAGTGTACTGTTCCATAATCAGTCAATTTCTTATTCAAGGGTACCCCTTAGGGCACTTAACCAAGGAATACACTCTCGAGCCACATATTGTATAACAGGATTACCAGTCTAGGCTAAATCCTTTATATAACGTAAGCTCGAAGGTGTTCGATTAGGATTACCAGTCCAGACTTGTAACATCCCAAAATTGAGAATTTTATGTATTCCTTTATATCTTGCGCAAAGCTAGTTAAATTATTAATCGTGTATGTTTTAAGGTCTTAAGAAGGCTCGGGGTTTAATTGGGCCTTAGTAAAAATTTGTTATTTTAGAACTTTAAGGAGATATAGTAAGTGGCCTTAATGCTTATGGAAATAAATGAGTAATGTGCTAGCATAAATGAGCATATGGTAAAGGGGATATGGCGCCACATGAAGGACTTTAAGGGAAGAGGTTCAAATCCCATCAAGTGCAAAATTTTGACTATTTTTTTTGTGTTCTTTCCCTAAGTGTCGGCCAAGATGGTATATAAGGCAAGGTGGACTTTTTAATTTTGGCAAGGCGGCTAAGGAAATAAGGAAAGGATGAGGGTAGGGAAATAAATCAAAAGAAAAGGCAAGATAAGGGAACATGTTGGCCTTTTTCAAATGAGATGTTTTGGAAAGTTTTGGTTGGCCAAATTTTGACCTTATTGTCAAGCTATGCACAGTTTTGGTATAGGGAGAGGGTAGCCGAATTTCTTTTGCCTTTTGGTAAAAAAATTTTGGTGCTTGTTAGGCCAAAAATCTTTTAGCATTATTTGTGTCTTTTTCTCCAAATTTCTTCTTCTCTTTGCCGAATCTTCAAGCCAATAGTGACAATTTTCTCTTTTCTTTCTTGTCTTGCCAAAAACACCTAACCATTGTGACCAATTGTTTCATTCATCTTCTCTTGAAAACCGAAGCTAGTAAGCACTCCTTTTCCACTTTTCTTTTCTTTTCTTTTTTCACAAAATTCTTCAAGCCTTCTTTCTTCTTCTCTAATCCATATCACCATAGCCGAATATTCTTGCTCATTTTTCCTCCATAGCTGAAACCTTCATCTCTTCTTTATCATTTTTTTCTCATTTGGGTTGACACTCTTTCTTCGATTAAATCGGTAAGTGAATTCTTTTCTATGTTCATATTCTTTTCTTCTAGCTGAATAGGTATTTATCACTATTCAGTTGTAAATCTTGATCTTAACTGAAATGGTGTTATTTTCCACTCCTTCATATCTTAATCACCCTCTTTTTCATAGTGTTCTAAGTGGGTGGCCGTGTATCGTTTAGCCCTAAGTCAAACGGTGGGAAATTGGATCCAATATCGATAAGGTAAGGAATTCTTCATGGATGATTTGAAATCGTTTTGTATTCGTTTAAGTTGTTATCAGGATAATAGTGGTTGTGACTAATCGATTATATTTTTAAGGACTTAATCGCTTGATCTATCCACTTATTGATCATACGATTATAGTGGTAAGCCAAACCCTTTGTCATTAGACAATCCATATTTTTATTGTAACATCGTTTTGACTAAGATCTTATTCAATGGAGGCAAGCGATATCGAATCAAAACGGAAAGCAATTGGAGATCACAAAAGGAGCGAAATTGTGATCCCTACTCTTAAATTCAAACGAAGGGCAGTATCGGCGGTTCGGGATTTTCCACCGAGTTGTGGACCATCATCCGGGGAGAATAGTCAAATCGTGGTCGTTCACGATTCTAAAGGTAAACACTTTAGATCGTTTATTTTAGAGTTAGATTAATAAAATCACGTATGTTGATTAATCGAGTGTTATGATATCATAGGTGTTGACGATCAAGACGGCCTAGTACTCACCGTAATCAGGTGTGTAATCTCACACCGTTTTTCCGTGGGTTTAAGATTCGATATCACATTGGAAATAGATCATTATTAATTTATGATTAAAATCGTAATATGGCATAAACCGAGAAAATTGGCCTAAATTGCATTATTTTGATAAATTTGTCAAAATCGGTATTAACACTGTGAAAATTATGAAAATGCCCCTAATGGGCCTAATTACGAAAATGACCCTAATGGGCCGAATTATGAAAATGCCTCTATGTGCCAAATGACAAAAATGCGTTAATGGGCCGAATTGATAGATTACCTTAATGGGCCGATTTGATAGATTGCCTTAATAGGCCGATTTGCAAAGTGTTAATGGGCCGAATTTTTGTAATAAATCTCTAAATTAATAATTGTTGTTTATATTTGTAATATCGTGATTTACTATGCATATTGCATATACATAATTTTGCATGGGATGGGAAAATGTTGAAGAGAAGTGATTCTGGTGGCACTGCCACAAAAATGTTTGTTTATATGATTCAATTTTTGTAATAAATCTCTAAATTAATAATTGTTGTTAATTTGTAATATCGTGATTTACTATGCATATTGCATATACATAATTTTGCATGGGATGGGAAAATGTTGAAGAGAAGTGATTCTGGTGGCACTGCCACAAAAATGTTTGTTTATATGATTCAATATGATTCTGGTGGCTTGGCCACAATCAAAATATGTTATAAATGGCAAAATGCCTGCGATTGGTGTGTTTGGCGGGGTGGGTTGACTTGATCCCCACAGGTGTGATGGGATGGTACAGGTGGTGTGTAGCGGATGGATTATTAGGATCTTTACTTGCTCAAAATTCCTCAGCTCCTTGTTTCCGGATCTTATTGACCGGAGGACTTTCTCTTCATACTACCTCTACCACTTGATGAGCTACAGGAGCAGGCTGAGTAATAGGTGGGGGTGGAGGGAGTTGAGCATTAGGATTTGCTTGAATAAACTTAGTATACCAATTACTCATCATATGGAGAAAGGCTTCTTGAGCCTCTTCCCCCTAACCCAAAGTTTCGAGTCTCTCTATTGGCGCAGACCCTTGCGCGAGAGCCAGCACATTACTTGCAGCATCATCGGCTGCAGTTCGATCCGGATCCATTTACTATATAAAAACACAATTCAAATCGTCAGGAGTCGTCACACTATCATTAAGTAAATACTTATACATATGGCATGTATAGCTAGACTCATACTTACGCTACATTAGTTTTGAGAATCGACCAAACCGTAGGTTTGATACCACTAAATGTAACACCCCTTACCCGTATTCGACATTTGAACCGGGAATGAGGCATTACCGTACTTAACTGGCTCAATCATACAACCTTGATCCATAAATTTTGTTTCAAAATAAAACTTTTCATTCAAGACCATAATATCCTTATTATGGGTCTACGAGACCCTAAACATACATACGAAATGGTTCAGGTTAAACCGAAAACTTTTGAACACTTAGAAAAATTTAAAATATAAAACAGAACCACACGCTCGTGAGAAGGGTGGGACACGCCCGTGTGGCATATCACATGCCCGTGTTCCACACCCATGTGGAATTATTTTTCATTTCGAACCTACAAGGGTTTTCACACGGCTGGGCACACGTCCGTGTCCCTCACACGGCCACGACACGCCCGTGTCCTCGCTCGTGTGTGAAAACCTTGGCATTCTGTTTATGACGTCATCTTCTTAATCTGGTCACACGGCCAAAGCACACGCCTGTGTCCTTAGACTGTGTGTCGAATTAAATTCCTCCCACACGGCCTGGCCACACGCCCATGTCCATGGTCGTGCCTCCCACACGGCTGAGACACACGGCCGTGTCTCTACCCGTGTGTTTACTACTGAGCATACTGACTTGTAAACCTAGCATGCAAGGGGACACACGACCAATCAACACGCCCATGGGGTTGACTGTGTGTCACACACGGCCTAGACACACTCCCATGTGTCCACCTATGTGGACATTGGAAAGGCTATCTTCCAAACCAAATGCTAGCCTACATAGCAACCATACTTATACCAATTCAATCCAGCATGTATAATAAATATAAAGCACTTCTAGAGACTCAAAATCAAGACATCCATACTAGCATACAGTTAATAAATTCCATCATCATTAAATATATAAAAACTTTTCAAGGATTGGCCCAACTCCAATGACCACTTACAAAATGAATTTGATAACATTAATAGCCAACACTTTCGCTAACAAATATGACATAACAAAAAGACCAAGTCCTATACATGCCATACTCAAAATAAATCTAACTTTGCTATACCAAAAAGGAGTTGATAGTGTGATTTCCAAACTCCGACATTCCATGAATTCTCGAGCTAGCTTGGCAATACTATAAAGACAAGGGAAATGAGAAGAGTAAGCATAAAGCTTAGTAAGTTTGCATGAAATAAATAACAACATAAGGCTTATAATGTCATCCATCTATGACATTGAATAAAACACAAAGTCTTAGGCACATTTTCGTAACTTACTCGTTCTTACTCTTACCAATTACATATCATATCACATATCGTAAACTTTTCTCGTGAATTACTCACATGTACCTCTACCACTTAATCACACGGATTTAGCACTAATCTCATTTCTATTACGAGCTTAACTATTACCTCAGTGAATCACATGGGATACTCGAACGTACATAATCATTATCATCTACATAAATACGACGCCAATGACATATCCCCGATATGGTCTTACATGGACTCACCTCTAGATGCCGATGCCATATCCCCGATATGGACTTATACGGGATCTCATATCGATTGTCGATGCCATATCTCGGATATGGTCTTATACGATTCTCATATTCGATGCCAATGCCATATCCTAGATATGATCTTATACAAGATCTCAATTCGGTACCGAGGCCATGTCCCGGACATGGTCTTATACGGGACCTTACCCTTCTCAAGTCTTAAGGATATTATTCTCTCATTTATTAAGGTCCAACCAGGATTTCCACATCACAATTCTCATCATTTTCTCATTCAACATCATTACTCAAATTCGTAGAAATATTATACAACATCACTAATATCAATCAATTAGATACTTAATAACATGATGTTGAATTTATTGCACACAAACTTTCCTTAATTTCAAAATAGGCCAAATTACAGATTTAGTCTGATACCTTGCCCTTTCCTCAGTCAAGGTTAATTCTTCGTTCTTCTTGATCTATAATAACAAATTAGCTCATTTAATTGTCACATTAATCCACACATTTCAATAATCATACTTTGGAAAAATTACCATTTTGCCCTTAGACTTTCACAAAATGACCTTTTTACCCTTAGGCTCGTAAATCAATTCTAATCAAATTTCTTCCTTTAACGAGCCTAGGTGAACATTTATTTCTCTTATAACAACCCTTAATACTCGTTATTTCACACACTTACCACATATTTTATAACCTTCACAATAAGGTCCTTTTAGGTGTTTTCATGGTTACACCTTTCACAAAAGTTGTTTGTCTAACAAATAAGACTCATTTTCTTCCATAAAAATGCAGCAAAGAAAATAAATTCTCTCATGGCAAAAATCTAAACTTTCAATCATTTTGCAAAATAATCTCCTCTTTAGCTAGCTTAAGCTTTAGGGGTTCCAAAAGTACAAACATCATCAAGAAAAACCATTAAAATCACTTACTTGTAAGGAGAAAAGCTTGCTGAAATTTTTGAGTTTTCAAACCCCTATTTTTTGCAAATTTTCGGTGGAAGAGGATGAGTGAATAGAAGGATATCATCTTTTCTTTATTCTAATATAAAACATCAATTTAGTCTACCTAATTTCAACAACTTTGACCAATTTGACATTGTTTGTCTCCTATGGCCGGCCACCCTATAACAAAGGGTATAGTTGCACATTAAAGGCCCCCAATTAAAAATCCTATGGCTATTAGGTACCTTTAGCTTAAAAATAGAACTTTTACACTTTATGCGATTTAGTCCTTTTTCACGATTAAGCATGAAATCACTAAAATTAAAGCACCAAAATTTCCATGCACCTATATAATCATGCTATAACTCATAAATAACATTAGTATAATTTTTTTTTGACCTCGGATTAGTGGTCCCAGGATTACTATTTTGACTAGTCCCTAAATCGGGCTGTTACAAGCAATACATTTATTAATAAACTGGGCAAACAAGTATGTTATGAAAATAATTACATTACTAATCTTTAGGCATACTGCAACAGTAACTATAGTAAAAGTTCATCTATGTGTGCACATGATGGCTCCTGATGGGGAGCTTTTAGATATTTCTCAATAATAGTTAATTCATTTGTTGTAACAATGCTACAATAGTAAAAGTTAGTTTAAGTTTTTACATGATGGATCATGATGGGGAGTTTTCTTTTAGATACTTCTTAATAATAATGTTTTCTATCATATTTATAAGGTAGTATATCTATTGTTTTTTTAAGAAAAAGAAGATAAATTTGAAGAAAGAAAGTTTGTTAGATTTTTTCTATCAGTTATTCGTTTAGTTGTAACTGGATAAAGTATCTACTAGAAGAAGGATAGAGATAGACACTAAAAAATTGTTCACACAGTTTAAAAATGTTTTATGTCTACAGGTTTGTTCAAGAAGTAATTCACTATCAACAATGGGTACAAGGAATGATCTATGTTTAGCTTACTTAACTAAGTTACAACCTCACCCCTATACTTTAATCTAAATCACTCAAGTTTTTTTTTTTGTTTGGAAGCTTAGATGTAAATTGATTGGCTCAATCAAGTTTACTTACAAAGTTTGCACCTAAAATCAGTTACTGAATGAAGAAGTATGTGTTCACTCTTTCATACTACTAACCTAAACAAGTTGTGCAATATAGAATAGTTAAAGGCCTGTTGAGTTACAATAGATTGTAACATTTATTCAACTAAAGCATCCACTTTAAAAAGTCTTCGAATAATTAACATATTCTCAGAGTCTTCTAGCAATCAAATACCTTTGAAGATAGATCTTGTATTTATGGAAACTTCGATTGTATTGAAAGTCTTATTCTCATCACTGCTTGGCTTTAATTGTAATGCCCCAGATTTTTCCGATGTTGGGAAGGTTGATTTTGAGTCAAAATTGTGAACCAAGCTATTCTGAGAAGCCAAACCTAGAAACTTCAAGGAATAAGCTTTGGGCTGAGTTGTGGGTCTTCAAGTTTTGAATATTTACAGTACATTTGGTTGACTGTAATGGAATAGGGCTGTAATTGAATAGGGCTGTAATGGAATAGAGCTGTAATCAGTAATTCAATTGTTTGGTTGAATGAAATGGAATAGAGCTGTAGTAGAATTCTTGTGTTTGGTTGAATGGAATAGATGTTGTAATAGTATAAGGAAAAAGGCTTAAATGACCAAAGTACCCTTAACAGAATTTTTGTAGATAGATGACTATTGTTATTAAATTTTAATAAGATTATTGTTAAATATATTTTAATAAAATTAATCAATAAATTTAAGTTTTAATTTTTCGATTCAACCATTAAAATCGTTCTTCAACCTCCTAAACAGAAGAAAAAGAAGAACAAACCATGCTTGATAATGTGAGTAGAAACAGAAAATGTAGAACCCCGTTCTTTCCCTTTCTTTTCTTGCACTCGAAGAAATTAGAAGTACCCCGGATTTTGATCTCCCAAACCAACACAACCAAGGCTCACCGCGAAGCATCTTATGGTTCAGTAGTATATTATGTTATTGCAACTCCTTTGTCATCTCTAATTGTTCAAAATGAAATAGATCGATGTTAGTTAGGAAACTACTCGGACAGTCTTTAATTTTATCGTTTTGTATTGATTTATGTTCGTGTTTTTTGTTTTTCTGTCCTTAGTTTCTTGTAAACCGTTCGTTTTGGATTGAAACGAGTCCTTTCATCTGCGTATATATGATCTGTTTATGCCTATTTATAAGCATTCATTCTTTGGTTCAATAATCAGGCACCAGTACCAGTGTGTTGTATGATTATTTTGATGCCTCTGTTCTCAATAAACACATTACTATCATCAAGTAAAGGTGTTCCCCCATTAATGCCCAAAATGTAGGATTTAATTCTTTGTTTGCAGATGTTCCAACAAGTTATTGTCAAGGCATGTAGGTGCCTGCTACGATGGATAAAAAGAAAGGGTGTTTAATTGAATCATAAGTGCTTTACTACAATGCCATTGACCACATTGATAAGGATGATCAAAGCCTAAAATCCCAGTACCACAATCTTTTCCACTCATTTGCCCAACTTTTCTCTGATTTCTCTTTTCCCCAACCTAACACTTCTTATCATCTCTCGGTCAAAAAATACAATAGTACCACCTACAACATCAAGAATACAACTAGTTATTCTATAAGTACACTTGTTTAGTACTTTAAGTATGGAAGTTACACAGGAAACATACTGTTAATTTGAAAGCAAAGTCATAATTTCCTAAGGTCTATAGCCAAAAATAACAATAATAATACTTTCCTAAAGCCATAAGTAATACAACATGACATTCTCTTACAAAATGCTGACTTGTGGCAATCCATTAATACTGCATTAGATTAAACAAATATGCCTATGCTTAGTTGATGCATTTGGTTTTTGCCAATAATGAATAAGAAGCAAAAGACAAATAGCAATAAAATCAAGCCTAACTTAACTCGTAAAAAAGGAAGTTTATTATTAATTATTGACATATAAACTTAGCAGAAATTAACATAACTCGCGGTATGAACTTAAAGAACAGTAAAGCTAAGTCATATATTTCTTTAAGCAGACCTTTCAGCAATTAAACATAGATTAGCTTGTTGCTTCATGGAAATCAAGAAAAATAAAAGAAAATGGGAAGGGGGAACTGATTATCATCAGAATACTTTTGGGCAGGTTCACCGGCTTTACGTAGATGGGGAAATACTTGTGGTTGCAAAGTATTGCATGAATTTCATTTGGACGTAGCCATCTAGACTTGGCTTCTTCCATCATAGTTTGAACATCCAAATCTGTCCTCCAAACAGAAAGATGATAAAAACTAAAATTAGCAAAATAGAAACATAAGCTTAACTATGGTATAAAGCATGATATTAACAAATTATTAGAAAAAATTTAACATCACATGAAGCTCAAAGTAACTTAATGCAATAGTTTATAAAATTTTTATTCATCTAAATTTGTTTTCAAAGCAAATAACCACTTCTCCAACTCTCAAAGATCAAAAACTCATAAAGAACTTCAATTATTCAAGATATTAAGCCAAAATAAAAGCCAAAAGTTAAGAAATTACTTCCAAAAACTAATAAGCCATACCTCCTTACAATTTACTTAGTGATCAAGCAAGCTAGTACATACTTCACAGAACAATTCTTAAGTTTGTTTGGTAAATTGAAAAATTAAGTATTTATTTAAACATAATATAATTATATTGTTTTGTAACTGTAAATGATGGATTTTGAGTCACACAGAGGGGAAGCCAATACAAAGAAGCTAACTTTTTCTTTCCTTCCATTATCCATATCTTGTACAAAACATGTGCAGCTAAAAACAAAAATCCCTTTTCTTTCCTTCCCTCCATTGCTCTCCCTTCCGTTCTAACAAATGCAGAGAAGAAAACCTTTAAAAACCTTTCTAATACGAAAAGGCTTCATTACCCACATTCATTGAATAATCTCTCTTGAGTTGAAGCATTAAGATTTATTTGTTCAAAATTTAGAACATACTTAACCAGAAAAGTCAAGGAATTCAATTCAAAACAAGCATTGGAAGTAGAAGGAAGGGTTTTCCTTCTTTTCCTTTTGTTGGCCAATGACAAATTCTGCAAGTTTTATTGACTGAAGAAAAAGAAGAAAAAAACGAAGAATAGATTGACCTAGGTCTTTTCTGCAATCAAATGGAAAAAGGGAAACATAGGGATGAGAAAGAAAATTACCCATGAACGGAGGGAGAAGATGATGGTTGTAGTGCTTTTTCATTCTATAGGTAGAGATGAGGGCAAAAATTGAAAAGGGGAAAAAATTTACTTTGCACGGGAATGAATAGCTATTCAATGGTGAGGGAAGGGAATGGCTATTCAGCCTTTTTCCCGCAATACACCCTGAATAGATTTGGGCTGTAATAGCATTACAGCCAACCAAACTAATGTTTGGTGGTGGGCCCGTAAAATTGGGCTGGAATCTATTCTTAAGCCCCCAACCAAACATGTTGTTAGTGTAATTATTATTTTTTAATTAGTGTTAATTAATGGGTAGTGTTGGAAGGACTTAATTGTAAGACAATTATAGTTCATGAGGTTAGTGTACGAATGGGTAAATTTTAGATTATAAACCGTAGGAGCATTTATATTGTTATTTTTCCAAGGGTCCATTAGCAAATGGATCATTAGAGAAAAAATTTGAAGCAGAGAATGATTCTAAGAGACCATTTTTCATGATCAAGCTTTGTGTTCTTCAAATTTCTCTCAAAATTATCTCCATTCTCTTATCTATTTTCTAAAATCTTGATTTAAATCATTCAATCTTGAATGGAATACATATTTTTCAGCAAATCCTTCAATATTTTAAGCATTAAAACTTGATTTCTCATTTTCTTTATTTTTGTAAGAACAAGAAAAAAGGTGGGAGATTGATTTCTTGATTATTCTTGGCATTGATCCTTTGAAAAACATCATGGTAAAGATTTTTTTAACTCTATTTATTGATTTTCTATTCATGATAAGTGATTTAATGATTCTCTTTTTCCAAGTTGTGTTCTTGTTTCATTGGGTTAGAAAGAGAAAATTGAGATTTGTCGATTTCTTTTAGTTCCCTAGTTATATATTTTAATTAACATAGAATCTACTAGATTGTTAGATTTTAAAATTAATTTGAGTTTTAGCTTAGTTCTTGAAAGTTGTCATTATTGAGTGCTTTAGAGAAGGTGTAGATTTAAGTTTCCAATAGACTTTGGTGTGTTAATGTTAGTTTTGAGTCCCCTAGTGTGAGTCTAAAGTTAGTTTTGAGTTTCGGAAGTTTGTAATAGAGTTTCAGCATGTGGGTTTAGAAGTGAAGAAGAGTTTTGCTTGATCGCATTGCATGATTTGTTAAATTGTAAAGGTTTTAACTATTGCTTATTACTGTGCTAACTTGAACTATCATTTCAATAATGGTTGAAAAAAGGTATCTGGGGGAGAGTTCAAAAGCAAAAATGAAGGATAGAGTCACAGAAGCTTGAGTGGTTTTAGTTTGTGCAATTTGATTTGCAATTTATTTTGTTATATTATCTAAATTAAGTTACTTGGATTTATTTATGCTATAACTATAGCATAATGATATGGTGATATGCATGAGAACTCAGTTATATATTGAAGCATGATTGCTATTTGTTGAAGCTTGTTCGATGCCTATGGTCGAATGCCAATTTTTGGATTTATGTTGTTGTATTGCTTCTTTAGAGATGGTAATTGGATGCTAAATTATGATTAATATGATATTTAACCTTTCTAAATGAATTTGAATAGTCCTCGGGTATAGTTAGAGTGTCATAGGATATAAGTAATCGAGCTTGTTGATATTGCGCTACAGGCTAGCTTGTATACTTGGAAGATTCAATTTATGGTGCTCTGCGCAACCTCAGGGATTTTGTTGGTAAGTCAACTTTACACACATCGAAGATTTGCTATTGTATAATTTTATATATGTGCTTACACATTATAGTTTCAGGGGATTGGTTGGATATTATTGTCGTAACATCCAACACCCGACCTGATCGTTGGACATGAGACTTGAGATGTCACATTCGTTGTCGGAGAAACTGCAATCTCATTTGCATATCCAATAAACATGTTATAGAAGTTATTAGGCTACAAAACATAGTAAATACATTATTTAATAAAAAAAGGAGTTATGAACAAGCCTACGAAAAGCTCTTACACTAATTAGGTAATGATTGAGGGACAAAAATGTATGAATTACAAAAAATAAAAAATAAAAAAAATAAAATTAGGTGTAATGTCGCAACATTGAAGAGTTCATGGTGCGACTCTGAGGGTAAAAGCATGATGTCGCGACTTAAATCTAGGTGAGTCACAACCTTAAGCATTGGGTTGGATCAAATTATAAACAATTGGGTTAAAAGCTCGGGGAATACTTGTAATTGGACCCAATATGGAAGACGCCCAAAAGCCCCTTATGTAATGAGGGGGGATGACAAACCCTAGTATATTTAACTAGGGTTGTTGCCCCTTAAATCCTAGTAGAACTACTAGGATTTCATTTTTCTAGTTGAAATAAACTTCTCTAATTCAACAAGGGTTCTACCTTCTCTCCCTATAAATAGATGGCGCCAATAGGGCTATTGACACACAACTTTAAAATATTGTTACTTTAACGAAAAATAGAGAATTTATGCTCAACTATTAAATATATTTTTTCGGAATAATAAATTTGTCAGTTTTTATTTTGAGAAGAGAATTTTTGCTTTCAACCCAAAAGAAAAGAAAACTATTTCTTGTTTCTGTTTTTGACTCGATTTGATTGATCCCACACTTGAGGTAATTCATGGTATAAGAATACTAGAGAAGATCGTTTGGTTGAAAGTCGAGACTGATAAGGATTCGTTTAACCGAAAACACATGTATGATTTTAGTTTAAGGTTTATTGCTATAAATATAAAAAACTGGGTCAATTTTTAAAATTTTTATTTTCTGTTGTAGAGAAAATCGTTTTTAACCGATTTTTTCCCACAACTATAAGGTGAATATGTGTAGAAAATGGTTTCTCCTTTATTCTAGTGAATGATGTCGTAACCCCAAGCAAGGTTCACCGCTACTTGATTGGTCAATGTCACGATCTGCAAGTCTCCCACGCCCTGACACGACTTGCTGTCTAGCAGGGCAATGGTTTTGTTTCATTTCACTCAAAAAAAGTGCGGTTGACGTCTGAACGTTATAAAAAAAATATTTGGAATGATCTGAATTGCCTTAAATGACTGTAATATAGTTAATATAAGTGATATATATAATTATCAAGATTTAGAAATGTTTGTTGACGTCCTTTACTCGAGATAACAATTGGTTTTGGGTAAGTGGTGTTACACTGGGACTACCCTTATCTTGTTTCCTTCTTACTTCTTGGACTTATTCTTCCTTTCTTCATAATGAACTCTAGCATACTTGATGATTGGATAAGTTTTGCGACCAAATAATGTTAAATATTTGAAAATGTAGACTTTGGATCTTTCTGATATTATCAATCCTCTAGATACAGACACAATCAATCATTTGTTGGACGGTTGTGATTGGTTCTTTCTTATTCGATGGTTGTACTACCTTAGTCTATTTTTTATTATCATCTTTCATGTTTTCTATTAAATGACGCATTTCCTCAAGAAACGAAAACTAGTCAATCTTACTTAATAAAGTAAAGCACAAAACTCATGGATAGGTTTAATACTAACCTTTTAAAATCCTATTCGAACTCAATTATTCTTAGGTAAACTATATTGGCAGTCAGCCAAATATTTCTTTTTGGTCATTTAACTATGAAAAATTACAAAAATGTCATATAACTATTCGATTTTTTCCTTTTTAGTCACTTGTCGTTAAATGGCTAACATATATATATATATTTTTTTTTTGCTAAGTACGTAAATATGACATGTAATTTTTAAAATTGACATTATAACAAATTTAGCTTTCAATATTTAGACATTGTGTTGATTTAGTTTTGATTTTTTTTTAAAATTAGCCCTTAATGTTTACATATTACATAAATTTATCTTTTTTGTACATGAAAATATAAATTAATACATAATGTGTAAATTAAAAAACAATATATTTTTTAAAAAATATGTTTATTATTAAACTTGACGATCTTTAAATCAGGGGCGTAGCCAGGGGGCTGGCATGGGCCCCGGCCCCCGCTAAAATGTAAAATTACTTAAAAGGCCCTTAGAATTTTTTAAAAATTTTAAATTAATAAAGGTAAAATTGCACTTTGGCCCCCCTTAAAATTATAAAGATTCAATTTAATCCTTTACAAATTATAAAGATATAAACTATAAAAAAATAAAATTTTATCCGGTCCCCCCTAAAAAATTTTCTAGCTTCGCCCCTGCTTTAAATACATTGTTTTCCTTATACTTCAGATGACTAAGAACTTAATATCTCCGAATGATAATTAATTCATTTTTTTGTTAGCTTGAACTTACTACCATTGATGAAGCAAATTAAAGCTTAATTTTTTAAGTTGTTAAACTTACAATTGGATTGAATTAGTAAAGTGGGTATTTTGGTTTTATTTTCAAGAAATTGAAATGGCTATTTTTCAAGAACTGGGTCGTTTTATTTTTTCTTTTTCTTTTCTGCATTGATCAAATGCAATGACAACGTCATAAAATGGTCACAAAGAAAAGTAAAATTACAAAAGGATCAAATTATATGATATGTACATGTTGAGGGTTTATTCTTTCAGAATTAAACTAAATAGGCATAATGTACAAATTTAAAGGGTTAAAATTGTTATTATGTCAATTTTAAAAGCTACCACGTCAACTTCCCATTTGTCATTTAATGGCAGATGATAAAAAAGAATTTGTTTAATTAAATAGCTGTTTTGTAATTTTTCACAATTATGTGTAAAAAAAAACGTCTTAATACTTAAGTTAGGACTAATATATTTATCCATTATTCTTTTATTTATAGCAATTGATGCTCTCATGTACGTAAAAAAGAGGCAGTTTGAAAATAGGAAATGGTTATCGTTTCTCCAAGTCTATTTAGGCAGAATCATAAAAGTAATTGCAGATTTCTTTTCACCAATTTTACTTTCTTTCCATTAATTACTTGTAGTTACCGTAGAATTACTATAGTAATATGAGGTTAAAAAAATAAATTGTAATATATATTACGGTTTTTTTTATATATGTCATTCTCTATTTAAAATACTTATTTATAATTTGGGTACATTGTTCTTTTATTTATTGTCTTTTAATTTGTTTTAAATTATTTCATGCTTTTTGTTTAATTTTGTTTATATTTTTTATATGTTAAATATAAATTTAATTTTAAACAAATTATCTTTTTATTTTAAAATTTTAATTAATTGAATTAACTTTTAATATTTTCATATTAAAAGTAAAGAATACTAAATTGTTAGGCCCAAAATATAGTTTTAAAAAAGACACATATTAATAATTTTTGTTGAATTAAATTTATGTTTTTTCAAATATAAAAAGAGTTAATTATATAAATTTATTAAAGTAGAAAAAAATATAAATATAAATTTACAAAAAAATAAAATATTAACAAATTTGACATTAAAACAAATTAATTTGACAATATATATAATAAATAACATGTAAGAATTAAAAATTTATAAATATTATTATATTATAAAATCCTTTCAACTAATTCAATGGTCTTCTTGCCTTAATGTCTCGATTTTCATTTTTTTTTTCAGTTTCTATTAATTCGCTTAAATAGTAATTCAACACTTATATTTTTAATTGATAGATCAATTAAATCCCGATCCAACTCATCTAATTAATCGATGTAAATCAAATCGCTTGGAAGGGTGGCTTAAAGTTTTCCTTTTCTCGTATAAATGTTTATAGTATATTTATATAAATCATCTTTCCTAATCTCATAAATTTGTTAACCGGGAATTAGTTTTGTTCATTCGCAATAAAGGATTTGTTTTTTTATATATATTATAAAATATAAATTGATGCGATCTTAAGAAAAAATATTAATTAACTAGTTAATATTTTTATGAGATGTAGTAGTCGGCTATGTATATTAAATTTATTATATTTTTTTATAATTTTAGTTTTTATTAAATTTTAATGATTTTTTTTTAAAATATTAATAAATTTAAAAGGTAATATAAATAATTTAAAATAAATTATATTATAGTATTTTAATATTTAAAATAGTTAATATTAGAAGAATATAAAGTGTGAATATCAATATGAATATATTATAATTTAAATATTATTAATTATTAATTATTATCAAACTGACCAAATCGGTAATTAAATGGAACCGATTAATGAAAAGACTGGTTTGGACTGAAGTTGAAATATGTAGAATTTTCAGCGCAAAATTAGGCAGCAGCCACAGGTTAGGGATTATGAAATTGATAGACTCTGGAAATGGGCCTTGATTTATCATTTCAAATCCACACCGATAAAGTGGATTTTTGTAGTTTTGCGCGAAAGGATTAAAAAATAAAAAAGATGTTACGTGTATGATAGTGTCTTGACAAGCGTTTGAGGCGTACAACATTGGTTGGACGGCTGAGAAGCAACCCCTTTGGTCAGTCACTGCACCCTTCCGGGTCCCCCAATTCTTGCATTTATTTAGTTTCTGAGTTTAATATTCATTTTTGTCCCACATGTGTAAGCTAAAAGGAAATTCAACCCTAATATAAATTCAAAAGTTTAATAGTGCATATCTTAACACATACTTTTCAAACAGATATTTGAGAAATAGACGTAAACCAAACAATCTAATCAAATTTGGTAGAAAATTAACATAATATTTACAATATCAAATATTTTACTTTATAAATATAAGTATAGGTAATCTTGCATAACTCATATTGAAGGGCAGCTAGCCAAATGGGTTGACAACCGCTAAAATGGTCCAGACCACGGGTTCTGCAGGCTAAGCCACTACTCAACTAATTACTTAAAAATCACTCACATAACTATTTATTTTTAAGATACAGTTTTATTTGAAAACATAGAACATATAGGTTGTTATAGATAGTTAGTCAGTTATAACTATATCAGTTGCTAAGCAGTTTCTATCTATGTATGTGTATAAATACATTACCCAGTTATTCATTTAGAAGCAAGCAATAATAATCACAATTGTTCAAGAATTAGTTTGATTTATTTTATTGTTGAATACCATTCTTTCATGGTATTAGTGGCTCCTAGCTGGGCCGCTGTTCACTGTGCATCATGGTTGCTCCCAATGTCTTTGTTAATGAAGTCGTGTCTCCGTAATCCTCTGCACCAGCTCGCAACTCTGCCTCTCCATGTTTTCCTGATGATGACAGACAATCTCGTGTGCTTCAGTCATTTCCCAAGCATGATACAGTAAAACTCAAGGAAGACACTTTTCTGCAATGGCAACATCAAGTTCGATTAATAGTAGATGGTTATGGACGTACAGATTATATTTATGGCACCATTTCGACCCTGACTCGATTTATATCGGATCCCACAGGGAAGTTGGTCTCTAACCTGGCTTTTGTATCATTTCATCAACAAGACAAGTTACTTGCATCCTAGCTTTTATCCACAATCAGTGGAGATCTCTTGTCATACTTTATAGGTGCCCTCTCTGCACGCGAAGGTTGGAGTAATCAACTCACCTCTTTGCTGCCACCGCCGGTGCCAAGATCTCTCGCTTAAAGCATGAGTTGCATTCGTTGAAAAAGAATCATCTTTCAGTGAAGGAGTATTTAGCCAAGATTAAGAATCTTTGTGACCTGCTTGCTACCTCGGGTCATCCTTTGTCTGACACAGATCAAGTGGATATTGTTCTCGACAGGCTTTCATCGGAGTTTGAAGCTATGGTCACTGTTGCAGTGTTTTCAGCGGAACCCTTGAAAATGGAAAGATTAACTGACATTCTTTTTGAATGTAAAAGTCGAAAAAAGTGATTTGTTGCTAAAACCCTGATTCAGGCCAATCTAGTTCATCATTCGACTTCTCCGTCTGATTCAATGCCTTCAAAAGGGTTTGTTTCGCGCGGTGGTCATAGCCTTTCCCGGGGTCGTTGTTGGTGTAATATCCTAAATTAGGGGTTATGCATTTGGTGCATAACTCAAGTGTTAGTAGACTTTAAGTATGTTTGGAGGTGTTTTAAGGGTTTTTAGAACTCTAGGATGAAGGAGAATGATATGGAAAATTTTTAGAATTTAAGTCTAAAGAGGGGAAGCTTGGTAAAAGAGGCTTAAGGAAATTTATGTGGAGTTTAGGACATAAGAAATGCCTTGGTAAAGTGGCTGCAAGGCGCCACTTAGGGCCTTGGTATGTGACGCCTTGGTTCGAGTTGCAGAGGAAGCGAATGGGAGTTTATTTTTGCGACAAGTAGGAGCTTGGCTAGGGAAGTTTTAAAAGGAATTCTGGGCGAATCATGTCACAAAAAGCGCCTTAGTGGAGTGGCTTGGGACGCTACCTTAGGGGCTTAGAGTGTTGCGTCAAAGGGGACTCAAGTTCGAATCACGTTGGTGGCACAGGAGTGTGTTTTATTTTTGCTCTTTGCGTCAAGAAGGGAAACTGGGCTAAGGAGGCTTTAAGAGGAATTTGTGAGGGATTTATGCCACAAGAAATCATGTGGTACAGTGGCAGTGGAGCGCCAGGTGCAATGACAAGGGCTTTGGTTCGAATCACGCCTGCAGCAATGAGTGGGGTTTTATTTTTTGGTTGTTGGCGTCAAATTGGAGAGAGGTTGGACGGTAATTGGACTTCTAATTGAATGGGGATTAAGCTTGTTTCTCCTCTTAAATTTCGGCTAAGAGTAGGATAATTGTAGTTTTATTTATTTATTTTAATATAGGATAATTATGGTTTTATTTAGATTAAATGAGATTTTATTATATTTTATTTATTTTAGATAGATAGATAAAAGATAATGTGATGATTTATTTTATTTTAAATAGGTAGGATAATTGTGGATTTAATTATTTTTGTGCAAGATAAAGAAGAGATGAATATGGATTTATTTTATTTATCTTGAATAAGTGATCAAGAGGTAAAATAGGAGATTGATTTGGAGTTCGATAAGAGCAAGGATGTAGTAGCCGAATTCTTTATAAGGGGGAGTAATCATCCTTCATATCTTTTTCTTCTTTAATTTTCTTTGTGCCGAAATTCCCCTACTCTTCTCCTCTTCTTCCTTATTTTCTTTCAACACCAAATTCCTTCCTATTTCTTGAAAGCCGAATGCCCCTTTGCCATTAAGAGTGGTTGCCGAATATTCCAACCTCATTAGAGGGTGTAGCCGAACCTTGTAAGTGCTCATACTCCCATTTGTATGTTATTTTTATTAAAAAGCCATAGCCGAATATCAAGTACCCTTATTCCTATTCTTTTGTCGCAAGTCTCAAAAGCCGAAGATCAAGCGTTTTCTCTCTTTTGTCGAATACACTCTCTCTTGCACTTCAAACGGGTGATTGTGGTAAGTATTTTCTGTCCTAGCAATCGGTTATAGGTTCTCTTCCATTTGTGTGCCGAAAGCAAGTATTTAAGGCCTTGGTTTTGGTTTAGCCGAATCTAATAATTATTTAGCAGGGGTTTCGACAGGAATAAGTGGTGATTCGGAAAATAGGTAAGCTTGGTAAGTGACTTGTGATATTCGGCCATAGGCCACATTAAGAGTTCCCAGTGATGACCGATTGTGTATTATGGTTCTTAGGAGCAAATCGACAGAGTTAGGAGAAGTCTTCGGGATTCTGATCCATCTCTGGTAAGGTTGATAAGTTGTAGTTTATTCAATTAAGATTTAGTACATTATCGTCTAATCGGGTTTTGATTAGATATCATTAATGGATGCAAATACCAGTCAAGGAGGCCAAGGGGTAGTTCCTATCCCCAAGTTTAAAAGGAGAGCCGTTTCGGCAGTTCAGGATTGGCCACCGGGATGTGGACCAGCGTCAGAACAAGAAAGTAGGCAGATAGCCGTAGTAACGCTTAGTGATAGCATTAGTATCGAAAGCATAATTCTCCAAGTGATCAGGTGTGTAGTTAGCCTACCGTTTTCCGGGTTTATGATTGCATGTGATATCTGTATGTGTGTTATGAATGTGCTAACTAATGCAGTGAAAATTGTGATATGGATACCCTTAAGGGGTACGACGATAATCAGGTTAGTATCAATCTGAATGTGATGTGGTTATTAATATGTATATGTAATGATATGGTTGATGAACATGCTCATGCATTATCATGGCACTATTTCATGTTGCATATGCATGGGTGGGATACGAATATGAAGGACAGGGTGTACTTCGAGTACGTGGTTTGATGAATGGCTCTGTGCCTCATCGTGGTTGATATAAGCTTTGTGCTATATCGTGGTTGATGAGTGACTATGTGTCCCATCGTGGTTTTAGTGTTAGCTACGGCTACATCGTGGATGGGTGCTGACTGAGGTCGCGTTGTGGATTATTTGCGATTAAGTTCGCGTGGACGGCATTTGTTGCCATATTGGAGTAAAAAGGAGAGGGTGATTTGATAATCCCCTGGTGTGTGGTAGGCTGGATACGGGGGTGTGTAGAGGATGGACCCTAGGCTGGGTTGGGCTTCATAATTACATAACATGTGATCTGAATAATTGTGGAAATGGGTCAAGCCCAGTCTGATATGTGGATTAATGTGGAAATGGGCCAAGCCCAGTATGTGATGTGGTTTAAAGTGGTAATGGGCCAAGCCCAATATATGTGGAAACATGTGGTTAATTACACTATTATAAGAATGTGATATGGTTATGGGCCAAGCCCAATATGTGAACTCTATTGATGTGAATATGGGCCAAGCCCAATAAGTAAACTCATGTGAATAAGTTGCATTAATATTTATTATGTGGGTAAGTATGTGGTTTGACATGTGGGTGGAATTCAGTGGACTAATTGCACACTGAGTCTGTATGACTCACCCAAATTTTATTAACATCGCAGGTGATGCTTGGACTGGGTTGGGAGTGGATACAAGGTGGCCCATGCAGAAGAAGTTTTGCTTGTTTAAAGTATTTTATATTTCCAAGATTTATGAATTATTATTTATTGTAATAAGGGCCACTTAAAGTATTTGAATTTTGCTATGTTTCTATTGGATTTGTAATTAAGTTAATATTTGTAAGTTTAACTTTTAAAAGCTATTTAAATCTCAAAAGTCATATTAAAGTTTTGAGTTCGGTATTTTTATAACGACTTAACTTTTTACTTAGAATGTTTTAAATTACGAAAATGTTTTATTAAAGGAAACAAATTTTTAACGGTATTTACTTTTAAGTAAGAATATTTTCAAACGTTTTCCGCAGTGGCATTTCAAATTCGGTCATAACGAATGGGCCGGGTTTGGGGTGTTACAGTTGGAGCTCTAAGGGACATCTTCAATGTCAACTGTGTGGTCACCTTGGCCATATGGTTCAGAAGTGTTTCTGCAGGTTTGATCAAAATTTTGATGGTTTTTCTGTGCCTCATCTTTCTCGGGACTCGGAGGACATTACGGTGGCTACTCAAATGCCTGGAATGTTTTCTGTTGGTTCTATTTCAGGGGCGACTTCTCACCCAAGTCATTTTGGTCCATCTCCTTCTGGATTAGTCTCTTCCTCAAGCCCAATGGCCCAAGTTAATAATGTTACTTTAACACCCCTAACCCTTGTTTGTCACCGGAATAGAGTTGCAGAGTATTACCGGAACTTTCAGAACTTTTTCAAATAATTCATAACAATTACTATTCATTTTCCGAGATTTATTCATAACATCCCTTAAATAGACCCTCGAGGCCCAATATGAGCTTCAGAATCGAGTTGGGACTTAATCGAAACCTCTAGGAATTTTTGGCGACATTTCTAAAATTTTCCAAGTTACAGGGCTCACACGCCCGTGTGGTCCAAGGGACACATCTGTGCTGTAGGCCGTGCTCGACCTCGTGTAACTCTTTGACTTGTGCACACGGCCATGCCACACGCCCGTGAGCTAGGCCGTGTGGTTAATTAAATTCTTTTGAAATTAGGTGCAGGTTTCACACGACCAAGACACACGCCTGTGTTCTAGGCCGTGTGGCACACATGGTCGAGACACACGCCCGTGTCTCTGCCCGTGTGCTCAATTCTAATAATTATGTTTCTCAAAATTTAGGTGCAGGGGAAACACGACCTAACCACACGCCCATGTATCAGGCCGTGTGTCACACATGGTCTAGACACACACCGGTGTGTCTACCCGTGTAGACAAAATAAAGCCATCTCTAGCTTCATTTCTCACCCAAAATCATACCAAAATCCTACACCAAACTTACATCCAAATACCAACCATTACAAGCATTGCATTCAAACAATTTGTAACATCTAACATGATATATTGTTGCATGCATTCATGCTTTTAATCTTACCTTTTATAAGCATACTCATTTAACCTTTCTCAACCTATCAATAATAAACACTTATATTATCTCCATAAGATAAACTTAAACACACATATATATATATATATATATATATGTACCAAAACATAATTGTCACTAGCCATTCCAATGGCTAGATTACAAGCATCATTTACATTTACATGCCAATATGGCCAATATATCCTATACATGCCATTATACCATAATTGATTTACCATATTGTACTGACATGGGCCGATGGATAGTGTGAGTGATCTCCACCAAGCTTCCAATTTAACAAGCTTCCGATTTACTATAAAACAGGAAAATAAAACTAAGTAAGCATAAATGCTTAGTAAGTTCGTATAACATGGTATTTAACTTACCATTCATTCTATTTTGAGGTAACTATGTAAGGCATACTCAATCAATTTAACCTCAAGCCCTACACACATCCTCATTGCCCTTGTTAGTCACATATTCCATAATAACATCAAAACATAAATGGGCTCAACAACAATCAAGTTTCCAGGCATATATGCTTTCCACATCATGTATTCATTTAGCATGTATAAATCGTCTCTTTATAATGCAAGTATAATTTCATAATAGTTCATCTTGAGTTCAGATTATTTCATATCAGAACTTTACTCATATCATTCGAAATGTCAAGATCACACAAGTAGTAGTACACTCAAGGTATACAGGCCTATAATCAAGGATGAACATTCTCATCAGATAATTTCCACGTACAAATATCATCATCTCATACTTTCATATATTACTTGTCATGTATTATCATTTTCTTGTATTTCAGACGGATACATGTAATTACTCATTTTTTATTCATATCTTCTCATGTCTAGAATTGTCAGCTGTTGAATTTATATGAAATATCGATGGATACAAAAGCAGTACACTCAACGTGTACAAAAAAGGATCCGTCAATTCATATTCAATGGTACCTATAAGGTACTATTTCAGAGAGTACACTCTCGAGCCACACATGTATACAACAGGATTACTAGTCCAGGCTAAATCCTTTTTATGACATATGCTCTAAGGAGCTTGATCTGGATTACCCGTCCGGGCTAAATCCGATCTATAACATATGCTCGAGAGGACTTATATTAGGATTACCCTTCTGGGCTAAATCCTTTCTGTAATGAGGTTAATAGGATTACTCGTCCGAGCTAAATCCCGTCAGCAATAAATGCAGGACCTCATTCATTTCGAGAAATCACATATCCATCGATTTCCCATTTATTCAAGCGGGATTTAAACATTTTTCAAGCACTATCGGGCATGTGATTATTTCATACATCCATAATATTCATATATTTCATGTAAACACATTCCACATTCATTTCAAGCATAAAAGTAACATTTTTATTGTTTATCCTTTATCGGGCATTATCGTTGACCAGGCTTTATCAAGTATATTTTCAATGTCATATACATATATGATATTCATACAATTCACAAACACAACATCTAATTCAAGCATATAAATACACTATTTAGTTAGACGAACTTACCTCGATAATTGTTAGTGTACGTAAAATCTACTAATCCAAAATTTTCCTCTCTTCCTCGTTCTAACTCCGAATTTGGTCTATCCGGATCTATATGAATAAATTTAATAATTGCATATCGATGGTATCGACTAGTGTTACCGTCAGAATTAGAAAAGACTCACAACATGTTTCATGTGTGGATGTTATGCTGATATAGATCAAATCCATCACATGTAATTTCTCCGGCAGAAATTTAGATTCAACCTGATATGACGTATAACGAAGAACAGATCAGAATTTTAGCTTGAGAGGTTAAGGAATTGAGAAATAAATGTATAGCTTTAGCAAAAGTGTTGTGGCAACATCATGGGGCCGAAGAGGCTATGTAGGATCCCTAGGAAGCTATGAGGAAATAGTACCCTAACCACTTTTCTAGTAAGATTTTTGAAGACAAAAATTCCTAAGTGGGAGAGTTGTAACAGCCCGTTTTTAGTCAAATTGGAACAGTGGTTTTTAGTCAAATTTTATTGTTTAAGTTTTATTGAAACTTGTTAAACCTCAAATTAGTCATTGGGTGGTCTTATCCAAATCTACAATTTTCAAGAAAACTAATCGAGTACCTAATTTTGGTACTTAAATATCTAAATTCTCGTTTGGTTGGTTCTTGAATATTGTTCCTTCCATCCTGACTGGCTTAAAGCCAACCTTACAGGATACTCTACACTACTGACATAAACTCGCACTGTAACAGCCTGGTTTTAGTAAAATTAGAACAATGGTTTTGGGACCACAAATATGATGTCAAATATTTATTTTATTTTTAAATTAAGATCTACAGCATGATAATATGTTTGTGTGAAATTTTCGTTAATATATTTTATTGTTTAAGTGTTCAATTCTATAAAAAGGACTAAATTGCATAAAGTGCAAAAGTACTGTTCAATTAGTTGAAAATACTAAATGACTATTAAATTAAATAGTGGAGGTCCTTATGTTGTAATTAGACCATTTGAAATATAAGTGGACAATTATGGACATGCATTAAGTGATGTTTATGTTATATAACTAAGGTTACATTAGTAAAATGGTTAATAAATAATAAATAAATTAAAACAAAGCCAACTATTATCTTTCTTTCTTCATTCTTCAACCGAAATAGACCTAAGGAAGCCTTTAACAAAGCTTCAAACATTCAGCCATGGAGTTTTGAATGCATGGTATGATTTTTTACTCAATTTTTAATGATTTTTATGTTTTTGAGATCGTTGCAACTAGGTCTAGCTAGCCCAGGGACTATTTTGCAAAAATTTAAAGATTTAGGATGTTGCCATTGATGGTAAGCATGTATTTTAATGATTGATGATAGATTATAAATGTTTGATGATAGTTATACAAGTTTTGTTAAGTGATTTTCAGTGAAAATGTAAATTAGGGATTAAATTGTGAAATGTGGAAACTTTGTGGGTAAATTGTGAATTAAATGAAAAATATGGGCTCATATGTGTACTAGGAAAATTTGGCTAACATGGGTTGGTATCAAATTGCATTAATTTGTGTTTTTATGAAATAAGGACTAAATTGTAAAAGTTGCGAAATACTTGGGGTAAAAGTGTAAATGTGTTTTAATGAGTGTTTTGGATTATTTTGAATAGAAAGATTATTAAATAAGCTAAATTTGATTACATATAGATCAAGAAAATTGAAATTCAGATTTAGATAGGGAGAAAAACAAAGTACTCGACTAATTGACCTATTTCATCATTTTTGTGAACTGAGGTAAGTTTGTATGATTAATACGCTTAATGATATATGTGTTTATATGTTGAGATATTATAATTGTGATATTACGACATTGCGGAATCTATCGACAAAGCATTGAGAAAGTGAGAATCCTAGTTGAACCTTAGGAATAGATAGGATACTAGTGACATGTCATTAGGGGTAATTGTGATTATGTGATCCGGGAGCTGGTCCTGTACGTCCTATTGGTGGCTAATTATACCGGGATGTGTTGTGGTTACTTGAAAGCTTGTGTGAACAGCATTGTGTAGCTACGTCTTGACTGACAAGTTGTTTGAGCAGGCCCGTTGATAGCTCAAGAGTGAGCATATATGTGTTATGAGATTGAGATAGCATTGGCTATGTACGTGGCACTTTGGTGCGAGATTCCTGAGTATTCGATATTATTCTGAATGATTTAATGGGAAAAGATGATGGTACAAGGATGTAAGCATTGATACAGATCATTTCAGGTACTCGTGAAAAGTTTGGCAAGTAAGCGATAATTGATAAGTTCATATGAAAAGTAAGTGAAGGTTGATGAATTTATACATGATACATAGAATTATGGAAATGTGCAAATTGTTGAGTTGAATGTACACTTACACTTGCTTATGTTCTTTAAATTGTAAATGGATTGGTAAATTTTACTTATTAATCATATGAACTTACTAAGCTATAAAACTTACTTTGTTTATTTTACCCTGTTTTATAGCGATTTCAAAGCTAGCTCGGATTCGGGAATCGTCAGAGACTTCATCACACTATCAAGCTATCATTTTGGTACTTTGAATCTATGTTTTTGGAATATATGGCATGTATAGGAACTTTGGTCATTTTGGTATATAAGTTGATGATGAATTTAACCATTTGAATTGGCTTGTAAGTGTCTATGGTTTGGTTTGTATATATATAGCCATGAAAGTTGGCTTAATTTGGTTAGTCTGGTTGTGTATATATATATGTGTGCATAAGGCCTATGTTATGTGATTGAGGTTGGTTTTGTGATACTTATTGACAGTAGATATTGTGGATATCAAATGGTTGATACTATAGGAGATATGTGATTGTGAATTTGAGCATAATGATACATGTTTCAAAATGTTTAATTAGTGGAATTGTATATGTGAATTTGGTACAATGTAATGGCCTATTTTGTGACTTGCATATAATTTGGATAATGGAATTGAGTTGGCATGATTTAGGCTTGATTTAGTTTGTTTGAATGCCTATATATGCTATGTTTTAGTGCCATTTGATTTGGTGTAGGTGCATACAAATTTGGGTGGCGAAATGGCTTGGTAAATAGCCTAGTTTTGTCCACACGGGCAGAGACACAGGCATGTGTCTCAGCCGTGTGTGATACATGACCGTGTGTCCCCTAGTGATGAAATTAAAACCAAGTCAGTATGCCCCACACGGCTTCACACACCGGCGTGCGACCTGGCCTTGTGGCATAAGTCAGTATACCCTACAGGTTTGGCACGGCCTAGCACGCAGCCTGGCACACGGGCGTGTGTGGCCATTTTTAAGGCACACGGGGCCAGCCACATGGGCGTGTGTGTTGGCCGTGTGACCCAGTTCAGAGAGTTACACGGGGTCAGACACAGGCTGGGACACGGCCATGTGCTCCCATTTCGAATGTCCACACGGCCTCTGACACGAGCGTGTCTTTGGTCGTGTGAGACACAAGGTCATGTGTCCCCTGTTTTTGGAAAAATTTTCTAAGTGTTCAAGAAGTTTCTAAAGTTATCGATTTAGTCTCGAACCACCCCGAATGTAACACTCCTTACTCGTATTCTATGCCAGAACCGGGTACGAGCCGTTACCGTACTTTACTCACAAGGTCATACAACTTTGGGTTATCAAAATCCATTCCAAATAAAACTTTTCCATTTTCATATCTAACCTCCTTATAATAGGCCTACGAGGCCTAAACATACTTCCGAAAGGTTTCGAAAATAAATCAGAAACTTTTACTCACTTAGAAAAATTTTACCTAAACAAGGGCCACACGCCCTTGTGAAATGGGACACGCCCGTGTGGTTACACACGCCCATGTCCCTCACCCATGGTCGACACTGAATTATTTCACACAGCCGGAAACACGCACGTGTCACTTACATGGCCTTGACACGCTCGTGTCTCAGCCCGTGTGCCAAAACCTTGGTATTCTATTTATGACGTGATCACCTCACTATGGTGACACGGCCAAGGCACACACCTCGTATCCTTAGACCGTGTGTCGAATTAAATTCCTAAATTTAGGTGCAACTTCGCACGGCCTGGGCACACGCCTATGCCTTTGGCCGTTCCTCCCACACAGCTGAGACACATGGCCGTGTCTCTACACATGTGTTTACTACTAAGCTTACTGGCTTGCAATTCTAACATGCAAGGGGACACACGGCCTGGTCACACACCCATGCAATTAACCATGTGCCACACACGGACTAGACACACGCCTGTGTGCCTACCCGTGTGGACAAGAACAAGGCTATTTGCCAAGCTCTTTCATCACCCTAACTTACTCAAGCATAATTCACCCTCTACCATCAATTCATTCATGCATATTCATACCCAACAACCCAACCATATACTCTACACACTTATGAATAACCTTTCATTCCTTTGATTGATAGTAAAGAGTCATTTATTATGACAATATACAAAAGATTTCATCTATAAGGAGCCAACACATTTGGCCAAAATAACAAAACAAAATACCTAGTCTAGCTCCTATACATGCCATTGCCATACTCAAAATGCTAGTTCTAAATATACAGAGATGAGCTGATAGTGTGGGTGGTCTTCCAATTATCTTCGTATCCCAACTCGACTCTTTGTCACTATAAAATAAGGGAAAAGAAAAGAGATAAGCTTTAAGCTTAGTAAGTTTACATGTAAACAATAAACATCGTAACATGTGGTAATCAATAAATAACATTTCGTAATCCAAGATCATGCTTACTCATTCATCTATTACCACAATCCAACCATATCACAACCAAATGCTCTTATTATTTAACATACATCCCTGCACTTGATCACCACATGATCACATGAAACAACACATCACAATTACACAATAAACCATTTTTAGTAATACCAAACACTTGGTGGTATCGCACTTAGTCCACCATTTATTATTAACAGGGTGGTATCGCACATAGCCCACCAACAAGAATATTTACGGTGGTATCGCACTAAGCCCACCAAATAATAATACTAACGATGGTATCTTACACAGCCCATCATGAATAAGTGATAAGATGGTATTGCACATAGCCCACCAATAAGAATAATTAAGGTGGTATCGCATATAGCCCACCCTAATTTACTACGGATAATATTCCACACCTACATATTTATTTCAATGTTCATACGGAGTTTATTCACTTTCTACCAAATTTCCATCCATTTAAACCGTAAGTGTTCTCAATCATACAATGCACTAATAAGCAATTACATGTGTATTTAAGATGCATCATTTACACATAAATTTACCTCGGTGCAATACGCGTCAATCAGCGGTCTATTCCGTAACCTTGCCTTTTCCTCGGTCAAGGTTGATTCCACGCTCTTCTTGGTCTATAACAACAAAATTCACTCATTCAGTCATTTTATAATTATAATACATCATTATCTCTACTCAGGCAAAAATGACCATTTTGCCCTTGTACTATGGCAAAATTACAATTTTTCCCCTAGGCTCGTAAATCATTTTTCATCACATTTTCTCATTAAACAAGCCTAGCTGAACATTTATTCCTCTTACAACTACTCACAAATCCAACTATTTCATGCATTTATTACTAGATCACAACATTTACAACTTGGTCCCATTTAGGTGTTTTCATGATAACACCTTTCACAAAAGTTGTTTCTCATCTCATTAACATTCATTTTCTTCCATAAAAACTCAGCAAACAACATAAACTCTCTCATGGAAAGTCCCTAGACTTTTAACCATATTATAAATTAGTCCCTTCATTAGCTAGTTTAAGCTTTGGGAGGTTCCAAAAGTACAAAAACTATCAAATAAAACCACCAAAATCACTTACTTGCAAGGAGATAGCTTGGCTGAAAGTTTGGTCTCTAAAATCCCCTATTTTCCCTTTAATTTTCTGTGGAAAAAGAAAGATGAATAGTGAAAGATGATATCTTTTCTTTTTATCTTATTTTATTCATCTTTTCATCACCTAATTTCACCAAATTTGACCAAAAATTTAATGCCCTTGTCTCCCTAGCCTCTATGGCCAGACAACACCTCCCAATTGGCCTAATTGCACATTAAGGACCTCTAATTAATTTTCTATGGCTATTAGACACCTTTACCTTGAATAATGGAGCTTTCGCACTTTATGCGATTTAGTCCTTTTTTTCACAATTAAGCATGCAATCATTAAAATTAAAGCACCAAAATTTTTATATAGCCATATATTAATGCCATAACACATAAAATAGTATCAAAATAATTTTACTCAACCTCAAATTAGCGGTCTCTAAACCACTGTCCCGACTAGCCCCAAAATCTAACTGTTACACCGACTGCATGTTTTGGGCCTCATAGGCTTATTTTAGGGACAATATGAATGTTGTTGATTGATGATTATATGAAATTTGAAAATGTATGTGTAATTGTATGATATGTCCGATAACGCTCCGTAACCCTATTCTGGTGTTGAATATGGGTGAGGGATGTTACATTTATTGGTATCAGAGCTATGGTTTAGTCAATTCTAGGACTAACGTAGCATATGTGAGAGTCTAGCTATACATGTCATATATAACCTATGATATTGTGATGATTCCTAAAAGTTTAAAATGTGTTATTGTTTTGTAAATGGATACTAATCGAGCTGTAGCTAATGATGTTAAAAGTAATGCGTCTGCCTCTATTCACAGAGTAACGCAATTAGAATCGAGATGTGTAACAGCCCAATTTAGACCCTAGTTAGAATAGTGGTTTTGGGACCATAAATTTGAGTCTAGACTTAACGGGTAGAGGTTCTGCACGACCTAATTTTTTGCCCTGAGGTGTGCCAATGTTGTTTGTAAAGAAGAAAGATGGATCAATGAGAATGTGTATTGATTATCGACAAATCAATAAGATTACGATAAAGAACAAGTATCCTTTTCCGAGAATAGATGATTTGTTTGATCAGTTGAAAGGGGCAACAATGTTTTCGAAGATTGATTTGAGATCTGGCTATTATCAATTGTGAGTTAAAGATTCAGATGTGTCAAAAACTGCGTTCAGAACAAGGTACAGAAATTACGAATTTCTTGTTATGCATTTAAGATTGAATAATGCTCCTGCAATTTTTATGGATTTAGTGAATCAGATCTTTAGATCGTATTTAGACAGATTTGTTGTTGTATTTATTGACGACATTTTGATCTATTCACGAGACGAATCTGAGCGTTTCGACTATTTGAGGATTGTGCTAGAAACAATGTGAGATAAGCAACTGTTCGCTAAATTCAGCAAATGCGAGTTTTGGTTACGAGAAGTCAGATTTTTGGGACATATTGTTTCAGCAGAAGGTATACGAGTTGATCCGATCAAGATTTCTACAGTTGTTGACTGGAAACCACCAAGAAATGTATCCGAATTTAGAAGCTTTCTAGGGTTAGCTGGTTATTATCGAAGTTTTGTTAAAGGAATCTTGATGATTGCTACACCAATGACCAGATTGCTTCAAAAAGATGTGAAATTTGAATGGTCTGAGAAATGTCAACAGAGTTTCGAATAGTTAAAAGCATTGTTAACTGAGGCACCAGTGTTGGTTCAACCTGAGTTATGTAAAGAATTTGTGATTTTCAACAATGCGTCATTGAACGGTTTGGGTTGCGTTTTGATGCAAGAAGGAAAAGTGATAGCTTATGCCTCCAAACAGTTAAAGTCACATGAAAAGAATTATCCGACGCATGATTTAGAGTTGGTCTCTATTTTTTTCGCATTAAAAATTTGGTTACATCATTTGTATGGTGAAATGTGTCATATCTTTACCGATCACAAGAGCATGAAATATATAATGACTCAGAAAGATCTAAATTTGCAACAACGAAGATGGCTCGACTTGCTAAAAGACTATGAGTTAGTGATTGATTATCATCCGGGGAAAGCGAATGTAGTCGTGGATGCTCTGAGTAGAAAATCATTATTTGTTTTGAGAGCGATGAATACTCAGTTAACCTTATCTGATGATGGTTCAATTCTAGCAGAGTTAAAAGCTAAATCGGTATTTCTTAAGCAAATTTTTGAAGCTTAGAAGTGTGATAATGATTTACGAACCAAAAGAATGCAATGTGAGTCGACTAGTGATTCAAACTATCAGATCAGATACGATGATTGCTTATTGTTCTGAGGAAGAGTTTGCATACCGAGTGTTCCAGAGCTTATACAGAAAATTTTGAATGAAGCACACAGTGGTTGTCTATCTGTTCACCCGGGGAGTACTAAAATGTACAATAATTTGAAATTGTTATATTGGTGGTTGGGTATGAAACCAGACATTTCAGAGTTTGTATCGAGATGTTTAGTTTGTCAACAAGTAAAAGCTGAACATCAAGTGCCTTCGGGATTATTACAGCCTGTGATGATACCAGAGTGGAAATGAGATAGGGTTACAATGGATTTCGTATTGGGATTACCCTTGTCTCTGAAGAAGAAAGATGCTATTTGGGTTGTCGTAGATCGACTAACAAAATCAGCACATTTCATTCTGGTACGTACAGATTATTCACTTAATAAATTGGCTGAGTTGTACATTGTTGAAATAGTAAGATTACATGGCGTGCTAGCTTCGATTATATTGGATAGAGATTCGAGGTTTACGTCGCAATTTTGGAAGAAATTGCAAGAAGTTTTATGTACGAGGTTGAACTTTAGTACCGCATTTCATTTGCAAACTGACGGCCAGTCTAAGAGAGTAATATAGATTCTCGAAGATATGCTTCCTTGTTGTGTTTTAAAAGTTGAAGGCAATTGGGATAAATATTTGCCATTGGTTGATTTGTGTATAACAGCAGCTTTCAATCGAGCATAAAGATGGCACCGTATGAAGCTTTCTATGGTCGCAAATGCCAAACTCCATTGTATTGGACTAAGCTAGTGAGAAAAAGATCCACGCGGTTGATTTGATCATAGAGACTAAAGAGAAAGTAAAAGTAATTCGTGACAGTTTGAAAAAAGCTTAAGATCAGCTGAAATCTTATGCGGATTTAAAACGGAAAGACATTGAATTTCAAATCAATGACAGAGTATTTCAAAAAGTATCACCGTAGAAGAAAATTCTTTGATTTGGTCGCAAAAGGAAATTGAGTTTGTGATTTGTCGGTCCGTATAAGATTACTGAAAGAATAGGAACAATAACATATCGGCTAACGTTACCGTCAGAATTAGAAAATATTCACAAAATGTTTCATGTGCGGATGTTACGCTGATATAGATCAAATCCATCAAATGTATTTTCTTCGGCAGAAATTGAGATTCAACCTGATATGGCGTATAACGAAGAACCAATCAGAATTTTAGCTCGAGAGGTTAAGGAATTGAGAAATAAATGCATAGCTTTAGCAAAAGTGTCGTGGCAACATCATGGGGTCGAAGTGGCTACGTAGGAGCCTTAGAAAGCTATGAGGAAACAGTACCCTAACCTCTTTTCTGGTAAGATTTTCGAGGACGAAAATTTCTAAGGGGGAGAGTTGTAACAGCCCATTTTTAGTCAAATTGGAACAACGGTTTTTAGTCAAATTTTATTTTTAAGTTTTATTGAAACTTGTTAAACCTCACATTAGTCATTGGGTGGGCTTATCCGAATCTACAATTTTTAAGAAAACTAATCGAGTACCTAACTTTGGTACTTAAATATCTCAGTTATCATTTGGTTGGTTCTTGAATATTGATCCTTCCATCTTGACTGGCTTAAAGCCAACCTTATAGGATACTCTACACTACTGACATAAACTCGCATTGTAACAGCCAGGTTTTAGTAAAATCAGAACAGTGGGTTTGAGACCACAAATATGAAGTCAAAATATTTATTTTATTATTAATTTAAGGTCTACAGCATGATAATATGTTTGTGTGAAATTTTCGTTAAGAAATTTTATTGTTTAAGTGTTCAATTCTATAAAAAGGACTTAATCGCGTAAAGTGCAAAAGTACTGTTCTATTAGTTAAAAATACTAAATGACTATTAAATTAAATAGCGTAGGTCCTTATGTTGTAATTAGACCATTTGAAATATAAATGGACAATTATGGACATGCATTAAGTGATTTTTATATTATATAACTAAGGTTATATTAGTAAAATGGTTAATAAATGATAAATTAGTTAAAACAAAGCCAACTATCATCTTTCTTTCTTCATTCTTAAATTGAAATAGACCTAAGGAATCCATTAACAAAGCTTCAAACATTCATCCATGGAGTTTTGAATGCATGGTATGATTTTTGACTCGGTTTTTAATAATTTTTATGTTTTTGAGATCGTTGCAACTAGGTCTAGCTAGCCTAGGGACTATTTTGCAAAAATGTTAAAGATTTAGGATGTTTCCATTGATGATAAGCATGTATTTTAATGATTGATGATAGATTATGAATGTTTGATGATAGTTATACAAGTTTTGTTAAGTGATTTTCAGTGAAAATGTAAATTAGGGATTAAATTGTGAAATGTGGAAACGTTGTGGGTAAATTCTGAATTAAATGAAAAATATGGGCTGATATGTGTACTAGAAAAATTTGGCTCACATGGGTTGGTATCAAATTGAATTAATTTGTGTTTTTATTAAATAAGGACTAAATTGTAGAAGTTGTGAAATACTTGGGGCAAAAGTGTAAATGTGTTTTAATGAGTGTTTTCGATTTAATTGAATAGAAAGATTAGTAAATAAGCTAAATTTGATTACATATAGATCAAGAAAAGCGAAATTCAGATCTAGATCGGGGGAAAAACAAAGTACTCGACTAATCGACCTATTTTATCGTTTTTGTGAACCGAGGTAAGTTTGTACGATTAATACGCTGAATTATATATGTGTTTATATGTTGAAATATTATAATTGTGATATTACAACATTGTGGAATCTATCGACAAAGCATTAAGAAAGTGAGAATCCCAGTTGAACCTTAGGAATAGATAGGATACTAGTGACATATCATTAGGGGTTATTGTGATTATGTGATCCGGAAGCTAGTCCTATACGTCCTATCGGTGGTTGAGTATACCGGCATGTGTTGCGGTTACTTAAAAGCTTGTGTGAGTAGCATCGTGTAGCTACGTCTTGATTGACAGGTTGTTTGAGCAGGCCCATTGATAGCTCGAGAGTAAGAATATATGTGCTATGAGATTGAGAGAGCATTGGCTATGTATGTGGCACTTTGGTGCAAGATTCACGTGTATTGGATATTATTTCGAATGGTTTAATAGGAAAAGATGATGGTACGAGGATGTAAGCATTGATACGGATCATTTCAGGTACTCGTGAAAAGTTTGGCAAGTAAGCGATAGTTGATAAGTTCATATGAAAAGTAAGTGAAAGTTGATGAATTTATACATGATACATAGAATTATGGAAATGTGCAAATTGTCGAGTTGAATGTATACTTACACTTGCTTATGTTCTTTAAATTGTAAATGGATTGGTAAATTATACTTATTAATCATGTTAACTTTCTAAGCTACAAAGCTTACTTTGTTTATTTTACCGTGTTTTATAGCGATTTCAAAGCTAGCTCGGATTCGGGGATCATCGGAGACTTCATCATACTATCAAGCTATCATTTTGGTACTTTGAATATATTTTTTTGGAATATATGGCATGGATAGGAACTTTGGTCATTTTGGTATATAAGTTGATGATGAATTTAGCCATTTGAATTGGCTTGTAAATGTCTATGGTTTGGTTTGTATATATATAGCCATGAAAGTTGGCTTAATTTGGTTAGTTTGGTTGTGTGTATATATATGTGTGTGCATAAGGCCCATGTTATGTGATTGAGGTTGGCTTTGTGATACTTATTGATAGTAGATATTATGGATATCAAATGGTTGATACTAGAGGACATATATGATTGTGAATTTGAGCATAATGATGCATGTTTGAAAATGTTTAATTAGTTGAATTGTATATGTGAATTTGGTATAATGTAATGATCTATTTTGTGACTTGTATATAATTTGGATAATGGAATTGAGTTGGCATGATTTATGCTTGATTTAGTTGGTTTGAATGCCTATATATGCTATGTTTTGGTGCCATTTGGTTTGGTGTAGGTGCATGCAAATTTGGGTGGTAAAATGGCTTGGTAAATAGCCTATTTTTGTCCACACGGGTAGAGACACGGGCGTGTGTTTCAACTGTGTGTGATACACGGTCAGGTTACACAGTCATAAGTCCCCTGGTGATGAAACTAAAATCAAGTTAGTATGCCCCACACGGCCTCACACACGGGCGTGTGACCTGGTCGTGTGGCATAAGTCAGTATACCCTACAGGTTTGGCACGACATAGCACACGGCTTGGTACACGAGCGTGGGTGGCCAGTTTTAGGGCACACGGGCTAGCCACACAAGTGTGTGTGTGTTGATTGTGTGACCCAAGTGAAAGAGTTACATGGGGTTGGACACGGGTTGGGACACGGCCATGTGCTCCTATTTTGAATGTCTACACGGCCTTTGACACGGGCGTGTCTTTGGCCGTGTGAGACACACGACCGGGATACACAGTCATGTGTCCCCTGCTTTTGGAAAAATTTTCTAAGTGTTTGAGAAGTTTCTAAAGTTATCGGTTTAGTCCTGAACCACCCCGAATGCATGTTTTGGGTCTCGTGGGCTCGTTTTAGAGACGATATGAATGTTGTTGATTGATGATTATATGAAATTTGAAAATGTATGTGAAATATATGTGTAATTGTATGATATGTCTGGTAACGCTCCATAACCCTATTCCGGCGTTGAACACGGGTGAGGGTTGTTACACTGTAACACCCCAAAACCCGGCCCATTCACTACGACCGAATTTGGAATGCCACTGTGGAAAGACGGTTGAAAATCTTTTTGACTTAAGATAAAACATTAAAATTTATTAACTTTTGAAAACCATGTCCATTTAAAATTATACTTAAAACTTTGTTATTATAAAATGTCCAAATTAAACTTTAGCATATATATATTTGCTTAAATAGGTTGCTAAAAATAAATCATCTTCATGTAGTAATTTAATTTAATCAAACCATAATTAAAATAATACCAATAATAATAATAATAAGGCCCTTATTACAACCCAATGTTTAAACAAAATACTTAATATTGAAAATGCTTAAAATAATTAAAACATCTTTGCCTGCATGGAACTAAGCTTCTGTATGGCCACCTTTGTACTCCTCCAACCCGGTCCAAGCTCATGAATCACCTGAAATGGTTAAGAAAAATTGGGTGAGTCCACAGACTCAGTGCATAATCATTACACCTGTTTCCACACGTATGAGCTTAACCCATACCCACACAGTCCATACCAATAGATATGCAAAATGTATCCCAGCCCCAATCCTAAGTCCATCCGTTACACCAACCTTAGCAGACTCCCTGCCCAAGGCCGTGGCTAATCCACCGATCACAACCAAGTGATCCCACATATCCTACCTCGGCAGACCTACTGCACAAGGCCGTGGCTGAGCCACCGATCACATAAGTGATCCCAACATTAATCCGTCTACGGTGATGCACTCAGCTATCAACCGCCGAGATGGGCATCTAGCCAACATCTCCCTTGATGAAGCACACAGCTAATCATCAAGCGCTAATATAGCACGAGGCTAACATTAGACCACGTACATAAATACGTACTCCCCGTCCTTCTTTGATCAAAACCAATCCCCATGCACATATGTCAATGTATCATGTCAATCAACATATAGAGTGAATATAATCACATGCTCATTACCATAGCAAACAGGCACCATAAATAGTTTAATATCATAAACCACTAACCTGTTAACTGATTACCCCAAACATGGGTATCCATCACTTTAGCCTTTGTTGTCGGCTATCACACATCATACACAAGTATACACATTAATAAACAATTAACCGGAGAAACAGTGCGATGATTACGCACTTAATCACTTGGAGTTCTAAACTCTCGATCCCAACGCTATCGCTAAGCGAGACTACGGCTATCTGCCATAGCTCTCTCCTGCTGCTGGCCCACACCCCGGTGGCCAATCCCGAACCGTCGAGACAGCTCTCTTCTTAAAATTCGGGATAGGGACTTTCCCTTGCCCACCGTGACTGGTATTTGCCTCCATCAAAACGGTTAATCAGATAAACCGGTTAAACACCCAAGTCATAAATCCAAATATTGAACCTTTACTAAGTATTGCTTACCAAAACCACTTGAATCCCAGAGGCTACTTTAGGCTTCTGCAACGCTGACTAAACAATTCCCGAAAAGGTCTCCTGCGTTAGGCTCTGCCTCCCCTACAATCGGCCTTAGCACCTTCTTACAACCAATTTGGTTTCCTACCAAATCCCGAACCAAATGATGGTTCTCCTCTGGCAATCAGCTCCACCTTAACACGCAAACGGTTAGCCTCACAAACCTTCGGCTTAACGAATACCTAAAGAAAATAGATTACTAAAACAAGTCCTTACCACCACTTACCAATCGATTACCAAAGATGGAGGCTTCACTTGATTGATTCCAAAATCCCGGAGACCCTACAACAACTCGGTTCCAACAAGAGATTAACACCCTTACAACTATTGCTGAAAACGGCTCATATCCATATCAAAATCGACAGAGAACAAGGGAGAAGAGAAATAAGCATTCGGTTACCAACACTTACCTTCTCCAACGATTGAAAAAGACAAACCCAAGGAGATCAACACTACTCTAATATTCGGCCAAAATGACACTAACAGGAGAGGGGAGATTTCGGTAACAAGGTTTGAGAAAAGAAAGTAAAAGATGAACAGGGTGCTTTCGGTTTTGAAAGAAAGGAAAGGGAGAAGGGAGAGTGGAAGATTCGGCCACCTAGAAAAAGGAGAGAAAATGCTTTGGAGGAAAAGGTTTCGGCTATCAAAGTGGTTGAGAGAAAAACAACTGCAATTTCGGCAAAGAGAAAACAAATGGTGAAAAGGGTGGCCAAAAGGTGAGCACCCCCTACTTATACTACTGGGTTCGGCACACACCTAAACACACTTCAAGAAACCCGAAAATAGCCACCAAGAGAGACCCTTGGCCGGCCACTACCCCTTCTCTTCTCAAATCCCTCTTTCTGCTCCTAAATTCCCTCCTTGACATTCATTCAAAAAGTTTGAATGAGTCAAACCTTCATCCTACCTTCCTAGCCGAATTCAAAAATAAAAGACCAAGTCTTACCTCATCTAATTAAAAGCCTTCTAGCCGTCCAACACCTCCCCCTCTCATGACGCAAAACAAAACCAAAATGCTGCCTTCGCAGCTCGAACACTGGCCCCCCTTGCACCTTGAGGCGTCACCTCTCCATGCTCTAAGTGGCGCCTCCCTTGCCACTCTACTAGCTCAATTCTTGTGTCTAAACCTCCCCAATAATTCTATTAAGACCTCTAAAGCCAAGCTCCCCTTCTTAACACTAAAAATCAAAAAAATTTCCTAAGGCATCTCTTACCTTCTAGGGTTCTCCAAACCCCTCAAAACTCATCCAACCTCACCATAAGCCTACTATCACTTGAGTTATGTACTAAATGCATAACCCCTAGAACCCGGATGTTACAATTCTACCCTCCTTAAAATAATTTCGTCCTCGAAATTACTTGGCTACCTAACGGTCGTACTTTCTAATTCACCACACTACGCTATAGCTGCGCACTCTGATCTTAAAGAGCTATCTTATTCTCTAGGCACAATTTCTAAGTCCACACTCAAGGTTCTAGATACTTACTAGCAATAAAACAAACTGCCACTATAGCAACAAAACAAATAAGAATATTCTAGACATACGAAACTTACCAGTTGACTCATCTAGCACATCATTATCCTCCCTCCGACGAACTGCATATACCAGACCTGGCTGTCTTGCCTCAGTGCCACCATAACCGCAGCTTAAAGCTCCACGACCTCGGCCGGAACCATTCCCTCCATGGTTCGGACCACGACCCCTTGCCACCTGCTGGCCATTTCTACCCGTCTGCACATAACCTTGGCTTAATGTCCGAGCCCTATTCGGACCCTGGGGACAATCCTTAATCAAATAAGTCTTGGACTTACACCTAAAACATTTTCGATCCCGATTCCAGCACTCGCCAACATGGTGCCTTCCACACCGAGTACACGGACGATCCGAATTCCCAGTAGCTGGCTTAGAAATACGAGTAGGAGTCTCGACCCTCGGTCTTTTTTGAAATCTCTCAAACGATTCTGGTGAACCAAAACTCCTCTTATCCCGGCTCCTTTCTTTATCTCTATTCTGCCTTTCAGTCATCTTGACCTCCTCAGCTATCCGAGCTTTCTCCACTAGAATGGCGAAATCTCTCTCTCGTTGTGGAGCAATCAAAACCCGCAGCTCATCCCGCAGCCCATCTTCAAATCTGACGCATCTCTCATAATCGGTAGCCATGATGCCCCGAGCATACCGGCTCAAACGCAGAAACTCAGCCTCGTACTCCGCTATTGACTTGCCACCTTGCACCAAATTGAGGAACGCCTTCCTCTGAGCGTCCACATAACTCACTCCGATATACTTCCCTTCGAACTTGATCTTAAAGTAGCCCCAGTCCACTCGATCCGCAGGGGTACCTTCCTTAACCGTGAGCCACCATTGGTAGGCTTCATCCCATAGCAACGAAACAGCACCCTTAAGCTTCTCCTCTGCAGTTAAATCCAAGTCATCCATAATCCTTTCAACTGCCTCTAGCCAGTATTCTGCCACGTTCGGAGCTACCCCAGACACTCCTCTGAAAACCTCGGCTCCATTCGACCTAAGTCTTTCGGGTACTGACTTCCGAGTCCCATTGCCTACATTGGCTCCTGCCACTCGCTCAAGCACCCGCAGCATAGCCTGCGATACTGCGTCGTCTCCTCCTGTCTGATCCTGATGTTCAACCTCAACAGCTGGTGGTGGCGGCACATCGTTCTCTGACCCATGGCCAGACCCAACTGGTTCCGATACTGCCATCCTGCCTCTACCACGTCCACGAGTATTGCGACCACGCCCCCTAGAACTCATATCTAGCGTCACAACTTAATCTGTTTAAAAAGTTTTATGCATTAGAAATTTTGTTTCACTGTTTATCCACGAGCAAATTTTATGAGATGAAGTCTTCAAAAGTAGTTCTTTCGACCAACCAAAGTTTCATTCCAAGTTCACTACTCTACTACAGAGAATTACACATTCATTCATCCACGTCACTTTCTTGAAGCATTTCCAACCCAGGGTAATTTCAGTAATAAATCAGGGTCAATTTGAAAATCTTTACAAATCAGAGGCGTTTCAAAATTTCCAAAACTTAATAGTATTTTGAAAATTTCCAAATTAAAAGTATCGCTGAAATTTTAGAAATTGGGGGTTATTTTGGTAATTTTGTAAGTCGGGGGTATCCTTGTAAATTTTCAAATCAGGGTATCTCAATATTTTGCAAAATAGGATTTTTTTCTAATATTTTGTAAGATAAGAATATTTTAAGTCAAGGGTAATATGAATGAAAATTTAGAAACCAAGGGCATTTTGGTAATTTTATCAACCAGGGGTATTTTCGTAAATTTCCCCAAACCAGAGTATCTTGATATTTTGAAAACTCGAGATTTTGGTATTTTTGTAAAGTAAAATTATTTTAACAAAAGTTGAGGGTAGTACGAAAATTTTACAATACAGGGGCTTTTTTGTAATTTGCCACTAGGGGCATTTTGGTAATTTTGTAAATCGAGAAAACGTCTTTCAAAATTAGATTTAGGGTTTACAACCCAAAGGGGTAAATTTGACAATTTTAAAACTAAGGATTTTAAAGCAGTAAGGCTAATCCCTTTCGGGTTTTAGTAATTGGTTTAGCCTATGAACAAGTCCTCTTGGTTAAGGTGAACCGTAGCTACGCACCAGGTAGGATTCGAGTAAAGAGGAGGTGAGTCGCTAAGACTGCTTAAATACCAAGCTCTTACTGAATACCACTCCTAGACATGCGTACCATGGTTGCCACACCTTAACTCGGCGACTTACTTCACAGGTTTGTTTAATAGTCCTTAAGTCTTATGCATATGTTTGAGTAAACTAATCCTAGGGTCCAATAGCCCTAACATTCTTATCTACGAGCCCAACTAAACCCATAACAATTCATATATACAAATCATTTCAAAAGTCCGAAGTGCTTACCTGGTGGACTTCGGGCCGGAGGTATAGGTGCCATGCTAGAATAACCTGAAAAATTTCTTAAAAGTCCATATTTTTGAAAAACCCATAAAAAAAACATTTTTGGGCCCAAAACCCTCAAAGCCGAGTTTTGAACCGGGCTCTGATACCAATTTGTAACACCCCAAAACCCGGCCCATTCACTACGACCTAATTTGGAATGCCACTGTGGAAAGACGGTTGAAAATCTTTTTGACTTAAGATAAAACATTAAAATTTATTAACTTTTGAAAACCATGTCCATTTAAAATTATACTTAAAACTTTGTTATTATAAAATGTCCAAATTAAACTTTAGCATATATATATATATATTTGCTTAAATAGGTTGCTAAAAATAAATCATCTTCATGTAGTAATTTAATTTAATCAAACCATAATTAAAATAATACCAAAAATAATAATAATAAGGCCCTTATTACAACCCAATGTTTAAACAAAATACTTAATATTGAAAATGCTTAAAATAATTAAAACATCTTTGCCTGCATGGAACTAAGCTTCTGTATGGCCACCTTTGTACTCCTCCAACCCGGTCCAAGCTCATGAATCACCTGAAATGGTTAAGAAAAATTGGGTGAGTCCACAGACTCAGTGCATAATCATTACACCTGTTTCCACACGTATGAGCTTAACCCATACCCACACAGTCCATACCAATAGATATGCAAAATGTATCCCAGCCCCAATCCTAAGTCCATCCGTTACACCAACCTTAGCAGACTCCCTGCCCAAGGCCGTGGCTAATCCACCGATCACAACCAAGTGATCCCAGATATCCTACCTCGGCAGACCTGCTGCACAAGGCCATGGCTGAGCCACCGATCACATAAGTGATCCCAACATTAATCCATCTACAGTGATGCACTCAGCTATCAACCGCCGAGATGGGCACCTAGCCAACATCTCCCTTGATGAAGCACATAGCTAATCATCAAGCGCTAATGTAGCACGAGGCTAACATTAGACCACATACATAAATACGTACTCCCCGTCCTTCTTTGATCAAAACCAATCCCCATGCACATATGTCAATGTATCATGTCAATCAACATATAGAGTGAATATAATCACATGCTCATTACCATAGCAAACAGGCACCATAAATAGTTTAATATCATAAACCACTAACCTGTTAACCGATTACCCCAAACATGGGTATCCATCACTTTAGCCTTTGTTGTCGGCTATCACACATCATATACAAGTATACACATTAATAAACAATTAACCGGAGAAACAGTGCGATGATTACGCACCTAATCACTTGGAGTTCTAAACTCTCGATCCCAACGCTATCGCTAAGCGAGACTATGGCTATCTGCCTATAGCTCTCTCCTGCTGCTGGCCCACACCCCGGTGGCCAATCCCGAACCGCCGAGACAGCTCTCTTCTTAAAATTCGGGATAGGGACTTTCTTTTGCCCACCGTGACTGGTATTTGCCTCCATCAAAACGCTTAATCAGATAAACCGGTTAAACACCCAAGTCATAAATCCAAATATTGAACCTTTACTAAATATTGCTTACCAAAACCACTTGAATCCCGGAGGCTACTTTAGGCTTCTGCAACGCTGACTAAACAATTCCCGAAAAGGTCTCCTGCGTTAGGCTCTGCCTCTCCTACAATCGGCCTTAGCACCTTCTTACAACCAATTTGGTTTCCTACCAAATCCCGAACCAAACGATGGTTCTCCTCTGGCAATCGGCTCCACCTTAACACGCAAATGGTTAGCCTCACAAACCTTCGGCTTAACGAATACCTAAAGAAAATAGATTACTAAAACAAGTCCTTACCACCACTTACCAATCGATTACCAAAGATGGAGGCTTCACTTGATTGATTCCAAAATCCCGGAGGCCCTACAACAACTCGGTTCCAACAAGAGAATAACACCCTTACAACTATTGCCGAAAACGGCTCTTATCCATATCAAAATCGACAGAGAACAAGGGAGAAGAGAAATAAGCATTCGGTTACCAACACTTACCTTCTCCAACGATTGAAAAAGACAAACCCAAGGAGATCAACACCACTCTAATATTCGGCCAAAATGACACTAACAGGAGAGGGGAGATTTCAGCAACAAGGTTTGAGAAAAGAAAGTAAAAGATGAACAGGGTGCTTTCGGTTTTGAAAGAAAGGAAAGGGAGAAGGGAGAGTGGAATATTTGGCCACCTAGAAAAAGGAGAGAAAATGCTTTGGAGGAAAAGGTTTCGGCTATCAAAGTGGTTGAGAGAAAAACAACTGCAATTTCGGCAAAGAGAAAACAAATGGTGAAAAGGGTGGCCCAAAGGTGAGCACCCCCTACTTATACTACTGGGTTCGGCACACACCTAAACACACTTCAAGAAACCCGAAAATAGCCACCAAGAGAAACCCTTGGCCGGCCACTACCCCTTCTCTTCTCAAATCCCTCTTTCTGCTCCTAAATTCCCTCATTGACATTCATTCAAAAAGTTTGAATGAGTCAAACCTTCATCCTACCTTCCTAGCCGAATTCAAAAATAAAAGACCAAGTCTTACCTCATCTAATTAAAAGCCTTCTAGCCGTCCAACACCTCCCCCTCTCATGACGCAAAACAAAACCAAAATGCTGCCTTCGCAGCTCGAACACTGGCCCCCCTTGCACCTTGAGGCGTCACCTCTCCATGCTCTAAGTGGCGCCTCCCTTGCCACTCTACTAGCTCAATTCTTGTGTCTAAACCTCCCCAATAATTCTCTTAAGACCTCTAAAGCCAAGCTCCCCTTCTTAACACTAAAAATCAAAAAAATTTCCTAAGGCATCTCTTACCTTCTAGGGTTCTCCAAACCCCTCAAAACTCATCCAACCTCACCATAAGCCTACTATCACTTGAGTTATGTACTAAATGCATAACCCCTAAAACCCGGGTGTTACATACACACATCATAAAGATCATTTCCCTTGTCCATAATGGAGTTCGCCCACTCTATGTGCCACTAAAGCTCTTGGGTACATCCTTTCTTACTAGACACACTTCTTAATCACTATGTGCCAACATAGTGTTCGCCAAGATCAAGGCATTACAGGTGTGCTCAAAGGATTTCTATACATAGTCTAGTTCTAACACTATACATATTCAAAACTTATCTCTTTTGTCTTATTTCCCTAAATAGTATTCATACACTAAGGCCTCATCGGGTAGGGTGTTATAGGGCATACTCATTCTTCATTTAAGGATACCCTATAAATAAATCCTTAGAAACCACCAACAAGCAGATACTTTATGCCAACATGCGTCGATACTCTAATTCTCCAGCAAGCCAATAGGTTGGCGGATTATGCTACCATAGTGCACCAAAATAGTTAACATGTATACCTCACAACCCTTTTTCAATTTGTCATTTTTGGGGTGTGACAAAGGTTGTCATGACTTTAATGGAAGTAGAATTTGGTTGAAAAAATTATTTAATTGAAAAATTAAATTAGTTAATTTGATTAATTAAAGAAAATAATATTTAGTTTTAAAAATAGAAAACATATATTGGGTTGGATTAAATTATAAAGTGTTAGGTTAAATGTTTAGGAAGCATATATAATTGAACCTAATAAAAAATAGGCCAAAAACCCTCACATTACATGTGAGGGGCAAAAGCCCTATTGTCATTATCTATGGTATGCAACCCTCCATCTCTCTTAGTTAGACTAAGAGAGTGTTTTCTACTAAATAAATATTATTTTTTTTATACTTATTCAACCAAGATTCTCATTTCCTTCCTATAAATAGATGACATTGGTAGAGCTAGTAACACACATGTTTTATATATTTTTATTTTGTTAGAAAGTAGTGGGAATTTATTTATTAGAATTAATTCTATTTTTGGAAATTACAATTTCTACCTGTTTCTATTTAGAGGATTACTTTCTTACTCAAAATAATTAAATTGTTTCTTGATCTATGTTTGGTTCGTGTTGCTCAAGCCGACATTTGGTGCAATTTGAGGTACGAGGATACCTGAGAATGTAATGCCCTCCACCCGACCCAACCTATTGGATCCGAGTGAAGGGTGTTACGTCTAAATTCAGACACGTCCTAGACTTTCTTACTCACCTATGTACTAGGCATATTAATGACTTCATAAAATTTCTATGTTTTTCTAGCTGAATTACCTCGTTTTATTATTGTTATTCAACTGCTTGTATAGTGTAATAGTTTCTTTTACAACATAAACACTAAAGCTATTATTCTTGCCTTACTTACATTAGAGATTTACATTATGTGCAGACTTAATTTTGCCCTAAGGTTTATCTCATACTTATACATTATGGCTAACAACAATCATATGGCTCCCTTAGTTTTTCTTTTGGCCTATACTACACTTCAACTACAACCTTTCCTTTAATCTTCTCTTGTCACATCCCATTTTCTTAATTAATTTAATTTAGTTAAGAGGGTGAATCTGTTAGCTCCTATGTTTTAAAAATAATCACGCAATTTGAAAACAAAGAACTATTGTTGCTAAGTGGTAGGAAGCTTCTTAGCTATCTTTGAGGTCCCTAGTTCGAACCCCTATGTGTATGTTTATTTATTTATTTAAATATTGCACTTTTTTAGCATGTGGTAGCTAGCCTTGCCGTCCACCTATGTTGCGATATAAGGAGGATTCATTTCCTCCATTAGCAAATTAAACTTGCCTTTTTAAGAGAAACATATCCCCCTTATTGCTCCTATGTTCCCTCATCTTTCCCACACCTCATTCTTACCAAGAGTGCTTGCATTCACCACCAAAACACCCCTTGGTTGGCCATACACCCCATTTTCCATCATTTTCTTCTTATTCTTCCTCCTCTCCACTCTTCTTTTCTTTCTTTTTGGCCACCACAACCACCACACTTTTCTTTCCACCACCGTGAGTTTATTTGCACCACTACCTCACCACCGTCCACAACCAACATTTCCTGTCTTTTCTTTTTGGTTTCCCTTCCCCTCTTCTACAGTGCGCCACTGTGAGCCACCATGTCCACCACCACAACCACTGCGGTCACCTTCTCCTCCATTGATTTGCTTCTCTTCTATCTTTTTCTCTTTTCTTTCAATTAGAAGTGACCGAACCCTCCCCCTACTTGTATTTCGCACCACCACCGGACAACCGCACCCCCAAAGCCGGATCATCATCCACAATGGACCACTGTTGCCACCAATTTTTGAACCATCAATTTCGATCCACTTTTATTCCTTCGATCATCTTGAAAGGAAACAAGTGACCGATAAACAATCCTCCGGGAAATCAATAGTGAAACATTACAAGAGTGATGAATCCAAGCATTTGAATTGAGGATTTGCAATCAAGACTAGACCTAAACGAAACTTCTACAATAGAGCAAATGGTTTAGATCTATATTAAGGTGTTGGATCTAACTCTCATTTTAACTAAAGTTTAATATTACTATTTAATTAAAATTTAATTAATTAATTAATGTGTGGGTACCTTAAGTACTCTTGTGGAGTTGAAAAAATCAATAGAAAAGGAAGTCTAGTAAGTGACCTAAACTATTAAGTGTTGTGAAAATTCCGTGACTTCTGATATGTGATGTATGAAATGTTGATCTCAACTCAATGTTATGTGATTTATGGCTACATTAATATGTGATGATCTAAAATGCGGTATTGTATATGTATGATAAGATCCATGTTTTAACACAGATTGTGTATGTTAAAGCATGCTAAAGTGAAACTATGTGATATGTGAAAATGTGAGCATGATACATGTAACGCCCCAAATTTGGGCCTAGTAGAATTGGGCCTATTATGCTTTGGGCTTTGGGTCTCGAAAAAATTTTAAGTGAGCGAGAAAATGACAATTGGCATGTGGGCTTTGAGGGTTAATGAATTTGAAGTGTCTAGGGGTGTTGGAAATGTCTTAGGATCAAGTAAGGCTATAGGAAAAAATTTGGTTTAAGCCCAAGGGAACTGCGACTTTAGCTAGTAGGCCTTTTAAATGAATGAAGAGGAAAAATGACACAAAAAGAGCTTGTGGTATAGTGGCAAAGTGGCGTCACTTGGGGAGCTACAAGGTGGTGTTACTAGCAGGTGAGGAGGTCCAAGGTTCGAGCATTAGGAGTGGTATTTTTTGAGTGTTTTATTTTGCATAGGTGGACGGCCAGAATTGTGTTAAATATGAACACTTGCGTTGGAGTGTTTGAGTGGTAAGAGGAACTGATAATGGAGGAAAATTCGGATAAGGCTAAAGTGTTATCAGAAGAAAAGTTAGGAGTTGAGGAGATGGAGGAATTGGTGCCGAATGGGACTGTGGGGAAAGGAGTATTCGGCTGGTGGCTATAAAAGGAGAGGCCGAATGCTTTGAAGGGTTTTTGAGCTTTCATTAGTCTTTCTTTTCTTCCTTTAATCGATTTTCCTGTAGCCAAATTCTCCTAATTGTCGAAATCTCTTATAGCCGAATCCTTTTTACCAAATTCTTTCATACCCAAACTTTTCTATTGCCGAATTACCATCATTTTTTTCCTTGCCAAAATTCCTATTTACGCCAAACCCTTGTTTTTTCCCCCATCACAGATCAATTGTTATCTACTATCAGTCAAGTGTTGAAAGCCGGATCTAGTTAATAGCTATCTAGGCCACAGGATCGAAAGGGGATTTTATAAGTAATTGGTTAACCTTTTTTGTACATTTTGCTAAAAGCCGAAAGGCTATTTAACTGTCCTGTCATTAACTCTATGATAACAAGGATAAGGTTCAAACATCGCAAGCGTGGTAGGATCATTAGCAAGGGTAAGTGTACTCAACTCGATTGTGGTTTAAGTAAATGGCCGAATGTGTGTATGATCTATAAGGGTGACTTGAGTGGATTATGAGTCACTCAGATTTTGATGGTGCATGTGTGAGTGCAGATCTAGGGGATACTCTTGATTAGTAGATAAGGAATAGCTATTAGAACCCGATGGCACACGGTAAGGTTACGGTAAGGTTTCGACTTTTGGTAAATGTTTTGATTTAGAGATTGATTGAAGGTTGGTTGGTTGTAGGTTAAGGCTAAGGATAAGATTGCACGTCGCAGCAACCAGGTGTGTACAAACACTACACACACACAATATCGGCAATGCTGGAATGCTGGGAAGGCAAAAGTGGCTAAATGGGCCCGGTGGGCCCTGAGGCTAAGTTTGATGAAATTGTTTGGTTGGTTATATGAATTGAGTTAGTCATGTATGTTACATGATCTGGAATTGTTTTGGGCCTAATAGGCCATATAGATGAGATTTGGGCCTAATGGGCTTTAAGGATGTGATTTGGGCTTGATGGGCTTTATGGGGACATGACAAGTATGCTAGGGTTTAATGGACTTTAGGCCTAGTTCTGAACAACTCTTAAACCGCATAAGACTTACCCTAATAATTAAACATGCCCGTAGACAAGTCGCTGGGTTAGAGTGTGGCAACAGACCTATGCATGTCTAGGATTGGATCTAGGGAGAGCTTGGTTCTTAAGTGGTCCTAGTGGCCCATCTCCTCTTCTCTGGAATCCTACCTGGTGCATAGTGTCTGTTCACTTTACTCGCAAGGACTTGTTAATGGGCCAAAATTCATAACTAAAACCTGAGAGGGACCAAATACCCCTGATTTGGAAATTACTGAAATATCCTTAGATTTGTAAAATTACTAAAACACCCCTGATTTGGAAATTAGCGAAAGATCCTTAGATTTGTAAAATTACCAAAATACCCCTAATTTGTAGAATTACCAAAACGTCCTTGATTTGCAAAATTTCCCAAGTACCCCTGTTTTGCAAAATTACCTAAATACCCCTGTAGGGTAGAATTACGAAAATACCCCTGGGTAGTGAAATGACAAATACCCCTAGGTGCTTAAAGTGTGAAAATGTGTGTTGTAGTCACGAAATATATGTTGCACTTGGGTGGGTTTTGATGATACGGAGGAAGATTTGAGAATCGCATAGGCGCTTGACGACTGTGGATCCACCGGTGGCTTTGAGCCCATTATAGCAGCTTTGCTGCAATGTTTGAGTAGTGCCGCTACTGGTGCTACCTTTGGTGTGTAGGGATAGGTAGGTTGATATTTATATCCCCACAGGTGTGTAGGGTTGGAATGGAAATGGTGTGCAGGGTTGGATTCGGGATGGGTGCATTGCATTCATGTGACTCTGATGTGGTATGAGGTCATTGTGGGCTAAGGCCCAGGACCACTGATTTTGATAGGGCTTAGGCCCAATGTAATATTTGCATGTTGATTTGATTGCCAAGGGTCGTACACACTGAGTTTCGAAACTCACACCCCTTTTTTTAAAATGTTTCAAGTGATCCTCAGTAAACGGCTCGATGTGGGAAAGGACTCGGAGATGGCCACACTACAAGATATTTAGAAGTTTTATTTATTTCTTTCAAAAGACATGATTTTAATTGCTTTATTTTCATTGGATGTAATAAGGCCTTGTACTCCATTTTGACTTTGGATTTTGAGTTTTGTTGTTTCAACTGTTTACTTAATTATTAAACCTGAGTAATTTCTTATGTTTAAACATGGTTTTCGAAATACTTAAAATAATAAAATGGGCTTACTTAACAAGAATCAAGGATTTTAGGGTTTTAGGCCTTTAACTTTAATTTAGCAAAATTGTTTTGAATTGTGCCTTTGATGTGACATTTCCAGATTTAGCCATAATGTCTGGGTCGGTTTTGGGATGTTACATTTAGAGGTATCAGAGCCTGGTTGCAAAGTTCGGGCTGTGAAATGGGCTTAGATTTTGGGTTTTTAAAACAAGTAGATTAAAAAGTTTTTGCAGGATTCTTGAAGTGTGGTTCATCGAGCCCCCGACGTCGAGCCAAGTAAGTTTTTCTAGTTATTACACTTGTTTAAATTACTGAATTGTATTTAGATATTGGGCAACTTTAAGCAATAGGTTCTTAGAGACTAAAGCCCGTAGGAAACTTAAGCCTGTAGTGGATTTACGACTACGAAATAACTGTTGAAATTGTTACTTGCATAAGACATGTGCTTTAAACAGTGGAACTATGAACTAATTTCATAACAATTCTAATCCAGAAATACGCACGCAACAATGAGTGCTAGAAGAGGTGCAATAGGCCGTGGCAGAGGCTGTGGAAGTGTTATTAAAATCAAAGTGTGCAGCGAAAGCATAATGGTGTGACGTGAGTGGTACGGTTAATAGTTAGTTGGAAATTTTGAGGATGGAATTTCTTTAAGGGTAGAATTGTAACGCCCCGAATTTGGGCCTATTGGGCTTTAGGCTTTAGGTCTCAAAAAAATTTTAAGTGAGCGAGAAAATAACAATTGGCATGTGGGCTTTGAGGGTTAATGAATTTGGAGTGTCTAGGGGTGTTGGAAATGTCTTGGGATCAAGTAAGGGTATAGGAAAAATTTTGGTTTAAGCCCAAGGGAACTACAACTTCAGCTAGTAGGCCTTTTAAATAAATGAAGAGGAATAATGACACAAAAAGAGCTTGTGGTGTAGTGGCAAAATGGTGTCATTTGGGAAGCTACAAGGTGGTGTTACTAGCAGGTGAGGAGGTCCAAGGTTCGAGCATTAGGAGTAGTATTTTTAGAGTGTTTTATTTTGCATAGGTGGACGACCAAAGTTGTGTTGAATATGAACTCTTGTGTTTGAGTGGTAAGGGGAACTGATAATGGAGGAAAATTCGGATAAGGTCTAAGGTGTTATCAGGAGAAAAGTTAGGAGATGAGGAGATGGAGGAATTGGTGCCGAATGGGACTGTGGGGAAAGGAGTATTCTGCTGGTGGCTATAAAAGGAGAGGTCGAATGCTTTGAAGGGTTTTTGAGCTTTCATTATTCTTTCTTTTCTTTCCTTAATCGGTTTTCCCGTAGCCAAATTCTCCCAATTGCCGAAATCTCCTATAGCCGAATCCTTTTTGCCGAATTCTCTCATAGCTAAACTTTTCTATTGTCAAATTACCACCATCTTTTTCCTTGCCAAAATTCCTATTTGTGCCAAACCCTTGTTGTTTTCCTCCATCCCAGATCAATTATTATCTACTATCAGTCAAGTGTTGAAAGCCGGATCTAGTTAATACCTGTCTAGGCCGTAGGATCAAAAGGGGATTTGGTAAGTATTCGATTAACCACTTTTGTACTTTTTGCTAAAATCTGAAAGGCTCTTTAGCTGTACTATCGTTAACTCTGTGATAACAAGGATAAGGTTCAAAGATCGCAAGCGTGGTAGGATCGTTAGCAAGGGTAAGTGTACTCAACTCGATTGTTGTTTAAGTAAATGGCTGAATGTGTGTATGATCTATAGGGGTGACTTGTGTGGATTATGAGTCACTCGGATTTTGACGGTGTATGTTTTAGTGCAAATCTAGGGGATACTCTTGATTAGTAGCTAAGGAAGGGCTATTAGAACCTGGTGGCACACGGTAAGGTTACGGTAAGGTTTTGACTTTTGGTAAATGTTTTGATTTAGTGATTGATTGAAGGTTGGTTGGTTGTAGGTTAAGGCTAAGGATAGGATAGCACGTCGTAGTAACCAGGTGTGTACAAACACTACACACACACAATATCAGTAATGCCGGAATGCCGGAAAGCCGAAAGTGGCTAAATGGGCCCGGTGGGCTCTGAGGCTAAGTTTGATGAAATTGTTTGGTTGGTTATACAAATTGAGTTAGTCATGCATGTTACATGATCTGGAATTATTTTGGGCCTAATAGGCCATATGGATGAGATTTGGGCCTAATTGGCTGTAAGGATGTGATTTGGGCTTGATGGGCTTTATGAGGACGTAAACAAGTATGCTAGGGTTTAATGGACTTTAGGCCTAGTTCTGAACAACTCTTAAACCGCATAAGACTTAACCTAATAATTAAACATGTCTGTGGACAAGTCGCTGGGTTAGAGTGTGGCAACGGACATATACATGTCTAGGATTGGATCTAGGGAGAGCTGGGTACTTAAGTGGTCCTAGTGGCCCACCTCCTCTTCTCTGGAATCCTACTTGGTGCATAGTATCTGTTCACTTTAGCCGCAAGGACTTGTTAATGGGTCAAAGTTCATAACTAAAACCCGATAGGGACCAAACACCCCTGATTTGGAAATTACTGAAATATCCTTAGATTTGTAAAATTACTAAAACACCCCTAATTTGGAAATTATCGAAATATCCTTGGATTTGTAAAATTACTAAAACACCCCTGATTTGGAAATTATCGAAATATCCTTAGATTTGTAAAATTACTAAAATACCCCTATTTTACAGAATTACCAAAACATTCCTGATTTACAAAATTTCCAAAGTATCCCTATTTTGAAAAATTACCTAAATACCCCTATAGGGTAGAATTACGGAAATACCCTAGGTAGTGAAATGACTAAAATACCCCTAAGTGCTTAAAGTGTGAAAATGTGTGTTGTATTCACGAAATATATGTTACACTTGGGTGGGTTTTGATGATACGGAGGAAGATTTGGGAATCGCATAGTCGCTTGACGATAGTGTATCCATCGGTGGCTTTAAGTCCATTATAGCAGCTTTGCTGTAACGTTTGAGTAGTGCCGCTGCTGGTGCTACCTTTTGTGTGTAGGGATGGGTGAGTTGATATTTATATCCCCACAGGTGTGTAGGGTTGAAAGGGAAATGGTGTGCAGGGTTGGATTCGGGATGGGTGCATTGCATTCATGTGACTCTGATGTGGTATGAGCTCATTGTGGGCTAAGGCCCAAAACCACTGGTTTTGATAGGGCTTAGGCCCAATGTAATATTTTCATGTCGATTTGATTGCCAAGGGTCGTACACACTGAGTTTCAAAACTCACACCCTTTTTATTAAATGTTTCAGGTGATCCTAAGTAAATGGCTCGACGTGGGAGAGGACTCGGAGGTGGCCACGCTACAAGATATTTAGAAGTTTTATTTATTTGTTTCAAAAGACATGATTTTAATTGCTTTATTTTCATTGGATGTAATAAGTCCTTGTACTCCATTTTGACTTTGGATTTTGAGTTTTGTTGTTTCAACTGTTTACTTAATTATTAAACCTGAGTAATTTCTTATGTTTAAACATGGTTTTCGAAATACTTAAAATAATAAAATGGGCTTTTATCATTATTGAACAAGAATAAAGATTTTCAGGGTTTTAGGCCTTTAACTTTAATTTAGCAAAATTGTTTTGAATTGTACCTTTGATGTGACATTCTCGGATTCGACCATAACGTCTGGGCCGGGTTTGGGGTGCTACAATACATGCATATGGGAAAATCGAGATAGTTATGAGCATTAAAATGCAAAAAATGTGATAAGTGATAAATATGTGTTAAAATGGCCATATCACATGCATGGGTGGGTTTGTGAAAGGAGGAAGCTATGTGGCAGTTTAACTGCAATTATGTGGCCTCTCTCGATAATTATATGGTGACTTGTCCACAATGTGATATGTGACCATTCATCGGTATCTATATGGTGGCTTGTCCACAAATTGGTGTGTTATTGGATAGACTAGTTCTAGGGAACTCGATATTGGTATGTAGCAGGGATGAGTAGGAAATCCTATAATTGTGCATTGTTCATAAGCATGCCATGTTTTGATTCAATAAATGTGATAATATCTGAATTCTATGAAAGATGCCTTGTGATATTTTGATGTGTTATGTTATGTGTTAAAATAAGTGTTTGTATTGATCTCAAACTGAGTCCTTTAAAGCTCACCCATGATTTTCGTGTGTCTCAGGTAATCCTCGTACTTAAGGCTCGGATTTGGATCTTCGGAGAGGCACTCAATATAATATGTTTTCGTGGTTGTGGATTTTGGAAATGGTTTGGTTAGTTACTGCAAATATGTGTTTTATGTGATTTCTAAACGATCAAAGAAATGTTTTAGTGATTATTAGCAGCTGCAAATATGTGTTTTAAAAACCAAGTTACATTTCAAATAATTTTTAAATATAAAGGAACACATAACTCTATTACGAAAAGTACAAGATGTTTTACAAAATCAAATGTTTTCAAAAGGTAAATGAATTTTCTTTTAAAAATCATTTTAGCCATCTTCATGGCCCATGTAATCGCTCAAATTGGGCCATAGCGTCTAGGCCTAGTTTTAGGGGTTACATTTAGTGGTATAAGAGTCCGTTTCAAAATTCAAACTTCGGGTAAAAATGTTTTCGAAAAACTTCATGCATCATAAATGGGTATTTTGGGAAAAAAACATTCGACATGTGATTAGGTGTAAAAAATTTGAAACCTCCCGAAGCCGATCCGAGGTAAGTGCTGTTTAGATATGAAACTATAGACTTTGAAGCTATATAATTGTGAAAACTATAGATTGTGAGACTATAAGAAACTATAGAAAACTTTTGACCGAGACAAACCTTAAATCGTGAGAATGATAAATAGTGAAACTCATATAAAAGCGATAAAACGAAAATTTTGATTGAGAAAATATCTAAGTGATACTGATAAAACTTATCTCTTTTGACAACATTAAATTTTAAAATGAGTACTCATAGTGTTAGAATTAGGGGAATGAAAGCACGCTAGGAATCAAGTCAAGGAACCCAAATTGACTCATCCGTGTCTCTGGTGCGAATGTAACATCTGAATTTTCAGTGGTAACAGAACAGTGGTTTTGGGACCACTAATTTTCGTCGCGTCATCTCATAAATATTATTTTTAGAATATTTATAGAGTCATTAGAGTCGTATTAAAATTTGGTTTAGAAATATTAATGTTTAGATAGTTAATTAAAGAAAAAGGACTAAATTACAAAAAGGTACAAACATTAGTAATTAGTTTAAGTAAATGACTAATATAGCAATATAGCAATTAGACCCTAGTAGCTAAGGTTGGACGGCTAAGTAAATGAAATTAATAAGTTAAGGTGTTTTGAATGGAAAATTTGTAATTAAAATGAAATTAAAATAAATTTTAGTAAAACAAAATGCTTTCTTCTTCATTTCAATTCTCCATTGTCGAAACACCATAGAAAGAACTTGGGAGAATTGGCTAAGTATCTAGGCCTTGTATGTGAGTTCAATTCTTACCCCTTTTTTGTAATTTTTATATTTTTGAGATCATTGCAACTAGGTCCAGCTAGCATGTACCTTCTTTTTTATTCTGTTAAAAATTTTGAAAGTTGCCATTGATGAATATTGAATGTTTTTTATGAATACTATGTATTTGGATCCTTTATTATGTTGTTTGATGAATTTGTAAAGAGATTTTAGTTAAATCTTGATTTTAGGATTAAATTTTGAAAATGTCAAAATATTTGGGTTTGATAGTGAATTTTATTTTTATTAGGGGCTGTTTGAAGGCTTAGAATATTTGGATAAATTATTGATTTGAGAAAAATTAGTTAATTTGATAAATTTCAAGTTAAGGGACTAAATTATAAAAATTGTAAAAGTTTTGGATAATTGTGTAAATTTAACAAATAAAAGGGCATTAATTGTAAAATGGATTTGAAATGGACTATAGGCTAATAATTGAAGAATTTTACATTATAGTTCAAGAATCCGTAGATATTCGAGGAAAAGGCAAAGTAGCGGAATAGTTTCTAAACTTCTACAATTTCTACGATTCAGTCCAGGTAAGTTCGTTATACGGTTACTATTAATCTTATTTAATATTCTAGACTATTTCATTATTATGCTTAACGAAATAGAAATACGCTGATTATTTGGGCTATGTGCCTAGCAGGCTGTGTGCCGGTGATTATTCAGGCTATATGTCTAGTAGGCTGTGTGCTGGTGATTATTTGGGCTGTGTGCCTAGCAAGATGTGTACAGGTGATTATTCGGGTTATGTTCCTAGTAGGCTGTATGCCGATGATTATTCGGGCTATGTGTCTAGTAGGCTATGTGCCGGAGCATTGGAAAATTTGCATTAATTGGATAATCTTCGGTTAATTATTAAAGGGAACTTAGATTGAACTTACTAAGCTTGTTGATGCTTATTAGTTAGATTTATTTTTGTAAGACCTTTAGGATCGTTGCTTTGATTGGATCGACTCAGAAGCTCGCACACTATCATCAACATCTCAGTAGTCATTTTGGTTCTTACTAGTTGGTTTAAGTGGCATGTATTAGGAAAGGGTCTATAGTACTTGAATATTTTGTAAGGTTATAGATATTGGAAGTAACTTGTATGCTTGATTCTAGTAAAGATAGTTGAACTTGTGTGCTTAATTAGGTAAACCTTTTGGAACATATATCAAAAGAAGTTCTATAAAACCTTTGGTGTCAAATGATGATGATTGATTACTTCAAGTATGCTACGTTAATTAGCGTGGTTATAAGTGGTTATGATGCTTAATGTTTTATAAGTATTTGGCATGTTTGGAAATATGGTGAATTGGTACTTTGTTGTGAATAACATTTATGAATGTTAATGCTAGTAGTTGAATGGCATGTTTTGCACCATTTGGTATGTTTTGGTAAGCAAATTCAATGATATGTATTGACACAATTATGCTTAGAAGTTAGTTGATTATTCTGGCCAAATTGGGTACATGGTTATACATGTTTTCATGATGTGATTTGAGGTGCCTAAGGGCATAATGGTTGTATGATCTTATACCATGTTTGAATAGCTAGAGTATGCATGATTTTTGTGCCCTGTTATGGCTTGTATATAAGTAAAATTTTTGGTTTTAGGTACCTGCCAAGATGGGTGAGAAAAATGGCTTGTAAAATGGCCTATTTTCGTCTACACGGGTAGAGACACGGACATCTGTCTTAGCCGTATATGACACACGGCTAGGCAACACGGCCGTGTGTCCCCTGTAGCTTTCTAAGGATTTCAAGTTAGGTTGTTACATGGCCTAGCACACGGCTTGACACACAGGCGTGTGGGGTTATTTCAAGGGGTACACGGCCTGGGACACGGGCGTGTGGCTTGGCCGTGTGACCCAAGTCAGTGAGTTACATGGGCACAGACACGGGCTGGGACATGGCCATGTGTCCCTAACATGGCCTGGTCACACAGCCATGTGGCCCCTGTAGTTTTAAAAATTTTCCATGTTTTCTGAAAACTTCTCTAAGTTTCTGATTTAGTCCCGACTTATTTCTAATGTATTTTTAGGGTCCTCAAAGGCTCGTATAAGGGAAAATATGTATGATTTGGTTTGGATTTAATATGATTATTGATATGATTTTGAAATGTTTGAAATTTATGTTTGTTTGTTTTAAATACTCTGGTAATGCTCTGTAACCCTATTCCAGTGACAGATACGAGTTAGGGGTGTTACAGCGAACCTCTGATCCTATTGCGTAAAATGTGGAGTTTGCACCTACTGTTGACGAGAGTTAGTAAGAGCTTATGAATGAAGCTGTATCGCAGGCCATATTACGGGTTTTGGAATGAGTGGCGGGTGCCCAATCTATTGCTAACAGTTGTGGCACTATTGCTGAGAGGCTCCTATCGAGTAGGGCCCATCTGTTTAGGGACATTGCTGGGACGATCACCACTACAGTTAAGTATTCATTGGAGGTTATAGAGAGGATTCTCGATGATATGGAATGCACCATTACTGCGTGATAAGGTTGACTGTTATTGGCAAGCTATTGTGAGAGGCACCCAAGTTGATCGCTTAACATGGGATTACTTTCTGGAGGCATTGCAGAAAAAATATGTGAGAGTGAGATATGTTGAGCCCAAGAGGCTTAAGTTCATTGAGTTGAGGCAATATAATATGTCCGTGGCTAATTACGAGGTAGAGTTCCTAAGGCTTAGCCACTATGCTCTAGGAATGGTAGCTGATGAGTAAGATAAATGTGCTCGATTTGAATTTGGGCTTAGATTTGATTTGATGATGCAAGGGGGCTCCATTGCAAGAAAGAGTCTTTGAAGCTTTTGTAGAAAAGACCAAGATCTATGAAGAGGTTAGGCGCATTGAGCACGAATGAAAGGAGCATGTGAGGGCTCCAGCTAAGAGAGATTTCAGTCCTAGTAGATAGGCTCAACATTCTTGTAACACCCCTCACTTGTATTCATCGCCGGAATAGGGTTACGGAGCTTTATCAGACTTACAACACTTTTAAACACACATTTCATATACAATTTATCATTTCAAATACAATTCAATCACAACCAATGATAGTGTCCCTTAAGCGAGCATACGAGACCTTAAACATGCATTAGAAGTGGATCGGGACTAAACCGATAACTCAAGAAACTTTTCCACACTTAGAAAATTTTTCTCAAAACAGTGGACACACGGCCACCAGACACGCCTGTGTCACAAGTCGTGTGGACATTCGAAATGGGAGCACATGGTCGTGTCCTTCTACAGTCCAAACAAGTGAGGTTATTGACTTGGGTCAAACGGCTAAACACACACCCGTGTGCCCTTCGAAGTGGCCACACACGCCTGTGTGCCAGGCCGTGTGCTAGGCCGTGCCAAACCTATAGAGTATAGTGACTTATGCAACACGGCCAAGTCACACGACCGTGTGCCAGGCCGTGTGCTAATTAGGGGTATACTAACTTGTGCCACACGGCCGATCACACGCCTGTGTGTGAGACCGTGTAGAGCATACTGACTTCATTTTAAATTCATTACTAGGGGACACACAACTGTGTAACATGATTGTGTGTTACACACGGCTGAGACACACACCTGTGTCTCTGCCCGTGTGGACAAAAATAGGCTATTTACCAAGCCAATTTGCCACCCACATTTATGCTCACCTAAACAACCAAAATGGCACAAATCCATAGTATAAATAAATAAACATCCAATTTAGCCACAAACAAGGCTAATTCATACCAATTCCAATACTAGCAACCAACATGCTTATATCTCAATTTTTACTTAACCAAAACATACTAACATACATATACCAAATAATTAATCAAACCTTTACCTAACATGATCAATTTTGTACCAATTCACAAGCATAATATCAATTCCATAGACTTCATAATATATTCATTCACATATCCATCCATGAACTCAATAACAACCATATATGCACATATAAACACATAACCAAATCCACCAAATTAAGCCAAATCTCATGGCTATATTAACAAACCAAAACAGATACATTTACAAGCCAATTCATTTGGCCAAAGTCTTTTCAAAATATAATTAAAATGACTCAAAGTCCCTATACATGCCATATGATCAAACCTTAAGTTCAAAAGTACCAAAATGAGGGTTGGATGGTGTGACGATGTCTCTGAAGATCCCCAAATTCGAGCTAGCTTTGTATTCACTATAAAACACAGAAAAATTCACAAAGTAAGCTATAAAGATTAGTAAGCTCGTATGATATAAACTTAACTAATCACAAATACACCATTCATAAATTTAAACATATTAACATGTAGTTCGTGATTACGAACAAACCTTTCACATGCTTATTCAAATGTTATTATACAAACTTCATAACTTCTTCGTTTTAAGGCTTATACTATGCATGTACAAACCTGTACCAATACGTAACAAGCTCATACATATTCGGAATACTGTTGAATACTCAATATCTCCCACACTAAGTGCCGTACATAGCCGAAGGTATCTCAAATTGCACACCAAGTGCCATACAGAGCCAAAGCTATCTCAAATCGCACACCAAGTTCCGTAAATAGCCGAAGCTATCTCGATCTCACACACTAAGTGTCAATCCATAGCCGAAGCTTTGTCGAATGTTTTCGGACAATTGTATTCATCAACAATTCAATATAAAACATTAAATCTCAGTTATAATCATGCTTATTAACATACGAACTTACCTCAAACGTAAAAACGATAATGCGGATCAACTAATCTGACACTTTGTTCTTCCCTCGATCTAGGTTTGAATTTCGTTTTTCTTAATCTAAATATATTCAAAATTAACTCATTAAGTCATCTATTCATTCAATTTAGTCCAAAACATACTTTAGAACACATTTACACTTTTGCCCCACATATTTCACATTTTTCGCAATTTAGTCCTTATTGCATAAAATCACAAATTAGTGAAATTCCAAATAACCCATGCTATTCGAATTACCATTATGCCCCTAGCGACCCATATTTTCCATTTATTTCACATTTTAACCACTAACTTTACACATTTATCAATTTAATCATTATTTTGTATTTTTACTCAAAATCACTTAACAAAACTTATATATCTCATAACAAATATTCTTAATCTATCATTAAACATCAAAACTCATATATATTCATCAGTGGCATCATTCAAAATCTTTAACAGTTTTGCAAATTTGTCCCTGGGCTAGCTAGTACTAGCTACAACGATCTCAAAAACATAGAAATCATTAAAAACGGGACAAAAATCGTACCTTAATTAGCTATACAAGCTTGGCCGAATGAAGAACACAATAATGGTGTTTTTCTATCCCTAATATTCGGCTCATGCATAAACAAAACAAAGATGATATCTTTGTTTCATTAATTTATTTTACCTATATTATTAAATTACAAAAATAACCTTATTATATAATCATTTTAAACATCCAGTTAGTGTCCATAAATGTCCACTTAAACAACCAATGGTACATTTACCACATTAAGACCCCCTGTAACACCCCTAACCCGTAACCATCGCCGGTCTAGGGTTAAAGGCATTACCAGACTTATCAGATCTTTTATCGGACATTTCATAATATAATACAACAAATCGAATCAATGTGTCCCTCAAATAGGTCCACGAGACCTTAAACTTGCTTTAGAAAGGGGATGGGACTAAACCAAACACATACAGAAATTTTCAGAAATTTGAAAGTTTTTCAAAGTTACAAAGGTCACACATTTGTGTGGGCAGACCGTGTGCCTCCCATGGCCTCAGACACGCCCGTGTGTCTAAGCCATGTCAAAACAGGGCATACATACTGACTTGTCTACACGGCCGTGGACACCCCCGTGTGCCTCGCCCGTGGTTGCTACTGACTTGTACCACACGGCCAGTCACACGCCCGTGTGTCCAGCCTGTGGTCGAGTCTGACTTATTTTGAAACACAACCATGAAGGACATGGTCGAGCCACACGCTCGTGTGCTCAATTGTGTGGGCAATTATTGGCCATTTTCAAGGCCAAAATGCCACCCACACTTTGGGCTATCCCAACAAGCATCATACCAATTCAATTCATGCCAAAATTACCAACTTTTCCAAGTATTCAAAAGCATTTTAAGCACACCATCTTATGCAACAATTAACTCAATATATATTCACAATCATCTCCAAGTATAATTCATCACAAACATACCATTTCATTATAACTATCATTCATCAAACATATGCTTAATTTGCATCAACAAACTTACCATTATTATGACCATTTCACTAGTCATCAAACCATACCAAATAAGGCATCATATAACATGACTACTCATTCATAACACAACCATTTATCTAGCCATATCACATGGCTATGTACATATCTCAAACATATTCCAAAAAAACTAGCCTATACGTGCCATATATAAATATATACACATTCAAAAGTACCAAAGTAGAGACTGATAGTGTGGTTATGGTCCTCGACGATTCACAAGCCTTTCGTAGCTTTGAAGATCTATAAAACAAAGCAAACACACACAAAGTAAGCTTTTAAAAGCTTAGTAACCCATATACAAATAAATCTAACATATAATGCACATAATCAATTTAATACAATATCCTTAATGTTTCTCAATTGCAAATTCAGAACATTTCCTTTGGCTCATTTGTTTTTCCATTTCTTTCTAATCAACCCATCTCCATACACATCATTAGATCATAGTTTACTCATACATATATCACATTATATAACCACAAGTCTATGCACATATCTCACTTAGGTAAGTTCATATACATATACATACCTTCCATACACATACATAGTGTACAAATCAGACGTACCTGATTTGTTTATACAATTCACATAGCCTTTCAGTTTCTCGGAACTTGCCCGTTGAGCCATTCAAAACCAAATAGGATACTCAGAATGCTCAGAATAGTCGTACAATGCCAACGTCCTAGACGTGGTCTTACATGTACTCAGATATCGATGCCACTGTCCCAAATAGGGTCTTACACGAATCAAATACGATGCCAATGCCCCAAACATGGTCTTACATGCAAATCTCAATCAACGCCAACGTCCCAGATGTGGTCTTACACGATATCACATATCGGAAACCTATGTCATGACATATGTAATCCTATCTATTCCTAGGTTCGTATGGGACTTCTCGGACATTGATACATTGTCGATACTTCCTCGAAATTCATATATTTATCCTCTCGTAAACATTCAACACACTGAGATTTCATATAAACATATATAAATAAATTCAAATACATTTATTTGTATATAGACTTACCTCAAACTCGGATAAGCGAACGGACTCGGCTACTCAATTACTTTTGATTTTTCGCGATCTAAATCCATTTTCTTCGGTTCTTGATTTAAAAATATTCAAATTTAACTCTGTTATTCAACAATTCATTCAATTCAATCCAAAAACACATATTTAGGGAAATTTACAAATTAGCCCAACATTTTCACATTTTGACATTTTAGCCCTTATTTCATAAAATCACAAAATACACAAAATCGCTATGTACCCATACTTAGCCGAATGTTCACGTAGTTCATACAAGTCCATATATTTCATTTATTTCATATTTTAGTCCCTCAAAATATTATTTTCTCAATTTAGTCCAAATTACTCAAATTTACCAAAAATCCAAAGACAAAACATGTTAATCTAACACATATATTTCATATTTCATCAACAATCATCTCAAAGCTCATGAATGCATCAATGGCATTATTCAAAATCTTCATCAATTCACAAAATTGAAGCATGGGTTTTGAAGAACATGAAGCAATGATTACAAAAACGTAGAAATTATCAAAAACTAAAGCAAAACATACCTTGAATCAAAGAACATCAATGGCCGAATGTAACCTAAGCTTAAACTTTCTTTTCTTTTCATATTTGGTGGAAGAGCATAGAATAAATGGCATATTATTAATATTTTTTATGTTTGTTTAATATAACTTCACTTATTATTTGATTTACCAAATTATCCATTAATAAAAACATATAACAATACATAATGGATGGTCATAAATGTCGATTAACAATATCAATGGTCCAATTTCATAATAATGACTCCATATTAATAAGCCATGACCATATAGCACATTAACAAATAGCATGTCACTTTTACCTTTTATGAGATTTAGTCCTTTACTCAAATTAAGCACACAAACGGACAAATTAATTCACAGAACTTTAACACATGCTTAATCACATACAGTAGACACAAAAAATAATATTAAAATATTTTTTTGACTCGAATTTGTGGTCCCAAAACCACTATTCCGACTAGGGTCATAACCGGACTGTTACACCCCCATTAATTAATTTCATAGGCATTTGATATCTTTAGCTAATAGAGCACAACTTTTACACTGTGCGCGATTTAGTCCTTTTTATCGAATTAACCAACCACACGATAAAACTAACTTACGAAACTTTCACACATACATGCTATCATGCTGTAAATGTTAAAATAATAATAAAATAAATATTTTGACTTTGGATTTGTGGTCCCAAAACCATTGTTTCGATTTGACTAAAAACGAGCTATTACAACTCTCCCTCCTTAGGGATTTTCGTCCCCGAAAATCTTACCAATGAATAGGTTAGGGTACTATTTTCTCATAGGTTCCTTAGGCTCCCACATAGCCTCTTCAATTCTGTGACATTGCCACAAAACTTTCAATAAAGCTATGTGTATATTTCTCAATTCTTTGATCTGTCGAGCCAAAATTTTGATCGGTTTTTCGTTGTACGTCATATTAGGCTGAATCTCAATCTCTAATGGAGAAATCACATGTGAGGGATCCAATCGATATCGACGCAACATTGACACATGAAAAACATTGTGAATTTTCTCTAACTCAATAGGTAAAGCTAACCGATATGCCATTGAACCTATTTTTTGATGATCTAATACGGCCCGATAAATCGCGGACTCAACTTGCCTTTACGACCAAATCGAAGTATTTTCTTCCACAGAGATACTTTCAAGAACACTTTGTCTCCGATCTAACATTCTATATCTTTTCGTTTCAAATCCGCATATGATTTCTGACGATCTGAAGCTGCCTTCAAATAATCTCGAATTACTTTCACTTTCTCTTCAGTTTCTCTAATCAAATCAATCCCGTGAATCTGTTTCTTGCTAAGTTCAGTCCAATACAAAGGAGTTCGGCATTACGACCATACAATGCTTCATATGGTGCCATCTGTATACTCAATTGAAAGCTATTATTATACGCAAATTCAACCAGCGGCAAATATTTCTCTCAGTTGCCTTCGAACTCTAAAACACAACATCGGAGCATATCTTTGAGAACCTGAATTACTCTCTTAGACTGATCGTCGGTTTACGGATGAAAAGCTGTACTAAAATTCAACTTTGTACCCAAAGATTCTTGCAATTTCTTCCAAAATCGCGACGTAAACGTCGGATCTCTATCCGAAATAACCGAAACTGGCACCTTGTGCAATCTAACAATCTCAGCAATGTACAATTCAGCTAACCTATCGAGTAAGTAGCCAGTACGTACCGAAATAAAATGTGCTAATTTCATTAGTCGATCAACGACAACCCAAATTGCATTTTTCTTTTTTGGAGACCGGGGTAATCCTGATACGAAATCCATAGTCACTATATCCCATTTGCATTCTTGTATCATCACTGGCTGAAGCAAACCTGAAGGTACTTGATGTTCAGCTTTCACTTGCTGACAAATTAGACACTTCGATACAAACTCAGAAATGTCTCGTTCCATACCCGACTACCAATACAGTTGTTTTAAATCATTGTACATTTTAGTACTTCCGGGATGAACTAGATAAACAACCACTATGTGCCTCCTGTAAAATTTTCTGAATGAGTTCTGAATTTCTTGGTATGCAAATTCTATTCTAGAACCTTAAACAATTATTGGCTCCAATCTAAAACTCTGAATTAGGGATAGTCTCACATTGAATTCGTTTAACTTGTAATTCACGGTCATTATTCTGAGCTTCATAGATTTGTTGAAGAAATACCGATTTAGTTTTTAATTCAGCTAAAATAGACCCATCATCACAAATCATCAACTAGATATTCATTGCTTGTAATGCTAACAAATATTTTCGGCTCAGGGCATCAACAACAACACTAGCTTTTTCCGGATGATAATCAATCACAAGTTCATAATCTTTCAATAACTCGAGCCATCTTTGTTGTCACAGATTCAAATCTTTTTGTGACATTAGATATTTTAAGCTTTTGTGATCATATAAATGTGGCATTTTCACCGTATAAGTAGTGTCGCCAAATTTTTAATGTGAACACAATTGCAACCAACTCTTAGTCGTGTGTCAGATAGTTCTTTTCATACGGTTTCAATTATTGAGAAGCATAAGCTATCACTTTTTCTTCTTACATCAACACACAACCCAAATTGTTCAATGATGCATCACTATAAATTACGAATTCTTTACCCGACTCAGGCTGTACTAAAACTGGTGCCTCTGTTAATAATGTTTTCAACTGTTCAAAACTCTACTAACATTTTTCTGACCATTCAAATTTCACATCTTTCTGAAGCAGTCGTGTCATCGGTGTCGCAATCATCGAAAATATTTTCACGAATCTTCGGTAATAGTCTGCTAAGCCTAGAAAACTACGAACTTCAGAAACATTTCTCGGAGGATTCCAGTCAACAATAGTAGAAATCTTACTTGGGCCAACTCTAATACCTCCGGCTAAAATGATATGGCCTAGAAATCCAACCTCTCGGAGCCAAAATTCACATTTACTGAACTTTGCAAACAATTTCTTATCACGTAGAGTTTGTAACACGATTCTCAAGTGCTCGGTATGTTCAGATTCATCTCGCGAATAGATCAGAATGTCGTCAATGAATACAAAAACGAATCTGTATAAATACGGCCTTAATATCCAGTTCATCAAGTCCATAAAAACAGCAGGAGCATTAGTTAATCCAAAAGGCATAACAAGGAATTCATAATGCCCATACCTCATCCTAAACACAGTTTTCAGCACATTTGAGTCTTTAACTCGCAACTGATAATAAATCGATCTCAAATCAATCTTTGAAAACACTGTTGCACCTTTCAACTGATCAAATAAATAATCAATCTGCGGTAGAGGGTATTTGTTCTTTATAGTCACTTTATTCAACTGTCTGTAACCGATACACATTCTCATTGTACCATTTTTCTTCTTTACAAACAATACTGGTGCACCCTAGGGCGAATAACTCGGTCGTGCAAAACCTCTATCTGTCAATTCTTGCAACTGATCTTTTAAGTCTTTTAATTTTGTTTGAGCCATTTTGTATAGAGCTATCGATATCGGTGTTGTTCACTGTATTAATTTAATACCAAATTCAACCCCTCTGATCGGTTGCAAACTCGGTAATTCTTCTGGAAATAAATCTGAAAACTCACAAAAAATAGGTACAGATTCAATCTTTGATTCAGACACCTTTGTATCCAGTACGTATGCAAGTTATGCATCATATCCCTTTTTCATACATTTCTGAGCTAACATAGGCGATATCACAGTACGTAATTCACTCGAATCATCAGACTTAATCCGAAGAGTTTCACCGTTCTGACATTTGAATTCGATAATCTTCCATCCACAATTCACAACTGCATCATGCATAGTCAGCCATCCATACCCAGAATCACATCGAACTCATCAAATGGCCAAAGCATCAAATCAGCCGGAAAATAGTAACCCCGAGTCGTTAAAGGACAGTTCTTGCATGCTTTATCAACTAGAACAAACTTGCCTATGGGGTACGATACTTTAATCACAAACTCAATAGACTCGACAGGAAAACTCTTATTAGATACCAAATTCATACAGATATACAAATGAGTCAGTTTAGGATCAATCAATGCAATAACATTAGTGTTGTAAAGAGAAATTGTATCGATAATGACATCTGGTGATGACGCATTTTCGCGAGCGCGAATAGCGTAAGCTCTAGCAGGTACTCTGGCTTCAGATCTCACTGTAGAACCTCTCGTTGTACCACGATTACCACTTGCATTTCCCACATTTCTTGGTGGCCTCCCTCCAGTAGCTGTATTGCTCGATCTTACATTCTTAGCCTTATCCTTTTCATTTAGCTCGAGACAATATATGATAAGATGATCTCATGAACCACAACTGTAACAAGCTCTATTATTATATTTCACCCAGCAATCTCCAAAATGTCGTCTTCCATACTATTGACACTCGGTTTTTAACGTCTTTTACATTACCAACACTAGATACTGATGTGGCTTGAGCTTTAGGGCTGGTGTATTGCTTTCCACGACCTTTATTAGAATATCCCACTGAAGCTGTTGATCGATTAAAATAGTCTCTAGATTTCTTTGACGAGGAATGATAAGGTGTACTCATCGGTCTCTTCCTCGAATCTCTTGCCTCAGAATCAACCTTTTTCTTTTCTCTACTAAGTTCTTCGGCTTTGCAAGCTCTATCAACCAAAACCAAAAATTCTTTCAATTCTAAAACTCCAACCAGAAGTTTAATATCTTCGTTCAAACCATCAACAAATCACTTGCACATAATCTCTTCAGTAGAAACATACTTCCGAGCATACTTGCTCAACCGTACAAATTCTCTCTCGTACTCAGTTACGGTTATGCGGTCTTGTTTCAGATCTAACAACTCTTTATGCTTTTGATCCAAAAATTGTTGACTGATGTATTTCTTTTGAAACTCAGTCTGAAAGAACTCCTAGGTGACTCTTTCCCTCGGCACCACTGATACTAATGTATTCCACCATATATAGGCAATATCTCTCAAAAGGGATATATCGCACTTTAAACATTTAGCTGGCGTGCAAGAAAGCTCGTCAAACACTCAAATCGTATTTTCAGCCAAAACTCGACTCTCTCACGGTTATCATCAACATTAGCTCTGAACTTTTCAGCTCTGTGTTTACGGATATTGTCAACTGGAGGCTTATTCAATCTTAAAAAGGTCGACTCCTTGAGGAGCTAAAGGAATCGGTTGTAGATTAGGAGGGGCTGGAGGTTGTTGAGCAGCCGGATTAGTACGAATATATTGAGTGAACCACTCGTTCATCATTTGGAAGAAGGCTTCTTTAGCCTCTCCTCCCTGACTGCCTGTCACAGGTCTAGAATCAGATGGCGCTGTCCCTTGCGTAGAAGCAGGCGCATTACTTTCAACCTCATCAGCTATCACTCGATTGGGATCCATTTTCCATATAAACACATTTTCAAATGCCAGGAGTCATCACACTATCACAATTTATATATGGCTTGTATAACTAGACTCTCATACGTGCTACGTTAGTCCTAGAATCGAGAAAATCATAGCTCTTATACCAGTAAATGTAATACCCCTCAACCGAATTCAACATATACATTTTATCATTTCAAATACAATCCAATCACAACCAATGATAGTGTCCTTTAAACAAGCCTAAGAGGGCTTAAAAATGCATTAGAAGTGGTTCGGGACTAAACCAATATGTAACAGCCCGATTTTGGGCTTAGTCGGAACAGTGGTTTCGGGACCACAAATCCGATGTTGCGAAATTTATTTCATTTATATTTTTATGGTCTACAATTTCACAAAATGATTTCGTGAAAATCTCATTCGAAAATTTTGACGTTTGGGCACTCAATTTAGTCAAAAGGACTAAATTGTAAAAAGTGCAAAAGTTGAGTTCTACATATTAGAGGTATCCAATTGTTATGAAATTTTAAATTGGGGGTCCTTAAATGATAATTAGGCCATTGGTTAACTTGGTGGAAAAAAATGGACATGGATGGGTATGTTTCAAAATATTTTTTTAAGGGGCATTTTGGTAATTTAGTGAATTAAATGAATTAAAAACAAAATTTAAATGCCAAATTTGTCCATCTTCAAGCTTAGGCTGAATTTAACATGTGGGAAGCCATGGATAGGGTTTTCAAGCTTTCCAAGCTTTATGGTAAGTCCATTCTAGCCCCGTTTTTCATGTTCTTTACGTTTTTGGAGTCCTAGTAACTTGATTTAGCTTATTCTAGCAATAATTTAACCTAGGGTTCATATTTGGAAAAATACCTATAGGTGAAATGTATTTATTTTGATGTTTTATGGTAGAATATGAAGCTTAGAATTATGTTAAAAAACTTTTACTAAGCAATTTTAAGTGAAAACGAGTAAAACGACATAATCAGCAAAAATACCTAATGTACATAAGTGCATGTTAGAGCAAGAATTTGATGTTGCCATAGAAGGGAAAAGTGATTAGCATGTTATAAAACATAAGAATAAGGGATGAAGTTTAATTTTCGAGCCTAGGGGCAAAATCATAATTATGCAAAAGTTTAGGGGTAAAATTGTAATTTTTCCAAAGTTTGAGTTACAGACTGTTTTAAGTAGTAAATTAATTAAATAAGTGAAATGTGATGTCTTAGACCCCTAAAAATGAGATTTGGACCTAGAACAGGAGGAAAATTGAAAATCGAAAAAGTTGGTAAAATGACCGTTTTGGTATCGAGGTAAGTTCATATGTTTAATAAGCATTTAATTATGCATATTTGAATGATAAATTGATTTTTACCATAAATACTATAGTATTGAGTTTTAGATATAATGATTAATGTTCGATAATAATTCGATATTGGAAAGAGAACTTGTATAATTTATATGTTGGACCATATTTTGTATTATGGCTTTGTATAATAACAAGAAAGTATTGAATAGCATACTTTGATGAGAATAAGTTAAGTTGATGATATGATGAGATTTAGAATGTAAGTATGTAAGTTGAGTAGCATTTTATTATTATGCAATTATTGTTATTAGTAATGTTATTATTGAGTTATGCGACTAACCGTGAGAATTTGAGCAAGTATGTTTCAACTATGACTTGACAAGGCATTAATATCTCAAAGCCCATGGCTATACCATGGCAATTAAGGAAGAATTTACGGAAAAGTCCATGTTCATAACATGGCATTTAAGGAGGAATTGACGGTTAAGGATACCATGTAAGACCATGTCAAGACATGGCATTGGTAAGGCAAGGATCCCTTGTAAGACCATGTCAAGACATGGCATCGGCATTGATTAAGGACTCCATGTAAGACCACATCAAGATGTGGCATTGGCACTAAGGCAAGGATACCATGTAAGACCATGTTTGGAACATGGCATTTGGTAAGACAAGGATACCATGTAAGACCATGTTTGGAACATGGCATTTGGTAAGATACGGATATCATGTAAGACCATGCCAAGGCATGGCATTGATAAGTTCTATAAGGCAAGGAAATCATGTAAGACCATGTCAAGACATGGCATTGATGTGTTACTATAAGGCAAAGGTCCCATGTAAGACCATGCCAAGGCATGGCATTGGTGAGTTCATAAGGCAAGGATACCACGTAATACCATGTCAAGACATGGCAATGGTAAGTTCAAAAAGGAAAAGGTTCCCATGTAGTCCAAAGAGTAAGTCAAAGAAATGACAAGGTTAGAACATGAAGAAAGAGTACAGGTATGAGTATAGGTATGCATTTAAGGCTTATTTAATAATGAGATTGTAAGTAATTGAGATTATCAAGTAGTAAGTAAGTGATGAGTTTTTAGTTATGCTTGTGACACTTTATGACATGATTGGCAATATGTCTATATTATGAAAGAGTACTCATGTGTTAAGTGAGAATGTTGCAGGTATGTAAGCAAGCTATTAAGTAAGGTGCCCTTTGTATTCTGAGCCTTTGGTAAGGTTACCGATGAGTTCACCAGGAAAATCGATTAAGTGAAATTATGTGTGGCTTGTAGTGATAAGTGTAGGTATGTGCATGTGTAACGTATGAAAAATATGCTCAATATGTAATCAGAAATTGGAAAGATTGTTATAGGTAAGTAATGAATACAACTAAAGTGAGTGAGAGCAAAAATTTACAAATAAAACTGTTTTGGACAGCAGCAGTTACATGATTTTGAAAAATCACCAAAAATAGTAGAAATTGAATTATAAGTTGGACGAGATATTTATTTAAATCTTATTGAGTCTATTTTCATATAAAATAAATAGAGCAAACAAAGGATTTGTATAATTTGAGATATTTAAATTTTTGTGAGACTGGTTTAGAATGACTACGTGATCCCTTATTTTGTCTTGAAAAAATCATTAAAAAATGTAAAAAAATAATTATATGATATAATTTATATTCCTGAAATTCTGAATGAGTATATTTTCAAATAAACTAAACAATAAGGTCATTTAAATTTTGTACGAGGAAATAATTGATTCGGAGTGAAGAGAGGTTAGAATAGTTGAATAGTGAAACAAGGGAAATTTTAATGAATAAACTGTACTAATTGACGAGACCAAAAATTCTAGAAATTTTATAGTATGAAGATATTTGAGTCTAGTTTCAGCGAAAATTAGCGGTTTGTAATTTGGATCTCTGTAGTTCAAGAAATAAATAATTTAGTGACAGCGATTCAAGTAGACAGATTAATGTGAACATGAGTAATAAGGTATAAGCATGTGATTTAATGATTGTATCAATTAGAGAACTTGTTGTGAGGATTTGTCTCGTTGAGGCTTTGGTAAGGCTACAAATGAGTAAGGTGAGAAAGTAAGAACTTAGCATTATTTATGCAAGTTATGACAACTTAGTAGTAAGCTAAATTCATTGCTAATGCTTATTATTTTTACATGTGAACTTACTAAGCTTTATAAGCTTACCCCCTTTTCTTTCCCATGTTTCAGAGTCCTATTAGGCTGAAGGTCGTCGGAGATCACTTCACACTATCAAGCTATCTATGGGTATCTTTACTTATAAATGATTTAAGTTATGGCATGTATAGGGGCTTGACTAAGTCATTTTGTATATGTGTTAATTAATTTGATTAAATGTATTGCTTCATAACGGTAATAAGAATTATTCTGTATTTAGCCACGAGTTGTGGCTCATATTGGTCATGGAGTTATAATGCTTGTGTATGCATGTGTTTGTTAAAGTTTAAATTATAAGTGAAATTTTGTGGCTCGGGATTTGGTAGAATGTATTGTTAAGTCTGGTAATGCCTCGTACTCGGTTCCGACGTAGTATACGGGTAAGGGGTGTGACACGATAACTCGGGAATTTTTTCTCAAAACAGGGGACACACGCCCGTGTAGCCAGGCCGTGTGTCTCACACGGCCACAAGACACGCCAGTGTCACAAGCCGTGTGGACATTCGAAATGGGAGCACATGGTCGTGTCCCAGCCCGTGTCCTTCCTCGTGTCCAAACAAGTGAGGTTACTGACTTGGGTCACACGGCCAACCACACGCCTATGTGTCTAGCTCGTGTGCCTTTCAAAGTGGCCACACACGCCCGTGTTCCAGGCTGTGTGCTAGGCTGTGCCAAACTTGTAGGGTATACTGACTTATGCAACACGGTCAAGTCACACGCTAGTGTGCTAGCCCGTGTGCCAATTAGGTGGTATACTGACTTGTGCCACACGGCCGATCAGATGCCTGTGTGTGAGACCGTGTGGAGCATACTGACTTCATTTTAAATTCATTACTAGGGTACACACAGCCGTGTAACATGACCGTGTTTCACACACAGCTGAGACACACACTCGTGTCTCTACCGGTGTGGACAAAAATAGGCTATTTACCAAGCCAATTTGCCACCCACATTTATGCTCACCTAAACAACCAAAATGGCACCAATCCATAGTATAAATAAACATCCAATTTAGCCACAAACAAGACTAATTCATACCAACTCTAATACTAGCAACCAACATGCTTATATCTCAAGTTTTACTTAACCAAAACATACTAACATACATATACCAAATAACTAATCAAACTTTTACCTAACATGCCTCATTTTGTACCAATTCACAAGCATAATATCAATTCCATAGACTTCATAATATATTCATTCACATATCCATCCATGAACTCAATATCAACCATATATGCACATATAAACACATAACCAAAGCCACCAAATTAAGCCAAATCTCATAGCTATATTAACAAACCAAAACATATACATTTACAAGCCAATTCATTTGGCCAAAGTCTTTAGAAAATATAATCAAAATGACTCAAAGTCCCTATACATGCCATATGATCAAACCTTAAGTTCAAAAGTACCAAAATGAGGGTTGGATAGTGTGACGATGTCTCTGAAGATCCCCAAATCTGAGCTAGCTTTGTATTCACTATAAAACACATAAAAATTCACAAATTAAGCTATAAAGCTTAGTAAGCTCGTATGATATAAACTTAACTAATCACAAATACACCATTCATCAATTTAAACATATTAACATGTAATTCATGATTACTAAAAAACCTTTCACATGCTTATTCAAATGCAATTATACAAACTTCATACTATGCATGTACAAACCTGTACCAATCCGTACCAATCCATAACAAGCTTAGTAAGGCTCATACTATGCATGTACAAACCTGTACCAATCCGTAACAAGCTCATACATATTTAGAATATTGTTTAATACTCGATATCTCACACACTAAGTGTCGTACATAGCCGAAGCTATCTCAAATCTCACACCAAATGCCTTACATAACCAAAGCTATCTCGATGTTACACACTAAGTGGCGATACATAGCCGAAGCTTTATCGAATGTTTCCGTACAATTGTTTCATCAACAATTCAATATAAAGAATTAAATCTCAATTATAATAATGCTTATTAACATACGAACTTACCTCAGACGTAAAACCGATAACGCAGATCAACTAATCTGACTCTTTGTTCTTCTCTCGATCTAGGTTCAAATTTCATTTTTCTTGATCTAAATATATTCAAAATTAACTCATTCAATCATCTATTCATTCAATTTAGTCCACAACATACTTTAAAACACATTTACACTTTTGCCAACATATTTCACATTTTTCTCAATTTAATCCTTATTGCATAAAATCTCAAATTAGTGAAATTCCAAATAAACCTATCCTAGCCAAATTATCATTATGCCCCTAGCAGCCCATATTTTCCATTTATTTCACATTTTAACCACTAACTTTATACATTTCTCAATTTAATCCCTATTTTGTATTTTAACTCAAAATCATTTAACAAAACTTATATATCTCATAACAAATATTCATAATCTATATCCAGACATCAAAACTCATACATATTCTTCAATGGCATCATTTAAAATCTTTAACAATTTTGCAAATTAGTCCCTGGGCTAGCTAGTACTAGCTGCAACGATCTCAAAAACATAGAAATTATTAAAAATGGGACAAAAATCATACCTTAATTAGCTTTACAAGCTTGGCCAAATGAAGAATACAACAATGGTGTTTTTCTATCCCTAATATTTGGTTCATGCATAAACAAAACAAAGATGATATCTTTGTTTCATTAGTTTATTTTACCTTTATTATTAAATTAGAAAAATAACCTTATTATATAATCATTTTAAACATCCAATTAGTGTCTATAAATGTCCAGTTAAATAACCAATGGTATATTTACCACATAAGGACCTCTATTAATTAATTTCATAGGCATTTGATACCTTTAACTAATAGAACACAATTTTTACACTTTACACGTTTTAGTCTTTTTTATCAAATTAACCAACCAAACGATAAAATTAATTTATGAAACTTTCACACATACATGCTATTATGCTGTAAATATTAAAATAATAATAAAATAAATATTTTGACTTTGGATTTGTGGTCCCAAAACTACTGTTCTGATTTGACTAAAAATGGGTTGTTATAGTTCTATTGAGCGAGCCATAGATGATTCACCCTGCCAGAACTTTATTGTAGTAGGGGATAGGATCTAAAATTGTGCCACCTATGGTAAGAGACATCTGGGTGAGTGTTGGTGAGGCATGGGTTCATGCCTAAAATGTGGGTCACTGGACCATAAGATTTGAGAATGTCCTCATCTAATGAGTAGGTGCAAGCATAAGGCCAGGATCGTGCACCGAATTTGAGAGCTAGTCAATAGCCACAGTGAGCTTAAGGAGAAAACAGAGGAGGTAATGCGAGTTAAAGACATCGAGCACCGGGTCAGGGTGCTAATCGATTTGATGCGAGGCAGCCAACACAAGTTATGTGTTTCCTTTGGAAATTCAACATTGTCATGTCTTGACATGGGCTTACATGGTATCCTTGCCTCATGAATCTTATCAATGCCATGTCTTGACATGGACTTACATGACATCTTTGCCTTATGAATTCACCAATGTCAAGCATTGGCTTGGACTTACATGTGACCTTTGCCTCATAATAACATTTTCAATGCCATGACTTGTCATAGACTTACATAATATCCTTGCCTTATGCCGATGCCATGTCTTGACATGGTCTTACACGGACTTTCCTTATCTCATGTTATGATATTAGTATCCTCATTATTCTGATACTACAACTAGGACTTCCTCATACATATTCTCATTTACTTTTCTCATTAAAATATCAATAATTTTTCTTCATAGAAATAATATACATTATATAACATGATAAGTAATTGAATGAGAATACATGTAAAACTCTAATTCATACAAACTTACCTCGGTATCCAAATGTGTGTAGTTACGCAAATTTAGTCCTCGACTTTATTCTTGCCTCAGTTTCGATCCGGGTTTGAGTCATAAAGAGAAGAGGGTTGTAGGCTGTGAGACTTAAGTATATTTGTGTGCATTTAGGAGTCACAAGATGAGCATGTGACTTGTGGCTGTGACGTCAATGAAGTGGCATGGGGGAGTGGGGTTCGAATCCCATGGAAAGAAAATGAGGGCTTTTATTCTGTGTCATGTGAGTGGAGGAAGTAGAGTTGGGATCAAACTCTACAAAGGAGGTTGAAGACTTGGTCAAATATTTCAAACGAAAGGTGGGGAGAAATTCTAGGAGCTGTTGGTCGAGAAAATCAGGGAAGTGATGGGTGTGGGAGAGTTGGCAGAATTTAGAAGTGTGGCTAAGTGGGAGATTTCGGCTAGAGGGGCGGCATTTGGAAGCATTTTCGGCAACTTTGAGTGTTAGTAGAAATTGAAACCCCTTTTTGCTTTTGAAGTTCTCCTTTTTGTTCTTTTCGGGTTTTCTTCTCTGAAGCATTTCGTGCACTTTTCTTTACCTTTTGTACATTTTTCTTTTATTCTTCTCTTCTTGCTAATAGCCTTTCATAAACTTTTGTCACTCGTTTTAGCTTCCACTTGGTTGGTCGAATCTTACTCTTCTTCCCATCTCGCTTCACTCTTCATTCATTTTTCTTTTCTTTTCCTCTAGGCCGTATAGCTACATTTCTCCCTTTTCGAATTCTCCTTTAGCCGAACATCAATTCTTCTTAAAGCTTTGGTTCTCTTTTTGCTGGCTGAATCTTATAAGCCTAATCTTCATACTTTCTTCATCCTGAATATTTTGTCCTTGGTGGTTGGGACCGAATCTTGTTGACAAACAACTGACGATTGTCGTCGTACATTGGTATTGGTAAAGGTGGAGTAATTCAAATGCTTTCTTAATTCGTTGCTAGTTGGTATTCTTGTGACTTCATGAGTAAACTTCGGTCTCCCTCTTTTATCTATGGGGGCAATTGTTGGATGGCTGCTAACTCTCTCTTGTTCATCAAATATTGCTGGGGACCCGTTTTCAGTAGCCAAGAAATAGGGCCGATTACCTTTGCATTGTAGGGGATCACGTCACGTGGTAAGTGAAGTTAGTTGAGTAAGGTATTTCAATATTATGAATCTCCGTGAGCGTTGAGACTGACAAATGAACATTGTTATCATAGGTGCCTCAGAAAGTGTCTCAAACGACAATCCAAAGCATGTGTGTAGTCGTACACTCAATTTAGATCAGTCTATGCATTGAATGGAGGTACGTATTCACACCCTGGTAAATTGTGAATCGGCTAAAGCCAAAAGCCGATAAGCCGAATCTTCAGCATCTGTGATCACTCGAGCGTGCAAGCGCTCGCAAAGATATACCGAGCCACAAACGTTGGCGAGAGACCGTTGGGAGTGCCACGAACATTCTCGTGGGCTTAGGCCGTAATGGGCATTGTTGGGCCATAGTAGGCCAAGTGGGCCCAATGGGCTAATGGGCCCACAGGGGCGAAATCCATGGTAAGTGCCGAATAATAGATGTGGTTGCGGGGTTCGCAGAACCGTGATAAAAAATGCGCTGAATGGGCTATACAAGCGTGCGGGCCCTTTTGGGCCGAAAATTGGGCTTAGGCCCAAAAGAATTGTTTTGATCAGAAATGGTACATGTGGCGCTCGAGGCGACAGTAGGCCTCTAGAAAGGCCGATAGATGTCTAAAATTACTGAAATACCCCTGAGGGGTGATTTACCCATTTACCCCCAACCGACCAAATGATCGTTCTACCCTTAGTAGAACTAGCGATGTATGTGTAAAAATTGAATGATTGATTATGATTGTGATGCTATGCATGCATGGGGTAGTTATGACATGACATACTGCATTGGGTTGGGTTTTTCTTGATTTGGAGGAAGTATTGTTATAGTGGCAACGCCACGTATTCTGATTCTAGTGGCTCAGCCACGTATATTGTTATTAGCAGCTTTACTGCATTGTTGTTAGTAGCTAGGCTGCGTTATTGGTGAGCTGGCTGGGTGGGTCGACGTGGTCCGCACATGCTAAGCTAGTTGGTACAGGTGGTGTGTTGGCTGCAAAGGGTTGGGTTACATGTCCGTTTGCATTGATATGATTTAGGGCTTAGGCCCAAACTGTTATCGAATAGGGCTTAGGCCCAGACTGATACCGTATGGGCTCGGGCCCAGACTGTGACCATAATAGGGGATTACACACTCAGTTCTCGTAACTAACCCTTTTCTTTAACTGTGCAGGTAATCCCCAACCTTAGAGAATTTTAAGCTGTGAGGGACTTGGAGGTGGCCACACGTCCGATAGGCTTTAAAGTTAAACTTAGCAACTTTATTTTTTTATTGGGTTAATAATTTTGTAATAAGGCCATTTGGGATTTTTAACTTTTATATGGTGTTTCTTTAAATTTCAACCTCATAGTCTATTAAACATGGGGTTTTAAAACAATAACTACTATTTTCAAAATATCACGTATTAGCAACCGTTTCGAATTAAACTTCCGCAACAAACAAGGCTTTAAAAATAATAATATTTTGCGAGAGAATGTCTTGGAGTAAATCGTGTTTTAAAAAGTAAGCAACGAAATCTGAGGTTTTAAATGGTAGAAAGTTTTAAATTGTAAGAAGGGTTTCCGAAGAAAGCATAGTTTTCAAACATCACTTTGATGTGACACGCTAGATCCAGTCATAATGTCTAGGCCGGGTTTGGGGTGTTACAAGACCCGTGTGTATTTCCTCTGTTCTGTGCTCTTGAACTCTTGATTCCCTTGTGCCTTTAGTTGAAGTATAGGTCGTCAATTCAATCTATTTTGATGGGATTTTTGCTTTTATTGAGTGGTAAAGAAGGGATTCCTCTAGTAAGTAGTGACAAGAGGCTACATCAATAGCTAAAACTTGTTTCTGGGTAGGGTAGGCTCGGAGTCAGAAGTCCTCTCTTTCCCAACCCAATAAGCATTTTTGGAAAGTTCATCTTCCCGCGGTCAAAACTAAACAACACTTGCGGATAACAATCAGACCTTACCTGAGGCAGGGACTAAATTTCTCAAATCTAGGATTTATTGATCCCGATATCACTGTTCCGACTAGCCCCTAAATCGGCTGTACAGGTAGATTCCCTCTAGCAAGTAACTGATTTTACATTGCCTACTACTATTGCTGCTACTGTTGACAATTTTTTTCTGCATTATTCTCTCTAGATCCGTGACTAGCTCTATAGGTGTTCCCTTACTACGAGTCATGCACTATACCTAAAAAGATAAAACTAGTAAAAAACAAGAAAATTAAATTCATAACTATAAGCGGAAAATTTCCTAATTAATCTATTCGTATGTAAAAATAAAAACCAATATAGTACGTTGCCTCCCCGGCAACGACGCCAACAACTTGACCACCTCCAAACATACCAACATCCATAGTAGAAATCCTGCACAAAAGATGTGAAAAAAGCGGTATGCGTAAGTATAAGGGTCAAATTGTAATATAGTTACAACGGAGTAGGTAAGTACTCTAATGATTGTACCTAAGGGAGGCAAGCACTAAATTAATTCTAATGTAAACATAAATAGATCTAATTAGTACTTTATTTGAATTATAGTACGAAGAATTAAACAAAAGGTTTTTGGTAGACTATACTAAAATAAAAATAAATAAATAAATGAAAAGTAAATAAATGAAAAAATGAGAAATCAAATAATCGAATTTGAATCAAATCTAGGCATGGGTGATTAGGTCGCATTGGTAGTCATAATCAACTATCGTCTCGGGCTTTCTTGTTCAATCAACTAGTCAATACCCCTGTAGTATCTTCTTATACGTCTACTGAAATACTGAGTTGGCAAGAACCGCTTATCATTTGACCTCATAGTGCATACCATTTTAGGGTTACTGTAACATCCCCTTTTTAGTGAAATCAAAACAATGGTTTTGGGACCACAAATTTGAAGTCAAAAATTTTATTTTATTATTATTTTATTGTCTAAAGTATGATAGTAATACCTAATAAAAATTTTGTTAAGAAATTTTACCGTTTACATGCTCAATTTGATAAAAATGACTAAATTGCGTAAAGTGCAAAAGAAGTGTTCTAGTAGCTAAAGGTATTAAATAGCTATAGAACCTTAAAATATGAGTCCTTATGTGGTAATTAGACTGTTTCTTATTTAAGTTGACAAATATGGGCATTAAATTAAGTGATTCGGATGTTAATTAATATGGTTAAAAATGTAAATAAATAAAACAACTTAAATTAAATTAAAGTAAACGAAAGATATCATCTTTCTTCTTCATCGTCAATTGAAAATAGGTCTTAAGGAAGCCATAGCCAAGCTCAAACATTCATCCATCTCTCTCTTTGTGCATGTAAGAGCATTTTTGTTCCATTTTTAATGATTTTTTTTATATTTTTAGAGTTGTTGTAGCTTAATCTAGCTAGCCCGAGGGCTGGTTTATGAAACTGTTTAAGGATTTGAGTTTTGCCATGAATGAATATTGGTTGCTTTTTTTGTTTGATGGTAGAAAATGGATAGTTGTTGATAGATAAACAACTTTTGCTAAGTGATTTTTGGTAAAAATGTCAAGTAAGGATTAAAATGAAAAATAGAAATTTTACATGGTATAATTTGTGAATTTATGAAATATATGGGCTACTATAAGTATGTAGAATAATTGGCTAGGCTTGGGTAGGGATAAAATTGCATGAATTTTATTTTCTGAGCCTAGGGACTAAATTGTAAAGAATTAAAAGTATAGGGGCAAAATGGTAATTTTGCCAAAATATGTTTTTGATTAAATTGAATAAATTAAACGTTGAATTGAGTTAAATTTATCCGTATAGATTAAGTTAGACCTCGTACAGAATTAGATTGGGGCAAAGAGAAAGTCTCAAATTAATTGCCTCCGTATTTACGTATACTCGTCGAGGTAAGTTTGTGTAATTAAATTGTGTTTATATGTTTTTAATTAAAATATATAAGTGTTACGATTTGTCCTATATAATTACCGAGTGCATATCCAATGACGTACGAGGATTACCGAGCCTCGTCTGAACCTTCAAAATTCGTAGGATATAAATGACATGTCTTTAGGGTTATCGATTTATAGTTCGTGAGAGCATACCGATCTTCCGCTCAAATGAGCATACCGGTCACAGCTCGTATGAGCATACATGTACATGAATTGATGGATTATAGTTAATGAGCTAGCACACTATGTGTAAGCTATCCCAGGTATCTAATGGTATTCTAAACAATTCAACGTGTAATGTTTTGATACGAAAATGATATGAGTTCGATATGAACTATTACAGGTATACACATGAAATACATGGAAATGATGTTACATGATATATGGATATATGAAATGGATGATTTATGTATATGGAACTTGTTTAATTGTTGTGCCCATCTATGATATTTGGTTTATATGTATGGATTTACATGACTAATATGGTTGGTGTATATGTGCTTAGGCATTTGGCCTAAATGTGTTGGGATATGCTTTGTACTTACCTATTACTTGATTAAATGGTAAGTTAAATTCTACGTGATACGAACTTACTAAGCTTAAATGCTTAGTCTGTGTTATGTTCCGTGTTTTATAGTGAGTTGGAAGCTTGTTTAGGTTGGAAGCTTGTCGGAGCTATATCACACTATCCATCTACTCTTTTGGTACTTTTGGATGTTTAATTTTGGTTATAATGGCATGTATAGGTATTTTGAAAAATGTTGGCCTATATGTTTAGTTGTTGAAATGGCCATTTGTTTGGCTTGCGTTTTGGTACTTTGATGATGGTATGAGTTGGTTTTGGTATGTAAATATTAGATTTAATATGGTTGAATGATGGAAAATTAAATAATAGATGAATATGCATATTTTATATGGCTTGTTACTTGTTGAGAATTGATATTTTGTTTGAATAGCTTATATGACTATTGATACAAATTATAGAATGACATTTTGGTACAAAATAATTGTGTTTTTGGTAAGTAAATTATTTGGTATGTATTGGTTCAAAAATGCATGCAAGTTAGTTGATTATTTGGTCAAATTGAATACATGGTTAGGCATGTTTATACATTGTCATTTGAGGTGCCTAAAGGCATATTGGTTGTATGAAGTTATACCATATGTATATATCTTGTTTATGCTTGATTTGGATGCCTCGTAATGGCTTGTAAGTATGTGCAATGTTATATGTAGGTATATGCCAAATTGTGTGAGAAAAATGGCTTGTAAAATGACCTATTTTCATCCACAAAGGCAAAGACACGGGCGAGTGTGTAACACCCCTAACTCGTATCCGTCGCCGGACTAGGGTTACGAGGCATTACCGAAAAAAACTGTAACAACCTGAATTTGGGCTTAGTAGAATTAAGCCCATTAGGCCTTGTGCGTAGGGGTGTTTAAAATTTTTGAGAACAAGAGAATGGCATTATTTCAAGTTGGACTTATTAGGAAGGTGATTTTAGAAAGTTACGAGGTTTCTAGGAAGTTCCGGGTTCAAGTTGGGCTATAGGTAAATTTTTGTGTTTAAGCACTTTAAGGTGAGAAGGTAAGTGGCATTGTAACATCCTGAATAGGGCCTATGCATTTTCAGTTTAATTGTACGAAATGTCAAGTCTCAAGTACTAAGAATAAATTTTTGATACTTTTGGAAACCTAGAAATGGAAATGGAAATGGAAATGAAAATGGAAATGAACATTTTTGGAAACTTGAACATTTTGGAAACTTGAACATTTTGGAAACTTGAACATTTTGGAAACCTGAACATTTTTGGAAACCTGAACATTTTTGGAAATGATTCAAAAATGGAAAGTAAACATTTCTGGAAACTTGGAAATGTAAGAAAATGGCAAGTTTACAGAGCCGATCGAAAATTTTAGGAAACTTAGAAATGATGCCGAAATGTCAAATTTTAAAGTTCAAAATAGGAAATAAGGACTAGAGGGCCTTAAAAGAAAAAGTTGGAGAATTTTGACACACAAACAGGCTTGGAAAAGTGGCCTGAAGATGCCACTTAGGGCCTAAAGAAATGGCGTCACATGCAGGGGAAATAGGCCTGAGTTCGAGTCACTTGAGAAGCAAATAAATAAGTTTTATTTTTGCTTCCAGAAGGCTGAGGTGGACGGCATGGGTTCCTAGAAAAGGAAGAGTTTTATTTGCATAAATATGTGAATAATAAGTGATAAATAAAGGATTTTCTTTAATTGGATTATTTGAGGAGATAATTGATGGATTAAAGGCTTTTATCTTTTAAATAAAAGAGATAATATTATCAATAAGAGGAGTGGTGGCCAAGTAAGGGACTCCTAGGCTGATAATTTCGGCTATAAAAGGAGGGCAGGAGGGCTACTCATCAACTTTTGTTTCCTCTTTCTCTCTGCCGAAATCTTCCCTAAGCAAAACTCTCTCTGCCGAATTTTCTCTTCATCTTTTCTCCTTCTCTTTTCTTCATCTGTCAAGTCAAAACCTTTTCTTTTGATCCCTGATTAAATCTCCATAGCTGAAACTTTGTGACTCTAGGCAAGGAAGCAATCGATCAAGGCATTAAGGTAAGGTTAAGCTATTCAAAATCCTTTCTTTTCTATTTGCCGAAAGAGAAGGGCCTAATCTCTATTTTTGTTCATGGCCGAATCTACAAGGATCTCTCAGGTTCTACAATTGCCGACTATAAGGATCAAGGATCTAAGGTAAGATAAATTTATTCGATTAAAGGTTATGATGTATATGTTAGATTAGATCTAACATGAAGATTTCGACAGACATATAGGGCAAGGAATCCTCTTCAGATTTGGAATTTGTATGGTAAGTGATATTCGGCCAAGACTTATTTTTGGATATTTGGAATTGTTTTTCATTATTTCAAAAGCCGGAAACTCACATGGTTACATGAATTAGTGTTAGCCGATTCCAAGGAAAAGGGATACTAGCAATTTTGGGACTTGATTTACAATCATCCAATTCGGCAACAAGGTAAGTAATACAAATCCTACTAGGATTTGGTTTTTAAGCCAAATAGGTTTGTTAATATGTTTAATAATTGGCCGAATATAGGAGATAAAGATCTAGATCGGTAGATCGTTCTTCGGGATTTCAAGGAATCTATTAAGCAAATCAGGTGTGTACTCACATTAACTTTCGATATATCATATGGCAATTATTTTAATATATGAATATGCCTAAGAATGTGAATGTGGCTAAGTACCACAAATGTGGTAAGAGTACCCAGGTACGTTTCCTACTTCTGATAGGATTACGAATATGATATATTTTGAACATGTGAATAGTAAAGTGAATGAGAATTAAGTATGTTATGCATGATATAAATTTATGGGGCATACGGGATCTATGTGAAAGGGGAAGAAGGTGTTGACTTCGGTCTCACCAACGGAATATGGTGACTACGGTCACAAAATTTGAATATGGTAACTCCGGTTACATTATCTGAATTTGGTAACTTCGGTTACATTATTTGAATATGGTGTCTAATGACACAAATTATATGGGCGATGAGCACGTCGACTGCAGCGACTGCCTTCGATGGTATGTAGCGGATGGAGGGTTGACTTAGTAGTCCCCATGGTGTGACTGGCAGGTACGGGTGGTGTGTAGCGGATGGACCATTAGGTTTGGGTTTGGGTTGCATCATTTATTTTATATGAACATGAATTTGATATGAACTTGTATGCCTGATTTGTTGAATGTTAATGTTATGTACACATTGAGTCTGTTGACTCACCCCGTTGTGGGAATTATTTTCAGGTGATGAACAGTAACGGACCGGGACGGTAGACCGTGAGGTGGCCATGCTCCATTTGAAGATTTTATTTAATTTGGACTTTATTTATTTTAGTACCTTTTTATTTTATTATTGGGTTTTACTTGATGTAATAAGGCCATAAGGCCCAGATGGAATTTCTTTATTTCTGCTTTATTTTTAATTATTTTGTTACGAACGATTGTTGGATTAAATTTTAAGTGAAATATATTTTTATAAACCTTAAAAATTATTTTGTCACCTTAATAAAAATTGGATTTTCAAATAGATTAAATGGGTTCCCAATCTGAGCCCAATCCACAACAACATTTTTCCAAAAAATTATACAAATTTTCTCTAAGTCACAAAGAACTTGAAAACCGGTTTATTTAAGGAACATACCAGATCCGGTTCAGGCTCGTGGGCCGGGTGTGGGGTGTTTCAGGCATCAAGGCTTAAAGTAACAAGTGTGTATTTTGCTAGCATAAATGAACATATGGCAATGATGTTGTGGCGTCAAATGGAGAGCATGGAGGAAGAGGTTCCAATCGCACCTAGTGCAAATTATTTTCACTAATTTTTGTGCTTCTTCCCAAAGTGGCGGCCATGGTTGTATTTATGGTAAGGGAGACTTTTTGTTTATGGAAAGGAGGCTAAGGAATATGGTAAGGAGGAAGATAGGGGAAAAAAGAAGGAAAGAAATTAAAGAAAAGGTAAGGGAAGGGAACATGTTGCCAATTATGTGGAAGATGTTTTGGAAAGAATATTTTGGTCAACATTCATCCTTTTGGCCAAAGTGATACACGGTTTTGTTGGGTGAAAGGAGGAGCCGAATTTTCCTAGCCATTTTGCTAGTTTTGGTGTAAGAGAGGCCTATTTTCTTTTTAGCATATTGGTGTTTTCTCTTCCCAATTCTTTTCCTTTGTTTTGGCAGAAATTCTCATTGCATTTTTGCTCATTTTTCTCTTGTTGTGCCGTAACCCTTAATCCATCCTTGTTCATTCTTCTTTGGTTGCCGAAATACTCACATCTTTTGGTTCATTTCTCTTTGGTGATTGGCCGAAACCTCTAAACACCTTTTGTCCATCTTCTCTTTTCTTTTTGGTTATCTCTTCAACCTTTCTTTCACTTCTTAAATCAACATTACATTGTGACCGAAATTTCTTTATTCATTTCTCTATATAGCCGAACCTATTAGCATCCTACCTCCCCTCTATTGCTTTTTCTTTTGTGTTGGGCACTATCTTCTTGACTGAATCGTGAGTGGCCGAATATCACATTATTGTCGATTCCTCTCTAGTCTTAAGTCCAATCGGTGAAAGTTGGATCTACTATTGTCAAGGGACTAAATCGCCCGTTCTTATTCATTCGTTGATCCTTCAAAAATAGTGTGGTAGCGATCTTAAAGGAAAAGCGATAGGAGAGCACAAAAGGAGTGGATTCGCAATTCCTACTCCTAAGTTCAAACGAAGACGATTTCGGTAGTTCGAGATTTCCCATCGGGTTGTGGACTATCATCTAGTGAGAATAGACAAATCGTGGTCGTTCACGATTCTAAGAGTGCCGACGATCAAGAAGGGTTAATCCTTATCGTAATCAGGTGTGTAATCTCACACCGAATTCCTGTAAATCTATGATTTATCGTTATGATAGAAAAATCGTTCGTTGTTGCTTAAGAACTTAATAACGGTAAAATGGTATGAATCGAGTGATTTGCTTAAACATCGTTAATACTAAGATTTGTTAAAATCAGAGTTAATTTGTTAAATTATGAAAATGCCCTTATGGGTCGAATTACGAAAATACCCTCAATAGGCCGTTTTTATCAAAATGCTTTAACGGGCCGAATTCCTTAAATACCTTTAAAAGTGTTGATTTACCAAAAGGCCCCTATGGGCTGATTTACCAAAGTGCTATAATTGGTCGATTTGCTAGAATGCCTTAGTGGGCCAAAATACAAAGTGCTATGATGGGCCGATTTGCTAGAATGCCTTAGTGGGCCAAAATACAAAGTGTTATAATGGGTCGATTTGCTAGAATGCCTTAGTGGGCTGAAATACAAAGTGTTATAATGGGCCGATTCACCGTAATAAATTACTGGATTATTGATGGTTGTTCATATATGTGGATATTATGTTTTATTATGTATGTTGCATGTTACATATTGCACGGGTTGGGAATAATGACTGAAAAGCAGTGTAGCTTGGTGGCTCTGCCACAAATTTTGATAATGGCTATGTGCAAACCTAAATATGGCTGTGCCATCGTGAATATGGCTTTGTGCCATCGTGAATCGGTGGCATGGCCACAGTAATTATATTTTTATAGCAGCTCGACTGCAATTTGGTGTGAGCGGTGGGGTGGGTTGACTTCATCCCCACAGGTGTGATTGGCTAGTCGGGGGTGTGATGGATGGATGGGTTGGGTTGCATACATTACTTCATTTTATTATTGATCATGTAAATGGGCCTAAGCCCAAGTTATTGCTAAATGGATTCAGGCCCAGTGGATGACGGTAAGGGTATTATGCACTGAGTTCTTGTAACTCACCCCCTTTCTTTTCTTAATCCTTGTAGGTAACGCTCAGTGACGAGGACTTGGGGCCATGGATGACTTGGTGGAGGCCATACTTTATAAATGATGTTTGCGAACTTTAGTAAACTTCTTTTCCGTATTATTTCGTTACCTTTACTATTTTGGGTTTTAAAGTTGTAATAAGGCCTCTGGAGTATTTTTATTTTTGCTTTATGGTTGACGTACTTATTATCCTGCTTGATTTATTTTTAAATGGGGATTTTCTAAAATCATAAGTAACGGTTTTCCAAAAGTTTATTTAACAAATGGTTTTCATAATAAATGCATACAAATAATTTAACTCGAAAATCTACTTTCGAATTATCAACGACATTTTCAAAAGTCACGGTTTTAAAGTTCACTACCTTGATTTTTGATTTATCAAACAACCTCTCAAAAATAGTTGTATTTTATCAAATATTTCTAATCAAATTTGTTTTCTTAAAGTAAATTCTAATCTTTAGTAAGAATCACAAGTTCTTTACTCGTCTTCTTCATGTGACATACCAGATCTAGTCGTAACGCATGGGCCGGGTTTGGGATGTTACAAAAACACAGTTTAGAACAGACATTCTTTACAATTCATATGCCCAGTAATGCATTCTCCTTTGTAAAATTTTCCGAAATAAATTAATAAACCAATTTGTACATATTTCATAATTAAAAAAATTCAAGCCATATGACCATCATTTATATGACATTCAAATACCCAATTTATAATCAAACATATTTCGTTTTATATACTAAGCATACAACGAGACACCCATTTGTTTACATCTATTCCATACAGATCAATGATCATATCATTTTATAAATCTAAGTATAATTGCATATTAAGTTGTTTCAACCCATATCATTAACTAATTAACAAACGTAACATTTAATAAAAATTACACATGCACCTGTTAAACTAATTTGGCCATATCTCATGGTTTAATATTCATTTGCACATAAAACGTTAGGTAACTTTATACCTGACCAACTATATTTTTAACATCATTCAGCCATGCGCATAACACCCTAAAACCAAAAGCCATTTCTAAATTCAATTTCCAAATCATAGCATTTTAAATATTATAACCTTATGTACATTTTACTAAATCAAATTTAACCATTTTCGAATACAAATTTCAAGTCATAAAATATCTAATTTGCAAGCTAAATAACATATCTAACATGTTATATTCAACCACTCACATGAACCACATACCTAATTATCATGCCTATAATTCATATACACACCCAATTAATTTATTCAATAATCGATCATCCAATTTAACTTCCATATAACAATTAAATCATGTACATTCTTTGTCATTCAAAACCGAGCCTAAATAGTCAAATACCATAGCTGAACATAAAACTACTTATATATAACACATTTTATAATCACTCGTTGAACCAACGATTTGATCTTTTTAAACCAAACTACAAGCAAACATTAAATAAGCATATGTATTCATATCACATATGTCCAACTGATACGGTCCGTCTCGGGTTAGGAGGCGAATCGTGAATGTTGCCCGATCGTAAATTAGGTCGTTTTTCTTTTAATTAATAAAAGGGATAATTTTATTGGAAATAATATCTTTGAAAGGTAAAGATAGGTGAAAGGTTGCGATGGATACGTATTTGAAACAAGAAAGAACCTTTAATAGAAATTAAAGACCCGAATCTTATAAGTTTCAAAATAGATGAAAAGAGTTTTGAAACAAAACCGAGACCCACTATCTAGCGAGATAGGAACCAACGGTATAGGTAGATGAACGCCACACCCGAAAGGATGATAAGTTCAAAATAAGGAAAGAACGATGCCACTAGAAAACTAGATAAGTCAATTCAAACCTTGAGAATTAGGAGAGTGAATACTCACCAAAAGAAATTCTTCTTTCATTCAAATTCAAAAGTTCTGTTCAAAAATGAAATGTGCAAAATATTTATAGGCTTTTCTAATGATAGCCGAATAGGGAGGAATAAACTTGAGGGCTTCAATCTCTATTTGTGCGCACGAGTAGTTGACTTGGTGGGGCATTTGTGAACATTCGGCCAAGGGAAACCATGGAGCATGAAGGTATAGCCACTTGAAATTAAAATAAGGCATTTGAATGCTATGGCCGTTCAACCTAATCTTCAAATTGCTCCAAATATTTTAATCAATTTCATTGAAATAATGGAGCATTTCGTCCCATTCTTTTAAGCACAATAAACAAATGATTCCATGCATCAAAATGTGGAGCATTCCTTCATGTTTTCTTCAATGCCGTCCAACTCCCCATTCTTGTCCATTATTTATTTAATTCAAGTCAAACATGCCACATTTATTTATTCCATGTGACTTATATCTTTGTGCCGTTCATACTTGGATCACATTAAGCTCCACTATGCTTTATTTGTCTTTTATATACCATTTGTATCATGCTTTGCCGTTTATATATCTGAAACATAGATGGTGCTTCATGTTTTTGCCGTCCAATGCCTTGCTTCAATTAAGAATTGTTTAATTCATTCCACAAGCATGCCGTCCATCCACTTTGTTTATAAAAGACAAAGTTCTTATTTTATGCTCCATTTCTTATGCACCCACACGCACATTGCTCTTCAAATCCCACTATCATGTATCAAGTAATTCCCACATAGCTAAGCCTCCAAGCCGTCCATGCCTACTACACCACAAGTTTGATTCTATTATTTTATTTGTTTATGGCTTGAAGTTGCTGTCCATTGCCGTCCCATACTCTTTAATATTCCTTCAAAAACAAAACATTATTCAATTGTTCCACTATGCACCACATGTTCTAATTAATTCACTAAGTATTTTATTCATCCCCAAACCATGCTCATTCCCAAGCCATGCCGTTCAACATGCATTACTTAAAGGAATTTAAAAATTCAGCCACCATTAAAATATTGCTCCATCAAGCATCATTCAAGAGTTTAAAATTCATGAACCATGCTCCGTGTAAGCTTGTTCGTCCATCTCAAGCTATCCAAGCTATCCATCCATCTTGTTTGATTTAATTTATGGTTTGGCCGTTCATGCTTCTTCCAAGTCTCATGGTCGATGTACCTACAAGAAAAAAAAAATATGAGAACCAATTTATTTCAAGTGTATGTTTAGCCGAAACAAATACTAAGAAAACTTAGACACCCTAATTAACACATAAACTAAGCTAAACAAATTTAATAACGTCTTGAACAAGACATATTAAATTTGGTTATGAATTATTTAATTAACTTAAACTAAGTTAATTAATTTTTATTCCAACAAGGAATGAGCTAATAACGAGCTCCACAAATTAAAATTTGTGGTGCCCCGGGCGTGCCCGTATCATCCCCTCCCTCTTCAAGACGATTCGTCCTCGAATAGACTCGTTGGTTGTTCGAACAAAGCTCATTGTTCGTCTTTCCTCGATCGAACGGGACGGATGATAAACGCGATACCTGAAAAAGATAGCCAAGAATTAGTAAGATTGGCTTCAAACAATCTCGCAACCCAACTATGGACACCATCAAACAAGTGAATCGCATGTGATCGGGCAGCACCAAATTATCGTACAAAAGAAGTAATGCCTTGTCAAACATTTGCAACAAATTTGAAAAGATCTCAAGGCGTGCATATGATCTACTTGGAATCCAAAAATTAGGCTTATCGTGCAAATAGTAAATTAAACGATACACATAAACATCATAAGCAGATAGATGACAAAATTCAAATGGAACACATAATTGAACAACCAAACCTTGCATTGTTCGATATGTGGGCTCTAGAATCCTTTTGTCGACCATTAAAATAAATAGATCATCAATAGGTAAGATAGGACAATTAATCATAACATGATCCAGCTGTTTGGCAAAAACAAAGTTAACAACACAAAGCTTATCGTATTCCGAAGAGAGCAACAACGCATCAATAGTTTCAGAAGACTTACCCTTATACTCAGAAAGATAAAGATCAGTCTTACCTTGATCGAGTAATACAAACCTTCTCTCCACGGTCAAATAGTGTAATCGAAGCTTCACGTTCAACTCAACCATTTTCAATTGGAAAGTGAATTTCAAATACAGCCATAAAAATTGTTTAAGGAACGAATAAAAATTAAAAACAAAGTTGACAAAATTCGTTACCTTATTCAAAAACCAAGTATCAAAAATATAGAAATCTTTCAAACTTACCGGATCATACTTGAGTTTTCCACAAAACAAATCGAAACATATGCCCGATTTATGAGACTTAGGTTCCGAAAAATCAATCACGTTAGACCAATAAGAATTATGTACGTTCAAGATAAAGCGATCAAAACTCTTAACATATTTCAAAATGTATTTACAAAAACTCAACGATTTCATATTAGACAACGAATTAATCTCGTAATATTTACAATCAAACAAATTGGGGTTAGAAGAAAAATCATCTTTATACAAAAAAATTTGATGCTTCAAAACGCTTACCTTCCTTACCTTTTTTAATCAAATGGAAACGTCGTTCTTCCGGGAGGTATTGGAGTGGGTATTCGTCATTTGGCTTCTCGGAATCCTGAAAAGAAGAAATAGAACAAGTACAAACTTCAAGCGGGTTAGTTGATTCAACACTCTCTCGTTCGTTTTGTTTTTTTTTTCTTTTTCTTTCTCTTTTTCAATTTCTTTTTCTTGTTTCTCATTTTTATTTTCTTTTCTCTCGAACTCTTTTTCTTTTTGTTTTTGTTTTTCTTCTTTTTTTCTTCTCTCGAGTTCGTTCCATATTCGCTCGTTTTCTCTCATGATCTTCTCTTGCCTTTCTTTTCTTTTTAGGTCTTTTTCTCTCTTTCTTTCATTACAATAAGAAGAGGATACAAAAGAATCAAAATAAGTAAAATTTTGTTCAATAGAAGGGGTAGCGTTCTCATAGATATCTCGATGAGTTCTTTGGGAACGTTTCTCCAATAGAGACTTAGAAGAGGAATAACTTGTTCGTTCTCGTTCGTCGCCTCGAAAGGATTCGAACTCGTATCTTTCTTCTCTCCGTCTCAAAAACCTTGAGGAATATGAACCTTGACAAGAGTCTCTTCGTGAATTGTTTCGGGATGTACATTGCTGTGAAGTTGACTCTATTTTTTGACTTGAAGAAAGTCGATCTCGTTGGTCTCGTTCCTCGATCCGATCCAAGTGCTTTTCCAACTTGTTTATGGCTCTTCGCACTCCGTTCAACAAGTATTGGTAATCATTGGATAAGAACTCTTCTTGAGACATATTTATTGCTGAAAAAGAAACTATTATAACAAAGGGAAATAAACCGACAAAAATTAAAATACCTTACCACAAAATCTCACAAGTCACTCACAAAGAAATTTCGCTCACACTCGTGTTTCACTCGTATAAGTTTTTTTTTAATGAATACACTCGTGCCTTTTACCGATATTTCTCACTCTCACAAATTCGTATTTCATTCTCGAAAGACTTATTTGCTGCTTGAGGGCCGGATTCAAAATTGGTAACAAGGGTTTTATGTCGGGTATAAGGTAGGCTGAACAAAAGAAAAATTTTGGGTATCCAGTAGGATAAAACAAGAAAAAAAATTTTCGGGGGTCGGGTAGAAGGAAAGAGGTTAGAGGGGTGGTTTTGAGATTGGGGTAAAAGTATTTTCCACACACTTTTTTTTAACTCTTTTTTTTTAAATACCTTTTTTTTTGTATTCGTATATTTTTTTATACGAATTTTTTTGTATCTCTTTTTTTTTAACTTCAAATATACTATAATGAAATACAAGAAACAAAAATTACAACTTGAGTTATTTTTTTTTAAATTTTTTTTTAAACTTACTCGGAAAAACTCGAGATGATCAAAATGTGCCTAATTTAATTGGCTCGGATTCCAGATGATACGGTCCGTCTCAGGTTAGGAGGCGAATCGTGAATGTTGCCCAATCGTAAATTAGGTTGTTTTTCTTTTAATTAATAAAAGGGATAATTTTATTGGAAATAATATCTTTGAAAGGTAAAGATAGGTGAAAGGTTGCGATGGATACGTATTTGAAACAAGAAAGAACCTTTAACAGAAATTAAAGACCTGAATCTTATAAGTTTCAAAATTAATGAAAAGAGTTTTGAAACAAAACCGAGACCCACTATCTAGCGAGATAGGAACCAACGGTATAGGTAGATGAACGCCACACCCGAAAGGCTGATAAGTTCAAAATAAGGAAAGAACGACGCCACTAGAAAACTAGATAAGTCAATTCAAACCTTGAGAATTAGGAGAGTGAATACTCACCAAAAAGAAATTCTTCTTTCATTCAAATTCAAAAGTTCTGTTCAAAAATGAAATGTGCAAAATATTTATAGGCTTTTCTAATGATAGCCGAATAGGGAGGAATAAACTTGAGGGCTTCAATCTCTATTTGTGCGCACGAGTAGTTGACTTGGTGGGGCATTTGTGAACATTCGGCCAATGGAAATCATGGAGCATGAAGGTATAGCCACTTGAAATTAAAATAAGGCATTTGAATGCTATGGCCGTTCAACCTAATCTTCAAATTGCTCCAAATATTTTAATCAATTTCATTGAAATAATGGAGCATGCCGTCCCATTCTTTTAAGCACAATAAACAAATGATTCCATGCATCAAAATGTGGAGCATTCCTTCATGTTTTCTTCAATGCCGTCCAACTCCCCATTCTTGTCCATTATTTATTTAATTCAAGTCAAACATGCCACATTTATTTATTCCATGTGACTTATATCTTTGTGCCATTCATACTTGGATCACATTAAGCTCCACTATGCTTTATTTGTCTTTTATATACCATTTGTATCATGCTTTGCCGTTTATATATCTGAAACATAGATGGTGCTTCATGTTTTTGCCGTCCAATGCCTTGCTTCAATTAAGAATTGTTTAATTCATTCCACAAGCATGCCGTCCATCCACTTTGTTTATAAAAGACAAAGTTCTTATTTTATGCTCCATTTCTTATGCACCCACACGCACATTGCTCTTCAAATCCCACTATCATGTATCAAGTAATTCCCACATAGCTAAGCCTCCAAGCCGTCCATGCCTACTACACCACAAGTTTGATTCTATTATTTTATTTGTTTATGGCTTGAAGTTGCTGTCCATTGCCGTCCCATACTCTTTAATATTCCTTCAAAAACAAAACATTATTCAATTGTTCCACTATGCACCACATGTTCTAATTAATTCACTAAGTATTTTATTCATCCCCAAACCATGCTCATTCCCAAGCCATGCCGTTCAACATGCATTACTTAAAGGAATTTAAAAATTCAGCCACCATTAAAATATTGCTCCATCAAGCATCATTCAAGAGTTTAAAATTCATGAACCATGCTCCGTGTAAGCTTGTTCGTCCATCTCAAGCTATCCAAGCTATCCATCCATCTTGTTTGATTTAATTTATGGTTTGGCCGTTCATGCTTCTTCCAAGTCTCATGGTCGATGTACCTACAAGAAAAAAAAATATGAGAACCAATTTATTTCAAGTGTATGTTTAGCCGAAACAAATACTAAGAAAACTTAGACACCCTAATTAACACATAAACTAAGCTAAACAAATTTAATAACGTCTTGAACAAGACATATTAAATTTGGTTATGAATTATTTAATTAACTTAAACTAAGTTAATTAATTTTTATTCCAACAAGGAATGAGCTAATAACGAGCTCCACAAATTAAAATTCGTGGTGCCCCGAGCGTGCCCGTATCACCAACAATTTAAATAAACAACCTTTCGGTTATCAAATTTAACTCAATAAATCATAACATTTCCATCACTCAATCTATAAGCTAAACATGTTATCTCATATCTTAACATCAAAACATTATGTCATTTATAGTTATTCAAATGACCCTTTTTCCAAACCATATTATACCACTTTTCATGCTTACAAAATGAGTTAATTAATAAGCCGAATATACACCCTACTTACCACTCCTCACTGCCAAACCATATAACTAACATCACGACATATTTACCTTAAATCATACCTCTCAATTAAGCTTATAACAAGACCAATATAACTACCAACATTTGCATCATGAACATGCCATTTTCGCATGGCTATATACATAAACAAATTTCAAAACCAAATATATCAAAACTAACCTATACATGCCACATAACCCAATCTTAAAGCATTTAATTACCGAAACAAATACTGGATAGTGTGATGAGATCTCCACCGACTTCTAACCCGAGCAAATCTCAGAAAAACTATAAACATAGGAAAACACAAAAAGTAAGCTTTAAAAGCTTAGTAAGCTCGTATCTTAATATACTTAATATAACAAATAAAATCATCACAATGCTATAAGCATACTATGCTATCTCAAATGTCAAAACACAAATTATCTCAAGTTTATATCATGATTTCATACCAAATCATCATCATTTAATAATATACTTACTTACTCACTAAATTAAGCTTTTACAAGTTTATTCAATTCAATTCACATATAAGATTCAAATCTCACTTCCATATAACCAAATGAGCACAATATGGGAAATAACATATTTAATCACATATCTTTTTCATATGAATCACATATCATCACTTATACTCAAATTCATCTTTCATTCCTACAGTATCTGACAATTTCACATATGCCACTTTATAAATCATATCTTATTCACCTGTTCATGTTTCATATGCACATATTCACAATTCATTTACATACACATCACCTAACATTCTTTGCACATATATACTTACCTTTCATTATCGAATATTGTATACATTTCAACGTACCTGAATCGAAATGTCATCTGCCTAATCACTTATTTTTCAGAATGCCCGTTGAACCGTTCGGAATTAATAAGGATACTCGGATAGCTCAAAAAGCTCGTACAATGCCAACGTCCCAGACGGGGTCTTACATGTAATCACATATCGATGCCACTGTCCCAAACAGGGTCTTACACGAATCAAATACGATGTAAATGTCCCAGACATGTTTTTACACGTAAACACAAATCGATGCCAACGTCCCAGACGTGGTCTTACACGAAAACACATATTGGAATCCTATGTCATGACATATGTATCCTAACTATTCCTATGGTTCGTATAGGGCTTTTCGGACGTCGTCACGTTATCGGAACTTTCTCGTATTCATATATTCTGCTTCTCGAACAATTCAATATCATAATAACATATATATATATATAACTTATTCAAAATACATACATTTGTATTACCATTCGGCATTGAATTCAATCATACAAATAATATGCATTTAAAACATAATTTTGTAATGTCTATCAAAATACGAATTTACCTCGTTCGTAGTAACGACAAATTAAGTCGACTAATCCGATACTTTGATTTTCCCTCGATCTAGATCTGGATTCCACTTTTGCCAATCTAATTAATATCAAAATTAATTTACTTATTCAACATTTCATTCAATTTTCATCCAAGAACATATAAATGGGCAATTTGCATTTTAGCCCCTAACATTTCACATTTTTGCACTTTAGTCCTTATTACACAAATACACAAAATTACTTAATTACCCATGCTAGCCGAATTCTCTTTATTGCTATAACAACCCATATTTTTCATTTATTTCACATTCAACCACAATATTTTCATATTTGACAATTTAGTCCAAAATTGACATTTTTATCAAAAATCACTTTATAAAAGATGAAAATCTAACATCAAATATTCATATTTCATCAAAAACTATCAAAGAGCTCAAGTATTCAACAATGGCAATTCACAAATTCTTTAATAGTTTTAGAAACGGAGGTACGTGTTAGCTAGATTACGAAGCAACGATCTCAAAAACGTAAAAATTATTAAAAACTAATAAACCGTAATAGTATGCTTTTGGATGATTTAATCCTACATTTAGCATGCTTTTAGATGATTTAAGCCTTGAATTGTGTAATTTGGTGCTCTTAATCCTTTGTTTTCATGTTTTATACTCAAAAGAGCACCGGATGATGAAAAGAACGGAAAACGGGCTCAAAACGGAGTAAATGTGCCATATCACGAAATCAACAAGGCCTGGGCCCAAGACCACACGGTCGTGCCTCATTCAACAGTCTCGAACACGGCCTGGCCATGTTTTACACAGGCGTGTGCCATGGGCATGTCCCTAACATGACAAAGAGAAATTTCACTCGGATTAGGATACTTAGGGGCGAAGAAACACATTCAGAAGCCTATATAAACACCCTAAGTATGACCTAAAAGGGGGGAACCCAGGGCTTTAGTCAGGGGGCGTCCAGCTAGGCCAAAGAGGGCAGATTTGTGGAGATTTACTCGAAGAAAGCCAGTTGATTCATCTCAAGAAGCCGGAATCATACTCAAGACGGAGGATCTCTCCTTCAATTCCTTTAGGGGGTTTTAGGGATTTCTTATGTTTTGTGTTATCTTTTCTTCTGAGATGTTTTCTTTTATTATTATGAACTAAACCCTCACATACCTGAGGAGGATGAAACCTAAGATGAATCTTGTTATCGTTTGCTGAACTATATGATAAATATTTGACTTGTTCTTAATTATGTGTTCTTAATTCTTGTGTTGATATTTTCGGGATATTAATTCAAGTGTGATGTGCTTAGGTGGAGGAGCAAAAGTCCCTGCCTAAGAGCAAATCTAGCATAGTTAAGCGGAGTTGCTCGCACGCCTAGAGATAGGGTGACGAAAATCTGCTGATTAGGGTCAAACCTAAAATGGGAGTCCATAGATCGAGTTAATGCAATTCTAGGGGTTTTAATTAGAAAGAGATTTCAATTAATCAACCTAGGGTTAGATGTTAGTCGCCTCGAGAGAGGGATTAATATACGTTAGGGAATCCTACGGATCAAGTCAAATGAATAAATCGTCTAGTTCAGAGTTAGATAACAAGTGAAGTCTAGGTGGATTCTTCCTCGGGTATTGTCTTAATCAATTTGTTTTTTCCAAAGTTATTTTCCCCAATTCATTCTCTTTGTCTTTGCATCTTTAATTTAGTTGTTAGTTAATTAATTTTAGATTAGATAAAAATTCCTTTAATTATTAGGGTAGATAATAAAAAGAAAGTTAGTATTAGTACTTTTAGTTCCTTTGGGTTCGACAATCCGGTCTTGCCTTAAGTATACTACTGTTTGATAGGTGCGCTTGCCTCAAATCGTTGTCATAGTTAGTTTCCAGGTTCGATCATTCTTTATATAAATTTTAAGACTTTGACATCGCATAAAACAATGATCAAGTTTTTGGCGTCGTTGCCGGGGAACTGAAATATTAAGAACGCTTAATTTTTTTTTACTTTAGCCATATTATATTTATTTCATTTTTGCAATTTATTTTACCTTTCTAAATTTTCTTCCTTCTTTTGTTTCTTTCAAGTACCTCTAGTTTATGACTAGAAGGAACCCGACAGGACCCCTGATTTATGACAGTGATATTGAAGGTACAGTTCGCAGAAATCGTAGAGAAATAAGGCGAAGCTTAAACTACATAGAAGAAGAGCAAGAAGCTGAAATTAATACCACCGAAGAGATGGCTGAGAATAATCCGCTACCTCCAGAGGCGGCCGAACATCATGCTCCTCGAACTATGTATGATTATGCTAAACCTATTTAATAGGAACTGAGTCAAGTATTGTTAGACCTGCTATTGCCGCAAATAATTTTGAACTGAAACCTAACACTATACAAATGATACAATAGTTTGTTCAATTTGATGGTTTGCAGGATGAAGATCCAAATAATCACTTGGCAAATTTCCTATAATTTTACGACACTTTCAAGATAAATGGCATTACTGATGATGCCATCCATCTTCAGTTATTTCCATTTTCTTTGAGGAATAAAGCCGAACAGTGGTTGCATTCTCTTCCACGAGGGTCAATCACTACATGGGACCAAATGACCAAAAAATTTTTATTAAAATATTTTCTGCCGGCCAAAACGACTAAGTTAAGGAATGATATCTCTTCCTTTGTACAGACGGATTTAGAGACACTTTATGATGCATAGGAGAGATACAAAGATTTGTTGAGGAGGTGCCCACACCACGTATTACCTTTGTGGCTACAGGTCCAAACTTTCTATAACGGTGTGAACCCTTCAACAAGACAATTAATCGATTCAGCAGCCGGCGGAACTCTAAATAACAAAACTCCTGAATAACAAAACTCCTGAAGCAGCTTACGAGTTTATAGAGGAGATGTTATTAATAAATATCAGCGGTAAGTTACAAGGACAAGGCCAGCAAAAGCAGCCAGAGTTTTCAACCTCGACACAGTAACCTTACTGTCAAATCAAGTAGAGATGCTAACTAAAAAGATTGATGGTTTGTGTTCCTCGCAGGTACATCCAGTTATGCAATGCGAGACAAGTGGAGGCATGGCGAATCCTGAGTACCCACCCTACGGACAGGGCATGGAGAGCGAACAAATGAACTATATGGGTAACAATTTTTGATCTAACAATAACCCTTATAGTAATACTTATAATCCAGGTTGGAAGAACCACCCCAATTTCTCATGGGGTGGTCAAGGAAATCAAAGGCAACAACCATCCCAAAACTTCCAACAACACCCTACCCACAGGAAAAGAAACCGAACCTTGAGGAGATGCTAACGAAATTCATGACAGCGACAGACACTCGTCTCCAAAACACTGAAACAACACTTAAAAATCAAGAGGCATCGATTCGAGGGATCGAAAACCAATTAGGGCAACTTGCCAAGATAAAGACCACAAGAAAGCCTACCAAGCAACACCGAGACTAACCCAAAGGAGCAAATTCAAGCCATAACAGCTCAAGATAGTGAAGGGTTAGACGAGCCCAATTTAAGGCAAGAGAAAGTGGTAGAAGATGGTAAGGTTGAGGTAAATAATAAGCCAAAACCGGTAATCAAAGAATACCAACCTCGCATACCATATCCCGAAGCAATGAAGAGGGACGACATAGAGGAACAGTTCAGTAAGTTTCTTAAACTTTTAAAGAAATTACATATTAACTTACCGTTTCTTGAAGCTCTTTCACAGATGCCAGACTCTAGGAAATTTTTAAAGAATCTATTAACAAATAAGCGGAAGATAGATGAAGAATCACATGTGGAACTGGACGTAGTGTGTTCAGCAATGTTGCAAAATAGACTACCACGAAAATTAAAAGATCTAGGGAGTTTTACGATTCCATGCTTAATTGGTAGTTTATCTATCGATAATGCGTTAGCTGATCTAGGAGCAAGCATAAATGTCATGCCTTATAAAATGTTTAAACAACTAGGTCTAGGGAAACCCAAACAAACTAGGATGAGCATTCAATTAGCTGATAAAACTATTAGAATTCCTAGGGGTAGAATTGAAGATGTGCTAGTGAAAATTGATAAATTCGTATTCCCAGTAGACTTTGTCATTTTAGACATGGATGAGGACAACACGATCCCCTAATTTTAGAAAGACCATTTGTAACACCCCAAACCCAGCCCAAACACCACGACCGGATCTGGTATGTCACTTGGGAAGAATTTATAAAACTTTTCGAACTTCGGAAAATTTTTAAGTCCCTTTTTGAAAACCCCAAATTTAGTAGTTTGTTTGAAAATTCAATAATCATTTAAGGATAATTTTTTTAAGTAGCCCAATCTTTGTGTTCAGGTGACGTTTGAAACACATGTTTGTTACATCAGATTAAACTAGTAGTTTGTCGTAAAAAAAAAACCTATTTATAAAATCGTTAATTAAGTTATGGGAAAAACTTTCGATTGTATCCTGTAGAAACACATTATCGATTATTTTGTATTCAAAACATCTAAAGTTTAAATCGAAATTAAACGAAATTAATAGTGGCCTTATTACAAAACAGAATCCCGAAAATTAAAGAAAAGTAAGGTTCAATTTAATAAAACCGTGCATGATCACCCCGTAGTCCTCTATGGCCTAGATCCACTGCACTAGGAATTACCTGCAAAAATGTTAAGCAAAATGGCTGAGTCAAAAGACTCAGTGTGCAATCGCCAAGCACCCTCACTGGGCCCAAGCCCATTCATATACTATCTGGGCCTTAGCCCCTTTTGTATAATCACATTGGGCGAAGCCCACTCGAAATCGGAATGGCCTTAGCCCTACAGCACAGTATAGCAGATATCATATGCAAAATGATGCAAAACTCAACCCAGCCTAAATTTGCATCCGCTACACACCACCCGTTCCTGCCAATCACACCAGCGAGGATTTCTACAATCGACCCTCGCCGCTACACACCATCGATGGCAGTCATGCTACAGTCAGCTGCCCATCGCCAAAATATGTGGCATAGATACCATATTATGTGACAACGTCACCGAAGTATGTGGCAAAGCCACCAAAATGTTCGTGACAACGTCACCGGAGTATGTGGCATAACCACCGAAATCACTGCCCCTTTCATCATTATCATATCCCCATGTCCATGCAACATACAATTATAGTGGTATGAATGCAACATATAACAACATAAATAAAATACTCGAAGCATATGTATATTCATACCAACGACAACATTTATCAGGCAAAATCGGAGAATAACTCACCTGGTGCTACGGTTTTTACCCTCTATGGGTAACACAATTGCTGTTACTGCATTTTCGGCTTTCCAAACATCATATATATATAGTGTAACACACAGAAGAGGGTGTGGGAATTACACACCTGTAGACGCGAAGAACTAAACTCTCAATGCTTTTGACGCTCTTAGAAGAGGGAACAACCGCAATCTGTCAATTCAGAATCAAAGCTGGTCCACAACCCGGTGGAAAGTCTCGTACTGTTGATACCGCACGTTTTTTGAACTTAGGGGTAGGGACTACGAGTCCAACCCCCTCCTTCCCTTGACTGGCATTCGAATCCATGACAGATCTTGATTAGAGAACCAGGTTAAAGCAATGGAAAGAACGAAAGAATAGATACTCATACTGAAGAAGTCCCTTACCTAGATTAACAAAAGCCGAACGCCAACTGATTGGCCTAAGAAATTGATTGAGTCCCTAAAACATCACTATGTCAGAATCGATTCTCCACATGAATAAAAAAGAATGGCCTTTCGGCCAAATAAGCTGATAAGAATCCCTTACCACCCAATTGGCCAACCCCTACTTACCAAGATCCCCTTGAAAACAGGTCACACTACAACGAGATGCCAGAACCACAAACTTCTACAATCGGCCAGTGCCCCAAAGTGTAAATCAGAACTCCAGTTTAATCAGACCAAGAGAATAAGGAAGATGAATGAAAAGAAAAAGGAAGAAGTTCCTTACCGAATCAACCGATTGACGAGTGGAGAATCTATACTCAGCTACTAGCAAAATCGATAGAGAGAGTGCGAATTTGGCTTTGAAGGAGAACAACTGGCGAATGGAGTAAGGAGATTCGGCTATGCAGAAGCAAATAGCAGATGGAAGAAAAGAGATGCAGAAGGCACAAATCACCACCCTTATGTTCGGCTAGAAAAGAATATGGTAGAGGGGAAGAAGAATTTCGGCTTGACAAAGGAGAAGATGGTAGGAGGGTTCAGCTTTGGAGAAGTGAAGTGTAGAATGAGTATGAAATTAAAGAAAAAGAGGGTTGTTAAAGTAGGAAACTGAAATGGTGTGAAGGGATTCGGCTAGCAACCAAAAGATGATTTGATTCGAGAGAAAATGGAAGAAAAAGTGATGCTTGCTAAGAAAAGATTACATGCTGAAAATGTGAAGGGTTATGGACATTCGACACCTTCAAGGTTTAAGCTACCCAAATTGCACCCCACACCTTCACTCCCTAAAACTGAAAATGCCAAAAGCATCAAGGCAAGTTTCGGCACACACCCCTAGCTAACACTAACCCGAATTCAACCTCTCTTACAAGCTTTCCACAACCGGCCAACATCTCCACTAACCTCAAATCCCATATTTTTCTCCTACATTCACTCTTGTTCACTCATTTGAATCAGTTTGAATAATTCAAACTCCACCTTTCCTTCATGTCCACACCTTTAAAAAAATTTGACTCAGTCCACCAACTACCTTGGAGAGCCCTTACCGAAACCACCACCTCAGCTTCCTCAGTGCAAAAATAAAGCTCCTGAATGCTGCCAATGCGACTCAAACCCCTTCCCTATGCTGCTCCCTTGTGACGCCACCTACATGCTACCCAAGTGGCGTCTCCTTGCCATTTTACCACTGCACTTCTTGTGTCAACAAACAAAAGCAATGATCCTTAAAGCCTGTCCCAACTAGCTCTCCCCTTAAGTGCCCAAAATTGAAATTTCACCAAGGCTCAAGCTCAACCCCGAGCCTTCCCGGGAACCCCAATCATAACAAATTAACAGATAGATCATACCACACACACAGAAACATAATAAATGCAAAGCCCCTAATTCCCGAATGTTACAGTTCTACCCCCTTAAAGAAATTTCAGCCTCGAAATTTACCTGGTCAAAAGAGTTGAGGGTGTTGCTGACACATAACATCCTCTGGCTCCCACGTGGCCTCTTCTGAACCGTGATTCCTCCACAAAACTTTAACTAACAGAACTGTCTTTCTCATCAACACTTTAACATCTCGACCTAGGATCTGCACTGGTTCCTCCTTAAACGATAAATCAGGTCTCACTTCGATTTCCTCCACTGGCACTAGGTGAGATGGGTCAGAACGGTAACGCCTCAACATCGAGGCATGGAACACATCATGTATTTGTCTCAATTCTGAGGGTAGCTCAAGCTGATACGCCACTGGTCCCACATGTCTCAACACTCGATAGGGCCCAATGAACCTGGGGCTCAGCTTGCCCTTCCGTCCAAACCTCAAAACTTTCTTCCAAGGCGAAACTTTTAGAAACACCTAATCACCCACTGTAAATTCTATATCCTTATGCTTCAGATCAGCATAGGACTTCTATCAGTCAGAAGCCTCCTTCAGCCGAGTTCGAATCAACTTAACTTTCTCCTCTGCCTCTGAAACCAATTCCGGACCCAACATCCGACGCTCACCCAACTCTGTCCAGCAAGTAAGAGTACGACACCTCCGTCCATACAACGCTTCATAGGGCGCCATCTGAATACTAGACTGGTAGCTGTTGTTGTTTGCAAATTCTGCCAACGGTAAGAACTCCTCCCAAGTACCCCTGAAATCAATGGCACAACCTCTCAACATATCTTCCAAGATCTGGATCACCCTCACAGACTGACCATCAGTCTGTGGATGAAACGCAGTGCTAAAATCTAGTCTTGTACCCAATGCCTGATGCAACGCCTTCCAAAAACGCGACGTAAACCTAGGGTCTCTATCCGATATGATCGACACTAGTACCCCATGTAACCTCACAATCTCTGCCACATACAGCTTAGCCAGCTTCTGCAGAGAATAGTCGACACGAACAGTTATGAAATGGGCAGACTTCGTCAACCGACAATCAGCCATACCGAATCTTTCTTAGTAGGCGTAAGAGGTAGCCCACTAACAAAATCCATCGCTATCCTCTCCCATTTCCACTGTGGAATCTTCATCAGCTATAATAACCCTGAAGGTAACTGCTGTTCCGCTTTCACCTGCTGACACGTCAAGCATTTACCCATAAACTCGGTAATCTCTCGCTTCAAACCAGGTCACCAAAACTGTTCACGTAAATCCCGATACATCTTACTCCCACCAGGATGCATGGCATATGGGCTACTATGCGCCTCCTGAAGAATCATATGTCTCAACTCAACATCATTCGGCACACAGACCCTTTTATGAAAACACAATACCCCATCACTGTTCAGACTATAATCCTCTACCTCACCATTCTGTACTTGCAGAAGTCGAGCACTTAACACATCATCCAAAATCTGCTTCTCTCCAATTTGAGTTATCCATGTCGGCTTCACCTGAAGTTCAGCTAGCAAACTCCCATCATCATACAAGCTGAGATGGGCAAACATCGCCCTCAAATTTGATATTACCTTCCGACTTAACGCATCCGCCACCATGTTAGCTTTACCCAGATGGTATTTGATCGAGCAGTCGTAGTCCTTTTGTAGCTCAATCCACCTCCGTTGCCTCAAATTCAACTCTTTTTGGGTAAGAAGATATTTCAGGCTCTTATGGTCGGTGTAGATATTGGACTTCTCCCCATACAGGTAGTGTCTCCAGATCTTCAGAGCGAATACTACCGCAGCTAGCTCCAAGTCATGGGTGGGATAGTTCAACTCATGCGGTCTTAACTGCCGAGACGCATACGCAACTACCTTCCCTTCTTGCATTAGCACACACCCTAGCCCTGTTTGCAAAGCATCACAATAAACTACGAACTCCTTTCCCGCCTCAGGCTGAATCAATATCGGAGCCTCCGTTAAGATCCTCTTCAGCTTCTCAAAGCTTTCCTGCTGCTTGTCAGTCCAAACAAATGGTACTCCCTTCCGCAACAACTTAGTTAAGGGTGCCGCAATTAAGGAGAATCCCTCAACAAACCTTCTGTAGTACCTGGCCAATCCCAAGAAACTTCGAATCTCCGCCACAGACTTAAGCGGTTTCCTGTCCAACACAGCTTCAATTTTTCGGGGATCAACCCTAATCCCCTCTGCAGATACAACATGACCCAAAAAGGTAACTTCTTTCAACCAAAATTCACAATTACTGAATTTGGCGTACAGCTGCTTCTCCCTCAAAACTACAGAACCACCCCAAGATGCAAATCATGCTTTTCTTCTATCTTGGAATATACCAGGATATCGTCTATGAACACCACAACAAACCGATCTAGCTAGGGTTGGAATACCCGGTTCATCATATCCATAAAAGCAGCTGGTGCATTCGTCAACCCAAACGGCATCACCAAAAACTCAAAATGACCATAACGAGTTCGAAACACCTTCTTGTAAATATCCACTTCCTTGACCTTAAGCTAATGATAGCCTGACCTCAAATCTATCTTTGAGAAGACTGAAGCCCCTTTGAGGTGATCATGCAGATCGTCAATTCTCGACAGCGGGTATTTGTTCTTGATCGTCAACTTATTCAACTGGCGATAATCAATGCACATACGCATCATCCCGTCCTTTTTCTTCATGAACAACACCGGCGCTCCCCACGGAGATACACTTGGTCGATAAAACCACAATCCAACAATTCCTGGATCTGAGCTTTAAGTTCTACCAGCTCTTTCGGCGCCATCCTATAAAGGGCGATGGACACCGGAGCCGTACCCGGAAACAGCTTAATTCCAGACTCCACTTCACTATCCAGAGGCAACCCTGGAAGCTCCTCAGGAAAGACATCAACAAATTCCTTTAGTATTCTAACCTCATTAACAGACGCTTCTCTTGCATCCAAAGCACTGATAAAAGCTAGGAATGCCTTGCACTCTTTCTGAACCATTTTAACGGCCCTTAACGTGGAAACCACGTTAGACAAGTAATTCCTTCTTTCTCCTATCACAACCACCTCTTTGTCCTCTGGGTTCTCAACACCATTCGCTTAGTCGCGCAACCCAAATTAGCACGATGTTTAACCAACCAAACCATGCCTAAGATGAGGTCAAACTCACTGAATGGTAATTCCATCAAGTCAGCCGGAAACACTACTCCTTGAATTTCTAAAGGCATATCCCTAAATAATTTGTTTACTACTACGGATTGTCCTAATGGGCTAACCATAGTCGTTTCTCTAGCAGCAATTTCAGATTCTATACTTAAAGTCTCAGGTACAGTAGAAGCAACATAAGAGTGGGTTGATCCAATATCAATCAAAGCAAGAAATGGCTTATCAGTTGTAAGAAACGTACCGGTTATAACGTCCGGTGCGTCACCATCTTCTCGCCGACGAGCTGCATAGACTAGACTCGTCTGTCTTGCTTCTGCATTATCGACACCCCTGCCTGGAGTTCCACATCCCCGACCAAAACCATTTCCCCTTCCAACCAGACCACGACCTCTCAGCGGTTGCTGCCCATTTTTCCTGAACTGAGTAAAACCCTGACCTAATGGCCGCACCTTATCCAACTCTTGTGGACAGTCTCTAATCATATGGACCTTAGATCCACACTTGAAACATCCCACAGTTCTTTTCCAACATTCCCCTGGATGCATATTTCCACACTGAGCACATGGTCGAAACTGACCCACCGCGGTAGGCGTCGGAACTCGAGCTGGCCCCTCAAACCTACGCCTTTTCTAAAGACCCCTAGATGATCCCGATGACCCAAAACTTCTCTTGTTTTTGCCCTGATCCTTATCCCTATTCTGTCTCTCCGCCCGCTTTACCTCCTCGGCTATTTTAGCTTTCTCAACCAAAACAACAAAGTCTCTCTCCCGTTGCGGAGCTATCAATCCCTCAACTCATCCCGCAGCCCATCTTCAAACCGCACGCAACGCTCATAGTTAGTCACCACTATTCCTCAGGCGTAACGGCTCAAGCGTAGAAATTCCGCCTCATACTTAGCCACAGATTTGCCCTGTTGTACCAAATTCAAGAATGCTTTCCTCTCAGCATCCACATAACTTGCCCCAACGCATTTCCCTTGGAATGCCATCTTGAAGAAATCCCAGTCAATTCGATCCGCTGGAGTACCGTCTCTTACGGTGAGCCACCACTGATATGCCTCATCCTGAAGAAGAGACACCGCTCCTTTCAGTTTTTCCTCTGTCGTACAGTCTAGATCATCCATAATCCGCTCGACTGCCTCCAGCCAGTACTCAGCTACATTTGGGGCCACACCAGAAATACCCCTAAACATTCCAGCTCCGTTTGCTCGAAGTCGCTCGGGAATAGACTTCCGAGATACAGTCCCAGTGCTTGCCCCAGCAACTCGCTCCAACACACGCAGCATTGCCTGAGACAGGGCATCATCCCCACCAGTTCTATCTTGCGATCCCGCTTCTGCCACGGGTGATGCTAGCGCTTCTCTTTCAGGCTCATGCCTTGCTTCTGAAAACTCAGCCTCAACACCCCGGCCTCTACCACGGCCGCGTGCAACATGTCCACGTCCTCTGGCACTCATGTCTATTGTTTCGTCTTAATCTGGTTTACAAATTTTATGCATTAGCTTTTCTTTTCACTGTTTATTAACGAGTAGTTTTATGAGAATAGAGTTTTAAGTATTTTTTCGCAAAACACACATATACCTAAAGGTTTCCATTTCTAAAGTAGGGGTTCTTAATTCTACATTTCATAGCACAATATATCCAATTCATGCAATTCACCCAACTTAGTCAAAAGAACTTACCGTACGGACTTGGTACCTGAGACTCGGGTGCCATGCTTCAAGAAAACATGTACATATATGCGTATTTTCTTTCTAAACCATCTTTAACCCAAATTTGGAAAACGTTTTGAACCCAAAACCCATGGCTGAGCTTTTAAAACCTGGCTCTGATACCAAATTGTAACACCCCAAACCCGGCCCAAACACCACGGCCGGATCTGGTATGTCACTTGGAAAGAATTTATAAAACTTCGCGAACTTCGAAAAATTTTTAAGTCCCTTTTTGAAAACTCCAAATTTAGTAGTTCGTTTGAAAACTCAATAATCATTTAAGGATAATTTTTTTAAGTAACCCAATCTTTGTGTTTAGGTGACGTTTGTAACACATGTTTGTTACATCAGATTAAACTAGTAGTTTGTCGTAAAAAAAAAACCTATTTATAAAATCGTTAATTAAGTTATGGGAAAAAATTTTGTTTGCATCCTGTAAAAACACCTTATCGATTATGCTGTATTCAAAATGTCTAAAGTTTAAATCGAAATTAAACGAAATTAATAGTGGCCTTATTACATAATAGAATCCCGAAAATTAAAGAAAAGTAAGGTTCAATTTAATAAAACCGTGCATGGTCACACCGTAGTCCTCTTCGGCCCAGATCCACTACTCAGCACGAAATTTATTTTATTTAGACTTTCTATTTTTAAGTACTTTGAATTTATTTTTTTTGGGTTTTGTTTTTGATGTAATAAGGCCACTAGTATGAACTATTTATGCATGCATTTTAATTATTTTATTATGGTACGAATTTTTATCAAATTAAACTTTAAGTAACTTTTCTTAAGAATAAATCTTAAAATATTTTTGACTTAATATTTCGTAAATAAAGTTTTATTAAAATCTAGACTTCAAAACCATCCAAAATTTTCCAAAGAAGCAAACAAGTTTTGAATCGTTTTACTCAAGGAACATACCAGATCCGGTCAAGGCTCGTGGGCCGGGTTTGGGGTGTTTCAAGAATAGTGGGATAATGGAGAGTTATTAAAATTCTTTTCCTTTTGATTTCAAATTCTTTTCTCTCATCTCCTCAAGATTCTTCCAACTTTTTTGTCATCTCCCAAACTTTTCTACCGACAACCTGCCTCCCCATCCATTTTCCCTTTCAATTCCTTTTTTCCAATCCATCATCTTTTATTCAGCATTGGTTTCACTCGTACGGTAAGTCGTGTATTAGCAGAAACTTCGTAATGTTTCGACAAAGTACTCAACGTGAGAGTTTGTGTTGTTTCTCTCGATTTCAGGTGAAGGGCAGGAACCGGTGGGAACTCCTGCAGTAAATTGAGCATTAGGAGTTCGTTAGCGATAAGTTTACGAATACGCGTTGGGTAGTGTGAAGTTTCGTTGATGGGTTAATTTCGTTAAGTTGGAAGTATTGACTGAAATTGGGTGATGGTATTTTGATTTTTAGGTGCGTTTGGTCTTGGGAGTGTTTTTGCTTCAAACCAACAACAGGTGTGTACTTAGAAACACAGAAAATGTGAATTGGTGAAAGCCTAAAAATGATTCTGTCGACACCACACGGCTGTGTGGTAGGCCGTGTACAAGGTTGTGAGCCACTACACGGCCATGTGATCGACGAGCCAGGCCGTGTGCTAGTGACGCGACCTTGTGATGGTAGGGCAAAGCCGTGTGCAACACACAGGCTTGACCTATAGTGCCGTGTGGGCCACACGGGCGTGTGGAATTCTGGGTGAGGCTATGTAATAGCCTGACTTGCAACCCTTATGTGTAATAGCCTGACAGGCAAGCCATGTGGGCGTGTGAGCCCATTTATTTGAAATGATCTGTAAGGTTGTACGAGTCGCCAAGTCGACTGTGGACCTACTGTAGGGTCGGTAAGCGTTACTTAGACCCCTATTTTTGTGATCTGATTATATGGTGTCTGACTAAGCATGATATCTGTACTGAACTGAATGTATGATCAATTATTTGCATGTTGCATGTCATATTTGGTATGTTGCATTGCATCGAGGAGGGTTGATGATATTTCAGAGGAAGTGTCTGTAAGGCTCTAAGCATGTTATCTGGCAACTCAGCTGCATTATTCTGTTTATGTGCCGTAGTTCAGTAGAGTATGGTGTGTAGGGATGGGTGGGTTGATTATATCCCCACATGGTGTGTAGGGCTGGACGGAGATGGTGGGTAGAGGTTGGTAGGTAGGATTCTGATATTCTAATATGCATTTTGTATCTGATTGGGCTGAGGCCCTAATATACTTCTGACTCTGTATCTGATTGGGCTAAGGCCCTGTTATATATATCTGATTCTGCATCCGAGTGGGCTGAGGCCCAAACTATTTCTGTAATGGGCTCCGGCCCAGTCTGTAATTTCTGATTTCTGGTGATTACTTTGTACGTTTGATATCTATGGGGATTACACACTGTGTTACGAAACTCACCACTTTCTGTTTAATCTGTTCAGGTAATCCCCAGCATTAGATGAATCAGTGTAGCGGAGGACTCGACATTGACCACTGCAACTACTTCATGATAGATTCACAGTTTTTATACTTAATTATGGTTTTGTTCATATCTGGGAAAAGTTTTATGTAATTATGGCCATTACAGATTTTTGTTTAAATTTAGGATTTGTAATGTTTTATGGTTTTAATTGCTAGAAATAGGAAAGCGCAGGTTTCCAAAAAAAAACAAATGTTTTACCAAAACAACACGATTATGCTAACTGTTTAAAAGCTTCCGTGAAGTATAAATGTTTTGGAAAATGGACAGCGTTTTGGAAACGAATGACACTATTTAGAAATAACATAATAATGAAAAACTTTTAAAAAAAGAGAAAGGGTTTGAGCGTGGCTACGGTTTCAAAAGCACTATCATGTGACATCGCCAGAGTTGGCCATAATGTCTAGGTCGGGTTTGGGGTGTTACATTTAGTGGTATCAGAGCCAGGTTGCAAAACTCAGTTGTATATTTGGGTTTTAAAGATTGGTTTTAAAGAAATGATTTTTAAGTGATTTGAAATATTTTTTGACTGGGTATGTGGTACACCGAGTCTCTGACGCTGATCCTGTAAGTGTTCTAAAACTCTATTTAGATTTGTCTGAAATGCTTGAAACAGTCAATAGGTAGTATACTATACTGAGAACACTCTAGGTAGTGTAAATTGAAAACTGCAGTGAGACTGAGACTCGCAATAACGAATTTTGAACTTCTGGTACTGTTCTGCATAAAATATCTGTTAATAGTATCGAAACTGTAACTAATGCATAAAACTATTAATACATATAAAATGCAAATTTGTGATGAGCACACGATGTAGTCACGGATGGGTACAAGAGGCAGTCGTAGAGGCCCTAGAGTGGCTCGAGCTGGGTCTTCATCATCTGGAAATCTACCTGGTTACGAGCGAAACGCCGGTCTCACCTGCTACAGAGACTGGTCTCATGATCGTGTGACTGGGGACGACGCACTGTCCCAAGCCATGTTATGAATTCTAGAGAGGGTCGCTGGGCCTAACACCGGGTCGGGGGGGCGAGGGTTAGTTACGGAATGACTCCGATCCTACGGGGCTGAGTTATTCAGAGGTGTCAGTGGAGTTGTGTAACACCCCTTAACCGTATTCAAGTCGGAACAGGGTTTCAGGCATTACCTAACTAATCTTGCTTAAACATCCTGAATAGGGTTGTAAAATTTCATTTAAACCAATCGCTTGCACATGCTCGGCCTAGGAAGCTCTAAACATAATTCTGAGAGGACTCGTAACTATTCCGGGAACTTTTATAAGTTTGAGAAACTTTCAAAAAAAAGGGGCCACACGCCCGTGTTGGCCTAGGGACACGCCCGTGTTCCCTTAAGGCATGCCCGTGTCTTTCACCTGTGGTCGACACTGACTAATTTCGCACGGCCTATACCCACGTATATGTGCTCTAGCCGTGTGAAGATTTAAATTACAAGTGCAAGCTGCAGACTTCACACGGCCTGGGCATACGTCCATGTGCTAGCCATGCCTTCCACACGGTCTGGATATACGCCCGTGTGTCTACCTATGGGGACAATTAGCAGGCTATCTACCAAGCCCTTTACCACTCTACATTGCACACACACATACACCAACTCAATTCAACATAATTAGTAACCCAAAGGAACATCTGAATACTCAATTCCACAATCATACACATGGGCATATACTTCAAGAAAATCACTTTCATTTAACATAAGAGTTTGCCAAGTATCAGCCTAAATTAATAGACCATTACAAAAATACTTCAATTCTTTACAAAGCCAACACTTTGGCCAACAATTACAACCTAACAAAATACTCGAGTCCTATACATGCCATACTCAAAATAAGTCTAAATTGTTATCCAAAAGTGATGTCGATAGTCTGATTTCCGAGCTCCTACTTCCACAACCCTTGAGCTATATTGGCAATGCTACAAGGAAAAATGGCAATGAAAGGGGTAAGCATAAAGCTTAGAAAGTTTGCATGGAAATAAATAGCAACAATAAGCTCATAATATAATCCGTCAATGGCATTAACTAACCATACACAAGTCATAGACTCCTTGCCATACTTACAATTGTCCTTATTTAGCACATACTATTCTACATATCGTAATCGTTTCCTCGCGACTCATTCACAAGTACCTGTATTCACTCATTCACATGACTTTAATACAATTTTCATTTCTACTTCTAAACTCATTTACATTTCCCATTAATCACTAGGGATAGTCAAAGACGCATTTTAATCTTCATTCATGTGGATACGAAGCCAATGCCACATCCCAGAGGTGGTCTTATATGGAGTCGCTTCTAAATGCTAATGCCATATCCCAGATATGGTTTTATATGGAGTCACTTCTAAATGCCAATGCCATATCCCGCATATGGTCTTATATGGAGTTTCACATCAAGTACCGATGACGTATCCCGGATACGGTCTTATACGACTCTTATATTTCATCACCGAAGCCATATCCCGGATAAGGTCTTATACGGGATCTCAACTCTATGCCAAGGCCATGTCTCGGACATGGTCTTATACGGGACCTTATCTATTTCATATCTCGTCAACATCAATTTCATATTCAATATGTTCCACTAGGACCTCAACATCTCATTCGGCATTAACTTCTCGATTTAGTAGAGCATCGTGCATCAATATGATACAAAGCATTCTCAATTATGCTAACATGAATGTTGCATTAATCACATACACACTTACCTCGATTTCAAAATGAGCTAACTCGTCGGTTTAGTCCAAGACTTTGTTCTTTCCCCGATCGAGGTGAATTCTCGGTTCTTCTCGCTCTATAATAGCAATTTAGCTCATTTTAATCACCACATTAATAAAAGTATTTCAATAATCATGCTTAGACAAAACTACTATTTTGCCCCTAGACTTTGGCAAAATGACCATTTTGCCCCTAGGCTTGGAAATAAATTCTAATCACATTTCTACCTTCAACAAGCCTAGGTGAACATTTAATACTCTTATAGCTATCATCAAAACACATGTAATATCCCGAAATTGGGCCTAGTAGGATTGGGCTGATTGGACTTTGGGATTAGGAGAGTTTAAAACCTTTAAGAATAAGAAAATAGTGTTTTTGCAAATTGGATTTATTAGTTAAATGGATTTGGAAGGTTACGAGGTTTATATGAATTCTCGGGTTTATTTGGGTGCTTAGTATAGTTTTGTGAAGGCTTGGAATTATTAGCTAAGCTAGAATAATTTTAGTTTGAAGAATTTAGTGAAGTGGATTAGGTAAACCTGACACTTAAGTTAATTTAAGTGTTAAAATCTAGCACATGAGGAGTTAGTGGCAAGGTGGTTAAGATGCATGAAGAGTTGCTTGAGGGAAGTGGTTCGAGTAGCATGATTAGCATTTTGAAGACTTTATTTTTATGTATCCTAGCATTAATGGACGGCCAAGCTTTAATTATGGAAGGTTGGACTTTCAATTTTTATGGCAAGTTGAATATTAGTTTAGAAAAGCTTGTAATTGGGGATAAGAATCTTAAGATTATGGAAGGATGGGGGGACAAAGGGCTTGGATGATGGAGAGTGTTTTGGAAATTATTCTATGGCTAATTGTCCATGAATATGGACGGTATGGGTGTCTAGGGGGATTGGCCGAATTTTTTGGTTAGCTTTTGGTATGGTTTGGTGTTAGTTTTGGTAGAATTAATGCTAGTTGAGTACATCTTTCTTTTGGGTCATTTTTGTGTTTCTCTCTAATTTGTTTACTCCTCTTAACCGAATGTATTTTGGTCATAAGGTAAACCTTTTGCTTTCTTTTCTTTTTAGCCATTTGAGTTTTGACTATTTTGTTTTTAATTGTTCTTTCTCCCCTCAAGTGCATTCCTTCTTTCTTTTCTTTTTGTGACCAAAACTACAAAACCATCAAAAGACCATTTCTTCTCTTTTTCCCTTATTGCCGAATGCACTTGGACTCAAAGTTCTTCCTTGATTCATCTTCTATTCTTGAGAACCCGAAACCCAAACTCCTTATTTCTATTCATCGTTTCCTCTTTGCTTTCCACAAGAGACTTTCAACATTATTTTTCTCCCTAATTTTTCACCATAGCCGAATTCTCTAAGCATTCAACTCCCTCCATTTTGGCGTGATCTCTCTTCATCATTCTTGTGCCGAAACCTTTCTCTTTGGGGTCTTGGAGCCGATTCTTTGATGGTGCATTAGGAGTGGTGAACAACGTCTGGTAGTAAGTATATATTCTTCCTTAGCAATCGGTTTTATTTATTTCTTCATGGGTGTGCCAAAATCAATGGATTAAGTCTTGGTTTTGGGCATGGCCGATTGTTCATAGTGCCATAAGAAGGTGTTCTTTTGTGTGTAGCTTAAGGAAGGGAACTCAGAGTGTGATTCGGGATTTGGAGGAGACCAAATAGGCATTTAGGGAGAAGGAAGAACCACGTTTTGAGATTGTGTTAGATTCGAGCAGTTCGGGATTTCTCTAATAGGCAGGTGTGTAGTTAGCCTACCGTTTTCCGGGTATTTGTGTTATATCTGTATGTGTTAAATATGTGCTAACTAGTGCAATGGAAACTGTGATACGGATACCCTCAATGGGTATGTCGATAATCCGGTAAGTACCAAATCTGATCAAATGTGATTACTATTATGAATATGTGATAATATGCTTGATGAACATGCTCATGCATCATTATATTATGTCATTATGGAATGTTGCATGTGCATGGGTTGGGATATGATATGAAAGAAGGTACGGGTGTACTTCGAGTACGTGGTTTGATGTTAGCATTGAGCTACATCGTGGATTGACGTTGACTAAGGTCACGTTGTGGATTAATTGCGATTTAGTTCGCGTGGTTTGATGAGTGGCTGTGTACCTCATCGTGGTTGATATTGGCTATGTGCCATATCGTGGTTGATGAGTGACTTTGTGTCCCATCGTGGTTTTGGTGTTAGCTACGGCTACATCATGGATTGGCGCTGACTGAGGTCGCGTTGTGGATTATTGTGCTTAAGTGCACGTGGACGGCATTGATTGCCTTTTGGAGTAAAAAGGAGAGGGTGATTTGATAATCCCCTGGTGTGTGGTGGCTGGATACGGGGGGGTGAGTAGTGGATGAACCCTAGGTTGGGTTGGGTGCATTTTGCATAATTTTAATGGATATGTGGATTAAGTGATTATATGGGCCAAGGCCCAATTGTGGAAATGATGTGAGTAAGTTGTTGTACTATCTGAATTATGATATGATATGTGGTTGTGGGCTAAGCCCACATGTGGGTGGATTTCAGTGGACTGATTACACACTGAGTCTGTGTGACTCACCCAATTTTTCTCAAACCTTACAGGTGATGCATAAAGCTTGGACCGGGTTGGAGTGGATACGAGGTGGCCCATGCAGAAGTTATTTTCCTTATTTTATACAATTTTATATTGTCAGTATTTTGGGGATTTATTTGATGTAATAAGGGCCACTTAAAGTATTTAAGGACTTTTATTATGTTTTAAGTTGGATTGTCGATTATATTATTATTTGAAAATGTTTTATTTTAAACAACTTAATTTTATTTGGAACTTTAATTATACAATGTTTTATTAGAGACAATAAATTTTCATGTTTTCACCTTTAAGTCAAATATTTTTTTAAACGTTTTTCCGCAGTGGCATTTCAAATTCGGTCATAGCAAATGGGCCGGGTTTGGGGTGTTACAAATTGGTATCAGAGCCCGATTCAAAACTCGGCTTTGAGGGTTTTGGGCCCAAAAACATTTTCTTAAGATAGGCTTTTCAAAGATTTGGGCTTTCATAAATTTTCAGGTTTATTCTGGCATGGCACCTGTATCTCCGACCCGAAGTCTACCAGGTAAGTACCTCTATTTGTTGTGTGAATTATTATAGGATTGGTATGTGGGCATAATTGGGCTCGTAGATTAGAATATTAGGGCTATTGAACCCTAGGACTAGTCTACTCAAACACAAGTGCATAAGACTTAAGGACTATCAAACAAACCTATGAGTAAGTCGCCGAGTTCGGGTGTGGCAACCATTGTGCACATGTCTAGGATTGGTTTTGGTGGGAGCTTGGTATTTAAGTAGTCCTAGCGACTCACCTCCTCTCCACTCGAATCCTACCTGATGTGTAGTAACGGTTCACCCTAACCAAGAGGACTTATTCACGGGCTAAACCCGATAACTAAAACCCGAAAGGGACTAGCCATACTGTTTTATAAAAACCTTAGTTTTTAAAATCACTACATTACCCCTTTTGATTTGTAGCAAAATTTATTTTGAAAATTTTTTCAAAAATGATTTCGATTTACAAAATTACCTAAATACCCCTGAGCGGTAAAATTACAAAAATGCCCTCGATTTCTAAAAGTTTCAATACTACCCTTGATTTTAATAAAATTTTCTTACTTTGCAAAAGTATCCAAAAAAAAAACCTTATTTTGCGAAATATCAAGATGCCTTGGAAAATTTACGAAATTATCCCTGATTGACAAAATTACCAAAATAACCCTGATTTTCAAAATTTCTACCATGGTTCTGATTTGGGAAAACTTTCGAAATACCCTCGAGTTTTGGAAAATTTCAAAGTGCTTTGATTTATTAAAATTTTTGGAATTGACCCTGAATTATTACCAAAATACCCTTATAGGACGAATGATGAAGTTACCCCTGGGTTGGGAAGGACTGAAATGACCATAGAGGTGTAGTGAATGAATGTGTTTCTGCTTATGAATGTGAAGGTCACTCTCTGAACTAGAGTAGTGAACTTGAACTGAACCTTTGTGTGATCGAAAGAACTACTTCTAAATACTTTATTTCATAAAAATTGTTTGCTGTTAATAAGTGGAACAAAATTCTGATGCATAAAATTTCTTAATCAGATTAAAACTCGACGTTAGAAATGAATTCTAGGGGACGTGGTCGTCGTGGACGTAGTAGAGGTAGAATGGCAGTATCAGAACCGGTAGGGTCTGGCCATGGGTCAGAAAATGAAGTACCGCCGCCAGCAGTGGGCGCGGAGGATCAAGATCAGATAGGAGGCGATGACGTAGTATCGCGGGCCATGTTGCGAGTGCTCGAGCGAGTGGCAGGAGCTAGTATAGGAAGCGAAGCTGGAAAGTCACTGTCAGAACGACTCAAGTTGAACGGGGCTGAAGTTTTTAGAGGAATATCTGAAGTAGCTCCGAATGTGGCGGAGTATTGGATAGAAGCAGTCGAAAGAATAATGGACGATTTGGACTGTACCGATGAGGAAAAGCTGAAAGGTGCTGTTTCGTTGCTCCGGGATGAAGCTTATCGATGGTGGCTCACTGTCAGACAAGGTGTTCCGATAGATCGATTGGATTGGGATTATTTTAAGGTTAAATTTGAAGGAAAGTACGTTGGAGCCAGTTACTTGGACTCGCAAAGAAAGGCGTTTCTCAACTTGGTGCAAGGAAGTAAGTCGATAGCAGAGTACGAAGCGGAATTTGTGCGGTTAAGTCAATACGCCAAAGGGATCGTGACCACTGATTATGAAAGGTGTGTCCGGTTCGAAGATGGGTTACGAGATGAGTTGCGAATGTTGATTGCTCCGCAAAGAGAAAGGGACTTTGCTGTTCTAGTGGAAAAAGCTCGGATCGCTGAAGAAGTTAAGAGGACTGTAAGGGAGAACCGAGAAAAGGATAGGAATTGGAACAAGAGGAGTTTTGGCCCAGCAAAATCGCCAGAAGACTTTCAGAAAAGACTGAGGGTCGAGAATTCTGCACGTGCACCTGTACCAGTTGCTGAGAATCGGAATCGTTTATGTGCTCAGTGTGGGAGAACTCACACAGGAGAGTGTTGGGGTAATAGTAAGGAATGTTTCCAGTGTGGATCTAAGGCTCATTTGGTTAAGAATTGTCCTCAGACAACGAAGGTTCGTGGTCCAAACCATGGAGGGAATGGTTCTGGCCGAGGTCGTGGAACACCCGGTGAGGTGCTGAAGGATCGGATGTGGGACAACCAAGGATGTGATAAAGGGTAAGTTCCTTGTTTTGCTTTAGAGATAGCTCATTCTTGTGTTGCTAGTGAAGTGCTTGAAACCTTGGATGCGAACTTAGGAACTGTGCCTAGAAGATAAGATAGTTTTATTAAGATCAGAGTGCGCAGCATAAGCGTAGTGTGATGAGTAGGATTGCATGACTGTTAGTTAGTTGGAAATTTCGAGGACGAAATTTCTTTAAGGAGGGTAGAATTGTAATATCCCGAAATTGGGCCTAGTAGGATTGGGCCGATTGGACTTTGGGATTAGGAGAGTTTGAAACCTTTAAGAATAAGAAAATAGTGTTTTTGCAAATTGGATTTATTAGTTAAATGGATTTGGAAGGTTACGAGGTTTATATGAATTCTCGGGTTTATTTGGGTGCTTAGTATAGTTTTGTGAAGGCTTGGAATTATTAGCTAAGCTAGAATAATTTTAGTTTGAAGAATTTAGTGAAGTGGATTAGGTGAACCTGACACTTAAGTTAATTTAAGTGTTAAAATCTAGCACATGAGGAGTTAGTGGCAAGGTGGTTAAGATGCATGAAGAGTTGCTTGAGGGAAGTGGTTCAAGTAGCATGATTAGCATTTTGAAGACTTTATTTTTATGTATCCTAGCATTAATGGACGGCCAAGCTTTAATTATGGAAGGTTGGACTTTCAATTTTTATGGCAAGTTGAATATTAGTTTAGGAAAGCTTGTAATTGGGGATAAGAATCTTAAGATTATGGAAGGATGGGGGGACAAAGGGCTTGGATGATGGAGAGTGTTTTGGAAATTATTCTATGGCTAATTGTCCATGAATATGGACTGTATAGGTGTCTAGGGGGATTGGCCGAATTTTTTGGTTAGCTTTTGGTATGGTTTGGTGTTAGTTTTGGTAGAATTAATGCTAGTTGAGTACATCTTTCTTTTGGGTCATTTTTGTGTTTCTCTCTAATTTGTTTACTCCTCTTAGCCGAATGTATTTTGGTCATAAGGTAAACCTTTTGCTTTCTTTTCTTTTTAGCCATTTGAGTTTTGACTATTTTGTTTTTAATTGTTCTTTCTCCCCTCAAGTGCATTCCTTCTTTCTTTTTCTTTTTGTGACCAAAACTACAAAACCATTAAAAGACCATTTCTTCTCTTTTTCCCTTATTGTCGAATGCACTTGGACTCAAAGTTCTTCCTTGATTCATCTTCTATTCTTGAGAACCCGAAACCCAAACTCCTCATTTCTATTCATCTTTTCCTCTTTGCTTTCCACAAATGACTTTCAACATTATTTTTCTCCCTAATTTTTCACCATAGCTGAATTCTCTAAGCATTCAACTCCCTCCATTTTGGCGTGATCTCTCTTCATCATTCTTGTGCCGAAACCTTTCTCTTTGGGGTCTTGGAGCTGATTCTTTGATGGTGCATTAGGAGTGGTGAACAACGTGTGGTAGTAAGTATATATTCTTCCTTAGCAATCAGTTTTATTTATTTCTTCATGGGTGTGCCGAAATCAATGGATTAAGTCTTGGTTTTAGGCATGGCCGATTGTTCATAGTGCAATAAGAAGGTGTTCTTTTGTGTGTAACTTAAGGAAGGGAACTCAGAGTGTGATTCGGGATTTGGTAGGAGACCAAATCGGCATTTAGGGAGAAGGAAGAACCACGTTTCGAGATCGTGTTAGATTCGAGCAGTTCGGGATTTCTCTAATAGGCAGGTGTGTAGTTAGCCTACCGTTTTCCGGGTATTTGTGTTATATCTGTATGTGTTAAATATGTGCTAACTAGTGCAATGGAAACTGTGATATGGATACCCTCAATGGGTATGTCGATAATCCGGTAAGTACCAAATCTGATCAAATATTATGTCATTATGGAATGTTGCATGTGCATGGGTTGGGATATGATATGAAAGAAGGTACGGGTGTACTTCGAGTACGTGGTTTGATGTTAGCATTGAGCTACATCGTGGATTGACGTTGACTAAGGTCACGTTGTGGATTAATTGCGATTTAGTTCGCGTGGTTTGATGAGTGGCTGTGTGCCTCATCGTGGTTGATATCGGCTATGTGCCATATCGTGGTTGATGAGTGACTTTGTGTCCCATCGTGGCTTTGGTGTTAGCTACGGCTACATCGTGGATTGGCGCTGACTGAGGTCGCATTGTGGATTATTGTGCTTAATTGCACGTGGACGGCATTGATTGCCTTTTGGAGTAAAAAGGAGAGGGTGATTTGATAATCCCCTGGTGTGTGGTGGCTGGATACAGGGGGTGAGTAGTGGATGAACCCTAGGTTGGGTTGGGTGCATTTTGCATAATTTTAATGGATATGTGGATTAAGTGATTATATGGGCCAAGGCCCAATTGTGGAAATGATGTGAGTAAGTTGTTGTACTATCTGAATTATGATATGATATGTGGTTGTGGGCTAAGCCCACATGTGGGTGGATTTCAGTGGACTGATTACACACTGAGTCTGTGTGACTCACCCAATTTTTCTCAAACCTTACAGGTGATGCATAAAGCTTGGACCGGGTTGGAGTGGATACGAGGTGGCCCATGCAGAAGTTATTTTCCTTATTTTATACAATTTTATATTGTCAGTATTTTGGGGATTTAATTGATGTAATAAGGGCCACTTAAAGTATTTAAGGACTTTTATTATGTTTTAAGTTGGATTGTCGATTATATTATTATTTGAAAATGTTTTATTTTAAACAACTTAATTTTATTTGGAACTTTAATTATACAATGTTTTATTAGAGACAATAAATTTTCATGTTTTCACATTTAAGTCAAATATTTTTTTTAAACGTTTTTCCGCAGTGGCATTTCAAATTCGGTCATAGCAAATGGGCCGGGTTTGGGGTGTTACAACTCAACATTTCAACTAACTACCACAAATTTGTAACCTTTTCAACAAGGTCCAATAAGGTGTTTTGAAGACAACACCTTTCACAAAAGTTGTTCATCTAACAACTAAGACTCAATTTCTTCCACAAAAATGCAGCAAATAACTATGATAGCTCTCATTGCAAAACTCTAAACTTTTCATCATATTGCACTATAGTCCCCTCATTTGAAAGCTTAAGCTTTAGGGGTCTCAAAAGTACAATCATTTTCAAGAAAAGATCACTAGAACACTTACTTGAATGGATGAGAGCTTGCTAAAATTTTGAGCTTTCAAAAACCCCTATTTTCTTGCTATTTTTGGTGGAGAAGGATGAGCAAAAAGATGATATCTTTTCGTTCCTTATTCTAATATTAAACTAGTCAAATTGGTCACCAACTTTCACCAACTTTGACCAACAGTGTCCATCTTTGTCTCCTATGTTAGCCTATGGCCAGCCAAGCAACTATTGGGGGTCTAATTGCCCTTTAAAGACCTCCAATTAACAGTCTATGACTATTTGGTACCTTTAGCTTATAGAATGAAACTTTCGCACTTTATGCGATTTAGTCTTTTTTCGCGATTAATCAAGAAATCGTTAAAATTTGAGTACCAAAATTCTCATGTACATATACCATCATGCTCTGACTCGTAAAATGACATTAAAATAAATTTCTCTAATCTTAGATTAGTCATCTCGAGACCACTGTTCCGACTAGCCCCTAAACCGGTCTGTTACAATTCTCCCCCTTGGGGTACTGGTTTCTCATCGTTTCCTCGGGCTCCTATGTAGCCTCTTCTTTCCCGTGCCTTTGCCAAAGGACTCTCACAAGGGTTATGCTTTTGTTTCTCAACTGTTTGACCTCTCGTGCCAAAATTTTAACCTGCTCCTCACCATAAGTCAAGTCTGGTTGTAACTCTACCTCTGTCGGCATTATGACATGTGAAGGGTCTGAACGGTATCGGCGTAAGATGGATACATGAAAGACGGCATGAATCTTTTCCAGCTCGGGTGGCAAGGCCAACCGATAAGCTACTGGTCCTATCCTCTCGGTAACTTCATAAGGTCCGATAAAATGTTGACTCAATTTACCCTTTCGGCCAAATCTGAGGACTTTCCTCCAAGGTGATACTTTCAAGAACACTTTATCACCGACTTTAAATTCAGTCTTTTTCCTTTTTAAATTTGAATAGGACTTTTGTCTATCTGAGGCAACTTTCAGACAATCTCGTATCACTTTCACTTTATCTTCAGTTTCCCTAACCCAGTCAACCCCATGAATCTGTTTCTCTTTGAGTTCTGACCAATACAAGGGCGTTCGGCACTTACGCCCACACAATGCCTCATAAGGCGCCATCTTCAAACTTGACTGAAAACTATTGTTGTAGGCGAATTCCACCAACGGCAAGTATTTCTCCCAACTACCATGGAATTCTAAAACACAACATCGAAGCATGTCTTTGAGTATCTGAATTACCCTCTCCGACTGCCCATTGGTTTGTGGATGAAAGGATGTACTGAAACTCAATTTCGTGCCCATGGCCTCTTGCAACTTTTTCTAAAACCGTGACGTGAATCTCGGATCTCTATCCGAAATGATCGACAAAGGTACACCATGGAGTCTTACTATCTCTGACATGTATAAGTCCGCTAATTTATCAAGTGAATAGTCGACTCACATTGGTATAAAATGGGCTGACTTTGTGAGTCTATCAACCACTACCCATATTGCATCTTTCTTCATTGGAGTCAACGGTAAGCCCGTCACGAAGTCCATGGTAATACGGTCCCATTTCCACTCAGGAACCATAAGGGTTGAAATAAGCCCAAAGGTACTTGATTTTTAGCCTTCACTTGCTGACAAATCATGCATCTCGATAAAAACTCAAAAATGTCTTTCTTCATAACAGACCACCAATACCATTTCCTTAAATCATTGTAAACCTTCGTGCTCCCAGGGTGCATTGTTAAACATCCACTATGCGCTTCATGTAAGATCTTACGAATAAGCTCGTCATTCTTAAGTACAAATACCCTATCTCAAATCGTCAAACATCCATCAGGATCTACTCAAAAGTCTGACTCAAGATTCATGAGTACACAAAACCCTTTTGGCTTGCAAGTTGTTATCTGCTTTCTTAGCTTCACAAATCTCTTGAACGAACAATGGTCTAGCCTTCAACTCGGCTAGAATGGAACCATCAACTAACAAAGCCATCTGAGTACTCATGGCTCTCAATGTGAACAATGATTTCCTGCTCAAAGCATCTGCGACTACGTTCGCCTTTCCCGGATGGTATTCAATTACCAACTCATAATCCTTAATCAGCTCTAACCACCTTCGTTGCCTCAAATTCAATTCCTTTTGAGTCATCAAATATTTTAGGCTTTTATGATCGGTGCAAATCCGACATCTTTCACAATATAAATGATGTTTCCAAATTTTTAACGCAAACATAATTACGACCAACACTAAGTCATGGGTCGGGTAATTCTTCTCATGCGGCTTCAATTGCCTAGAGGTGTATGCAATCACTTTACCCTCTTGCATAAGTACACAACCTAATCCATTCAAGGATGTGTCAATATAAACCACAAATTCTCTTCCCGGCTCAAGCTGCACCAAAACAGGAGCCTCAGTCAATAGTGTCTTCAGTTTCTCAAAACTCTGTTGACACTTTTCTGTCCAATCGAACTTCACATGTTTTTGTAATAATCTCTTCATTGGGGTAGCTATCATGGAAAACCCTTTGACAAAACGCCTATAATAGTCGGCAAGGCCTAGAAAACTCCTTACTTTTTTCACATTCCTCGGTGGTTTCCAATCCACAATCACTAAAATCGTACTTGGGTCCACTCCTTGAGCCAGAATTCACTCTTACTGAATTTCGCGTACAATTGTTTTTCTCTCAAAACTTGTAGAACCATAATCAAATGCTCAGCATGTTCGTTCTCATTCCGAGAGTAGATTAGTATGTCATCAATGAAAACCACAAAAAATTTATCCAAGTATGGCCAAAAAATGCAATTCATCAAATCTATAAAGATCGCAAAGGCATTCGTTAGACCAAAAGGCATGACCAAAAATTTATAGTGGCCATAGCTAGTCCTAAATGCGATTTTCGGCACAGCCAAGTCCTTGACTCTCAACTGATAGTACCCTGACCTCAAATCTATATTGGAAAATACCGTGGCTCCTTTCAATTAATCGAATAAATCGTCGATCCTCGGCAACGGGTAGTTGTTCTTCACAGTTACCTTTTTGAGTTGCCGATAATCTATACATAGTCTCATGGAACCATCTTTCTGCTTCACGAATAAAACAGGAGCACCTCACGGAGAGAAACTTGGCCTTGCGAAACCTTTATTCGTTAGTTATTGCAACTATACTTTTAGCTCCATTAGCTCGGTTGGAGCCACTCTATATGGACCAATAGAAATAGGGGTAGTACCTGGAGCTAACTCAATCCCAAATTCAATTTCTCTAACTAGAGGTAGCCCTGGCAACTCTTCCAGGAAAACATCCGGGTAGTCGTGTACTGTGGGTGCTGACTCAATTCTCGAATCAGTCACTTTAGTGTTCAACACAAAGGCAAGATAGGCCTCGTACCCCTTCCTAAACTACTTTCGATCCGACAAGATTGACATCGCTATCGGTGACCTATCTGGCTTGTCTGATTCAAGAGGAATAAGATTACCAATTTCATCTCTCAATTCAATATGCTTCTTCCCACAATTCACAGTTACCCGATGAGTAACTAACCATTCCATCCCAAGGATGACATCAAACTCATCAAATGGTAATAGCATAAGATCAACAGGGAAACAATGACCCTTAATCATCAAAGGGCAACCTTTACGAACTCTATCAACCAACACACACTTGCCTAGGGGATTAGACACTCTTACGATGAATTCAGTAGACTCTATAAGCTTGCTCATGCTAGAGACTAATTTCATGCATATGTATGAGTGGGTAGATCCCGAAACAATTAAAACTATAGCACAAGTATTATGGAGAGAAAAGGTACCCGTGATTACATCGAGGGAAGATGCCTCTTCACGAGCACGAACGGCATATGTCCTCGTCGGTGCTCTACCTTCGACTCTAGCAGTTGGCTCTCTAGATGGACTCTTGCTACCCATCTCAATTCCTGGGTTTATCAGTGGCCTCCCCCTAGTAGTACTTCTTGATCTTGCATCCTGAGGCTTTTCTTTCTCGCCCACCTCGGGGTAGTCTCTGATAAAGTGGTCTAAGGATCCACATCTGAAACAAGCTTTCTCATTAGCTCAACACTCACCAGAATGGCGCTTGCCACACTGAGGTCATTCTGGTCAACTTGGCCGGACGTTGCCCCACAATAGCAACTGATGTGGCATGCCCTTTCAACCCCAAAAACTACTTGCACTTACTTCGTGTTGAAAACCTCGCTGAAGTGACTGATCGAATAGCAAAATCCCTCGATTTCTTAGATGAGGATTGGTGAGGCTTATTCAGTTATCTCTTCCTCGAGTCATGAAACTCATTCTTAGCTCTTCTCTTCTCTTTAGCCAACTCTTCGGCTTTACAGGCTGTATCTACCAACACTACAAATTCCTTTAGTTCGGGGACTCCGACATATAGACGGATAACTTCGTTTAACCCGTCCTTGAACCTCTTGCACATGACTACCTCGATAGACACGCACTGCCGCGCATATTTGCTCAACCTTACAAACTCCCTCTCACAATCAGTCACTGACATACGTCCTTACTTTAGTTCCAAAAACTCCTTTCTCTTGTGGTCGATGAACTTCTGGCTGATTTACTTCTTTCGGTATTCCTCTTGCAAGAATTCCCAGTTAACCCTCTCCCTTGGTACCACCAAAACAAGGGTGTTCCACTATCAGTAGACTGAATCTCTCAAAAGAGATACCGCACAGTTTAAGCACTCCTTGGGCGTGCAGGATAACTAATTGAATACCCTGATGGTATTTTCGAGCCAGAATTTCGCCCTCTCTGGATCATCATCCTTGCTAGCCTGAAATTCCTCGGCACTTTGTTTTTGGATCTTATCGACCGAAGGTCTTTCTCTTCTCACAACCTCAACCACTTGAAGAGCTAAGGGAGTGGATTGAGGAATTCGTGGGGGTGGAGGGGTTGAACGTTATGATTTGCTCGGATATACTCAGTATACCAGTTGCTCATCATGTGGAGAAAGGCTTCTTGAGCCTCTTTCCCCTGACCTAAAGTCTCGGGTCTACTATTAGCTGGCGTAGTCCCTTGAGCAGGAGCCAGCGCATTACTCGTAGCCTCATCAGCTACAGTTCGGTCTCGATCAAAATCCATTTACTACCTAAAACACAATTTTAAATGTCAGGAGCCATCACACTATCATTACTCAGACACTCTTACATATGGCATGTATAGCTAGACTCGTACTTACGCTACATTATTCCTAGAATTGACTAAACCGTAGCTCTGATCACAATAAATGTAACACCCTTTACCTATATTCAAGTCGAAACAGGGTTTCAGGCATTACCTAACTAACCTTACTTAAACATCCTGAACAGGGTTGTAAAATTTCATTTAAACCCATCGTTTGTACATGCTCGGCCTAGGAAGCCCTAAACATACTTCTGAGACGACTCGTAACTATTTCGAGAACTTTTATGAGTTCGAGAAACTTTCCAAAAAAAAAGGGGCCACACGCCCGTGTTGGTATAGGGACATGCCCGTGTCTTTCACCCATGGTCGACACTGACTAATTCCGCACAGCCTTGACACGCCCGTGGCCCTGGCCTGTGTACCAAACCTTGGCATTTTAACTTATCCTTACGACCTATACAAACATCCATGTGGTCCAGTCGTGTGACAATTTAAATTCCAAGTGCAAGTTGCAGACTTCACACAGCTTGGGCATACACTCTTGTGCTAGCCGTGCCTTCCACACGTTCTGGACACACGCTTGTGTGTCTACCCATGTGGACAATTAACAGGCTATCTACGAAGCCCTTTGCCACTCTACATTGCACACACACATACACCAACTCAATTTAACATAATTAGTAACCCAAAGGCACATCTGAATACTCAATTCCACATTCATACACAAGGGCATATACTTCAAGAAAATCACTTTCATTTAACATAAGAGTTTGCCAAGTATCGGCCTAAATTAATAGACCATTACTAAAAGACTTCAATACTTCACAAAGGCAACACTTTGGCCAACAATTACGACATAAAAAAAATACTCGAGTCCTATACATGCCATACTCAAAATAAGTCTAAATTGTTATACAAAAGTGATGTCGATAGTGTGATTTTGAAACTCCTACGTCCACAATCCTTGAGCTATCTTGGCAATGCTACAAGGAAAAGGGGCAATGAAAGGGGTAAGCATAAAGTTTAGTAAGTTTGCATGGAAATAAATAGCAACAATAAGCTCATAATATAATCCGTCCATGGTATTAACTATCCATACACAAGTCATAAACTCCTTGCCATACTTACTTACAATTGTCCTTATTTAGCACATACTGTGCTACATATCATAATCGTTTCTTCACGACTCATTCACGAGTACCTGTATTCACTCATTCACATGACTTTAATACAATTTTCATTTCTACTTCTAAACTCATTTACTATTCCCATCAATCACTAGGGATAGTCAAAGACGCATTTTAATCGTCATTCATGTGGGTACGAAGCCAATGCCACATCCTAGATGTGGTCTTACATGGAGTAACTTCTAAATACTAGTGCCATATCCCAGATATGGTCTTATATGGAGTCACTTCTAAATGCCAATGCCATATCTCGAATATGGTTTTATATAGAGTTTCAAATCAAGTATCGATGTCATATCTCGGATACGGTCTTATACGACTCTTATACTTCATCATCGAAGCCATATCCCGGATAAGGTCTAATACGGGATCTCAACTCTTGCCGAGGCCATGTCCTGGACATGGTCTTATACGGGACCTTATCTATTTCATATCTCATCGACATCAATTTCATATTCAATATGTTCCACTAGGACCTCAACATCTCATTCAACATTAAATTCTCGATTTAGTAGAGCATCATGCATCAATATGATACAATGCATTCCCAATTATGCTAACATGAATGTTGCATTGATAACATACAAACTTACCTTGATTTCAAAATGAGCTAACTCGTCGGTTTAGTCCAAGACTTTGTTCTTTCCCCGATCGAGGTGGATTCTCAGTTCTTCTCGCTCTATAATAGCAATTTAGCTCATTTTAATCACCACATTAATAAAAGCATTTCAATAATCATGCTTAGACAAAACTACTATTTTGCCCCTAGACTTTGGCAAAATAACCATTTTGCCCCTAGGCTCGGGAATAAATTCTAATCATATTTCTACCTTCAAGAAGCCTAGGTGAACATTTAATAATCTTATAGCTATCATCAAACCTCAACATTTCAACTAATTGCCAAAAATTTGTAACCTTTTCATCAAAGTCCATTTAGGTGCTTTCAAGACAACACCTTTCACAAAAGTTGTTCATCTAACAACTAAGACTAAATTTCTTCCATAAAAATGTAGCAACTAACTATGATAGCTCTCATGGAAAAACTCTAAACTTTTCATCATATTGCACAATAGTCCACTCATTTGAAAGCTTAAGCTTTAGGGGTCTCAAAAGTACAATCATTTTCAAGAAAAGATCACTAGAACACTTACTTCAATGGATGAGAGCCTGTTGAAATTTTGAGCTTTCAAAAACCAGTATTTGCTTGCTATTTTTGGTGGAGAAGGATTAGCAAAAAGGTTATATCTTTTCTTTCCTTATTCTAATATTAAACTAGTCAAATTGGTCACCAACTTTGACCAACATGTTCCATCTTTGTCTCCTATGTTAGCCTATGGCCAGCCAAGCAACTATTGGGGTTCTAATTGCCTTTTAAAGACCTCCAATTAACAGTCTATGACTATTTGGCACCTTTAGCTTATAGAATGGAACTTTCGCACTTTATGCGATTTAGTCCTTTTTCGCGATTAATCAAGAAATCGCTAAAATTTAAGTACCAAAATTCTCATGTACATATACCATCATGATCTGACTCATAAAATGTCATGAAAATAAATTTCTTTAATCTCAGATTAGTGATCTCGAGACCACTGTTTCGACTAGCCCCTAAATCGGGCTATTACAAGTTGCCCCTAATGTGGCTGAATAATGGATAGAGGCCATGGAAAGAATTATGGATGACCTAGACTTTACAGCTGATTAGAAGCTTAAGGGGGTTGTTTCTCTGCTTCGCGTTGAAGCTTACTAGTGGTGGCTGACGGTTAAGGAGGGAAGTCAGCCCGACCAATTGACTTGGGATTACTTTAAGATTATGTTCCAGAGTAAGTATGTAGGAGCCAGCTACATTGATGCTAAGAGGTATGAGTTTTTTAATCTCACACAAGGAAACCATTCAGTGGCCGAGTATGAGGCTGAGTTCCTGAGATTGAGCCATTATGCCTGGGGCATGGTGGCGACCGAGTATGAGCGATGCGTCCGTTTTGAGGATAGACTCAGGGACAGTTTACTAGTTTTAATTGCTCTATAGAGGGAGCGTGAGTTTGCTACACTAGTTGAGAAGGCAAAGATCACCGAGGAAGTTTAGCGCCCTCAGCACCAGAATCGAGAGAGAGGAAAGAATAAGAAAAAGGCCAGATCTGATGTGCCTGTGAGAGTTGGGCCTCTTGTTGCACCTACTGGGCTGGCGCTTTATGGGCACTGTGGTAGATGCCATCCAAGCGAGTGTTGGAGGACAACTAGGGCATGTTTGAGATGTGGATCGACTGAGCATCGTGTCAGAGATTGTCCGCTATGAATCAATCAGATGCAAGCTAAGGGTACTGGTACTGTGCAGTCACCGAGAGTTGTTCAGTAGCCACCTAGGAGCCGAGGTTAGGCCTGGGGTGGTAACGGCATGGGCTGAGGACGGAGAGTACCAGGCAGAGGTGCTAGACTAGCTGAGGCGAGACAGCCTGCACTGGTTGATGCTGCCCCTCGTCGTGAGGACTGAGATGCTCCGAACGTCATCACGAGTACATTTTTAATTTATAATGTACCTTATTTGGCATTGATAGACATAGGCTCTACACATTTTTACTTAGCCAGTACTGTGTCTGAAACCTTGGGGATTCTCGTTGAGCATACTTTTAGTGAGGTAACGGTGGTGAGTCCGTTGGGGCAGTCTATCCGAGTGAGCAAATTATTTATAGACATCCCGTTAGAGGTTCAAGGGACAATATTTCTGGCTGATCTGATTGAGCTTTTATTTGAGGAGTTTGATTTAATTCTAGGAATGGATTGGTTGGTTAAACACTGGATAAGTTTGGATTGTGTAACAAAGAGGGTTGTTTTGAGGGCCGATGAGGACAGCGAGGTAGTTGTGTTTGGGGAATTAAGAGACTATTTGACTAATGTGATTTTTGCGTTGGTGGCAGAAAAGTTAGTAAGAAAAGGGTGGGAGGCATTCTTGGCCGACATCAATATTTTTGACTCTAAGAACTCTTCAGTTAAAAACATCAGAACTGTGAGGGACTTTCCGGATGTTTTTCCTAAAGAACTACCGAGTCTAGCTCAAAGTGAAGAAGTAGAACTTGGGATTGAGCTCATTCCCGGTACAACTCCGGTATCTATTGCACCTTATCGAATGGCACCGAAGGAGCTTATAGAGCTTAAGGCTCAAATTCAAGAACTGTTAGATCATGGGTTCATCCGACTGAGTGTGTCTTCATGGGGAACACCGATGCTATTTGTTAAGAAAAAGGATGGGACAATGCGGATGTGCATCAATTATCGGTAGTTGAACAAACTGACAATTAAGAATAAGTATCCACTTTCGAGGATAGATGATCTATTCGACCAGTTCAGAGGGGCTTCTGTGTTCTTTAAGATTTATTTATGTTCAGGATATCATCAATTGAGGGTTAAGGAGGTCGATGTGTATAAGACGACATTTAGTACTCCTTATGGACATTACGAGTTCCTGGTTATGCATTTTGGGTTGACCAATTCACCATCGGCATTTATGGATTTGATGAACCGTGTGTTCCAGCCTTATCTGGACTAGTATGTGGTGATATTCATCAATGATATCCTAGTGTATTCTAAGACTGAGGACGAGCATGATGAGCATCTCAGAGTGGTACTACAGATTCTTCGTGAGAAATAGTTGTATGCGAAGTTCAGTAAGTGTGAGTTCTAGCTCCGGGAAGTAACTTTTTGGGACAAGTGGGTTCTACGGAGGGGATTCATGTTCATCCTCGTAAGCTTGAGGCTGTCTTGGATTGAAAATAGAAGAAGAATGTGTCTGAAATTCGCAGCTTTCTGGGGCTGGTGGATTACTATCGACGCTTCGTAGAAGGGTTCTCCTTGACCGCAACACTGTTAACCAAGCTTCTGCGCAAGGGAGTTCCCTTTGTCTGGACTAATAAGCAACAAAAGAGCTTCGAGAAGCTCAAACCTATTTTAACTCAGGCTCAGGTTTTGATACAGCCTGAATCTAGGAAGGATTTCGTCGTATATAGTGATGCGTCGCATGTGGGTTTGGGTTGCGTACTGGTGCAAGATAGTAAGGTTGTAGCTTATGCGTCACGTTAGCTTAAGATGCATGAGGTAAACTATCCTAATCATGATTTGGAATTGGCTGTTGTAGTCTGCATCTTAAAGATTTGGAGGCACTACCTGTACGGTGAGAAGTGTACTATCTACACTGATCATAAAAGCCTCAAATATCTACTCACTCCGAAGGAGTTAAACCTTAGGCAGCGTAGATGGGTTGAATTGCTTAAGAATTATGACGGCACCATCGAGTACCATCCTGGTAAGGCCAATGTGGTGGCGGATGCTTTGAGCCATAGGGCTATGACCGATCTAAGAGTGATATTCGTTCGACTCAGTGTATTCAATGATGGGAGTCTGTTAGCGGAACTTTAGGTTAAGCCTACATGTATTGATCAGATTAGAGGAAAAAAGATGGGGATAAGTCTCTTGAGTTGTATTTTCGTTAGGTTGAGACTGGTGATGCTACTGATTTTGGGATTAACAGTGATGGGGTACTTTGTTTCTAGGTCGGATTTGTGTACTAAGTGATGAGGAGGTACGACAGTCGATTCTGAGGGAGGCGCATAGTAGTCCCTATGCTATGCATCCCAGTGGGAACAAGATGTACCGAGATCTCTGGGAGTTATACTGGTGGCCAGGGTTGAAGCAAGAGGTTATTGAGTTCGTTGCTCGCTGTCTGACTTGTCAGCAGGTTAAGGCTGAGCATCAGTTGCCTTCGGGGTTGTTATAGCCGGTAAAGATACCGATGTGAAAATAGAAGTGAGTAACGATGGACTTCGTTAGTGGTTTGCCTTTAACACCCACTAAGAAGGATTCTGTTTGGGTCATCGTGGATGGATTGACCAAGTCTGCTCACTTCATTCCGGTCAGGAAGGACTTTTCCGTCTAGAAATTGGCTGAACTATATATATCTGAAATAGTGAGACTACATGGGGTTCCTGTCTCAATCATTTCCGATAAGGACCCTCGCTTCACGTCTCGGTTCCGGAAGAAATTGCATGAGGCTCTGGGTTCAAGGTTGGACTTCAGTACTTCTTTCCATCCTCAGACAGATGGTGAGTCAGAAAGGGTGATTCAAGTACTGGAGGATATGTTGAGGAACTGTGTTATAGATTTTTTGAGGCAGTTGGGAGGAGTATTTGCTGTTGGTAGAGTTCGCCTACAACAATAACTATCAGTCTAGCATTCAGATGGCACCTTACAAGGCCCTGTATAGTCGTAACTGTCGCACTCCCTTATGTTGGACTAAGTTGGGTGAGCGATGTGTTCTGGGTCTAGATTTGATTTCTGAAATTAAAGTTAAGGTCTGATTGATTCAGGATCGACTGAAAGCGACATCTGATAGGCAGAAGTCCTATGACGATCTGAAGAGAAAGGATATTAAGTATTCTATGGGGGGACTTAGTTTTTCTCAAGGTCTCGCCATGGAAGAAGGTCTTGAGGTTCAGTCGCAAGGGTAAGCTGAGCCCTCAGTTTATTGGGTTGTACCATATTCTGAAGCGATTGGGGCCAGTCACATATCAATTGAAACTTCCTCTGGAGTAGGATTGCATTCATGATGTTTTTCACGTTTCGATGTTGAGATGCTAACGCTCTGATCCCATGTCTGTTATTCCTATTGAAGAGATAGAGGTGAGGCCGAAACTGATGTTTGAGGAAGAGCTAATTCAGATTTTAGATCTCGACACTAAGGTTATACGAAGAAAATCTATCCTCTTAGTGAAAGTACTATGGTGGAATCATAGCATTGAGGAAGCCACTTGGGAGCCAGAGGATTCAATGCGTTAGTAGTATCCTCACCTTTGTTGATCAGATAAAATTTTGAGGATGAAATTTCCTTTTAGGGGATAGAGTTGTAACGCCCCAAATTTCTTTAATTTCGTCTTATGTGATTTTGGAGCACAAAAATATCTGTATGTGTTTCTGAAAGTAATTAACACAATGTATATCTACTTCAGTGGCTAAGTGTTCTGGGTGTGTGTGAGAGGTCTCAAGTTCAAGTCACAACTTGGGTAAATATTGGCAATTTTATGAATAAAGCTCTCACTGGGGTCGATAGGCTTTTAAGTTATTCTTGGTAAGATGATATCAGAATGGGCCTACTGGTCTGGTGGTTAAGTGGAGTGTTTGATTGCATGAGGTCTTGTGTTCGAATCCCTACGCGAGCGTGGGATAGTTTTATTTCGCTCATTCGACTGAAAGAGTTTTAGTTGGATCAGAATTCTGAGGTGGTTGAGGATGAGAGAATAGTGGGATAATAGGGAGTTATCAAATTTATTTTCCTTCTGATTTCAAATTCTTTTCTCCCATCTCCCCAAGATTCTTTTCCAACATTTTTGTCACCTCCCCAACTCTTCTGCTGAAAATCTACCTCCCCATCCATTTTTCCTTTCGATTTCTTCTTTCAAGTCCATCTTCTTTTGTTCAAAATTGGTTTCGCTCGTACTGTAAGTCATATATTTGTAGAAACTTAGTAATGTTTCGACAAAGTGCTCAACATAAGAGTTTTTCTTGTTTGTCTTGATTTAATGTGAAGGGCGGTAATCAGTGGGAACTCTAGCAGCAAATTTAGCATTAGGAGTCTTCGTTAGCAGTAAGTGTCACGCCCCAAATTTGGGCCTAGAAGAATTGGGCCTATTGGGCTTTGGGCTTTGGATTTCAGAAAATTTTTTAAGTGAGTGAGAAAAATGACAATTGGCATGTGGGCTTTGAGGATTAATGAATTTGGAGTGTCCAGGGGTGTGATAAACCGTAATATGAACATATTTTAATCCCACATTTAACATACTTTTGGATGATTTGTTCCCTGAATTGTGTAATTTGGTGCTCTTAATCTGTTGTTTTCATGTTCTATACTTAGGAAAGCATTGGAGGATGAAAAGAACGAGAAACGGGCCTAAACTGGAGTAAATGGGCCATATCACGAAATCAACATGGCTTGGGCCCAAGACTACACGGCCGTGCCTCATTAACAGAACCGAACACGGCCTGGCCACGATTCACACGGGTGTAGGCCATGGGCGTGTCCCTGCCGTGATAAAGAAGAGTTTCATCCAGATTAGGGTACTTAGAGGCAAAGAAAGCCATTCCAAAACCCTATATAAACACCCTAGAGGCCAACCTTCAAGGGGGTCCAATTAGGCGTCCAATTAGGCCATTCTAAACTATACGATAAATACTTGATTTGTTCTTAATTATGTGTTATTAATTCTTGCTTTGATATTTTAGGATATTGATTCAAGTATTGATGTGCTTAGGCAGTGGAGCAAAAGTCCCTGTTTAAGAGTAGATCTAACATAATTAAGCGGAGTTGATCGCAACCCTAGAAATAAGATGACGAAAATCTGCCGGATTAGGGTCAAACCTAATATGGGAGTCCAAATATCGAGTTAATGCAATTCTAGGGGTTTTAATTAGAAAGAGATTTCAATTAATTAACCTAGGGTTAGACGTTAGTAGCCTCGAAAGAGGTATTAATATAAATTAGGGAATCCTACGAATCAAGTCAAGTGAATAAATCGTCTGGTTCAGAGTTAGATAACAAGTGAAGTCTAGGTGGATTCTTCCTCGGATATTGTCTTAATCAATTGTTTTTTTCCTACAAGTATTTTCCCAAATTCATTCTTTTTGTCTTAGAATCTTTAGCCTAATAGTTAGTTAATTTTAGATTAATTAATAAATCCCTTAATTTTTAGGCTAAATAATAAAAAGAAAGTTAGTATTAGTACTTTTGGTTCCTTTGGGTTCGCCAGTCCGGTCTTGCCACTAAGCTATACTATTGTTCGATAGGTGCACTTGCCTCCATCATTGTCATAGTTTCTAGGCTCGATCATTCTTTTTATAAATTTTTAAGACTCCGGCACACGATCAAGTTTTTGACACCGTTGCCGGGGAGCTAAAATATGAAGAACGCTCAATTTTTATTACTTTAGCCATTTTTTATTTTTGCGATTTAGTTTTATTTTTATTTTGCTTTTAACTTTGCTAATTTTTCTTCTTGTTCGTAGCAGGTACCTCTAGTTTATGACTAGAAGAAACCCGACAGGACCCCTGATTTACATAGAGAAATAAGGTGAAGCTTAAATTACATAGAAGAAGAGCAATAAGTCGAAACCAATACCACCGTAGAGATGGCTGAGAATAATCCGCTACCTCCAGAGGCGACCGAACATTATGCTCCTCGGGCTATGTATGATTATGCTAAACCTAATTTAACAGGAACTGAGTCAAGTATTGTTAGACCTGCTATTGCTGCAAATAATTTTGAATTGAAACCTAACATTATTCAGATGATACAACAATTTGTTCAGTTTATTTGTTTACAGGATGAAGATCCAAACAATCACCTGGCAAATTTCCTAGAATTTTGCGATACTTTCAAAATAAATGGTGTTTCTGATGATATCATCCATCTTCAGTTATTTCCCTTTTCTTTGAGGAATAAAGCTAAACAGTGGTTGAATTCTCTTCCACAAGGGTCGATCACTACATGGGAACAAATGGCCGAAAAGTTTTTGTTCAAATATTTTCAACCGGTTAAAATGACCAAATTAAGGAATGATATCTCTTCTTTTGTGCAGATGGATTTAGAAACATTTTACGATGCATGGGAGAGATACAAAGATCTATTGAGAAGGTGTCCACACCATGGATTACCCTTGTGGCTACAGGTCCAAACTTTGTACAACTGGGTAAACCCTTCAACGAGGCAATTGATCGATTTAGCCGCCGGCAGAACCTTGAATAACAAAACCCTTGAGGCTGCCTATGAATTCATTGAAGAGATGTCACTGAATAACTATCAGTGGCAAGTCACAAGGACAAAGCCAACAAAAGCAGCTAGTGTTTTCAACCTCAACGTAGTAACCAAATCAGGTAGAGATGTTAAATAAAAAGGTTGATGGTTTCTATAGTTCTTTGCAGGTACATCCAGTTATGCAGTACGATACGAATGGAGGAGGGATGAACAACACAGACTATCCACCTTACAACCCGAGCGCTGAAAACGGGTCGCGGGAGTAAGCATTGGGTTTGTGGCCCAGAAATTTATTCTTGAGCGACTCCGGTCAGACGGGCCGAAGTTTTTAGGGGCATTTCTGGTGTGGCCCCAAATGTAGTTGAATACTGGTTGGAGGCAGTTGAGTGAATTATGGATGATCTAGACTACACTATAGAGGAGAAATTGAAAGGAGCAGTGTCTCTCCTACGAGATGAGGCATACCAGTGGTGGCTCACTGTGAGAGAAGGTACTCAATGGATCATATCACATGGGACTTCTTTAAGACAGCGTTCCAGGGAAAATATGTTGGGGCGAGTTATGTAGACGCCCGGAGGAAGGAATTTTTAAATTTGGTTCAAGGGAATAAATCCGTGGCAGAATATGAGACGGAGTTTCTACGCTTGAGTCGTTACGCTCGGGGTATAGTCGTAACCGACTATGAGTGCTGTGTACGGTTCTAGGATGGTCTGCGGGACTAGTTGCGAGTACTGATAGCACAGCAGCGGGAAAAAGATTTTGCCATTCTGATCGAAAAAGCAAAAATTGCCAAAGAAGTAAAATGTTCTGAGAGGCAAAACCGAGATAAGGAAAGGGGCAAAAGTAAGAGAGGTTTTAGGACGTCAGGTTCTTCTGGGGGTTTCCAAAAGAGACCTAGGTTAGATGGGCCAGCTCCAGTTGGGATGCCAGTTGCTGTGGGTCAATGGCGACCTTGCGTGCAGTGTGGGAAAACACATCCATGGGAATGTTGGAGAAGATCTGGTGGGTGTTTCAAATGTGGGTCTAGGGATCATCTGATTAAGGACTGTCCACGGGTGCCTGTTAGGGTGGAGATGGTAGGTCAGGGGTCTCTGGAGCCGGAGAGAGGTGGTCAGCGGCCATCGAGAGGTCGTGGTCCAGCCAGAGGGGGAAATGGGTTTGGACAGGGTCGTGGAGCACCGAGCAGAGGTGTTGGTAATACAGATGCAAGGTAGCTAGGGTTGGTTTATGCGGCTCGACGTCGAGAGGATGGTGACGCACCAGACGTCACAATCGGTACGTTTCTTATATTTGATGTGCCATTTACTGCTTTGATTGATATTGGATGCACCCATTCATATGTTGCCTGTACTGTGTCTGAAACTCTGGGTATAGAATCTGAGATTGCTGCTAGAGAAATGTCTGTGATTAGCCCTCTAGGACAATCTGTGTTAGTGAACAAGCTGTTTAGGAATGTGCCTTTAGAAGTTCAAGGAGTGGTATTTCTGACAGATTTGATGGAACTACCATTCGGTGAGTTTGACCTCATACTAGGCATGGACTAGATAGTTGAACACCATGCAAACTTGGACTGCGCCGCTAAGCGTATGGTATTAAAGACCCCCGAGGATGAGGAAGTGATAGTGATAGGGGAAAGGAGGGATTATCTGTCCCATGTGATTTCGACATTAAAAGCTGAGAAGATGCGAAAAAGGTGTGAGTCGTTTCTACCCTTTCTCAACACATCTGATGTTAAGGAATTGTCTGTTGGGGATGTAAGAACCGTGAAGGAGTTCTCGAACATTTTTCCCAAAGAGCTTCTGGGGTTGCCACCGAATCGTGAGGTCGAATTTGGCATTGAGCTGCTACCAGGAACGGCTCCGGTGTCCATCACCCCTTACAGGATGGCACCAAAAGAACTAGTGGAATTAAAAGCTCAAATCCAAGAGTTGTTGGACCGTGGATTTATCAGACCGAGTGTATCTCCGTGAGGAGCACCGGTATTGTTCGTGAAGAAAAAGGATGGGTCGATGTGTATGTGTATTGATTATCGACAATTGAACATGTTAACTATTAAGAACAAATATGCATTACCAAGGATTGATGATCTGTTTGATCAGCTACGGGGAGCTTCGGTCTTCTCGAAAATTGACTTAAGATCAGGATATCATCAGCAAAGGGTTAAGGAGGCAGATATTTACAAGACTGCATTCCAAACTCGTTATGGACATTATGAGTTCCTGGTTATGCCGTTCAGATTAAGGAACGCACCAGCCTTTTTTATGGATATGATGAACAGGGTCTTCTAACCCTACCTAGACCCGGTCGTGGTGGATTCATAGATGACATCTTAGTGTACTCCAGAACCGAGGAGGAGCATGTCTCGCATCTTCGGGTTGTTCTGCAGATATTGAGAGAGAAGCAACTTTAAGCCAAATTCAGTAAGTGCGAGTTTTGGCTGAAGGAAGAGACCTTTTTAGGGCATGTTGTGTCTGCCGAGGGGATCAGGGTTGATCCCTGAAAAGTTGAAGTGGTACTAGAGTGGAAGCCATTGAAGTCAGTATCAGAAATTCGAAGTTTTCTGGGTTTGGTTGGGTATTACAGAAGGTTTGTTGAGGGGTTTTCGTTAATTGTTGCACCCCTAACTAAGTTACTGTGTAAGGGAATACCATTTGTTTGGGCTGATAAACAGCAGGAAAGCTTTGAAAAGTTAAAGAAGATTCTGACTGAGGCACCAGTATTGATTCTGCCTGAGGCTGGGAAGAAATTTGTTGTCTATTATGATGCATTGCACACAGGTTTGGGTTGTGTGCTAATGCAAGAAGGGAAGCTGGTAGCGTATGCATCTTGTCAACTAAGGCCACACGAGGTGAACTATCCCACGCATGATTTGGAGTTAGCTGCTGTGGTGTTCGCATTGAAAATATGGAGACATTACCTGTATGGAGAAAAGTTGATTATCTACACTGACCATAAGAGTCTAAAATATCTCCTTACCTAGAAGGAGCCGAATTTAAGACAACGGAGGTGGATAGAGTTTCTGAAAGAGTACGACTGCTCGATCGAATATCACCCGGGTAAGGCCAACATGGTGGCAGACGTATTAAGTCGTAAGGTGGTATCGGAGTTGTGAACAATGTTTGCTTATCTCAGTCTTTATGAAGATGGTAGCTTGTTAGCGAAACTTTAGGTGAAACCGACATGGGTAGGTCAGATTAAAGAGAAGCAATTGTTGGATGAATCGTTGGGTTCTCGGCTTCAGCAAGTGAAAAGTGGGGAGACAGTTGATTTTGGGCTGAACAGTGAAGGGGTATTATGTTTCTGTGGAAGTGTTTGTATGCCGAAGGACTCTGAGTTGAGACAGATGATTCTGCGGGAGGCACATAGTAGCCCATACGCTATGCATCTCGGTGGGAACATGATGTACCAAGACCTGCGTGAACAGTACTGGTGGCCAAGGTTGAAGCGGGAAGTTACCGACTTTGTGAGCAACTGTTTGACATGTCAGCAAGTGACGGCGGAACATAAGTTGCCTTCGGGGTTGCTGCAACCGGTGAAGATTCCACTTTGGAAGTGGGAGAGAATAACCATGGATTTTGTTAGTGGGCTACCCCTAACGCCTACTAAGAAAGATTTAGTGTGGGTAATCGTTGATCGGTTGACTAAGTCCCCGCACTTCATACCGATGCGTACTGATTATTCGCTACAGAAGTTGGCCAAACTGTATGTGGCAGAGATTGTGAGGCTACATGGGGTACCGGTGTCTATCATATCAGACAGGGACCCTAGATTTACGTTTCGGTTCTGGAAAGCATTACATGAAGCTTTGGGTACAAGATTAGATTTCAGCACAGCGTTCCACCCACAGACTGATGGTCAGTCGGAGAGGGTAATCCAGATTCTAGAAGACATGTTAAGGGGTTGTGTGATAGATTTCAGGGGTACTTGGGAAGATTATCTGTCGTTAGCGGAATTTGCGTGTAATAATAGCTACCAATCTAGCATTCAGATGGCACCCTACGAGGCGTTATATGGTCGTAGGTGTCGTACCCCTACCTATTGGATAGAATTAGGTGAGTGACAGTTGTTGGGTCCGAAATTGATTTCAGAAACTGAGGAAAAAGTTAAGTTGATTCGAGACTGGTTAAAAGAAGCTTCTGATAGACAAAAGTCGTATGCGGATCTGAAGCATAGGGAGATAGTATTTTCAGTAGGGGATCATGTCTTCTTGAAGGTCTCACTTTCGAAGAAGGTTTTAAGGTTTGGACGAAAGAGCAAGTTGAGCCCCAGATTCATCGGGCCTTATTGAGTGTTAAAACGTATGGGACCAGTTGCTTATCAACTTGAGTTACCCCCGGAGTTGAATCAGATACATAATGTATTCCATGTTTCGATGCTGAGGCGCACTACCATTCAGATCCATCTCACATAGTACCGGTGGAAGAAATTGAACTTAGACTTGATCTGTCATTTGAAGAAGAACTAGTGCAGATTTTAGATCGGGATGTTAAGGTATTGAGGAGGAAGTTGGTTCCATTGGTCAAAGTTTTGTGGCGGAACCGCAATTCGGAAGAAGCCACTTGGGAGCATGAAGAGACAATTCGACAACAATACCTTCACCTCTTGTAACCAGGTAAATTTCGAGGCCGAAATTTCTTTTAGGGGGTAGAACTGTAACATCCTAAAATCTAGGGGTCTGGAATATTTGTGAAAGTGCATGTTATGTTGGTTTTGTGTGTTGTTTAAGAGTGTTTAGGGACCCTAGGGAGGCCTCAGGTCGAGTTTGAACCTAGTAAAATTTTGGTTTTTAGGCACTTTAGTGGGGTGAGCTAGGGAAAGCAGGACTTAAGGTATATCAAGTGTGGTTGCTATCACAAGATGAGCATATGGCCTAGTGGTGTTGGCGTCAACATGCATGCAAGGGGAGTGAGGTTCGAATCTCACAAGTAGCACTTGGGGGTTTTATTTTTGTGCTCAACAAAGGGAGGTGGCTGAGTGGAGACCAAACACTGCCTTGGTGGTTGAGGACTTGGTCAAACCATTTGAATGGGTGATGGGGAGTGGATTGTGGAGCAAGTGAGGGAGAAAATCATGGGATTTGGAGAGTGGAGGTGTTTGGCCGAATGTGGGAGCTTGTGGGGGGAGTGAAAATTCGGCTAGTGGGAGTGTGAGGTGCATATTCGTTTTTCTGAAGGTAGAGTGCCGAAATTTCTCCTGTGCATTTTGAGCATTTTGGGTCACTTTCTTTGGGCAATTCATTGCTTACCGAAACCATTCTCTCCTTTCTTCTTTTTCTCTCTTTTGGGAATCTGACCACTCGTGCACTTTTGCTCAACCTCTCATCTTTTCCACTTGTTTTTTCTACTCAACAGCTGAAATCTATATTTCCTTTTTTTCTAGTTTCAATCGGCTTACCCCGTTCCTTCTCATTTTGGGTCCTTTATTTCAGTTCATCTCATAGCCGAAACTTGGGTCTTGTGGGTGCCGAAGCTTCTTTGCCTACTTGGGTTTTTCGGTGGTTGCAAGGTAGTAGTGTCTTCCTCTTCTTTTATTTCCTTCCTGTTTTTCTTTTACTCCCTCTTCTAAAACCGATTACTCACCTTGTTCTTTTGAACAAGGCCGAATTGATCTATTCCTTGCTACCTCCATCTTCTTGGTTTTTTTGGTGTGGGCCGAATCGATAGAGTGCTAGCCTACACTCCCGTCATTCTTCTAACCTTTGGCTTTCAGAAGTGGGTTGGTAAGTAAAGTTTAAGGCCGAATATAGTTGATGGTGTTGTACTATTTGGTTGGCTGTTACGCAAGCCGGAAAGGTGTTGCTAATATCTGTTCTTGTGTCAATCACTACTAGGGTCACAAAGTGCTTTATTAGAGGGATAATCGAACCCCTATCCTCTATAGTGAAAGTCTCGGATTGTTGGTAAGTGATATAGATTATTAGTCAATCGCAATACTTGGTTGAAGTTGTAAAGTGGATTTTAGACTAACTGTTAACCGAATGTATCTTTAGGTGCCTCGGGGAGAATCGTGTTTTGTGTTCCAAATCATGTGTGTAATCTCACACCCCTCTCTGATTGATTGTTTGTGGCATTGTGCGAATCGACCAAAAGCCGAAAAGCTGGAAAACTGGCATCTGCGACCACTCGAGCTTATAAACGCTCGTAGTGGTAAATTGAGGCACAAGTAAAGATGGTAAGTCGCAGAGAGTGTCACGAGCACTCTCGCGAAACTGAGGCTGTAACAGGCCTAACCGGGCCCAACGGGCTTTTCAGCCCACATGGGCAAAATTTTTGAAAAAAAGGGCCCAAAGGGTAAGCATGGTTGCGAAATCTAGATATCTGAGGCCGACATCATGCGAAATGGGCCACACAAATGTGTGGGCCCGTTTGGGCCTGAAATGGATTTTTGGCCCATTAGCTCTGTAGAGATCCCATAAGGGTTTTGTGTCGCACGAGACGATAGTAGGCTTTCGGAAAGCCATAAATAGATGAATTTCTGAAATATCCCTAAAGGGTGAAATCACCAAAATACCCTCGGTGGGTAAATTACTGTTATACCCTCAAGGGTAGATCTAGCGTGATTGTGTGTATTCTGTATATTTGCTACGTTGGTACATTTTTGCGTACATAAAATTATTATGTCACGACATCCTACATGGGATTGGGATATTGATGATCGGGGAAGTGTAATCTGGTGGCTTTGCCACATTCAATTTAGTGGCTATGCCACGTATATTTTGTTATTCTGGTGGCTTCGCCACAAATTCTGTGATGAGCAGCGTGACTGTCGTTGAGGTGTGTAGCAGATGGAGGGTTGATTGTAGAAATCCCTCAGGTGTGATGGGCTGGTGGGTGGTGTGTAGCGGACGGATTATTAGGTTGGGTTGCATTGCATGCATTATCTGTTTTACCATGCTAATAGGGCTAAGGCCCAGTTTGTTTCTGTATGGGCCTCAGGCCAGTTTGCTTCTGTATGGGCTAAGGCCCAGTATGCTTCTGTGGGCTCAGGCCCAGTTAGTGACCGATTAGGGGATTACACACTGAGTTCTCGTAACTCACCCCTCTGCTTAATCTTGTAGGTGATCCCCAGCATTGAGGATTTGGAGTTGTGGAGTACTCCGTGGTGGCCGTACATCGAAATCTTAGTAAATTCTCGTTTTTTCTTTATTTTGAGATTTATTAAATTTGGGTTTAATATTTTGTAATAAGGCCATTGGACTTAAGGTTTCTTTTAAACTTTCATTTCCGTTATCGCTTATTATTATATTTTTTAATATGAGAGTTTTCCTAAAAACCTTAATAATTATTTTCCAAAATCTCACATTTCTGCAATTCACTGAATCGGATTTCTGATATAAACAAAGTTTTCGGAATTAATAACAATAACAACGTTTTTACAAGAAAACCATAAAAACAAAATTTGATTTTAACGAACGACAAAGCTCAAAGTTTCAAAAAGAATGCGAATGTTTTAACAAAAGCATAGTTTTAAACAAACCCTTTTATGTGACATGTCAGATCCGGTCATAACGTCTAGGCCAGGTTTGGGGTGTTACAGTACTCAATGTTTTCCCATAAAGAACAGCCGAGATAAGTAATCCTATATTCGGCAGTTTTAAAGTAAACGCTACTCGACTTGAACTATATATTGATAATAGGACTGATAGCATAAGGAAGGACTTTCAACTCATAAACCACCATGAAAGTGTGAATGAGAGGTAAGTCTAGCTTAAGACTATAAACGAGAACTTCTCGGGAGGCAACCCGAGCACTAACCCCATTAACTTTCACATTTTTATTTTTACTTTTACTTTTCTTTTTTAGCACCTAACTATAAACTAACCAAAGTGCAAATTTCCGCACCACACGGCTGTGGCCGTAGTCGTGTGGAGGCTACGGATGTACATACTGACATGGCAGAGATAGTATGACACAGGACGAAAATTATCTTCAAGCCACGGGCCCCAACTGAACACCACGGCCGTGTGATTCGGCCGTGGCCGATACTGTTTTAGAAACATGGGTGTGGTGACCTGTACATGGGCGTGGGAGAAACGATCGAAGCATAACACGGCCGTGCGACACTGCCATGTGACTCGACACCCCCACGGTACACGGGCATGGAAACATACCAGACTAGAAATTTCTATTTAAACCACCGCTCTTCCCTTCTTAGCTACTCCCCACCCTTCTTTCTCCTTTACATCCCCTCTCCATTTTCATTCTTTCCTCCACTCTCCTAACTCTTGTTCTAACAATCATCCATGTTGAAGAAACGGAAGGATCCTAGCATAGTCTCCCTTTGTGAGACCGATCTACATAAGTTCATGCCGGCTACTTCATTAACTCGACAGGAAAAGGACCTTTGAGTCCATTTAACTTCTCTTTTCATTTTCACTTCTCCTTTATTTTCCTTTTCTGTATTTTTCTTTTACTTAGTTTAATCTATTCTATTTCATTTTCTTTGATTTAAGTTCTAAAGGCTGCTAGGGAATCACCATGACCATGACCATAGCCACCCCACCGCAGCCTTAGAAATCTCACCCACCTCGCGAACCATCTAACAATAAGGACTCTTCGGTCTATTAATCTTTTCTTTTAAATTTTATTTTACTTTCTACATTCTTTCTCTTTATCTTTCTTGTCTTTAAATATATATTTAGTATATTTTGAATTATTATCATTTCCAAGCTAATTCTCCATGAGCTTCCCAATTTCTTCATCTAACGCAGAGATTGTCAGCGGCCACCACACCACGACACTCCCAACTCAAGAAAGCCATCCAAATTCAGGAAGTTTCACCTCTCATTTTGTCTTAAATTTCATATATATCATTGAACATTGAGGCCAATGTACCTCTTAAACGTGGGGGGTGAATATTTATTTCAAGAAAGTGCCTAACTTTCAGCATTATTCTCAAATCCCTGAATTATACCTTAAATTATGCCTTGTCTTTAAGTAATTTCCTCATATTACTATTGAGAATGAAATTTCCTGTGATTCATGATGTGTATTGATATGTTTTGGATTAAATTATTGATCATTGTGCAGTGATCATTTAAACTTTAGGAGACTAGAGAATCAAGCATGATAAGTCCATTTTCAAAAAAAATTAAAATTTTGTTAGGTTGTCTACTTGAATCTAATTATAACCTGGAAATTTGAAATTTACAAGGTTGATATCAAAAACCCATAATTTTTGTGAGATTTTGAGCCTTTTAGAGCATACATTCTTTCGTGCTCACTTTTTGATTATGAGTGTGTCAACATTGATTTGTTATTCTAGAACTTGCTACGATTATACATGTCAAGACTGCATTTTTTGAGTTGATATTTTGAGATGATAAAGGCACTTAGGATTTAACCCACTCACTCCACTAAAAAAAAAAAAGCTTACCCTTACAATTAACCCCTAGTGAACCCCTTTGATCCTAACAACCCTTTTTATTGATTCACCCACTAATATTAGCCGAAAAGCCCGGTATGTATTTGTTATCACCATTCCTCTTGACCACCCTTTTATCGAGATTTGATTTGATAATCTTTAAATCAGTATTTAAATTCATCATTTCTTATAATTATGTGTTTAAAAAAAAATTCGATGTATATTTATTATTAGTTCTATAATTAAGTAAGCTTACATGTTTAAATTCAACATCTTGAAGAGAAAGCTCGTATTATTAGTATTACAAGTTTCTAGTTGATGTAATTATTTAGGATTAATTCATTTTTCTAGTTAGGTAAATTGTCAATTCAATCTCGATTCTAACCCTCTAATTCATCCTTTATCCACACCTTTAACCCGAGCCCCATTACAACCCTTTTTAAAGACCTTTTGTTTTGTGTATCATCTTATTTTATAGTGGTGGAGATTTGATTTTCAGGCAAGCCTATGGGATTAACTTTTCATGTTTGACTTTTGAGTGCTTAATTTCGAACCTTAAACACTTTGAGTGATTTGAGTGATTTTTTAGTGAGGATGTCAACTCTTTGCGATTTTGAATTAAGGGTAATTAGTTAGGTAAAGGGAAAACACCTATGTTTTCGTGCTATAAAAACCATGACGTTGATTGTTTGAATCTTTAAGACCCTCTACTTAAATTATCAATGTATGAATTATCTTTGAATTATGATGGAACATTATTGATGAACATTATGAATCAAGGAAGTTCATTTTAATTGTGAGTTGAGAATTTTGCTTGAGGACAAGCAAATGCTTAAGTGTGGGGGTATTTGATAAACCGTAATATGGACATATTTTAATCCTACACTTAGCATACTTCTGGATGATTTATTCCGTGAATTGTGTAATTTGGTACTCTTAATCTTTTGTTTTCATGTTTTTGCTTAGGAAAGCACTGGAGAATGAAAAGAACGAGAAATGGACCTAAAACTGAGTAAATGGGCCATATCACGAAATTAACATGGCCTGGGACCAAGACCACACGGCCGTGCCTCATTAATGGACCCGAACACAGCCTGGCCACGATTCACATGGGCGTGTGCCATGGGCGTGTCCCTGCCGTGACAAAAAAGAGTTTCATTCAGATTAGGGTACTTAGAGGCAAAGAAAGCCATTCCAAAAGCCTATATAAACACCCTAGAGGCCAACCTTCAAGGGGGTCCAATTAGGAGTCCAGTTAAGCCGAAGAACCGAGCCAGAGAGGCCAGAATTTTGGGATTTAAGCGAAGAAAGCTAGTTGATTCATCCCAAGAAACAGGAGTTATACTCAAGACGGAAGATCTTCTCTTCAATTCCTTCAGGGGATTCTAGAGTTTTTCTTATGTTTTGTTTTATATTTTCTTTTGAGATGTATTCTTTTATTATTATGAACTAAACCCCTCAAATACCTGAGGGGGATGAAACCTAAGACGAATCTTGTTATTGTTTTCTGAACTATATGATAAATACTTGATTTGTTCTTAATTATGTGTTATTAATTCTTGCATTGATATTTTAGGATATTGATTCAAGTATTGATGTGCTTAGGCAGTGGAGCAAAAGTCCCTGTTTAAGAGTAGATCTAGCATAATTAAGCGGAGTTGAACGTAAACCTAGAAATAGGATGACAAAAATCTGCCGGATTAGGGTCAAACCTAATATGGGAGTCCATAGATCGAGTTAATGCAATTCTAGAGGTTTTAATTAGAAAGAGATTTCAATTAATCAACCTAGGGTTAGACATTAGTAGCCTCGAAAGAGGTATTAATATAAATTAGGGAATCCTACGGATCAAGTCAAGTGAATAAATCATCTGGTTCAGATTTAGATAACAAGTGAAGTCTAGGTGGATTCTTCCTCGGGTATTGTCTTAATCAATTGGTTTTTCCTACAAGTATTTTCCCAAATTCATTCTTTTTGTCTTAGAATCTTTAGGTTAATAGTTAGTTAATTTCAGAATAATTAATAAATCCCTTAATTTTTAGGCTAAATAATAAAAAGAAAGTTAGTATTAGTACTTTTGGTTGCTTTGGGTTCGACAATCCGGTCTTGCCACTAAGCTATACTACTGTTCGATAGGTGCACTTGCCTCCATCATTGTCATAGTTAGTTTCTAGGCTCGATCATTCTTTTTTAAAATTTTTAAGACTCTGACACACGATCAAGTTTTTGGCGCCGTTGTCGGGGAGCTAAAATATTAAGAACGCTCAATTTTTATTACATTAGCCATTTTTTATTTTTGCAATTTAGTTTTATTGTTATTTTGCTTTTAACTTTGCTAATTTTTCTTCTTGTTCTTAGTAGGTACCTCTAGTTTGTGACTAGAAGAAACTCGACAGGACCTCTGATTTACGAGAGTGATATTGAAGGTATTGTTCGCAGAAATCGTAGAGAAATAAGGTGAAGCTTAAATTACATAAAAGAAGAGAAATAAGTCGAAACTAATACCGCCGAAGAGATGGCTGAGAATAATCCGCTACCTCTAGAAGCGGTCGAACATCATGCTCCTCGAACTATTATGATTATGCTAAACCTAATTTAACAGCAACTGAGTCAAGTATTGTTAGACCTGCTATTCCTGCAAATAATTTTGAACTGAAACCTAACACTATTCAGATGATACAACAGTTTGTTCAATTTATTTGTTTGCAGGATGAAGATCCAAACAATCACCTGGCAAATTTCCTAGAATTTTGCGATACTTTCAAAATAAACGGTGTTTCTGATGATGCCATCTTTCTTCGGTTATTTCCCTTTTCTTTGACGAATAAAGCTAAACAGTGGTTAATTCTCTTCCACGAGGGTCGATCGCTACATGGAAACAAATGACCGAAAAGTTTTTGTTAAAATATTTTTCGCCGGCTGAAATGACCAAATTAAGGAATGATATCTCTTCTTTTGTGTAGATGGATTTAGAAACATTTTACGATGCATGGGAGAGATACAAAGATCTATTGAGAAGGTGTCCACACCATGGATTACCCTTGTGGCTACAAGTCCAAACTTTTTACAACGGGGCAAACCCTTCAACGAGTCAATTGATCCCTTGAATAACAAAACACTTGAGGCTACCTATGAATTCATTGAAGAGATGTCACTAAATAACTATCAGTGGCAAGTTACAAGGACAAAGCCAACAAAAGCAGCCAGTGTTTTCAACCTCGACGCAATAACAATGCTAGCAAATCAGGCAGAGATGTTAAATAAAAAGGTTGATGGTTTATGTGGTTCTTTGCAGGTACATCCAGTTATGCAGTACAATAGGAATGGTGGAGGGATGAACAACACAGACTATCCACCTTACAACCCGAGCGCTGAAAATGAGCAAGTTCAGTATATGGGTAACAATTTCAAATCTCAAAATAACCCTTATAGTGATTCATATAATCCAGGTTGGAGGAACCACCCCAATTCTTCATGGGGTGGTCAAGGAAATCAGAGACAACAACCCACTCCAAACTACCAACAATAGTCCTACCCACAAGAAATGTAACATCCCCAAAATGGGCCTAGTAGAATTGGGCCAAATGGGCTTTGGGCATAGGAGTGTTTAAAATTTTTTGGAGAACAAGAGGATGGCTTTGGCGCAAGTTGGACTTATTAGGTGAGTGATTTTGGAAGGTTAGAGGGCTTCTATGAAGTCATGGGATCAAACTTTGGCTTTAGGAAATTTTGGTTTTAGGTGAAAAAAACCCTTCGAGTTAGTAGGTAGGCTTTAAGAATAAAATGTGAAGAAAAATGACACAAGTGGACTGTGTGGTGTAGTGGCAAAGTGACGCCACAAGGAAGGAAGGAGGTCCAAGGTTCAAGTCTTGGCTCTTGCATCTTGGTTTTCTTTTTATATGGACTTTTCAAATTTGGCCATTGATTTATATTTAGTTGCACATGGTTTTAGACACAAGAAGAGCTTGTGGCTTAGTTGTTAGTGACGTAGATTATGCTACAGGGGAGCCTGGGTTCGAATCTCATGAAAAACAAGGGAGTATTTATTTTGCGAATTGGACGGCAAGAGTTTGAGTTGGATTTAAACTCTACTGACGAAGGGATCCCACATCGGAAAGATACAAAGAGGAAAGGTGAAAAGCTGGCTATATAAAGAGCTATCTATGATGGGAGGAAGGACACCTTGGTTGGCGTTTGGGCACAGGAGTGGTCGGAGCGCGGATTAGCACCAGATTCCTATCAGGTGTGTACCTCTCTACTCTAGCTGTAGAGCGTCAAATGCCGAAATGCTGGTCACATGGCGATAGTAGCCACACGAGCGTGTGAGCGCACGTGTGGGGGGCTTCAACGCGATAGTTGAGGCCATCAGTAGTATTCTTATGGGTTGTAGCTACTTGGGCCACGATGGACTGAAGTGGGCCCAATGGGCCCGTTGGCCCTTATGAGTAAATTGTGTCATTGTGTAGTATATATTGGACTAGACTAGGTGAATCTCATATACGTGGCTAGATTTGTGCTAGGTGGGCCACATGAGCGTGTGGGCCCGAATGGGCTAAAATCGGGTTTTAGGCCCAATAGTTTGGTAATGACCAAAAATGGTAGTCGTGTCACTCGGAACGACATTAGGCCTTCGGAAATGTAACATCCTAGATTAGGGGTTATGTGTAATTCATGAGATAGTGGGCTCAGTGGGTGTGTTGGATGTGTTCTGAGGAGTTTTAGGAACCTTAAGATTTAAGGAAATGTTTTGTCCTGGAAATGTAGGGAAATGTCCTTGAAATGTAAGGAAATGATTTAGAAATGTTAGGTTTCAAAAGAGGAAAGTGAACATTTCTGGAAACTTCGAAATGTAAGAAATGTTAAGTTTAAAGGAGGCAAATGAACATTTTTGGAAACTTGGAAATGTAAGGAAATGTAAGGAAATGTAAGGAAATGTAAGGAAACGTTTTAGGAAAAGTTAAGTTCTGAGGTTAAGAGAGGGAAGTAAAGCAGGGTGGCCTTAAGAAGATTTATGGGTGAAAAATGACATATAATTGGGCTTGTCTAAGTGGCTTGGAGGTGCCACTTAGGGCCTCTGGAGTTGACGCCACAAGCAGGTGCAATTGGGCCTGGGTTTGAGTCACTTAGGGAGCAAATAAAAGAATTTTATTTTTGTGCCAGGAACAAGAGAAGTGGACGGCATTAAGGCTCTATAGGGAGGTGTTTTATTGTTGTTAAAATTCGGCAAATAGATGGATAAATGATGGATTTTTATTGATATTTTTATTAAGAGATAAGAGATAATTATTGGATTAAGTTTTAGGTGATAATTAAAGTGATAAAGCTATCAAAATAGAAGAGTGGTGGCCAAGTAAGGGATTCTAAGCTAGTAAATTCGGCTATAAAAGGAAAAGAGAGGCCATTCAGCATTATTTTCTCTTCCTTGATAACCTCTGCCGAATTTTTCATTCTCCTTATTTTACCATTGCCGAATTCTCTTAAGCAACTATTCTTTTCTTCTTCATTCTTCTCCTCTCAATATTCCAAAAGCCGAATCTTTGAGGACACAAGAAAAGGGGGCTGTCGATTACAAAGATTAAGGGTAAGGTCAGTAGTTATCGATTTCCATTCTTTTTCTTCTAAGATTAAAGCCGAAACTAGGAAATCTAACCCCATTATTGTGTTAGTCGGAACTTGGAAAGAAGGCTCTCCGGGATTTCTGCCATTGTCGAAAACTTCATAAGACAAGTCAACTATTTCAGGATTTAAGAATCTAAGGTAAGTCATATTTAACATTCGGCTAAGGGTTATTTGTTGTGAATAAATGTTAGAAATTGATCTAACATAAAGTTATAGGGATTTCGACAAACATCTAAGGCAAGGAATACTTTCGGGATTTACTAAGTGTCGACTACAGGGAAGGAGAAGTTCTTTTTCGAAGGTACACCATAGGCCGCGTGTTCCCTAGTTATTCGGTGAGTTTCGGGATTTAAAATCCACAAGGTAAGTGTCTATAGCATTCGGCCAAGGCTTATTTTGGATGAAGATCTATTTCTTATTTCGTTTAAAAGCCGAAACTAATCTATTCAAGCAATCTAGTGATTGCCGATTTCAAGAAAGAAGGATACAAAGTTTCGGGACTTGATTCTTAAGTCAATCGACAACAAGGTAAGTTTTAGTGTACTAATCCTACTAGGATTTGGATTTATGGCCGAATGGCTCTTTACTAAGTATTAAATGATTGATTAAATGTAGATATCTAAGATCTAAGGCATTAAATCAAGCTTTTCGGGATTTGGATTGGAAACCTTAAGCGAATCAGGTGTGTACCTCACACTATTTCTTGATACATTTATGGCAATAATTAATATATGCATGTTTATAAGAATATGAATATGGCTAAGGTACCATGCTATGGTACAAAAGTACTCAGGTACGTTTCCTACTCCTACTAGGCTTATGAATATATGTTATTTTTAACATGTGAAAAGTGATAAGAATGTGAATTAAGGCATGATGTGCATGATATGTATGATATGGGCATACGGGTTATTAAAAAGGGGAAGTGAATGTGGTGACCTAAGACCACGATATCTGAATGTGGTGACCTAAGACCACGATATTTGAATGTGGTGACCTAAGACCACGATATCTGAATGTGGTGACCTAAGACCACGAATTTTATAAGGGCGATGAGCACGTCGACTGCAGCGACTGCCTTCGATGGTGTGTAGCTGATGGAGGGTTGACTTATTAGTCCCCACGGTGTGCAGGTTGGTACGGGTGATGTGTAGCGGATGGCTTATAGGTTTGGGTTTGGGTTTGCATCATTACTTTATATCTGTTATATGAATAAGTATGTGATATGACATTGTATGCCTGAATTGTTAAGTTATAGTGTTGGTTACACATTGAGTCTGTTTGACTCACCCCGTTGTGGGAACCTTTTTCAGGTGACGATCAGTAATGGACTGGGTCGGCAGGAGCTTAAAGGTGGCCATGCACAGCAAGGAAAATTTTATTATTTGGACTTTTATTCTATTTAAGCATTTTAATTTATTTTTGGGAATTATTTTGATGTAATAAGGCCATAGGGAATTATTTTATTTCTGTTTTATTTACTATGTTACGAAATTTTAATTATTAAAGATTAATTCAATTTAATTTAAAATAAACTCTAAATATTGTGTCACCTGAAATAAATGGGTTTTCAATATAAAATAAACTCGTTTTCAACTCAAGCCCAACCCAAAACAAACTTTCTTTCAAAACACACAAGTTTTTCCTATGTAACAAAAGAATTTTGAATCAGTTTTCTTCGAGGAACATACCAGATCCGGTCAAGGCTCGTGGGCCGGGTTTGGGCTGTTTCAGGAAAGGCCATTGTAGGTATGAAACTACCGAAATACCCCTGGAGGGTAAATTACCGAAATACCCCTGGAAGGTAAATTACTGTTATACCCTTAAGGGTTGGTTAGCTTGATTATGTTGTATTTTGTTATTCTGATTATAATGGTAATTCGTTTCATACGTTATATTTGATATATGTTTTGCATACATGACATACCGCATACACGAATTATTATGTCATTACATGTTGCATGGGATTGGGATATGATATTGATGAAAAGGGGCAGTGTATATCGGTGACTCTGTCACACTATTTCTATGGCTCGGTGCCACATATATCGGTGACTCGGTCACATTGTTTCAATGGCTAGGCCACATATATCGGTGACTCTGTAACATTATATCGACTTTGAGCAGCATGACTGTCAGCATGACTATCAGCATGACTGCCAAAGAGGAGTGTAGAGGATGGAGGGTTGATTGTAGAAATCCCCACAGGAGTGCTGAGGTTGGACATATGGAACGGAGTGTAGAGGATGGAATACGAGGTTGGGCTGGGTTGCATTGCATTCACTATCTGATATGCCATGATGTTAGGGCTACGGCCTGATTCGAATTGTGTGGGCTTCGGCCAAGTATGTTATTGTGAGGGCTAAGGCACAATCTGCTTCTGTGGGCCTAGGCCCAGTTATCGCTCGTAAGGGGAATTACGCACTGTGTAACACCCCAAACCCGGCCTAGACGTTACGATCGGATCTGGCATGTCACATGAAAGGAATGTTTAAAAAAATTGTGCGCTCGTTAAAAAGTTCGTATTCTTTTTCAAACTCCGCGTTTGTGGTTTGTTTATAAAAGCCGATTCATTTCAATGCCCATTTTACAAAGTTGTTATTAATTTGATAAAATTGTATTTGTTGTGACAACCGAGCTTAAGTAATTTTGAATAAAAACAGTTTATTATCATTTTAGGAAAATCCCATATTGAACATTTAATAATGAACAGTAACCAAATTGAAAGCTAAAACCAAATAAAATACCAAAGGCCTTATTACAAACCCAAATAAAAACTGAAATTTAAAATAAATACCCAGACCAAAAATCCATGTAAAACTGAATGTATCTAATGCATGGCTACCTCGAGTCCATTCGGCTCCTCATCCACGATCTATGAGTCACCTGAAAAGATAAGGGAGAAGGTGAGTCACCAAGACTCAGTGCATATTCCCCCTCCCGGTTAATGCAACATGCTTACACAAATCATAACCAAGCAAATATATCATGCACCCAAACCTAGCCATCCATAACTCCGTTTCTACCCCGTGTGGTACCACACCACTGGTGGTGCCAAACCACTGGTGACCCAAAGTCACTGATATCCAATAATAATGTGGTGCAAAACCACTGGTGACCCAAAGTCACGAATAATCCATCTGTGGGGCCAACCCACGTTGTGATACCAAATCACTGGCGACAATCCCGTTATGTCAAATGTGGGGCCAACCCACTGTGGTGCTAAGCCACTGGGACGAGTCGCTATGAGGTGCCAAACCTCTGGTGACCCAAAGTCATGAATATCAATAATCCAAGTGTGGGGCCAACCCACATTGTGATACCAAATCACTGGCGACAATCCCGATATATCAACTGTGGGGCCAACCCACTGTGGTGTTAAACCACTGGGACGAGTCGCTATGAGGTGCCAAACCTCTGGTGACCCAAAGTCATGAAATTAACTGTGGTACCAAACCACTGGTGGTGCCAAACCACTGGTGACCCAAAGTCACGGATATCAATCTTCCCCCTCCTCTCATCATACCCATGCAATATGACATAATAATTCGTATGTAGTATGACATGTATGCAAATCATATATCACAGATATCGTATGAAACAAATTACCATCATAATCAAAATAACAAAAACGACATAATCAAGCCAATCAACCTCTAAAGGTAAAACAGTAATTTACCTTCTAGGGGTATTTTGGTAATTTACCCACTAAGGGTATTTCAGTAATTTCGTACCTGGAATGGCCTTTCTGAAGGCCTAATGTCGCCCCGAGCGACTCGACTACCAATTTTGTCTTTACCGGACTATTGGGCCTAAAACCCGATTCCGGCCCATTCGGGCCCACACGCTCGTGTGGCCCACTTAGCACAAATCTAGCCACGTATATAAATTCCACCTAGTCTAGTTCAACATATACTAAACAATCATACAATTTACTCATTTGGGCCCACGGGCCCATTGGGCCCACTTTGGCCCATCGTGGCCCAAGCAGCCCCAACCCACAAGAATACTACTGATGGCCTCAACTATCGCGTCGAAGCCCCACACGTGCGCTCGCACGCTCGTGTGGCTACTATTGCCGTGACCAGCACTTCGGCATTTGCCGCTCTACAACTAGAGTAGAGAGAGTTACACACCTGATAGGACTCTGGTGTTAAACCGCGCTGCGCCCACTGCTGTGCCCAAACGCCCACCAAGGTATGTTAACTCTCCTCCTGGAATGCTCTTTATATAGCTAGCTCTTCACCCTTCTTCTTTGTGTCTTTCCGATGTGGTATCCCTTCGTCAGTAGAGTTTAAATTCAACTGAAACTCTTGTCGTCCAATCTGCAAAATAAATACTCCCTTGCTTCTCATGAGATTCGAACCCAGGCTCCACTGTAGCATAATCCACGCCGCTAACCACTTGGCCACAAGCTCCTCTTGTGTCTTAAACCATGCGCAACTAAATATAAACTATGACCCAAATTCTAAGATCCAAGTAAAAAGAAACCAAAATGCAAAAGCCAAGACTTGAACCTTGGACCTCCTTCCTTCCCTGTGGCGTCACTTTGCCACTACACCACACACTCCACTTGTGTCATTTTCTCTATATTTTATTCTTAAGGCCTACCTGCCAACTTCCAGGGTTTTCTTCACCTAAAACCAAAATTTCCCCAAAGCCAATATTTGATCCCAGGACTTCATAGAAGCCCTCTAATCTTCCAAAATCACTTACCTAATAAGTCTAACTTGCATTAATACCGTTCTCTAAAATTTTAAACGCTACTACTCCTAAGGCCCATTGGGCTCAATCCTACTAGGCCCAATTTCAGGATGTTACACACTGAGTTTTCGTAAACTCACCCCTTCTTTTTAAATGTTTCAGGTAATCCCTAGTTGCGGATTTGGAGCCAAGGTGGACTTCGAGGTAGCCATGAGTACTTCTTTCGTAAATTCGTTTTCCTTATTTAAATTTTACTTTTAATTTGGGGTTTTGTTATGTAATAAGGCCTCCAGGATTTTATGATTTGGGTTGTGATTTATTGCGATTATTATATTTTATGAAACGCTTAATTCGCAGTTTTTTTCCTAAAATTGTAAACAACCTTTTTCCCATAACACTAGCAAACGGTTTTCAACTTATAAACATTAAAACTCGGGACTTTTAAACAGTCGCGAAGCTTCTTTAAAACAACCTTTCCATGTGACATACCAGATCCGGTCGTAACGTCTAGGCCGGGTTTGGGTGTTACAGGAAAAGAAGCTGAACCTTGAAGAGATGCTGACAAAATTCATAGCGGTGTCAGAAACATGTTTCCAAAACACTGAGACAACACTTAAAAATCAACAAGCATCGATTCAAGGGATCGAGAACCAATTAGGGCAACTCGCTAAGCTAATCTCTGAATGACCACAAGGCAACTTGCCAAGCAACACTGAGACTAACCCAAAGGAGCAACTTCGAGCCATAATAGCTCAGGATAGTGTAGGGTTAGATGAGCCTAAGTTAAGCCAAGAAAATATGTTAGAGGAAGGTAAGAATGAGGTAAGTCATGATAAGCCAAAACCGGTAATTAAAGAGTACCAACCTCGTATACCTTATCCTGATGCGATGAAGAAGGACAACACAGACGAACAATTCGGTAAATTTCTTAAACTTTTAAAGAAATTACATATTAACTTACCGTTTCTTGAAGCTCTTTCGCAGATGCCAGATTCAAGGAAATTTTTAAAAGATCTTTTAACAAACAAATGGAAGTTAGATGAAGAATCGCATGTGGAGCTAAACGCAGTGTGCTCAGCAATGTTGCAAAATAAACTACCACAAAAATTAAAAGATCCAGGGAGTTTTACAATTCCATGCTTAATTAGTAGTTTATCTATTGATAATGCTTTAGCGGATTTAGGGCCAAGCATAAACATTATGCCTTATAAAATGTTTAAACAACTAGGTCTAGGGAAACACAAACAAACTAGGATGAGTATTCAATTAGCTGATAAAATTGCTAGAATTCCTAGGGGTATAATTGTAGATGTTCTTGTGAAAATTGATAAATTTGTATTCCCAGTAGACTTTGTCGTTTTAGACATGGATGAGGACAACAGTGTCCTTTTAATTTTAGGAAGGCCCTTTTTAGCAACTACCAGGACTAAAATTGATGTCAGCGCAGGTCAACTCATACTTTGTTTAGGTGACGACTCAATCAGTCTCCAGGCTCTTGATTCAGCTAGGACATCGAGTAGTCAAGGTGAGAACATAAATTCTATTAATAACCACTCGGTTAAACATTCTTTTCAGGAAGCACCACAGAACTACACAATTGAGCCAGACCCTAGACCTCATACCAACAAGGAAATAACTCATGAGGAACGAAGGCTTCAGATCGATGAACTAGACGGGTGGAAGACACACTTCAAGGAGAAATTAGGAATACACAAAGCAGAACCAACACCAGCCCGTGGGACAAACGAATTTAAGATCGGAGATCAGGTATTGTTACATAAGGCAGACCCTCGAATACCTCCTCCTGACCCTAATACAAACTAAGAAATCACTTTTAGGGTACTCAATATTTTCCCATACGAAACAGTCGAGGTAAGTAATCCTATATTCGGTAGTTTTAAAGTAAATGCAACTCGACTTGAACTATATACTGATAATAGAACTGATAGCATGAGGAAGGACTTTCAACTCCTAAACCACCATGAAAGTGCGAATGAAAGGTAAGTCTAGCTTAAGACTATAAATGAGCGCTTCTCGGAAGGCAACCCGAGCACTAACCCCATTAATTTTCACATTTTTATTTTTACTTTTACTTTTCCTTTTTAACACCTAACTATAAACTAACCAAAGTGCAAATTTTCGCACCACACGGCCTTGCACATGGCCATGGCCATGGTCATGTAGAGGCTACGGATGTACGTACTGACATGGCAGAGATAGTATGACACGGGACGAAAAATATCTTCAAGCCACGAGCCTCTACTGAACACCACGGCCGTGCAATTTGGCCACGGCCGACACTGTTTTAGAAACATGGGCGTGGCGACCAGCACATGGACGTGGGAGAAACAATCGAAGCATAACACGACCGTGTGACTCGACACCCCCACAGTACATGGGCGTGGGAACATACCAAACCTGAAATTTCTATTTAAACCACCCCTCTCCCATTCTTACCTAGTCCCCACCCTTCTTTCTCCTTTACATCCTCTCTCCATTTTCATTCTTTCCTCCACTCTCCTAACTCTTGTTCTAACAATCATCCATGTCGAAGAAACGGAAGGATCCTAGCACAGTCGCTCTTTGTGAGACCGATCAACATAAGTTCATGCCGGTTGCTTCATTAACTCGACAAGAAAAGGACCTTTGAGTCCATTTAACTTCTCTTTTCATTTTCACTTCTCCTTTATTTTCCTTTTCTGTATTTTTCTTTTACTTAGTTTAATCTATTCTATTTCACTTTCTTTAATTTAGGTTCTAAAGGCTGCTAGGGAATCACCACGACCACGACCATAGCCACCCTACCCCAGCCTTAAAAATCACACCCACCTCGCGAACCATCTAACAATAAGGAATCTTTTGTCCATTAATATATTTTTTTTAAATTTTATTTTACTTTCTATTTTCTTTCTCTTTATCTTTCTTGTCTTTAAATATATATTTAGTATATTTTGAATTATTATTATTACTTCCTGGCTAATTTTCCATGAGCTTTCCAATTTCTCCATCTAGCGCAGAGATTGTCGGCGGCCACCACACCACGACACTCCCAACTCAAGAAAGCCATCCAAATTCAGGAAGTTTCACCTCTCCTTTTGTCTTAAATTTCATATATATCATTGTACATTGAGGCCAATGTACATCTTAAGTGTGGGGGGTGAATATTTATTTAAAGAAAGTGCCTAACTTTCTGCATTATTCTTAAATCCCTGAATTATACCTTAAATTATGCTTTGTCTTTAAGTAATTTCCTCATATTACTAATTAGAATGAAATTTCCTGTGATTCATGATGTGTATTGATATGTTTTGGATTAAGTCATTGATCATTGTGCAATGATGATTTAAACTTTAGGAGACTAGAGAATCAAGCATGATAAGTCCATTTTCAAAAAAAAATTAAAATTTTGTTAGGTTGTCTACCTGAATCTAATTATTACCTTGAAGTTTGAAATTTACAAGGTTGATATCAAAAATCCATAATTTTTGTGAGATTTTGAGCCTTTTAGAGCATACATTCTTTCGTGCTCACTTTTTGATTATGAGTGTGTCAAAATTGATTTGTTATTCTAGAACTTGCTTCGATTATACATGTCAAGACCACATTTTTTGAGTTCATATATTGAGATGATAAAGGCACTTAGGATTTAACCCACTCACTGCACTAAAAAAAAGCTTACCCTCACAATTAACCTCTAGTGAACCCCTTTGATCCTAACAACCCTTTTTATTGATTCACCCACTAATATTAGCCCAAAAGACCTATAACAGCCGAGTTTATACCCTAGTCAGAACAGTGGTTTCGGGACCACAAATCCGAGTCTGAATAATATTTTAATATTATATTCTGTGCCGTTGATATGTGGTTTAGCACGTGGTAAAATTTTCGTATGTGAACTTGTCTGTTCGTGTGTTTAATTTGAGCAAAGGATTGATTTGCATTAAATGTGAAAGTTGTATGCCATTTGTTGATGTACGAATGTGTTGTGGCTTTTTAAAGTTATGGCGTTAAATGGCAATTTAACCACTATTAGTTAGTGGGTGAATGTGGTCAAAAATGACCTTGTAAAATATGCTTTATATATTTTATTTTGAAGGTTAAATTTGGAAATGGGTTATTAAGTTATATTATGATAAAATAAAGCATTAAAAATGGCCATTTCTATTCATTCTTTCACCGAAAATACAAAGAAAAGAAAACAAGGTTTTAAGCTAGCTATATTCGGCCATTGTTCATGCTTGAATTCAAGGTTAGTTTTAGATCCGTTTTCGATAATTTCTACGTTTTTGCAATCGTTGCTTTGAGAGCTATCAGACCCATGTCTCAATTTAATGAATTGATGATGTTTTTGTGCTATGCCATTGATGATTTGTTGAGATTTTTGATGATTTTAGGTGTTAAATGAAAGATATCAGCAAGATGAACATGTTTTGTTCTGGAAGTTTTGATAAATTTAGCTAATTAAGGCTAAATTAAGAAAATAGAAAGTTGAGGGACTAAATTACAAATTTGATGAAATATTTGGACTTATATAGTCCCTAGAGAGGTTCGGCCAAGCATGTGTATATGTGGATTTTGTGAATTTGATGTTTTGTGAAAAATGGACTAAATTGTCTAATTGTGAAAATGTGAAGGCTAAATTGTAAATAGCCCAAAATATGTATGTATGGATTGAATTGAATGAAATAGTGAATAAAGGGTTAATTCTGAATATGTTTAGATCAAGAACCGAGGAAAACAGATTTAGATAGCGGGAAAGCGAAAGTAAACGAGTAGTCGTTTCTATTCCGATAAACCGAATCCGAGGCAAGTCACTATGCAAATAAACGTACTTGTTTGATATTATATGTGTTCATATGATTAATGTTGACTATAAAGGTTTATGAGAAGTTATGAAAATGAATTCTGAGATAAGTTCGAGATAGTGATTAAGTCCGATAAGTCCCGTACGAACCTAGGAATAAATAGGATTAGCTATGTCATGACATAGGTAACTGTTCTGTTTTATCATGTAAGACCATGTCTGGGACGTTGGCGTTGATTTGAGATTCGTGTAAGACCCTGTCTGGGACAGTGGCATCGATATCTGAATATGTGAAAGACCACGTCTGGGACGTTGGCATCAATATAAGATTTACGTATAAGACCACGTCTGGGACGTTGGCATCATTATGATTTTTACGTGTAAGACCATGTCTGGGACATTGGCATCGTTCTGATTTGTGTAAGACCCTGTCTGGGATAGTGGGATCGATATCTGAGTACACGTAAGACCTCGTCTGGGACAATGGCATTGTACTACTATTCTGAGCTTTTAAAGTATCCTATTGGATTCCTTATGGTTCAACGGGCAAGTATGAAATACGAATGACAAATCCGAGCTTTGATAGATTACGTAAATGAATGTTCGATTCAGGTATGTTGATCATACACCAAATGTGTATATAAGGTAAGTGACTAAGTGTTTTACTATGATGGATTGGAAATATGATACATGAAAGCATATATGAAAAACTATGTGTTTGTGATTCTTGAATTGATAAATGTGGCAATTTGGCCAAGAATATGAATCAAAGTATAAATGTGAGAAATTTACCTTGAAGAAATATGCCAATGTGGTTATATGCTTACATGCTTTACATATCAAGTTTGTTTGTGTATTTACTTACTAAGCTTTTGGAAAGCTTACTCTTTGTATGTGTTTTCTTTGTTCTGTAGGTCGTCAAAGCTACTGATAGGCTCGGGACCATCACGAATCGTCATCACACTACTAAAACTTATTTTGGTACACTTTGAAAATGTATATAGCTAAATATGGCATGTATAGGCTAGTTTTGGTATAAGTTGTATAATGAACTTAGCCATGTGATTTGGCTAATTATGTTTTGGTAATATGCCTTAATGAATGTGATATGTGAAGTCGTTTTGGCATGATTAGTTGATATATGAAATGGTTATGAGATGGTAAGTATAGATATTGATGAAAGGAGCTTGGTATAATTTAGATTTAGTCATGCAAATTGGTATGTTTGGAATTGGTTTGAATGGTTTGTAGTGTGATTACCTTAGTTGGCAAAGATGTATGAATTGGTTGATTATTTTGGTATGTTTTAATGGTAAAATGTGCATGAGATATCTTGTTAAATATGGCTTGTAGGTTTGACCCTTATGGGTGGCATTTTGGCCTTGTAAATGGCCTATAATGTCACACGGTTGTGGCACTCGGGCGTGCCTAACGACCGTGGGTGAATTGTAGGATGTAGTTTAACATCACACGTCCTCGACACGGGCGTGTCATCTGGCCGTGGTGTGCAAGTCAGTAGCTAGCATAAAAGTACACGGCCAAACACACGGCATGCTTGGTGGCCATGGTGGGGAAGTCATTATATGACCTAAAAGTACACGGCCATGTCACACGGGCGTGCCTCCCCTGTAGTTCAGTAAAGTTTTAAATTTTTCAAGAATTCTCTATATGTTTCGATTTAGTCCCGACTCAAATTGTAAGCATGCTTAAGGTCTTGATGACCCGTTTAAGGGACATTATGTCTGAGAATGTTGATTGAATGTATGATTTTGTCCGCGAACGTTTTCGATATGTCCGATAACGCTCCTAAACTTAATCTGGCGACGGACACGGGATAGGGGTGTTACAAGCCCAGTCTGTATTTGTTATCACCATTCATCCTGACCAACCTTATATCGAGATTTGATTTGATCAGTTGCCTAACTATAATCTTTAAATCAGTAATTAAATTCATCCTTTCTTATAATTATGTGTTCAAAAAAAATCGAAGTATATTTATTATTAGTTCTATAATTAAGTAAGCTTACATGTTTAAATTCCACATCTTGAAGAGAAAGCTCGTATTATTAGTATTACAAGTTTCTAGTTGATGTAATTACTTTGGATTAATTCATTTTTCTAGTTAGATAAATTGTCAATTCAATCTCAATTCTGACCCTCTAATTCAGCCTTTATCACACCTTTAACCCGGACCCCATTACAACCCTTTTTAAAGACCTTTTGATTTGTGTATCATCTCATTTTACAGTGGTGAAGATTTGATTTTCAGGCAAGCCTATAGAATTAACTTTTCATGTTTGACTTTTGAGTGCTTAATTTCGAACCTTAAACACTTTGAGTGATTTGAGTGAAGCTTTAGTGAGGATGTCAACTCTTGGCGATTTTGAATTAAGGGTAATTAGTTAGGTAAAGGGAAAACACCTATGTTTTCGTGCTACAAAAACCATGACTTTGATTGTTTGAATCTTTAAGACCCTCTACTTAAATTATCAATGTATGAATTATCTTTGAATTATGATGGAACATTATTGATGAACTTTATGAATCAAGGAAGTTCATTTTAATAGTGAGTTGAGAATTTTGCTTAAGGACAAGCAAATGCTTAAGCGTGGGGGTATTTGATAAACCGTAATATGAATATCTTTTAATCCCATATTTAGCATACTTTTGGATGATTTATTCCCTGAATTGTGTAATTTGGTGCTCTTAATCCTTTGTTTTCATGTTTTATACGTAGGAAAGCACTGGAGGATGAAAAGAACGAGAAACGGGCCTAAAATAGAGTAGATGGGCCATATCACGAAATCAACACGGCCTGGGCCAAAGACCACACCACCGTGCCTCATTAATGGACTCGAACACGGCCTGGCCACGATTCACACGGGCGTGTGCCATGGGCATGTCCCTACCGTGACAAAGAAGAGTTTCATTCGGATTAGGGTACTTAGAGGCGAAGAAAGCCATTCCAAAAGCCTATATAAACACCCTAGAGGCCAACCTTCAAGGGGGTCCAGTTAGGCGTCCAGTTAGGCCGAAGAGCCGAGCCAGAGAGGGCAGAATTGTGGGATTTACTCGAAGAAAGCCAGTTGATTCATCTCAAGAAGCTGGAGTTATACTCAAGACGGAAGATCTTCTCTTCAATTCTTTCAGGGGGTTTTAGGGTTTTTCTTTTGTTTTGTTTTATATTTTCTTTTGAGATGTACTATTTTATTATTATGAACTAAACCCCTCAAATACTTGAGGGGGATGAAACCTAAGACGAATCTTGTTATTGTTTTCTGAACTATATGATAAATACTTGATTTGTTCTTAATGCTTTGATATTTCAGGATATTGATTCAAGTATTGATGTACTTAGGCAGTGGAGCTAAAGTCCCTGTTTAAGAGTAGATCTAGCATAATTAAGCGGAGTTGATCGTAACCCTAGAAATAGGATGATGAAAATCTGCCAGATTAGGGTCAAACCTAATATGGGAGTCCATAGATCGAGTTAATGCAATTCTAGGGGTTTTAATTAGGAAGAGATTTCAATTAATCAACCTAGGGTTAGACATTAGTAGCCTCGAAAGAGGTATTAATGTAAATTAGGGAACCCTACAAATCAATCAAGTGAATAAATCATCTGGTTCAGAGTTAGATAACAAGTGAAGTCTAGGTGGATTCTTCCTCGGGTATTATCTTAATCAATTGGATTTTCCTACAAGTATTTTCCCAAATTCATTCTTTTTGTCTTAGCATCTTTAGCTTTATAGTTAGTTAATTTTAGATTAATTAATAAATCCCTTAATTTTTAGGCTAAATAATAAAAAGAAAGTTAGTATTAGTACTTTTGATTTCTTTGGGTTTGACAATCCGGTCTTGCCACTAAGCTATACTATTGTTCGATAGGTGCACTTGCCTCCATCATTGTCATAGTTAGTTTTTAGGCTCGATCATTCTTTATATAAATTTTTAAGACTCTGACACACGATCAGGGTGTTGGAGATGTCCTGAGATCAAGTAAGGGTAAAGGAAAAACTTTGGTTTTAGCTTTAGGGAATAGTGACTTCAGTTAGTAGGCCTTTTTAATAAATGAAGAAGAAATAGGACACAAATGGGCTTGTGGTCTAGTGGTAAGTGGCGTCACTTGAGAGCTATAAGGTGGCGCGCTATAAGCTGAAGAGGTCCAAGGTTCAAGGCTTAGGAGTGGCATTTTGTGGAGTGTTTATTTTACTGTATGGATGACCAGTGTTGTGTTGGTTTTGAACTCTTACCGCGGAGAGTTTGAAGTAAACAGGTATGTTGGATGTGGAGGAAATTTCGGATAAGATTAAAGTGTTATCAGGGAGAAAAGTCAGGAGATGTGGAGAGGGAGGAGTTGGTGTTGAATGGGACTGTGGGGTGAAGGTAGGATTCGGCTTTGGCTATAAAAAGGGGGGAGCGAATTCATTGAAGGGTTCCTTGGGTTCTGTTATTTTTTCCTCCCCTTCAACCGAATTCTTTCATTTGCCGAAAAGAAAACCCATCATTCTTTTTGTCGAAATTCCTATTAGAGTTGTGTTCTTCTTCTTTCTCTGAAAGCCAAATTCCTCGATAGCCAAATTCTCTTCTTTGTCGAAGTACCATCATCCTTCCTTGCCGAAATCTCCATTAGTGTAGAATCTTTGTTGTTTTTCTCTATCACAAATTAGTTGTTAGCTACTCTCAGTCAATGTTAAAAGCTGTATCTCATTCGGTAGTTATCTAGGCCGCAGGATCTAAGGTTGGATTTGGTAAGTATTCTGTTAACTCCCCTTAGTATGTTTTGTTAAAAGCCGAAGGGCGATCTAATTTTTCATTATCGGTGATCTTGTATTAACAAGGGTAAGGATCGAAGATCGCAAGCGTGGTAGGATCATTAGCAAGGGCAAGGATTCTCAACTCGATTATGGTTGAAGTGAATGGCCGAATGTGTGGATGACTTGTGTGGATTACAAGTCACCCGAATTTTGATGGTGTATGTGCGAGTGCAGGTCTAGGGAACACTTGTGATTAGTAGCGAAGGAAGGGCCATTAGAACCCGGTGGTACACGGTAAGGTTAAGGTAAGGTTTTGGCTTTTGAGTAAATATTTTGATTAAGTATGAGTGGTTGATTGAAGGTTGGTTGGTTGTAGGATCAAGGCTAAGGATAGAATAGCACGTCGCGGTATCCAGGTGTGTACAAACACTACACACGCATGATGTCGACAATGCCGGAAAGTCGAAAAGCCGAAAGTGGCTAAATGGGCCCGGTGGGCCCTGAGGCTAAGTTTGATGAAATGGATTAATTTGATTATATGAATTGGGTTAAGCATGCATGTTACATGATCTGGATTTGTTTTGGGCCTAATGGGTCATATGACTGAGATTTGGGCCTAGTGGGCCATAAAAATGTGATGTGGCTATTATGGGTTATATGAACGTGAAATGGGTTGATGGGCTTTATGGGGATGTAGACTAGTATGCTAGGGTTTTATGGACTTTAGGCTTAGTACTGAATAACTCTTAAACCGCATAAGACTTTCTAATAATTAAACATGTCCGTGGACAAGTTGCTAAGTTAGAGTGTGGTAACGGACATATGCATGTTTAGGATTGGATCTAGGGAGAGCTTGGTACTTAAGCGGCCCTAGCGGCCCACCTCCTCTTCTCTGAAATCCTACCTGGTGCATAGTGTCTGTTCACTTTAGCCGCAAGGACTTGTTAATGGGCCAAAGTTCATAACTAAAACCCGAGATGGACCAAATACCCCTAGATTTGTAAAATTATTAAAATACCCCTGATTTGAAAATAACCAAAATACCCTTAGTTTGAAAATTACCAAAACATCCTTAGATTTGTAAAATCACTAAAATAGCCCCGAATTGTGAAATTACCAGAATACCCTTGGTTTGCAGAATTACCAAAACATCCTTAGATTTGCAAAATCACTAAAATAGCCCCGAATTGTGAAATTACCAGAATACCATTAGTTTGCAGAATTACCAAAACATCCCTGATTTACAAAATTCCCAAAGTACCTATATTTTGCAAAATTACCTAAATAACCTGTAGAGTAGATATACAGAAATACCCTTGGGTTGTGAAATAGCGAAAATACCCCTATGTGATGAATATGAGTTTTGTGGATGTTACTTATGTGCATGTTGTATTCATACGATATTCTATTTAGGATGAATATGGGTGGGAATTATGGTACGGAGGAAGATTTGAGGGTCGCATAGTCGCTTGACGACCATGGATCCACCGGTGGCTTTAAGCCCATTATATGATTAGCAGCTTTGCTGCAACATTGAGTAGTGCCGTTGTGAGTGCTACCTTTGGTGTGTAGAGGATGGGTGGGTCGATTTAGAAATCCCTACAGGTGTGTAGGGTTAGAAGGGAAATGGTGTGTAGCGGATGGATTTTTGGAAGGGTTTTGCATTACCTTGTCTAGCATATGATATGATATGATATGAGGTCATTGTGCGCTAAGGCCCAAGACCACCGATTTCGATAGGGCTTAGGCCCAATGTGAATATTTGTATGTTGATTTGATTGCCAAGGGTTGTACACGCTGAGTTTCGGAACTCACACCCTTTATTTAATGTTTCAGGTAATCCTCAGTAAACGGCTCGACGTGGGAGAGGACTCGGAGATGGCCACACTACAAGATGTTTAATTTTTTTTTTATTTATTTGTTTCAAAGGACATGGTTTTAGTTGCTTTACTTTCATTGGATGTAATAAGGCCTTGTACTTTGATTTGATTTAAGATTTTGGGTTTTGATGTTTTAACTGTTTACTTAATGATTAAACTTAAGTAAATTTCTTATGCTTAAAATTGGTTTTAGAAATACTTAATGCTATAAAATGGACTTCTATCATTACTTAACAAGACTCATGGGTTTTGGGCTTTTGGGCCCTAAAATTTAACTTAGCAAAATCGTTTTGAAATATGCCTTTGATGTGACACGCCAGATCCGGGCCTAACTTCTAGGCCGGGTTTGGGGTGTTACAGTAAGTTTACGGTGTTGGGTAGTGTGAAGTTTCGTTGGTGATTAATTTTGTTAAGTTGGAAGTATTGACTAAAATTGGGTGATGGTATTTTGATTTTTAGGTTCGTGTGGTTTTGAGAGTATTTTTGCTTCAAACCAACACCAAGGGTGTACCCGAAAACACAGAAAATGTGAATCGACGAAAGCCGAAAAACGATTTTGTCTGTAATGCCCCGGTTTTCCACTAACTTCAGCTTTTGTAATTTCAAGACATAAATACCTATCTACTTTTGTGGTTGAGTGATTTGGGTGTGTTTGAGAGGTCCCAAGTTCAAGTCTCAACTTGGGTAAATTTTGGTATTTTTATGGATAAAACCCAAACTTTGGCTAGTAGGCTTACAAGTTAAAGTGTGCAAGTAATTAATAGAATGTGCCTGCTGGTCTGGAGGTTAAGTGGTGTGTTATTATGGTGGAGGTCTTGTGTTTGAATCCCTACGCGAGCAAGGGAATTATTTTTTTGCTACTGTTGTGTAAGAGTTTGAGTTTTAGTTAACCACTGATGGTGGAGTGTTTAATGGAGAGAATTAAGAAGTTGAGAGGGGGGAGTTATTAGAATCTGATCAGTTAGTGCATTTGGAAAAATTTGGTTTCCTCTCCTCTTCAGCATTCCGACGTTTTTCCCATTTCCTCCCTTTTTCTTTTTTTTTGATTTCAATTATTTTCTTCTTACTCCGTTCATCCAATTGAGGCCTTCCGAAATTCATTGCGCCGTCTTGTCGTTAGTTGGTGAGTAGTTTAAACCCATTGTAGTTTGATTTTTAAGTAATTGATTGGAGGGTTATATCTTTTGTTTAACATCAAGGAATCATTTGGAACTGTATTCCTCTTCTGCGGAATTTTAGTCTTGTTCGTTTGGAGCTTCGAAGTAGGTGTTGTTCTAATGAATTGGATGTATTGTTGGCTTTGTGGTTTCGTGCAAATTGTGAATTAAGACTAATGTAGCGTTTGACTGAACAATTACAGGTGTTGTTGATATCGGGATTGCGTTAAGAGCGAAAACGAACCAGGTGTGTACCCCAAAAAGCATAAAACAAGGCCGTGTACGACACACGGGCTCGACCAATTGGGCCGTGTGGGCCATTCGGGCATGTGGGCCTACACGGGTGAACCACACAGGCGTGTGGGATTCTGGGCCAGGTCATGTGATCCACACAGCCAAGGCCAATTTGGGCTGTGTAGGCCACACAGGCGTGTGGGCCCACACGAGCATACCACATGGGCGTGTAAGCCCATATTTCTGAAATGTTCTGTAAGGTTACATGGGTCGCCCAAGTCGACTGTGGACCTATCGTAGGGTCGATAAGGAATGCTTAGACCCCTAACTGAATGATTTGTCTGTTTGATTTCTGTATTAAGCATGTATACTGAACTGAATATATATGAGTTTAATTGCATAATAGCATGTCATACTTGTATGTTGCATGGCATCAGGGTGTGTTGATTATGATTGGAGGAAGTATCTAAAAGGCTTTCAAGCCTGTTATCTGGCAGCTCAGCTGCAAATTTCTGATTATGTGCCACATTTGGTACAACCTGGTGTGTTGGGTTGGGTGGGTTGATTTTATCCCCACATGGTGTGTAGGGTTGGACGGAGTTGGTGTGTAGAGGCTGGTGGGTAGGACTCTGTTTTCTTCATATTCTGTCTGAAATAGCCCTGAAATATGTCTGATTTTGTATCTACGTGGGCTAGGTCCACACTGTTTCTGTAATGGGCTCAGACCCGAACTATGAAAATCATGTGTGCTATCTGATATTTTTGTGTGTATGTTTTCCGTGGGGATTACACACTGAGTTTGTGAAAACTCACCCTTTTCTGTTTAATCTGTTCAAGTAATCCCCAGCAGTAGACAGATCGATATGGCAGAGGACTCGACAGTGACCACGGTTTTGGATTTCTATTTTACGGTTTTTTTTTAATTATGATTTGGTTATATTTTGGGTAAATTTTATGTAATAAGGCCATTCGAATTTTTGTTTAAAACTTGGGAATTATTGTTTTATAAACTGCTAGCAGTAGGACAAGCGCTAGTTATCAAAAGAAAGATTTTATCAAAATACGTACGACCTTGCAAATCATTTTAAAAGCTTTCGCAACGTATAAAGTTTTGACAATGGATAATGAACAAATACAAGACACGCTTTGATGATAACCGAAGATACCTAAAAATGGTTTTAACGTAGTTACGATTTCTAAAAGCACTATCATGTGACATCGCTAGATTCAGCCATAACGTCCAAGCTGAGTTTGGGGTGTTACATTTAGTGGTATCAGAGCCAGGTTGCAAAACTCAGCTTTGGATTTGGGTTTTAAAAAATGGTTTTTAAGAAATGATTTTAAGTGATTTCAAATATTTTTAGGATGAGTATGTGGTACACCGAGTCTCCGGCGCCGATTCTATAAGTGTTCTGACTTCTATTTAAATTTATTTGAAAATACTACTTGTATGCTTGAAACAGCCTTAGGTAGTATACTGTACTGAAGACACTGTAGGTAGTGTAAACTGAAAACTGTAGCGAAACTAAAAATCAAAGTAAAACTGCGATTCGCGATAACAACTTTGAACTTCTGATACTATTTTGCATAATGCATCTGTTAACAAATATTGGAACTATAACTAATGCATAAAACTGTTAATCCAGATAAACTCCAAATTTATGATGAGCGCACGTGGTATCCATGGACGGGGTACTAGAGGCGCTGGTAGAGGCCGTAGGGGGCTTGAGCTGGGTGCTTGAGCTGGGTCCTTTGCATCTGAGAATCTAGCCAATCTGGATACGAGCGAGGCGCCAATCTCACCAGCTACAGAGACTGGGTCTCATGATCGTGAGGCTGGGGATGACGCACTATCCCGAGCCATATTACGAATTTTAGAAAGGGTTGTTGGACCCAACACTAGATCTGGGGGTCGAAGGTCGATTACGAAATGACTCCAATCCAATGGGGCTGAGTTATTCAGGGGCATCAATGGAGCCGCCCCTAGCATGGCCGAGTATTGGATGGATGCCACGGAAAGAATTATGGATGATCTGGATTTTTTTGCTGAGTAGAAGCTTAAGGGGGCTGTTTCCCTATTTCCCGACGAGGCTTACCAGTGGTGGTTGACTGTTAAGGAGGGCACTCAGCCCGACCATCTGACTTGGGATTATTTTAAGACGGATTTCCAGAATAAGTATGTGGGAGCCAGCTACATCGATGCTAGGAGGCGCGAGTATCTTAATCTCACCCAGGGAAATCGTTCAATGGCCGAGTACTAGGCCGAGTTTTTGAGACTGAGCCGTTATGCCCGGGGCAAGGTGGCGACTGAATACGAGCGATGCGTCTATTTCGAGGATGAACTCAGGGATAGCCTACGGGTTCCGTAACACCCCTTATACGTGTCCGACGCTGGGATTGGATACAAGGCATTACCATGTTTAACCTTGCTTGAACATGAAATCTCAGGCTATAAAATTTTGTTCCAACTTAAAACTATTTTTTTTTCTTAATCATAATTCACATATCATGACCCTACGAGGTCTTAAACATACATCCGGAAGGTTTCGGGGTTCAACCAGAGACTTTTACACTCTTTGAAAATTTTTGCCTGAACAGGGGTCACACGCCCATGTGGGCAGGCCGTGTGGTCTCACACGCCCATGACCCTAGCCCGTGTAGAATTTATTTTAATTTCAAACCTACAGGGGTTTTCACACGTCTGGGCACATGCCCGTGTCTATAACTCGTGTCCTTCACACGGCCTAGACACGCCCGTGTACTCACCCTATGTGAAAACTAGGTGTATTCTATTTATGACATCAGCAACCCTTAAGAAGCACAAGGCCTAGGCACACGCCCGTGTCCTGGCCCGTGTGACGATTCGAATTCTTTCAATTAAAATACAAGGGACACACGACCTAACAACACACCTATAGGGGTTGACCACGTGTCACACACGGCCTAGACACACGCCTGTGTGTCTACCTGTGTCGACACTTAGAGGCTATTTTCCAAGCCAATTGTCACCCTGAAACATCAACACTCTTATACCAACTCAAGCAATACAAGCATGGCCATTATACACTATGAATAACCCCCAAAACAACAATTGTAGAATTCATAAAAACTTATCATCATTAATATATAAAAATTTGGCAAACATTGGCCAATCTCTTTGGCCATATATAAAAAGGATATTAACCTTAATAGCCAGCACTTTGGCTCCCAATATGATATAGCTCAAAATGACATAATCCATATACATGCCATACTTAAAATAAAACAACTTGGCTATACCAAAATAATGATTGATAGTGTGATCTGAGCTCCGAAGTCTATGATCCCTGAGCTAGCTTGGCGAAACTACAAGGAAGAAAGAAAATAGAGAAGTAAGCATATAGCTTAGTAAGTTTGCATGAGATTTTACATAAAAACATAATTGCTTGTAACTAAACTCATCTATCATGAAAGTAAAGCATCAGAAATCTCAATTGCTTGAACTTACTTACTCTTTCTCATCACATATCCTATTATAATTTCATACTTGTAATTAAAATTAGGGTACCTACACCACTTGTTCACATAGATTAGAACTTTTGCTAATATAACATGAACATCAAATCCTTATCTTCCTTAACTTAGGTAGAACTCTTTATCATTCTTGAATAACTTAACTTGTTAATCTTTTACTTACTAAGCTTCCTTATTACTTCTTTCATGCTTGACTCTTTTTCCCGTTAAATTACTCGAAATATCAGACGATACTCAATATCATCATTCTTGAATAACTTAACTTGTTAATCTTTTGCTTACTAAGCTTCCTTATTACTTCTTTCATGTTTGACTCTTTTGCCCATTAAATTACTCGAAATATCAGACGATACTTAATATCATCAAACATGTATCTCGATGCCAATGCCATATCCCATATATGGTCTTACATGGGATCGCTTTATGATGTCGATGCCATATCCCAAATATGGTCTTACACGGGGTCGCCTTAGCTTGTTGTCGATGCCATGTCCCAGACATGGTCTTACACGAGATCTTCCTTTAGTGCCGAAGCCATGTCCTAGACATGGTCTTACACGAGACCTTCCTTAAATGTTTCCTTTTGAAACTTACCATTGCCATGTCTTGACATGGTCTTAAGTGGTATCTTTGCCGTATGGACTCACCAATGCCATACCTTGGCATGGTCTACATGGGATTTTTGCGTTATAGTAACTTATCAATGACATGTCTTGACATGGTCTTACATGATTTCCTTGCCTTATGGTAACTTATCAATGCCATGTCTTGACATGGTCTTACATGATTTCCTTGTCTTATGTTCTGACATAGGTATCCTCGTTATTCCTAATCTTCAAACGGATCTTTTATTTACATTGTTCTCATTGAATTTCTTATTAGGCATTATTTATCAACTTCTTAAAAATAATATACATCATTCAACATAGTAAGTAATTTAATCATAAAAGTATATGTAACTTTAAATTCATACAAACTTACCTCAGTACTCCAAAATTGTGTAGAAGTGCAATTTAGTCCACAACTTTGTTTTTGCCTCGATTTTGATCCGGGCTTCGTGTTTCTTGATATATAATAGCAAATTCACTTGTTTAATACTCACATTAACTAAACTGACTCATGAATCATACTTTGGTAAATTTATGATTTTGCCCCTAAACTTTCTCTTAATTACACTTTTGCCCCTAGGCTTGTAAAATGATTTTCATTCAACTTTCTTTCATTTCAAACCTAGTCGAATTATATTCTCAACTATAACAACATTCAACTTCCACTATTTGACTCATGTATGACCATTTCTACAACTTTTACAATTTGGTCCTTTTATGCAATTTTCATGAAAATCACTTAGAAAAAGATGTTTATCATACATCAAACTTTCATATTCTTCCTTAAAACATCTAAATACATGCATGTCATACATGGGTAAATTTGGGAACATAAACTCTAACTCAAAATATAGCTAGAAATAGCTAAACCGAGCTACGAGGGTTTCAAAAATATGAAGAACATTAAAAAACAGGGCTAGGATGCACTTACTATCAAGCTTGGAAGTCGAAGAAACCCTAGCTATGGAGGGCTTGTAAAATTTTGCTATGGCAAGAAGAAGATGGACACAATTTTGACTTCTTTTTCCTTTTTGATTCATTTAATAACCAAATGACAAAAATGCCCTTAATGGCCCTTTCTTGAGATTTTTCCTTCCCATGTCTATTTTAGTCCATCTTATATATTAGTCTAATTGCTAAATAAGGACCCCTAATAATTTTTATGATTCTATTTCATACTTAAATCTTCTAGAAACTCATATTTTCTAATCTTTGCAATTTAGTCCTAATGGACAATTTATTCACTAATTAATAAAATTTCTTCATGGAAATTTCATACAATCATGCAAGCACCTCATAAGTCTTATAAAAATCATTTAATCATATAATTCTACTTCGGATCTGTGGTCTCGCACCACTCTTTTGACCAGGCACTAAATCGGGCTGTTACAATTCTCCCCCTTAGGGACTTTCGTCCCCGAAAATCTTACCAGTAAAAAGGGTACTGGTTCCTCATAGCCTCCTCGGGCTCCCATATAGCCTCTTCTACCCCATGTCTTTACCACAATACTTTCACAAGGGCTATACTTATATTTTTTAATTGCTTGATTTCTCGGGCTAGAATTTTAACTAGTTTCTGGCCATAAGTCATGTCTGGTTGAATTTCAACCTCTTTCGGTGTAATCACATGCGAAGGGTCTGATCGGTAGCATCGCAACATAGACACGTGAAACACATCATGAATCTTCTCTAACTCAGACGATAAGGCCAACCGATAGGCTGCCGGTCCAATCCTCTCAGTGATCTCATATGGTCCGATAAAACGCGTACTCAATTTGCCCTTTCGGCCAAACCTAAGTACTTTCTTCCATGGCGATACTTTTAAGAATACTCTATCACCGACCTGATACTCAATTTTCTTTCTTTTTAAATCCAAGTAAGATTTTTTTTTTTTTGTCAGAAGTAGCCTTTAAACAATATCGAATCACCTTTATATTCTCTTTAGTTTCTCTAACAAAACCAACCCCGCGGATCTGGTTTTCCTTAAGCTCAATCCAATATAAAGGCATTCAGCACTTATGCCCATATAAAGCCTCATAAGGTGTCATCTTTAAGCTTGACTGAAAACTATTGTTGTAGGCGAATTCCACCGATGATAGGTATTTTTCCCAGCTACCTTGAAATTCGAGAACGCAACATCGAAGAATATCTTCAAGCACTTGTATCAACCTCTCCAGCTGACCGTTGGTTTGGGGGTGAAAAGTCGTACTAAATTTTAACTTTGTGCCCAAGGTCTCTTGCAACTTTTTCCAAAATCTAGACGTAAATCTCGGATCTCTATCCGATATAATCGATAAAGGCACTCCATGAAGCCTTACTGTATCTGAAACATAAAAATTTGCCAACTTGTCAAGTGAGTAGTCCACTCGTACAGGTATGAAATGGGTTGATTTCATAAGTCTATCAACTACAACCTGTACAACATCTTTCTTACTCGGTGTCGATGGAAAACCCATTACAAAATCCATGGTTACTTTGTCCCATTTCCATTTGGGTACCATAATAGGTTGAAGCAAACCCGAAGGTACTTGATGTTCAGCCTTTACTTGCTGCCAAATCAAACATCTTGAAACATACTCGGAAATATCTTTCTTTATACTTGGCCACCAATACCATTTCTTCAAATCTACATCTTGGTGCTACCCGGATGTACAGATAAGCATCCGCTATGTGCCTCATGCAAAACTTTACGAATGAGCTCATCATTTCTTGATACACAAACTCTGTCTCTGAACATCAAACATCTATCTGAATCAATCTGGAAATCGGACTCAACACCTGACTCGCACTGACCTCTTTTGGCTTGTAAATCAATGTCATCTTTCTGAGCCTCATAGATCTCCTGAAGGAACATTGGTCTAGCCCTCAACTCGGCTAGAATAGAACCATCATCGGACAATGTCATCTGAGTATTCATAGCCCTCAAGGCAAATAAGTATTTTCTACTTAAAGCATCGGCAACTACATTCGCCTTCCTTGGATGGTAATCAATGACCAACTCATAATCTTTTATCAACTCTAACCATCTCTGTTGCCTTAAATTCAATTCCTTTTGAGTCATCAAATACTTTAAACTTTTGTGATCGGTGAATATCTGACATTTTTCACCATACAAATGGTGTCTCCAAATCTTCAATGCAAAAACGATAGCAGCCAACTCTAAATCATGCATCGAGTAATTCTTTTCATGTGGTTTTAGCTGTCTGGAGGCATACGCTATCACCTTGCCTTCTTGCATAAGTACACAACCCAATCCGTTTAAGGATGCATTGCTGTAGATCACAAATTTTTTTCCTAATTCAGGTTGTACTAGAACTGGAGCCTCTGTCAACATTGCCTTAAGTTCCTCGAAACTTTGTTGACACCTCTCTATCCATTCAAACTTTACATTCTTCTGTAACAGTTTCATCATTGGAGTCGCTACCATGGAAAACCCTTTGATGAAGCGTCTGTAATAGCCAGCTAAGCCCAGAAAACTTCTAACCTCAGATACATTTTTTGGTGGTTTCCAATCAACAATAGCTGAAATCTTACCTGGGTCTACTCAGACTCCATCTCCCCAAACAATGTGTCCCAGAAGTCCAACTTCCTTCAGCCAAAATTCTGTTTTGCTGAACTTAGCGTACAACTGATTATCCCGCAAAATATGTAGAACTGTCCTTAAGTGCTCGGCATGCTCACTCTCATCACGAGAATATATCAGTATATCATCAATAAAAACAACAACAAACTTGTCCAAAAATGGCCAAAAGATGCGGTTCATTAAATCCATAAACACCGCAGGGGCATTAGTTAAACCAAAAGGCATGACTAAAAATTCGTAGTGCCCATACCTCATTCGAAAAGTCGTCTTAGGCACATCTGAGTCTTTTGCTCTCAACTGGTAGTATCCCGACCACAAGTCTATCTTGGAAAACACATTGGCTCCATTCAATTGATCAAACAAATCATCGATCCTTGGCAATGGGTACTTGTTCTTCACTATTACTTTGTTAAGCTATCGGTAATCTATACACAATCTCATAGAGCCATCTTTCTTTTTCACAAATAGTACTGGAGCACCCCATGGAGAGCAAATCAGTCTTGCAAAACCTTTTTCCGTCAACTCTTGCAACTGAGCCTTTAATTCTTTCAACTCAGTTGGAGCCATCCTGTAAGGAGCAATCGATATCGGCATAGTATCGGGAGCTAACTCAATACTAAACTTAACCTCTCTAATCGGAGGTAACCCTAGTAATTCTTCAGAGAAAACATCTGAGTACTCACGTACTATCGGTACTGACTCAATCTTTAACTCGATTTCTTTTGGCATTCATCACAAAGGCAAGATACGCCTCATACCCTTTTCTTACATACCTCTGAGCCGTCATGTGAGAGATCACTACCGGCGGTCTGTCTTGTTCATCTGATTCAACACGAAGAGTGTCACCATTTTCACATCTCAATTCAATATATTTCTTTCCACAATTTACTGTCACATCATGAGTGGTTAACCAGTCCATACCAAGAATAATGTTGAATTCATCAAATGGCAATGACATGAGATTTGCCTTAAAATAATGACCTCTAATCATCAATGGACAATCTTTGCATACTTAATCAACTAATATACTTTTGCCTAAAGGATTAGACACTTTTATCACAAACTCTGTAGGCTCTACGAGCATATTCATTTTAGATACTAATTTCATGCAAATGTATGAATGGGTAGACCCCGGATCAATTAAACCAACAACATTAGTATCATGAAGGGAAAATGTACTCGTAATTACATCGGGAGATAATGCCTCTTTGCGAGCGCGAATGGCGTAAGTCCTTGCAGGCACTTTGCCCTTAGTTCTTGCAGTCTGCTCTCGGGGTGTACCCTTACTACTTGCCCCACTTCCCAGGTTCCTTTGTTGCTTTCCTCTATTAGTACTTCATGATCTTGCACTCTGAACCTTCTCTTTCTCAACCATTTCGGGACATTCTCTGATAAAGTTATCTTAGGAACTGCATTTAAAACACTCACTCTCATGTGCATGGCATTCACCAGGATGTCGTTTGCCACACTATGGGCATTCAAGTCTATTAGATCGAACGTTCCCAACACTAGCGATTGAAGTAGATGAGCCTTATTCCCTGAATATTGTTTACTCTTGCCTCTGCTGGAAAACCCGGCTGAAGTAGATGATCGGGTAGAGAAATCTCTCGACTTCTTGGACGAGGACTGGAATGACTTACTCCACTGTCTCTTTCATGAGTCACGAGACTCCATATCAGCTTTTCTTTTCTCTTTTACTAATTCTTCGGCTTTACAAGCTCGATCCACCAGTACAACAAATTCTTTCATTCTAGGATAGCAATAAACAATTTAATGTCTTTGTTTAGTATGTCTTCAAATCTCTTGCACATGATAGCTTCAGTGGATACACACTCTTGAGCGTATTTACTAAGCCTTACAAACTTATGCTCATACTCTGTTACTGACATTTACCTTGTTTCAGTTCCAAGAATTCCTTCCTTTTCTGGTCGATGAATCTCTGACTAATGTACTTCTTCTTGAATTCTTCTTGGAAAATCTCTTATGTGACCCTTTCCCTTGGTACAACCGACACAAGGGTATTCCACCACTGATATGCGGAATCTCTTAAGAGAGAAACTACACACTTCATACACTCTTTAGGTGTGCACGAGAACTCATTAAATACCTTGATGGAATTTTTGAGCCAAAACTCTGCCTTTCCAGGATGCTCATCTTTACTAGCCCAGAATTCCTCTGCTCCTTGTTTCCAGATCCTATCAATCGGAGGGTTTTTTCTTCATACCACTTCTACCACTTGAGGGGCTACAGGGGTAGGCTGAGGAATAGGCGGGGGTGGAAGGGGTGGTGCATTCGGGTTTGTGCCAACGAACTCCGTATACCAAGCATTCATCATGTGGAGAAAGGCTTCCCTAGCCTCTTCTCATCCTCTTTGACTTACTGTCGTGGGTTTATTCTCATTTTCATTCAGCACTCGTTGGAGCCAACGTGTTACTTTCTACATCATCCGCCACAGCTCTTTCAGGATACATTTACTATATGAAAACACAATTAAAATTGTCAGGAGTCGTCACACTATCATTATATAAATACTCTTATCTATGGCATGTATAGCTAGACTTAAACTTACGCTACTTTAGTCCGAGAATCGACTATACCATAGCTCTGATACCACTAAATGTAACACCCCTTACTCATGTCTGACGTCGGGACTGGATACGAGGCATTACCATGTTTAACCTTCCTTGAACATGAAATCTCGGGCTATAAAATTTCGTTCCAACTTAAAACTTTTCTTTCATAACCATAACTCACATATCATGAGCCTACGAGGTCTTAAACATACATCTGAAAGGTTTCAAGGTTCAACCAGAGACTTTTACTCTCTTTGAAAAGTTTTACCTAAACAGGGGTCATATGCCCGTGTGACTTCGGACACGCCCGTGTGACCTAGGACACGCCCGTGTGGGCAGGCCGTGTGGTCTCACACGCCCGTGTCACTAGCCCGTGTAGAATTTATTTTTCTTTCCAACCTACAGGGGTTTTTACACAGTAGGGCACACGCCCGTGTCTATAACCAGTGTCCTTCACACGGCCTAGACACGCCCGTGTACTCACCCGTGTGTGAGAACTAGGGGCATTTTGTTTATGACATCAGCAACCCTTAAGAAGCACACGACCTAGGCACACGCTCGTGTGTTGGCCCGTGCGACGATTCAAATTCTCCAATTAAAATGCAGGGGATACACGGCCTAACAACACACCTACAGGGGTTGACCGCGTGTCACACACGGCCTAGACACACACCCGTGTGTCTACCCGTGTGGACACTTAAAGGCTATTTTCCAAGCCAATTGTCACCCTGAAACATCAACACACTTATACCAACTCAAGCAATACAAGCATGGCCTTTATACACTATGAACAACCCCTAAAACAACAGTTGTAGAATTCATAAAAACTTATTATCGTTAATATATAAAAATTTAGCAAACATTGGCCAATCTCTTTGGCCATATACAAAAGGGATAGTAACCTTAATAGCCAACACTTTGGCTCCCAATATGATATAACTCAAAATGACATAATTCCTATACATGCCATACTTAAAATAAAACAACTTGGATATACCAAAATAATGATTCATAGTGTGATCCGAGCTCCGACGTCTATGATCCCTGAGCTAGCTTGGTGAAACTACAAGGAAGAAAGAAAAGTGAGAAGTAAGCATATAGCTTAGTAAGTTTGCATGGGATTTTATATAACAACATAATGGCTTGTAATTAAACTCATCTATCATGAAAGTAAAGCATCATAAATCTCAATTGCTTGAACTTACTTACTCTTACTTACTCTTTCTCATCACATATCCCATTATAATTTTATAGTTGTAATTAAAATTAGGGTACCTGTGCCACTTAATCACATAGATTAGCACTTTTGCTAATATAACATGAACATCAAATCCTCATCTTTCTTAACTTTGGTAGAACTCTTTATCATTCTTGAATAACTTAACTTGTTAATCTTTTGCTTACTAAGCTTCCTTATTACTTCTTTCATGCTTGACTCTTTTGCCCATTAAATTACTCGGAATATCAAAGGATACTCAATATCATCAAACATGTATCTTGATGCCAATGCCATATCCCAGATATGGTCTTACATGGGATCGCCTTATGATGCCGATGCCATATCCCAGATATGGTCTTACAAGGGGTTGCCTTAGCTTGATGTCGATGCCATGTCCGAGACATGGTCTTCCATGAGATCTTCCTTTGGTGCCAAAACCATGTCCCAAACATGGCCTTCAATGAGACATTCCTTAAATGTTTCCTTTTGAAACTTACCATTGCCATGTCTTGACATGGTCTTATGTGGTATCCTTGCCGTATGAACTCACCAATGCCATACCTTGGCATAGTCTTACATGGGATTTTTTGCCTTATAGTAACTTATCAATCCCATGTCTTGACATGGTCTTACATGATTTACTTGCCTTATAGTAACTTATCAATGCCATGTCTTAACATGGTCTTACTTGATTTCCTTGTCTTATGTTGTGACATAGGTATCCTCGTTATTCCGAATCTTCAAACGGGTCTTTTATTTACCTTATTCTCATTGAATTTCTTATTAGGCATTATTTATCAACTTCAAGAAAGTGATATACATCATTTAACATAGTAAGTAATTTAATCATAAAAGTATATGTAACTTTAAATTCATACAAACTTACCTCAGTACTCCAAAATATACGTAGAAGTGCAATTTAGTCCACAACTTTGTTTTTTGCCTCAGTTTTGATCTGGGCTTCGTGTTTCTTGATCTATAATAGCAAATTCACTTGTTTAATACTCACATTAACTAAATCGACTCATGAATCATACTTTTGCAAATTTATAATTTTGCCCCTAAACTTTCTTTTAATTACACTTTTGCCTCTAGGCTCGTAAAATGATTTTCATTCAACTTTCTTGCATTTCAAGCCTAGCCGAATTATATTCTCAACTATAACAACATTCAAATTGCCACTATTTGACTCATGTATGACCATTTCTACAACTTTATAATTTGGTCCTTTTATGCATTTTTCATGAAAATCACTTAGAAAAAGATGTTTATCATGCATCAAACTTTCATATTCTTCCTTCAAACATGAAAATACATGCATGTCATACATGGGTAAATTTTTGAACATAAACCCTACCTCAAAATATAGCTAGAAAGAGCTAAACCGAGCTACGATGGTTTTAAAAATACGAAGAACATTAAAAACGGGGCTAGGATGCACTTACTATCAAGCTTGGAAGTTGAAGAAACCCTAGCTATGAAGGGCTTGTAAAATTCAGCTATGGCAAGAAGAAGATGGACACAATTTTGACTTCTTTTTCCCTTTTAATTCATTTAATAACCAAATGACAAAAATGCCCTTAATGGCCCTTTCTTGATATTTTTCCTTCCCATGTCTATTGTAGTCCATCTTAATATATAATGGTCTAATTGCTAAATATGGACCCCTAATAATTTCTATGGTTCTATTTCATACTTAAATCTTCTAAAAACTCATATTTTCTAATCTTTACATTTTAGTCCTAATGGACAATTTATTCACTAATTAATAAAATTTCTTCATGGAAATTTCACACAATCATGCAAGCACCTCATAAGCCTTATAAAAATCATTTAATCATATATTTCTACTTCAGATCTGTGGTCTCACACCACTTTTCCGACTAGGCCCTAAATCGGGCTGTTACAGGTTCTGATAGCTTCGCAGAAGGAGAGTGATTTTTCTGCTCTGGTGGATAAGGAGAAGATCGCCGAGGAGGTTATGCACACTAAGAACCAAAACTACGAAAAAGAAAAGAATAAGAGGGAATCAGAGCCCTCGAATTCTGTGATGAGGCCTAAGAAAAAGGCCAGACCGGATGGGCCAGTGAGAGTTAGGCCTCCTTTTGCACCTGCTGGGTTGCGCTGTGTGGGTACTGTGGTAGACTCCATCCAGGCGAGTGTTCGAGGACAACTGGGGCATGTTTGAGATGTGGTTCGATTGAGCATCGTGTCTGGGATTGTCCACTGAGGACTAATGTAACACCCCTTACTTGTATTCTACGTCGGAGCCGGGTACGAGGCGTTACCGCACTTAATTCACTTGGTCATACAACTTAAAATATCTCTTTCACCTTCAAAACATTCTCATTAAGGACCTACGATGTAATGCCCCAAATTTTGGGGCCTAGAAGAATTGGGCTTTGGGCTTTGGGTCTCATAATATTTTTTTTTTAAGTAAGAAAATGACAAATGATGTTGGCTTTAAGGGTTTAATAAACTTGGAGTGTCTAGGGGTGTTGGAGAAGTTCCGGGTTTGAACTTTGAGGAGAAGGAATTTTTAATTACTTATTAAAGGAACCAAGGCGGTGACTAGTTGGGCTTTTAAATAAAATTAGGGGAAAATGGCATCAAAGAGCCTTGTGGTAGAGTGGCTAAGTGACGCCACTTAGGGTATAGAAAGGTGGCATTATGGGCTAGCAAGGAGATCCTAGGTTCGAATCCTAGCTTAGTATTTTTAGGAGTTTATTTTTGGCCTTCTAGAAGGTTGGAAGTGGTGTGATGATGGACTCTAAGAAGAGTGGTCAGAAAAGAAAAGTTAGGAAGAGATTGAGGAGCTTATCGTGGAGAAAAATTAGGAGATGAGATATGTGGAAGAGGTTGAGCCGAATTGGGAATTTGGGGATAGGAAATTCGGCTATAGGCTATAAATAGGTGTTGATTTTGGGGTTCTAGGCTAATGCCAAATTCTTTCTTTTTATTTTGCCTAAAACTACTTTTATCTCCAAATACGTGAAAGCTGAAATCCCTTATTCTTCCTCTTCTATTTTGCGCCGATTTCTTCCCTTCCTTCTCATCAAACTCTTTTTCTTTCCTTTGCTTCTAGTCTATTTCTTTTGTACCGAATATTCTTGGTCCCTAAAGTCCAGTATTCCTTTTTGCCGAATCCCTTTTGTGCTACCCCTTTTCTTCCACAATTTGATCAAAGCAATCCTTTTTTTTTTTGTTCAGTTACTTAACCGAATATTCATTCTCTCCCTCTTTCGAATCTTTTATTCTACTCGCGCTGGCTAAATCTTTTGAGACTAGCTATTGCATTCATTTGGCCGATTGATGAGGAATTTACGATGAGCAAAGGGGGATCTAGTAAAGTGTTAGTAAAGATGCCGACTGAGTGTGAGCAAGTGACCACTACTCCCAAGTTTAAGTGACGTAAGGTGTCGGCGGTTCGGGACTTTTCGCCTGGATGTGGAAGGGGGACTACAACGGACCTCGTATTAAATAGGCAAATCGCAGTCGATCAAGGAAAGTATAGGTTGTCCTTCGGTGTGTGGTTGTAGTGGATTTATTGTAATTTATTAAGTAAGTGACTAATGGAGTGTAATGTTTGAATATAGGTTTTGACGATTATGAGTACTCAGTACTCCGGCTGGTAAGGTGTGTACTTCTACCCTATGATTCGATAGTTTAATATAAAGCTGAAGGTGTGTACATACACTACACACACAATAGATCGGCAAATCCTGAAATGTCGAAAAGCCAAAAGTTTGGCTACGGTAGCCTTGCAAGTGCGCGAACACTCGTAAGAGGGTATTCGATATGATACCAAAGACCCCATGAGCGATTTCATGGACTTGGGTCACGTTTTGGCCAACTAGCCAGAATAGGCCAAATGGGCCTGACGGGCCCATGAGCCTAAATAAGCAAATGTTGATAACTTGGTAATATGTGATGAGGTAATTAAGTTTATTGAATGATTTGGAACGGATTCGGGCCTAATGGGCCATATGAATGTGATTGAGCCTAATGGGCCATAAAAATGTGATTGGGTATGATGGGCTATATGAGTGTGTGTAAGCTCGTAGACTTGCTAGGGTTTTATAATGGACTTTTAGGCCTAGTTCTAATATATCCTTAAACAACATAAAACTTATTAATTTATCAAATTTGTCAGTGGACAAGTCATAAGGTTAGAGTGTGGCAATGGGCATATGCATGTCTAGGATTGGATCTAGGGACAGCTTGGTATTTAAGCGGTCTTAATGACCCACCTCCTCTTCTCTGGAATCCTACCTGGTGCATAGTGTCTATTCACTTCAGCCAACGAGGACATGTTGACGGGCCAAAAGTTCGTAATTTAAAACCCATGCTATTAAGAAATTACCAAAATACCCCTATAGGTTAAATGTAGGATTTATGTTACGTGTATGACATGCTGCATTCATATGATATTCTGTTTAGGTTGCATATGGGTGGGAATTATGGTACGGAGGAAGATTTTGAGGATCGCATGGTTGCTTGACGACCGTGGATCCACCATTGGCTTTTAAAGCCCAATATATGACTAGCAGTTTTGCTGCAATGTTAGGTAGTACCGTAACCGGGCTACCATTGCTGTGTAACGGATGGGTGGGTCGATTTACAAATCCCCACAGGTGTATAAGGTTGGAAGGGAAATTTTGTGTAGCAGATGGACTATTGGGGAGGGTTTGCACAGCATTGCATGCACGATATCATTGTGATATTATTGTGATATTAATGTGATATGGGCTTCGGCCTAAATGCCACCACTACTAAGTTGGTCTCAGGCCCAAAATGACTAATGGTTGCTTTATACTCGTTGAGGGTTGTACACAATGAGTTTTTCGAAACTCATCCCCTCCTTTTTAAACTTTTTAGGTGAACCTCAGTAGGCGGTTCGACGGATAGTGGGACTCAGAGGTGGCCAGCTAGCAAGATATTATTATTTGGATTTTCCTTAAAATTCCTAGTATTTAGAAATTATTTTGGTTTGGATTGTAACAAGGCCTTTTCTATGGTTATTCTTATTTTGTGGGATTATTATGTTTTATATTTTGGAGGCAGAACATTATTTATTGTCCTAAACTATGGCTGTTTTCAATTATTACGTTTCCGCAACTCCATTATTAAATACCAAGTTTTATAAATTGTCTGTTTTTAAAACTTCCGCAACTAAAAAGGGGTTTGTACTCAACATTTTACTTTATGAAGGGTTTTCAATGAAAACAAGGTTTTCGCTAAAACACTTCAATGTGACACGCCGGGCTCGGGCCTAACTTCTAGGCTGGGTTTGGGGTGTTACATATGAGGTCTTAAACATGAATACGGAGGGTTTCGGAATCCAACCGGAAACTTTAGCGCACTTAAATTTTTTTCACCTAAACAGGGGCCACACGCCCGTGTGAAATGGGAGATGCCCGTGTGGGCAGGCCGTGCGGTCACACACATCCATGTCCCTACCCCGTGTGGGATTTATTTTCATTTTGATCCTACAAGGGTTTTCACACGACCGGAGATACGCACGTGTCCTTGGCCCGTGTCCCTCACACGCCTCGACACGCCCGTGTCTTAGCCCTTGTGCCAAAACCTTGGCATTCTGTTTATAACGTCATCATCTCACTAAGGTCACACGGCCAAGGCACACGCCCGTGTCCTTAGACCGTGTGTTAAATTAAATTCCAATTTCAAGGTGCAGACATCACACGGCCTGAGCCCACACCTATGTCCGTGGTCGTGCCTACCGCACGGCTGAGACACACAGCCATTTCTCTTCCCGTATGTTTATTACAAAGCTTACTGACTTGTAAAACTAACGTGCAGGGGACGCACGGCGTAGTCACATACCCATGGGACTGACCGTGTCTCACACATGGCCTAGGCACACGCCCGTGTGCCTACCCGTGTGGACAAGAACAAGGTTGTTTGCTAAGCTCTTTTCACCACCCTAATTCGCACATTATAATACCATTCAACCAATCACTAAGCAACTCAAATGTGCAACATAAACTTCCATGAATAACTTTATCTTTTCATTAAATATAAATAATGAGCCATCAACTATGGCTATATACAAAAGAGTTTACCTCTAAAGGAGCCAACACACTCTTGGCCAAAATAACAAAACAATTTACCTAGTCTAGCCCCTATACATGCCATAATAAAAACACTAAGTGTAGATATACCGAGGTGAGCTGGTAGTGTGGGTGATCTTCCAATTATCTTTGTATCCTGACCCGGCTCTTTGACTCTATAAAACAAGGGAAAAGAAAAAGGGAGTAAGCTTTAAGCTTAGTAAGTTTACATGTAAACAAATAACATCACAGTATGTGCTAAAAAATAAATAGCATTAAATACTAAGCGAGAACAATCCACTTTCCATGATCATGCTTACTCCTTCCATCTCTTACCACATTCCAACCATATCACAAGCCAAATGACCACATTATTAACATACATCCCTGCACTTATCACCACATGATCACATGAAACAACACATCATAATTTTCCCAATAAATCATTCATAATACTTCCAATCACTCGGTGGTTTCGCACTTAGCCCACCATCAATCTTTAACAGGGTGGTATCACACATAGCCCACCAACAAGAATATTTACAGTGGTAACGCACTTAGTCCACCAAATAATAATAGAAATGATGGTATCGTACATAGCCCATCATGAATAGGTAATAAGGTGGTATCGCACTTAGCCCACCATCAAGAATTATTAAGGTGGTATCGCACACATCCCAGCATTTATTACTACAGATGTTATTTCACATTTACATATCTATTTCGTCATTCATACGAAAATTATTCAATATCTACCAAACTTAATCCACTTGAATCATACATGTTCTCAATCATACAACGCACCAATAAGTAACAACATGTGTAATTAAGATGCATCGTTTACACATAAACTTACCTCGGTGCAAAATGTGTTAATATACGGTTTAATTCGAAACCTTGCCTTTTCCCTGGTCAATGTTAATTTTGCGCTCTTCTTGATCTATAACAACAAAATTCACTCATTTAAAACATTTTATGATCATAATGCATCATAATCTCTACTTACACAAAAATGACCATTTTACCCTTGTACTATGGCAAAATTATGATTTTACCCCTAGGCTTGTAAGTCATTTTTCAACACATTTTCTCATTAAACAAGCCTAGCTGAGCATTTATTCCTCTTACAACAACCCACAAATCTAACTATTTCATTCATTTATTACCAATTTATAACATTTACAACTTAGTTCCATTTAGGTGTTTTCATGACAACACCTTTCACAAAAGTTGTTTCTCTTCTCCCCAACATTCATTTTCTTCAATAAAAACTCAGCTAACAACATAAACCCTCTCATGGAAAGTCCCTAAACTTTTAACCATTTCACAGATTAGTCCCTTCATTAGCTAGCTTAAGCTTTGGGGACTCCAAAAGTACAAAAATTATCAAATAAAACCACCAAAATCACTTACTTGCAAGGAGTTAGCTTAGCTGAAAGATTGAACCCCAAAAACTCTATTTTGCTCTTCAATTTTCGGTGGAAGAAGGAGGGTGAATAGTGAAAGATGATAACATCTTTTATTCATCTTATTTTATTCATTTTTATCACCTAATTTCCTTCAAATTTGACCAACATTTAATATCTTGTCTCTGTACCCTCTGTATGGCTGGCCATCACAAATCCAATGGCTTAATTTCACTTTAAGGACCTCCAATTAATTTTCTTTGGCTATTAGACACCTTAACCACTTATAATGGAACTTTCGCACTTTATGCGATTTAGTTCTTTTTCACAATTACACATACAATTGCTAAAATTAAAGCACCAAAGCTTTCATATAGCCATATATTAATGCCATAACACAATAATTAATACTAAAATAATTTTCCTTAACTTCGGATTAGTGGTCCCGAAACCATTGTTCCGACTAGCCCCGAAATCGGGCTGTTACAACTCTCCCCTCCTTTAGAGATTTTCGCCCTAAAAAATCTTACCAATAAAAAGGTGTGGATATTGTTCTCTCATGGCTTCTTCCAGTTGCACGTAGCCTCTTCCACACCGTGTTTTTGCCATAACACTTCTACTAAAGATATACTCTTATTCCTCAACTGTTTCACTTCTCGAGCCATAATCTTAATTGGCTTCTCTTCATAAGTCATATCCGATAGTATCTCAATTTCTGATGGAGGGATTACATGCAAAGGATCAAAACGATATCCTCGCAACATCGAAACATGAAATACATTGTGTATTTTCTCTAACTCTACCGGCAAAGCGAATCGGTATGCCACTAGCCCAATTCTTTCGGTAAACTCATACGGCCCTATGAATTGTGGACTCAGTTTGCCCTTTCAATCAAATCTCAATATTTTCTTCCACGGGGATACTTTACTTTCTCGCCTACTTGAAACTCAATTTCTTTCCTTTTTAAATCTACGTACGACTTTTTTCGGTCTGAAGCAGCTTTCAGACTACTACGGACCACTTTCACTTTTTCCTCAGGCTCTTTAACTAGATCAACCCCATGTATTTGCTTCTCACTAAGCTCGGTCCAATACAAGGGAGTCCGACACTTACGTATGTATAAAGCTTCATACGATGCCATTCATATAGTCGACTGATAACTGTTGTTGTAGGCAAACTCAACCAAAGGTAGATATTTTTCCCAACTACCTCCGAACTCCAACATACAGCATCGTAACATATACTTAAGAACTTGAATCACTCTTTCAGATTGGCCGTTGGTTTGAGGATGGAATGCGGTACTAAAATTCAACCTTGTACCTAAGGCTTCCTGCAACTTCTTCCAAAACCTCGAATTAAATCTTGGATCTCTATCCGAGATAATATATACAGGCACTCTATGTAATCTCACCACTTCAGCAATACACAACTCCGCTAACTTATCAAGGGTATAATCAACACGCACCGGTATAAAGTGAGTCGACTTCGTTAGTCTATCAACAATAACCCATACAACATCTTTCTTTTTTGGAGTCATAGGCAACCCCGTCACAAAATCCATGGTGATCCGATCCCATTTCCACTCGGGAACCATCACCAGCTGAAGCAATCCCGATGGTACTTGATGCTCGACTTTCACTTGCTGACAGATCAAACATCTTGGGACGAACTCAGAGATGTCTCTTTTCATACCCTGCCACCAATAAAATTTCTTCAAATCATTGTACATTTTCGTGCTACCGAGATGTACTGACAAGTGACCACTATGTGCTTCATGTAAAATTTCCCGGATCAACTCATCATCTTTAGGTACAAAAATCCTATTGTGAAACATCGAACAACCATCTGAACTCACCCGAAAGTTAGAATCATTTCCCGATTCGTACTTAGCTCTCTTAGCTTGCATCTCATTATCATTCTTTTGAGCTTCATAGATTCACTGAATAAATAGAGGTCTAACCCTCAACTCAGCCAATATAGTACCATCATTAGACAACGCTAAGCTCGTACTCAAGGCCCTCAAAGTATACAGGGATTTTCTACTCAAGGCATCCGCTACTACGCTTGCTTTCCCCAGATGATAATCAATTACTAGCTCATTTTCCTTCAATAATTCAAGCCACTGTCGTTGCCGCAAATTTATATCCTTTTGATCCATCAAGTACTTTAAACTCTTATGATCGGTGAAGATTCGACATTTCTCACCATATAAATAATGATGCCAAATCTTCAAAGCAAAAAAGATTGCAGCCAAATCCAAGTCACGAGTCGGATCATTTTTCTCATGCGATTTTAGCTGTCTCGAGGCGTAGGCCACCACCTTACCTTCTTACATCAACACACAACCGAGACCATTTAATGACGCGTCACTGTAGACTACAAACTCTTTCCCTGACTCAGGTTGTACTAAAATCGGCGCCTCAGTCAACAATGTTTTTAATCTCTCAAAACTTTGTTTACATTTTCCAGTCCATTCAAACTTAACATCTTTATGCAACGTTCGTCATCGGGGTAGCAATCATGAAGAATCCCTTCACGAACTATCTATAGTACCCCGCTAAATCCAAAAAGCTTTTGACTTCCGACACATTTCTTGGCGGTTTCCACTCCACAATAGCGGAGATCTTACTCGGATCAACTCTAATACCATCACCCGACACAATGTGTCCTAGGAATCTGATCTCCTGGATCTAGAACTCACTCTTGCTAAATTTAGCATACAACTGTTTGTCTCTTAAAGTCTGCAAAACAATTCCCAGGTGCTCTGCATGGTCACTCTCATCCTGAGAATAAATCAGTATGTCATCGATAAAGACAACTACAAACTTATCCAAATACGGTTTGAAGACACGATTCATTAAGTCCATAAATATCGCAGGAGCATTCGTTAATCCGAATGGCATGACAAGAAAATGGCCATATCTCGTCTAAAATGTAGTTTTCGGCACATCTTGCTCCATAACCCTCAACTGGTAATATCCAGACCTTAGGTCTATCTTAGAGAACACCGTAGCTCCCTTCAATTGATCAAATAAATCATCTATCCTTGGAAAATGATACTTATTCTTCACAGTCACTTTGTTGAGCTGTCTGTAGTCTATGCACAATCTCATCGACCTATCTTTCTTCTCCACAAAAAGCACCGGAGCACCCCACGGTGAATAGCTCGGTCTTGCAAAACCCTTGTTTGTTAACTCTTGCAACTGAACTTTCAATTCATTCAATTCCAATGGTACCATCCTATACGGAGCAACCAAAATAGGTGCTGTACCCGAAATTAACTCAATCCCAAACTTGACCTCTCTAACTGGAGGCAATCCGGGTAACTCTTCCAGGAATACATTCAAATACTCACATACCACTGGCACTGTTTCAATCTTTACCTCAGACTCTTGAGTATTTATAACAAAAGCTAGGTAGGACTCATATCCTTTTCTCAAATATTTCTCAGCCACCATGGAAGAAATTATCACCGGTAAACTCTCTGACCCACCTGATTCAACCCGAATGACATCTCTATTTTCACATTTCAATTCAATAAATTTACTACCATAGTTCACTAAAACACTATGAGTAGTCAACCAGTCCATACCAAGAATCAAGTCAAATTCGTCAAACGATAACAACATAAGATTTGCCGGAAAACAATAACCTCTAATTGTCAAAGGACAATTCCTACACACCTTGTCAACTAACACATGTTTGCCTAACGGGTTTGACACCTTTGCTACAAATTTCGTAGACTCAACACTCATGCTAATACTAGATGCCAACCTCATGCAAATGTAAGAATGGGTAGACCCCGGATCAATCAAAGCAATAACAAAGGTTTCATGAAGAGAAAAAGTACCCGTTATCACATCTAGAGATGATGCCTCTTCGCGAGTGTGAATGGCATAGGTTCTTGCAGGTGCCCGACCCTCCGGTCTCACGGTAGAATCTCGAGACGCACCTCTACCACTAGTCCCACCTCCCGAGTTCTTTTGTGATCTACCACTTGAAGATACATTGTTGGATCTTATCTCTTGCTTCCTTTCCTTGCCATCCCTCTCAGGGAAATTTCGGATGAAATGATCAGGGGAACCACACTTATAAAATTTGGGTTATTCCCCCAACACTCCCTAGTGTGTTGCCTTTCACAATTTGGACACTTCGGTTTGGACTTTGGATTGCCCGATGTAATTTGGACAATTTGGACACTTGCCATCGATGTAGTTTGGACTCTCGAGCCCGAGTATGTGTTACCTCGATCTTTATGCGAATGCCCAACTAATACAGTCGTCCAAGGGTTTACTTCCTTAGACTTCTTCGATTGAATTTGGTATGATTTACTCATCAGCCTTTTTCTTGCATCTCGGCCTCACTCACAGCCTTCCTCTTTTCCTTATTCAGTTCTTCGGCTTTACATGCACTATCCACCAACACCACAAATTCTTTTAGTTCCAAAATCCCAACTAAAAGTCTAACATCCTCATTCAGCCCATCTTAAAACCTCTTGTGCAAGATAGCTTCTGTTGGCATACATTCTTGTGCGTACTTGCTGAGCCTAACAAACTCATGCTCATATTCTGTCATGGCCATTTTTCCTTGCTTTAACTTAAGGAATTCCTTTCGTTTCTGATCCATAAACCTCTGACTTCTATACTTCTTTCCAAACTCTTCCAAAAAGAAGTCCCACGTCACTCTCTCCCTTGGAACAATTGATGTTAGCGTTTTCCACCAATGGTATGCCGAGTTACTCAGCAAGGACACGGCGCATTTTAAGTTCTCCTCAAGTGTACGGGAGAGTTCATCAAATACTCTCATTGAGTTCTCAAGCCAGAACTCTGCCTTCTCAGGATCATCATCTATATTAGCTCTAAACTCCTCAGCCCCTTGCTTCCGAATCTTATCTACCAGGGGCTTCGTGATCCTCATTAAATCAATACCTTGAGGAGCCACAAGAACTAGCAGAGGTATAGGAGGGGGTGGAGGAGGTTGAGCATTAGGGTTTGCACGTACATACTCCGTGTACCAGTTACTCATCATTTGGAGAAAGGCTTCCCGGGCCTATTCTCCTTGACCCCTAGTCTCGAGTCCACTCTTTACAAGCGCGATTCCTTGCGTAGGAACCGGCGCGTTACTAGCTGCATCATCAATAGCTACTCGATCGGGATCCATTTACTATATAAAAACAAAGTTTAGAATTGTCAGAAGCCACCACACTATCAATATACGCTTATGGCATGTATAGTCAGACTCTAACACATGCTATGGTAGTCAGAGAACAGACTAAACCATAGCTCTGATACCACTAAATGTAACACCCCTTACCCGTATTTTACGCCGGAGCCGGGTATGAGGTGTTACTGCACTTAACTCACTTGGTCATACAACTTAAAATATCTCTTTCACCTTCAAAACATTTTCATTAAGGACCTACGAGGTCTTAAACATGCATACAGAGGGTTTCAGAATCCAACCGGGAAATTTAGTGCACTTAAAAATTTTCACCTAAACAGGGGCCACACGCTCGTGTAAAATGGGACACGCCTGTGTGGGTAGGCCGTGTGGTCACACACACTCATGTCCCTACCTCGTGTGGGATTTATTTTCATTTTGAACCTAAAAGGGTTTTTACATGGCCGGACACACGCCCATGTCCTTGGCCTGTGTCCCTCACACGGCCTCGACACGCTCATGTCTTAGCTCGTGTGCGAAAACCATGGCATTCTATTTATGACATCATCATCTCACTAAGGTCACACGGCCAAGGCACACGCAAGTGTCCTTAGACCGTGTGTTATATTAAATTCCAATTTCAGGATACAGACTTCACACGCCCTGGGCACACACCCATGTTCGTGGTCGTGCCTACTACACGGCTGAGACACGCAGTCGTTTCTCTGACCGTGTGTTTATTACAAAGCTTACTGACTTGTAAAACTAACATGCAGGGGACACGGCCTGGTCACACACCCATGGGACTAACCGTGTGTCACACACGGCCTAGGCACATGCCTGTGTGCCAATCCGTGTGGACAAGAAAAAGGTTGTTTGCCAAGCTCTTCTCACCACCCTAATTCGCACATTATAATACCATTCAACCAATCACTAAGCAACTCAAATGTGCAACATAAACTTCCATGAATAACTTTATCTTTTCATTAAATATAAATAATGAGCCATCAACTATGGCTATATACAAAAGAGTTTACCTCTAAAGGAGCCAACACACTCTTGGCCAAAATAACAAAACAATTTACCTAGTCTAGCCCCTATACATGCCATAATAAAAACACTAAGTGTAGATATACCGAGGTGAGCTGATAGTGTAGGTGATCTTCCAATTATCTTCGTATCCCGACCCGGCTCTTTGACTCTAGAAAACAAGGGAATAGAAAAGGGGAGTAAGCTTTAAGCTTAGTAAGTTTACATGTAAACAAATAACATCATACTATGTGCTAAACAATAAATAACATTACATACTAAGCGAGAACAATCCACATTCCATGATCATGCTTACTCCTTTCATCTCTTACCACATTTCAACCATATCACAAGCCAAATGCCCACATTATTTAACATACATCCCTGCACTTATCACCACATGATCACATGAAACAACACATCATAATTTTCCCAATAAACCATTCATAACACTACCAATCACTCGGTGGTTTCGCACTTAGCCCACCATTAATCTTTAACAGGGTGGTATCGCACATAGCCCACAAACAAGAATATTTACGGTGGTAACGCACCTAGCCCACCAAATAATAATATAAACGATGGTATCGTACATAGCCCATCGTGAATAAGTAATAAGGTGGTATCGCACTTAGCCCACCTCAAGAATTATTAAGGTGGTATCTCACACAACCCACCATTTATTACTATGGATGTTATTTCACATTTACATGACTATTTTGTCATTCATACGAAAATTATTCAATATCTACCAAATTCAATCCACTTGAATCATACATGTTCTCAATCATACAGCGCACCAATAAGTAACAACATGTGTAATTAAGATGCATTGTTTACACATAAACTTACCTCAGTGCAAAATGTGTTAATATGCGGTTTAATCCAAAACCTTACCCTTTCCCCGATCAAGGTTAATTCCGCGATCTTCTTGATCTATAACAACAAAATTCACTCATTTATCATAATGCATCATAATCTCTACTTACGCAAAAATGACCATTTGGCCCTTGTACTATGGCAAAATTATGATTTTACCCCTAGGCTCGTAAGTCATTTTTCAACACATTTTATCATTAAAAAAGCCTAGCTGAACATATATTCCTCTAACAACAACCCATAAATCTAACTATTTCATGCATTTATTACCAATTTACAACATTTACAACTTAGTCCCATTTAGGTGTTTTCATGGCAACACCTTTCACAAAAGTTGTTTCTCATCTCCCCAATATTCATTTTATTCCATAAAAACTCAACTAACAACATAAACCCTCTCATGGAAAGTCCCTAAACTCTTAACCATTTCACAAATTAGTCCCCTCATTAGCTAGCTTAAGCTTTGGGGACTCCAAAAGTACAAAAATTATCAAATAAAACCACCAAAATCACTTACTTGCAAGGAGATAGCTTAGCAAAAAGTTTGAACCCCAAAAACTCTATTTTTCTCTTTAATTTTTGGTGAATAAGGAGGGTGAATAGTGAAAGATGATAACATCTTTTATTCATCTTATTTTATTCATTTTTATAACCTAATTTCCACCAAAGATGATAACATTTAATATCTTGTCTCCCTACCCTCTATATGGCTGGCCATCACAAATCCAATGGCCTAATTTAACTTTACGGGCCTCCATTTGATATTCTTTGGCTATTATACACCTATACCACTTATAATGGAACTTTCGCACTTTATGCGATTTAGTCCTTTTTGACAATTACACATACAATTGCTAAAATTAAAGCACCAAAATTTTCATATAGCCATATATTAATGCCATAACACAATAATTAATACTAAAATAATTTTCCTCAATCTCAAATTAGTGGTCCCGAAACCACTATTCTGACTAGCCCTGACATTGAGCTATTACAACTGATCAGATGCAAGCGCAGCCACCGAGAGTAGCTCAGCAGCCACCTAGGGGCCGAGGCCAGGCCAGGGGTGGTAATGGCATGGGCCAAGGATAGAGAGCATCGGGCAAAGGTGCGGGACCGATTGAGGCGAGGCAGCCTGCACTGGTTTATGCTGCACATCACTGAGAGGATGGTGATGCTCTGGACGTCATTACGGGTACGTTCTTAATTTTTGATGTACCATACAATGCATTGATAGACATAGGCTCAACACACTCTTACGTAGCTAGCAGGGATTTCGGTTGAGAGTACGTCGAGTGAGATAACTGTTGTGCTTCCGTTGGGGCAATCTATCCGGGTTAGTAAATTTTTTAGAGACGTTCCGCTAGAGGTTCAAGGGACAATATTTCGGGCTAATCTGATGGAGCTTCTATTTGGGGAGTTCGATATGATTTTGGGAATGGACTGCCTACTCAAGCATCGGGTGAGTCTGAACTGTGGTACAAAAAGGGTTATTTTGAGAACCGAGGAGGATAATGAGGTAGTGATGATTGGGAAACGTCAGGATTATCTGGCAAATATGATTTCTGCGTCGGTGGTTGAAACGTTGGTATGGAAAGGATGTGAGGCATTCTTGGCCTACATTAGTTTTTTAGATTTTATGGACTCTTCGGTTAGGGACATCAGAGCCATAAGGGACTTTGCGGATGTTTTTCCTGAGGAACTATTGGATTTGCCTCTGAGCCGAGAGGTAGAGTTTGGGATTGAGCTCTTTCCTGGTACAGCTTTGGTGTCCATCGCCCCTTATAGAATGGCACCGAAGGAGCATGTGGAGCTTAAGGCTCAATTTCAAGAGTTACTGGATCATGGGTTCATTCGCCCTAGTGTGTCTCCATCGGGAGCACCTGTGCTGTTTATGAAAAAGAAGATGGCTTCATGCGCATGTGTATCGACTACCGCCAATTGAATAGGCTGACAATTAAGAACAAGTACCCACAACCGAGAATAGATGATTTATTTGACCAGTTCAGAGGGGCTTCTATCTTCTTCAAGATCGATTTGCGATCTGGATACCACCAACTGAAGGTTAAAGAGACCGATGTGCATAAGACGACATTTAGGACTCGTTATGGCCATGACGAGTTCCTAGTAATGCCATTTGGACTGACTAATACACCAGCAACTTTTATGGATCTGATGAACTGAGTGTTCCAGCCCTATCTGGATCGGTTTGTGGTAGTCTTTATTGACGACATTCTGGTGTATTCAAAGACTGAGGATGAGCACGATGAGCATCTCTGAATGGTATTACAAACAATTCAAGAGAAACAGTTGTATGCGAAGTTCAGTAAGTGTGAATTATGGCTCTGAGAAGTAACCTTTCTGGGGCATGTAGTTTCTGCAGAGGGGATTCATGTTGATCCGCGTAAGATTGAGGTTGTGTTGGAGTGGAAACAACTGAAGAATGTGTCTGAAATCCACAGCTTTCTAGGGCTAGCGGGTTATTATCGACGATTCATAAAAGGTTCTCTTTGATCGCAGCGCCATTCACCAAGCTTCTACGTAAGGGAGTTCTCTTTGTTTGGACTAATAAGCAACAAGAGAGCTTCGAGAAGCTTAAATTTGTTTCGCAGGCTCTAGTTCTAATATAGCTTGAATTTGGGAAGGATTTCGTGGTATACAGTGACGCGTTGCATGTGGGTTTGGGTTGTGTTCTGATGCAGGATGGTAAAGTAGTAGCTTATGCGACTCGCTAGCTCAAGACGCATGAGGCTAACTATCCAACGGACGATTTGAAGTTGGCAGCGGTGGTCTTAGATTTGAAAATCTGGAGGCACTATCTATATGGTGAGAAGTGTACTGTCTACACTGATCACAAAAGCCTCAAGTATCTCCTTACCCAGAAGGAGTTAAATCTTAGGCAGGGTAGATGGGTTGATCTACTTAAGGATTATGACTGCACCATCGAGTACCATCCTGGTAAAGCTAATGTGGTGGCAGATGCTTTGAGCCGTAGGGCTATGACTGATCTGAGAGCGATGTTCGCTTGACTCAGCTTATTCGACGACGGAAGTCTGTTAATAAACATTATTAACAGATTTATTTAGAAAAGGTCATGATGTTCCTATTATTGCAGTATTATTAGATAAAAGATTTGAAAATCCAATAAAAGCACTTATTGGAGGAATTCAATCTAATCTACATATAGGAGTTATAGGATTTAAAGTTAAACCAAATTACTTTATATCCATAACAAATCCTCTAATACAAAAGTCTCTATGTCTTAGAATTCAGACAAAAAATTCTGATATTAGGATTTAGCAGAAGATTTAGCAATAAGCTGGACTTCTATTAATGAATATACTAATACGGCAGAAGTAGAAATAAAAGAAATAGATACTAAAATAATTGAGCTTTTTGAGCCTAATAAGTTTACTACAGAAATTCAACCAAAATTATTACATTTAAAAGACCTATCAATTCCAAAGGACTGGATGATAGAAAAAACTAATAATGCTAGTACCTCTAAACCAGTAAGTACTATAGAATATATGTCATCTAGAGATAAGTTATATTTTAAAAACAATCTAATAACTAATACAGATGATAATTTATGTAACGACCCGAAATTGGGCCTAGTAGAATTGGGCCCATTGCGCCTTAGGCGTGGGAGCGTTTAAAATTTTTGAGAACATGGGAACGACATTTATGCAAGTTGGACCTATTAGGGGAGTGATTTTGAAAGGTTAGGGGGCTTCTATGAAGTCCCAGAATCAAACTTGGGCTTTAGGAAATTTTTGGTTTTAGGTGAATAAAACCCTAGGAGTTAGTAGGTAGGCTTTAAGAATAAAATGTGGAGAAAAATGACACAAAAAGGAGTCGTGGTCTAGTGGCAAATGGCGCCACATGGGAGACAAGGGAATGACGCCATAAGGAAGTAAGGGGTCCAAGGTTCATGTCTTGGTGCTTGCATTTTGATTTTCTTTTTAAATGGAACTTAGACTTTGGCCATAGACTTATATTTAGTTGCGCATGTTTTAAGACACCAACGAGCTAGTTGGTAAAGTGGCTAGTGGCGTGGATTAAGTTACAGGGGAGCCTGAGTTCGAATCCCATCGCAAGCAAAAAGGGGTATTTATTTTGCTAAGTTGGGGCGGCAAGAGTTTGTGTTGGATTTAAACTCTACTCAATGAGGGATCCCACATCGGAAAGCTAGCAAGAGGGAAGGTGAGAACCTGGCTATATATAGAGCTATCTATGAGGAGAGGAAGCATACCTTGGTGGGTGTTTGGGCATAGGAGCATTCGGGGCGCGGATTAGCTTCAGACTCCTATCAGGTGTGTATTTCGCCCTACTCTAGTTGTAGAGCGGCAAATGCCGAAATGCCGGTCACATGGCGATGGTAGCCACACGAACGTGCAAGCGCACGTGTGGGAGCTTCGACGCGATAGTCGAGGCCACCATGAGTATTATTGTAGGTTGATGCTGTTTGGGCCACGATGGGCCGAAAGGGGCCAAGTGGGCCCAATGGGCCCGTGGGCCCATATGAATAAGTTGTATGATTGTGTAGTAGATGTTGAATTGGTCTATGTGAGTCTCATATTTGTGGCTAGATTTGGGCTAAATGGGCCACACGAACGTGTGGGTCTATTTGGGCCGAGAATGGGCCCTAGGCTCATTCGTATCGTTATCCCTGTTTAAAATATCCCTGGTTTACGAAATTACCGAAATACCCTCGATTTGCAAAATTACCGATATACCCTCGATTTACAAAATTATCAAAATACCATTGGTTTACGAAATTATCGAAACACCCTTGATTTGTAAAATTACCGAAATACCCCTAATTGGAAAATTATCGAAATACCCTTAGATTGCAAAATTATCAAAATACCCTTGACTTCTGAAATTACTGAAATACCCTCGGATTGTAAAATTACCGAAATACCCTTAGTGTGTAATTACCGTTTTACCCCTAAACGACAAAATGGCTGTTGTACCCTCGTGGTAGTATTATCGTTGTATGTGTTAATTGTATGATTGATTATGTTCAAGATGCATTACATACAGGAATTAGTTATGAGTAGAATTATCGAACTATCCCTGAAGGGTAGGATTACCGGAATACCCTTACAGGGTAAAATGACTGGTTTGCCCTTGTAGGTAAATGATTGGCTTGTGCTATGATATGACCGATTTGACGTTGATTAGTATGATTTTATGTATTCTATTTAACTGTTTATGATGATAATTTATTTCATAAATCATTTGATATATGCTTTGCATACATGACATCCTACATGGGATTGGGATTATGTAATTAGAGGAAGTGATAGATCTGTTAGGGTCGCACGGGTCTCCCGAGACTACTGTGAACCCATCGATTTGACTTTTAGGGTCGCACGGGTCACCCGAGACGATTGTGGACCCACTGATTTGACTTTTAGGGTCACACGAGTCGCTCGAGACGACAGTGGACCCACTGATTTGACTTTTAGGGTTGCACGGGTCGCCCGAGACGAATGTGGATCCATCGATTTAACTTTTAGGGTCACACAGGTCACCCGAGACGACTGTGGACCAACTGATTTGACTTTTAGGGTCGAACCGATCGCCCGAGACGACTGTGGACCTACCGAAGGCTTAAAGCCGCTTATATTCTGGCAGCTTGGCTGCGATCTTAGTGTGTAGGGCTGGGTGGGTTGACTTGGTCCCCACAGGTGTGTAGGGTTGGTACAGGGGTGTGTTTTGGTTGGATTGGGTTGGGCTGCATCCTCTGTTTGCATTATCATGTTTATAGGGCTAAGGCCCAGATCGTTATTGAATAGGGCTTCGGCCCAGTCTGCTTTTGTATGGGCTTCGGCCTGGTTTGCTTCTGTATGGGCTCAGGCCCAGTTAGTGACCGTTTAGGGGATTACACACTGAGTTCTCGTAACTCACCCCCTTTCCCTTAACCTTGCAGGTAATCCCCAGTGTTAGAGGATTTGGAGCTGCGGAGGACTCAGTGGTGGCCATACATCGGAGTAGTTTTCACGTAATTCCGGTTTTACTTTATTTATGATTATTTAATTTGGGTTTAATATTATGTAATAAGGCCATTGGATCCTATTTCCTTTTAAACTTTCATTTCAGTTATTTTTAAATTATTAATGATTAAACTCTGGGTTTTCTTAAGACGATAATAACCGTTTTACAAAATATCACGTTTCCGCAATTTCTTAATCAAACTTCAGTAATAAACAAAGTTTTCAAAAATAATAATATCATTTTTACAAGAACACAATTATAGCAAATCTTAATTTCACAAACAACAAAGTTCGGAGTTTCAAAAGAATACGAAGTTTTTAACGAACATGTAGTTTTTTTAAACAACCTTTTTATGTGACATGCTAGATCCGATCATAACGTCTAGGCCGGGTTTGGGGTGTTACAATTTAGTTTTACCCTCTAGTTCTCAACCAGATGAAAATGAAGAAAATATAAGTACTTGTAACACCCCAAACCCGGCCTAAACGCTACGACCGGATCTGGCATGTCACATAAAAGGGTTGTTGAAAAACTGCGCGTTTGTTAAAAATTTCGAGTTTAAATATTTATTCACTTGTTATCCTTTTGTTAACATTTTGGAAAACGGTTATTAAGGGTTTAGAAAATTCCCGTATTGAACATTTAATAACAATAGGTAGTAATCAAATTAAAAGCTAAACCAAATAAAATACCAAAATTAAAGTTATATTGGCCTTATTACATAACCCAAATAAAAATAAGCCCAAATAAAAGAAACGAGTTTACAAGGAAACATTGCATGGCCACCACAAGTCTGCCTCAGCTCCCAAATCCACGGCTAGGGATTACCTGAAACATTTAAAAAGAGGGGGTGAGTTTACGAAAACTCAGTGTGTAATTCCCCTTACGAGTGATAACTGGGCCTAAGCCCACAGAAGCAGATTGGGCCTCAGCCCTCACAATAACATACTTGGCCGAAGCCCACATAAATCGAATCGGACCATAGCCCTAACATCACAGTATAGTAGATAACACATGCCAAATGATGCAAAACCCAATCCCAGCCTAAGTTTCCAGCCGCTACACACCACCCGTACCTGCCAATCACACCAATGAGGATTTCTACAATCAACCCTCGCCGCTACACACCATCGATGGCAGTCATACTGCAGTTAGCTGTTTATCGTCAGAATCGTGACATAGTCACCAGAACAGATCATGGCAGAGCCACTACAATAGAACGAGGCAGAGCCACCAGAACGCTTCCCCTTTCTATCATATCCCATTCCCATGCAATATGACATAATAATTCGTGTATGCAGTATGTCATGTATGCAAAACATATATCAGATAACGTATGGAATGAATTACCATCATAATCAGAATAACATAATACAACATAATCAAGCTAGTCAACCTCTAAGGGTATAACTATAATTTTACCTACCAAGGGTATTTTCGTAATTTACCCACCAAGGGCATTTTCGTAGTTTACCTTTCAGGGGTATTTTGGCACTTTACCCTTCCAAGGGTATATTAGTAATTTTGCACCTACAATAGCCTTTCCCAATGGCCCAAATGTCGCCCTGAGCGGCTCGGTTACCATCTCCGATCTTTACCGAACTATTGGGCCAAAAACCCGATTTCGACCCATTCGGGCCCACACGCTCGTGTGGCCCACCTAACACAAATCTAGCCACGTATATAAGTTCCACCTAGTCTAGTTCACTATATACTGCATCATCATACAATATATTCCATTGGGCCCACTTCGGCCCATCGCGGCCCAAGCAGCCTTAACCCACCAGAATACTACTGATGGCCTCAACTATCGCGTCGAAGCCCCACACGTGCGCTCGCATGCTCGTGTGGCTACTATTTCCGTGACCGGTACTTCGGCATCTGCCACTCTACAACTAGAGTAGAGAGAGAGTTGCACACCTGATAGGAATTCTGAAGCTGCTAAACCGCGCTCTGAAAGCTCCTATGCCCAACGCCCGCCAAGGTATGTTAACCCCCCTCCTGGAATGCTCTTTCTATAGCTAGCTCTTCACCTTCCTTCTTTGTATCTTTCCGATGTGGGATCCCTTCGTCAGTAGAGTTTAAATTCAACTGAAACTCTTGCCGTCCAATCCGCAAAATAAATACTCCCTTGCTTCTCATGAGATTCGAACCCAAGCTCCCCTGTAGCATAATCCACGTCGCTAACCACTAGGCCACAAGCTCCTCTTGTGTCTTAAACCATGCGCAACTAAATATAAATCTATAGCCAAATTCTAAGGTCCAAGTAAAAAGAAAACCAAAATGCAAAAGCCAAGACTTGAACCTTGGACCTCCTTCCTTCCTTGTGGCGTCAGCCCCTTGTTCCTTATATGGCGTCACTTTGCCACTACACCACACACTCCACTTGTGTCATTTTCCTCCACATTTTATTCTTAAGGCCTACCTGCCAACTTCCACGGTTTTTTCTCGCCTAAAACCAAAATTTCCCTAAAGCCAAAGTTTGATCCCGGGACTTCATAGAAGCCCACTAACCTTCCAAAATCACTCACCTAATAGGTCCAGCATGCACTAAAGTCTCTCTTGTTCTCCAAAAATTTTAAACGCTACTACTCCTAAGGCCCATTGGGCCCAATCCTGCTAGGCCCAATTTCGGGATGTTACAGTACTTCTACTCCAATAGGTATGAAAATAGTTCATAGTCCTATTTTTCCTACTACACCCGGTAGAAATTCTAAAAACACTAGAATGGAAAATATACAATCTTCAATAGAAAATATTACTAATTTTAATACATATATTGAAATTACATTACATAATAAAGAATACAAATCATATTCTTTACATGCTTTATTAGATACAGGTGCTACAACCAGTAGCTATAAAAAGAATGCTATTCCTGTAGAAAATTGGAAACCTGTAAAAAAGACAATAAAAATTAACGGAATAGATGGTAATAAAACTACTATTTATTATAAAGCAAAAAATATACCAATCTACATAAATAATGTTATATTTATAATTCCAAAAACATTATGTTTTCCTGATATGTATGGAGATATATTGTTAGGAAATAATATTTTAAAACAATATTTACCATTTTCTATTAATAAAAAATCAGTTATGTTTTCTATAGAAAAAACTTCTATAGAAATACCTCTAGTAGAAAATCCTAAATTTATTTATACTAATAATTGCTGATTTTCTTAGCAGGCCTTATGGATAGAGGTAAAAAACCTCTAGAAAAAGTTGGAGAATGGACAACTGTCCATAAAAAACCTAACAAAGGAAAACAATAAGTCCTAAACAAGGATTTATTATTGTACCTGCTCAAGTAACATTTTATCCTAATCAGGGATATTATGTACCATATGAAATGGTAAGCCAACCATTTGGAACACAATCACCAAACCCGGTGAATGATTTTACTTGGTCTCAAGATCCTTATTCAGTATATCAAAAAAAGCTATGCTAAAATTATAAAAGAAACAGAAAATTTGGTGAAACAACAACAAATTCCTGAAATAAAAGATTTTTATCATCCGAGAATACCCCTGGAATATAATAATTTTATAAACAAAATATGGAAAACCCATATTACTGAGCAAAGAGCAAACTTTAGAAAAGCTCTTACACAATTTTCAAATTTCTTAGTTGAAAAAACAACTAAAGAAAATGAATCCCATGATTTATTACTTAAATCTATTTTATACAGAGATTGGGATGAAAAATTAATAGAATATATGGATATTAAGGAGATAAATAATCTTCTTGATATATTCCAATATTTTATTAATAATAGGATTGTTTGTCCCTTTATTAATAAAATGTTTAGAATATGTCTATATAATAAATGTAGACAAATTCTACCACCAGATGTTTTTTCAAAAATAAATAGAGCTATTTGCAACCAGCAAGCTCAATTTAAAGAAACTTTTTCAAAATACTTTTTACAAGCTTATGTTTTTACTAATGATATAGGAGAACAATTTCCTACTATCAAATTTAGGCTTGATCATGAACCATTTGATATAACCAGTATTCAATGGGGATCTGTTAAAGAAATAACAGTCCAAAATCTTTCTTTTCATTTATTAAAAGATTTTCCTGCTATAGTAAAATCTAAATTAATCAATTTTACTAATATAGATGATTTTGTCTATTATTTTCATATATAAATAAATAGTTTTATTGGTATTGCTGAAAAAGAAAAATTTTATCAGCCATATCAAATTTGGAATATTCGTACTATGGTTTGGGGAGGATCCCTCTCAGCAGTTGATGAAGATCAACAACACTTGGCAAAAACCATTGACAAGTGTTATAATAATTTTTCTTATTATCAAATCCAAGCCGGAATTGAGTTAATGACCAAGGCCCAATATCTACTTCAACAAAACACGTATGTGTTCTGGACCGATGGTAGAAGAATATTAGCATATGTAAAAAAATAATATTAATAATTATTTATAGGAGAACAATTTCCTATAAATAATTATTACGGGGGGAGGAGGGTCTATGCACAAACGGAAGGCTATTATAATATCGTAGAATTTTATTATACAAAAGGAGGATAGTAGATAATTTACAAAGATGATCAAGATTTTTCAAAGAGAGCAAGTATACAAGAGAATTTGTATATTGCAAAGTTTGATTTCAATCCCGATCCAAAAACCGATCGAGATGCCTTGTTTAGGCTACAACAGTGCCTATTTATAATACAAATTCTAAACTCTAATTCATTTACAATTGAAATCCGAACAGTATCCTGATAAGGATAACTTAAATGTTGGCTTCATGATTTTTTCCACGTAGCCTTCTTGATTTGATGGTTGCTTCCATAATCTTCTATCTTTATGAAAATTGTTGTGGTTTTTTCCATGTTTGCCATGCATTAATGGTTGCTTCCATAATGCTTGCATCATCTTTGTCTTATTCATTTATGGATGGTGATGGATTGCCTTCTTTTCATGTTACCTCCAAAATTGAGTGCTCCTTTCTTAGATGTCATTCTTCCACGTGTTGTGTTTTGTCTTTATCCTTCTTGGATATTTCTGAGATTCATTTTCTCGATTTCATTAAGGTGTAATGACTCTGGTGAATGAACTGGTGTATTCCAGCTTTCTCACGTGTCTTTGATCTTCGTTGTTAGCGGATAATCATCGATCTCCATATCAGCTATCTTTTTTAATAACTAAATAGATTCTTCATCTCTTTCTTCTTGGATTTTTCTAGTGTCATATGCTAATATTCTTCTACCATCGGTCCAGAACACATAAGTGTTTTGTTGAAGTAGATACTGGGCCTTGGTCATTAAATCAATTCCGGCTTGGATTTGATAATAAGAAAAATTATTATAACACTTGTCAATGGTTTTTTCCAAGTGTTGTTGATCTTCATCAACTGCTGAGAGGGATCTTCCCCAAAGCATAGTATGAATATTCCAAATTTGATATGGCTGATAAAATTTTTATTTTTCAGCAATACCAACAAAACTATTTATTTCTATATGAAAATAATAGACAAAATCGTCTATATTAGTAAAATTGATTAATTTAGATTTTACTATAGCAGGAAAATCTTTTAATAAATGTAAAGAAAGATTTTGGACTGTTATTTCTTTAACAAATCCCAATTCAATATTGGTTATATCAATTTGTAACATCCTAAAATTTAGAATTTTATGTGTTGCATTATATCTTGCATTAGGCTAGTTAAATTATTAATTGTGTATGTTTAGGGGTCCTAAGAAGGCCCGGGGTTGAATTGGGCCTTGGTAAAAATTTTGTGTTTAAGCACTTTAAGGAGAGAAGGTATGTGACATCAAGACTTAAGAAAATAAGTGTGCATTTTGCTAGCACAAGTGAAGCTAGTAGAGAAGTGGTGTGGCGTTGCATGTATGGGCTTGAGAGGTGGAGTTCGAATCCCACCTAGTGCAAAATTTTGATTAATTTTTGTGCTATCCATCCATAGTGTCGGCCAAGGCTTCAATTGTAACACCCCAAACCCGGCCCATTCACTACGACCAAATTTGAAATGCCACTACGGAAAACGTTTGAAAAATATTTTTGACTTAGAGTTAAAACATAAAAATTTATTGTCTTTAATAAAACGTGGTATATTTAAAATCCCAAATAAAATCAAGTTGTTACAAATTCTTCGATTTAAAACTTTAACATATATCTTTAAGATATGAGTTGCTAAAATTAAAACATCTCCAAATAATAATAATTGTCAATCCACTTTAAAAACATAATAATAAGCTTCAAATCCCTTAAATGGCCCTTATTACAATAACAAATAATTAATCAAAGTACTAAATAATAAACTGCCTGGAATAAAATGTCTTCTGCATGGGCCACCTAGTATCCACTCCAACCCGGTCCGAGCATCATGCATGACTTGTAAGGTTTAATAAAATATTGGGTGAGTCAAACAGACTCAGTTCATAGTTATTTCACATGTCTCCACATATGGGCTTGGCCCATATCCACACAGTCCACATACAAAATTATGCAATTATGAAGCCCAACCCAACCTAATGTCCATCCGTCACACCTACCTTGGCAGACCCGCTGCCCAAGGCCGTGGCTAATCCACCGATCAACCAAGTGATCCCACATATCCTACCTTAGCAGACCTACTGCTCAAGGCCGTGGCTAAACCACCGATCACATAAGTGATCCCACATATCAATCAGTCCACGGTGATGCACACAGCTATCAACCGCCGAGATGGGCACCTAGCCAACACCTCCCTTGATGAAGCACATAGCTACCATCAAGCGCTAATGTAGCACAAGGCTAACATTAGACCACGTACATAATGTACACCCTTTCCTTCGATAGTCACATCCCAATTCCCATGCATGTATATGTATCATGACAACATACCACTTGAAACAAATATACATCACATGCCATCACATTTTCATACATTCATCAATAATCATTTAATATCGTAAATCACTGACCTGATTATTCGATCACCCACCACTGGTATTCACAATCTTAGCCCTTATTTCGGCTATCATTCACATCATATCACATATTTATGAATATAACACATACACACAACAGGAGAACAGTGCGATAACTACGCACCTGTTTAGCACAATTGACTAAATCCTGAAACTCTCCTTACTGCTGTCGATTTCCTCCTAAAAGTCACAGTCACATTCGGTCAACACTTAAAATTCACAATATGGCCTATAGCCGAAAGTCACTACTTCCTTACCTTACGGATTTAAATCCCGAAAACACCACTTGTCCTGAGGTTGACGAAACCCCTGCCTAGTAACTGTTAGAATCAGCTTTAAATAATAATCCATAAGAATGGCCCCTTGGCCGAAAACTTCAATGGCTTACCTTGATCACTTCAATCTCGAAAGACCCCTTCAATGCTCCTTAATGTCGGCTACAAACAAAAGACACATCATTATGGCCTACGAAGATTCGGCCAACCTTAAAACCAAGGCCATAACACTTGATTTCGGCATCCTAATAGAAAAGAAACAAAACCGATTACTAGGGAAGAGTTTACTTACTACCACACGCTTGAAGAGACTAAAAGAGAAAAGTCGTTAGCCCCTCCTGAAGAGATTCGGCTTTGACTTCCAAAAAGGGAATGAAATATTCGACTAAGGCTTTAATTGACAAAGGGATATTCGGCTACAAATGAAAAAGAAGAGAGTTGGGTTTGAAAGAAAGAAAAAAAAAAGATGAAGAGAAGGAGTAGAGGAATTCGGCCACACATACCTTAATGCATAAAATATTCAAATGACTTACCTATCACCCTCTTGGCCGAAGCTTGGAGAAAAAGGAGTAAAACAAAACTACTAACTTATGAATTTTCGGCACACTCCCCCTAACAAATCCCCAAAATCGATTATGCAATCTAAGTGCCCCACATTCGGCCATTAGCTTCTCCCATTATCACTTCATTTTAAAATAATAAAAAAAACAACCATTATATCTTATCTTACCCATACAAAATCAATTAATAAAATATAATCACCATTATCCTAGCCGAATATTCAAAATAAAACCAAGGCTTATCCTTACCTCTTCAAAACCCCACATGTCGTCCACTACTCTTCTTAAAATAAATAAAATGAAAACACATTTATCTTCTAATCTTAGCTCAATTTAAAAAGAATAAAACAAGCCCCATCTCTTCCTTGTAAAACCCATGTGCCGTCCACTACTCCCCTTCTCCCTTAACGTCACATGCAAAAATAAAACCCCACTCATTTACAGCCCACATGGTTCGAACATGAGACCTGCTTCCTTGCTCCACAGATAACGCCCCAAGCCACTTTGCTGCTGGCTCCTTTGTGTCATAACCTCCCACAATTCCTTTTAAAGCCTCCTTAGCCCAGTTTCCCTTCTTAATGCAAAGAGCAAAAATAAAACACACTCCCGTGATTCGAACCAGGGCCCTTGCCCACTGCACATGGCGTCATTTCCAGGCCCTTAAGTAGCGCCTTACAGCCACTTTACCAAGCTTCATTTCTTGTCCAAGAACGCCTACAATTTCCTTTAAGGCCTCCCTAGCCTTGCTCCCCTTCTTGACGCAAAAAGAAAAAAAACCCACAATGCAATTTCCGCTGCTCGAACCTCCTCCCTCCTGACGCAAGCTCCCCTACTCCTAGGTGGCATCCCTTGCCAATTCGCCACATGACTTCTTGTGTCCTAAACTCCCCAAAACTTTTCTTAAGGCCTCTTCAGCCTAGCTCCCCTTTTTAACTTAAAATCCAATTATTTTTCCAAGACTTCCTCCTACAACCCTAGGTTCTCAAAACCTCCCAAACATATCCAAACACTCTCCAAGCCTACTGACACTTGAATTATGCACTAAATGCATAACCCGAAATCCGGGATGTTACATCAATTATGGTAAGGAAGACTTTTTATTTAAGGAAAGATGGCTAAAGAAATAAGGTAAGGAGGAGAGTAAGGAAAGAAGTAAAAGGAAAAGAGTAAGAAGGGGGATATGTTGGCCAAATATTTGGCAAGTGCTTGGAATAGAATTTTGGTCAACACTTATCCTTTTGGCAAAAATACTACACGGTTTTGGTTAGGGAATAGTGAGAGCCGAATTTTTCTTTGGTCATTTTGCAAAGCTTTGTGCATGATAAGGTTTTGGTTCTTTTAGCATATTGGGTACTCTTCTTTGCCAACATCTTTTCCTTTTTGTTTTGGCTGAAACACCTAGTGATTTTGTTCATTTTTTTCTCTCTTGTTTTGCCGTAACACTCAACCAACCCTTACTTATTTTTCTTTTGTTAGCCGAAACTAACAAAGCACTCTTCCTTCACCTTCTCTTCTTCATCTTGCAAGTTGGACATTTCTTTCTTGATTAAATCGGGTAAGTGATGTTATTCTAATCTTTTCGTTCACTATTCTCCCAAGCCGAATAAGTGTTCCCCATCATTCAGTTGTTTCATCTTATTTCTAAACCAAAATGGTGTTTTTCCACACTCCCTCATATTTTGATAATCTTCTATTTGTAGTATTCTAGTGGATTGGCCGAATACCACATCTTAGCCGAATCATTTCTAGTCTTGTGCCCAGTCGATAGAAGTGGATCTATTATTGTCAAGGTAAGGGATTTCTTCAAGGTTCAATATCTCAATACTTGGTTATTCCGCTAAAACGGATTGATGACTATGTATACACGTTTATTCCAGGGACTATATCGATCGTTGATATTCGCTTGTTGATTCTACGGAAATAGTGGTAAGCCGAACCCTTTTTCCTTAGGCAATCAATACATATCATTGTAATATAGTTTTGATTAAGACTTTTTCCAATGGAGGCAAGTGGAACCGATTTGAAAGGAAAAGCGATTGGAGAACACAAAAGGAGTGGATTTGCGATTCCTACTCCTAAGTTCAAGCGTAGAGCGGTTTCGGCAGTTCGAGATTTTCCACTGGGTTGTGGATCATCATCCGGTGAGAATAGGCATGTAACACCCCAAACCCAGCCCATGCGTTTCGACCGGATCTGCCGTGTCACGGCTTGTACATTGAAAACTTTTGCTTTGCCGGTTTTGGAAGTCGTAAGTTATTTAGACATAATTTGACTAAATAAATGACATTTTAAAAATAAACTCATTTGTATTATTATTATTAAGTATAAATAAACCTTGTCATAAATTCATAATTTCAGAACATTGAAATCTACTTAGTTGAATAAAAACTAGGGGCCTTATTACATAAATAATCCCAAAATGAAATAAAATAAACTTAAAGAAATCCCAAATTAACTTGTAGAAATAAAAACTTGATGGCCCCTCAAGTCCGTCTCGGCTCTCATGACCACGATCTACTGTTCATCTAGAAGAGTAGGGAAAAAGGAAAGCGTGAGTCACCAAGACTCAGTGTATAAATCTCAAAGCACACAACGACCTGAGCCCACAAACACATTATGGGCCCTGGCCTATACATAAAGGTATCAATCATAATCACATGATAAACAATAAATAATGAATAATAACCCAACCCATCCTAGGTTTCCATCCTCTACACACCAACCCGTACCAACCATCACAGCTTGGGGATTTCTACAATCAACCCTCCATCCGCTACACACCATAACGACAGCTGTACTGCCTATTCCTGTTATTCAGGAATCATTAAACGTGGCATAGCCACCGGTCACTATGTGACCTATCATTTATATTTGTGGGTTTTCTACCACCGATCACCAAGTGACCTATCATGCACTTCCCCTTCAATATCATAATTTTCCCCCCATGCATACACACATAAACAAAACATCATGCAGACTTACATATATTTCGATACACATAGAGAGTTCTATGTTTACGTACCTGGCATCCTTGCCTAACCCATTTAGGGTTCCATTCGACTGTCTATACAGCCTCTTTCCGGCTTTTTAGTCTATAACATATATGTATAGACATACATACAGGATTAATAGTGTGTTAGAGATCTACACACCTGATTACCGACAAGACGAGACCTTCTATGTCGACGCTATCCTTAGTCGACACAACTACTATCTGCCTAAGGTGTTGTTCAGAAGCTGGTCCACAACCAACTGGCCAATCTCGAATGGCAGATACCGTTCGTTTCTTAAACTTAGGGGTTCTCTCCTTTGCCTGATCCATATTTAATTCCATCACAAGTCCTTGTCAGAACTACTATCACAATTTATGATCGTTAATCCTCATCATAAAGTTGAGATCTCATATAATGAACGAATCTAGTAAAAATCTAGGAAAAATATTCTTACCTTGAAATCCCGAAATTGGAGACTAACGATTTTCGGCTTTTAGATCTAGTCGTGAAACACCCCAGACCCGGCCTACGAGCCTCGACCAAATCTGGTATGTTCCTCGAATAAAAACTGTTCAAGTTCTTTGGAAAACCTTAAGTGATTTTGGAAAACTCGATTTGGGTTGGGCTCAAGTTGGAAACCAATTTATTTTTGAAATATAAGTTTGATAAAAGGTTCATTGCTGAGTTTCAAAACATTAAGTTAAAGATATGTCGAATTATAGGTTTTATAATTAAAATCATATGAATTTAAGCGTCAAACATTTAGGGTTTATTTTTAAATAAAATAGTTGATTTTTAATTTGATAAATTTCGTAACATATTGAAATAAATAAAATGCATGCATAAACAGTTTATCACTATGGCCTTATTACATCAAAACAATCCCAAAATAAAGTTAAAGTACTTAGAATAAAATAAATGTCCAAATAATTCCTTGCTGAGCATGGCCACCACTAAGCTCCTGTCGACCCGGTCCACTACTGATCATCACCTGGAAGAAAATATTCCCCAACGGGGTGAGTTAAACAGACTCAATGTGTAACCAACACTAAAACTTTAACAATTCAGGCATACAATATCATATCACATACTTATTCATATAACAGATATAAAATAATGATGCAACCCGAACCCAAACCTACATGCCATCTGCTACACATCACCCGTTCCATCCTGAACACCGTGGGGACTACTAAGTCAACCCTCCGTCCGCTACACACGATCGAAGGCAGTCGCTGCAGTCGACGTGCTCATCGCCCTTATAAAATTCGTGCAAAGCCACCAGATACATATTTTGTGTCAAGAGACACCACATTCAGATATCGTGGTCTTAGGTCACCACATTCAGATATCGTGGTCTTAGGTCACCACATTCACTTCCCCTTTTCATAATATCCCATATGCCCCCATATATCATACACATTATGCAATATCATGCCTTAATTCACATTCTTATCATATTCACATTCATGGCATAACAAGTCTTATCATACTCATAGTAGGAGTAGGAAAACGTACCTTAGTACCGTGTACTATAACATGGTACTTAGCCATATTTTCTCATTCGTATAACATACATACATATTAAACATTGCCTTAAACTTATTAAGAAATAGTGTGGGGTACACACCTGATTAACTTAGCAATTCACTTCAAATCTCGAAATCCGATCTACTGCCTTAGATCTTAATCCCTACATTCGGCCAACATTTGATATTTAAACCAAAAGCCTATTCGGCCACAAATCCAAATCCCAGTAGGATTAGTACACTTAAAACCTACCTTGCTGTCGATTTGCCTACAAATCAAATCCTGAAACTTCACAGAGTTCCTCCCTTGCAATCGGCTAGGTACCAAAACATTTAGCTAATTAGTTTCTGGCTTTTAAACGAATAGAAAACAGATTCACATACCAGAATAGAGCCTTGGCCGATTGGACCTATGCACTTACCTTACAATTTCCAAATCCCGAAAGTGATTTCTTGACTATGGAGATATCGACAACCCTATATACATATGTTAGATCCGATTGTAACATTGAATCATAATACATGGCCTTTGGCCGAATGTCTTAAGCTCTTACCTTAGATCTTAAAAGTCCCGAAAGTTTCTTCTTTGTAGTCGACAGCACCTAAATCCCGAAACGTCCCTTCCATATTTCAGCCAAAGAACAATATGAGGGATTAGTCCCTAAATTTCGACAGGCTTAAAAAGAAAAAGAATGGAAACCGAGTCTAGATCTTACCCTTACTTGGAGAAACCGACAACACCTATGTTTGAAGTCCCTCAAAGATTCGGCGATGAAGACTAAATAGTGATCTCAAGGTTTCAGCTTTTGATGAACACAATAGAATTTCGGTTTCAACAAGGGTGAAAGAATACGGAACAAGGAAGAATCGGCAATGGTGATCCTTGAAGAGAAGAATAGATGGAGAAGTCGGCTAAGCTTTCTTGAGTTTTCGGCTTTGGCAAGAATAAAAGGCAAAGGAGAGAATTGCTAGAGGATTTTCGGCAAAGACTTAGAAAAGATGGAAAGATGGCCTTAGCCTCTTCCTTAGCCGAAATTATCACCTAAAGGAATCCCCTATTCGGCCAACACTAGCCAATTCCTAGCTTTTCTCTTATCTCTTCTTTATCCATCAAAATAAAAAGAAATAAATCCACATTTATCACACCCATTTTAGCCGAATTTTAATAAGGATAGAACTCCTCTTATAGGTGCCTTGAAGCCGTCCATTACCTCCCTATTTTGACGTCAACAAGCAAAAGAAATAAAACCCTTCTTTTACCTCCCACACAACTCGAACCTTGGCCCAATCACCCCTGCATGTGGCGTCATTTATAGGCCTTAAGTAGCGTCTCTCTGCCACTTTTCCAAGCCCGTTTCTGTGTCATAATCCCCCTATAAATTTTCTTAAGATCACCTTGCCTTAGTTTCCTCTTTTAAACTTTAAAACTTAACAATTCCTAAGACATTTCCTTACATTTCCAAGGTTCTAAAAATGTTCACTTTCCTCTTTTGAAACTTAACATTTCTAAATCATTTCCTTACATTCCCAAGTTTCAAAAAAAATGTTCATAACACATAAGACATGCCATTTCGTATAATTAAATCAAAAATGCATAGGCCCATTAGGAGGTGACCTGGACACGTGAGTTCTTAAGGCTGAGTCGGTATGCTGATTGCAGCACAGCAGGAGCGTGAGTTCGCTGTCCTGGTAGAAAAGGCTAAAGTAGCCGAAGGGGTTAAAGAGTCTGTGAGGCAGAATATGGATAGGAACAGGCATAAGAGAAGTTTTAGATCGGCTGGGTCGTCAGGTAATTCTCAGAAAAGGGCTAGACAGAGTGGGCCGAATCAGTCTAGTAGAGCTGTTGTTGCTAATCATGGACCGGCACAGTGTAACCGTTGTGGAAAATCTCATTGGGGAGGATGTTGGACCGGCGGAGAAGGATGTTTTGAGTGTGGCTCGTTGGACCATCGTGTGAGAGACTGTCCGTGTAAGTTGGCTAGGATTCAGTCTGAGGGTCAGGGCCATACTTAGTTCAGAAATGGAGGACCGCCACCGCAGAGGGGTCGTGGTAATGGTAGAGGTGGTAGTGGATCTAGTCGGGGCCGAGGAGCGTCGAGCAGAGGTGCGGGTAGCACTGAGGCTAGACAGCCTGGGTTAGTGTATGCAGCGAGGCGCCGAGAGGAGGGCGACGCACCGAACGCCATAACCGGTACATTCTTGATCTTTGGTTTTCCTTATACTGCTTTGATTGATGTGGGTTCGACGCATTCATACGTTGCTAGTAGCATAGTAGAGACCATGAAATTAGACTTTGAGACTACTGCTAGGCAGATGACAATGATTAGCCCTCTAGGTAACTCTGTAGTTGTAAACAAGCTGTATAGAAATGTACCCCTAGAACTCCAAGGGGTAGTGTTTGTTGCTGATCTGATGGAACTACCGTTTGGGGAGTGATTTGGTATCACAAGTGGGTTGGCCCCACACTTGGATATTGATATTTTGTGACTTTGGGTCACCAGAGGTTTGGCACCTCATAGCGACTTATCCCAGTGGCTTAGCACCATAGTGGGTTGGCCCCATAGTTGATATTACGGGATTGTCGCCAGTGATTTGGTATCACACGTGGGTTGGCCCCACAGATGGATTATTCGTGACTTTGGGTCACCAGTGGTTTGGCACCACATTATTATTGGATATCATGGCTTTGGGTCACCAGTGGTTTGGCACCACCAGTGGTTTGGTACCACACGGTGTAGATAAGGAGTATGGATGGCTAGGGTTGTGAAACACCTTAGACCCAGCCCACGAGCCCGGACCGGATCTGGTATGTTCCTTAAGTAAACCGGTTTTCAAATTCTTTGTTACTTAGAGAAAATTTGCATAATTTTTAGAAAAATGTTGTTGTGGATTGGGCTCAGATTGGGAACCCATTTAATCTTTTTGAAAATCCAATTTTATTTTATTAAGGTGACAAAATAATTGTTAAGGTTTATAAAAAAATATATATTTCACTTAAAATTTAATCCAAAAATCGTTTGTAACGAAATAATTAAAAGTAAAGCAGAAATAAAGAAAATCCACTGGGCCTTATGGCCTTATTACATCAAGTAAAACCCAATAATAAAATTAAAGGTACTAAAAAGAAATAAAGTCCAAAAATAAATTCTTCAAATGATGCATGGCCACCTCAAGGTCTGCCGTCCCGGTCCGTCACTGTTCATCACCTGAAAAATAGTCCCACAATGGGGTGAGTCAACAGACTCAATGTGTATATCATACTAACATCCAACAAATCAGGCATACATGTTCATATCAAATTCATACTCATATCAAAATAAATGATGATGCAACCCAAACCCAAACCTAAAGGTCTATCCGCTACACACCACCCCTACCTGCCAGTCACACCGTGGGGACTACTAAGTCAACCCTCCATCCGCTACACACCATCGAAGGTAGTCGCTGCAGTCGATGTGCTCATCGCCCATATAATTTGTGTCATTAGACACCATATTCAAATAATGTAACTGAAGTTACCAAATTCAGATAATGTAACCGGAGTTACCATATTCAAATTTTGTGACCGCAGTCACCATATTCCGTTGGTGAGACCGAAGTCAACACCTTCTTCCCCTTTCACATATATCCCGAATGCCCCATATATCATGCATAACATACTTAATTTCTCACATGTTAACAATATAACATATTCGTAATCCTATTGAAAGTAGGAAACGTACCTAGGTACTCTTACCACATTTGTGGTACTTAGCCACATTCACATTCTTATGCATATTCATATATTAAAAATACTTGCCATATGATATATCGAAAATTAATGTGAGTACACACCTGATTCGCTTATTAGATTCCTTGAAATCCCGAAAATGATCTACCGATCTAGATCTTTGACTCCTATATTCGGCCATTCAATAAAACATATTAACAAACCTATTTGGCTTAAAAACCAAATCCTAGTAGGATTTGTATTACTTACCTTGTTGCCGATTTGGATGATCAAGTCCCAAAAATTTGCTAGTATCCCTTTTTCCTTGAAATCGGCTAACACTAATTCATGTAACCATGTGAGTTTCCGGCTTTTGGATAAATGAAAAATAATTCCAAATACCAAAATTAAGCCTTGGCCGAATATCACTTACCATACAAATTCCAAATCTGAAGAGGATTCCTTGCTCTATATGTCTGTCAAAATCTTCATGTTAGATCTAATCTAACATATACATCATAACCTTTAATCAAATAAATTATCTTACCTTAGATCCTTAGATTTCCCGAAAGACCCTTCAAGTTTCGGCCAAATTTGCTAATAGGGTTAGTACCTTGATTTCGATAGAAAGAAAAGGAATAAAAAATTGATTGACCAGAGATCTTACCCTTTTGATGTTGTAGTTGGTTGCTCCTTTACTTAGAATCAACAAAGATTCGGCTTTGACAGTAGAAACAGAGAAGAAAATAGAAGAAGAAAAGATGGATTTTTCTTAAAGAAAAATTCGGCAGAGAGGGGGAGAGAGCTAGGAAAATTTCGACAAAGAGGAAGCAAAAGTGAATGAGTAGCCCTCCTGCCCTCCTTTTATAACCAAAGTTATCAGCCTAGGAGTCCCTTACTTGGCCACCACTCCTCTTTTTGATAATATTATCTCTTTTATTTAAAAGATAAAAGCCTTTAATCCATCAATTATCTCCTCAAATATCTTAAAAGAAAATCCTTTATTTATCACTTATTATTCACATATTTATGCAAATAAAACTGTTCCTTTTCTAGAAACCCATGCCGTCCACCTCAGCCTTCTGGAAGAAAAAATAAAACTTATTTATTTGCTTCTCAAGTGACTCGAACTCAGGCCTATTTCCCTGCATGTGACGCCATCTCCTTAGGCCTTAAGTGGCATCTTCAGGCCACTTTTCCAAGCCTGTTTGTGTGTCAAAATTCTCCAACTTTTTCTTTTAAGGCCCTCTAGCCCTTATTTCCTATTTTGAACTTTAAAATTTGACATTTCGGCATCATTTCTAAGTTTCCTAAAATTTTCGATCGGCTCTGTAACTTGCCATTTTTCTTACATTTCCAAGTTTCCAAAAATGTTTACTTTCCATTTCTGAATCATTTCCAAAAATGTTCAGGTTTCCAAAAATGTTCATTTCCATTTCCATTTCCATTTCTAGATTTCCAAAAGTATCAAAAATTTATTCATAGTACTTGAGACTTGACATTTCGTACAATTAAACTGAAAATGCATAGGCCATTTTCAGGATGTTACAGTTCTACCCCCCTTAAACAAAATTTCGTCCCCGAAATTTCCTAACTAAAATAGTTGAGGGTATTGCTGTCGCATTGTCTCCTCTAGTTCCCACGAAGCTTCTTCCGCTCCATGATTGCGCCATAACACCTTGACTAGAGGAACCGACTTCCTTCGTAGTACTTTCACATCACGTTCCAAAATCTGAATCGGTTCTTCCTCGTAGGATAAGTCTGGCCTTAGCTCCACCTCTTCAACCGGTACTATATGAGATGGATCCGATCGGTAGCGACGTAGCATGGACACATGAAATACGTCGTGCATCTGCTGCAATTCTGGTGGCAACTCTAATTGGTATGCCACTGGCCCAATTCGCTTCAATACTTGATAAGGCCCTATAAACCTTGGGCTTAACTTTCCTTTTCGACCGAACCTCATTACTTCTTCCAAGGTGAGACTTTCAAGAATACTTGGTCTCCCACTTCAAACTCTATTTCCTTCCACTTAAGGTCCGCGTACGGCTTCTGCCTATCAGAGGCTTCCTTCAACCGTGCCTGAATTAACTCAACCTTCTCTTCAGTTTCTGCCACCAACTCTGGACCCAAAACTCGGCGTTCTCCTAACTCGATCCAACAAGTAGGTGTTCTACACTTCCTTCCATACAATGCTTCGTATGGTGCCATCCGAATGCTGGCCTGATAGCTGTTGTTGTAAGCGAACTCAGCTAAAGGCAAGTAATCTTCCCAACTTCCTCAGAAATCCACCACACAACCCCTCAGTATATCTTCCAACACTTGTATAACCCGTTCAGACTGTCCGTCTGATTGTGGATGAAAAGCCGTAGTGAAGTCTAACTTAGTGCCTAAAGCTTGATGAAGTGCCTTCCAAAATCGAGACGTAAACCTTGGGTCTCTATCAGAGATGATTGACACCGGTACTCCATGTAACCTTACGATTTCTGCCACATATAACTTAGCCAACTTCTGAAGAGAATAATCCATTCTTACTGGGATGAAGTGCGCGGATTTAGTCAAACGGTCCACTATCACCCATACCGAGTCCTTCTTAGTAGGCGTAAGGGGAAGCCCACTAACGAAGTCCATGGTAATTCTTTCCCACTTCCATTGGGGAACTTCGATTGGTTGAAGCAATCCTGATAGGACTTGGTGTTCAGCCTTAACTTACTGACACGTCAAACATTTCCCCACAAATTCAGTCACTTCTCGTTTCAGATCAGACCACCAAAATTGTTCCCTTAGATCTCTATACAGCTTGATGCCTCCGGGATGCATAGCATAAGGGCTACCATGCGCTTCCCGAAGAATCCTTTGTCTCAACTCCTTATCTTTCGGCATACAGACCTTTCCCTTGTAGCACAATACTCCTTCATCATTGACGCCATAGTCCTTTAATCCTCCTTGCGGTACTTGCTGTAACTTAGTACTTAAGTCCTTATCAGCCAACTGTCTCTCTTTCACCTCCTTCAACCAGGTGGGCTTGACTTGCAATTCTGCCAACAGGCTTCCATCATCATACAGACTTAAATGAGCGAACAAAACCCTGAGATCCAACACAACCTTCCAACTCAAGGCATCAGCTACCACTTCGCCTTGCCCGGATGATATTCTATCAAACAATCGTAGTCTTTCAACAATTCCACCCACCTTCGTTGCCTTAAATTCAACTCCTTCTGGGTCAACAGGTACTTAAGATTTTTGTGGTCTGTGTAGATAACTGACCTTTCTCCATAAAGATAGTGCCTCCAAACCTTAAGGGCGAAAACCACTGCTGCTAGCTCCAAATCATAGGTTGGGTAGTTAACCTCATGAGGCCTTAACTGTCGTGACGCATAGGCGACCACTTTTCCCTCTTGCATTAGCACACAGCCTATTCCCGTATGCGAAGCGTCACAGTACACCACAAAATCTTTTCCTGCCTCTGGCTGAATTAACACTGGAGCTTCCGTCAACACCCTTTTAAGCTTTTCAAAGCTCTCCTGCTGCTTATTAGTCCATTCGAAGGGTACTTCCTTCCTTAGCAACTTTGTTAAAGGCGCGGCTATTGATGAGAATCCTTCCACAAACCTTCTGTAATAGCCTGCCAAGCCTAAGAAACTTCAGATTTCAGCCACGGACCTAGGTGGTTTCCAATCCAACACTGCTTCAATCTTCCTAGGATCCACCCTTATTCCTTCTGCGGATACCACATGTCCTAAGAATGCCACCTCCTTAAGCCAAAATTCACACTTGCTGAATTTGGCATAGAGCTTCTTCTCCCTTAACACTTCCAACACAACTCAGAGATGCTCATCATGCTCCTCTTCCGACTTCGAGTACACTAAAATATCGTCGATGAACACAACGACGAATCTATCCAAATAGGGTTGGAAAACCCGATTCATCATGTCCATGAACACGGCTGGAGCGTTCGTCAACCCAAACGGCATCACCACAAACTCAAAATGGCCGTACCTTGTCCTAAAAGCGGTCTTATGGATATCAGCTTCCTTCACCTTCAACTGATGATATCCCGACCTTAAGTCGATCTTTGAAAATACTGCGACCCCTTTCAGCTGATCGAACAAATCATCGATCCTTGGCAAAGGATACTTGTTCTTAATGGTCAGCTTATTCAACTGACGATAATCTATGCACATACGCATAGTTCCGTCCTTTTTCTTTACAAATAGGACCGGTGCTCCCCATGGAGACACACTGGGTCTGATGAACCCACGATCCAACAGTTCTTGGATTTGAGCCTTGAGCTCCACTAACTCCTTTGGCGCCATTCGGTATGGGGCGATTGACACAGGAGCTGATCCTGGTAGCAAATCTATCCCAAATTCCACCTCCCTATCTGGGGGTATTCGTGGTAATTCCTCTGGAAATACATCCACGAAGTCCCTTACCGTCCTAACTCCATTAATACCTTCTTCCTTTCCACCTATCGCACTTACGAAGGCTAGGAATGCCTTGCATCCTTTCTTAACCATCTTCTCAGCCTTCAGTGCCGAGCCTACGTTAGACAAGTAGTTCCTCCTTTCTCCGATCATTACTACCACTTCATCCTCCGGGGTTCTTAGTTCCATACGTTTAGCCGCACAATCCAACACGGCTCGGTGTTCTACTAGCCAATCCATTCCGAGTATAAGTTCAAATTCTCCGAAAGGTAGCTCCATTAAGTCTGCCCAAAAGTTCACTCCCTGAATTTCTAAGGGCACATTTCGAAAGATCTTGTCTACCACTACAGTTTGGCCTCATGGGCTTACTACAGTCATCTGTCTATCAGAGAGTTCAGAGTCTAGGCCTAGTGTTTCCACTACACTACATGCAACATAGGAATGGGTCGAGCCCACATCAATCAGAGCAAAATAGGGTTTGTCAAAAATAAAGAACGTATCAGTTATTACATCCGGTGCGTCACCATCCTCCCTCCGGCGAACCGCATAAACCAAACCCGGTTGTCTTGCTTCTGCATTAGTATTAGTAGCACCTCGGCCCTGTGTTCCACGGCCTCTGCCAGTACCATTATCTCTGTTAGCTGAACCACGACCCCGTTGAGGCTGCTGTCCGCCTCTACCAGTTTGGCTAACATTCTGAACTGCCGGTCGGCTCTCATCTGTTTGCTTGGGACAATCCTTAAGCATATGGTCCTTGGACCCACACTTGAAACATCCTCCCGTCTTTCTCTAGCACTCTCCCAAGTGCTTCTTTCCACAATGCTCACAAGAGCGATACTGCCAGCCCGTACCAGCTTGTTGATTTCGTGGCCCGTCAACTCTAGGCCTCTTGTGACCCTTTCCAGATGGTCCAAAACCTCTTTTGGGCTTATTCCTATCCACAGTCTGTTTGGTAGCATCCTTAATCCCCTCGGCCACCTTGGCCTTTTCCACCAAAGCAGAGAATTCCCGCTCCTGATGCGGTGCTATCAACAGTCTCAGATCGTCCCTCAGTCCGTCCTCAAAACGGACACAGCGTTCATGCTCAGTTGCCACTACCCCTCGAGCATAGCGGCTCAGCCTCAGAAATTCTGCCTCATATTCTGCGACAGACTTACTCCCTTGTACCAACCCCAGAAAAGCCTTTCTTTGCTCATTTGTATACCTGGTTCCCACATATTTCTTCTGGAATGCCTCCTTAACATATTCCCAGGTCAGATCCTCCGCCGTGGCACCATCTCAAACAGTTAGCCACCATTGATACGCTTCATCGCGTAACAACGCCACCATCCCTTTTCACTTTTCCTCAGGAGTCAGATTGAGCTCATCTATGATATGCTCCGTTGCTTCCAACCAGTACTCAGCTGTACTGGGTGCCACTCTAGATACTCCTCGAAACATTTCAGCTCCATTAGCTCGGAGCCGTTCAGGCACAGACTTACGATTTCTTGAATTTCCTCCCGCACCAGCCACCAATTCCAAAACTCGCAGCACCGCCTGCGACACAGCATCTTCCCCCGTCTGAGCTTGCTGCTCAACATTAACAGCTGGGGGTGGTGGTGGCGGTGGTATTTCATTGTCGGACCCTTGACCCGATCTAACGGGTTCCGACACGGTCATCCTTCCTCTACCTCGTCCACGACGACCACGTCCTCTAGAGCTCATTTTCTAGCGTCTAGAGCTGATTAAAGAATTTTATGGATTAGTCATTGTTCCACTTATTTACCGCGAAGGAGTTTTATGAAAAGAAATTTAAGAGTGGTTCTTTCGTATTCATACAAAGACACAGTCTTTTCCATTCATTCCTTCATCCACCAAACAAGTATGAACTTTCGTTCATTCAGAGAAATGTTGTAGTTTTCGTTGTTGTTGTTTTCCACTACCCAAGGGTATTTTCGTAATTTTGTCATACAGGGGCATTTCTGTAATTTTTCAGGAGAAAACGTTCCTTGGTGTTTTCATCAAAAGTATTTTGGAAATTTCAAAGTCTCGGGGTAATTTGGAAAATTTTCAAAATTCGGGGGTATTTCGGTAATTCTTGACCTTAGGGGTATTTTGGTAATTTTTCACAAATCAGGGTGAATTTGTAAATTTAATAAATTAGGGATATTTCAAAAGTTGTAAAACTTTGAGGGTTCTTTTTGAAAATTGTTCCTTCAAAAATGGGGATGTTGCAAAAATTTTGGAAATCAGGGTCATTTTGGTAATTTTGTAAGTTAGGGGCAATTTTGTAATTTTCCAAAATCAAGGTGTTTTGATATTTTACAAATTAGGGTTTTTGAATGTTTATAAAATAATGAAATTTTGGTAAAGCTGTTGAGTAGTTGAACATTTTATAATCCAAGGGCATTTTGGTAACTTACCACTAAGGGCATTTTTGTAATTTTCACAAATCAGGAGTTTTTCAGAAAATGTTGAAAAATAATTTTTCTCAGAAAGAAATTTTAAAATTTTGAAAAACTAGGGTTTGTTGTTTTGTTCTCTCTTCTTTTTTTTTTTTTTAAAAATGGCTAGTTCCCTTTCGGGTTTTAGTCATTATGTTTAGCCTATGACCGAGCCCTCTTGGTCAGGGTGAACCAAAGCTACGCACCAGGCAGGATTCGTGTGGAGAGGAGGTGAGTCACGCGGACTGCTTAAATACCAAGCTCCCACCGAAACCATTCCTAGACATGCGCACAGAGGTTGCCACACCACTGAGCCTTCTGAGTTAGGGTGAACCGAAGCTACGCACCAGGTAGGATTCCTGCGAAGAGGAGGTGAGTCACTAGGACTGCTTAAATACCAGGCTCTTCCGGATCCAATCCTAGACATGCGCACAGGGGTTACCACACCCTTAGCTCAGTGACTTAGCCATAGGGTTGTTTAGTGCATTAAGTCTTATGTGTTTGTGTTTGAGTAGACTAGTCCTAGGGTTCAAGTTCCTATCATTCTATTCTACGTTCCATGCCTTTTCTACCCCTACACAGTTCATAAATCACAGAATCACACATAAAGTTAGGGGTACTTACCTGGTGGACTGCGGGTCGGAGACTTAGGTGCCATGCCATAAAATCTGCTTATGTTCAAAGAAAATCATTTGGGCTCGAATTCAAAACGTTTTGGGCCTGAGCCCACAGGCCGAGAGTTTAAACTGGGCTCTGATACCAAATGAAACACCCCAGACCGGCCCACGAGCCCGGACCGGATCTGGTATGTTCCTTAAGTAAACCGGTTTTCAAATTCTTTGTTACTTAGAGAAAATTTGCATAAATTTTAGAAAAATGTTGTTGTGGATTGGGCTCAGATTGGGAACCCATTTAATCTTTTTGAAAATCCAATTTTATTTTATTAAGGTGACAAAATAATTGTTAAGGTTTATAAAAAAAATATATATTTCACTTAAAATTTAATCCAAAAATCGTTTGTAACGAAATAATTAAAAGTAAAGCAGAAATAAAGAAAATCCACTGGGCCTTATGGCCTTATTACATCAAGTAAAACCCAATAATAAAATTAAAGGTACTAAAAAGAAATAAAGTCCAAAAATAAATTCTTCAAATGATGCATGGCCACCTCAAGGTCTGCCGTCCCGGTCCGTCACTATTCATCACCTGAAAAATAGTCCCACAATGGGGTGAGTCAACAGACTCAATGTGTACATCATACTAACATCCAACAAATCAGGCATACATGTTCATATCAAATTCATATTCATATAAAAATAAATGATGATGCAACCCAAACCCAAACCTAAAGGTCCATCCGCTACACACCACCCGTACCTGCCAGTCACACCGTGGGGACTACTAAGTCAACCCTCCATCCGCTACACACCATAGAAGGCAGTCGCTGCAGTCGACGTGCTCATCGCCCATATAATTTGTGTCATTAGACACCATATTCAAATAATGTAACCGAAGTTACCAAATTCAGATAATGTAACCGGAGTTACCATATTCAAATTTTGTGACCGTAGTCACCATATTCCATTGGTGAGACCGAAGTCAACACCTTCTTCCCCTTTCACATATATCCCGAATGCCCCATATATCATGCATAACATACTTAATTTCTCACATGTTAACAATATAACATATTCGTAATCCTATTGAAAGTAGGAAACGTACCTGGGTACTCTTACCACATTTGTGGTACTTAGCCACATTCACATTCTTATGCATATTCATATATTAAAAATACTTGCCATATGATATATCGAAAATTAATGTGAGTACACACCTGATTCGCTTATTAGATTCCTTGAAATCCCGAAGAACGATCTACCGATCTAGATCTTTGACTCCTATATTCGGCCATTCAATAAAACATATTAACAAACCTATTTGGCTTAAAAACCAAATCCTAGTAGGATTTGTATTACTTACCTTGTTGCCGATTTGGATGATCAAGTCCCAAAAATTTGCTAGTATCCATTTTTCCTTGAAATCGGCTAACACTAGTTCATGTAACCATGTGAGTTTCCGGCTTTTGAATAAATGAAAAATAATTCCAAATACCAAAATTAAGCCTTGGCCGAATATCACTTACCATACAAATTCCAAATCTGAAGAGGATTCCTTGCCCTATATGTTTGTCGAAATCTTCATGTTAGATCTAATCTAACATATACATCATAACCTTTAATCAAATAAATTATCTTACCTCAGATCCTTAGATTTCCCGAAAGACCCTTCAAGTTTCGGCCAAATTTGCTAATAGGGTTAGTACCTTGATTTCGATAGAAAGAAAAGGAATAAAAAATTGATTGACCAGAGATCTTACCCTTTTGATGTTGTAGTTGGTTGCTCCTTTACTTAGAATCAACAAAGATTCGGCTTTGACAGTAGAAACAGAGAAGAAAATAGAAGAAGAAAAGATGGATTTTTCTTAAAGAAAAATTCGGCAGAGAGGGGGAGAGAGCTAGAAAAATTTCGGCAAAGAGGAAGCAAAAGTGAATGAGTAGCCCTCCTGTCCTCCTTTTATAGCCAAAGTTATCAGCCTAGGAGTCCCTTACTTGGCCGCCACTCCTCTTTTTGATAATATTATCTCTTTTATTTAAAAGATAAAAGCCTTTAATCCATCAATTATCTCCTCAAATATCTTAATAGAAAATCCTTTATTTATCACTTATTATTCACATATTTATGCAAATAAAACTGTTCCTTTTCTAGAAACCCATGCCATCCACCTCAGCCTTCTGGAAGAAAAAATAAAACTTATTTATTTGCTTCTCAATTGACTCGAACTTAGGCCTATTTCCCTGCATGTGACGCCATCTCCTTAGGCCTTAAGTGGCATCTTCAGGCCACTTTTCCAAGCCTGTTTGTGTGTCAAAATTCTCCAACTTTTTCTTTTAAGGCCCTCTAGCCCTTATTTCCTATTTTGAACTTTAAAATTTGACATTTCGGCATCATTTCTAAGTTTCCTAAAATTTTCGATCGGCTCTGTAACTTGCCATTTTTCTTACATTTCCAAGTTTCCAAAAATGTTTACTTTCCATTTCTGAATCATTTCCAAAAATGTTCAGGTTTCCAAAAATGTTCATTTCCATTTCCATTTCCATTTCTAGATTTCCAAAAGTATCAAAAATTTATTCATAGTACTTGAGACTTGACATTTCGTACAATTAAACTGAAAATGCATAGGCCCTTTTCAGGATGTTACAGGTTGGGTGCATTATTTTATATTGCTTGGTGATATGTGTGTAAATATGTTGCATTAATCGAGAGGAGGGTTTATGCACTGAGTCTTGGTGACTCACCTTCTCTCTTATCATTTCAGGTGACACTTAGATCGCGGAGGAGGAGCCGGGTGGACTCGAGGTGACCATGCTATAATTAAATTGCGGTTTTCACGGATTTGATTTGGGTACATTGTTTTATTTTACTTGGATTCATTTCTATTTATGGGTTGTAATAAGGCCTTTTAATTATTTATACGTTTTGGACTTATTTTAAACATGGTTAAGTAAACTACTTGGATAATCTAACAACAACAAAAGCGTAAGTTTTCTAAACAACAAACGACATGTTTTAAACTTTACCATCGGGTATCACGTATCAATTGAAGATAACTACAACTCAAATGTTTTCAACCTTAAGTTTTCCTCACACAACTCAATTGTTTTCTAATAACTAAGAAAGAAGCAAGTGAATTTCTTAAACTGTCAAAAATATTTTCTAACCTATGCATCGACAACTAGATTTTAACAATTTAATCTCGGTTTTTCAAAGACAACAGATCGATTTTAACTCACCATGCACCTGCTTTCTACAAAAATAAAAACAACGAGGAAATTTTACTCAAAGCTTGATTCGTTAGATTATTTTCTTCAAAATAATTTCCTGTAGCATGCTAGATTCGGTCGTGGTGTGTTGACCGAGTTTGGGGTGTTACAATTGTGGTATCAGAGCCAAGTTCAAAGGCTCGGCTGTGGGCTCAAGGCCCAAAATGTTTTAAATATTGGTTTTTAAATGTTTTGTTTAAAATATATGGTTTAAAAGGCATGGCACCGAGTCTCCGGCACCAATCCGCCCAGGTAAGTACCCCTTACTATTGCTTGTGATTTTTGGATGTGATGAGATTGAATGACTAGCAATGTGGACTACTCTAGAAACTGAAACTGATAGGACTCTGTAGAATTGCAAAAACAAAACTTCTTTAATAAGAAATATTCATAAGACTGTGCTTCTAAAACAGTGGAATAATTACTGATGCATAAAACTTCTAAATCAGATAAGTCGAGACTTTAGTCATGAGCACTCGGGGTGGACGTGGTCGTGGACGTGGCCGGGGTAGGATGACAGTTTCTGAACCAGTAGGGTCTGGTCAGGGGTCAGAGAATGAGATACCGGTACCACCAGCAGCTGCAGGTGGTGAGTTTCAGGATCAGACTGGGGACGACGCAGTGTCGCAGGCGATGCTGCGAGTTCTAGAAAGGGTAGCTGGAGTAGGTGGAGGCGCAGGAGCTTGGAAATCTATACTAGAGCGACTCCGAGCCAATGGGGCTAAGGTATTCCAAGGTGTTTCTGGTGTGGCTCCCAGCACGGCAGAGTATTGGCTGGAGGCGACGGAGCGGATCATGGACGATTTGGACCTGACTGCTGAGGAAAAGCTGAAGGGAATAGTTTCGCTTCTCCGGGATGAGTCATACCAGTGGTGGCTCACGGTTCGGGACAGTGCTGCAGCAGAAGATCTTACTTGGGATTATTTTAAGGCCGCATATCAGAAAAAGTACATTGGATCTAGCTACATTGATGCACAACGGAAGGCATTTCTGAGGTTGGTTCAGGGGAGCAAGTCTGTATCAGAGTATGAGGCAGAGTTCTTAAGGCTGAGTCGGTATGCGAGAGGCATCGTGGCTACTGAACACGAGCGGTGTGTCCTGAACCGGGTTTGGGGTGTTACAAAAAGAGCATGTGCCTTAGTGGCAAGTGGCATGTGGTGTAACTAAGAGGTCTGAGATTCAAGTCCTGGGTTACACAAGTGGACTGTATGGTGTGGTGGTCCTGAACCCTGAGGAATGGGCTTGCTGGTTTGGAGGGTTACAGCTTGTCTAGTGATGGAGTGCTGTGTTTCCAAGGGAGGACTTGTATGCCAAAGGACACCGAGTTAAGACAGAAGATTCTTCAGGATGCACAAAGCAGCCCATACGCTATGCATCCTGGAGGTAGCAAGATGTATCGGGATCTAAGGGAGCAGTTTTGGTGGCCAGGTCTGAAGCGGGAAGTAACGGAGTTTGTGGGTAAGTGTCTGACATGTCAGTAGGTCAAGGCTGAACATCAGTTGCCGTCAGGGTTGCTTCAGCCAGTGAAGATTCCACAGTGGAAGTGGGAAAGGATTACTATGGATTTTGTCAGTGGATTACCTCTTACGCCTAGCAAGAAGGACTCAGTTTGGGTGATTGTGGATCGCCTGACTAAATCGGCTCACTTCATACCGGTAAGGGTTGATTACTCGCTTCAGAAGCTAGCTAAGCTGTATGTGTCAGAGATAGTGAGGTTGCATGGTGTGCCAGTATCGATCATCTCGGATAGGGATCCCAGATTTACGTCAAGGTTTTGGACAGCGTTGCATCAGGCTTTGGGTACGCGCTTGGATTTCAGTACAGCATTCCATCCACAGTCTGACGGGCAGTCGAAAAGGGTTATACAGATTTTGGAGGATATGCTGAAAGGTTGTGTTTTGGACTTCAGAGGTAGTTGGGAGGAGTTTCTACCATTAGCTGAGTTCGCCTACAACAATAGTTACCAAGCGAGCATCAGGATGGCACCATATGAGGCGTTGTATGGTAGGAAGTGTCGCTCACCTACTTGTTGGACGGAGCTAAGTGAACGTCAGGTGTTGGAACCAGAGTTGGTTGCAGAGACTGAAGACAAGGTTAAGTTGATTCAGGCTCGATTAAAGGAAGCTTTGGACAGGCAGAAGTCTTATATTGATATCAGGCGGAGAGATATAGAGTTTGCTGTGGGTGATAGGGTCTTTTTGAAGGTCTCGCCATGGAAGAAGGTGTTGAGGTTTGGAAGGAAAGGCAAGTTAAGTCCAAGGTTCATTGGGCCGTATAAAGTACTGAGACGGGTGGGACCCGTAGCTTATCAGCTTGAGTTGCCAGCAGAGCTAAGTCAGATTCACGATGTATTCCACGTCTCCATGCTTAGACGTTATTGTTCAGATCCATCGCATGTCTTAGCAGTAGAGGAGATAGAGGTGAGTCCGGATTTGACCATGGAAGAGGAACCAGTGCAGATTTTAGACCGAGATGTGAAAGTTTTGCGTAGGAAGTACGTGCCATTGGTGAAAGTGTTATGGCGGAATCATGGCGTAGAAGAAGCTACGTGGGAACCAAAGGATGTGATGAGACAGCAATACCCTCAACTCTTTTGACCAGGTAATTTCGAGGCCAAAATTATTATTAAGGGGGGTAGAACTGTAATATCCTAAAATTGGGGTTAATTTTAAATTGGATTGTTTTGCTGGTGTTTGGATTATGGTGTCAGTATTTGTAATGTTTTGGGGCTTAGTTGTAAGGCTAGAGCTGACCTGGGTAGTAAGAAAATTTTGGTTTTTAAGTTTTAAGTAAAGGGAGCTGAGGGAGCCAAGGGTTACAAGTATTTCAAGTGGGATCTTAGCACAAGAAAAGGCTTGGCAAAGTGGCAAGGTGGCGCCACTTAAAGCCTTGTGAATGACGCCACTTGCAGGGGAAGGAGGTCTCATGTTCGAGCAGCAGAAATCGCACCTTTTGTCTTCTATTTTGACGCTAAGGAGGGAGAGGAGTTGTGTGCAGTTCAAACTCTGCCTGGTAATGTTGGACTAAGTCAAATTGTTCAAATGATTGGCAAAGAGAGAAATAAGGAATTTGACTAATTCAAAATAGTTTGAATTAGTGGCCAAGAGCATTTCAAGGAGGTGGCCGAATCTTGAACTCCTCATGGGAGGAGTGGCCGGTTGTGGTATGGTGAGTAGAGGGGATTGCCGAAACTTTCTAGAGTGTTTAGAGTGCATTTTCGGTCAGCCTTGTGTAGTGTACCAAAAGCCGAAAGTCCCTTGGTGTCTGCTGTTTTCTTCCTAAGGCATTTGGCCGAATTCTCTATTGGGCATTCTTCCACCTTTCTTTTCTTTTTCAAAAGTGTGCAAAGACCATAATTTCTCTTTTTGGATTACCTCTCTTCTGCCGAAACTCTTACTTTCCTTTTTCTTTAAGCATAGGCCGAATATCAACCCTTTTCCTTCCATCCCTTCTTGTTTTCTTCCCTTGTTGCTAAAGCCGAATCTTCCCTCTCCCACTTCTAATCTACCTTGCCGTTTTCTCCTTTCTTCTTGAACCACATTTCATTTGTTTCAACTCTCAAAGACTCTAGCCGAATCTCGCTATTTTCTTTTCCAGTTGGTTGGCCGAATCTCTTCATCTCTTTCCCTTCTCTTTGTCGATTCTCATTAAGGGTAAGAGCCGAATTTTGACATCTGTTAATAGAACTCTAATGACCTTGTGAAACCGATTCTATTGTAGGGTCTCCGGGATTTTGAGGTACTCAATCCAAGTCTCTCATCTTTAACAATCGGCTTTGGTAAGTGGTGGTAAGGATCCATTTGTAAGATCATCTATTCTTTTAAGTATTCAAAAGCCGAAGGCTATTGATGTGGGTGTTTTTGGATTGCCGATTGTAGGGGAGTGAAGCAGATTCACAAAGAGTGTGGTGGCTAGTATTCAAGGGGCGTTTAGGTAAGGTCTCGGGTTTCAAGCGTTAACCCTTTGGGTTTATTTGGTTTGGTCGAATGGCCAATGTGGCTAACCTTAGTTATGGCCGAATGTAGGATCAAGGACCTAGCGTTGTAGATCGACTCTTCGGATTTAGGGCTTGCGTTATAACAGGTGTGTAAACTTACACACTCTATTACTTAGTAATATGTTTTGATAACCTGTGTTTAATAAAAGCCGAAACAGTGTGGATGTTGATATGATACCCTATGGGTATGAGCATGGATTCGGGTAAGTCCGTTCCGATTTGAGTTCTGCTATTCATTATGTTTGATATAATGATTTATGACATATATGGGTTATGTGATGCGTAACTAAGCATGTTGGCATGATTTGCATGATTTGCATGATTTACATGAGTATGGCATGATGTTGGGTGATATGAGAGGAGGGGGAAGATGATATCCGTGTCTTTGGGACACCAGAGGTTTGGCACCTCCAGTGGTTTGGTACCACAGATTGATTTAGTGACTTTGGGTCACCAGAGGTTTAGCACCTCATAGCGACTTGTCCCAGTGGCTTAGCACCACAGTGGGTTGGCCCCACAGTTGATATTACGGGATTGTCGCCAGTGATTTGGTATCACACGTGGGTTGGCCCCACACTTGGATATTGATATTTTGTGACTTTGGGTCACCAGAGGTTTGGCACCTCATAGCGACTTGTCCCAGTGGCTTAGCACCACAGTGGGTTGGCCCCACAGTTGATATTACGGGATTGTCGCCAGTGATTTGGTATCACACGTGGGTTGGCCCCACAGATGGATTATTCGTGACTTTGGGTCACCAGTGGTTTGGCACCACATTATTATTGGATATCGTGGCTTTGGGTCACCAGTGGTTTGGCACCACCAGTGGTTTGGTACCACACGGGGTAGATAAGGAGTATGGATGGCTAGGGTTGGGTGTATTATTTTATATTGCTTGGTGATATGTGTGTAAATATGTTGCATTAATCGAGAGGAGGGTTTATGCACTGAGTCTTGGTGACTCACCTTCTCTCTTATCATTTCAGGTGACACTTAGATCGCGGAGGAGGAGCCGGGTGGACTCGAGGTGACCATGCTATAAATAAATTGCGGTTTTTCATGGATTTGATTTGGGTACATTGTTTTATTTTACTTGGCTTCATTTCTATTTATGGGTTGTAATAAGGCCTTTTAATTATTTATACGTTTTGGACTTATTTTAAACATGGTTAAGTAAACTACTTGGATAATCTAACAACAACAAAAGCGTAAGTTTTCTAAACAACAAACGACATGTTTTTAAACTTTACCATCGGGTATCACGTATCAATTGAAGATAACTACAACTCAAATGTTTTCAACCTTAAGTTTTCCTCACACAACTAACTGTTTCTAATAACTAAGAAAGAAGCAAGTGAATTTCTTAAACTGTCAAAAATATTTTCTAACCTATTCATCGACAACTAGATTTTAACAATTTAATCTCGGTTTTTCAAAGACAACAGATCGATTTTAACTCACCATGCACCTGCTTTCTACAAAAATAAAAACGACGAGGAAATTTTACTCAAAGCTTGATTCGTTAGATTGTTTTCTTCAAAATAATTTCCTGTAGCATGCTAGATTCGGTCGTGGTGTGTTGACCGGGTTTGGGGTGTTACACCCTTAAAATAATTTCGTCCTCGAAATTACCTGGCTGAAACAAGTGAGGGTATTGCTATCGCATTGCCTCTTTTGGCTCCCACGAAGCTTCCTCCGATCCATGATTTCTCCATAATACTTTGACTAGAAGAACTGACTTCCTCCTTAGCACTTTCACATCACGCTCTAAAATCTGAATCGGCTCTTCCTCGTAGGACAAATCTGGCCTTAGCTCCACCTCTTCAACCGGAACTACAAGAGAGGGGTCTGATCGATATCAACGTAGCATGGACACATGAAATACGTCGTGCATCTGCTTCAACTCTGGTGGCAACTCCAACTGGTATGCCACTGGTCCAATTCACTTCAACACTCGATAGGGTCCTATAAACCTTGGGCTTAGCTTCCCTTTCCGACCGAATCTCATCACCTTCTTCCAAGGCGAAACCTTAAGGAATACTTGGTCTCCCACATCAAATTTGATTTCCTTCCGTTTAAGATCTGCGTACGACTTCTGTCTATCAGATGCTTCTTTCAACCGTGCACGAATTATCTCAACCTTCTCTTCAGATTCTGCCACTAATTCTGGACCCAAAACTTGACGTTCCCCTAATTCTGTCCAACATGTAGGAGTGCGACACTTCCGCCCATACAGCGCTTCATACGGGGCCATCCGTATACTGGCCTGATAGCTGTTATTGTAGGCAAATTCCACTAAAGGCAGATACTCTTCCCAACTTCCTCGGAACTCCATCACACAGCCTCTCAACATATCCTCCAGCACTTGTATTACCTGCTCAGACTGCCCGTCGGATTGTGGATGAAAAGCCGTAGTGAAGTCCAACTTAGTGCCTAAAGCTTGATGAAGTGCCCTCCAAAATCGAGATGTAAATCTTGGGTCTCTATCCAAAATAATTGATACCGGAACTCCATGCAACCTTACAATTTCCGCTACGTACAACTTTGCCAACTTCTGCAATGAATAGTCTACTCTCACCGGAATAAAATGCGCGGACTTTGTCAAACGGTCCATTATTACCCATACCGAGTCCTTCTTAGTAGGCGTAAGGGGAAGCCCACTAATGAAGTCCATGGTAATTCTCTCCCACTTCCATTGTGGGATCTTGATTGGTTGAAGCAATCCTGACGGAACTTGGTGTTCAGCCTTAAATTGCTGACACGTTAAACACTTTCCCACGAATTCCGTAACTTCTTTCTTCAGACCAGGCCACCAAAACTGTTCTCTTAAGTCTCTGTACAACTTAGTGCCTCCAGGATGCATAGCATAAGGACTGCTATGCGATTCCTGAAGAATCCTTCGTCTAAGTTCCTTATCCTTAGGCATACAGACCTTGTTCCTGAAACATAACACTCCTTCGTCCATAATGCCATAATCTTCCAACTCTCCATTTTGTACTTGCTGTAGCTTAGCACTTAGGTCCTCATCAGCCAACTGTCCCTCTTTCACTTCATTCAACCACGATGGCTTAACTTGCAACTCTGCCAATAGACTTCCATCATCATACAAACTCAGATGTACAAACATCGCCCTCAGATCCGACACAACCTTCCGACTTAAGGCATCTGCCACTACATTCGCCTTGCCCGGATGATACTCTATCGAACAATCGTAGTCTTTCAGTAATTCCATACACCTTCGCTGTCTCAAGTTCAACTCCTTCTGAGTCAACAAGTACTTAAGACTCTTGTGGTCTGTGTAGATTACTGACTTTTCTCCATAGAGATAGTGCCTCCACACCTTCAGAGCAAAGACCACTGCCGCCAATTCCAAGTCATGAGTGGGGTAGTTAACTTCATGTGGCCTTAGCTGTCGAGACGCATACGCGACTAACTTCCCGTCTTGCATCAAAACACACCCTAGTCCCGTGTGAGAAGCATCTCAATACACCGTGAAATCCTTTTCTACCTCCGGCTGAATCAAAACCGGAGCTTCAGTCAAGACCCTCTTAAGCTTCTCGAAACTCTCTTGTTGCTTATCTGTCCACACGAAAGGTACTTCCTTCCTCAATAACTTCGTCAAAGGCGCGGATATTGACGAGAACCCTTCCACAAACCTTCTGTAGTAGCCTGCTAATCCCAAGAAACTACGGATCTCTGCCACCGACCTGGGTGGTTTCCAATCTAACACCGCTTCAATCTTTCTAGGATCTACCCTTATTCCTTCTGCAGACACCACATGTCCTAAAAACGCAACTTCCTTAAGCCAAAATTCACACTTGCTGAATTTGGCATATAGCTTCTTCTCCCTTAACACTTGCAGCACAACTCGGAGATGCTCATCATGCTCTTCCTCTGACTTAGAGTACACCAAAATGTCATCGATGAACACCACGACGAACCTATCCAAGTAAGGTTGAAAAACCCGGTTCATCATATCCATGAATGCAGCTGAGGCGTTTGTCAATCCAAACGGTATTACAACAAACTCAAAATGCCTATACCTTGTCCGAAAGGCTGTCTTATGGATATCCACTTCCTTCACCTTAAGCTGATGGTACCCAGACCTTAGATCGATCTTGGAGAAAATCGCTGCTCCTTTCAGCTGATCGAACAAGTCGTCTATCCTTGGCAAAGGATACTTGTTCTTGATGGTCAACTTGTTCAGCTGCCGATAATCTATGCACATACGCATAGTTCCATCCTTCTTCTTCACAAACAAGACCGGTGCTCCCCATGGAGACACACTGGGTCGAATAAACCCACGATCCAGCAATTCTTGAATTTGAGCCTTGAGCTCAACCAACTCCTTTGGTGCCATTCTATACGGAGCAATTGACACAGGAGCTGTTCCCGGCAGCAAGTCAATTCCAAACTCTACCTCCCTATCTAGGGGTATTCTAGGTAACTCCTCCGGGAAGACATCCACAAACTCCCTTACAGTTTTAACTCCACTAACACCTTCCTCCTTCTTATCCATCGCACTAACAAAGGCCAAGAACGCCTTGCACCCTTTACGAACCATCTTTTCAGCCTTTAGCGTTGAAACTACATTAGACAAGTAGTTTCTTCTTTCTCCTATCATAATGACCACCTCATCCTCCGGGGTCCTTAATTCCATTCGCTTAGCTGCACAGTCCAACACAGCCCGATGTTCCACTAGCCAGTCCATTCCAAGGATAAGGTCGAATTCTCTAAAGGGAAGTTCCATTAAATCGGCAGAAAATACTACACCTTGAATTTCTAAAGGCACTTTCCGGAAGATCTTATTCACCACTACAATTTGACCTAGTGGGCTTACTACAGTCATCTCCCTATCAGAAAGTTCAGAGGATATATCTAGAGTCTCAACTACTCTACATGCAACATACGAATGGGTCGAGCCCACATCAACCAAAGCAAAATAGGGCTTGCCAAAAATAAGGAACGTACCGGTTATGACATCCGGCGCGTCTCCATCTTCCCTACGGCGAACTGTATAAACCAAACCTGGCTGCCTTGCCTCGGTATTAGCACCACCTCTACCCGGTGTTCCACGTCCTCTTCCAGCACCATTACCTCAGCCATTCGGACCACGGCCTCGCTGAGGCTGCTGTCCACCTCTACCAGCCTGATTAACATTCTGAGTTACTGGTCTATTCCCATCCGGCCTCATTGGACAGTCCTTAATCATATGGTCCTTGGACCCACACTTGAAGCATCCTCCTGTCTTTTTCCAACACTCCCCTAAATGTTTCTTCCCACACTGATCATAAGTACGATACTGCCCTCCAGTAGCAGCTTGCTGACCTTGCGGCCCATCAACTCTAGGCCTTTTCTGAGCATTCCCTCTGATCCAGACGATCCAAAACCTCTCTTTGGCCTATTCCGGTCAATGTTCTGCCTGGCAGAATCCTTGATTCCCTCAGCTACCTTAGGCTTTTCCACTAATGCGGCAAACTCCCGCTCCTGATGTGGGGCTATCAACAATCTCAGATCATCCCTTAGTCCGTCCTCAAACTGGACACATCGCTCATGTTCCGTTGCCACCACTCCTCGAGCATAACGGCTCAACCTCAGAAATTCAGCTTCATACTCTGCCACGGACTTGTTCCCTTGAACCAGCCCCAGAAAAGCTTTCCTCTGCTCATCAGTATACCGTGTGCCGACATACTTTTTCTGATATGCCGCCTTAACATAATCCCAGGTCAGATCCTCGGCTGTGGCACCATCCCGAACTGTTAACCGCCATTGATACGCTTCATCGCGTAGCAGTGCCACCATTCCTTTCAACTTCTCCTCAGGGGTCAGATCGAGCTCATCCATAATGCGCTTGGTTGCCTCCAACCAATATTCAGCCATACTGGGTGCCACACCAGACACGAAACGGAACATTTCCGCTCCATTAGCTCGGAGTCGCTCGGGTACAGACTTTCGAGCTCCCATACTTCCACCCGCTCCAGCCACCATTTCCAAAACTCACAGCATAGCCTGCGACACAGCATCATCCCCCGTCTGAGCTTGCTGCTCAACACCAACAGCTGGGGGTGGTGGTGGCGGTGGTATCTCATTGTCAGATCCTTGACCCGATCTCCGACACAGTCATTCTTCCTCGACCACGTCCACGACGACCATATCCTCTAGAACTCATTTCTAACGACTGCGCTTTACTCTGATTAAGAAATTTTATGAATTAGCCTTTATTCCACTGATTACCCGCGAAGAAGTTTTATGAAAAGAATTTTAGGAGTGGTTCTTTCGTATTCATACATGCACACAGTCTTTACATTCATACATTCATCAATCAATTATGAACTTTCATTCATTCAGAGAAATGTTGTAGTTTTCATTGTTGTTGTTTTTCCACTACCCAGGGGTATTATCGTATTTTGCCTTACAGGGGTATTTTCGTAATTTTTTTTCAAACTAAGGTTCCTTGTGGATTTTGTCAATAAGTGTATTTTGGTGATTTTGCATTCCCGGGGTATTTTTGGAAATTTTGAAATCCAAGGGTATTTCGGTAATTTTGGAACTCGGGAATATTTTGGTAATAAACCAGGGTAAATTTGTAAAGTTTAATAATTTAGGGTATTTCAAAATTTATAAAACTTGAGGGTTATTTTTGAGAATTTGTTTTTCGAATTGGTGATGTTGCAAAATTTCGAAAACCAAGGTTATTTTGGTAATTTTGTAAGTTAGGGGCAATTTCGTAAATTTTCCAAGTTGGAGTATTTTAATATTTTGCAAGTTAGGGTTTTTAAACATTTTATAAAGTAAGAAATTTTTTTAATAATAAAACTATGGGTAGTTTGGGCATTTTATAAACCAGGGGCATTTTTGTAATTTTGTAAACTAGAAGTTTTTAGAAAATTTTTCGGAAATAACAATTTTCTCAGTTCAAAAGAGTAGTTTGTTGATTTTTTTTTTAAAACTAGGGTTTCCATGAAAATGTGGCTAATCCCTTTCGGGTTTTAGTTATTGGGTTTAGCCTGTGACTGAGTCCTCTTGGTTAGGGCGAACCGAAGCTACGCACCAGGTAGGATTCCTGCGAAGAGGAGGTCAGTCACTAGGACTGCTTAAATACCAGGCTCTTCCGGATCCAATCCTAGACATGCGCACAGAGGTTGCCACACCCTAACTCGTCGACTTAGCCATAGGTTTGTTTAATTAGGCATGAAGTCTTATGTAATAGTTGGGGTAAACTAGTCCTAGGGTTCAAGTACTTAATTTTCTAATCTACGTTCCATTCCTACCCTTCTACAATTCATATTATAAATCACACAAAGGATAGGGGTACTTACCTGGTGGACTTCGGGTCGGAGACTTAGGTGCCATGCCAGAAAACCTGCTTAAAAACTTTCTCAAAATTCATTTGGGCCTTAATTTTAAAACATTGTGGGCTTTAAACCCCAGGCCGAGAGTTGATACCAAGCTGAAACACCCCAGACCCAGCCCATGAGCCTCGACCAGATCCGGTATGTTCCTCGAATAAAAACTGTTCAAGTTCTTTGAAAAACCTTAAGTGATTTCGGAAAACTCGATTTGGGTTGGGCTCAAGTTGGAAACCAATTTATTTTTGAAATATAAGTTTGATAAAAGGTTCATTGCTGAGTTTCAAAACATTAAGTTAACAGATATGTCGAATTATAGGTTTTATAATTAAAATCATATGAATTTAAGCGTCAAACATTTAGGGTTTATTTTTAAATAAAACAGTTGATTTTTAATTTGATAAATTTCGTAACATATTGAAATAAATAAAATGCATGCATAAACAGTTTATCACTATGGCCTTATTACATCAAAACAATCCCAAAATAAATTTAAAGTACTTAGAATAAAATAAATGTCCAAATAATTCCTTGCTGAGCATGGCCACCACTAAGCTCCTGCCGACCCGGTCCACTACTGATCATCACCTGGAAGAAAATATTCCTCAACGGGTGAGTCAAACAGACTCAATGTGTAACCAACACTAAAACTTTAACAATTCAGGCATACAATATCATATCACATACTTATTCATATAACAGATATAAAATAATGATGCAACCCGAACCCAAACCTACATGCCATCCGCTACATATCACCCATACCATCCTGCACACCGTGGGGACTACTAAGTCAACCCTCCATCCGCTACACACCATCGAAGGCAGTCGCTGCAGTCGATGTGCTCATCGCCCTTATAAAATTCGTGGCATAGCCACCAGATACATATTTGTGTCAAGAGACACCACATTCAGATATCGTGGTCTTAGGTCACCACATTCAGATATCGTGGTCTTAGGTCACCACATTCACTTCCCCTTTTCATAATATCCCATATGCCCCCATATATCATACACATTATGCAATATCATGCCTTAATTCACATTCTTATCATATTCACATTCATGGCATAACAAGTCTTATCATACTCATAGTAGGAGTAGGAAAACGTACCTTAGTACCGTGTACCATAACATGGTACTTAGCCATATTTTCACATTCGTATAACATACATACATATTAAACATTGCCTTAAACTTATTAAGAAATAGTGTGGGGTACACACCTGATTAACTTAGCAATTCACTTCAAATCCCGAAATCCGATCTACTGCCTTAGATCTTAATCCCTACATTCGGCCAACATTTGATATTTAAACCAAAAGCCTATTCGGCCACAAATCCAAATCCCAGTAGGATTAGTACACTTAAAACCTACCTTGCTGTCGATTTGCCTACAAATCAAATCCTGAAACTTCACAGAGTTCCTCCCTTGCAATCGACTAGGCACCAAAACATTTAGCTAATTAGTTTTCGGCTTTTAAACGAATAGAAAACAGATTCACATACCAGAATAGAGCCTTGGCCGATTGGACATATGCACTTACCTTACAATTTCCAAATCCCGAAAGTGATTTCTTAAGTATGGAGATATCGACAACCCTATATACATATGTTAGATCCGATTGTAACATTGAATCATAATACATGGCCTTTGGCCGAATGTCTTAAGCTCTTACCTTAGATCTTAAACCGAAAGTTTCTTCTTTGTAGTCGACAGCACCTAAATCCCGAAACCTCCCTTCCATATTTCGGCCAAAGAACAATATGAGGGATTAGTCCCTAAATTTCGACAGGCTTAAAAAGAAAAAGAATGGAAACCGAGTCTAGATCTTACCCTTACTTGGAGAAATCGACAGCACCTATGTTTGAAGTCCCTCAAAGATTCGGCTATGAAGACTAAATAGTGATCTCAAGGTTTCGGCTTTTGATGAACACAATAGAATTTCGGTTTCAACAAGGGTGAAAGAATACAGAACAAGGAAGAATCGGTAATGGTGATCCTTGAAGAGAAGAAAAGATGGAGAAGTCGGCTAAGCTTTCTTGAGTTTTCGGCTTTGGCAAGAATAAAAGGCAAAGGAGAGAGTTTGCTAGAGGATTTTCGGCAAAGACTTAGAAAAGATGGAAGGATGGCCTTAGCCTCTTCCTTAGCCGAAATTATCACCTAAAGGAATCCCCTATTCGGCCAACACTTGCCAATTCCTAGCTTTTCTCTTATCTCTTTATTAAAAATTAATAAAAATAACCCTCTATTATCTCTTCTTTATCCATCAAAATAAAAAGAAATAAATCCACATTTATCACACCCCTTTTAGCCGAATTTTAATAAGGATAGAACTCCTCTTCTAGATGCCTTGAAGCCGTCCATTACCTCCCCATTTTGACGTCAACAAGCAAAAGAAATAAAACCCTTCTTTTACCTCCCACACAACTCGAACCTTGGCCCAATCACCCCTGCATGTGGCGTCATTTATAGGCCTTAAGTAGCGTCTCTCTGCCACTTTTCCAAGCCCGTTTCTGTGTCATAATCCACCTATAAATTTTCTTAAGATCACCTTGCCTTAGTTTCCTCTTTTAAACTTTAAAACTTAACAATTCCTAAGACATTTCCTTACATTTCCAAGGTTCTAAAAATGTTCACTTTCCTCTTTTGAAACTTAACATTTCTAAATCATTTCCTTACATTTCCAAGTTTCAAAAAAAAATGTTCATAACACATAAGACATGCCATTTCGTATAATTAAATCAAAAATGCATAGGCCCATTTTCAGGATATTACAAGTCGACCAAGTTTCCTTCAAATCCCAGAATACTGCCCAACATAGAACCATTAAACTATTAGCTTTTCGGCTTTTTCCTTTCAAAAACCGACATGGAATATGAGAGCTTAACAGAAGTCGACACTTACCTTAACACAGGGGCTTCCGCTAGCACTAGAGAGAAGATTCGGCAATGCTAAAGAAAGAGATTTAAATGCTGGAAGAATAGATCTAACTCACAAATGGAATGAAGAGAGAAAAACTATGGAGATTTCGACTTTTTAGAGAAATCGGCACAAGAGGAAAAGAGAGTGAAGAAAGTGAAGGGAAGAGGTTTCGGCTTTTGAAGAAATTAAAGAAAAGAAATTGTAGAGGGAGAGACTACAAATTTTGGCACAAAGAATGAAGAAACAATTAGGGTTTAAATGCCGGAATCAAGGAGCTATCCCCCCTATTTATAGAAATTTCGGCACTTACTGCTTAAAACCGAAAACGCCCTTCCTGATAATTAAAAATCAGTCAAAATAAAAGGGAAAATTTGGCACCCTTTTTTCATGAGGTAGCCGAATTCTTTACTCCTCTAAGTGGTGGATTTTCGGCCATCACCTTCCTTGATAGCTCCTATCTTTTCTCCTTTTTATCTTCTATATTATCAATTATAAAATCCATATATATCCTCCTATTTTTGAGCCTTGTAGCCGTCCACTTCATCTAACCCTAAATGCTGAAATTTAACTCACTTAAATTAAAAGATTTGGGCACCATGAAACTTAAATTTTGGGCCCCTAACTCCTTGTGTGTGGCGTCACCCCTTGCTCCCTTTTAATTGCTAAAAATGGCCCAAAAACATGGGCTCCTTGTGGCCAAAACTTGGGCCTCTTTAACTGTTAATAACTCCACCCTCTAACTCCCTTATAGTGCCACCTATTGTTGGGCCACAAGCCCACGTTGGTATTTTAAACATAATTACCACCCTTTTAACTCTATAATGCCCAATCAGATAATTTAACCAAGGCTTTAGCCTAGTCCTGAGCCCAATTTGGACCCCTATCACTTGAATTTATATATTAAACATATCCCCACACTAAATGCATAGGCCCATAAATTTGGGATGTTACAAGGCAAATCGTGGTCATTCACAATATTGAGAGTAAGTATATTAGACCGTTTATTTAGATTTGGATTAAGAAAAACCTCTTACGTTAGTTAATCGAGTATTATGTTGTCATAGGTGCCGACGATCAAGAGGGTTTAATACTTACCATAATTAGGTGTGTAATCTCACACCAAAATTCCGTAAATCTGTGATTTAACATAATATTAGAAATATCAAAGGATGTTGCCTAAAAACTTAATATCGGTAAAATGGTATGAATCGAATGTTTTGCCCAAACATCTAAATATTAAGATTTGTCAAAATCGGATTTAATTTGTAAAATTTACGAAAATGCCTTTAAGGGCCGTATTACGAAAATACCCTCAATGGGTCGTTGTTGTCAAAATGCCTCTATGGGCCGATTTATGAAAATGCCCCTTTGGGCAGATTTACTAAAATGCCCCTATGGGCCGAATTGCTAGAATGCTTTAGTGGGCCGAATTACAAAGTTCTATAATTGGTCGATGTACCGTAATAAATTACTGGATTAATGATTGTTGCTAAAATATGTGGATATTATGCTTTATTATGTATATTGCATTTACATATTTTGCATGGGATGGGAAAAATGTTGAAGAGAAGTGTAGCCTAGTGGCTTTGACACAAAAATGTTTAATATTATGTTTCATTATGATTTCGGTGGCTTGGCCACAGCAAAAATATTATAAATGGCAACTTGCTTGCGATTTGGTGTGAGCGGCGGGGTGGGTTGACTTGATCCCCACAGGTGTGATTGGCTGGTCGGGGGTGTGATGGATGGATGGGTTGGGTTGCGTACATTGCACATATATATACTTTGCTATGTAAATGGGCTTAGGCCCAAGATAATGCTAAACGGGTTCAAGCCCAGTGGACAACGGTAAGGGGATTATACATTGAGTTCTAGTAACTCACCCCTTTTCCTTAAACCCTTGCAGGTAATGCTCAGTGATGTGGATTTGGGCCATGGATGACTCGGTGGAGGCCATACTTCAGAAATGGTGTTTTTCTGAACTTTAGATTTCTATTTCCATTCACTTTATTACTTTTACTATTTTGGGTTTTTATGTTGTAATAAGGCCTCTGGAATATTTTATTTTTGCATTATGTTTGACGTATTTATTATGTTACTTGAATTGGGGATTTTCTAAAAGCATAACCAACGGTTTTCCAAAATTGATTAACAAATGGATTTCATAACAGACTTTTACAAATATTGTAACTTGGAAATTTTCTCTCAAATTATCAACGATATTTTCAAAAGTCACGGTTTTATAAGATCACTAGTTCAATTATCGATTTATCAACCTTCGAGGTTAGTAGTATTTTAACAAATATTTTAAACCAAATTTGTTTTCTTGATTATAACAAAATAATACCTATTTTAGTACGAATAAAAAGGATTTAACACGTTTTTCTCATGTGACATGTCAGATCCGGTCATAACGCATGGGCCGGGTTTGGGGTGTTACACAAATGGTTCATGATCAAGCCTAAATTTGATAGTAGGAAATTGTTCTCCTATATCATTAGTAAAAACATAATTATTAAATAATTATTAATAATAATTATAATATAATTTAATAATTATAAATTGAATATTAAATTTTTATATTATAATTATTTAATATAAAAATAATAATATAAATTAAACTGAATATATTTCTTATAGTATGATTTGATAAAGGAATATGAGTTAAATCTAAATATGTTCCTCCTTGAGCAACATTTCTTTTATTTAAATCATCCACCTTATAAGGTATAGGTGTGGGCTGACTAGATTCTCCTGGGGTTTCCAGTTTTATATCATTAGTAGCTATATTTTCTATTTGATTACCTAATATACTTAAATATTAAATGATAAAATATAATATTAATATTTAATATTAAATATTATACAAATTAATATAATAAATTATAATAAAAAATTATTATATTAAATAAATATTATTATATAATACTAATAATAATTTTAAATAATATTATGATTTTTAAATAATATTAATAAAAATATTACTTAATGTATTAATATTGATAATAATAATATTTTAATAAATATTATATAAAATTAATAAAATAATAAATATTATTTTATTTTATAATACTCTAATAGAAGAGTGTCTATGTCTTAGAATTCAGAATTTAGCAGAAGGTTTAGCAATAAGTTAGACTTCTATTAATAAATATACTAGCACAGCAGAAGTAGAAATAAAAGAAATAAATAATAAATAATTGAGCTTTTTGATCCTAATAAGTTTACATTTAATATAAATTATTATAATAATAGTATTTATATTATTATAATAATATTATTTATTTCTTTTATATTATAATTATTTTTTTAATTATATAATAATTATATTTGTAATATCCTAAATATAGGCCTGTGCATTTATATGTGGTGTTTGTTTCATATGTTAAAATTTGGAAATTTAGGTTTAGAGCTGAGGCTTAAATTAAATATTCTGTTTAAGCTTACTTGGGTTAAAATACAGTTCTAAGTAGTTTAATGAGCATTTTGGGCTTGAGGTGTAACATCCTAAAATTTGAGTATCATCTTGTTGCTTGTGTTAGCTCGGGTATGATTTTATTACAGTCTTGTGAAGGCTTGGAATTATTCGGATCTAGAATAATTTTTTTTTAGTATGGAGAATTTAGTGAAGTGGATCAAGTGACCCTGATACTTAAGTTAATTTAAGTGTCTTAAATTAGCACAAGAGGAGTTAGTAGCATGGTGGAAATGGCGCATGAATGGTTGCTTGAGGGGAGTGGTTCGAATAACATGGTGTGTATTTTGGAGACTTTATTTTTTTCTGCATCTTTACATCAAGTGTCAGTCAAGCTTTATATTTGGTAAGTTGGACTTTAAATTTTTATGGCAAGATGTTTAATAGTTTAGGTAAGCTTGAACTTGGGGAAAGGAATCATTTTGATTAAGGAATGATGAGGGAACACAAGGCATAATGTAAGGTGTTTGCTATGGAAAGTTTTGTGTGGAAAACTTTGACTTTGGAGTCCATGTATTTGGACGGTTTGGGGGCCTAGGGGGGGTGACCGAATTTTGTTGAAGGTTTTGGTAGGTTGGTAGCTAGTTGGTCATTTTGACAATTGGGTTATTTTGTGTTTTCTCTAAAGCAAATTTTCTTTTCTCTCCACCATTCCTCTCCTAGCCAAATGCATTTTTAGCATTAGGTAAGCATCTTTTATTTTATTTTCTCTTTTCTATTGGTCATTCCATTTTGACCATTTTGGTTTAATTTGCCTATTCTCTCAAGTTTCTTTTCCCCTATTGCCGAAAACACCAAAAACCTTGAAGACCATTTTCTCTTTTCTTTTCTTCCTCTCTAGTGCCGAAATCACCATAGCACTAAGGCCATTTTTCATCCCTTTCTTTTCTTCTTTTCTCTTCTCATTTACCTTGTCTAGGCTGAAATCTCCTTCTCCTAAAGTTCACCATTGCCGCAACCTCTTCAAACCAAAACACCATAGTCGTAACTCTCTTTCCCTCATCTTCTTTTTTTCACAATCCATCATAAGCCGAAACATATCAATCATCATCTAGCCGATTTCTACATCTATTTCTTTTTCAAAGACAATCACTTTTCTATCGTAGCCGAATCTCTCTGTGGTTCCAAGCAAAGGCGTAGTCGATCTCAACGTTAGGGGTAAGGATTAACCGTCAATCGTTTCTCTTTCTTCTTCTTTTGGACTAGCCGAATTTAGGAATCTAATCCCTTTAATTCTCTTTGGCCGAAACCTTGAAGGAGGATTTCGAGATTTAGTTGTAACCGACGGTTGGAAGGAAACCTTTCGAGATTTGAATACTCAAGGTAAAGCAAGTGTGATTTTTAGGCCGAAGGCCACTTACTTTTGTTCATTATGTTAGAATTGAATCTAACATATATCATATAGGATTTCGACAAACTCCATAGGCAAGTGACGGTTTTCGGGTTTTAATTGAGTAAGGTAAGGAGATAATGATATTCGACCAAAGGCCATATCTTTTTAGTGATAATCGATTTCTCATATAGTGTTATGTAGGTGCTGTCGGCGTTATAAGCGAAAGCCGAAAATCTTGAGTTTTCTATCGTTCTTTGTGTTTACAAGGTGTGTAGCCCTACACTAAACTTCCAATAAATCGATAGTAATAATATTTGCATGTGTTATTAAGAAATATGTTTGATAATGATTGCGGGTACCATTCAGTGGTATATGACATTCAGGTACGTTAAACCCCTAATACTTCATTAATAATGCTATAAGCATGAATATGAAATGTGTATGATTCCGTTATGATTTTGGGGGTATATGGCATGATATCGAAATCATATGTTTATTGCATGGGCATATGGGTGATATTGATAAAGGGGAAGTGTTCCGGTGGTTTTTACCACATTATCCGGTGACTTCGGTCACATATTATGAATCTGGTGACTTCGGTCACAAATGATGAATCCGGTGACTTCGGTCACAAATGATGAATCCGGTGACTTCGGTCACATATTATGAATCCGGTGACTCTGTCACAATTATCTGGTGGCCATGCCACAATTTATAAGGGCGATGTGCAAGTTGACTGCAGCAACTGCCTTCGATGGTGTGTAGCGGATGGAGGGTCGATTTAGGAATCCCCACGGTGTGATTGGCAGGTACGGGTGGTGTGTAGCGGATGGATATCTAGGTTGGGCTCGGGACTGCATTTCATTTTATATGTACATGTGATTATTTGATTTGCTATATTATGGGCTTATGGCTAAATGTGATTTAAATGGGCTTTATTGTTATGATTGATTGGGCTTTTAGTGTATTGTTACACATTGAGTCTGTTGACTCACTCTTTGTGGGATATCATTTTCAGGTGATACACAGTGATTTGGACCGGGTCAGCGAGGACTACGTGGTGGCCATTGCTCAACTCAAAATTTCGGTTTTCCTTTTAATTAAACTTATTATGTTTTCTTTTATTATTTCGGGATTTATTTTGGGTTATGTTTTTGTAATAAGGCCGTTATGTTTTTGTAATAAGGCCGCCATTAGCTATGTTACTTATACGTTTTAAATTTTTATTCTGCTACGATCAACTTCAACTAAATAATTAAATATTTTCGATAACCGAATTAAATCGTTTTGACACCTAAATACCTATGGTTTTCAACTTAATAATAATTTCTAAATCTGGATCTTCTTTTGATTTATATAATCATAAAGATAATGTTTTAATAAGATCCAAATTTAAATCACAAAACGGTTTTCAACAAGATCGTACTTCAAATCTATTCTCTTACCACAAAATCACATGTTTTCCAAAACGACAAAACGAGTTTTTCTCAAGAAGCATACCAGATCCGGTCGGGGCTTGTGGGCCGAGTTTTGGGTGTTTCAACTTGGTATCAGAGCCAGGTTTTAAACACTCGGCCTTGGGTTTTAAAGTCCACAACGTTTTCAAAATTAAGCCCAAATGAGTTTTTGTGAAAGGTTTTGGTTAAACTGGTTTTTATGGAAGCATGGCACCCTAGTTCTCGGCCCAAGTCCGCCAGGTAAGTACTTTTGTTGATAAATTGATGTGAGTATGTTAATGTATGATACTTTAGTTGATAAGCCTAAGGAAACTATACTTTAGAGACATGGACCCTAGGTATATGTGTACTTCTACGGAAAAAAACCACTGATTAAAACTCTGTTGCATAAAATTTTCTTTAAACAAGAAAGTGAAAAGACTCTAATGCATAAAATTTTTGTAAATCAGATAAGACGCGAAGTAGATATGAGTTCTAGGAGACGTGGTCGTCGTGGACACGAGAGGCAGAATGGCTGTGTCGGAACCAGTTAGGTCTGGTCAGGGTTCCGAAAATGAGGCACCGCCACTGGCTGTAGGGGCGGAATTTCAAGAGCAAACTGGAGGACATGACGCAGTATCGCAAGCTATGTTGCGAGTTCTAGAGCGAGTAGCGGGAGCTAATATGGTTAATGGGGCTTGAAAGTCAGTGAAACACCCCAAACCTGGCCCACGAGCTTTGACCAGATTTGGTATGTTCCTCAAATAAACCGGTTCAAATTCTTTTGTTACTTTGTGAAAATCTTGTGCGATTCAAAAAAAAATTGTTTGGGTTGGGCTTGTGTTGAAAACCAATTCGATTTTCATATTAGAAAACCCTTTTTAATTCTATGTGATAAAACATATAGAGTATATTTTTTAAAAAAATAAATTACTTGGTCTTTAAACTTAATAAAAATTTGTAACATAATTAAACAATAAACAGAAATAAGATAGTGCACTATAGCCTTAAGGCCTTATTACATCGAATAAATCCAAATAATTCAGAGTACTTAAAAAAAAATTAATAGTCCATTAAAATAAAGACTTCAAGTTGAGCATGGCCACCACAAGTCCTGTCGTCCCGGTCCATCACTGTTCATCACCTGAAACATGGTCCCACAACGGGGTGAGTCAACAGACTCAATGTGTACACAACACTAAATCATAATCGAATCAGGCATAACAATTATCACACATTCATATCATAGCATACAAGTTATGATGCATTCCCAAAACCCAAACCTATTAAGCCATCCGCTACACTCCCCCGTACCAACCTGTACACCATGGGGACTACTAAGTCGACCCTCCTTCCGCTACACTCCATATCGCAGTCTTAGGTCACCGCATTCGTGGTCTTAGGTCACCACGTTCAGATCACTGTGGTCTTAGGTCACCACATTCAGATTACTGTGGTCTTAGGTCACCACATTCAGATATCACGGTCTTAGGACACCGTGTTCGTGGTCTTAGGTCACCACATTCACTTCCCCTTCAAAATAAAACCCATATGCCCCATATAATAGTAATATGCATAAATATGCCAGAGTTCACATTCTTATTCTTATTCTCATGTTACAATTAACATATTTCATAATCCTAGTAGGAGTAGGAAACGTACCTGAGTACTTTGTACCATAACATGGTACCTTAGCTACTTTCATATTCTTAATACCACATATATTAATTAAACTTAGCCATATAAGGTAGTATGAAATAGTGTGGGGTACACACCTGATTCGCTTAAGGTTTCCAATCCAAATCCCGAAAAGCTTGATCTAATGCCTTAGATCTTAGATCTCTACATTTAATCAATCATTTAATACTTAGTAAAGAGCCATTCGGCCATAAATCCAAATCCTAGTAGGATTAGTACACTAAAACTTACCTTGTTGCCGATTGACTTAAGAATCAAGTCCCGAAACTTTGTTGTATTCCTTCATGTATTCAGCCAAACATTAAATCACATCCTAGGTTAGTTTCGGCTTTTTAAACAATTATGAAATAGATCTAGATATCAAAATAAGCCTTGGCCGAATGCTATAGACACTTACCTTGTGGATTTTAAATCCCGAAACTCACCGAATAACTAGGGAACACGCGGCCTATGGTGTACCTTAGGGAAAAGAACTTCTCCTTCCTTGTAGTCAACACTTAGTAAATCCCGAAAGATCTCCTTACTGAAGAATTCGATGGAACTCTTGCTTGAACCCTTAGCAGTATTCGGCTATGGCTTTGATGTAGATAACAATTTCGGCTCTTGAGGCTTAGTGAGAAATCGGCTAGGGCTATTGGCATCTTCGGCTTTTGATTGTGTTTGTAATAGAAGAAGAAAAGAAAAGAGAAAAAGAGAATAATGGCAGAGAGAATTCGGCAGAGAGAATTCGGCAGAGAGAAGAGGAGAAACTTTAGAGAATTTCGGCAGAGGTTTTCTTGAAGAGAAAAGAATGAATGAAGAATAGCCTTACTCTTCCTTTTATAGCCGAAATTACTAGGCTAGAGTCCCTTACTTGGCCACCACTCTTCTATTTTGATAGCTTTATCCTTTGAATTATCACAAAATAAAAGAATTTAATCCAACAATTATCTCTTGAAAATAATCTAAAATAAATCTATTATTTATCCATCCTTTAGCCGAATTTTAAAGAGAATAAAACTCCCAAAATACAGCCTTGTGCCGTCCACCTCTCTACTCCTTGTAGTAAAATAAAATTTCTTTTATTTGCTCCCCAAGTGACTCGAACTCAGGCCCACTTGCATAGCTTGTGGCGTCACTCACCTGGGCCTTAAGTGGTATCTCCAGGCCACTTTTCCAAGCATGTTTGTGTGTCATATTTCACCCATAAATTTTCTTAAGGCCACCCTGCTTTACATCCCTCTCTTAACCTCAGAACTTAACTTTTCCTAAAACGTTTCCTTACATTTCCTTACATTTCCTTACATTTCCAAGTTTCCAAAAATGTTCGTTTGCCTCCTTTAAACTTAACATTTCTAAAGCATTTCCTTACATTTCCAAGACATTTCCCTACATTTCCAAGACAAGACATTTCCTTACATTTCCAGGACATTTCCTTACATTTCCATGGTTCTAAAAATGCACACAACACATCCATATCACCATAAACATGCTATTTCATAAAATTAAGCAAAAATGCATAGGCCCATTTTCAGGATGTTACAGTCAGTAGCTGAGAGACTTAGATCAAATGGAGCCGAGGTTTTTAGGGGAGTATCTGGGGTAGCTCCAAATGTAGCGGAGTACTGGTTAGAGGCAGTCGAGAGGATCATGGACGATTTGGACTGCACTACTGAGGAAAAGCTGAAAGGTGCTGTTTCGCTGCTTCGAGATGAGGCCTACCAGTGGTGGCTCACTGTCAAAGAGAGTATCCCTGCGGATCAAGTGGATTGGGGGTATTTTAAAGTTAAGTTCGCGGGGAGATACATTGGAGCTAGCTACATTGACTCTCAGAGAAAAACGTTTCTGAATTTAGTGCAAGGAAATAAGTCGGTAGCAGAGTATGAAGCAGAGTTTCTGCGGTTAAGTCGGTATGCTAGAGGGATTGTAGCTACTGATTATGAGCGGTGTGTCAGATTTGAGGATGGGTTGCGAGATGAGCTGCGAGTATTGATTGCTCCGCATCGAGAGAGGGACTTTGCAGTCTTAGTAGATAGGACGCGGATAGCTGAAGAAGTTAAGCGGACCGAGAGACAGAACCGAGATCGAAGTCAGAATAAGAATAAGAGGAGCTATGGGACTTCAAAGTCATCCGAGAATTTTCAAAAGAGACCTAGAGTTGTTGGGCCGCGAGGTCAGCAGGTTGCTACGGGAGGACAGTACCGTACTTGTGCTCAGTGTGGAAAGATGCACTCAGGAGAATGTTGGAAAAAGACAGGAGGATGTTTTAAGTGCGGGTCCAAGGACCATATGATTAAGGATTGTCCGATGGATACGGATAGGAACCGTCCAGCAGGTCAGGGTTTTAATCAGGCTGGTGGAGGTGGACAGCAGCTGTCAAGGGTCGTGGTCCAAATGGTAGAGGTAATGGTTCTGGTAGAGGTCGCAGAACTTCGAGTAGAGGTGGTGGTAACTCTAAGGCTAGACAGCCAGGTCTGGTATATGCGGTTCGTCGGAGGGAAGATAGTGATGCACCTGATGTTATCACGGGTACGTTTCTGATCTCTGGAATACCCTTTATTGCTTTGATAGATATAGGGTCAACTCATTCATACATCGCTAGTGAAGTATCTGGAACTCTGCATGTAAACTCTAAAACTGTACCTAGGAAGATGACTGTACTTAGTCCTTTAGGGCAGACTGTAGTAGTAGATAAGCTCTTTAAGGAAGTGCCTTTAGAAGTGCAAGGGACGCAGTTTCCGGCTGACTTAATGGAGTTGCCATTCGGGGAATTTGATCTAATCTTAGGCATGGACTGGTTAGTGAAGTATCGTGCTAATGTAGATTGTGCTGCTAAGCGTCTATCATTAAGAACCTCTGACGATAATGAAGTTGTGGTGATGGGCGAGAGACGGAATTACTTGTCAAATGTGGTATCTGCCCTTAAGGCAGAAAAGATGGTTAGGAAGGGTTGTTTGGCTTTTCTGATGTTGGTCAGTGCCTTGCAGGCTAAGGAGGCAGCTGTTGAAGGGGTCAGAACTGTAAGAGAATTCGTGGATGTCTTTTCGGAAGAACTTCCTGGATTGCCTCCGAATCGTGAGGTGGAATTTGGGATTGACTTGTTGCCTGGAGCGGCGCTAGTATCTATCGCTTCGTATAGAATGGCACCAAAGGAGTTGGGTGAACTCAAGGCTCAAATCCAAGAGTTACTTGATCGTGGGTTTATCTGACCCAGTGTGTCTCCATGGGGAGCACCGGTCTTGTTCGTGAAGAAGAAGGACAGGACTATGCGCATGTGCATAGACTATCGGTAGTTGAATAAGTTGACCATCAAGAACAAGTTCCCTTTGCCAAGGATAGACGACTTGTTCGATCAGCTTAAGGGAGCTGCGGTATTCTCAAAGATAGATCTACGGTCGGGAAGGTGAAAGAAGTGGATATCCATAAGACAGCTTTCCGGACAAGATATGGGCATTATGAGTTCTTAGTAATGCCGTTCGATTTGACGAACGCCCCAGCTGCGTTCATGGATATGATGAATCAGGTTTTCCAACCCTACTTGGATCAGTTTGTCGTTGTGTTTATAGACGACATCCTAGTGTATTCCAAGTCTGAGGAGGAACATGATGAGCATCTTCGGATAGTGTTGCAAGTGTTAAGGGAGAAGAAGCTTTATGCCAAATTCAGCAAGTGTGAATTTTGGCTGAAGGAAGTTGTGTTTTTAGGGCATGTGGTGTCTGCGGAAGGGATAAGGGTGGATCCTCGGAAGGTTGAGGCAGTGTTGGATTGGAAACCACCTAAGTCTGTAGCTGAGGTTCGCAGTTTCTTGGGATTAGCGGGCTATTACAGAAGGTTTGTAGTGGGGTTTTCATCAATAGCTGCACCTTTGACGAAGTTGTTGAGAAAGGAGGTACCTTTCGTATGGGCAGATAAGCAGCAAGAGAGCTTTGAGAAGCTTAAGAGGGTTTTGACTGAAGCTCCGGTTTTGATTCAGCCTGAGGCAGGGAAGGATTTTGTGGTATATTGTGATGCTTCTCACACAGGATTAGGATGTGTTCTGATGCAAGACGGGAAGGTAGTCGCTTATGCGTCTCGGCAATTAAGGCCTCATGAGGTTAATTATCCGACGCATGATTTAGAGTTGGCAGCGGTAGTCTTTGCTCTTAAGGTTTGGAGGCAATATCTGTATGGAGAAAAGTCAGTGATTTATACGGACCACAAGAGTCTGAAGTATTAGTTGACTCAGAAGGAGCTGAATCTGAGACAGCGAAGGTGGGCGGAGTTGTTGAAAGACTACGATTGTTCTATAGAGTATCACCCGGGCAAGGCGAATGTAGTGGCAGATGCCTTAAGTCGGAAAGTGGTGTCGGACTTGTTGGCGATGTTTGCGCATCTTAGTCTTTATGACGACGGAAGTTTGTTAGCAGAATTGCAGGTAAAGCCGACATGGTTGAGTCAGGTGAAAGAAAGACAGTTGGTAGATGATGATCTAAGTGCTAAGTCACGGCAAGTGCAGAGTGGGAAGTTGGAAGATTATGGTGTTAATAGTGACGGAGTGTTGTGTTTCAAGGGTAAGGTCTGTATGCCGAAGGATGAAGAACTTAGACGGAGAATTCTTCAGGAATCGCATAGTAGCCCTTATGCTATGCATCCTGGAGGAAGTAAGTTATACAGAGATTTGCGAGATCAGTTTTGGTGGCCTGGTCTTAAGCGGGAAGTTACAGAATTTGTAGGGAAGTGTTTAACGTGTCAGCAAGTCAAGGCTAAACACCAAGTTCCGTCAGGATTGCTTCAGCCGATAAAGATTCCGCAATGGAAGTGGGAGCGTATCACCATGGACTTTGTTAGTGGGCTTCCCCTTACGCCTACTAAGAAAGACTCGGTATGGGTGATAGTGGATCGATTGACGAAGTCTGCACATTTCATACCTGTGCGAGTTGATTACTCTTTGCAGAAATTGGCGAAGTTGTATGTGGCAGAGATTGTGAGGTTACATGGAGTGCCGGTGTCGATTATTTCGGATAGGGATCTGAGGTTTATGTCTCGATTTTGGAAAGCATTACATCAAGCTTTGGGCACCAGATTAGACTTCAGTACGGCATTTCATCCACAGTCTGACGGCCAGTCTGAGCGAGTAATCCAAGTGTTAGAGGATATGTTAAGGGGTTGTGTGATAGACTTCAGAGGAAGCTGGGAAGAATTTTTGCCTTTAGCAGAGCTTGCATACAATAACAGCTACCAAGCAAGTATTCGGATGGCACCGTACGAAGCGCTATATGGACGGAAGTGCCGCACTCCTATGTGTTGGACAGAATTAGGGGAACGTCAAGTTTTGGGTCCAAAGATGGTGGCTGAATCCGAAGAAAAGGTTAGGATATCTGACAGGCAAAAGTCGTACGCAGATCTTAAGCGGAAGGAAATAGAGTTTGTTGTGGAAGATCAAGTATTTCTTAAAGTGTCGCCATGGAAGAAGGTAATGAGATTTGGTCGCAAAGGAAAGTTAAGTCCCAGGTTTATAGGACCTTATCGGGTTTTGAAGCGGGTTGGACCAGTGGCATATCAATTAGAGTTGCCTTCAGAATTGAAGCAAATGCACGATGTGTTCCATGTTTCGATGCTACGTCGTTACCGGTCGGATCCATCTCATGTAGTGCCAGTTGAGGAGGTGGAACTAAGACCAGATTTGTCCTATGAGGAGGAGCCGATTCAGATTCTGGAACGGGATGTGAAGGTGTTACGGAGGAAGTCAGTTCCTCTCGTCAAAGTGTTATGGCGTAACAATGGATCGGAAGAGGCTTCATGGGAGCCGGAAGAGGCAATGCGACAGCAATACCCTCAGTTGTTCTAGCCAGGTAATTTCGAGGACGAAATTTTCTTTTAGGAGGGTAGAGTTGTAACATCCTAAAATTTGAGTATCATCTTGTTGCTTGTGTTAGCTCGGGTATGATTTTATTGTGTGCCTAATACAGTCTTGTGAAGGCTTGGAATTATTCGGATCTAGAATAATTTTTTTTTAGTATGGAGAATTTAGTGAAGTGGATCAAGTGACCCTGATACTTAAGTTAATTTAAGTGTCTTAAATTAGCACAAGAGGAGTTAGTAGCATGGTGGAAATGGCGCATGAATGGTTGCTTGAGGGGAGTGGTTCGAATAACATGGTGTGCATTTTGGAGACTTTATTTTTTTCTACATCTTTACATCAAGTGTCAGTCAAGCTTTATATTTGGTAAGTTGGACTTTAAATTTTTATGGCAAGATGATTAATAGTTTAGGTAAGCTTGAACTTGGGGAAAGGAATCATTTTGATTAAAGAATGATGAGGGAACACAAGGCATAATGTAAGGTGTTTGCTATGGAAAGTTTTGTGTGGAAAACTTTGACTTTGGAGTCCATGTATTTGGACGGTTTGGGGGCCTAGGGGGGTGACCGAATTTTGTTGAAGGTTTTGGTAGGTTGGTAGCTAGTTGGTCATTTTGACAATTGGGTTATTTTGTGTTTTCTCTAAAGCAAATTTTCTTTTCTCTCCACCTTTCCTCTCCTAGCCGAATGCATTTTTAGCATTAGGTAAGCATCTTTTATTTTCTTTTCTCTTTTCTATTGGTCATTCCATTTTGACCATTTTGGTTTAATTTGCCTATTCTCTCAAGTTTCTTTTCCCCTATTGCCGAAAACACCAAAAACCTTGAAGACCATTTTCTCTTTTCTTTTCTTCCTCTCTAGTGCCGAAATCACCATAGCACTAAGGCCATTTTTCATCTCTTTCTTTTCTTCTTTTCTCTTCTCATTTACCTTGTCTAGGCCGAAATCTCCTTCTCCCAAAGTTCACCATTGCCGCAACCTCTTCAAACCAAAACACCATAGCCGTAACTCTCTTTCCCTCATCTTCTTCTTTTCACAATCCATCATAAGCCGAAACATATCAATCATCATCTAGTCGATTTCTACATCTATTTCTTTTTGAAAGTCAATCACTTTTCTATAGTAGCCGAATCTCTCTATGGTTCCAAGCAAAGGCGTAGTCGATCTCAACGTTAGGGGTAAGGATTAACCGTTAATCGTTTCTCTTTCTTCTTCTTTTGGACTAGCCGAATTTAGGAATCTAATCCCTTTAATTCTCTTTGGCCGAAACCTTGAAGGAGGATTTCGGGATTTAGTTATAGCCGATGGTTGGAAGGAAACCTTTCGGGATTTGAATACTCAAGGTAAAGCAAGTGTGATTTTTAGGCCGAAGGCCACTTACTTTTGTTCATTATGTTAGAATTGAATCTAACATATATCATATAGGATTTTGACAAACTCCATAGGCAAGTGACGGTTTTCGGGTTTTAATTGAGTAAGGTAAGGAGATAATGATATTTGACCAAAGGCCATATCTTTTTAGGGATAATCTATTTCTCATATAGTGTTATGTAGGTGCTGTCGGCGTTACAAGCGAAAGCAGAAAATCTTGAGTTTTCTGTCGTTCTTCGTGTTTACAAGGTGTGTAGCCCTACACTAAACTTCCAATAAATCGATAGTAATAATATTTGCATGTGTTATTAAGAAATATGTTTGATAATGATTGCGGGTACCATTCAGTGGTATATGACATTCAGGTACGTTAAACCCCTAATACTTCGTTAATAATGCTATAAGCGTGAATATGAAATGTGTATGATTTCGTTATGATTTTGAGGGTATATGGCATGATATCAAAATCATATGTTTATTGCATGGGCATATGGGTGATATTGATAAAGGGGAAGTGTTCCGGTGGTTTTTACCACATTATGCGGTGACTTCGGTCACATATTATGAATCTGGTGACTTCGGTCACAAATGATGAATCCGGTGACTTCGGTCACATATTATGAATCCGGTGACTTCGGTCACATATTATGAATCCAGTGACTCTGTCACAATTATCTGGTGGCCATGCCACAATTTATAAGGGCGATGTGCAAGTTGACTGCAGCAACTGCCTTTGATGGTGTGTAGCGGATGGAGGGTCGATTTAGTAATCCCCACGGTGTGATTGGCAGGTACGGGTGGTGTGTAGCGGATGGATATCTAGGTTGGGCTCGGGATTGCATTTCATTTTATATGTACATGTGATTATTTGATTTGCTATATTATGGGCTTATGGCTAAATGTGATTTAAATGGGCTTTATTGCTATGATCAATTGGGCTTTTAGTGTATTGTTATACATTGAGTCTGTTGACTCACCCTTTGTGGGATATTATTTTCAGGTGATACACAGTGATTTGGACCGGGTCAGCGAGGACTACGTGGTGGCCATTTCTCAACTCAGTATTTCAATTTTCCTTTTAATTAAACTTATTACGTTTTCTTTTATTATTTCGGGATTTATTTTGGGTTATGTTTTTGTAATAAGGCCACCATTAGCTATGTTACTTATACGTTTTAAATTTTTATTCTGCTACGATCAACTTCCACTAAATAATTAAATATTTTCGATAACCGAATTAAATCGTTTTGACACCTAAATACCTATGGTTTTCAACTTAATAATAATTTCTAAATTCGGATCTTCTTTTGATTTATAAAATCATAAAGATAATGTTTTAATAAGATACAAATTTAAATCACAAAACGGTTTTCAACAAGATCGTACTTCAAATCTATTCTCTTACCACAAAATCACATGTTTTCCAAAACGACAAAACGAGTTTTTCTCAAGAAGCATACCAGATCCGGTCTGGGCTTGTGGGCCGGGTTTGGGCTGTTTCATGAGGCCCAGAAGGAAATGATGCCATAAGGAGGAAAGAGGAGTTGGCGTCAAAAGGCAAGGGGAAGAGGCCCAGTTTGTGGCCACCTGAAGCCCAAATTTTGGGTCTAAATTTCGGCACCAATGAGCCTTAGGGGTGGACGGCACACTTGCTACAATTTAGGGATTTTAATTCTTTTATTTTCTTGATAAATAGGAAGATAATGAAGAGAAAGATGAGGGCTATTTTTGAGGAGCTAAGGGATTAAGATAATAGGTGGGATAAAAGCTATCAGATGACAGTAGAGTTGGCCGAAAATCCAATTCTGGGAGGGGGAGTGTATTGCCGAAATCTATATATGCCAAGTGATCATCCTTTCATTCAATTTTTCTCTCTTCTTCCTCACCTAGCCGAAATTCTCATTTTCCATTTGTTTTAATTTCTTTTCAAGACCAAAGCTCTCTATATATTTTCTCCTCTCCTCAGTATTTTCTACAAAAGCCGAAAATTTCATTCATAGCCGAAATCTCACCTTAGTCAAACCTTCATCTTTGGAAACCAAAACTTCTCTGGGATACTTGCATGTGCCGAAATTTTGAAGAGAACAATAGGTATGTTTCGATATTAAGTTTCCAATATATCTCCAACTTTACAAGGTTTCTAGCTGAATGGCTATGTAGAATCTAATCAAAGGTTTTTCTTATTTTTCCGGCATTTTGGGATCTAAAGAGGAGTTCAACGCCTAGATCTTTAAGTTAAAGATCAGTAATACTCAAGTCGTGTTAAATCAAGGTAAGGGGATTTATTAGTATTAACATGTGATTTGGGATCTATTAACCTTGGCCGATTGTAGAAAGGCTAAATCTTCATGTGTTTTCCGGCTTTTGAGCAAGGCTTTAGGTTGAAGGTAGTAGATTCGGATAACAAGGGTTTCAATTAGGGATATTGGACTTTTTGCGATATCAGGTGTGTAATACTTCCCCGCCATCTAGAACTGATTATTAATATATGTTCATAAGTTTATATGTTATTATAAAAGCCAAAATCTCGACTTAATGTGGGAAGCCCAAAAAGGGTAACGCAAATCGCCAGGTCAGTGAAAAATCTGATTAAAAGTTATAAGTAATTTGCTTGTATATGATTGCATGGGTTGGGTTGATGAAAGGAGGAAGTTATACGTTATATGTGTAGCAGTTTATACCGTGATCTGTTACATGTTGTAGCGGCTAATGCCGTGATCTATTATAAGGGCTTCGGCCATAATATGTTGATGAGCAGCATGACTGCCATCTTGGCGTGTAGCGGTGTGGGTCGACTGTAGAAATCCCCAATGGTGTAAACGGTTGGTACGGGGGCGTGTAGCGGATGGAAATCTAGGCAAACGGGTTGGGCCTTGCATACTATTTGTTATTTAAATGAATGAAATTATTAATCTGTTTTATGGGCCTAAGGCCCAAAATCTAGTGGTGCATGAGGGTTGCACACTGAGTCTCGCGACTCACCCATTTAATTAACATTTTAGGTGATACCTAGTGCTTCGGACCGGGCTGGAGAGGAACGCAAGGTGGCCATGCAGAAGAATATGAAGATTTGGCAAAAAGACTCCAGTTAGTTATTTTATATTGTATTTTAATTAATGGATTTTAAACTTCGATGTAATAAGGCCATGGGCCACTAGTTTATATTTTGTTTTATTATGGGCTTTTATTACTTTTAGTTATTAAAATTTTTATTTTAATTAAACTAAGGCATGTAATTAAGTTCGGTTTTATTTTACAAAGGCATATTCTATATAAAATATATTTGGGCTTTTCTGAAAAATACGACATGTTTGACAAAAATTTTCTTAGTGACATACCAGATCTGGTCGTAGCAATTAGGCCGGGTTTGGGGTGTTACAAATTGGTATCAGAGCCCGGTTCAAAACTCGGCTCTGGGGGTTTTTGGGCTCAAAACGTTTTCTAAAAATGGGCTTTTGAAACATGCATGTTTTGAAATGATAACAGGTTTGTTAGCTCGGCATGGCACCTGCGTCTCCGGCCCAAGTCCGCCAGGTAAGTATTCTGAACCATTGTGTGATATATTTATGTGGGCTTAATGGGTTTTATGGGACGTAGAATAGTTAGATTAGAACTTGATGGACTCTAGGCCTAGTTGAACAACTTCAGAATCTCATAAGACTTAATTTCACTGAACAAACCCGTTAACGAGCCGCAAGGCTAGGGTGTGGTAACCGTCATACGCATGTCTATGAAGGATCCGGAAGAGCCTAGTATTTAAGCAGTCCTAGTGACTCACCTCCTCTTCGCTGGAATCCTACCTGGTGCGTAGTGACTGTTCACCTTAGCCGAGTTAGGGTGTGGCAATGGGCATACGCATGGCTAGGAGTGGATTCAGGGAGAGCTTGGTACTTAAGCAGTCCTAGCGACTCACCTCCTCTTCACTAGAATCCTACCTAGTGCGTAGTGACTATTCACCCTAGTCACAAGGACTTGTGGATGGGCTAAACCCTATGACTAAAACCCGAAAGGGACCAACCACCCTATTTTCTTTTTGAAAAAAAAATCCCAAGGTTTTGTAAAATTTTCAAAATATTTTTGATTTGTGAAAATTTCCAACCAACCATGAACTTATAAAATACCTATGTTTCGAAAATTTACCCGAAAATCTCACGTTTACAAGAATAACCCGGACCATGAAATTAGTTTTTCCAAAAGTACCCCTGTTTGAAAAAAAACAAACAACATCAAAATTTGAAAAAAAATTTACAAAACTACCCTTGTTTTGCAAAATGACCAAAATACCCCTAGTTTGTAAAATTACCGAAATACCCTGGAATTTTAAAATTACCGAAATACCCCTGGATTTCAAAATTACCGAAATACCCCCAGATTTCAAAATTACTGAAATACCCCCAGATTTCAAAATTATCGAAATACCCCCGGGATTGCAAAGTTACCAAAATACCCTTACTTCACAAAATCACCAAGGACCTTATTTTGAAAAATTACGAAAATACCCTTGTAGGATAAAATTACAGAAATACCCCTGGGTAGTGAAAACAACAACAACATCAACAACAACACTTTTTTGTAATGAACGCGAGTTCATGAATGTTGATGATTGAATGAATGAAGTTGAGACTGTAGTGTGTGTATGAATTCGAAAGAACTACTTTTTAAAACTATTAATCATAAGACTATCCGCGATAAATCAGTGGAAAGAAATAATGATTCATAAAATTCTTAATCAGATAAACGCAACTCGGAAGAATGAGTACAAGGGGTCGAGGACGTCCGCTGTGTGGACGCGGTAGGGGTAGGATGACCTTGTCTGAGCCAGTAGGGTCTGGCCATGGGTCAGGAAACGAACTGCCGGATCCTCCAGCTGTGGAGGGAGAATTACGGGATCAAGCGAACGGAGATGATGCTGTATCCCAGGCGATGTTGCGAGTCCTGGAGAGAGTTGCTGGAGTAGGCATGGGCACAAGAGCTCGGAAATCTGTGCCAGAGCGGCTTAAGGCCAATGGAGCAGAAGTGTTTAGGGGAGTTTCTGGTGTAGCCCCTAACACAGCTGAGTATTGGATGGAAGTGACTGAGGGTGTAATGGATGACTTAGATCTTACGGTGGAGGAGAAGTTAAAAGGGGTCGTGTCTCTTCTTCGAGACGAGGCTTACCAGTGGTGGCTCACGGTGAAAGAAGGTACTGTTGCAGATCTGATTGACTGGGATTTCTTTAAGGAGTCATTCCAGGGAAAGTATGTTGGGGCCAGTTAAATCGATGCACAAAGGAAGGCATTCTTGAACTTGGTACAGGGAAGTAAGACTGTGACTGAATATGAGGCAGAGTTTCTATGTTTGAGCCGCTACGCTCAGGGAATGGTAGCAACGGAGTATGAACGTTGTGTTCGGTTCGAGGATGGGCTGCGAAATGAGTTAAGGGTTCTGATAGCACCGCAGCAAGAGAGAGTTTTTGCTGTTTTGGTAGATAAGGTTAAAATAGCAGAGGAAGTGAAACGGGTTAAGAAACAAGAAAAGGATAAGGATCGAGGTAAGAGTAAGAGGAGTTTTGGGCCATCAAGAGCATCTGGGAATTTTTAGAAGAGGCCTAGGGCTGATGGGCCAGTTCGTGCTCCGACAAGTCAAAACCAAGCATGTTCTACATGTGGGAGGACGCATTATGGGGAGTGCATAATAAAAACAGGTGGATGCTTTAGGTGTGGATCCACAGAAAATCTGATTAAGGACTGTCCCCAGATGGATCGGGGGCAGCCAGCGGGCCGAGGTGCTGATCAAGTGAGGAGAGGTGATCAGCCTGGACCAAGGGGTCGGGGTGCAGGTAGAGGAGGAAATGGGGCTGGTCGTGGTCGTGGAGCACCTGGTAGAGGTGCCGGCAATGTAGATGCAAGGCAGCCAGGTCTAGTTTATGCAGTTCGATGACAGGAGGATGGCAATGCACTGGATGTCATAACCGGTACGTTTCTTATTACTGATAGGCCTCTGCTTGCTTTGATTGATATAGGGTCAACCCACTCCTATGTTGCATGTTCGATATCTGAGACCTTAAGTATAGATTCTGAAGCAACTACTAGGAAGATGACTGTGGTTAGTCCCCTAGGACAATCTAGGGTAGTGGACAAGCTATTTAAGGATGTACCTTTAGAGACTCAAGGGGTAGTGTTTCCGACAGACTTAATGGAATTACCATTTGGAGAGTTCGATCTTATCCTAGGAATGGATTGGTTGTCAAAGCATCGTGCTAAGTTGGATTGTGGGACTAAGTGCATGGTGTTAAGTACCCAGGAAGGCGGGGAGGTGGTTGTGTTAGGAGAAAGAAGGAACTATTTGTCCAACGTAGTGTCGGCCTTGAAAGCTGTTAAGATGATTCGGAAGGGATGTAACACCTTTTTAGCTTTTATTAGTGCTTTGGATGCTAAAGAGGTGACTGTCGATGAGGTTCGAATAGTCAAGGATTTCGCAGACGTCTTTTCGGAGGAGTTGCCAGGATTACCCCCAGATCGCGAGGTGGAGTTTGGAATAGAACTACTCCTGGGTACGGCTCCGGTATCTATTGCCCCTTATCGAATGGCGTCGAAGGAGCTGGTGGAGCTCAAAGATCAGATTCAGGAGCTATTGGATCGAGGATTCATTCGACCGAGTGTGTCTCCATGGGGAGCGCCGGTTCTATTCGTGAAAAAGAAGGACGGATCCATGCGTATGTGCATGGACTATCGTCAACTGAATAAGTTGACGATTAAGAATAAGTACCCATTACCGAGAATCGACGATTTGTTCGAACAGCTCAAAGGAGCTTCGGTCTTTTCTAAGATTGATTTAAGGTCGGGATATCATCAATTAAGGGTTAAAGAAGGAGATATTCATAAGACGGCGTTTCGGACTCGGTACGGTCATTATGAGTTTTTGGTAATGCCGTTCGGTTTGACGAACGCGCCAGCAGCATTTATGGATATGATGAATCGGGTGTTTCAGCCATACCTTGATCTGTTCGTCGTAGTGTTTATTAACGATATATTGGTTAATTCCAAGTCTGAGGAGGAGCATAATGCACATCTTCGAGTGGTGTTGCAAATTCTGAAAGAAAAGCAGCTGTACGCAAAGTTCAGTAAGTGTGAATTCTGGTTGAAGGAGGTGACTTTTCTAGGGCATGTAGTTTCCGCCGAAGGGATTAGGGTAGACCCTCGGAAAATTGAAGCTGTGCTAAATTGGAAATCGCCAAAGTCTGTGGCGGAAATTTGAAGTTTCTTAGGATTAGCGGGATATTATCGAAGGTTCGTTGAGGGGTTCTCTTCAATCGCGGCACCATTAACTAAGTTGTTGAGGAAGGGAGTATCTTTTGTGTGGACTGACAAACAACAGGAGAGCTTTGAGAGGCTGAAGAGAATTCTGACGGAAGCACCGGTGTTAATTCAGCCAGAAGCAGGAAAAGAATTTGCCGTCTATTGTGATGCGTCACACATAGGGTTAGGGTGTGTGCTGATGCAAGATGGGAAAGTTGTGGCATACGCATCTCGACAGTTGAGACCCCATGAGTTGAACTACCCTACGCATGATTTGGAATTGGCGGCTGTAGTGTTTGCTCTGAAGATTTGGAGGCACTACCTGTACGGGGAAAAGTCGGTAATTTACACCGACCATAAAAGTTTGAAGTATCTCCTTACTCAGAAAGAGTTAAATTTACGACAACGTAGGTGGATCGAGCTCTTGAAGGACTATGATTGCTCGATTGAATACCATCCCGGCAAGGCCAATGTGGTGGCGGATGCGTTGAATAGGAAGGTGATAACAGGCCTAAGGGTGATGTTCGCTCATCTTAGTTTGTATGAAGATGGTAGTTTGGTGGCTGAGCTACAAGTAAGACCTATGTGGACAAGTCTAATCAAGTAGAAGCAAGATGTTGTTTTAAGTACTCGAATCCGACAAGTGCAGGAAGGTGAAGTAGGGGACTATAGTTTGAACAATGATGGAGTTTTGTGTTTCCGTGGGAAGGTTTGTATGCCAAAAGATGAGGTGCTAAGGCAGATGATTCTTCGGGAATCGCATAGTAGCCCCTATGCTATGCATCCTGGAGGAGTTAAGATGTATCGGGATTTGCGAGACCAGTAGGGAGAAGTTACAGAATATGTGGGGAAGTGTTTGACGTGTCAACAAGTCAAAGCTGAACACCAGTTGCCTTCAGGGTTGTTGCAACCGGCGAAGATTCCCCAATGGAAATGGGAAAGAATTACGATGGATTTCGTTAGTGGGTTACCCCTCACGCCCACTAAGAAAGATTCAATTTGGGTAATTGTGGATCGGTTGACGAAGTCTGCTCACTTCATACCGATTCGAGTGGATTTCTCTCTACAAAAGTTGGCTAAGTTGTACGTGGCTGAGGTTGTAAGATTACACGGTGTACCAGTATCGATCATATCGGATAGGGACCCAAGGTTCACGTCACGATTTTGGAAGGCTCTTCATCAAGCAATAGGAACAAGGTTAGACTTCAGTACCACTTTTCACCCACAGACTGATGGTCAGTCTGAGAGGGTAATTTAGATCTTGGAGGATATGCTAAGGGGTTGCATCATCGATTTTAGGGGTAGTTGGGAGGAGCATTTACCCTTGGTTGAATTCGCGTACAATAATAGCTATCAAGCTAGTATTCAAATGGCGCCGTATGAAGCATTATATGGAAGGAGATGTCGTACTCCAACTTGTTGGACGGAGTTGGGTGAACGTCAGGTATTGGGTCCGGAACTAGTTTCGGAAATGGAGGAAAAAGTTAAGTTAATACGGACTCGATTGAAGGAAGCGTCTGATCGGCAGAAATCTTATGCAGATCTAAAGTGGAAGGAGGTGGAATTCGCAGTAGGAGACCAAGTCTTCTTGAAGGTATCTCTGTGGAAGAAAGTAATGAGGTTTGGACGAAAGGGTAAGCTAAGTCCCCGGTTTATTGGGCCTTATAGGGTGTTAGAACGTGTGGGGCCAGTGGCCTATCGTTTGGAGTTGCCTTCAGAGTTGGAGCAGATACATGACGTGTTCCATGTCTCGATGCTGAGATGTTATCGATCTGATCCATTGCACATAGTGCCAGTGGAAGAAATTGAAGTAAGGCCAGATTTATCTTTTGAGGAGGAACCAGTACGAGTTTTGGATCGAGATATAAAAGTGTTGAGAAGGAAGTCCGTTCCTTTGGTCAAAGTTCTATGGCGAAATCACGGCGCAGAAGAGGCGACGTGGGAGCCAGAGGATGTTATGCGACAGCAGTATCCCCATCTCTTTTGATCAGGTAAATTTCGAGGACGAAATTTATTTTAAGAGGGGTAGAACTGTAATATCCTAAATATAGGCCTGTGCATTTATATGTGGTGTTTGTTTCTTATGTTAAAATTTGGAAATTTAGGTTTAGAGCTGAGGCTTAAATTAAATATTCTGTTTAAGCTTACTTGGGTTAAAATAAAGTTCTAAGTAGTTTAATGAGCATTTTGGGCTTGAGGCCCAGAAGGAAATGATGCCATAAGGAGGAAAGAGGAGTTGGCGTCAAAAGGCAAGGGGAAGAGGCCCAGTTTGTGGCCACCTGAAGCCCAAATTTTGGGTCTAAAATTCGGCACCTAGGAGCCTTAGGGGTGGACGACACACTTGCTACAATTTAGGGATTTTAATTCTTTTATTTTCTTGATAAATAGGAAGATAATGAAGAGAAATATGAGGGCTATTTTTGAGGAGCTAAGGGATTAAGATAATAGGTGGGATAAAAGCTATCAGATGACAGTAGAGTTGGCCGAAAATCCAACTCTGGGAGGGGGAGTGTATTGCCCTAATCTATATAAGCCAAGTGATCATCCTTTCATTCAATTTTTCTATCTTCTTCCTCACCTAGCCGAAATTCTCTTTTTCCATTTGTTTTAATTTCTTTTCAAAACCAAAGCTCCCTAGATATTTTCTCCTCTCCTCAGTATTTTTTACAAAAGCCGAAAATTTCATTTATAGCCGAAATCTCACCTTAGTCAAACCTTCATCTTTGGAAACCGAAACTTCTCTGGGATACTTGCATGTGCCGAAATTTTGAAGAGAACAATAGGTATGTTTCGATATTAAGTTTCCAATATATCTCCAACTTTTCAAGGTTTCTAGCCGAATGGCTATGTAGAATCTAATCAAAGGTTTTTCTTATTTTTCTGGCATTTTGGGATCTAAAGAGGAGTTCATCGCCTAGATCTTTAAGTTAAAGATCAGTAATACTCAAGTCGTGTTAAATCAAGGTAAGGGAATTTATTAGTATTAACATGTGATTTGGGATCTATTAACCTTGGCCAATTGTAGAAAGGCTAAATCTTCATGTGTTTTTCGGCTTTTGAGCAAGGCTTTAGGTTGAAGGTAGTAGATTCAGATAACAAGGGTTTCAATTAGGGATATTGGACTTTTTGTGATATCAGGTGTGTAATACTTCCCCACCATCTAGAACTGATTATTAATATATGTTCATAAGTTTATATGTTATGATAAATGCCGAAATCTCGACTTAATGTGGGAAGCCCAAAAAGGGTAACGCAAATCGCCAGGTCAGTGAATAATCTGATTAAATGTTAGAAGTAATTTGATTGTATATGATTGCATGGGTTGGGTTGATGAAAGGAGGAAGTTATACGTTATATGTGTAGCGGTTTATACCGTGATCTGTTACATGTTGTAGCGGCTAATGCCGTGATCTGTTATAAGGGCTTCGGCCATATTATGTTGATGAGTAGCATGACTGCCATCTTGGCGTGTAGCGGTGTGGGTCGATTGTAGAATTCCACAATGGTGTGAACGGTTGGTACGGGGGTGTGTATGAAACACCCCAAACCCGGCCCACGAGCCCTGACCGGATCTGGTATGTTCCTCGAAGAAAATCGGTTCAAAATTCTTTTGTTACTTAGGAAAAACTTGTGTGTTTTGAAAGAAAGTTTGTTTTGGGTTGGGCTTGAGTTGAAAAAGAGTTTATTTTATATTGAAAACCCATTTATTTCAGATGACAAATAATTAGAGTTTATCTTAAATTAAATTGACTTAATCTTTAATAATTAAAATTTCGTAACATAGTAAATAAAACAGAAATAAAATAATTCACTATGGCCTTATTACATCAAAATAATTCCCAAAATTAAATTAAAGTACTTAATAAAATAAAAATCCAAATTAATTAAATTCCTTGCTGTGCATGGCCACCTTTGAGCTCCTACCGACCCGGTCCATTACTGATCATCACCTGGAAGAAAAATATTCCCCAACTGGGTGAGTCAAACAGACTCAATGTGTAACCAACACTAAAACTTAACAATTCAGGCATACAATATCATATCACATACTTATTCATATAACAGATATAAAATAATGATGCAACCCGAACCCAAACCTAGATGCCATCCGCTACACATCACCCGTACCAACCTGCACACCGTGGGGACTAATAAGTCAACCCTCCATCCGCTACACACCATCGAAGGCAGTCGCTGCAGTCGACGTGCTCATCGCCCTTATAGAATTCGTGGCATAGCCACCAGATACATATTTTGTGTCAAGAGACACCACATTCGGATATCGTGGTCTTAGGTCACCACATTCAGATATCGTGGTCTTAGGTCACCACATTCACTTCCCCTTTAAAATAATATCCCATATGCCCCCATATCATTCATATCATGCATATTACATAATTTCACATTCTTATCACTTTCACATGTTACATATATAACATAATTTCATATTCCTAGTAGGAGTAGGAAACGTACTTGAGTACTTTTGTATCCTTAGCCATATTCTTACACATTCTTATAGTCACATACATATTAAATATTGCCATAAATATATCAAGAAATAGTGTGAGGTACACACCTGATTTGCTTAAGGTTTCCAATCCAAATCCCGAAAAGCTTGATCTAATGCCTTAGATCTTAGATTTCTACATTTAATCAATCATTTAATACTAAGTAAAGAGCCATTCGGCCATAAATCCAAATCCTAATAGGATTAGTACACTAAAACTTACCTTGTTGCCGATTGACTATAGTCAAATCCCGAAACTTCGCAGAGTTCTCCCCTTGTAATCGGCAAGACACTAAAATCACTTAACTAATTTGTTTCGGCTTTTAAGTGAAATAAGAAATAGATCTTCATACAAAATAAGCCTTGGTACACTTACCTTGTGGATTTTAAATCCCGAAACTCATCGAATAACTAGGGAACACGCGGCCTATGGTGTACCTTCGGGAAAAGAACTTCTCGTTCCTTGTAGTCGACACTTAGTAAATCCCGAAAGATCTCTTCAAGGTTTCGGCAACAAGATATTAATGGGGTTAGTCCTATATTTCGGCAAATCTTAAAAGAAACTGAATGAGATCTTACCCTTACTTTAGAGATCGGCAATCCTTGCTTGAACCTTTAGCAATATTCGGCTATGTAGGCTAGAAGGATCTTGATTTTGGCTTTTGATTGGTATAAAGAAGTCGGCTAATGATGGTATCTTGAGGAGTTTATGGATTCGGTTTTAATAGAGATCACAAAGCTATGAATTCGGCTAGGCTTACTTTAGTTTTCGGCTTTGGCTAACAAAAAGAAGAAGAAGAGATGCTCTAAGAAATTCAGCAGAGAGAAGAGTTGAAAGAAAAGAAAATACAAAGAATGGCCTTGCTTTTTATTCTTGGCCAAAATTACTAGGCTAGAGTCCCCTACTTGGCCACCACTCTTCCTATGTGATAATTTTATCTCTTTAATTATCACTTTATTCAAATTAAAAGAAATAATCCTCATTTATCTCTTAAAATAAATCCATTATTTATCCCTTATTTATCCACCCTTTATCTCTTAAAAATAAAAGAATAAAAGCTCCTAATTTATAGCCTTGTGCCGTCCCTTGCTGCTAATCTCTACTGCAAAATAAAACTTTTATTTTGCTTCCCCTGCAGCTCGAACCTTGGCCCAATACCCCTGTATGTGGCGTCATTTCCAGGGCCCTATGTGGCACCTCCAAGCCACTTTTCCAAGCCCAATTGTGTGTCATATTTCCTCTATTAATTTTCTTAAGGCCACCTTGCCTTAGTTTCCTCTTTTTAAACTTTAAAACTTAACATTTCCTTACATTTCCAAGTTTCCAAAAATGTTCGTTTGCCTCCTTTAAACTTAACATTTCTAAATCATTTCCTTACATTTCCAAGTTTTCAAAAATGTTTACTTTCCTCTTTTGAAACTTAACATTTCTAAATCATTTCCTTTCATTTTCTTACATTTCCAAGTTTCCAAAAATGTTCATAATACATTCATAACACATAAGACATGTCATTTCGTATAATTAATTCAAAAATGCATAGGCCCATTTTCAGGATATTACAGTGTAGCGGATGGAAACCTAGGCAAACGGGTTGGGCCTTGCATACTATTTGTTATTTAAATGAATGAAATTATTAATCAATTTTATGGGCCTAAGGCCCAAAATCTAGTGGTGCATGAGGGTTGCACACTGAGTCTCGCGACTCACCCTTTTAATTAACATTTCAGGTGATACTTAGTGCTTCGGACCGGGCTGGAGAGTAACGCAAGGTGGCCATGTAGAAGAATATGAAGATTTGGCAAAAAGACTCCAGTTAATTATTTTATATTGTATTTTAATTAATGGATTTTAAACTTCGATGTAATAAGGCCATGGGCCACTAGTTTATATTTTGTTTTATTATGGGCTTTTATTACTTTTAGTTATTAAAATTTTTATTTTAATTAAACTAAGGCATGTAATTAAGTTCGGTTTTATTTTACAAAGGCATATTCTATATAAAATATATTTGGGATTTTCTGAAAAATACGACATGTTTGACAAAAATTTTCTTAGTGACATACCAGATCCGGTCGTAGCAATTGGGCCGGGTTTGGGGTGTTACAATATTGTAACTTTTATCTATATTTATCTATATTTTATATATTATAACATTTAATATTTTAATATAAAATAATATTATAATAATTTAATATTATAATATTAATATAAATAAAATTATTTATTTATATTTAATATATTAAAGATAAAAGATTATGGAAGCAACCATCACATCAAGAAGGCTACGTAGAAAAAATCATGAAGCCAACATTTAAGTTATCCTTATCAGGATACTGTTCAGATTTCAATTGTAAATGAATTAGAGTTTAGAATTTGTATTATAAATAGGCATTGTTGTAGCCTAAACTGTAATATCCTGGATTAGGGGCTATTTTTTGTTGTTGGATTGTTTGCATGTGTTTGGCCTGCTATGTAGTTGTTTTTGATGTTTTGGGGCTTAGGTGTAAGTCTAGTGTAAGCCTGAGTGGTTTAGAAAATTTTAGTTTTTAAGCTTTAAGTGAGAGGAGCTGAAGGAGCTGGGGTTTATAGGTATTTTTAGGTGAATGTTAGCACAAGAATTGAGCTAGTAGAGTGGCAAGGGAGGCGCCACTTAGAGCTTGTGTGTGACGTCACTTGCAGGGGAAGGAGGTCCTGTGTTCAAGCTGCAGAAGTCTCACCTTTTGCTTCCCATTTTGACGCCAAGGTGGTTGGAAGTGGACCAAGTCTAATAATTTGAATGGTGGGTGGAGAGTAAATCGAGGAGGTTGACTAGTTCAAAGTGATTTGAATTAGTGGCCAAGAGTAATTGTGGGTAGTGGCCGAATCTTGGGTGCTTCATGGCGGGGAGTGGCCGGTTTTGGTAGGTGAGTAAGGGGAGCGTGCCGAAACTCCTTAGGCATTTTGGTGTTTTTTTCGGTCAGCTTGTGTAAGCCAAAATTCTTTCATTTGTCAATAGCTAGCCGAATTTTCAAGTAAGTTCTCTCTATTTTCTTCTTTGAAACCGTAAACCCTCAAGCAACATTCATCTTTGCCGAATTTTTGCACTTGTTTTTCCCTCAACCTCATTAGTAGCCGAAACTCTCTTCTCCTAAACATTTCTTCTTCTTCTCTTTCCCATTTTGGTTGTTGGCCGAATATCAACATTCTCCCTCCCATTTCTTTTGTTTTCTTCCATCATTTTGCAAGCCGAATCTTTTCTCCCTCACTTCTAATCTTCCATTGCCGATTTCTCCTTTCTTATTGAACCATATTTCATTTGTTTCTACCTTCAAGACTCTAGCCGAACCTCTCCCTTTTTGTTGTCGAAACTTCCCCTCTTCTATTAGTTTTCACCTTGGCTGAATATTAGTGTGGTGTTGATCTCGTTTGGTGTTTTTCAATCGTTGAAAAAGGTTAGTGCTTGGCTGAATGTCTATTTTCTTCTCCTCTCTGTGCTCTGTCGACTTTTACAAAGGTAAGAGTTGGTTTCGGCAATTGTTGTTAAGGGTGCTAATCACATGTTGGAACCGATTTTATTATAGGGCATCCGGGATTTCGGAACAAGTCAAGCGAAGCCTCCATCTGTGAGTGATCGATTGGTAAGTGGTGGTAAGGGTTGGTTTTATTAGTCTATTCTTTTAGTTTTCGTTAAGCCAAAGACTATAAAGGATTAATTGTTCTTCTTAATAGGGTGTGGCCGTTTGCATAAGGAGGAACCATCGTGGTTCGGGATTTGGTAGGAAACCAAATCATTTGTAAGGTAAGGGTTGAGCGTTAACCCTTTTGATTTATTTGGTTTGGCCAAATGGCCTTAGTTCTGATGTTCATGTTTGGCCGATTATAGGATCAAGGTAATCGAGGGTCTTAGATCGGTTCTTTGGGATTAAGGCTTGCGTTTTAACAGGTGTGTAAACTAACACACTCTTTGCTTAGTAATATGCTTAATAACCTGATTGTTTGATAAAGCCGAAACAGTATGGTTGATTGATATGATACCCTATGGGGTATGTACACGGATTTGGGTAAGTCCGTTGCATTACGAGTTCTATTGTTGATATACATGATATCATGATCTATGATCTATGTGCTATGGGATGCAACACTAAACATGTTGGCATGATTCGCATGATTTGCATGATTTGCTTATTTTACATGAGTCGGTAGGATAATGGGTGATATGAGAGGAGGGGGAAAATGATATCCGTGTCTTTGGGACACCAGAGGTTTGGCACCTCCAGTGGTTTGGTACCACAGATCGATTTATTGTGACTTTGGGTCACCAGAGGTTTGGCACCTCATAGCGTCTTGTCCCAGTGGCTTAGCACCACAGTGGGTTGCCCCACGGATGATATTATGGGATCGACGCCAGTGATTTGGTATCACACTTGGGTTGGCCCCACAGATGGATTATTCATGACTTCGGTCACATGTGATTTGGTATCACATTAGTGTCTTTGGGACACCAGAGGTTTGGCACCTCATAGCGACTCGTCCCTGTGGTTTAACACCACCGCGGGTTGGCCCCACTTTTGAGATACGGGATCGTCGCCAGTGATTTGGTATCACACGTGGGTTGGCCCCACAGATGGATTATTCGTGACTTTGGGTCACTAGTGGTTTGGCACCACATTGATGGATATCGTGACGTTGGGTCACCAGTGGTTTGGCACCACCAGTGGTTTGGTACCACACGGGGTAGAAAAGGTGTTATGGATGGCTAGGGTTGGGTGCATTAATTGTATTGCTTTATTATGGTGTGTGTTAGTATATTGCATTAATCGGAAGGGGGATTTATGCACTGAGTCTTGCGACTCACCTTCTCCCTTATCATTTCAGGTGACACCTAGATCGCGGACATGGAGCCGGGTGGACTCGAGGTGACCATGCCATGCATAAAATCGGATGCACTGATTTAAAAAAAACTTGGTACTTTATTTCATTTATTTTCATTTGGTTTTGTTGGGATTGTAAAATGCCTTTAAAGTTATGCTTTGGTTATTTATGCTTAGATTTGATTTCAAATATGTTTTAACAAATTAATGAGTTAATAGTGGATAAAACTTGGAAAGATAAGGTTTTCAAAACTACAAAGCGATATGTTTTAAGCTTTACCATCGAGTATCACGCTGTAATTTAAAATGAATGCAACTCAAATGTTTTTTTTCAAACTTAAGATTTTTCCACACTAAGTTCAAGAAAATGTTTTTAAGCAACTAAAAGGAATTACGTTGATTTCTAAATGAGATACACTTGTTTTACTTATGGATTCAAGGAAGTTTTCAAAATCCCCGGGTTTTCAAAATGCACTATTGGTTTTAAACAATCTTACCCAAGATTTTCACAAGTATAAGTACAACAAAGGGTTTTTCTCAAATTTTTACTCGGAAACCTAACCTTTCAAATACGATTTTCCCAGTAACATACCAGATTCGGTCGTGGTGTATTGACCGGGTTTGGGGTGTTACATAAACAAGGCATCTCAATTGGATTTTGGATCTAGATTTTGCAAAATTAATTCTATTACTTATAGAATCTATATTTGCTAAATCTATTCCAATATCATTACTATGTTTCATTATAAAAGAAGTATATTTATTTATACAAATCTCATCCCAAGGTGGTGGTAATTTATGAAAATATTGGTTTTTCCAAAAGTCTATACTATCATTTTTTTAACTTCTGATATTCATGAAGAATTTTTTTAGAAAATTCTTCTAAATATCTTATATCACATAATTTTAATTTTGACAACATATAACTGGATTGGCTATCCTGATCTTTTTTATTAGTATAACCACAAAATTCTGTTTTTAGAATTGAAGTTAATCCTTTTAGTAAATCTTTAGGGGTACTTATTTGATTAATAAGTTAAAATGAATCTTTCTTTAAAAATATTATAAATTTATAATATTTATAATATTTTAATATTAATAATAAAATTTATATTAAAAATATATTATCAAATATATTAATAAAAAATATCAAATCAATATATAAGTACCCCTATAAATAATATATATTAATATTATAATATATAAAAAAAATTTTAAATGAATATCGTACAAATAATATAAAGTTTAAAATATTAAGTTTATTAAAATACTATATGAAAATAATAATTATTAGTAATATTTAATATTATAATAAAATCTACGATATTATAAAATTCTAGTGTTTCTAGAATTTCTACTGGGTGTAGTATGAAAAATAGGAATATGAACTGTTTTCATACCTATTGGAGTAGAAGTACTTATATTTTCTTCATCTTCCTCTGGTTGAGAATTAGAGGGTAAAACTAAATTATCATCTGTATTAGTTATTAGATTGTTTTTAAAATATAACTTATCTCCAGATGACATATATTCTATAGTACTTACTGGTTTAGAGGTACTAACATTATTAGTTTTTTTTATCATCCAGTCCTTTGGAATTGATAGGTCTTTTAAATGTAACAATTTTGGTTGAATTTCCGTAGTAAACTTATTAGGCTCAAAAAGCTCAATTATTTTATTATTTATTTCTTTTATTTCTACTTCTGCCGTATTAGTATAATACAAATTTTAATATATTTAGATTATAAATACTGGTTATATCAAATGTTATAACCAATAAAAAAAATTTATTATATAAAATTTTTAATATAAAATTAAAAATATTATAATATACATTATAATAATAATATAAATTATTTTTTATATATTAATATATTATTAATATCTTTTTTTGAAATAAAATTCATGATATAATATTAAACTTTAAATTCTATAACTCCTGTATGTAGATTAGATTGAATTCCTCCAATAAGTGCATTTATTGGATTTTCAAATCTTTTATCTAATAATACTACAATAATAGGAACATCCTGACCTTTTCTAAATAAAGCTCTAATTGTTATCATAATTATTCCTAAATATATATATCTAACCTGAGGATATTTTTTCTTAATCCTTTTTATTCTTTCTTTAGTAAATAATGGGATTTCTGTTAATCCACCTTTAGTGTCTTTAGCGACTGTGTTGCCGCTAATTTTTTCTATATGTCTTTATGACCATATTTTAAACTTAGAAATTTTATAAATTTCTTCTTTAGAAATATGATTTTTATTAATTTTTTCTATTATATCATCAGAAAAGTATGTTTCTTCTCCGATTAAATTTCCTAATTTTAATATCCTGTTGTTCAGAATTAGGAATTTCTTCTAATTTATTTTTAGAACTATTTCCTAACATGAAAATATATTCATCAGAATATGTATCAGACTCTGTTTCTGATATTAATTCATATAATATTTCAGCAGGATTTATTTCCTCACTAAAACATATTTCTAAATCTTGTTCTTCAAGATTTTTAATAATTTTCCTAGCATTTTTTCCTTTATTAGGACAATTTGTTGCTATATGACCTCCTTCATCACAAATAAAACATTTGCATATTTGTTTTTTAGTATTATTAGAAGTTTTTCTCCTAACAATTTTTTTCTTTTTATTATCATTACGATTATAATTTTTATTTCCTGGTTTCCATCTAGCTAATTTATATTTTTTGTGTTTTTTATAGGTTTGAGGACGTATAGGGTTACATCCAAACTCCCATTCATTTTCTAACATCTTTGTACAATATTTATGACTTAATTTATTTTTGACTTGTTTAGCCGCTTTAGTTTGTAAAGAATGTAATATTATTCTTTCTTTAGCAAAATTAATTCTATTACCTATATAATCTATATTTGCTAAATCTATTCCAGTATCATTACTATGTTTCATTATAAAAGAAGTACATTTACTTATACAAATCTCATCCCAAGGTGGTGGTAATTTATGAAAATATTGGTTTTTCCAAAAGTCTATACTATCATTTTTTAACTTCTGGTATTCATGAATAAATTTTTTAGAAAATTCTTCTAAATATCTTATATCACATAAATTTAATTTTGACAATATATAACTGGATTGGCTATCCTGATCTTTTTTATTAGTATAACCACAAAATTCTGTTTTTAGAATTGAAGTTAATCCTTTTAGTAAATCTTTAGGGGTACTTATTTGATTAATAAGTTAACCCTTTTGTTGTTTTCCTTTCTCAGATTCTTCCCATCGTCTGAGAAATTGTAGAACATCTCCTTGAAATGTTCCAACAAAATAATTTAAAAACTTTTCTTTTGACCAAATTGTACTGTTGTTATTTACAATAATAGTCATTGATTGTGCCCAATCATCTATTGTTTTTTCATAGTCTGATAAAGGAATATGAGTTAAATCTAAATATATTCCTCCTTGAGCAACATTTCTTTTATTTAAATTATCCACCTTATAAGGTATAGGTGTGGGCTGACTAGTTTCTCCTGGGGTTTCCAGTTTTATATCATTAGTAGCTATAGTTTCTATTTGATTACCTAATATTCTTGTTGTGTTTTCAACATTTTCATAGTTTTTATTAATAGCTCTCAGACAATCATCTTTTTGAAGGTCTGAATCTATCTTTCTTTTACCATAAGGATCTTGTTGATCAATTTCCCTAGGTTTTGATATTTCATAATCACATGTATCTGCTTGTTCAGTATCCATAGGTTCTGGAATTTCTATATTTTCTTCTGTTGAAGTGTTTTCTTCATCAGAATTATGACTTGTAACATTTATATCTATATCAGAATTATTAGAACTACTACTACTATCGGTAGTATCATAATTTAACATATAGTGATACTTATATTTTGTAAATAGATCTTTATGTTTTTTGTAACATCCTGAAATTAGGCCTAGTAGGATTGAGCCCAATGGGCCTTGAGCGTAGTAGCATTTAAATTTTTGGAGAATAAGAGATCAGCTTAAATGCAATTCTTTTATTTCGATTAGTTTCTTTTTAGTTGCTTAAAAACATTTAAATTAAGTGTGTAAACTTTAAGTTTGAAAAACCATTTGAGTTGTAGTTATCTTCAATTATAAAGTGATACCCGATGGTAAAGTTTAAAACATGCCGCTTCGTAGTTTCGGTAAACCTTATTTTTTTTTTTCAAATTTTATCAGATATTAACCAATAGTTTGTTAAGTCATATTTGAAATCAAATCCAACCCCATAAATAATCAAAACATAATTTAAAAGGCCTTTTTACAATCCCAACAAAACCAAATCGAAATAAAAGAAATAAAGTACCAAATTTCAAATCCATGAAAGACCGTATTTATTCATAGCATGGCCACCTCGAGTCCACCCGGCTCCTCGTCCGCGATCTAAGTATCACCTGAAATGATAAGAGAGAAGGTGAGTCACCAAGACTCAGTGCATAAACCCTCCTCTCGATTAATGCAACATATTTACACACACATCACCAAGCAATATAAATAATGCACCCCAACCCTAGCCATCCATACTCCTTATCTACCCCGTGTGGTACCAAACCACTGGTGGTGCCAAACCACTGGTGACCCAAAGTCACGATATCCAATATTGTGGTGCCAAACCACTGGTGACCCAAAGTCATGAATAATCCATCTGTGGGGCCAACCCACGTGTGATACCAAATCACTGGCGACGATCCCGTAATATCAACTGTGGGGCCAACCCACTGTGGTGTTAAACCACTGGGACGAGTCGCTATGAGGTGCCAAACCTCTGGTGACCCAAAGTCACGAAATTAACTGTGGTACCAAACCACTGGTGGTGCCAAACCACTGGTGACCCAAAGTCACGGATATCAATCTTCCCCCTCCTCTCATCATACCCATGTCCATGCCATGTTCATCAGTCATAATAATTCGTGTATGCAGTATGCCAAGTATGCAAATCATATATCAAAGGTAACGCATGAAACGTATGACCATCATAATTAGAACAACAAATACGATATAACCAAGCTAATCAACCTCTAAAGGGTATAACAGTAATTTTTACCTACCAAGGGCATTTTCGTAATTTACCTTTCAGGGGTATTTTGGTAATTTACCCACTAAGGGTATTTCAGTAATTTCGTACCTGGAATGGCCTTTTTGAAGGCCCAATGTCGCCCCGAGCGACTCGACTACCAATTCTGTCTTTACTGGACTATTGGGCCTAAAACCCGATTTCGGCCCATTCGGGCCCACACGCTCGTGTGGCCCACCTAACATAAATCTAGCCACGTATATAAGTTCCACCTAGTCTAGTTCACTATATACTATATCATCATACAATTTACTCATATGGGCCCACGGGCCCATTGGGCCCACTTTGGCCCATCGTGGCCCAAGCAGCCCAACCCACAAGAATACTACTGATGGCCTCAACTATCGCCCATTAGTAGTATTCTTGTGGGTTAGGCTGCTTGGGCCACGATGGGTTGAAGTGGGCCCAATGGGCCCGTGGGCCCATATGAGTAAATTGTATGATGATATAGTATATAGTGAACTAGACTAGGTGGAACTTATATACGTGGCTAGATTTATGTTAGGTGGGCCACACGAGCGTGTGGGCCCGAATGGGCCGAAATCAGGTTTTAGGCCCAATAGTCCGGTAAAGACAGAATTGGTAGTCGAGTCGCTCGGGGCGACATTGGGCCTTCAGAAAGGCCATTCCAGGTACGAAATTACTGAAATACCCTTAGTGGGTAAATTACCAAAATACCCCTGAAAGGTAAATTACGAGAATGCCCTTGGTAGGTAAAAATTACTGTTATACCCTTTAGAGGTTGATTAGCTTGGTTATATCGTATTTGTTGTTCTGATTATGATGGTCATACGTTTCATGCGTTATCTTTGATATATGATTTGCATACTTGGCATACTGCATACACGAATTATTATGACTGATGAACATGGCATGGACATGGGTATGATGAGAGGAGGGGGAAGATTGATATCTGTGACTTTGGGTCACCAGTGGTTTGGCACCACCAGTGGTTTGGTACCACAGTTAATTTCGTGACTTTGGGTCACCAGAGGTTTGGCACCTCATAGCGACTCGTCCCAGTGGTTTAACACCACAGTGGGTTGGCCCCACAGTTGATATATCGGGATTGTCGCCAGTGGTTTGGTATCACAATGTGGGTTGGCCCCACACTTGGATTATTGATATTCGTGACTTTGGGTCACCAGAGGTTGGCACCTCATAGCGACTCGTCCCAGTGGCTTAGCACCACAGTGGGTTGGCCCCACATTTGACATAACGGGATTGTCGCCAGTGATTTGGTATCACAACGTGGGTTGGCCCCACATATGGATTATTCGTGACTTTGGGTCACCAGTGGTTTGGCACCACCAGTGGTTTGGTACCACACGGGGTAGATCTGGGAGTTTCAGATGGATAGGTTGGATGGGTTGCATGACATGCATATTTGCATATGAATTTGTGTACGAGCTTTTTAACGAACGCACAGTTTTTAGACATTCCTTTCATGTGACATGCTAGATCCGGTCGTAACGTTTAGGCCGGATTTGGGGTGTTACATTTTTCATAAAGTTCTTCTATTAATTTTGAATATTCTATTTTCTCATTTTTATCTTCTGTTTTAGAAAATTGGTTTTTCCAATGTTCTATAAGAGTTTTATAAGATTCAAAGTCATATTTTTCTTGTTTTTTAAATTTTCTCTTTTTTGTTTTTCTTTTTTATTATAAGTAGAAGATTCTTCCAAAGAATCATCTTTATCAGATAAAGTTAATATAACATTACTATTACCATAATATAAAGGTCCTAAATCTAAGTCCGATTCTTGATTTTTATTAGTAATAACTTGATCTAATTTATTATTAACATCTAATAAAAGTTCTTTAGATTTGTTGTTCAAATCTAAATCTGTTACTTCTCCTATATTATCTACTTTTTCTTCTATTTTACTAACTTTATGATATAATTTATTAAAATATATAGAAGTCATATCTATTAAACTATTGATACCTTTTACTAAAAGCTGAAACATTATTTTCATTCTTAGAGTCAATATGCATAGTATGATTACAAGTTTATCTTTATATAAACAATCCATTTCTTCCATGTTATTTATCTCTGGTACCTAAAATCGTCTGTTATCTTTAATGTCTTCACTCAATGCCTACAACATCCCACTCGGGCTTAAACGGCAACAAGAAGACAGAATCACAGATATATGGGTTTTAAGATAAACAATAGTGAAATAAACAGAATTGAAGATAAAAGATAGAAACTTACAATGAGTACTACGATATTAGAACTCCAGAAATCGTTACTCCGAGCCTCCTCTGATACCAATTATGGGGGGAGGAGGGTCTATGCACAAACAGAAGGCTATTATAATATCGTAGATTTTTATTTCACTAAAGGAAAGTAGATAATTTACAAGGATGATTAGGATTTTTTTCAAAGAGAGCAAGTATACAAGAGAGTTTGTATATTGCAAAATTTAGATTCAAAATCCGATCGAGATGCCTTGTTTAGGCTACAACAATGCTTATTTATAATACAAATTCTAAACTCTAATTTATCTACAATTCAAGTCCGCACTGTATCCTGATAAGGATGAAAATTTAAATAATATTATTATAAATTATAATATCATTATAATATTATATAATAATATTATATAAAAACTTATTATTATAATAATTTATATAAGTAATATTATTTATATTGTAATTATTTTATAATTATATAATAATTATATTGTAACTTTATATATTCTTATATTAAATTATAATAAATTATAACTTTATAATAATTATAAAATCTTAATCTTTTAATATATTATGATAGAAAATGGTAAATATAAAAAATGATTATTTATTATAAACATTTTAGTATCATTAAACTTCAGGTTAAGCCCACATAGATTGATGAGATTAGGAGTAAACAGATAGGTGATAAATCCCTTGAGTTGCAGTTCCGTCAGGTTGAGAATGGGGATACTACCGAGTTCGAGATTAACGGTGATGGGGTACTTTGTTTCCGCGGTCGGATCTGTGTGCCGAATGATGAGGATTTAAGACAGTCAATTCTGAGGGAGGCGCATAGTAGCCCTTATGCTATGCATCCCGGTGGGAACAATATGTACCAAGATCTCCGGGAGTTCTACTGGTGGCCAAGGTTGAAGCGCAAGGTTACGCATTTTGTTGCTCATTGTCTGACTTGTCAGCAAGTTAAGGCTGAGCATAGTTGCCTTCAGGGTTGCTGCAGCCAATAAAGATTCCGATGTGAAAATGGGAGCGAGTAACTATGGACTTCGTTAGTGGGTTGCCTTTAACACCCACTAAGAAGGATTCTGTCTGGGTCATCGTGGATCGATTGACCAAATCTGCTCACTTCATTCCGGTCAGGACAGACTTTTCTCTCCAGAAGTTGGTTAAGCTATATGTATCTGAAATAGTGAGACTGCATGGGGTTCCTATTTCGATCATCTCCGATAGGGATCCATGCTTCACGTCTCGATTTTGGAAAAAGTTGCATGAGGCTTTAGGTTCAAGGTTAGACTTCAGTACTACTTTCCATCCTCAGACAGACGGTTAGTCGGAGAGGGTGATTCAAGTATTGGAGGATATGTTGAGGAGCTGTGTTATAGATTTTCGAGGTAGTTGGGAGGAGTATTTGCTGTTGGCAGAGTTCGCCTATAACAATAGCTATCAGTCTAGCATCCAGATGGTGCCTTACGAGGTATTGTATGGTCGTAAGTGTCGCACTCCCTTGTGCTGGAATGAGTTGGGTGAGCGACGTGTTCTGGGTCCGGAACTGGTTTTTGAAACTGAAGATAAGGTCTGATTAATTCGGGATAGATTGAAAGTGGCATTTGATAGGCCGAAGTCTTATGTCGATTTGAAGAGAAAGGATATTGAGTATTCTGTGGGGGACTTAGTCTTTCTCAAGGTCTCGCCATGGAAGAAGGTATTAAGGTTTGGTCGCAAAGGCAAGCTGAGCCATCGGTTTATAGGGCCGTACCGTATTTTGAAGCGAGTGGGGCCAGTCGCATATCCGTTAGAGCTTCCTCTGGAGTTGAATTGCATACATTATGTATTCCATGTCTCAATTTTGAGACTCTACCGCTCTGATCCCATGCATGTTGTTCCTATTGAGGGCATTGAGGTTAGACCAGATCTGACATTTGAGGAGGAGCCAGTTCAAATTCTGGAGCGCGACGTTAAGGTTTTGCAAAGAAAATCTATCCCTTTAGTGAAGGTGCTGTGGCGGAATCATAGCACTAAGGAGGCCACTTGGGAGCCGGAGGATTCGATGCGGTAGCAGTATCCTTACATTTTTTGATCAGGTAAAATTTCGAGGACGAAATTTTCTTTTAGGGGGTTGAGTTCTAACGCCCCGGTTTTCCATTAACTTCGGCTTTTGTAATTTCAAGACACAAATACCTATCTACTTTAGTGGTTGAGTGATTTGGGTGTGTTTGGGTGCGTCTGAGAGGTCCCAAGTTCAAGTCTAAACTTGGCTAAATTTTGGTATTTTTATGGATAAAACCCAAAGTCTGGCTAATAGGCTTATAAGTTAAAGTGTGTAAGTAATTAACAGAATGGGTCTGCTGGTCTGGTGGTTAAGTGGTGTGTTATTATGGTGGAGGTCTTGTGTTCGAATCCCTGCGCGAGCAAGGGAATTATTTTGCTGCTAATGTTATGTAAGAGTTTGAGTTTTAGTTAACCACTGATGGTGGAGTGTTTGAAGGAGAGAATTAAGGAGTTGAGAGGGGGGAGTTATCAGAATTTGATCAGTTAGTGCATTTGGCAAAATTCAGTTTCCTCTCCTCTTCAACATTCTGACGTTTTCCCCCTTTCCCCCCTTTCTCTTTTTTTATTCCGTTTTCAATTATTGTTCTTCTTACTCCGTTCATCCAATTGAGGCCTTCTGAAATTCATTGCGTCGTCTCGTAGTTAGTTGGTGAGTAGTTTAAGCGCGTTGTAGTTTGATTTTAAGTTATTGATTTGATTTTATTTGACAGCAAGGAATCATTTGGAATTGTATTCCTCTTCTGCAGAATTTTAGTCTTGTTCATTTGGGGCTTCGAGGTAGGTGTTGTTGTAATGAATTGGAAGTATTGTCGGCTTTGTGGTTTTGTGCAAATCATGAATTATGACTAATGTAGCATTTGACTAATCAATTATAGGTGCTGGTGATCTCGGGGTTGCGTTAAGAGCGAAAATGAACCAGGTGTGTACCCGAATATGCCAAAAATGCAGAAAATGAGGTTTCGATGAAAGCCAAAAACCTTACTGTTGATGCCACACGGGAGTGTGGTCACCCGTGTGGTAGGCCGTATGCAAGACTGTAAGTCACCACACGGGTGTGAGATTGATGAGCCCAACCGTACGCTGAGGGCCGTGCGAGGCCGTGTGCGACACACGGGCTCCACCAATTGGGCCATGTGGGCCACACGGGCATGTGGGCCCACACAGGTGAACCACACGGGCGTGTGGGATTCTGGGCCAGGCCGTGTGATCCACACAGCCAAGGCCAATTTGGGTCTTGTTGGCCACACGGGCATGCCACATGGGTGTGTAAGCCCATATTTCGGAAATGTTCTGTAAGGTTACACGGGTCGCCCAAGTCGATTGTGGACCTACCGTAGGGTCAGTAAGCAATACTTAGACCCCTAACAGAATGATCTGTCTGTTTGATTTCTGTATTAAGCATGTATACTGAACTGAATATATACGAGTTTAATTGCATAATTGCTTGTCATACTTGTATGTTGATGGCATCGAGGTGGGTTGATTATGATTGGAGGAAGTATCTGAAAGGCTCTTAATCCTGTTATCTGGTAGCTCAACTGCAAATTTCTGATTATGTGCCGCATTCGATACAACCTACTGTGTTGGGCTAGGTGGGTTGATTTTATCCCCACATGGTGTGTAGGGTTGGATGGGGTTGGTGTGTAGTGGCTGGTGGGTAGGACTCTATTTTCTGCATATTCTGTCTGAAATAGGCTAAGGCCCTAAAATATGTCTGATTCTGTATCTGAGTGGGCTAGGGTCCACACCATTTCTGTAATGGGCTCAGACCCGAACTGTGAAAATCATGTGTGCTATCTGATATTTCTGTGTGTATGATTTCTGTGGGAATTACACACTGATTTTGCTAAAACTCACCCTTTTCTGTTTAATCTGTTCAAGTAATCCCCAACAGTAGACGAATCGGTGGGCGGAGGACTTGACAGTGACCACGATTCTGGATTTCTATTTTACGATTTTTTTTAATTATGATTTGGTTATATTTGGGGTAAATTTTATGTAATAAGGCCATTCGGATTTTTGTTTAAAACTTGGGAATTATTGTTTTATAAATTGCTAGCAGTAGGACAAACACGAGTTTTCAAAGTAAACAAAGATTTTATCAAAATACGTACGACCTTGGAAATCGTTTTAAAAGCTTCCGCAACGTATAAAGTTTTGAAAATAGATAATGAACAAATACACGACACGTTTTAATGATAACCGAAGATACCTAAAAATGGTTTTAAGGCAGTTACGATTTCTAAAAGCACTATCATGTGACATCGCCAGATTCGACCATAACGTCCAGGCCGGGTTTGGGGTGTTACACTGTCGACGCTACACAGTCTTGTGGTAGGCCGTGTTTAAGGCTGTGAGCCACTATACGGCCATGTGATTGACGAGCCAGGCTGTGTGCTAGTGACGCGGCCGTGTGATGGCCGGGCAAGGCCGTGTACGACACACGGGCTTGACCTATTGGGCCGTGTGGGCCACACTGGCATGTGGGCCCACATGGGTGAACCACATGGGCGTGTGGAATTTTGGGCTAGGCCGTGTTATCCACACAGACGTGTGGGCCTACACGGATAGGCCACATGGGCGTGTGAGCCCATTTTTCCAAAATGATCTGTAAGGTTGCACGGGTCGCCCAAGTTGACTGTTGACCTATTGTAGGGTCGGTAAGCATTACTTAGACCCCTATTTATGTGATGCGATTATATGGTGTCTGACTAAGCATGATATCTGTACTAAACTGAATGTATGATCGATTATTTTCATGTTGCATGTCATATTTGGCATGTTGCATTGCATTGGGGAGGGTTGTGATATTTCGGAGGAAGTGTCTGAAAGGCTTTAAGCCTGTTATCTGGCAGCTTAGCTGCATTATTCTATTTATGTGCCGTAGTTTGGTACAGTATTGTGTGTAGGTATGGGTGGGTTGATTATATCCCCACATGGTGTGTAGGGCTAGACGGAGAAGGTGTGTAGAGGCAGGTGGGTAAGATTCTGATATTCTGATATGCATTCTATATCTGATTGGGTTGAGGCCATAATATAATTCTTACTCTATATTTGATTGGGCTAAGGCCCTATTATATATATCTAATTCTGCATCTGGGTGGGCTGAGGCCCAAACTGTTTCTGTAATGGGCTCCGGCCCAGTCTGTGAACTCTGATTTCTGGTGATTACTCTGTATGTTTGATATCTGTGGGGATTACACGCTGAGTTGCGAAGCTCGCCCTTTTCTGATTAATCTGTTCAGGCAATCCCCAGCATTAAACGGATCGGTGCAGCGAAGGACTCGACGGTGAGCACTGCTACTGCTTCACGATAGATTCATGGTTTTTATACTTAATTGTGGTTTTGATTATATCTGGAAAAAGTTTTATGTAATTATGGCCATTATGGACTTTTGTTTAAATTTAGGATTTGCAATGTTTTATGGTTTTAATTGGTAGAAGTAGGAAAGCGCGAGTTTCCAAAAGAAACAAATGTTTTACCGAACCCACTTGGGGTGCCATAAGGGTGTCGCACCTTCATCATTGGACACAGTGGTGCCGATGGTTGCAACGGCTGCATCCTGATGGTCGGTGAAGGTTGGTCATCTGTGGTTGAGAAGTGGAAGAGTTACATTTCTATTGGAATTCTACCAGAGAATTTGATTTCAGATTAATTATTCCTAAAATAATAATATTTTAATAGTTTCATTTTAAATTTAATTTAATACTTATCTTAATAGTATTTTTATTAATTTAATATTAAAGTGATTATCTTAATATTAAATTAAATTTAATGTTTATCTTGCAAATAAATATTCTATTATTATAATAAGATTTAATATTAAATTCAATCTAATATTTATCTTGATAAATTATCGCTATATAAAGAGAGCATTGGGTCATTATTTTACACAAACTTGAATTCAAGAGAAAGTTATAGAGAGAAAATTCTTTGAAGAGATTATTCTAGAAAATTTCTAGAGGTATTTTTCTGATTTACAACTTGACCTAAAAGTTTAGAGAAATTGCAAAATTAACCCATTGGTAATTTTGTGAAAAATGTTTAGATTCGAAGCAAGTCCACACTCGGCAGACGTGAGCTTGAGGATAGCAAAGAAGACTACTTAGTCAAAGCGCTTATCTTAGACAAATCAAAAATGTACAACTTTGATCAAGTGTTTATTATTTTAGATATCACAACCAATATCTTGTTTTTGAAACAAATTTAAAACTTTAGTTTTTCCCTAATTTTATTTTCCGCTCCGTTTTCAAAACCCGTTTGTCCAAAAATTGGTATCATGAGCTAGGTTTTGTTCCATCAATAAGTATAAATAGATAATCAAAATAAATTTCTCTTCTTGAATGATTTGATTGAATAGAAAGTGCATTCTTTAGATCTTATGCATGTTTTGAGATATATAGTAGAATGGATACGATATTATATATTTGTTATATAATTGTTTTTTGCTGAGATTATGGTTCTTAGGAAATAGGTCGTGGACTATCATCTCCATGTAGGGCTATTTTAAAAAAAAAATCATAGAATTCTTGTGAGCCGAAACAGATATAGGACTTAAATGTAATTTTTCCAAAATGAGTCAATGGCGAGGAAAAGATGTGATGGCAGTTGAAGACCTAATGATTGCCTTGTGGTGAAAAATTATGTAATTTTATCTTTCCATTTATTTTCTAGAAATAGAAGCATGGAAATATTGGTTGGCAATTTTAATTTAATTACCTATCACATTACATATATGCTTTATAATTGTTTATAATATTTATATTATGTAATGTTATAATTGTGATATATATATGAGATGATCTGCAGTTGATCGATTAGAAATAAGAGCTGAGGTAATGAGAAAATACATATGTTGTATTGTTCTATTCACTTCTTTAGGTTATTTGATAATTGTGAGAAGTGTGGTAATGAGAAGGTGTATGTCTAGGATTGGCTCTGGCTAGGAAAGGCTTGGTTTTTAAGCGGTCAAATTCGACTCACCTCTCTTTCCTATGAGCCTACCTAGGGCAAGGTTCGCAATCACTTCTTCTGTTTTTCCCTTAAATGGAAACTATGGAGAATCAAAATTGTTTATTTTGAGATTGATTGATTCTTGTGAATAGGTATTATTGCCATAGCATGCCATGCATATATTCGAAGCATGTCATGTAGATTAGGTAAGAATGTAACTAGGACTATTGTATGATTATTCTTGAAATTTAGGATAAAAACCCTTGCATGTTTTTAAAATATTGTGTGGTACAAGGTCCTTGAACAAGACCTACGGCCTCCATTGATGGTCCTTAAGTGATATCATTATAAAGTTTTGAGCCGGTTCTTGCCCTGGCTGCATCACAAGGTAAACTTTGTCATGTGGGTTCACTAGATGGAATTTCCTTTTAAGGATACCTAGTTATGCATGAATTTCAGAGAGATTGTCCCAAGATGACTTACAAATGAAAGCATGTTCATGATGGGTGTTGAGCCAATGGTTACACACTCAAGATCATCTTTTATTAAATAGTTTTCCAAGAAATGATATTTAAACTAGAGATGATGGCCATTCGTTAAACAGTTGTCAATTCATGTGGAGTCTTGAGAATTAATATTCCCAAACTTATTGGATGTAATCCATGTTCTTGTTAGTTAATCATGGGACCCCAAGGCAACATGGTTTATGGGTGTAAGAATGGTCATAAGAATGAAATTTTATCAAGGTTTTAATATAAGACGCATGCATCATATTGCATTCTTGATATGTTGAAATGAAAAATATTTGCTTAATACAAAGATAGTAATTAGTGAAATCTTTTTTTTCAGTAAATATGTCTCCTACTCTCTTATTATCATTCTTATTGAGGATAAATTAAATGGGGATAACTTTCAAGAATGGAAAAGGAACTTACTAATAGTTCTCAACTATGAGAAACACAAATTCATTCTTGACGAAACGAGCCCTCTTGAAGTTCAACCCAAAGCAAGAAATCGTTGGAGAGATTCTGACTCAATTGCTCAATGTTATATGTTAGCGAGCATGAGTAGTGTGTTCCAAAAGTAACACAAATTTTTTTGTACTACCAAAGAGATCATGACAAATTTGGAGGATTTGCTCAGAGGCCAAGTCACATTGGCTCAACAATCCGTTGATACAAATTTGATGAATTCTTAACAAAAAATTGGCACTCTGTTCAAAGAACATATGCTTAAGCTTATGGGATTCTTTGCAGAAGCGGAGGACAATGGGGTTGAACTAGATGTGAACACGCAAATTGAAATAGTATTCAAATCCTTAACCAAGAAGTTTGCTAGTTTTACGGCCACTTACAACTCGGGGAACAAGACGCTTACCTTGACTTAGCTCATGAAGAAATTACAATCCTATGAGTTGATGTTGAATGGTAGTAAGTTGGTTCAAGAGAAACCTGATGCAAGCTTAGTTGTGGGCCCCTTGTCCTCTAAGGGGAAACAAAAAGCAAAGGGAAAGAAGAAACAGATTAAGTTTTTAGTTCCACCTCGTGTGGATAGAAAGAAGGATAAGAAGTCAAAAGATCCTAAAAAGATCAAATGTTTCTTTTGCAATAGAAAAGGGCATTTCAAATCAAACTGCAATGAGTATTTGGATTACCTAGTTGAAAAGGGCAAATGTATGGAACCCTTTGCGGCTGAAGCTTGCTTAGTGGAAGAATCAATTGAAAATTAGGTTATTGATTTTGGAGCCACTAACCTTGTGTGTGTTTCTTTATAGGCATTCAATGGAATAAGAAGTCTGCGTGAAAGGATCCTCTAGTTGCAGATTAGAGATGAGAGCTGTGTTTTAGCCGAAGCTGTGGGAGAAGTTATTTTACACTTTGATAATTTAAAAAAGATTGTTTGAAAGAACGTGATTTATGTACCTCATTTAAAAGGAATTTAATTTCAGTAGGATGTTTATTTTATGATGGTTATACCGTGACATTCAATAAAGGGATTGCTATTCAGAGAAATCATTCTTTAATTTGTAATGGATGGATGGAAAACAATCTCTACTTTATCAAACCAAATAACTACTCGATGCTTCAAATTGAAATTGTGAATAAAATGCTTAAAAATTCTCACACTAATGAGGGGTACCTATGGCATTTAAGACTTGGTCATATTAGCCAGGAAAGAATTACTAGACTTGTGAAAGATGGTCCTTTAAGTATGCTCAAGGAAGTTAGTGTTCCACAATATGAATCTTGCTTGGAAGGTAAAATGACAAAGAGGTATTTTAATGCGAAAGGTACAAGGTCCTACCAACCTTTAGAACTTGTGCACACTGATGGATGTGGTCCCATGAGCATCAGTGCTCGAGGAAGTTACGATTACTATGTAACTTTTATCGATGACTGTTCTCGATATGGATATGTAAATCTAATGCACCGCAAAAACGAAACCTTTGATAAATTTTGAGAGTTTCGTGCAGAAGTGGAAAAGCAATTAGGTTTATCCATAAAGAATCTTTGGTTTGATCGAAGTGGGGAATATTTGTCTGATGAGTTCTTAGGATACCTCATAGAGAATGAGATTTTATCCCAATTGACTGCGCTGGGCACTCCACAGTAGAATGTCATAGCTGAGAGAAGGAATAGAACTTTGCTTGACATGGTTTATTCAATGTTAAGCTATTCACAGCTCTTTACTTCCTTCTAGGGATATGCGATACAAACGACTTGCTATATTCTGAATGATGTGCCAACCAAGTCTTATTGTAAGACACCTTATGAACTGTGGCTTGGAAAGAAACCTTGTAACAGTCCAAAGTTGACCCTAATTGGAACAGTGGTTTTGGGACCACAAATCCGGGTCCGAATAATATTTTAATATTATTTTCTATGTTGATGATAAGTGAATTAGCATGTGTTAAATTTCTGTGAATTAATTTGCTTGTCTGTGTGTTTAATTTGACTAAAGGACTAAATTGCATAATTGTTAGAAGTGGCCTCTTAATAGATTATTTGTTAAATTGAGATGGTTTTATTAAAGTGAAGTCCTTAAAGGACAATTAGTCCATTATTAGTAAAGTGGACGGCAACATGTGGAAAAATTAGATAAATTTTATGTTATTATAATAATATGTTAATATAAGTAATAAGTAAATAATTATTTCTTTTATTTTAAGTCATAAAAGAATGAAACAAAGTGGAAAGAAAGAGAACATACCTTTGTTCATCTTCGTGGCCGAATGTGGGAAGGAAAGAAACTCCATTTTTGAAGCTTGAGTGAAACACCCCAAACCCGGCCCACGAGCCTTGACCGGATCTGGTATGTTCCTCGATGTAAATCGGTTCAAAATTCTTTTGTTACTTAGGAAAAATTTGTGTGTTTTGAAAGTAAGATTGTTTTGGGTTGGGCTTGAGTTGAAAACGAATTTATTTTATATTGAAAATCCATTTATTTCAGGTGACAAAATATTTAAAGTCTATTTTAAATTAAATTTACTTAATCTTATAACCATTAAAAATTCATAACATAATAAATAAAAGAAAAATAAAGTAGTTCAACTATGGCCTTATTACATCAAATAATTCCCAAAAATAAATCAAAATGCTTAAATAGAATAAAAGTCCAAATAATAAAAATTTTCCTTGCTGTGCATGGCCACCTTTAAGCTCCTGCCGACCCGGTCCATTACTGATCATCACCTGGAAGAAAATATTCCCCAAACGGGGTGAGTCAAACAGACTCAATGTGTAACCAACACTAAAACTTAACAATTCAGGCATACAATATCATATCACATACTTATTCATATAACAGATATAAAATAATGATGCAAACCCGAACCCAAACCTATAAGCCATCCGCTACACATCACCCGTACCAACCTGCACACCGTGGGGACTAATAAGTCAACCCTCCATCCGCTACACACCATCGAAGGCAGTCGCTGCAGTCGACGTGCTCATCGCCCTTATAAAATTCGTGGTCTTAGGTCACCACATTCAGATATCGTGGTCTTAGGTCACCACATTCAAATATCGTGGTCTTAGGTCACCACATTTAGATATCGTGGTCTTAGGTCACCACATTCAAATATCGTGGTCTTAGGTCACCACATTCAGATATCGTGGCCTTAGGTCACCACATTCACTTCCCCTTTTTAATAACCCATATGCCCATATCATACATATCATGCACATCATGCCTTAATTCACATTCTTATCACTTTTCACATGTTAAAAATAACATATATTCATAACCCTAGTAGGAGTAGGAAACGTACCTGAGTACTTTTGTACCATAGCATGGTACCTTAGCCGTATTCATATTCTTATAAACTTGCACATATTAAATACTGCCATAAATTATATTAAGAGATAGTGTGGGGTACACACCTGATTCGCTTAGGGTTTCCAATCCAAATCCCGAAAAGCTTGATCTAATGCCTTAGATCTTAGATCTCTACATTTAATCAATCATTTAATACTTAGTAAAGAGCCATTCGGACATAAATCCAAATCCTAGTAGGATTAGTACACTAAAATCCTTACCTTGCCGATTTGTTTACTAATCAAATCCCGAAATGTTGTAGATTCCCTTCCTTGTAATCGGCTGGTATTGAATCCCTTCATAGATTAGTTTTCGGCTTTTAAATCATGTAAGAAAATAGGTCTAGTGCTAAAATAAGCCTTGGCCGAATGCTATAGACACTTACCTTGTGGATTTTAAATCCCGAAACTCACCGAATAACTAGGGAACACGCGGCCTATGGTGTACCTTCGGGAAAAGAACTTCTCCTTCCTTGTAGTCGGCACTTAGTAAATTCTGAAAGATCTCTTCAAGATTTCGGCAACAAGATATTAATGGGGTTAGTCCTAGATTTCGGCAAATCTTAAAGGAAAAGAGGATGAAACTGAATGAGATCTTACCCTTACTTTAGAGATCGGCAATCCTTGCTTAAACCTTTAGCAATATTCGACTTTTAGGAGATTGAGAGAATAAGAATAAGAGAATAAGGTGTAGAAGGATTCGGCTAAAGAGAATCAAAAAGAAAAAGAGGATGATGAGCAGAGAGAATTCGGCAGAGAGAAGAAAGAAAAGAGTGGAGAAATTTGCTAGAGAATTTCGGCAGAGTCTTCAAGGAAAAAGAAAATAATGCAGAATGGCCTCTCTTTTCCTTTTATAGCCGAATTTACTAGCTTAGAATCCCTTACCTGGCCATCACTCTTCTATTTTGATAGCTTTATCACTTTAATTATCACCTAAAACTTAATCCAGTAATTATCTCTTATCTCTTAATAAAAATGTCAATAAAAATCCATCATTTATCCATCTATTTGCCGAATTTTAACAACAATAAAACACCTCCCTATAGAGCCTTAATGCCGTCCACTTCTCTTGTTCCTGGCACCAAAATAAAATTCTTTTATTTGCTCCCCAAGTGACTCAAACCCAGGCCCAATTGCACCTGCTTGTGGCGTCAACTCCAGAGGCCCTAAGTGGCACCTCCAAGCCACTTAGGCAAGCCCAATTGTATGTCATATTTCACCCATAAATTTTCTTAAGGCCACCCTGCTTTACTTCCCTCTCTTAACCTCAGAACTTAACTTTTCCTAAAACGTTTCCTTACATTTCCTTACATTTCCTTTTATTTCCTTACATTTCCAAGTTTCCAAAAATGTTCGTTTGCCTCCTTTAAACTTAACATTTCTTACATTTCCAAGTTTCCAGAAATGTTCACTTTCCTCTTTTGAACTTAACATTTCTTACATTTCCAGGACAAGACATTTCCTTACATCTTAGGGTTCCTAAAACTCCTCAGAACATATCCAACACACCCACTGAGCCCACTATCTCATGAATTACGCATAACCCCTAATCTAGGATGTTACAGTTCTACCCTCCTTAAAAATAATTTCGTCCTCGAAATTACTTACTAACGATTAATCGTACATCTTAACTTGCCGCACTACGCTTATGCTGCGCACTCTAATCTTATAAAAATATCATACTTCCTATGCACAATCTTTAAGCCCATATGCAAGGCTTCGAACACTTTCACTACAAGAAAACTATACAACAATCAAAGCAATTAAGGGTATTCCAGAAATAAGGAACGTACCCGTTGTCGCATCGGGCACATCTTCCTCCTCGCGATGGCCAACTGCATAAACCAACCTTGGCTGCCTTGCATCTGAACCTTCAGCACCTCCGCTTGGTGCTTCCTGTCCTCTTCCAGCGCCATTTCCTCTGCCATTCGGACCATGACCTCGCTGAGGCTACTAACCACCTCTACCAGCCTGATTAACATTCTGAGCCACTGGTCGATTTCCATCTGGCCTTATAGGACAGTCCTTAATCATGTGGTCCTTGGACCCACACCTAAAGCATCCTCCAGTCTTTTTCCAACATTCTCCTAAGTGTTTCTTCCCACACTGATCACAGGTACGATATTGCCCTCCAATACCAGCTTGCTGACCTCGCGGCCCATCAACTCTAGGCCTCTTATTCTCAGATGATCCAGACGATCCAAAACCTCTTTTTGGCCTGTTCTTATCAGTGTTCTGCCTTGCAGAATCCTTAATCCCTTCAGCTACCTTAGCTTTCTCTACTAAGGCAGAAAACTCCCGTTCCTGATGTGGTGCTATTAACAACCTCAAATCATCCCTTAATCCGTCCTCAAATCGGACACATCGTTCATGCTCCGTAGCTACTACTCCTCGAGCATATCGGCTCAACCTCAGAAATTCAGCTTCATACTCCGCCACGGACTTGTTCCCTTGAGCCAGCCCCAGAAAAGCCTTTCTTTGCTCATCAGTATACCGTGTGCCAACATATTTCTTCTGATATGCCTCCTTAACATACTCCCAGTTCAGATCCTCAGTTGTGGCTCCATCCCGAACTGTGAGCCACCACTGATACGCTTCATCGCGTAACAGTGCCACCATTCCTTTCAACTTCTCCTCAGGGGTCAGATCCAACTCATCCATAATCCGTTCTGTTGCTTCCAACCAATATTCAGCTGTACTGGGTGCTACACCAGATACTCCACGAAACATCTCAGCCCCATTGGCTCGGAGTCGCTCGAGTACAGATTTCCGAGCTCCCATATTTCCACCCGCTCCAGCCACCATTTCCAAAACTCACAGCACAGCCTGCGACATAGCATCATCCCCCGTCTGAGCTTGCTGTTCGACACCAACAACTGGGGGTGGTGGTGGCGGTGGTATCTCATTATCAGACCCTTGACCCGATCTAACGGGTTCCGATACAGTCATTCTTCCTCGACCACGTCCACGACGACCACGTCCTCTAGAACTCATTTCTAATGACTGCGCTTTAATCTTATTAAGAAATTTTATGAATTAGCCTTTATTCCACTGATTACCCGCGAAGAAGTTTTATGAAAAGAATTTTTAGGAGTGGTTCTTTCGTATTCATACATGCACACAGTCTTTACATTCATCAATCAATTATGAACTTTCGTTCATTCAGAGAAATGTTGTAGTTTTCATTGTTGTTGTTTTTCCACTACCTAGGGGTATTTTCGTAGTTTGCCCTACAGGGGTATTTTCGTAATTTTTTTTCAAAATAAGGTTCCTTGTGGATTTTGTTAATAAGGGTATTTTGGTAATTTTGCATTCCCGGGGTATTTTTGGAAATTTTGAAATCTGAGGGTATTTCAGTATTTTTGGAACTAGGGAATATTTTGGTAATAAACCAGGGTAAATTTGTAAAGTTTAATAAATCAAGGGTATTTCAAAATTTGCAAAACTTGAGGGTTCTTTTTGAGAATTTGTTTTCCAAATCGGTGATGTTTGTAAAAATTTGAAAGCCAGGGTCATTTTGGTAATTTTGTAAGTTAGGGGCAATTTCGTAATTTTCCAAAATCAAAGTATTTTGATACTTCGCAGAAGTAGAGTTTTTGAATATAAAATAAAGAAATTTTAATTAAACCGTGGGTAGTTTGGACATTTTATAAACCAAGGGCATTTTTGTAATTTTACGACTAGGGGTAATTTAGTAATTTTCATAAATTAAGAATATTTCAGAAAAATTTTATGGAATAGATTTTATAAATCAAAAAGGTAATTTAGTCATTTTAAAACTAGGGTTTCCATAAAAATACGGCTAGTCCCTTTCGGGTTTGAGTTATTGGGTTTAGCCTGTGACTGAGTCCTCTTGGTTAGGGTGAACCAAAACTACGCACCAGGTAGGATTCCTGCGAAGAGGAGGTGAGTCACTAGGACTGCTTAAATACCAGGCTCTTCCGGATCCATTCCTAGACATGCGCACAATAGTTGCCACACCCTAACTCGGCGACTTAACCACAGGTTTGTTTAATTAGAAATTAAAGTTTTATGTAACTTGTTGGGGTACACTAGTCCTAGAGTTCAAGTACTTATCATACTAATCTACGTTCCGTTCCTACCCTTTTACAATTCATACAATAATTCACACAAGAGATAGGGGTACTTACCTGGTGGACTTCGGGTCGGAGACTTAGGTGCCATGCCAGAAAACCTGCTTACTTCCAAAAATATTTTCATAAAACTCATTTGGGTTCGATTTGAAAACGTTTTGGGCCTTAGACCATAGGCCGAGAGTTTAAAACTGGGCTCTGATACCAAATTGAAAAACCCCAAACCCGGCCCACGAGCCTTGACCGGATCTGGTATGTTCCTCGATGTAAATCGGTTCAAAATTCTTTTGTTACTTAGGAAAAATTTGTGTGTTTTGAAAGTAATATTGTTTTGGGTTGGGCTTAAGTTGAAAACGAGTTTATTTTATATTGAAAACCCATTTATTTCAGGTGACAAAATATTTAAAGTCTATTTTAAATTAAATTTACTTAATCTTATAACCATTAAAAATTCGTAACATAATAAATAAAAGAAAAATAAAATAGTTCAACTATGGCCTTATTACATCAAATAATTCCCAAAAATAAATCAAAATGCTTAAATAGAATAAAAGTCCAAATAATAAATATTTTCCTTGCTATGCATGGCCACCTTTAAGCTCCTGCCGACCCGGTCCATTACTGATCATCACCTGGAAGAAAATATTCCCCAAACGGGGTGAGTCAAACAGACTTAATGTGTAACCAACACTAAAACTTAACAATTCAGGCATACAATATCATATCACATACTTATTCATATCACAGATATAAAATAATGATGCAAACCCGAACCCAAACCTATAAGCCATCCGCTACACATCACCCGTACCAACCTGCACACCGTGGGGACTAATAAGTCAACCCTCCATCCGTTACACACCATCGAAGGCAGTCGCTGCAGTCGACGTGCTCATCGCCCTTATAAAATTCGTGGTCTTAGGTCACCACATTCAGATCTCGTGGTCTTAGGTCACCACATTCAAATATCGTGGTCTTAGGTCACCACATTCAGATATCGTGGTCTTAGGTCACCACATTCAAATATCGTGGTCTTAGGTCACCACATTCACTTCCCCTTTTTAATAACCCATATGCCCATATCATACATATCATGCACATCATGCCTTAATTCACATTCTTATCACTTTTCACATGTTAAAAATAACATATATTCATAATCCTAGTAGGAGTAGGAAACGTACCTGAGTACTTTTGTACCATAGCATGGTACCTTAGCCATATTCATATTCTTATAAACTTGCACATATTAAATACTGCCATAAATTATATTAAGAGATAGTGTGGGGTACACACCTGATTCGCTTAGGGTTTCCAATCCAAATCCCGAAAAGCTTGATCTAATGCCTTAGATCTTAGATCTCTACATTTAATCAATCATTTAATACTTAGTAAAGAGCCATTCGGCCATAAATCCAAATCCTAGTAGGACTAGTACACTAAAATCCTTACCTTGCCGATTTGTTTACTAATCAAATCCCGGAATGTTGTAGATTACCTTCCTTGTAATCGGCTGGTATTGAATCCCTTCATAGATTAGTTTTCGGCTTTTAAATCATCTAAGAAAATAGATCTAGTGCTAAAATAAGCCTTGACTGAATGCTATAGACACTTACCTTGTGGATTTTAAATCCCGAAACTCACCGAATAACTAGGGAACACGCGGCCTATGGTGTACCTTCGGGAAAAGAACTTCTCCTTCCTTGTAGTCGACACTTAGTAAATCCCGAAAGATCTCTTCAAGGTTTCAGCAACAAGATATTAATGGGGTTAGTCCTAGATTTCGGCAAATCTTAAAGGAAAAGAGGATGAAACTGAATGAGATATTACCCTTACTTTAGAGATCGGCAATCCTTGCTTGAACCTTTAGCAATATTTGGCTTTTAGGAGATTGAGAGAACAAGAATAAGAGAATAAGGTGTAGAAGGATTCGGCCAAAGAGAATCAAAAAGAAAAAGAGGATGATGAGTAGAGAGAATTTGGCAGAGAGAAGAAAGAAAAGAGTAGAGAAATTTGCTAGAGAATTTCGGCAGAGTCTTCAAGGAAAAAGAAAATAATGTAGAATGACCTCTCTTTTCCTTTTATAGCCGAATTTACTAGCTTAGAATCCCTTACTTGGCCACCACTCTTCTATTTTGATAGCTTTATCACTTTAATTATCACCTAAAACTTAATCCAATAATTATCTCTTATCTCTTAATAAAAATATCAATAAAAATCCATCATTTATCCATCTGTTTGCCGAATTTTAACAACAATAAAACACCTCCCTATAGAGCCTTAATGCCGTCCACTTCTCTTGTTCCTGGCACCAAAATAAAATTCTTTTATTTGCTCCCCAAGTGACTCGAACCTAGGCCCAATTGCACCTGCTTGTGGCGTCAACTCCAGAGGCCCTAAGTGGCACCTCCAAGCCACTTAGACAAGCCCAATTGTATGTCATATTTCACCCATAAATTTTCTTAAGGCCACCCTGCTTTACTTCCCTCTCTTAAGCTCAGAACTTAACTTTTCCTAAAATGTTTCCTTACATTTCCTTACATTTCCTTACATTTCCAAGTTTCCAAAAATGTTCGTTTGCCTCCTTTAAACTTAACATTTCTTACATTTCCAAGTTTCCAAAAATGTTCACTTTCCTCTTTTGAACTTAACATTTCTTACATTTCCAGGACAAGACATTTCCTTACATCTTAGGGTACCTAAAACTCCTCAGAACACATCCAACACACCCACTGAGCCCACTATCTCATGAATTACGCATAACCCCTAATCTAGGATGTTACATTGAGTTTCGGCATTAGGGAGCTCAGGGGATCGTCACTGAAGTCATTCAGACTATCGACTTACTTTGGTACCTTTAAAGTTTAGACTTTTGAACTTAAGGCATGTATGGGCTGGATTAATATTTGAATGATATTTTGTTAATGTATAAAAGCCATGCGAAATTGGCTTGTTTTAAATGTTAATGATCGAGGGTTTATTAAATTTTGGATATATTATGTGTGTATGTTATGCTTGGGAAGATGAATGTGGCTTTGATGCATGTTCTCCATGATTATATGATTCGGTAATGAATAATGAAAATGTTTATGAATATTTTGGGTTGATCATTGGAGAGTTAAATTGAGGACTGAATATATGGTTAATGGATTGGTTGTACTTATGTATTTTGGATTAGTTATAGAGCATACGTGTTTGGTATGTTATTTAATGATCTTTGTGTCCATGAATATTCAATGTGGCTATGGTAAAATGAGAGTAAATTAGAGACTACTTAAATTGTATGTGGTTATATGAGATGCTTACTTATGTGTAATATATATATGTATGCCTATTATGTCGTGTGGATTTCTTAACCTAGATTAATATGCATAACTTGTGAATTGGCATAGTCACAAATACTTGTTAATAAAATATGATAATATTAATTTGATAGTCATGATCTGATATGGCTTTTGTGTTTAGGAATTATGCGCATATTATAATAGCATTATGAGCATGTTCAGTTATGCTATAATGTTCTAATGTCACATATGTGAATGGATATTTAACAGAGTACTATGGGTCTATTTGTTTTAATATGCACATGGGCAGAAGTTAGGAAATGACATGTTGATATTCGACAAATGAAATAGGTGTATTGACACGTATTTGATATATAAAGTGAATGACATATGCTTGGATATGTTTTAAATATTTGAATGTCATAGATTCGATGGTCAAATGGTTCGAACTTTAGAAATATGAAACATGTATAATTTGGTTTTGGTATATGAAAGCTTGATCCGAAACTTGTATAAATTATGAGTAATGATGTAATTGAATTACGAGCAGGATTTGTAATGTAAGTCTTGATTAGCATGAAATAAGAGTATGGGTTATGCATGAGCTATTTGTTGGATATTGAGAGTCAAATATGCGTATTTGGTTTAATAAATAAATGAATTATGGATGTGTATTAGGTTGAAATGTCAAAAAGTTATAATTATAATTTGTTGTATGAATTGTGGTAAATAACTGTGATAAATAACTGTAGTCATGAGGGGGAGGCTAAGCAAGCCTTCTACCAGATGATGAATGAATGGTTTACCCAATTTATTCGAACTAATCCGGCTGTACAACCACTTCCACCCCCGAATAATCCAACTCCGATACCTTCAGCACCTCCGATGATAAATCTGATGAGATATGGCAGGCCTCCCGTTGATAAAATCAGGAAATATGGGGCCGAAGAATTTAAAGCTAATGATGATGAAGACGCGGAACGAGCTGAGATGTGGCTTGATAATACTATCCGTGTGCTCGATGAGCTTTCATGTACTCCAGATGAATGCTTGAAATGTGCTATATCTTTACTACGAGACACCGCATATCACTGGTGGAATACACTAGTATCGGTGGTTCCGAAAGAAAAAGTGACTTGGGATTTCTTTCAGACCGAGTTCAGTAAGAACTATATCAGTCAAAGATTCATTGATCAGAAATGAAAGGAATTTCTGGAATTGAAACAGGGTCGAATGACTATGACTGATTATGAACAGAAATTTGTCAGACTGAGCCGATATGCCTGTGAATGTGTGTCAACTGAAGCCATTATGTGTAAAAGATTCGAAGACGGTCTGAATAAAGATATTAAGTTGCTTGTCGGCATACTCGAGATTAAAGAGTTCGTAGTACTTGTCGAACGAGCTTGCAAAGCCGAAGAGCTTGGGAAAGAGAAAAGAAAAGCTGAAATGGAAGGTAGAAACATTCGTAAAAGATCATCGAGTAAGACTTTTCATTCCGTATCGAAGAAGTTCAAAGATGAATCCGGTAAAGCTACTTCAGACATATCTAGATGAGATCGACCTCCTGTGGGTTCCCAAGCTACTTCGATGGCCAGTGTTGGTAATGTTCAGCAGAACCAGGTTGAATGCAAGCATTGTGGTAAATGGCATTCTGGGAGTTGTAGATTTCGTTATCGGTCCTATTTTAAATGTGGATCGTTGGATCATTTTATTCGAGAGTGCTCGATGCTAACCGAGCAAAATACAGCTCATAATACAAGATCGAGTAATGTATCAGTACGAGGCAGACCACCCAGGCATTTGGGAAATGTAAGTGGTAGTTAGAAAGGAACCAAAGACAATGCAGTTCGATCAGAGGCTCGTGCACCTGCTAGAGCATATGCTATACGTGCCAGAGAGGATGCTTCTTCCCCAGATGTTATCACTGATACTTTCACTCTTTATGATACTAATGTGATTGCATTGATTGATCCTGGTTCGACTCATTCATATGTGTGTGAAACTTTAGTATCCAGTAAGACTCTGCCTGTTGAGTCTACCGAGTTTGTGATTCGTGTATCAAACCCCTTGGGTCGTTGTGTTCTGGTTGATAAAGTGTGTAAAAGTTGCCCGTTGATGATTCGAGATTCATGCTTTCCAGTTGATTTAATGTTGTTGCCTTTCAACTAGTTCGATATAATTTTGGGAATGGACTGGTTAACTTTGTACAATGCTGTTGTTAATTGTAAAAGAAAGACCATTGATTTGAGATGTCAGAATGGTGAAATTATTCGGATTGAATCCAATGACTTGAATGGGTTACCAGCAGTAATATCCTCGATGTTAGCTCGTAAGTATGTGAGAAAGGGGTGTGAAGCTTACTTGGCTTATGTGCTTGATAGTAAAGTGATTGAGAAGCAGATTGAATCCGTACCAGTTGTGTGCGAGTATCCAGATGTGTTTCCTGAAGAACTACCGGGTTTACCACCTGTTCGAGAAATAGAGTTTGGTATTGAATTAGTACCGGGGACGACTCCGATTTCAATAGCTTCGTATCAGATGGCACCTATAGAATTAAAAGAGTTGAAAGCACAGTTGCAAGAGTTAACAGATAAGGGCTTTGCACGACCGAGTTTCTCTCCTTGGGGTGCACCAGTTTTATTTGTGAAAAAGAAAGATGGGACTATGTGAATGTGTATTGATTATCGGCAGCTGAATAAGGTGACTATCAAGAATAAATACCTGTTACCACGGATTGACGACTTGTTTGATCAGTTGAAAGGGGCTTCAGTGTTTTCGAAGATAGATTTGAGATCGGGTTATTATCAGTTGCGAGTTAGAGATTCTAATGTGCGAAAGACTGCTTTTCGAATGAGGTATAGACATTATGAGTTTCTGGTTATGCCTTTCGGATTTACTAATGCACCTGTTGTTTTTATGGATTTGATGAATCAGATTTTCAGATAGTATTTGGATCGGTTTGTGGTAGTGTTTATAGATGATATTCTGATCTACTCCAGAGATGAAACCGAGCATGCTGAGCATCTGAGACTGGTGCTACAAACTTTGCAAGATAAACAGTTGTATCCAAAGTTTAGTAAGTGTGAGTTCTGGATGAAAAAGGTCAGTTTTCTAGGTCACGTTGTTTTAGCGTCAGGCATCCAGGTTGATCCGAATAAAATATCGGCTGTACTTGATTGGAAACCACCAAGAAATGTTTCTGAAATTCGAAGCTTTTTGGGACTCGCTGGTTATTACAGACGATTTGTGAAAGATCTTTCTATAATAGCTACCTCGCTGACAAAGCTATTACAGAAAGATGTCAAGTTCGAATGGAAGGAAAAATGTCAGAAAAGTTTTGATCAGTTGAAAGCTCTCTTGACCGAGGCTCCAGTGTTAGTTCAGCCTGAATCTGGCAAAGAATTTGTTGTGTATAGTGATGCTTCTTTGAATGGTTTGGGTTGCGTTTTAATGCAAGAAGGCAAAGTAGTAGCCTATGCTTCGAGACAGTTGAAGCCACATGAAAGAAATTATCCGACACATGATTTAGAGTTAGCAGCCATTGTATTCGCGTTAAAGATTTGGCGTCATTATCTATTCGGTGAGAAATGTCATGTCTATTCGGATCACAAATATTTAAAGTATTTGATGACTCAGAAGGATTTGAACTTGAGACAATGCAGATGGTTAGAGTTGTTGAAAGATTATGAATTAGTGATTGACTACCATCCGGGGAAAGCCAATGTTGTTGCGGATGCTCTAAGTAGAAAATCATTATTTGCTCTTCGGGCGTTGAATGCACATATGGTTATGTCTGATGATGGTTCGATAATAGCTGAATTGAAAGCATGACTGTTGTATATTGAACAAATTTGTGATGCTCAGAAAGTTGACAAAGATTCGATGGCAAGACGAGTTCAGTGTGAAAGTAATTCAGAGTCAGAGTTTCAAATTGATGAAAAAGACTGTTTGAACTTTAAAGGCCGAATATGTGTTCCGAGGAATGTGGATTTGATTCAGATGATATTGAATGAGGCTCATAATAATCGATTGTCGGTACATCCGGGTAGCACGAAAATGTATAATGATTTGAAACAGTTCTATTGGTGGTCTGGTATGAAACGGGACATATCTGAATTTGTTTCGAAGTGCTTAATTTTCCAGCAAGTAAAAGCCGAACATCAGGTGCCTTCTGGGTTACTTCAGCCGATCATGATACCTGAATGGAAATGGGACAGAATTACTATGGACTTCGTATCGGGGTTGCCTATGACACCGAGCAAGAAAGATGCAATTTGGGTTATAGTAGATAGACTAACCAAATCAGCTCACTTTATTCCAGTTCGTACGGACTATTTGCTCAATAAGCTTGCTGAGTTGTATATAACTCAAATTGTGAGATTACATGGTGTGCTGATTTCCATTGTTTCAGACAGATACCCGAGATTCATGTCGCGGTTTGGAAGAAATTGCAAGACGCTTTAGGTACCAAACTACACTTTAGCACAGCTTTTCATCCGCAGACAGATGGTTAGTCTGAACAAACCATTCAGATACTTGAGGATATGTTGAGATGTTGCGTCCTCGAGTTTGAAGGTACGCGGGAACGATACTTACCTCTAATTGAATTTGCTTACAATAATAGCTTTCAATCTAGTATCAAAATGGCACCTTATGAAGCTCTGTATGGCCGCAAGTGTCGTACACCATTATACTGGACCAAGCTCGGCGAAAACAAGATACACGGGGTTGATTTGATTAAAGAGACTGAGTAGAAAGTGGCAGTAATCTGAGATAGTTTGAAAGTTGCATCAGATCGCCAAAATTCATACACGGATTTGAAACGTAAAGACATAGAGTTTCAGGTTAGAGACCGGGTATTTTTGAAAGTTTCTCCGTGGAAGAAAGTACTTCGATTTGGTCGAAAAGGCAAATTAAGTCCGAGATTCATCGGACCGTATGAGATCATCGAACGTGTTGGGCCTGTTGCTTATAGATTAAAGTTGCCTTCTGAATTAGAAAAGATACATAATGTATTCCATGTTTTGATGCTTCGTAGATATAGATCAGATCCATTACATGTGATCGCCCCGTCTGAGATTGAAATCCGATCCGATATGACGTACAATGAAGAACCGATCCGCATCTTGACTCGTGAAGTGAAAGAGTTGAGAAACAAGAAAATTCCGTTAGTAAAAGTACTATGGAATCGTCATGGAGTAGAATAGGCTACATGGGAGCCTGAGGATTCAATGAGGCAACAATATCCAACTTTGTTTAACGGTAAGATTTTCGGGGGCGAAAATCCCTAAGGGGGGAGAGTTGTAACAGTCCAAAGTTGACCCTAATCGGAACAGTAGTTTCGGGACCACAAATCTGAGTCCGAATAATATTTTAATATTATTTTCTATGTTGATGATAAGTGAAATAGCATGTGTTAAATTTCTGTGAATTAATTTGCTTGTCTGTGTGTTTAATTTGACTAAAGGACTAAATTGCATAATTGTTAGAAGTGGCCTTTTAATAGATTATTTGTTAAATTAAGATGGTTTTATTAAAGTGAAGTCCTTAAAGGACAATTAGTCCATTATTAGTAAAGTGGACGACAACATGTGGAAAAATTAGATAAATTTTATGTTATTATAATAATATGTTAATATAAGTAATAAGTAAATAATTATTTCTTTTATTTTAAGTCATAAAATAATGAAACAAAGTGGAAAGAAAGAGAACATACCTTTGTTCATCTTCTTAGCCGAATGTGGGAAGGAAAGAAACTCCATTTTTGAAGCTTGAGTTTCGGCATTAGGGAGCTCAGGGGATCGTCACTGAAGTCATTCACACTATCGGCTTACTTTAGTACCTTTAAAGTTTAGACTTTTGAACTTAAGGCATGTATGGGCTAGATTAATATTTGAATGACATTTTGTTAATGTATAAAAGCCATGCGAAATTGGCTTGTTTTAAATGTTAATGATCGAGGGTTTATTAAATTTTGGATATAATATGTGTGTATGTTATGCTTGGGAAGATGAATGTGGCTTTGATGCATGTTCTTCATGATTATATGATTCGGTAATGAATAATGAAAATGTTTATGAATATTTTGGGTTGATCACTGGAAAGTTAAATTGAGGACCGAATATATGGTTAATGGATTGGTTGTACTTATGTATTTTGGATTAGTTATAGAGCATACGTGTTTGGTATGTTATTTAATGATCTTTGTGTCCATGAATATTCAATGTGGCTATGGTAAAATGAGAGTAAATTAGAGACTACTTAAATTGTATGTGGTTATATGAGATGCTTACTTATGTGTAATATATATATGTATGCCTATTATGTCGTGTGGATTTCTTAACCTAGATTAATATGCATAACTTGTGAATTGGCATAGTCACAAATACTTGTTAATAAAATATGATAATATTAATTTGATAGTCATGATCTGATATGGCTTTTGTGTTTAGGAATTATGCGCATATTATAATAGCATTATGAGCATGTTCAGTTATGCTATAATGTTCTAATGTCACATATGTGAATGGATATTTAACAGAGTACTATGGGTCTATTTGTTTTAATATTGTAACACCCCAAACCCGGCTCAAACACTACAACCGGATCTGGTATGTCACTAAAGTAATTTCGTAAAAAGATGTAGCACTTTGGAAAACAATTATCAGGTTTAAATAATTATACCGAAAACTTAATAGTTTATTAAGTCATATAAGATATAAAGTTATAAATTGCCTTGGTGAATTTTAAATAAGAACCGAGATTTTATTCATGTCTTAACTTAATTTAAATATGTAATTTAAATGCCCAGTAATAAAAGCCCAACACAAAACCAAAACATAAATAATAGTCCAGTGGCCCATGGCCTTATTACAACAAAAGTTAAAACCCTTAATCAAAAATATTAAGAAAACAATATTCTAAGTGGAATCTTCTGCTGGATCAAGTATTCTCTCGCATGGCCACCTCGCGCTCCTCTCTAGCCCGGTCCGATGCACTAGGAACTACCTGAAATTGTTAAATAATAGGGTGAGTCGCGAGACTCAGTGTGCAACCCTCATGCATCATTAGACTTGGGCCTTAACCCCACAGAACATATAACAAAATATAATATATCAGAAAATATGCAAAGCCCAACCCAAATCCTAGGTTTTCATCCGCTACATGCCACCCTTACCTGCCAGTCACACCATTTGGGGATTTCTGCAATCAACCCACACCGCTACACACCATTGATGGCAGACATGCTGCTCATCGTCAGATCATGGCCGTAGCCACTACAACAGGCATGGCAAAAGCCACTACAACAGGTCACAGCAGAAGCCGGTACAATAGGTCACGGTAGAAGCCGCTACAACAGAACACTTCCCCTTTCAATAAACCCAACCCCATGCAATCACAAAAATAGCATACTTATCATAGATGTCACCTTAACAGGAACATTCACTTAGGAATGACAGAGATCACTAACCTGGTGATTCACTTTTACCCTCCTCGGGTTTCAACCATGATGCCGGGATTTGGGCATTCATCAGAATATAATAGATTTATAACATATTTTAACAGGCAATCTAAATGGTGTGGAAGTGTTACACACCTGATATCGCGTAGTTTTACTCCCTTAGTTAAATCCTTACTATCTGGATTTACAACCCTTAGTCTAAAACCTTGCTCAAAAGCCGGAAGAATACGAAGATTTGGGCTCCCCTACATTGGGCCAAGGGTTAATAAATACCCGAATTTACACGTTAAAACTAATAGATCTCCTTACCTTGAAATCCCGAAAGTAACACGATTCGAGTGTTACTGAACTCTATCTTAGATATCTAAGCGAGTGACTCCCCTTCAAATCCTGGAATGCCACAAATAAGAGAAAAAACTTAAGATTAGCTCCTTATAGCCATTTGGCTAGAGTCCCTAAAAAGCCGGAAAAGACTGAAATCTTATGAATCAATACTTACCTTTAGTTTCCATCAAGATTCGGCACAAGCAGATACCCCAGAGAGAATTCGGCAAACACAGGAGATGAGATCTAAGGATTTCGGCTTTTATGGAAATCTGATGCATTTTTGGCTTTTAGAAGATCTGAATAGAGTGTTTCAGCTTTGGCTTAGGAAGAAAGTAAAAAGAAATCAAGAGAAGGCTTAGAGATTTCGGCTAAAATATTTGAAAGAGATGAGAAGGAGATTGTCAGAGAGTTCGACCAATAAGGGAGAAAGAAAAGAAAGAAAGTTGAGAGGGAGAATGAAGTGGAGGTTTCGGCAGAGAAAAGAAAAAGATGACAAGAACTTAGCCACTAATTTTCGGCACAAAGAATGAAGAAAATAGTAGGGTTTAAATGCCAGAATTGATGAGCTACCCCCTTATTTATAGAAATTTCGGCACTTACCTATCAAAACCCGAAAGTGCCCTTCCTGATAACTAAAAATTAAGCAAATAAAAAGGGAAAATTTGGCACCCCTTTGCCATAAAGAAACTGATTTCTTCACTCCTCTATGTGATGGATTTTCGGCCAACACCTAGCCTTACAGATAGCTCCTCATCCTTTCCTTATCTTGATCTAATAACTCCTCAAAAATAGCCCTAATTAGCACCAACACCTCTCTTTTTTATCTCCTTATTATCCTCATAATTAAACATAATAAAATTCCCTAAAAATTAGCCTTGCCGTCCCCTCCTAGTCCCCTTTTAAATGCCGAAATTTGGCCCTATAACTTGGGCTTCAAGCAACCAAAATTTGGGCCCTCCTCATGCACTAGTGACGCCAACTCCCCTTCCTCCTAGTGGCATCATTTTCCTCTGGGTCACAAGCCCACTATGTCAAATAAACTACCAAAACTTTACTTTAAGCCCTAGAGTGTCTAAGCAGAATATTTAATCAAGGCCTCAGCCCAAACCTGAGACCATTTTGAACCCCTAACACTTAAATTAACACTTTAAACATACCCACACACTAAACGCATAGGCCCAAAAATTCAGGATGTTACAGTTCTACCCCCTTAAAGAAATTTTGTCCTCAAAATTTCCAACTAACTAGTAATCGTACTACCTAAGTCTCACCACTATGCTTTCGCTGCGAACTAATTCTAAAGCCAAAATAAACACTTAGTATACAATGGTAGGGTACGCACCATTGTTCGCATCTGGAGCGTCTCTTTCCCCTTGGCGATATGCTGCATAGACCAATGCTGGCTGCCTCACCTCAGCATAACCTGTACCTCTAACTGGTGCTCCACGACTGCGTTCATTACCATTATCGCCCCTGGCTTGTCCGCGGCCCCTTGGTGGTTGTTGATCACCTCTCCTAGCCTGATCAGAACCTCGTCCCGCGGGCTGTGCTTGATCCATCTATGGGCAGTCCTTAATCATATGCTCCGTGGATCCACACCTAAAGCATCTACCGGTGCTCTTTCTGCACTCCCCATAATGCATCTTCCCACACGAAGGACATGATTGATTCTGACCCGTCGGAGCACGAGCTGGAAATTTCCAGATGATCCCGACTGCTCAAAATTCCTCTTATTCCTATTCTTATCTTTATCCTTATTCTGTTTCTCAGTCCGCTTAACCTCCTTAGATATCTTAGCTTTCTCAACCAAAATCACAAAGTCCCTTTCCCGCTGCGGTGCTACTAATACCCTCAGCTCATCCCTTAGTCCATCCTCGAACTGTACGCAACGCTCATAGTCAGTCGCCACAATCCCTCAAGCGTAACGGCTCAATCGCAGAAACTCCGCCTCGTATTCAGATACAGACTTACTTCCCTGTACCAAGTTCAGAAATGCCTTCCTCTGGCCGTCCACATAGCTGGCCCCAACATACTTTCCTTGAAACGATTCCTTAAAGTAATCCCAGTCAATCCGATCTGCGGCAGTACCTTCCTTCCCCGTGAGCCACCACTGGTAAGCCTCGTCTCAAAGAAGAGACACGACTCCTTTCAACTTCTCCTCTGCCATGAAATCCAAGTCATCCATTATACGCTCAGTCGCTTCCAACCAATACTCAGCGGTGTTAGGGGCTACGCCCGAAATACCCCTAAACACTTCTGCTCCGTTGACTTGGAGTCGTTCAGATACCGATTTCGAGCTCCTAAACCTGTGCCTACCCCAGCAACTCTTTCGAGAACCCGCAGCATCGCCTGAGATACTGCATCATCTCCGGCCGCCTGATCCCGTAACTCTCCCTCCACAGCTGGAGGATCCGACATTTCGTTTCCTGACCCGTGGCCATACCCTACTGGCTCAGACAAAGTCATCCTACCCCTACCGCGTCCACGCGGCGGACGCCCTCGACCCCTTATACTCATTCTTTCAATTGGCGTTTATCTGATTAACCCCGAACAGTCTTATGAATGGTAATTTTAAGAGTAGTTCTTTCGAATTCACAATTATATCTACAATTCAGTCTCAAGTTCACATCTCTTAGTTCTAGAAACTACATGCATTCAACAATCAACATACAGACAACATCCATACATCCACATTCAATACATAGGGGTATTTTCGTTATTCCACTACCTAGGGGTATTTTTGTAATTTTATCCTACAGGGGTATTTTCGTAATTTTCAAAATAGAGTTCCTTGTTGATTTCATGAAATAAGGGTATTTTGGTAATTTTGCAATCCGGGGGTATTTCGGTAATTTTACACTCTGGGGTATTTCGGTAATTTTTCAATCTAGGGGTATTTAGGTAATTTTCCAATCCAGGGGTATTTTGATAATTTCAAAATCAGGGGTAGTTTGGTCATTTTACAAATCAGGGGCAATTTAGTAATTTTTACAAATCAGGGATATTTTTAATTTTTTTTTAAAACAGGGGTATCTTGGAGGATTTGATTTCAAAAGAAAATAGTAGTGTTCAGGTGTTTGTGAGTTTTTGGTTGTTGTCATGTGTTGTGTGAGTTTTTTTTTCTAAAGAAAAATTCTGTTGACTTTGTAAATCGGGATATATTTGCAAATCATGGGTATCTTAGTAATTTTTTTTCAAACTAAGGGTATTTTAGTAATTTTGTAAAAATAAGGTGGCTGGTCCCTTTCGGGTTTTAATTATAGATTTTGGCCCGTCAACAAATCCTCGTGGCTAGGGTGAACAGTCACTACGCACTAGGTAGGATTCCAGCAAAGAGGAGGTGAGTCACTAGGACTGCTTAAGTACCAGGCTTTTCCGGATCCAATCCTAGACATGCGCATGCCTGTTACCACACCCTAGTCTTGCGACTCGTTCACGGGTTTTGTTTAGTGAAATTAAGTCTTATGAGATTTAAGAAGTTGTTTAAGCTAAGCCTAAAGTCCATCAAGTTCTAGTTAAAATAATCTACATCCCTTAAAGCCCATCAAGCCCACATACATATATAACACACAGTGAGTTCAGAATACTTACCTGGCGGACTTGGGTCGGAGACGCAGGTGCCATGCCGAGAAAACCATACTGTGTTATTTATGAACATGCATGTTTCCAAAACCCATCTTTAGAAAATGTTTTGAGCCCAAAACCCCCAAAGCCGAGTTCTGAACCCGGCTCTGATACCAATTTGTAACACCCCAAACCCGACCCAAACACTACAATCAGATCTGGTATGTCACTAAAGTAATTTGATAAAAAGATGTAGTACTTTGGAAAACAATTATCAGGTTTAAATAATTATACTGAAAACTTAATAGTTTATTAAGTCATATAAGATATAAAGTTATAAATTGCCTTGGTGAATTTTAAATAAGAACCGAGATTTTATACATGTCTTAACTTAATTTAAATATAAAATTTAAATGCCCAGTAATAAAAGCCCAACATAAAACCAAAACATAAATAATAGTCTAGTGGCCCATGGCCTTATTACAACAAAATTTAAAACCCTTAATAAAAAATATTAAGAAAACAATATTCTAAGTGAAATCTTCTGTTGGATCAAGTACTCTCTCGTATGGCCACCTCGCGCTCCTCTCCAGCCCGGTCCGATGCACTAGGTACTACCTGAAATTGTTAAATAATAGGGTGAGTCGTGAGACTCAGTGTGCAACCCTCATGCACCATTAGACTTGGGCCTTAACCCCACAGAACATATAACAAAATATAATATATCAGAAAATATGCAAAGCCCAACCCAAATCCTAGGTTTCCATCCGCTACATGCCACCCTTACCTGCCAGTTACACCATTTGGGGATTTCTACAATCAACCCACACCGCTACACACCATTGATGGCAGACATGCTGCTCATCATCAGATCATGGCCGTAGCCACTACAACAGGTCATGGAAAAAGCCACTACAACAGGTCACGGCAGAAGCCGCTACAACAGAACACTTCCCCTTTCAATAAACCCAACCCCATGCAATCACAGAAACAGCATACTTATCACAGATGTCACCTTAACAGGAACATTCACTTACGAATAACAGAGATCACTAACCTGGTGATTCGCTTTTACTCTCCTTGGGTTTCAACCATGATGCCGAGATTTCGGCATTCATCAGAATATAACAGATTTATAACATATTTTAACAGGCAATCTAAATGGTGTGGAAGTGTTACACACTAGATATCGCGTAGTTTTACTCCCTTAGTTAAATCCTTACTATCTGGATCTACAGCCCTTAGTCTAAAACCTTGCTCAAAAGCCAGAAGAATACGAAGATTTGGGCTCCCATACATTCGGCCAAGGGTTAATAAATACCCGAATTTACACGTTAAAACTAATAGATCTCCTTACCTTGAAATCCCGAAAGTAACACGATTCGAATGTTACTGAACTCTATCTTAGAGATCTAAGCGAGTGACTCCCCTTCAAATCCCGAAATGCCACAAATAAGAGGAAAAACTTAAGATTAGCTCCTTATAGCCATTCAGCTAGAGTCCTTAAAAAGCCGGAAAAGATTGAAATCTTACGAATCAATACTTACCTTTAGTTTCCTTCGAGATTCGGCACAAGCAGATACCCCAGAGAAAATTCAAAAAACACAGGAGATGAGGTCTAAGGATTTCGGCTTTTATTGAAATCCCGGAAAAGATCAACTGATGCGTTTTCAGCTTTTAGAAGATCTGAATAGAGTGTTTCGGCTTTGGCTTAGGAAGAAAGTAAAAAGAAATCAAGAGAAGGATTAGAGATTTCGGCTAAAATATTTGAAAGAGATGAGAAGGATATTGTCAGAGAGTTCGACCAATAAGGGAGAAAGAAAAGAAAGAAAGTTGAGAGGGAGAATGGAGTGGAGGTTTCGGCAGAGAAAAGAAAAAGATGACAAGAACTTAGCCACTAATTTTCGGCACAAAGAATGAAAAAAAGAGTAGGGTTTAAATGCCAGAATTGATGAGCTACCCCCCTATTTATAGAAATTTCGGCACTTACCTATCAAAACCCGAAAGTGCCCTTCCTGATAACTAAAAATTAAGCAAATAAAAAGGGAAAATTCGGCACCCCTTTGCCATAAAGAAATTGATTTCTTCACTCCTCTAGGTGATGGATTTTCGGCCAACACCTAGCCTTGCAGATAGCTCCTTATCCTGTCCTTATCTTGATCTAATAACTCCTCAAAAATAGCCCTAATTAGCACCAACTCCTCTCTTCTTTATCTCCTTATTATCCTCATAATTAAACATAATAAAATTCCCTAAAAATTAGCCTTATGCCGTCCCCTCCTAGTCCCCTTTTAAATGCCGAAATTTGGCCCTATAACTTGGGCTTCAAGCAACCAAAATTTGGGCCCTTCTCATGCACTAGTGACGCCAACTCCCCTACCTCCTAGTGGCATCATTTTCCTCTGGGTCACAAGCCCACTATGTCAAATAAGCTACCAAAACTTTACTTTAAGCCCTAGAGTGTCTAAGTAGGATATTTAATCAAGGCCTCAGCCCAAACCTGAGCCCATTCTGAACCCCTAACACTTAAATTAACACATTAAAAATACCCACACACTAAACTCATAGGCCCAAAAATTCAGGATGTTACAAATATGCACATGGGCAGAAGTTAGGAAATGACATGTTTATATTCGACAAATGAAATAGGTGTATTGACACGTATTTGATATATAAAGTGAATGACATATGCTTGGATATGTTTTAAATATTTGAATGTCATAGATTCGATGGTCAAATGGTTCGGACTTTAGAAATATGAAACATGTATAATTTGGTTTTGGCATATGAAAGCTTGATCCGAAACTTGTACAAATTATGAGTAATGATGTAATTGAATTACGAGCAGGATTTATAATGTAGCTCTCGATTAGCATGAAATAAGAGTATGGGTTATGCATGAGCTATTTGTTGGATATTGAGAGTCAAATATGTGTATTTGGTTTAATAAATAAATGAATTGTGGATGTGTATGAGGTTGAAATGTCAAAAAGTAATAATTATAATTTGTTGTATGAATTGTGATAAATAACTGTGATGAACTGTGTTTAGTTCGGTAACGACTCATAACCCTAATCCGGCGATGGATATGGGTTAAGGGTGTTACAAACCTACTCTAAATCACTTTTGAATATGGTGTTGTGGGATGCAAATAAGTTGGATGCACGGACAGAATTGTGCATGTTTATAGGATATCCAGAACAAAGGGAGGATTATTCTACAATCTGAAGGATAATACGATTAAAGTTTTACAATCTGAAAGATAATACGATTACAGTTTCTACTCATGCTACTTTCCTCGAGGAAAGCTACATGGATAACTTTAAGCCTCGAACTAAAATGATACTTGATGAACTTTCGGGAATGGTAGAACAACCACTAAGTTCAAATTTTGAGAAAGTTGTAGAAAAACATGCAAACGATCAACAACATATGGGAATCCGTCGTAATGGGTAAGTTTCTAAGAAACTAGATTTCTTCATCTATGATGGTAGTGTTTATACTACAAAAGCTAATCATGAAGATGTTTATCCACTCACTTATGAGGAGGCTATGCAAAACGTTGATTTCAAGCTCTAGAAATAGGCCATGGATGTAATAGCCCAATTCTAGTGAAATCAGAATAGTGGTTTTGAGATTACAAATCTAAAGTCAAAATATTTATTTTAATAATATTTTAATCTGTACAACATGTTAGTAATATAGCATAAAAGTTTTGTTAAGAAATTTTACCATTTGCATGCTTAATTAGATACTAAGGACTAAATTACAAAAAGTGCAAAACTGGAGTTCTATAAGCTAAATGGATTTAATAGCTATGAAATTAAATGATTTGAGGGTTTATGATGTAATTAAACCATTGGCATGTTGAGTGGACAAGTATGGAAACTTATTAGGTGATTTTAAAGGTTAATGGTAAGGTTAATTTAGTTATTAAGTTAATAATTTAGTAAAAATAAAAGAAATAAAACATGTCATCTTCCTAAATTGTTTATCACCACTGAAAATCAAACGGAAGAACGCCCATGGAAGCTTGAACATTCGGTCTTCTCAATTTTGCTTGCATGTGAGTTTTGTTTCTCAATTTTTAATGATTTCAATCTATCTGGCCTAGGGATTAATTTGTGAAGCTATTAAACTATTAGGGTTTTTCCATTAATGAACGTGTATGAGTTTTGAAGATTTTTGTAATAAAATGATTTTTTGTTGTTAAATAAACAACTTTTGTTAAATGATTTTTATGAAATTGACAAATAGGGATTAATTTGAAAAATAGAAAATGTACATGGTAAATTTGTGAAGTAGATGAAATATAGGGCTTGATAGGGACCTATATGAAATTCAACTATAGTGGATTGAGGATGAATTGCATGAATTTCCATTTTATGAGCTAAGGAAAAAATTGACAAGAAATAAAAAGCATAGGGGTAAAATTGTAATTTTACTAAAATGTGGATTTGGATTAAATTGAATAGAACGATTATTGAATTGAGCTGAATTTATTCATTTAGATCAAGATAAACCACGTACGGCTCTAGATTGAGGCAAACAAAAAGCTTCGAATTAGTTGACTTCATTTTCCTATGTTTATTATTGAGGTAAGTTCGTACATTTCAGTTTCGTTTTTATTTCATGATGTAACAGCCCGGTTTAGACCCTAGTCGAAACAACGGTTTTGAGACCACAAACTTGAGTTCGGAATAACATTTTAATATAATTTTTGGTGTTGATTATATGTGATATAGTCTGTGTGAAAATTCTATGTGGTAATTTTATCGACTGTGTGCCGAATTAAGAGAAAGGACTTAATTGCGTAAAGTGTAAAAAACTGTGTGCTGATTGTTATGTGTTTAATTATTGTTGTTTTGTTAATGTGAAGGCCTTATGAGGCAATTAAACCACTATATAGTTAGTGGATGGTGGATGGACAAAAATACCAATGGATAGTGGAAATGGATTAATAATAAAAGGGGTAATAAGGTAATTGATGTATTTATGATAATAAAACAAAACAAAAACATTTAGAAGCCATGGATATCATCTTTTCTTCAACCGAAAAGAAGAGAAGAAAAAGAAGGGTTTATAGCTTGTGATAATCGACCCTTGTTCATCTTGATTGAGGTATGGTTTTGAGTCGATTTTTGATAATTTCTATGTTTTCGTAATCGTTGCTTCGTGCTCTAGCTGACCCATGTTGTAATTTTGTGAATTGATGATGTTTTGTGATGAGCCATTGATGAATGCTTGAACTATGTGCTAGTTGATAGTGAAATATGAAAACTTGGTGTTGGGTTAACATAGTTTGTAACATCCTAAATTAATGGGCCTTTGCATTTGATGTGTGTTACGTTTAATGTGTTAATTAGAGTGTTTAAGGGGTTCAGATTGGGCTCAGGATTGGGCCGAAGCCTTAGTTAAATTTTCTGTTTGGACACTTTAGAGGAGAGCCATCTGGGTTAGGGCTTAAAAGATATTATTTGTGTTTTAAGACACAAGAATCTAGTTGGTAAAGTGGCAAGGAGGCGCCACTAAGAGCATATGTGAGCGACGCCACAAGGGATTTGAACGGAGCAGGTTTGAATCCCATGAGAAGCAAAAAGAGTGTTTTTTTTAATATATGCGCCTTAGGAGTGATAGGTGGTTTCGGCTGGGACTCTAAAGGGGTGAGTGTGGATTGAGTCAGAAGATAGGAAGATAAGGATAAGAGAAAAATAAGGGATAAGATAAAGGGGGAAGAGGTGGCCGAATGTGGGACTGTGTGCAGTGAAATCGGTTGAATGGCTAAGGGTAGGCTGAAATTCTTATTTGATAGGGGTGTGCCGAATTTCATTATTTTCCTAAGAGCATAGTTTTTATTTTCTCTCCTCCCAATTTCGGCAACTAAGGGTTCTTCTTCTCTTGTCCTGCCAAAAATTGAAAAAAAACTCCTAACTCTATTCTTATAAAGCCGAAAACGCCTAAGTCTCTCCTTGATCATCTCTTTTTCGGATATTTCTTAAAAGTTGAAAATTCTTAGATCTCATTTGTGGTTTGGTTCTTATTCCTTTCATCATTTCAATCTTCTTCTCCAATTGTCGAATCTTGTTGCAAGTGGTAGCCGAAATCTTCTGTAGAGGTAAAGGTCGACTAGTGCTATTATTTTTGTAATTTTTATTCGGTTTTTGAGACCATAGCCGAATGGCTAGTTGGTTGTTAGGCCATCTTTAGTTTGGCGTTATCACTAATCTCGTGCTCTTTTTAGGCGGCATTTCGGGATTTGAAGGAGATCTAATTGCTTAAGTTTTTGAGCCAGAGATCTTTAACTATCGAACTCTATAAAGGTAAGGGTTCAATTCTCCCTATGTTGTTTAATCGGTTTCTTTTCGATTAGTTGTGTATGCTTCGTTAAGCAACTATCGTTGCAAATATAGTACCTTCTAACCGAGATCATTCATGGACTCGAATGTTAGCAAATCGAAGGAAGGGGTGGGATCTGTAATCCCAGCCCCAAAGTTTAAGAAGCAAGCAGTGTCAGCAGTTCGGGATTGGCCACCGGGTTGTGGACCGGCTTCATAACAAAATCTTAGGCAGTTAGCAGTCGTATCGGCTTCTGATAGTGTCGACATAGAATGTCTCGTCTTGACTGTAATCAGGTGTGTAGATCTCTATCACACTAATTAATACTAATAAATCTGTGCTATAAATGTTATGGGCTAAAAGCCGGAAAAAGGCTGTATAGACAGTCGGATTACCCAAAAAGGGTAGGCAAGGGATGCCAGGTACGTAATCATAGAAACTTTTCTATGTGTATCGATGTATGTGATGGCCTGTGATCTTTTAGGTGGTATATTGTTTTGATTACGCATGAATGTATGCATGGGTTGGGGATAAATATGTTGAAGGGGAAGAGCATGTAATAGGTCAGTTGGTGATCGGTGGTTAAACCACGAATTATAAATTTTAGGTCTCAATAGTGATCGGTGGCTAAGCCATGTTAAATTGATTCCTGATTGTTAGGAATAGGCAGCATGACTGTCGATATGGTGTGTAGCGGTTGGTGGGTTGATTGTAGAAATCCCTGAGGTGTGATGGCTGGTACGGGCTGGTGTGTAGAGGATGGACTTTTAGGTTGGGTTGGGCCATGTTGCATGTAATTATTTTGTTACCATTGTATACGGGCCAAGGCCCATAATGTGTTTGTGGGCCTCAAGCCTTTTATGTGTTTTCGGGATTTGCACACTGAGTCTTGGTGACTCACCCTTTTATTTTCCTGACTTTTCAGATGAGCAGTAGATCGTGGACATGGGAGCGGAGGCGGACTCGAGGGGCCATCAAGTCTTTATTTCAATAAATTATTTTCCTTTCAGTTTTTCTTTAAGTTTTAATTTTCGGAACATTTATGTAATAAGGCCCCCATAGTTAGGTTATCAATTTATATGTGATAATGTTTATATTATAAATTTGTTTTCAAAGACTTAATTATAATAAGTAATGAAAGGGGAGTTTCAAACACGCTTAACGTAAAGCAATGTTTTTGAAAAGAAAAGCTTAGTAAGGACTATGTGATTATCAAACCAGGATTTCCAAAACCAACAAAGTTAAGTTTTCAAACAACACGTCATCGAAGAGTTTTTCAAATGGGATACGCGCTCTTTTTTTTAAAAGAAAATAAAGAACTCTGATTTTAATACTTCAACCCGTAGCATGCCAGATCCGGTCGTAGCGTTTGGGCCAGGTTTGGGGTGTTACATAGTTTCTATTGGGACTTTTAGTGAAATTGAGCATTTTAGGCTTAATTGAGAAAATGAGAAATTGAAGGATTAAAATGTGAAATAAAAGGAGCGGGCTTAAATTAACATGTGAAGAATTCAGCTAGGCATGTGTTAGTAGAAGTTTGATGTATTTTGTGATTTTGTGAATTAGGGACTAAAGTGTCGAAATGTGAAAAAGTGAGGACTATTTTGTAAAATGCCCTAAATTTGTGGGTGTGGACTAAATTGAATAAATTAGTGATTGAATGGATTGAATTTGAATGTGTATAGACCAAGATAGGAGAGGTTTGGATCAAGATCGAGGCAAAGACAAAGTGCTCGATTAATCGACCGTTTTGGTATTTCAACATCCGAGGTAAGTTCGGACATAATACGTGTATTTAGCTATGTTTAATGCTATGAAATGAATGGTACGATATTATTGAGTTATGCATGCTATGTGAGAGCCTCAGTTATGTGGCACTAAGTGTGCGTATTTGGAAATGTGACCTAGACGATTAGCATTGTGGGTGCGGAATAATATAAGCTTTGGCTTTGTGATTGGCACTGTGTGTGCGATACCGATTTAAGATCGCTTTGATATAGATGCACTATGTGTCCAATGCTAATTAAGCTTTGGCTAACTATTTGGGCAATAAGTGTGCGATTGAATCGAAGAAGGGATGAAAGTTGACCGAAATGAAATAGTAAGTGTTGAGTAGCAAATGTAATCAACAACTAAGTGTTGGCTAAGGTATGTTCAGAACCTATGTGGTTGATGAATTTATGAATGAGATTATGAAATGTTAAATGAGCATATTAGCTTTGGATGGTATAATATAAATATAGATGTGAAATAATCTATGTGATAGTTTGTTTTGATTTAAATGTGCTATGTTACGAACTTACTAAGCTTTGAAAAGCTTACTGTGTGATTTGTTTTTCTGTCTTGCAGTGTCAGTAAAACTAGCTAAGATCCGGGGATCGTCAACATCTCTATCATACTATCAACAATCTATTTTGGTAATTTGGAAAGATGTATATGGTTGAAATATGGCAAGTTTAGGCTAGAAGTTAAGATAGGTCTTGAAATGTTTAATCCTTGCTATGTGAGTTGGCTTGGAAGTTGAATGACGTAGAATTGATGAATGAGATATGAATGTGTTATATTTCATGACCTTGTTGATTGTGAAAAATGTGATTAGAAGATTAATTTTGGTATGGATCATATGATGCTTGAATTTCATATGCTTTGAGATCTATAATTGTCACTTTGAATAGACCTAGTTGTGATGATAATGAGCATAGAAGTGGATGTTAATATTGATGGTTATTGAGTGCATTAAATGGTATGTTTGAGTGCATTTAAAAGCATGATTTGGCATTGTTCTGAAGCTTTTTGGTAAACCCTTGTGTGGGTGGCAAAGTGGCCTTGCAAATGGCCTATTTTGCCTCCACGGTTATGGCACACGGGTGTGCCTAGTGGCCGTGGGATAAAGTCAGTAACTAGCCCAGGTATGCATGGCCACGGTGCACGGACGTGCCTAGTAGCCGTGTGAATAAATCATTATATTGCCTACGGGTACACGGCCTTAGGACACGAGCGTGCCTGGTGGCCGTGTGAAGAAGTCAGAATATATGCTCTGCTTTGGCACGGCCTGGACACATTGGTGTGTATGGTGATCGTGTGAGGCACACGGCCTGATTGCACGGGCATGTGACCTCAACAGTATTAAAGAATATTTGAAATTTTGAAAATTTTCATTAGAGTTCGGTTTAGTCCCGACCCCTTTCTAACATGTGTCTAAGGTCTCGTAGACCTAGATAAGGGACTATATGCATATTTATGTATGTTTGATTTATGATTGGCTTTGTGTCATGAAATGATTTTTGAATGTTTCGATGTTTCGGTAATACCTCTTAACCCTAGGCTGACGACGGTTACGAGTTAGGAGTGTTACATTTTATTGCTATCAGAGCTACGGTTTAGTCGATTCTCGGACTAATGTAGCGAGTGTGAGTCTAACTATACATGCCATATGTGAAGTTGCGATAGTGTGATGAATTCTGATAGTTATAAATGTGTTTTCATATAGTAATGGATCCCGGTCGAGTAGTTATTGATGATGTTGAGAGTAATACGCCTGCTCCCGCTCAAGGGACAGCGCCGGCCAAATCTAGGCTAGATGAAAGTAGTGAGGGAGGAGAGGCTAAGTATGCCTTCTTCCGTATGATGAGTGAGTGGTTTTCGAAGTTCGTTAGAACGAATCCGGCTACTCCGTAACCTCCACCCCCACAAGTACCTGTTGTGCTACAAGTGATAGATCCGAATCGACTGAATAAACCTCCTGTGGATAAGATTCGTAAGGACGGGGCTGAAGAGTTTAGGGCCACAGCTGATGACGATGCTAAACGAGCCAAGTTTTGGCTCAAGAATACAATTCGAGTATTCGATGAGATGTCGTTGACTCTTGATGAGTGTATCAAGTGTGTAGTTTCTTTGTTGAGAGATACATCTTATAACTGGTGGAAGACGTTGACATCCGTGGCTCTGAGAGAGAGAATCACCTAGGATTTCTTTCAAGTTGAGTCAAAAGGAAGTATATCAGTCAACGATTCATTGACAGAAATGTAAAGAGTTTCTAGAGCAAAAACAGGGCCATTTGTCAGTTACTGAGTACGAACGAAAATTTGTGAGATTGAGCTAGTATGCACGGGAATGTGTTTCGACCGAAGCTACTATGTGTAAACATTTTATAGAAGGGCTGAATGAAGATATTAAGTTGTTGGTTGGGATACTTGATATAAAGGAATTTGTTGTGTTAGTTGAAAGAGCTTGTAAAGTAGAGAAACTCAGTAAAGAAAAGAAGAAAGCTGATTCTGAAGCTCGTGATGAAAGAAAAAGATTGATGAGTAAGTTTTCTCAACCTTCGATGAAGAGATTTAGAGATACAAGCAACCGATCACATACTACATTTGGATATCCGAATAGAGACCGTGCAAAACTAACTGTTAGTCCAAGAACTCAAGCTCTAATAGAATCAAGTGTTAATAGTGCCAAAAGTAACAAACCTGAGTGTAGACAGTGTGGAAGATGACATGTGGGAGAATGCTGGGGCAAGTACAACAATAGAGTTTGCTATAAATGTAGATCACGAGATCACTTCATTCGAGACTGTCCAAAGATGATTGAGGAAGAAAACGTTCAGAATATGAAATAGAGTAATGTGACGGCTAGAGGTAGATCACCCAGAAATGTCGGGAATGTGAGTGGAAGTCAAAGAGGCGAGAGTAGTGCCTGAGCTTATGATATACATGCACAAGAGGAAGCATCATTTCCAGACGTCATTGCTGGTACTTTTACTTTATTCAATACTGATGTGATTGCATTAATAGATCCAGGTTCAACTCATTCCTATGTGTGTGAATCTAGTATTGAATAAGACTCTACCTATTGAGTCTACTGAATTTGTGGTTATAGTATCAAACCCCTTAGGCAAGTGTGTCTTGGTGGATAAGGTGTGCAAGAATTTCCCATTGATGTTTCACGATATATGTTTTTCGGCTAATTTGATGTTACTACCGTTCGATGAAATTGATATAATTCTGGGTATGGATTGGCTCACTCTGCATAATGCCATTGTGAATTGTAAAAGGAAGAGTATTGAATTGAGAAGTCAGAATGGTGAGATAGTTCGACTGGAATCCAATGATATGAAAGGGTTACCAGCTGTTGTATCCGCGATGAAAGCTATGAACTATGTGAAAATGGGTTGAGAAGCCTATCTGGCATATGTGATTGATACAAAAGTGTCAGAAAAGAAAGTTGAATCTGTGACTGTGGTTTGTGAGTTTCCAGATGTGTTTCCTGAAGAGTTACCGGGATTACCTCCGATTCGAGAAGTTGAATTTGGTATTGATTTGGTACCAGGAACAGCTCCTATTTTGATAGCTCCGTATAGAATGGCACCAACGGAATTGAAAGAGTTAAAGTCCCAGTTACAAGAGTTGACTGGTAGAGGATTTGCACGACCGAGTTTCTCGCCCTGGGGTGCTCCTGTGTTATTTGTGAAAAAGAAAGACAATACTATGAGAATGTGTATTGATTACCGACAATTGAATAAAGTGACGATAAAGAACAAATATTTGTTCTACTCACGTGATGAGACGTAGCATGCTGAGTATTTGAGAATTGTGCCACAAACTCTATGTGAGAATTAGTTGTATGCTAAGTTTAGCAAATGTGAGTTTTGGTTGCGTGAGGTTGGGTTTCTGGGGCATATTGTATCAGCTGCGGGAATACAAGTTGATCCGAGTAAAATCTCTGTTATTTTAGAATGGAAGCCTCTGAGAAATGTGTCTAAAGTCTGTAGTTTTCTGGGTCTAGCGGGATATTATAGACGGTTTGTGTAACAGTCCGGTTTATACCCTAGTCAGAACAGTGGTTTTGGGACCACAAATCCGAGTCTGTATAATATTTTAATATTATTTTCTGTGCCGTTGATATGTGACTAAGCATGTGGTAAATTTCTGTGAGTTAAATTGTCTATCTGTGTGTTTAATTTGACAAAAGGATTGAATTGCATTAAATGTGAAAGTTGTTTGCTATTTGTTAAGGTATCAATGTGTTGTGGCTTTGTAAAGGTGGAGGCCTTATATGGTAATTAAGCCATTATCATGTTTAGTGGATGGCTAAAGTCATGAATGACCTTGTAAATTATATGTTATGAATGTATGAATGAAGGCTATTTTGGTAAATAAAATGTTAGCATTAAGTTAATGAAACAAAAAGATAAAGTGTTCATCTTTTATTTCTCTTCATTTGACCGAAACAAGCAAGGAAGAAAAGAAATAAATCTAGCTAGGGTATTCGGCCTTTCTATTGCAAATTAAGGTGAGTTTTGACTTCGGTTTTTGATAATTTTTACTTTTTACAATCGTTGCTTTGTCTACTATCAAGCCCATGTCACAATTTTGTGTATTGATGATGTTTGTGAGATATGCCATTGATGATATGTTGAGCTTTGTAAGGAATTTAGTTGTTAAATGAAAGATTTGAGCTAGATGAACATACTTTGTTCTTGAATTTTTGATGAATTTAGCTAATTAAGGCTAAATTGAGAAAATACTATTTTTGAGGACTAAATTGCAAATTTGATGGAAAATATGGGCTTGTATGATATATATGTGCATTTCGGCTAAGCTTGGATGTGTAATGATTTTGTGAATTTGATGTTTTGAGAAAAATGGCCTAAATTGATAAATTGTGCAAAAATGAGGGTTAATTTTTAAATAGCCCTAAATGTGTGTCTTTGGATTGAATTGAATGAGTTAGTGAATAAAAGGATTAATTTTGAATATGTATAGATCAAGAACCGAGGAAAACGAACTTAGATCGTGGGAAAGTGAAAGTAACCGAGTAGCCATTTCAGTTTCTATTAAATCGAATCCGAGGTAAGTCATTATGCAAATAAACGTATTCGTATTGAATTATGTATGTTCTTATGACTATTGTTATCGATGAATACTTATGATATGATCTGTTCATGAATTCTGAGATAAGGATTACTTAGTGACAATGTCCGAGAAGTCCCGTACAAACCTAGGAATAGTTAGGACTAGCTATGTCATGACATAGGTATCTGTTCTATTTTTATCATGTAAGATCACGTCTGGGACGTTGGTGTTGATTTGAGATTACGTGTAAGACCACGTCTGGGACATTGGCATCGATATGATCTTTAAGTGTACGACCACATTTGGGACGTTGGCATCGATTTGATCTGTACGTGTAAGACCATGTCCAGGACATCGGCATCGTATTGATTCGTGTAAGACCCTGTCTGGGACAGTGGCATCGATATCTGATTGCATATAAGACCTCGTCTGGGATGTTGGCATTGTACGACTATTCCAAGCTTTCTGAGTTTCCTACTAGATTCCTTACGGTTCAACGGGCAAGTCTGTGATATGAAATGGCCATGTAAATAGTGAATCCGTTTCAGGTACGTTGACTTATACACTAAGTGTGTATATAAGGTAAGTACCTATGTGATCTTACTATGGTGATTATGTATATTGGGATAACAATATGATATGTGAAAGTAAGCATGAAAGAGCTATGTATATATACAACTTTTGAATTGGTGAATGTGGCAAATATGGTCAAGTATATGGACCAAAGCATATATGTGATAGTTTGCTAAGTAATTATGATGTGCCAATCTACCTATGTGCATATATGCCTTCCATGCTGAGTTTGTTTGTATTATGACTTACTAAACTTTTGGAAAGCTTACTCTGTGTGTGTGTTTTCTCTGTTTTATAGGTCGTCAAAGCTACTGAAGGCTCGGGACCGTCAAGGATCGCCATCACACTACTAAACTCATTTTGGTACACTTTGGAAATGTACATAATTAGATATGGCATGTATAGGCTAGTATTTGGTATAAGTTTGTTATATGAACTTAGCCATGTGATTTGGCTATTTATGAGTTGAGAATTTGCTTAAATGAATGTGATAAGTGAAGTATGTTTTTGGCATGGTTATGTGATCTATGAATTGGTGAAATTTTTGGGTAAGCATTTGGATGAATTATACTTGTTATACATATGTTTTGGTCATGGAAGTTGGCATGACTGAAATGGATATTGAATGTTTAGATTGAATGGTTATTTTGGTTGTCTAGTATGCATGAAATGTGTTGGTAAATATTGCTTGTAGGTAAGACCCAAATGGGTGGCATTTTGGCATTGGAAATGGCCTATAATGTCACACGGTGGTGGCACACGGGCATGCCTAGTGACCATGGGTGTAAATCAGTATAAGGCCTAAGAGCACACGGCCATGGCACACGGACGTGCCTGGTAGCCGTGTGGCTTTGACAGGATTGACCACGGCCAATGTACATGGGCGTGCTTGGTGGCTGTGGAGCAAAGGTCAGTTTTGACCACGGTGAGGACGCACGGGTGTGTCTAGCAGCTCTGGGAGGCACACGGCCTACCCACACGGGCGTGTAAGCCCTGAAACGTAGAAAAGTTTTAATTTTCCATGAAATTTTGTATGTGTAACGGTTTAGTCCCAAGCATGTTTTAGGTCTCGTTGACCGTATTAAGGGACATTATGTTTGAGATTGAATGAATGAATGTATGAACTTCTGAAAATGTTTCCGGTCGGTCTGGTAACGCCTTTAACCCTAGTCCGACGACGGATACGGGTTAGGGGTGTGACATTTGGTTGGTATCAAAGCTACGGTTTAGCCGATTCTGGGACTAACGTAGCGTGTCAGATTCTAGCTATACATGCCATATATCTGAATTGTTGATAGTGTGATGAATCTAGACATATAAAATGTGATTTTCGTATTGTAATGTATCCCGAAAGAGCCGTAGCTGACGACGTAGAGAGTAATGCACCTGCTCTCACGCAAGGGACAGCGCCTTCTGATTCGAGACCGATTACGAGCGGTCAAGAGGGAGAAGCTAAACAAGCGTTCTTCCAGATGATGAGTGAGTGGTTCAATCAATTTGTAAAGAATAACCCAACTGTTTCGCAACCCCCATCCCCGGTTAATCCCTCTCAGACATTTGATATACCTCTGACTGCAAATCTGAATCTGTGGAATAAGCCTTTGGTTGACAAGATCCGTAAGTATGGAGCAGAAGAGTTTTGAACTACTAATGATGATGATGCTGAAAGGGCTGAGTTCTGGTTAGAAAATACTATACGGGTATTCGACGAAATGTCTTTGACTCCGGAAGAATGCATAAAGTGCGTTGTGTCATTACTCCGAGATGCAACTTATCAATGGTGGAAAACTTTGATTTCTGTTGTTCCGAAAGAGCGAGTTACATGGGACTTCTTTCAGAGTGAATTCTGAAAGAAATATATCAGTGAAAGATTCGTCGATCAGAAACGAAAAGAATTTCTGGAACTAAAACAGGGCCGAATGACTGTTTTGGAATATGAACGAGAGTTCGTGAGACTGAGTCAGTATGCTCAGGAATGTGTATCATCTGAAGCTATAATGTGCAAAAGATTCGAAGATGGCCTTAATGAAGACATTCGTTTGCTAGTCGGGATATTGGAAATAAAAGAGTTCGTTATACTCATTGATCGAGCGTGCAAAGCTGAGACACTCGGGAAAGATAAAAGAAAAGCTGAGTTTGAAGCTCGAGATATGAGAAAGAGATTTCAGAGTAAATCATTTCAGTCTGCTCCGAAAAGATTCAGAGATAATCAAAGTCATTCCAGAGATAATGTGGGACATTCGAACAGAAATCAATCTAGACCGGAAATGAGTTCCAAAACCCCAGCAACTTCAGTGGCCAGTGTTGGTAAAGTCCGAACTGAGAGACCTGAATGTAAACATTGTGGAAAAAGGCATCCGGGAAGTTGTAGACTTAATGACAAAGCTTGCTTCAGATGTGGATCACTTGATCATTTTATCCGTGATTGCCCTGAGTCTGTCGAGCCAGAGACTGTTCAAAATCTGATATCTGATAATGCACCTGTGAGAGGTAGGCCTTCGAAGAATGTAAGAAATGTCAGTGGTAGTCAGAGAACTATGAGAGACAATGTTGTCAGATCTGAAGCTAGATCGCCTTCCAGAGCATATGCTATCCAAGCTCGAGAGGAAGCTTCATCTCTAGATGTTATAACAGGTACTTTTACACTTTATGATACTTCTATGATTGCATTGATAGACTCTGGTTCTACGCATTCGTATATATGAATGAATTTAGTATTCAGTAAAACTTTACCTATAGAGTCTATTGAGTTTGCTATAAAAGTATCGAACCCCTTAGGTAAAAGTGTCCTTGTTGACAAAGTATGCAAGAACTGTCCGTTAATGTTTCGAGATATCTGTTTCCCTGTTGATCTGATGTTTTTGCCATTTGATGAGTTTGATATTTTTCTGGGTATGGACTGGTTGACTTTGCATGATGCTGTTATAAATTGTAAAAGAAAGACTTTTGATTTAAGATGTCCGGATGATGAGATTGTACGAGTTGAGTCTAATGATTTGAATGGATTGCCTGCTGTGATATCTGTTTTGAAAGCTCAAAGATATGTGAAAAAGGGTTATGAGGCATATTTTGCTTATGTGATTGATTCGAAAGTGTCTGAGAAGAAAATTGAATCAGTGCCTATTGTTTGTGAGTATTCTGATGTGTTCCCTGAAGAGCGAGTTTACCTCCGATTCGTGAAGTCAAATTTAGTATTGATTTACTGCCTGGTACTACACCTATATCGATAGCTCCATATAGAATGGCACCAATATAGTTGAAAGAGTTAAAGTCACAGTTGCAAGAATTGACCAATAGAGGGTTTGCTAGATCGAGTTTCTTGCCTTGGGGTGCTCCTGTTCTGTTTGTGAAAAAGAAAGATGGCACGATGAGGATGTGTATCGATTACCGTCAGTTGAATAATATGTTAATAAAGAATAAATATTCGTTGCCCCGAATAGACGATTTATTTGATCAGTTAAAAGGAGCTACTGTATTTTCTAAGATTGATCTTAGATCGGGATATTACCAGTTGAGAGTTAAAGATTCAGACATTCCGAATACAACTTTCAGAACGAGGTACGGGCATTATGAGTTTTTAGTTATGCCATTTGGACTAACCAATGCTCATGCTGTTTTTATGGATCTGATGAACAGAATTTTCAGACTGTACCTAGATTGATTTGTTGTGGTGTTCATAGATGACATCTTGATTTATTCACGTGATGAAAATGAGCACGTTGAACATTTAAGAATTGTGTTGCAAACTTTGAGAGAAAAGCAATTGTACACAAAATTTAGCAAATTTGAATTCTGGTTGCACGAGGTTAGTTTTCTGGGATATATTGTATCAGCTCCTGGAATCCGAGTGGATCCGAGTAAGATTTCTGCTATTCTGAATTGGAAACCTCCGACAAGTGTATCTGAAGTCCGTAGTTTTCTGAGTTTAGCTGGTTATTATCATTGATTTGTAAAAGGATTTTCAGTGATAGCTACTCCGTTAACTAGATTACTTCAGAAGGATGTTAGATTTGAATGGTCAGATAAATGCCAGAAAAGTTTTGATCAGTTGAAAACTTTGCTAACAGAAGCTCCAGTGTTAGTACAACCAGAATCGGATAAAGAATTTGTTATATACAATGATGATTCGTTGAACGGTTTGGGATGTGTTTTGATGCAGGAAGGCAAAGTTATAGCTTATGCCTCAAAACAATTGAAGCCTCATAAAAAGAATTATCCGACACACGACCTTGAGCTTGCTGCGATTGTGTTTGCACTTAAAATTTGGTGCCATTATCTGTACGGTGAGAAATGTCATGTGTTTTCAGATCATAAAAGCCTAAAATATCTGATGACTCAGAAAGATTTGAACCTGCGTCAAAGAAGATGGTTAGAATTGTTAAAAGATTATGAGCTCGTGATAGATTATCATCCGGGTAAAGCGAACGTTGCTGCTGATGCGTTGAGTAGAAAATCATTGTTTGCACTACGAGCTTTGAATGCTTAGTTAGATTTGTTTAATGATAGTTCTGTGTTAGCTGTTTTAAAAGCGAAACCATTGTTTATACAGCAGATACGTGATGCTCAGAAATCTGATAATGAGTTATTAGTGAAACGAACTCAGTGCGATTCAATTTCTGAATCTGAATTTCAGGTTGTTGATGATTGCTTGAATTTTCGAGGTCGTATCTGTATTCCAAGAAATTCGGAGTTGATTCAGCTGATTTTAAGTGAAGCAAATAACAGTAATCTATCTGTTCATCCAGGGAGTACGAAAATGTATCATGATTTGAAACGACACTATTGGTGGTCTGGTATGAAACGAGACATTTCTGACTTTGTTTCGAAATGTTTAATCTATCAACAAGTGAAAGCCGAACATCAAGTTTCGTCTGGTTTGCTACAACCAATTCTGATTCCTGAATGGAAATGGGATAGAGTGACAATGGATTTTGTTTCTGGTTTGCCTCAGACTCCGAGAAAGAAAGATACGATTTGGGTCATAGTTGACCGATTGACGAAATCTGCCCATTTTATTTCGATAAGATCTTATTATTTACTTGATAGATTAGCCGAGCTTTATATTTCTGAGATTGTGAAATTGCACGGGGTGCCACTATCAATTGTGTCAGATAGAGATCCGAGGGTTACATCGAGGTTCTGGAAGAAATTGCAAGAAGCTTTAGGCACAAAACTGCATTTCAGTACAGCTTTTCATCTGCAAACAGATGGTCAATCCGAGCTGATCATTCAGATTCTCGAGGATATGTTAAGATGTTGTATACTTGAGTTTAACGGTACGTGGGAAATGGAAGATTCAATGAGATAGCAATATCCGACTCTGTTTAACGGTAAGATTTTCGGGGACGAAAATCCCTAAGGGGGAGAATTGTAGTAGTCCGGTTTATATCCTAGGCAAAACAGTGGTTTCGGGACCACAAATCCGAGTCTGTATAATATTTTAATATTATTTTCTGTGCCGTTGATATGTGACTAAGCATGTGGTAAATTTTCGTGAGTTAAATTGTCTATCTGTGTGTTTAATTTGACAAAAGGATTGAATTGCACTAAATGTGAAAGTTGCTTGCTATTTGTTAAGGTATCAATGTGTTGTGGCTTTGTAAAGGTGGAGGCCTTATATGGAAATTAAGCCATTATCATGTTCAGTGGATGGCTAAAGTCATGAATGACCTTGTAAATTATATGTTATAAATGTATGAATGAAGGCTATTTTGGTAAAAAAAGTGTTAGCATTAAGTTAATGAAACAAAAAGATAAAGTGTTCATGTTTTATTTCTCTTCATTTGACCAAAACAAGCAAGGAAGAAAAGAAATAAATCTAGCTAGGGTATTCGGCCTTTTTATTGCAAATTAAAGTGAGTTTTGACTTTGGTTTTTGATAATTTTTACGTTTTTGCAATCGTTGCTTTGTCTATTATCAAGCCCATGTCTCAATTTTGTGTATTGAGGATGTTTGTGAGATATGCCATTGATGATATGTTGAGCTTTGTAAGGAATTTAGTTGTTAAATGAAAGATTTGAGCTAGATGAACATATTTGTTCAAGAATTTTTGATGAATTTAGCTAATTAGGGCTAAATTGAGAAAATACTATTTTTGAGGACTAAATTGCAAATTTGATGGAAAATATGGGCTTGTATGATATATATGTGCATTTCGGCTAAGCTTGGATGTGTAATGATTTTGTGAATTTGATGTTTTGAGAAAAATGGACTAAATTGATAAATTGTGCAAAAATAAAGGTTAATTTGTAAATAGCCCTAAATGTGTGTCTTTGGATTGAATTGAATGGGTTAGTGAATAAAAAGGGTTAATTCTGAATATGTATAGATCAAGAACAGAGGAAAATGAACTTAGATCGCGGGAAAGCGAAAGTAACCGAGTAGCCGTTTCCGTTTCTGTTAAATCGAATCCCAGGTAAGTCACTATGCAAATAAACGTATTCGTATTGAATTATGTATGTTCTTATGACTATTGTTATCGATGAATACTTATGATATGATCTGTTCATGAATTCCGAGATAAGGATTACTTAGTGACAATGTCCGAGAAGTCCCGTACGAACCTAGGAATAGTTAGGACTAGCTATGTCATGACATAGGTATCTGTTCTGTTTTTATCATGTAAGACCACGTTTGAGATTACGTGTAAGACCACGTTTGGGACGTTGGCATCGATATGATCTTTAAGTGTAAGACCACGTCTAGGACGTTGGCATCGATTTGATCTTTACGTGTAAGACCATGTTCGGGACATCGGCATCATATTGATTCGTGTAAGACCCTGTCTGGGACAGTGGCATCGATATCTGATTGCATATAAGACCTCGTCCGAGATGTTGGCATTGTACGACTATTCTGAGATTTCTAAGTTTCCTACTAGATTCCTTACGGTTCAACGGGCAAGTCTATGATATGAAATGGCCATGTAAATAGTGAATCCATTTCAGGTATGTTGACTTATACACTAAGTGTGTATATAACGTAAGTACCTATGTGATCTTACTATGATGATTATGTATATTGGGATAACAATATGATATGTGAAAGTAAGAATGAAAGAGCTATGTATATATACAACTTTTGAATTGGTGAATGTGGCAAATATGGTCAAGTATATGGACCAAAGCATATGTGATAGTTTGCTAAGTAATTATGATGTGCCAATCTACCTATGTGCATATATGCCTTCCATGCTGAGTTTGTTTGTATTATGACTTACTAAGCTTTTGGAAAGCTTACTCTCTGTGTGTGTTTTCTCTGTTTTATAGGTTGTCAAAGCGACTGAAGGCTCGGGACCGACAAGGATCGCCATCATACTACTAAACTCATTTTGGTACACTTTGGAAATGTACATAGTTAGATACGGCATGTATAGGCTAGTATTTGGTATAAGTTTGTTATATGAACTTAGCCATGTGATTTGGCTATTTATGAGTTGAGAATTTGCTTAAATGAATGTGATATGTGAAGCATGTTTTTGGCATAGTTATGTGATCTATGAATTGGTGAAGTTTTTGGGTAAGCATTTGGATGAATTATACTTGATATACATATGTTTTGGTCTTGGAAGTTGACATGATTGAAATGGATATTGAATGTTTAGATTGAATGGTTATTTTGGTTGTCTAGTATGCATGAAATGTGTTGGTAAATATTGCTTGTAGGTAAGACCCAAGTGGGTAGCATTTTGGCCTTGGAAATGGCCTATAATGTCACACGGTGGTGGCACACGGGCGTGCCTAGTGACGTCGGGTGTAAGTCAGTATAAGGCCTAAAAGCACTCGGCAACGGCACACGGACGTGCCTGGTAGCCGTGTGGCTTTGACAGGATCGACCACGGCCAAAGTACACGGGCGTGCTTGGTGGCTGTGGAGCAAAGGTCAGTTTCGACCACGGAGAGGATGCATGGGTGTGTCTACTAGCCATGGGAGGCACACGGCCTACCCACACGGGCGTGTAAGCCCTGAAACTTAGAAAAGTTTTAATTTTCCATGAAATTTTGTATGTGTATCAGTTTAGTCCTGAACCAGTTTATAAGATGTTTTAGGTTTCGTTGACCGTATTAAGGGACATTATGTTTGAGATTGAATGAATGAATGTATTAACTTCTGAAAATGTTTCCGATCGGTTCGGTAACGCCTTTAACCTTAGTCCGATGATGGATACGGGTTAGGGGTGTTACAGTTTGTGAAAGGCTTCTCAATGATTACGACTCTATTGACAAAGCTGTTACAGAAAGATGTTAAATTTGAGTGGTCAGAAAAGTGTCATCAGAGTTTGGAGCAATTAAAAGTATTATTGACAGAAGTGCCAGTGCTAGTTCAACCTGAATCGGGCAAAGAATTCATAGTTTATAGTGATGCATCATTGAATGGTTTGGGCTATGTGCTGATGCAAGAAGGTAAAGTCTTTGCTTATGCTTCAAGGCAGTTAAAGCTGCATGAGAAAAATTATCCGACGCACGACCTTGAATTAGTCGCGATTGTGTTTGCGTTAAAGATTTGGCATCACTATCTATTTGGTGAGAAATGCCATATTTATACTGATCACAAGAGTTTGAAATACTTGATGACTCAGAAAGAATTAAATCTGCGATAGAGAAGATGGTTAGAATTGTTGAAAGACTATGAGCTTGTGATAGATTACCACTCGGGTAAAGCTAATGTTGTAGCTGATGCCTTGAGTCAAAAATCATTATGTGCCTTGTGAGCTATGAGTACTCAGATAGATCTGTGTGATGATAGTGCAATTTTGGCTGAGTTGAAAGGAAAGTCGATGTATGTTCGTCAGATTTGTGAAGCCCATAAAAGTGATGTTGAAGTGAATGCTAAATGCACCCAGTGTGAATTGAATGTTGATTCAGAATTTTGAGTTGATAGTGATGATTGTTTGAGATTTAGAGATTAGATTTGTGTTCCGAGAAATTCAGAGTTGATTCATATGATTTTGAATGAAGCTAACAATAGTCGTTTGACTGTTCACCCGGGGAGTACAGAAATATATAATGATTTGAAACAGTTTTATTGGTGGCATGGTATGAAACAGGACATCTCTGACTTTGTGTCAAAATGTTTAATTTGTCAGCAAGTTAAAGCTGAACATCAGGTTCCATCCGGTTTGTTACAACCGATCATGATTCGTGAGTGGAAATGGGAGAGAATTACGATGGACTTTGTGTCGGGATTGCCTTTATCTCCGGGAAAGAAAGATGTAATCTAGGTGATAGTTGACAGATTGACGAAATCAGCTCATTTTGTTCCAGTGAGAATAGAGTATTCACTCGATAGATTGGCCAATTATATATAGCTGAGATTGTGAGGTTCCACGGGGTGCCACTATATGTAGTATCTGACAGAGATCCAAGATTTACCTTACGGTTTTGGAAGAAATTGCAAGAGGCTTTAGGCAGGAAGCTACATTTAGTACTGCATTTCATTCGCAAACGGATGGACAATCCGAGCGGATCATTCATGTTCTCGAAGATATGTTGAGGTGTTGCGTACTTGAGTTTGAGAATATGTGGGAAATAACATTTGTCGTTGATTGAATTCGCGTATAAGAACAGTTTTCAAACTAGTATCAAAATGGCACCATACGAGGCTCTTTACGATCGTAAATGTCGAACTCCATTGTATTGGACTGAGCTGAGTGAGAATAAGATTCACGGGGTTGATTTAATAAAAGAAACTGAGTAATATGTAAAAGTGATTCGTGACAGTTTGAAAGCGGCCTCAGATTGTCAGAAGTCTTATGCGGACTTGGAACGAAAATATATGGAATTCGAAGTTGGTGATAAATTGTTTTTAAATGTGTCTCCGTGGAAGAAAATACTTCGATTTGGCAGAAATGCAAGTTAAATCCGAGGTTCAACGGACCATATGAAATTATCAAACGTGTTGGAACGGTTGCTTATAGATTGATGTTGCCATCTGAGTTACAAAAGATTCATAACGTGTTTCACGTGTCAATGCTTCGACGGTATAGATCTGATCCGTCTCATGTGATTACTCTTACTGAAGTTGAGATTCAGTCGGACTTGTCGTATAGTGAATAACCGATTCGAATTTTAGCAAGAGAGATCAAAGAGTTGAGAAACAAAATAATTTCTTTAGTGAAAGTGATGTGGCACAAGCATGGAGTTGAAGAGGCTACGTGGGAGCCTGAAAATATTATGAGAGAGCAATATCCACACCTATTCATTGGTAAGATTTTCAGGGACGAAAATCCCTAAGGGGGGAGAGTTGTAACAACCCGCTTTAGACCCTAGTCAGAACAGTGGTTTCAAGACCATAAATCTAAGGTCGGAATAACATTTTAATATTATTTTTGGTGTTGATTATATGTGATATAGTCTGTGTGAAAATTCTGTGTGGTAATTTTATCGACTGTGTGTCGAATTAAGAGAAAGGACTTAATCGTGTAAAGTGTAAAAGCTGTGTGCTGATTGTTAAGTGTTTAATTATTGTTGTTTTGTTAATGTGAATGCCTTATGAGGCAATTAAACCACTATATAGTTAGTGGATGGTGGATGGACAAAAATACCAATGGATAGTGGAAATGGATTAATAATAAAAGGGGTAATAAGGTAATTGATGTATTTATGATAATAAAACAAAACAAAAACATTTAGAAGCCATTAATATCATCTTTTCTTCAATCGAAAATAAGAGAAGAAAAAGAAGGGTTTATAGCTTGTGACAATCGGCCTTTGTTCATCTTGATTGAGGCATGGTTTTGAGTCGATTTTTGATAATTTCTATGTTTTCGTAATCATTGCTTCGTGCTCTAGCTGACCCATGTTGTAATTTTGTGAATTGATGATGTTTTTGTGATGAGCCATTGATGAATGCTTGAACTATGTGCTAGTTGATAGTGAAATATGAAAATTTGGTGTTGGGTTAACATAATTTGTATGGGATTTTTAGTGAAATTGAGCATTTTAGGCTTAATTGAGAAGATGAGAAATTGAAGGACTAAAATGTGAAATAAATAAAAGGAGTGGGCTTAAATTAGCACGGAAGAATTTGGCTAGGCTTGTGTGAGTAAAAATTTGATGTATTTTGTGATTTTGTGAATTAGGGACTAAAGTGTAGAAATTTAAAAATGTGAGGACTATTTTGTAAAATGCCCTAAATTTGTGCGTGTGGGCTAAATTGAATAAATTGGTGAGTGAATGGATTGAATTTGAATGTGTATAGACCAAGATAGGAGAGGTTCGGATCGAGATCGAGGCAAAGACAAAGTGCTCGATTAATCGACCATTTTGGTATTTCGACGTCCGAGGTAAGTTTGGACATAATACGTGTATTTATCTATGTTTAATGCTATGAAACGAATGGTACGATATTATTGAGTTATGCATGCTATGTGAGAGCCTGAGTTATGTGGCACTAAGTGTACGTATTCGGAAATGTGACCGAGACGATTAGCACTGTTTGTGCAGAATAATATAAGCTTTGGCTTTGTGATTGGCACTGTGTGTGCGATACCGATTTAAGATCAGTTTGATATAGATGCACTATGTGTGCAATGATAATTAAGCTTTGGCTAACTATTTGGGCACTAAGTGTGTGATTGAATCGAAGAAGGGATGAAAGTTGACCGAAATGAAATAGTAAGTGTTGAGTAGCAAATGTAATCAACAACTAAGTGTTGGCTCGTGAGGGGGTAGGGATGGCTATATTTTTGGGAGCGAACTCTAGGCGAATATGAAGCGCATGGATACAAGTTATGCCTTGGAATGAAAGACAATTCCGAACCAGCTTTGTCTACGAACAAGGAAGCTATAAGTAATGAAACTATGAATCTCATGGAGAGTTCGATCCTGGCTCAGGATGAACGCTGGCGGCATGCTTAACACATGCAAGTCAGACGGGAAGTGGTGTTTCTAGTGGCGGACGGGTGAGTAACGCATAAGAACCTGCCCTTGGGAGGGGAACAACAGCTGGAAACGGCTGCTAATACCCCGTAGGCTGAGGAGCAAAAGGAGGAATCCGCCCGAGGAGGGGCTCGCGTCTGATTAGCTAGTTGGTGAGGCAATAGCTTACCAAGGCGGTGCGTTTAGAACCTATGTGGTTGACGAATTTATGAATGAGATTATGAAATGTTAAATGAGCATATTTGATTTGTATGGTATAATATAAATATAGATGTGAAATAATCTATGTGATGGTTTGTTTTGATTTAAATGTGTTATGTTACGAACTTACTAAGCTTTGAAAAGCTTACTGTGTGATTTGTTTTTCTATCTTGCAGTGTCAGTAAAGATAGCTCGGATCAGGGGATCGTCGGCATCTTTATCACACTATCGGCAATCTATTTTTGTACTTTGGAAAGATGTATATGGTTGAAATATGGCATGTATAGGCTAGAAGTTAAGATAGGTCTTGAAATGTTTAATCCTTGCTATGTGAGTTGGCTTGGAAGTTGAATGATGTAGAATTGATGAATGAGCTATGAATGTGGTATATTTTCATGACCTTGTTGATTGTGAAAAATGTGATTAGAAGATTAATTTTGGTATGGATTATATGATGCTTGAATTTCATATGCTTTGAGATGTATAGTTGTCACTTTGAATGGACCTAGTTGTGATGATAATGAGCATGGAAGTGGATGGTAATGTTGATGGTTATTGAGTGTATGAAATGGTATGTTTGAATGCATTTAAAAGCATGAATTGGCATTGTTTTGAATCTTGTTGGTAAACCCTTGTGTGGGTGGCAAATTGGCCTTGCAAATGGCATGTTTTGCCTCCACGGTTATTGCACACGAGCGTGCCTAGTGGCTGTGGGATAAAGTCAATAGATAGCCCAAGTATGCATGGCCATGATGCACGGACGTGCCTAGTAGCCGTGTGAATAAATTAGTATATTGTCTAAGGGTACACGGCCTTAGCACACGGGTGTGCCTGATGGCTGTGTGAAGTAGTCAGAATACATGCTCTACTTTGGCATGGCCTGGACACATGGGTGTGTCTGGTGATCGTGTGAGGCACACGGCCTGATTGCATGGGCGTGTGACCTCAACAGTATTGAAGAATATTTGAAATTTTGAAAATTTTCATTAGTGTTCGATCCCGACCCCTTTCTAACATGTGTTTAAGGTCTCGTAGACCTAGATAAGAAACTATATGCTTATATTTATGTATGTTTGATTTATGATTGACTTTGTGTCGTGAAATGATTTGTGAATGTTTCGATGTTTCGGTAATGCCTCTTAACCCTAGGCCGACAACGGTTACGAGTTAGGGGTTTTACACATGATTTGAATGATATTATTATATAATATTAAATTGAGTGTTGACGAAAAAATCCAACAGCGTAACGATGGTCATCGACGAATGAAAAGGGATAGCTTCGGCTATCGAATACAGAAAGGGATAGCTTCGGCTATCGATTATGGAAACGGATGGTGACGACCATCAACAATGAAAAGGGATGGTGATGACCATTGAACTATGAAAGGGATGGCTTCGACTATCAATCTGTGAAAAGGTATAACTTTGGCTATCAAATTATGACAAAGGATGGTGTCGACCATCGAACAATGAAAAGGGATGGTGACGACCATCAAATTATGGAAAGGGATAGCTTCGGCTGTTGAACTATGAAAAGGGATAACTTAGATTGTAGAATTACGAAAAAAGATGTATCAACCATCGTATTATTCGTAAGAGCTGTCAATGTAAATTACATTAGTTTGATGAAAGGTAGATAGGGTGTACCTTGTGAAAATTAAGAGCATGAATGTACATATATAAGTATTTGAGTTAGTTATTCTCATGTTGGATTAGGTTATACATGCTTTGTGATTGTATATTATATTGGCAAGGTTAGACTATATGTGTTACAAACTTACTAAGAAAGATATGCTTACTTTGTGTTTATTTTTCTGTGTCCTGTAGTAAATCGGAAGCTCGTTTGAGTTGAAAAGTCGTCGGAGATCTATCACACTATCTATCGGCTCTTTCGGTACTTATAGATGTTCAATTTTGGTCACAATGATATGTATATATATTTTGGCTAATGTTCCCCATGTATTCTTGGTTGTTGAAACCGCCATTTGCTTTGGCTTAAATCATGGTATTTTTATGGTGTAATAGATATAGTTTTAGCATATAAATATTAGCTTTAGAACGTTTGATGTTTGGCTTGTTATGTTTGAACTATGGTTGAAGGTATGATAGGGTAAATATGCATATGGTAGGTGTTTTATAAGGTATATGAATGTGGTGATTTAGTGCATTAGTTAGAGGTGAATTATATGACTACTTGGAGCTAAATCTTGAATGGTATATTTAGTACCTTTTTGGTATGTTTTTGGTTGGTAAAACAAATGGTATAATATGGTATAAACTTGGTTAAGTATTAGTTTAATAATTGACCAATTTGTGTTTATATTGGTACATGTTTTAAATGTTGTTATTTGGGGTGCCATTGGGCATATTGGTTGTGTGAAATTATACCTTATGTATATAGCTTAAATATGCATGATTTTGGTGCCTTGTTATGCCTTATGCACTTGTGTAATTTTAGTTGTAGGTACATGCATAGTTGGGTGAGCCGTGTGTGACACATGGTTAGGTGACACGGTCGTGTGTCACCTATAGCTTTTAAAGAGTTACAAGGCAAGGTGTTACACGACCTGGCACATGGGCTTTTAAGGTTACTTCGAGGGGTACACAACCTGGCACACGGGCTTGTGGCTTTGCCGTGTGATCCAGTGATGTACACTTGCACAGACACAGGCTGGGACATGATCGTGTGTCCCTACTTCGAATGCCCACACGGCCTGAGACACGGGCCTGTCTTTTGACAGTGTGAGTAACACAAGTTGGCCATACAGCTTTGTGACGCTTGCAGTTTGAAATTTTTAATCTTTTTTCCAAAAAATTCTATAAGTTTATGATTTAGTTCCAGTTTGTTTCTAATGCATATTTAGGGCATCGAGGGCTCGTTTAAGGGACAGTATTTATGTTTTGTATTGGTCTTAATGTATTTATTGATATGATCTAAAAAGTTCAACTTTTTATCTGTTTGATTTGAAAACTTCGGTAATGCTCCGTAGCCCTATTCCGGTGACAGATATTGGTGGGGGATGTTACATTTATTAGTATCAAAACTACGGTTTAGTCGATTCTCGAGCTAAACGTAGCGTGTATGAATCTAGCTATACATGCCATTATATAACCTGTGATAGTGTGATATCTCCTCACTATTTTTGAATATGTTTTCATATAGCAATGACATCCAACTGAGCCGACTCCAATGAAGTTGAAAATAGCACATAAGCCTCCATTTACGGAGTAGTGTTAAGTGGTCCGAGGCTTGTATCTGAGGCACACGGAGGAGAAGCTAAGGAAGCTTTCTTGCGAATGATGAGTGATTGGTTTACTGAGTTCATATAGACGAACCCGACTGCTTAACGACCTCCACCCCACCTGTTTCCCAACTAGTCCCCATTATTCCTCAAGGTTATAAACCTTTACAAGTTAATAAGCCTCCAGTCGACAAAATTCGCAAATATGGGGCTGAAGAATTTCGAGCTATAGTCAATGATGATCCTAAGAGAGTTGAGTTTCGGTTAGAGAATACTATCCGAGTTTTTTATGAGTTGTCTTGTACACCAGCTGAATGTGTAAAGTGTAGAGTATCTCTACTAAAAGCTTCAGCATATCAATGGTGGAATATCTTGATTTCAGTTCTGCTGAGGGAACGTATCGACTGGGAATTCTTTCGAAGTTAGTTCAGAAAGAAATATATAAGTCAAATATTCCTTGATCAAAAGCGTAAAGAATTTCTCAAGCTTAAGCAGTAGTGTCAAAGTATGCAAAAGAATTAGGGGCTTTGCATTTATTATGCTTCTGTGTTTTTGAGTTTCTTTGTCTGTGGTTTGAGTGTGTTTGGGGTCCCCGGGAAGGCTCGGGGTTAAGCCGAAGTGTAGGCAAAAATTTCAATTTTGGGCACTTTAGGGGAGAGCTAGGTGAGGCAGGCTTTAAGAGTTATTGCTTGTGTTTGATAACACAAGAAGTGTTGTGGTAAAGTGGCAAGGAGATGCTAGAGTATGCAGGGAAGTGGCGTCACAAGGGGAACTGTGAGGGAGAGGGTTTGAATCTCTCAAGCAGCACACAATGACATTATTTTTGGCTCAGGCAAGGGAGGTAGCTAGATGGTAATCAAACTCTGGAGGAGAGAGACAAGACTTGGTCAAATAATTCAAATATGTGGAGAGCCATTTGGGGAATTTGAGTCATTCAAACCAAATTGAATGAGTGGAGGAGAGGGGATTAAGGAGGGAATCAAGGAAGAACCATGGGAATTGAGGTGAGAAGGGTGTTGGCCGATTGTGGAAAGGTAGGAGGTTGGCTTGTGTGGTTTAGGCATAGTGCTAGGGACTGAATCTTCTTTTTGTTTTTGGCTCATAGGTGTGGCATTTTCGGTCAACTAGGAGAGGTACCGAAATTTTGTCTTTCAAATAGGTGCTTGAAGTACTTTCTCTCATTTTGGTTCTTTCATTTCGTTCTCTTTCACTCTTGGTCATTGTCGAACCTCCTACCTAATTCTTTTCTTTTCACATCATTTCATTTATGCCAAATAGGGTTACCTTCTTTTGATCCCATTTGTTCTCTTGACCGAATCATCTCCTGGGGAACCTCACTTTTGGGCATTCTTTCTCCTTTCAACCAAAAACCGAAACCTCAAATTCCCCTCTCTTCTTTTGTTCACACTCACGTTAAATTTCATAACCCCTTGGCCGAACTCTCCTATCACTTTCTTTAGTGTATCATTTTCTCTTATTTGTTTCTTTATAGCCGAATTTCTCACTTACATCTTAGTGATTCACCTTTTGTTTTCTTTCTCATCTATTCAAAGCCGAAATTTATTCTTCTTCCTTCTCTCTGAGTTAGTTCTTATTGTTCCTGTTAGCCGAATCTCTGACTGTTCTTCTCCCTTCATTCGATCTTGCCTCAGAAGATTGCTGTCACACACGCTCCTAAATATTTTTCCAATCGGTTTCTTCTCATTTGGTGGTAAGTACTCTCCTCCTATATTGATTTGTTTCTTCTCCCTTGTTGGTTGATAAACCGAAGGCGTTAATCCTATACTGTGGTGCTTTGGCCGAATGTAGGGGGCCTCCTTTTCATATTCTTTCTGCATCTAGCCAGTGTTTGAAGGGTTCTAGGGGGACAATCGGTCGATCAAGGGACTTCGGCGACTTTTTAATCCAAGCTTAATAGCCTCCGGGTTCTGTCGATCTAGGTAAGGAATCTTTCCATCTTGAGCGTATATTCTTAGTTTCTCTGCTTCAATACCTTAACCCGGTCTTCTGACCAAGATCATTTTCATAGAATCAAATGCCAGCCAAGTAAAGGGAGGGGGTTGGACCCGTAGTCCCAGCCCTTAAGTTTAAGCGACGCGCGGTATCGGCAGTACGGGACTGGCCACCGGGTTGTGGACCGGCTTCAGAGCAGAATAGGCAGATAGCAGTCGTCCCTGCTAACGAGAGTGTCGACATAGAAAGCATAGTATTGCGTGTTATCAGGTGTGTAATTCTCGCACACTCTGTATATTAAATTATGTTATTAACTGTGTTGGCTGAAAGCCGAAACGACTGAACCGGCAGTCGAGATACCCTTGGGGGTAAGGTTGGAGACACCAGGTAAGTTCCGCTACGATTTCATGTTCGAAATATGTGTTTGTATGGATTATCTGATTGTATGCATTCAAAGTATGACCATTCATTTTAGTATGTTAACATGTGCATGAACTGGGGATATGATGCGAAAGGGAAAGTGCTATTTAGGGACTGTCATAGTGGTTTGGTACCACAGTGGGTTGGCCCCACATATTTAATTTAGAGACTATGTCTCAGTGGCTTGGTGCCACGGTGGTTTAACACCACGTATATATATATTTCGGTGACTTGTCTCAGTGGTTTGGTACCACAGTGGGTTGGCCCCACATATATCTATTTGGGATTGTCATAGTGGTTTGGTACCACGGTTGGTTGGCCCCACGCATACTATTAGTGACTCTGTCACAGTGATCTGGTATCACGATTGTTTTGAACCACAGTGGCTTGGTGCCACGGGCGATTGGTGGATTCAGGTGGTGTAGAGGATGGAAAGTAGGTGGGGCTGGGCTGCATTGCATATATACTTAATGTATTGATTGTGTGAGCTGAGGCTCAATGGGCCTCGATGGGTGAAAAGCCCAGAGCTTCACTAATGGGGATTCACACATTGAGTCTCGGCGACTCACCCCTCTGCTAAATTTTGCAGGTAATCATTAGATCGCGGATTCAGAGCCAGGGTGGACTCAAGGTGGCCATGCATAATGCTTTAAGTATTTCGTTCTCAATATTTTTTAAATTTCACTATTAAATTTTGGTTTTTGGTGGTGTAATAAGGCCACTTAAACGTTAATTTGGGGTTTTTGTTATGAATTTGATATAGCATGTCTAATAATTATCAATGCAAAAGTTTTCTAAGATTAAAACCTTGAGCAAATTGTTTTATTTAAATGGTTAACAAAAGATAGGTAACAAGCAACAAAGTAATTTAGAGATTTTACTTAAAACTGCAACTTCGTTTTCAACTAACAAGTTTTACGAAATTCCTTAAATTCGACTTTCAACAAATAAACCTGACGTCGTAATTCAGGTCAAATTAAACGACTACCTTAATATTTCTTTAAGAGTACAATATCGATACGCAAAGTTTTTCCAACTTGTGATTTTTAAGTTAGTTTTCCAAAATTTTCTTTCCTGTAGCATACCAGATTCGGTCGTAGCGTTTTGACCAGGTTTGGAGTGTTACAATTGTGGTATCAGAGCCAGTTTCAAAAGCTCTACTGTGGGTTTAAGGTTCAAAATATATTCGAAAAATGGTTCGGAAATGATTCAGATAAAACACATGTTTTCTAAAAGCATGGCACCTGAGTCTCCGGCACGAAATCCGCACGGTAACTCCTCTAATCATTGGTTGCTTTACCTTAGAGACTGAAACCCAACCTTAGAGACTGAAACCCGTAGGTATACACGTGTTCACGAAGAATTACTCTTAATGCTATTTTCATAAGACTGCTCGGTAATAAACAGTGGAAGAAAATACTAACTCATAAAACTTTTAATCAGATTAAGTCGAAACGATAATCATGAGTACTCGAGGACGTGGTCGTGGCGTGCGAGGCCGTGGTAGAGGCCGGGGTGTTGGGTCTGAACCTTCGGAATCAGGACATGTACTGGAAAGTGAAGTGCCAGCACCGCCAATTGTGGAAGCAGAATTTCCGGATCAAACTGAGGGAGACAATGCTGTGTCTTAGGCGATGTTACGTGTTTTGGAGAGAGTTGCTGGAGCAAGCACGGGATCAGTAGCTTGGAAATCTGTGTCAGAACAACTTCGAGCTAACAGGGCTGAGATGTTTAGGGGCATTTCTGGTGTGGCTCGTAGCATAGCTGAGTATTGGTTAGAAGCGGTTGAACGCATCATGGATGACCTGGACTGTACCGCGGAAGAGAAATTGAAGGGGGTAGTGTCTCTCCTCCAAGATGAGGCATATCAATGGTGGCTCACGATTAGAGATGGTACAGCAGCTGACCGCATCACTTGGGAGTTCTTTAAATCAGCGTTCCAGGGGAAATACATTGGGTCAAGCTATGTGGATGCTCAGCGAAAGGCATTCCTTAGTTTGGTTCAGGGAAGTTAGTCAGTGGCTGAGTATGAGGCGGAATTCTTATGTCTTAGTCGTTATGATCGGGGTATTGTTGCCACAGACCACGAGCGCTGTGTTCGATTTGAGGACGGACTGAGAGATGAGTTGCGGGTACTGATAGCTTCGCAACGGGAAAGGGAGTCTACCGTTCAGCGAGTTCAATTTGATCTTAGGAATGGACTGGTTAGTGAAGTATCGAGCAAATTTAGATTGTGCTGCTAAGCGCATGGTGTTAAGGACTCCTGAGGATAACGAGGTCTTAGTGATAGGCGAAAGGAGGAACTACTTGTCCAATGTAGTGTCTGCTTTAAAGGCAGAAAAAATGGTGAGGAAAGGCTGCGAGGATTTCTTAGCTTTTGTCAGTGCTTCGGAGGCCAAGGAGTTGACAGTAAAGGATGTCAGAACAATGAAGGAATTCTCTGATGTTTTTCCAAAAGAGCTTCCAGGGTTACCTCCGGACCGCGAAGTGGAGTTCGGTATTGATCTTCTTCCGAGAATAGCGCCAGTGTCTATTGCGCCATATAGAATCGTGCCGAAGAAGTTTGTGGAACTTAAAGCGTAGATTCAGGAACTGTTGGACCGGGGTTTTATCCGACCAAGTGTGTCGCCGTGGGGAGCGCCCGTGTTGTTTGTTAAGAAGAAGGACAAGTCGATGCGGATGTGCATTGACTACAGGCAACTGAACAAGTTAACGATTAAGAACAAGTACCCGTTGCCTAGGATAGACGATCTATTCGATCAGTTGCGAGGCGCTCCGGTCTTCTCAAAGATAGACTTGAGGTCTGGGTATCATCAGCTTAAGGTTAAGGAGGCGGATATCCATAAGATAGCTTTTCGAACTCGTTATGGTCACTAAGAGTTCATGGTGATACCATTCGGGTTGACAAATGCATCGGCGGCATTTATGGACATGATGAACCAGGTATTCCAACCCAATTTGGACTGGTTTGTAGTGGTGTTTATAGATGATATCCTGGTTTATTCAAATACGAAGGAGGAACATGATTCACATCTTTGGGTGGTTCTGCAGATTCTGAGGGAGAAGCAGCTGTACGCCAAATTCAGTAAGTGTGAAGGTTGGTTAAAAGAAGTTACCTTTTTGGGTCATGTTGTGTCTGTTGAGGGGATTAGGGTTGACCCCCGGAAAATTGAAGCCGTGTTGGAGTGGAAACCGCCTAAGTCTGTGGTGGAGATTCGAAGTTTTCTTAGTTTAGCTGGGTATTATAGAAGATTTGTTGAAGGATTCTCGTTGATAACTGCTCTGTTAACCAAGTTATTACGGAAAGGAGTACTGTTTGTCTGGTCAGCTAGGCAACAGGAAAGTTTTGAGAAGTTGAAGAAGATTTTAACGGAGGCACCGATGTTAATTTAGCCGGAGGCAGGGAAAGAGTTTGTCGTCTACTGTGATGCGTCACACACAGGGTTAGGATGTGTGTTGATGCAAGAGGGGAAAGTGGTAGCTTATGCGTCTCGGCAATTGAGACCTCACGAGGTGAACTATCCCACGCATGTTCTTGAGTTAGTTGTGGTAGTTTTTGCTCTGAAGATTTGGAGGCACTATCTATATGGGGAGAGGTCCATCATCTACACAGACCACAAGAGCCTGAAATATCTCCTTACCCAGAAGGAGTTGAATTTGAGACAGCGGAGGTGGATTGAGTTGTTGAAGAATTATGACTGATCGATCGAGTACCACCCGGGTAAGGTTAACGTGGTGGCAGATGCGTTGAGCTGTAAGGTAATATCGGACTTGAGGGCAATGTTTGCTCATCTCAGCTTGTATGATGATGGGAGCTTGTTAGCTGAACTGCAAGTGAAGCCTTCTTGGGTCAGTCAGATAAAAGAGAAGCAGTTGTCTGATGAATCGCTAAGCGCTAAATTTCAGCTAGTGACAGGTGGTGAGGTAGCAGACTTTAGTGTGAACAGTGATGGGGTGTTTTGCTTTCGGGGAAAGGCTTGTATGCCGAAGGATTCTGAGTTGAGGCAGAAGATTCTTCAAGAAGCGCATAGTAGCCCATATGCTATGCATCCTGGCAGGAGTAAGATGTATCGGGATCTGCGTGAACAGTTTTGGTGGTCGGGTCTGATGCAAGAGGTTACCGAGTTTGTGGGTAGGTGTTTGACGTGTCAGTAGGTGAAGGCAGAGTATCAGTTGCCTTTGGGGTTGTTGTAGCCGGTGAAGATTCCACAGTGGAAATGGGAAAGAATCACGATGGACTTTGTTAGTGGGCTATCTCTTACACCTACTAAGAAAGATTCGGTATGGGTTATTATGGATCGGTTAACGAAGTCCGCTCATTTCATACCGGTTCAGGTTGTTTATTCCCTACAGAACTTAGCCAAGCTGTATGTAGCGGAGATTGTGAGGTTGCATGGGGTTCCGGTGTCAATTATATCAGACTGAGACCCTAGGTTTACATCACGGTTTTGGAAAGCATTGCATCAGGCGTTGGGTACAAGTCTAGACTTCAGGACAGCATTTCATCCACAGACTGATGGTCAGTCTGAGAGGGTAATTCAGATCTTGGAAGATATGTTGAGAGGCTGTGTTGTTGACTTCAGGGGTAGTTGGGAGGAGTTCTTGCCGTTGGTGGAATTTGCATACAACAATAGCTACCAATCTAGTATTCAGATGGCGCCCTACAAAGCGTTGTATGGTCGGAAATGTCGTACTCCTACTTACCGGACAGAGTTGGGTGAGCGTCAGATATTGGGTCCGGAATTGGTTTTAGAGACAGAGGAGAAGGTTAAGTTGATTTGAGTTCGGTTGAAGGAAGCTTCCGACAGGCAGAAATCCTATGCTGATTTGAAGCGTAAAGATATAGAATTTGCAGTGGGTGATCAGGTGTTCCTGAAAGTTTCACCTTGGAAGAAAGTTTTGAGATTTGGACGGAAGGGCAAGTTGAGCCCTAGGTTCATCGGGCCTTATCGTGTGTTGAAGCGTGTGGGACCAACGGCTTATCAGCTCGAGTTACCTCCGAAATTGAGATAGATACACAATGTATTTCATGTTTCAATGTTAAGGTGCTACTGTTCGGATCCATCTCATATTGTGCTAGTGGAGGAAATCGAAGTAAGGCTTGACCTATCCTTTGAAGAGGAACCAGCTCAGATCTTGGATCGTGATGTTAAAGTATTGCGAAGGAAGACGGTTCTGTTGGTTAAAGTGTTGTGGTGGAATCACAGTTCAGAAGAAGCTACGTGGGAGCCAGAGGATGTGATGCGTCAGCAATACCCTCATATCTTTTGATCCGGTAAACATTTTGAGGCTGAAATTTCTTTAAGGGGGTAGAACTGTAACATCTGGGAATTAGAGGCTTTACGTTTATTATGCTTCTGTGTGCTTGAGTTGTTTTGTCTGTGGTTTGAGTGTGTTTGGGGTCCCCGGGAAGGCTCGGGGTTAAGACAAAGCGTAGGCAAAAATTTCAATTTTGGGCACTTTAGCGGAGAGCTAGCTGAGGCAGGCTTTAAGAGTTATTGCTTGTGTTTGATAACACAAGAAGTGCTGTGGTAAAGTGGCAATGATACGCCACGTAGCATGCAACAAAGTGGCATCACAAGGGGAACTGTGAGGGAGAGGGTTCGAATCTCTCAAGCAGCACACAAGGACATTATTTTTGGCTCAGGCAAGGGAGGCAGTTGGATGGTAATCAAACTCTGGAAGAGAGAGACAAGACTTGGTCAAATAATTCAAATATGTGGTGAAGAGCTATTTGGGGAATTTGAAACATTCAAACCAAATTCAATGAGTGGATGAGAGGGGATTAAGGAGGGAATCAAGGAAGAACCATGGGGATTGAGTTGAGAAGGGTGTTGGCCGATTGTGGAAAGATGGGAGGTTGGCTTGTGCGGTTTAGGCATAGTGCTAGGGGCCGAATCTCCTTTTTGTTTTTGGCTCATAGGTGTGGCATTTTCGGTCAACTAGGAGAGGTGCCAAAATTTTGTCTTTCAAATAGGTGCTTGAAGTACTTTCTCTCATTTTGGTTCTTTCATTTCGTTCTCTTTCACTCTTGGTCATTGCTGAACCTCCTACCTAATTCTTTTCTTTTCACATCATTTCATTTGTGCCAAATAGGGTTACCTTCTTTTCATCCCATTTGTTCTCTTGACCAAATAATCTCTTGAGGAACCTCACTTTTGGGCATTCTTTCTCCTTTCAACCAAAAACCGAAACCTCAAATTCCCCTCTATTCTTTTGTTCACACCTACGTTACATTTCATAACCCCTTGGCCGAACTCTCCTATCACTTTCTTCATTGCATCATTTTCTCTTATTTGTTTCTTTATAGCCGAATTTCCCACTTACATCTTGGTGATTCACCTTTTGTTTTCTTGATCATCTATTCAAAGCCGAAATTTATTCTTCTTCCTTCCCTCTAAGTTTGTTCTTATTGTTCCTGTTAACCGAATCTCTGGCTGTTCTTCTCCCTTCATTCGATCTTGTCTCAGAAGATTGCCGTCACTCACGCTCCTAAATATTTTTCCAATCGGTTTTTTCTCATTTGGTGGTAAGTACTCTACTCCCCTTTCGATTTGTTTCTTCTTCCTTGTTGGTTGATAAACCGAAGGCATTAATCCTGTACTGTGGTGCTTTGGCCGAATGTAGGGGGGCCTCCTTTTCATATTCTTTCTACATCTAGCCAGTGTTTGAAGGGTTCTAGGGGGACAATCGGTCGATCAAGGGACTTCGGCGACTTTTTAATCCAAGCTTAATAGCCTCCGGGTTCTGTCGATCTAGGTAAGGAATCTTTCCATCTTTAGCGTATATTCTTAGTTTCTCTGTTTCAATACCTTAACCCGGTCTTCTAACCAAGATCGTTTTCATGGAATCAAATGCCAGCCAAGTAAGGGAGGGGTTGGACTCAGCCCCTAAGTTTAAGCTATGGGCGGTATCGGTAGTACGGGACTGGTTACCGGGTTGTGGACCGGCTTCAGAGTAGAATAGGCAGATAGCAGTAGTCCCTGCTAACGAGAGTGTCGACATAGAAAGCATATTATTGCGTGTTATCAGGTGTGTAATTCTCGCACACTCTGTATATTAAATTATGTTATTAACTTATTGGCTGAAAGCCGAAACGATTGAACCGGCAGTCGAGATACCCTTGTGGGTAAGGCTGGAGACACCGGGTAAGTTCCGCTACGATTTCATGTTCGAAATATGTGTTTGTATGAATTATCTGTCTGTATGCATTCAAAGTATGACCATTCATTTTAGTATGTTAACATGTGCATGAACTGGGGATATGATGCGAAAGGGGAAGTACTATTTAGGGACTGTCAAAGTGGTTTGGTACCATAGTGGGTTGGCCCCACATATTTGATTTAGTGACTATGTCTTAGTGGCTTAGTTCCATGGTGGTTTAACACCACGTATATATATATATATATATATATATATTTCGGTGACTTGTCTCAGTGGTTTGGTACCACAGTGGGTTGGCCCCACATATATCTATTTGGGATTGTCACAGTGGTTTGGTACCACGGTGGGTTGGCCCCACGCATACTATTAGTGACTCTGTCACAGTTATTTGGTATCACGGTGGTCTCGAACCACAGTGGCTTGGTGCCACGGGCGATTGGTGGATTCAGGTGTTGTAGAGGATGGAAAGTAGGTGGGGCTGGGCTGCATTGCATATATACTTAATGTATTGATTGTGTGAACTGAGGCCCAATGGGTCTCGATGGGTGAAAAGCCCAGAGCTTCTCTAATGGGGATTTACACACTGAGTCACGGCGACTCACCCCTCTGTTAAATTTTGCAGGTAAACATTAGATCGCAGATTCGGAGCTGGGGTGGGCTTTAGGTGGGCATGCATATTGCTCTAAGTATTTCGCTCTCAATATTTTTAAAATTTCACTATTAAATTTTGGATTTTGGTGGTATAATAAGGCCATTTAAATGTTAATTTGGGGTTTTTATTATGAATTTGATATAGCATGTCTAATAATTATCAAAGCGAAAGTTTTCTAATATTAAAACCTTGAGCAAATTGTTTTATTTAAATGGCTAAGAAAAGATGGATAACAAGCAACAAAGTAATTTAGAGATTTTACTTAAAACCGCAACTCCGTTTTCAACTAACAAGTTTTATGAAATTCCTTAAATTCGACTTTCAACAAATAAACCTGACTTCGTAATTCAGGTCAAATTAAATGACTACCTTAATTTTCTCTAAGAGTACAATATCGATACGCAAAGTTTTTCCAACTTGTGATTTTTAAGTTAGTTTTCCAAAATTTTCTTTCCTGTAACATACCAGATTCGGTCGTAGCGTTTTGACCGGGTTTGGGGTGTTACAGTAAATATGCTCGAAAGTGTATTCTAACCGAGACTGCAATGTGTAAATGATTTGAAGATGGTTTAAACAAGGATATAAAGCTCCTAGTTGGTATCCTTGAGCTGAAAGAATTCGTTGTTTTAGTTGAGAGAGCACATAAAGCCAATGAGCTTAGCAAAGAGAAAAGTATCAGTCACAGTTGAAGATATCAAAAGAATACCATAATCGCTCAATTGCTTCAGAGGGTTATCCCGATAGAGACAGAGGAAAACATTATGTAGGTTCCAAGACACAAGCTACGTCTGTGGCTAGTGTAAGTAGTGTTAAGGATAATAAACCTGATTGTCAACGTTGTGGATGTCGACATTTTGGGGAGTGCAGAGCAAAAGAAGGGGTGTGTTTCAAGTGTGGTTCGTTTAAATATTTTATCTGTAATTGCCTAGAAATATTAGAGAAAGAAAAGGTTCAAAATGTGCGACCCAATAACACAGCCACAAGGGTAGACAACCTCGCAACCCTGTAAACACAAGGGGTAGTCATAGTGGAACAAAAGATTCAGCAAGAAGGTCTAAAGCATGAGCACCAGCTAGGGCTCATGCTATTCGCGCACGAGAGGAAGCTTCTGTGCCAGATGTTATTACGGGTACTTTCTCTATTTTTGATATTAATGTGAGTACTTTGATTGATCCGGGATCAACTCATTCATATGTGTGCACGAATTTAGTGTCTAGTAAGAATTTACCTGTTGAGTCCATTGAATTCGTGGTTAAAGTGTCAAACCCCATAGGTCAGCATGTATTAGTTGATAAAGTTTGCAAGAAGTATCCATTGAAGATTTGAGGTTACAATTTTCTGGCTGATTTGATGTTGTTGCCATTTAATGAGTTTGATGTGATTTTGGGCAAGGATTGGTTAACTGTACATGACGGAGTTATAGACTGTAGACGAAAGCTTATTATATTGAAATGTCAGAACGGTGAGATGCTTCGTATTGAATTAGATAGTGTGAGAGGGTTGCCCATGGTTATTTCAACTATGTGAGCTCAGAAATATGTGAGAAAAGGTTGCAATGCTTACCTTGCATATGTGTTGGATATTGAAGTGTCTGAATCAAAGCTTGAATCAGTGCCAGTGGTTTGTGAGTATCCCGATGTGTTTCCAAAGGAGTTACCTGGATTGCCGCCAGTCAAAGAGGTTGAGTTTGCTACTGAACTAGTACTGGGAACATCACCGATCTCAATAGCACCGTACAGAAAGGTTCGTACTGAGTTAAAAGAGTTAAAAGCACAGTTGGAAGAATTGACAGATAAGGGTTTTGCTCAACCCAACTTTTCACCTTTGGGTGCACCGATTCTATTCGTTAAGAAAAAGGACGGATCGATGAGATTGTGTATTGATTATTGTCAGATCAACAAGGTTACAATCAAGAACAAATATCCACTGCCTCGTATTGACGATCTATTCGATAATTTGAAAGGTGCCACAATATTTTCGAATATTGATATTCGTTCTGGCTATTATTATCTTCGAGTAAAAGATTTGGATGTGCTGAAAACTGCATTTAGAACTAGGTACAGACACTACAAATTTCTTGTGATGCCGTTTAGTTTAACAAATGCAGCTGAAATATTTATGGATTTGATGGACAGAATCTTTAGACCATTTTTAGACAGATTTGTGGTGTTCTTTATTGATGACATTCTGATCAATTCTTGAGACGAGTCTGAGCATGCTAAACATTTGAGAACTGTGTTGCAAACCGTGCGTGATAAACAACTTTATGCTAAATTTGGAAAATGTGAGTTTTGGCTCTGAAAAGTCAATTTTCCGGGACACATAGTATCAGCTGAAGGCATCAAAGCTGATCCGAGTAAAATTTCTATAGTTGGTGACTGGAAACCACCGAGAAACGTATTTGAAGTTAGAAGTTTCCTGGGATTAGTTGGCTATTACAGAAGATTCGTAAAAGGGTTTTCGATGATATTACACCAATGACGCTACTATTACAAAAAGATGTAAAGTTTGAATGGTTTGAGAAATGTCAGCAAAGTTTCTGTAAGAGCGCATTTTCGCCCAGGCCCATTCAGAAACCAATTAAAAAATATAAAAACCGATAAATTAACAGTCCAATGTCCATTAATAAAGTCCAAATTACAAAGCAAAGGCCCGAATTAAATTAGAGCCCAAACCACTACCCATTAAAACCCAAATACTAAACCTAAACTAGCCAGTACCCAATACAAACTCGAGCCCATTTTTTTTGACCCAATAAATTAAACAAAATAAATAGCCCAAAGTTAAAATGGCCCAAAAAAGCCCAATTGCATTAAGAAAATCTGGAAACCCTAAAGGCTTCCAGACTGTTGGTGTGCCGCAGCTGCTCTTATGCACGCCCCACGTGCACCCACGCGCGCCTCGCAGCATCCACGCCAGCCTCAACAATGGCCTCCTCACCGTTCCATGATGCTCACACCTGCAAGCAAACAACAAACAAATAACAGAAAAGATGCTAATGAAACAAATACAGCAAAGCAGCAATTTGACAGCAAATAATAGGAGAAAAATAAAGAAATAAGAATTTTGTATCTAGTTTTTTATTTTTCTGTTATTCGACTATAAAAGAGGTCGATATCGATGTAAAAGTGGGGGGGGATTCCTTTGTATTACGCACACGCACGCATATAGAATACAAAAAAAAAAAAAATCAAAAAGGGGATTTTTCGATTCCACTTTCTTTCAAATTTCAGATCTCATTTTACTAGCTTTCAATTCTTTTTTTTTTCTTTGCATGTGAAATAAAAAAGGAAAAAAAAGCCTTACCTTAAGGGAATGCCATGGGTTTCCTCTGGTTTCATTGAAATCGAGGCTGAGAGTGAATCTGAAGGCTGAAAAAACTATCACTAAGGCTCGAGTTCGCTAATCGGCATCTGTGGTGGCGGATCGGCGTTAAAGGAGGAATTAGTTCGGCCGATTAGAGAGGAATAGGTGATTAGGGTTCTGTTTCTAATTTTTGTTAGTTTGGTTTTGGGAACGACTGAATGCACTAATGTTTAGGTTTTGTTTTAGTTTTTACATAGCATATGAAACGGCGCCGTTTGGTGCTTAGCCCATCGCCCCGATTCGATCCGACCCAAAAATCCGGAGAATCCGCGTGTTTTCCCTAAATGGGTTATTTACTCAATTGATCCCTTTGCTTTCTGATTCTTTTGCAATTTAGTCTCTTTAAACGCAGTGTTTATTAACTTGGGTAAATCACGTTTTTAATCCTCTTAGGTTCGCACGCATTGTATCTTAGTCTTTAATTTTGTTCTAATTATTCTATTTTGTATTTCTTTTATTCTTTTGTAACTTATTTAGTATTCATATTTTTTGAATTTGTCTTAGTGTATCGTGTTGAATTATTATCTTTATATTTTCACTTGTATATTTTTTTCATTTGTTTAATTATATAGTTATTTATTTTAAAAAATCTTTTTTTATATTACTTTATTTTAAAGATTTGGATAATGATTAATTTAAATACTCTTGTATATTATTAACTTATACATACACATATAAATTAATATTAGTTATTTTATGTATATACTATTAACTTTATATTATTTTATATATATTTTTGCATATAATTTGTCTCTTTAAAAAACTTATTCTAGATTATATATTTATTTATTTCAAACACTTTTAAATATCATTATTATTTATATATATACATCATTTTATATCAAGTTTTCTTTATTACATGCATATTATTTAAATTGACACATTTTATTACATATATCGTTTGTTCATTTACTTTAAAGTTTACTATATTATTTTAATTTGTTTTTTTTTTTAAAATTGGTTATATACTTAATTTTCTTTGTTTCTTGATTAATGATGTTGGTATTTTCAAAATAAAGGTTGTGAGATTATTAATTTTGTATATATTGAATTGTATGTTCATGTTATCATTCATGTCATCCTTTTGTATCATTCATGTTATTATTCCATGCTCGATACTATATTTTTGTTTCTCAATATCTAGTGATTCTGAAACACCCCAAACCTGGCCCACAAGTCTTGACCAGATCTGGTATGTTCCTCGAGTAAAAACAGTTCAAATTCGTTGGTTCTTTTGAAAATCTTTAAGTGATTTTGGGAAAATTTGATTTGGGTTGGGCTCAGGTTAGAAACCAATTTATTTTGGGATTATAAGTTTTTATAGAGATGCCTTTGTTAAGTTTAAAACAATTAAGTTAAAAGATATGTCAAATTATAGGTTTTATCTTTAATTAAAATTATGTGAATCTAAATGTCAAAACATTTAGGGTTTATTTTTAGTAAAATACTTAAACTTTAATTTGATAAAATTCCGTAACATAGTAAAATAATTGAACATGCATGCGAAACAAATCATACTAAGGCCTTATTACATCAAAACAAACCCAAATAATTTAAAGTACTTAAATAAAAATAAAATGTCCAAATCATAAAATCCCTTGCTGAGCATGGCCACCTTTAAGCTCCTACCGACCCGGTCCATTACTGATCGTCACCTGAAAAATGTTCCCACAACGGGGTGAGTCAAACAGACTCAATGTGTACACAAACACTAAGTCCAAATAGATTCAGGCATATTAAGTCATACACATTCATATCAAGTTATACAATTAATGATGCATTCCCAAGCCCAAGCCTAGTTACCAACCGCTACACATCACCCGTACCAACCTGCACACCGTGGGGACTACTAAGTCAACCCTCCATCCGCTACACACCATCGAAGTCAGTCGCTGTAGTCGACGTGCTCATCGTCCTTATAATTTCGTGGCATAGCCACCAGATAATATTTTGTGTCATGTGACACCACATTCAGATAATTGTGATCGAAGTCACCACATTCAGATAATGTGACCGAAGTCACCACATTCTTATATCGTGACAATAGTCACCACATTCACTTCCCCTTTCACATTCATCCAAATGCCCATGTCATACAAAATCATGCATTACCATGCTATATTCTCAATTCACATTCTTATAAATTCACATGTGTGTTTTAACAGATCTTATCACAATCCTAGTAGAAATAGGAAAACGTACCTGAGTACTTTGTACCACTGTATGGTACCTTAGCCATACTTTTCACATTCTTAACAACACATTTATATTGCCATAAATCATATTAAAGAAATAGTGTGGGGTACACACCTGATTCACTTAGCGGTTCACTTAAATCCCGAAAAGCTTGATCTAATGCCTTAGATCTTAAATCCCTACATTCGGCCAACCTTAATATGTTAGCAAAAAGCCTATTCGGCTATAAGACCAAATCCCAATAGGATTGTCATAATCCGAAAACTTACCTTGTTGCCGATTTGGTTACCAACCAAACCCCGAAAGTTCGTGGTACTTCCCCCCTAGCAATCAGCCAAACTTTAGATCACCTAAAGGGTTAGTTTCCGGCTTTTGAATAATTAAGAAATAGATCTAAGTACTAAAATAGGCCTTGGCCGAATGGGTAGGTACTCTTACCTTGATGGTCAAAACCCAAAACTTGTCACTTGGCTTACAAAGATGTCGACAATGGCAGAAATCCCGAAGAACCCTTCAATGTTTCGGCCAAAGATCACTAATAAAGTTAATATCTAGATTTCGACAAGCCTAAGAAAAAGTATATAGAAATCGAATTTTGATCTTACCCCTTAATGATGTAGTCGATTGCACCCTTGCTTAACCCTCAAAGAAGTTCGGCTTAAGGCTTGGAGAATAATCGACTAGGGTACCTTGAGATTCGGCTTTTGGAGAATCAAAAAGGAGAGAGTGTATGAGGCTTAGAGAAAATCGTTGATGGTGAATTAGGGAGAAGAATATTTCGGCTAAAGAAAAAGAAAAAGAAGAGAAGATGATGGTTTTGGAAAAAAATTAAAAGAGAAGAGGAAATATGGCTAGAGAATTCAGCTATACCTTTTTACTAGCTTAGCCGAAATTACTAAGCTTAAAATCCCTTACTTGGCCATCACTTCTCATATCTTTATCACTTCGTTTAAAATTAATAGAAATAATCCTTCAATTATCCACAATTTATCTTTAAAAAAATAAAAGGATAAAAACTCCTAGATTTTAGCCTTAGTGCCGTCCTCCATACTCCCTCTCATTGACGCCACTTTGCAAAAATAATCCTTAAAATTTTGCTTCCCACGCGACTCGAACACAAGTCCTTCCCCTAGCATGTGGCGTCATTTCCAGAGCCCTAAGTGGCACCTCCAAGCCACTTTTCCAAGCCCACTTTCATGTCATATCTCCTCTATAAATTTTCTTAAGACCACCTTGCCTTAGTTCCCACTTTTAAGCTCAAATCTTAATAATTCCTAAGACATTTCCTTACATTTCCAAGGTTCTAAAAATGCACACAATACATTCATAACACATAAGACATGCTATTTCATATAATTAAGCATAAATGCATAAGCCCATTTCCAGGATATTACAGTTCTACCCCCTTAAAATAATTTCGTCCTCGAAATTACCTGACTGGAATAGGTGAGGGTATCGCTGTCGTATTGCTTCTTCTGGCTCCCACGAAGCTTCTTCCGATCCGTGATTTCGCCATAACACTTTGACTAAAGGCACTGACTTCCTTCGTAACACTTTCACATCTCGTTTTAGAATCTTAATCGGTTCTTCCTCGTAGGATAAATCTGGCCTTATCTCCACTTCTTCCACCGGAACTACATGAGATGGATCTGATCGATAACGACGTAGCATGGATACATGGAATACGTCATGCATCTGCTTCAACTTTGGTGGCAACTCCAACTGATATGCCACTGGTCCAATTCGCTTCAACACCTTATAAGGTCCTATAAACCTTGGACTTAACTTCCCTTTGCGACCAAATCGTATCACCTTCTTCCATGGCGACACTTTAAGGAAAACTTGATCTCCCACATCAAATTCTGTCTCTTTTTGTTTGAGATCTGCATACAACTTCTGCCTATCAGATGCTTCCTTTAACCGTGCCCGAATTATCTCAACCTTCTCTTCAGATTCTGCCACTAACTCTGGACCCAAAACTCGACGTTCCCCCAATTCTGTCCAACACGTCGGAGTGCGACACTTCCATCCATACAATGCTTCATATGGTGCCATCCGAATACTAGCTTGATAGCTGTTGTTGTAGGCAAATTCCGCTAATGGCAAATACTCTTCCCAACTTCCTCTGAAATCCATCACACAGCCTCTCAACATATCCTCCAACACTTGGATTACTCGTTCAGATTGCCCATCTGACTGTGGATGAAAAGCCGTAGTGAAATCCAACTTGGTGCCTAAAGCTTGATGTAGTGCTTTCCAAAACTGAAAAGTAAACCTTGGGTCCCTATCCGAGATAATCGACACCGGCACTCCATGCAACCTTACAATTTCTGCCACATATAACTTTGCCAACTTTTGCAGAGAATAGTCAACTCTCACTGGAATGAAATGCGCGAACTTAGTCAACCTATCTACTATCACCCATACCGAGTCCTTCTTAGTAGGCGTAAGAGGAAACCCACTAACGAAGTCCATGGTAATTCGCTCCCACTTCCACTGCGGAATCATTATCGGTTGAAGTAGTCCTGACGGAACTTGGTGTTCAGCCTTAACTTGCTGACACGTCAAGCACTTGCCTACAAATTCAGTAACTTCTTTCTTAAGACCAGGCCACCAAAACTGTTCTCTTAAATCTCTGTACAACTTACTCCCTCCAGGATGCATAGCATAAGGACTACTATGCGCTTCCTGAAGAATCCTCCGCCTTAACTCCTGATCCTTAGGCATACAGACCTTACCCTTGAAGCACAAGATTCCCTCGTCATTAATACCATAATCCTCCAACTCTCCATTTTGTACTTGCTGTAACTTAGCACTTAACTTATCATCAACCAACTGTCCCTCTTTTACTTCATTCAACCACGTCGGCTTAACCTCCAGCTCTGCCAGCAGACTTCCATCATCAAACAAACTTAGATGTGCAAATATCGCTCTCAGATCCGACACTACTTTCCGACTTAGGGCATCCGCCACTACATTCGCCTTGCCTGGATGATACTCTATCGAACAGTCATAGTCCTTCAGCAATTCCACCCACCTTCGCTGTCTCAGGTTCAACTCCTTCTGAGTCAACAAATACTTAAGACTCTTGTGGCCCGTGAAGATCACTGACTTTTCTCCATAAAGATAGTGCCTCCACACCTTAAGAGCAAAGACCACTACCGCCAATTCCAAATCATGAGTTGGGTAATTAATCTCATGTGGCCTTAGTTGCCGAGACGCATAAGCGACTACTTTCCCGTCATGCATCAATACGCATCCCAATCCTGTATGAGAAGCGTCACAATACACCACGAAATTCTTTTCTGCCTCCGGCTGAATCAAGACTGGAGCCTCCGTCAAGACCCTCTTCAGCTTTTCAAAGCTCTCCTGTTGTCTATCTCCCCACACGAAGGGTACTTCCTTTCTCAATAACTTTGTCAAAGGCGCGGCTATTGACGAGAACCCTTCCACAAACCTTCTATAATAGCCTGCCAATCCCAAGAAACTACGAACTTCAGCCACACATCTAGGTGGTTTCCAATCCAACACCGCCTCAATCTTCCTAGGATCCACCCTTATTCCTTTTGCAGAGACCACATGTCCTAAAAACGCAACCTCCTTAAGCCAAAATTCACACTTGCTGAATTTGGCATAAAGCTTCTTCTCCCTTAACACTTGCAGCACAACTCGGAGATGCTCATCATGCTCCTCTTCCGACTTGGAATACACCAAGATATCGTCGATAAACACCACGACGAACCTATCCAAGTATGGTTGAAAAACCTGATTCATCATATCCATGAACGCAGCTAGGGCGTTCGTCAATCCAAACGACATTACAACGAACTCGAAATACCCATATCTTGTCCGGAAAGCCGTCTTATGGATATCCACTTCCTTCACCTTAAGCTGATGATATCCAGACCTTAGATCTATCTTTGAGAAAACCGCTGCCCCCTTGAGTTGATCGAACAAGTCGTCTATCCTCGGCAAAGGATACTTGTTCTTGAGGGTAAGCTTATTCAATTGACGATAGTCTATGCACATACGCATAGTTCCGTCCTTCTTCTTCACAAACAAGACCGGTGCTCCCCATGGAGACACACTGGGTCGAATAAACCCACGATCAAGCAGCTCTTGAATTTGAGCCTTGAGCTCAACCAACTCCTTGGGTGCCATTCTGTACGGAGCGATTGACACAGGAGCTGTTCCCGGCAACAGATCAATTCCAAACTCCACCTCCCTATCTGGGGGTATTCCAGGTAATTCCTCCGGAAAGACATCCACAAAATCCCTTACAGTCCTAACTCCACTAACACCTTCTTCCTTTTTATCCAATGCACTAACAAAGGCCAAGAAGGCCTTGCAACCTTTCCGAACCATCCTATCAGCCTTTAGTGCTGAAACTACATTAGTCAAGTAGTTTCTTCTTTCTCCTATCATAACAACTTCCTCATCCTTAGGAGTCCTTAACTCCATTCGCTTAGCTGCACAATCCAATATGGCTCGATGCTCCACTAGCCAGTCCATACCGAGTATGAGATCGAACTCTCCAAAAAGTAATTCCATCAAGTTGGCAGAAAATACTGCACCTTGAATTTCTAAAGGTACTTTCCGAAACACTTTATTCACCACTACAGTTTGACCTAGTGGGCTTACTACAGTCATCTCCCTATCAGAAAGTTCAGAGGCTTTGTCTATAGTCTCAACTACTCTACATGCAACATACGAATGGGTCGAGCCCACATCAATCAAAGCAAAATAAGGCTTGCCACAAATAAGAAACGTACCGGTTATGACGTCCGGCGCGTCTCCATCCTCCCTACGGCGAACCACATATACCAAGCCCGGTTGTCTTGCCTCAGTATTATTATTAGCACCTCTGCCAGGTGTTCCACGTCCTCTTCCAGCGCCATTACCTCAACCATTCGGACCACGGCCTCGCTGAGGCTGCTGACCACCTCTACCAGCCTGATTAACATTCTGAGCTACTGGTCTATTCCCCTCTGGCCTCATAGGGCAATCCTTAATCATATGGTCCTTGGACCCACACCTAAAGCATCCTCCTGTCTTCCTCCAACACTCTCCTAAGTGTTTCTTCCCACACTGATCACAAGTACGATATTGCCCTCCAATACCAGCTTCCTGACCTCGCGGCCCATCAACTCTAGCCTTTTCTGAACATTCCCAGTTGATCCCGACGGCCCAAATCCTCTTTTCTGCTTATTCCGATCAGAGTGCTGCCTTACCGAGTCCTTAATTCCTTCCGCTATCTTAGCTTTCTCTACCAACGCAGAAAACTCCCGCTCTTGATGTGGAGCGACTAACAACCTCAGGTCATCCCTTAGCCCGTCCTCAAACCGGACACAGCGCTCATGCTCAGTAGCCACTACTCCTCGAGCATACCGGCTTAATCTTAGAAATTCAGCTTCATACTCCGCTACGGACTTGTTCCCTTGAACCAGCCCCAGAAAAGCCTTCCTCTGCGCATCAGTATATCTGGTTCCAACATATTTCTTTTGATATGCCGCCTTAACATATTCCCAAGTAAGATCCTCAGCTGTGGCACCATCCCGAACCGTGAGCCACCACTGATACGCTTCATCGCGTAGCAGCGCCACCATTCCTTTCAGCTTCTCCTCAGGGGTCAGATCTAACTCATCTATAATCCTTTCCGTTGCTTCCAACCAATATTCAGCTGTACTGGGTGCCACACCAGATATTCCCCGAAACATTTCAGCCCCATTGGCTCGAAGTCGCTCGGGTACAGATTTCCGAGCTCCCATATTTCCACCTGCTCCAGCCAGCATTTCCAGAACTCGCAGCATAGCCTGCGATACAGCATCGTCCCCCGTCTGATCTTGCCGTTCAACACCAACAGCTGGTGGTGGTGGCGGTGGTACTTCATTGTCAGATCCTTGACCCGACCTAACGGGCTCCGACACGGTCATTCTTCCTCGACCACGTCCACGACGACCGCGTCCTCTAGAACTCATTCTTAATGATTGCGCTTTAATCTGATTAAGAAATTTTATGAATTAGGTTTTATTCCACTGATTATTCGCGAAGAGTTTTATGAAAATAGCTTAATAGGGATTCTTTCGATCAATCAAAGTTTCAAGTCTTCTATCCTAATTCACAAAAAAGCACATCCATTCCATAGTATCTCCCATACACATTCACTCTTCGGACATTTCTGTCTGTTCCTAACCTAGGGGTATTTTCGTCATTTTCCCTACAGGGGTATTTTGGTAATAAATTGGGGCCAATTTGAAAATTACAAATGTCATTTCGAAATTTTCCAAACTCCTGGGTATTTTGAAAGAAAGATTTTCCAAATCAAAGGTATGGTCAAAATTTCGGAAAACAGGGTCATTTTGTTAATTTTGGTAAACCAGGGGTAATTTCATAATTTTTTTTCAAATCGGGGTATTTTGGACTTTTGCAAAATAGAGTTTTTGGGATACTTTTACATAGTAAGGAAATTTTATTGAAATCAAGGGTGATAGGGTAATTTTAAAACCAAGGGCATTTTTGTAATTTTACCACTAGGGGTATTTTAGTAATTTTTCATAAATCAAGAATATTTCAGAAAATTTTATAGGATCGTGGTTGCAAGTCAAAAGGGTAATTTAAGAGTTTTAAAACTTGGGTTTTTATAAAAATACGGTTAGTTCCCTTTCGGGTTTTAGTTAGGGGTTTAGCCCATGAATAAGTCCTCTTGGTTAGGGTGAACCGAAGCTACGCACCAGGTACGATTCGAGTGGAGAGGAGGTGAGTCACGCGGACTGCTTAAGTACCAAGCTCCCACCGAATACCAATCCTAGACATGCGCACAATGGTTGCCACACCCTAACTCGGCGACTTAGACACAGGTTTGTTTAATTAGGCATTTAAAGTCTTATGAAATTTGTTGGCGTAAACTAGTCCTAGGGTTTAAGTACCTATCATACTATTCTACGTTCCATTCCATTTCTACCCTTCTACACATCATAATATAAATCACACAAGGGACAGGGGTACTTACCTGGTGGACTTCGGGTCGGAGACTTAGGTGCCATGCCAGAAAAACCTGCTTATTTCTCAAAAGTTTTCACGAAATTCTTTTGGGCTTTATTTGAAAATGTTTTGGGCTTTAAACCCAAGGCCGAGAGTTTAAAACTGGGCTCTGATACCAAACTGAAACACCCCAAACCCAGCCCACAAGTCTTGACCAGATCTGGTATGTTACTCGAGTAAAAACAGTTCAAATTCGTTGGTTCTTTTGAAAATCTTTAAGTGATTTTGGGAAAATTTGATTTGGGTTGGGCTCAGGTTAGAAACCAATTTATTTTGGGATTATAAGTTTTTATAGAGATGCCTTTGTTAAGTTTAAAACAGTTAAGTTAAAAGATATGTCAAATTATAGGTTTTATCTTTAATTAAAATTATGTGAATTTAAGTGTCAAAACATTTAGGGTTTATTTTTAGTAAAATACTTAAACTTTAATTTGATAAAATTCCGTAACATAGTAAAATAATTGAACATGCATGCGAAACAAATCATACTAAGGCCTTATTACATCAAAACAAACCCAAATAATTTAAAGTACTTAAATAAAAATAAAATGTCCAAATCATAAAATCCCTTGCTGAGCATGGCCACCTTTAAGCTCCTACCGACCCGGTCCATTACTGATCATCACCTGAAAAATGTTCCCACAACGGGGTGAGTCAAACAGACTCAATGTGTACACAAACACTAAGTCCAAATAGATTCAGGCATATTAACTCATACACATTCATATCAAGTTATACAATTAATGATGCATCCCCAAGCCCAAGCCTAGTTACCAACCGCTACACATCTGAAACACCCCAAACCAGGCCCACGAGCTTTGACCAGATTTGGTATGTTCCTCAAGAAAACCGGTTCAAATTCTTTTGTAACTTAGGAAAAACTTGTGCGATTTTAAAAACAAATATTGTTTTGGGTTGGGCTTGAGTTGAAAACGAATTCGATTTTATATTGAAAACCCTTTTTAATTTTTAAGTGATAAAACATATAGAGTATATTCAAAAATAAATTACTTAATCTTTAACTTAATAAAAATTTGTAAACATAATTAAACAATAAGACAGAAATAAAATAGTTCACTATGGCCTTATTACATCAAATATAACCCAAATTTAAAACCAAAGTACTTAAAGAAAATAAAAGTCCAAATCATAGATTTCTTGCTGTGCATGGCCATCCCTAAGCTCCTGCCGACCCGGCCCATTACCGCTCATCACCTGAAAAAATATTCCCCAACGGGGTGAGTCAAACAGACTCAATGTGCAACCAACACTAAAATTTAATAGATTTAGGCATACCATACATATCATGTTCACATAATAATTCAAGATAATGATGCAATCCCGAACCCAAACCTAGATGCCATCCGCTACATATCCCCGTACCAACCTGCACACCGTGGGGACTACTAAGTCAACCCTCCTTCCGCTACACTCCATCGAAGGCAGTCGCTGCAGTCGACGTGCTCATCGCCCATATATAATTCGTGGCATAGCCACCAGATAATTTTGTCATGAGACACCACATTCAGATAATGTAACCGAAGTTACCACATTCAGATAATGTAACCGAAGTTACCACATTCAGATAATGTGACCGAAGCCACCACATTCAGATAGTGAGACCGAAGTCACCATATTCACTTCCCCTTTCTCACATAACCCGAATGCCCCATTTTATTCATATCATGCATATCATACTTAAATTCACATTCATGTCACTTTTCATATGTTAAAATATAACATATTTCGTAATCCTAGTAGGAGTAGGAAACGTACCTGAGTACTTTGTACCACATTAGGGTACCTAAGCCATATTCACATTCTTATACATATTTATATTAAATATTGCCATAAAACGTATTAAAGATAGTGTGGGGTACACACTTGATTTGCTTAACGAATTCCTTGAAATCGCAAAAAAAAAAAAGATCTATTGCTTTAGATCTCAATTCCTACATTTGGTAACCTTAATATGTTAGCATAAAGCCTATAAAACCAAATCCTAGTAGGATTTGTATTCTTAAAACCTACCTTGTTGTCGAATTGACTATAGTCAAATCCCGAAAACTTGTATTCTTCTCCTTTGAAATTGGCTACTCACTAGATCCCTTGAATCTGTTAGTTTTGTAACACCCCAAACCCGGTCAATACGCCACGACCGAATCTGGTATGTCACTGAGGAAAATATTTTTGAAAGAATCGAATTAACAATTAAATTTTTGTGAAAAACCCTTTGAAATTCTATATTTGCAGAAATTACATATTGTATAAGTTGAAACTGAAAATGTACTTTGAAATTACATAAAACTTTTAAAAATAAGTGAATAAATCATAGGTTAGAAAATATTTATATCGTTTTAAGAAAACTCGAATTATTACTTTGAAACCATTTGCATTTGAATGTAGAACTTAATATTTGAAAATCATTTAAATTATCGAAAACACTTAAGTTGTTAAAATTATCAAATGATTTATGTTACCCGATGGTAACGTTTTAAAAACCATCGCGTTGTGTAGTTTAGAAAACTTGGTGCTCAATTTATTGTAATAATCAAAAATTTATAACCATATTTAAAACATAATCAAAACATAAAAATAATCCAAAACATAATTTAAAGAGGCCTTATTACAAACCCATAAAATATGAAAACCAAATTAAAGTAAAGTACCCAAATGGAAGTTCATATAAAACCAACTTTTATTGCATGGCCTCCTCGAGTTCATCCGGCTCCATATCCGCGATCTCACGAATCACCTGAAATGATAAGGGAGAAGGTGAGTCACCAAGACTCAGTGCATATTCCCTCTCCCGGGTAATTACCACATACTTACACAGATTATAACAAAGCAATATATATGTATAATGCACCCAACCTAGCCATCCATAACTCCTTTTCTACCCCGTGTGGTGCCAAACCACTGGTGTCCAAAGACACAAATGTGATACCAAATCACTGGTGACCGAGGTCACGAATAATCCATCTGTGGGGCCAACCCACGTGTGATACCAAATCACTGGCAGACGATCCCATATGTCAAAAGTTGGGCCAACCCACGGTGGAATTAACCACGGGGACAAGTCGCTATGAGGTGCCAAACCTCTGGTGTCCGAAGACACGAATGTGATACCAAATCACTGGTGGTTCCAAACCACTGGTGTCCGAAGACACGAATCATCAAGTTGTGGGGCCAACCCACGTGTGATACCAAATCACTGGCAGACGATCCCATATCTCAAAGTGGGGCCAACCCACGGTGGAATTAACCACAGGGACAAGTCGCTATGAGGTGCCAAAGTGATACCAAATCACTGGAGATACCAAATCTCTGGTGTCCGAAGACACAAATGTGATACCAAATCACTGGTGACCGAAGTCACAATCTTCCCCCTCCTCTCATGTTGTCCATACCAATGCAATATATAACCAAATCATGTTAATACACTTTAATATGAATCATATAATAATACCATAAATCATAGATCATGATTTCAATCCACATGTATTAACAACATATCGAAACGGACTTACCCGAATCCTCATTCATACCATCAAGGTATCATATCCAAATCTCATCGTTTTCCCACTTTCATAATATGATTAGTTATAAAACACACATAAATACATATATAAACCAAGTTATAAAGTGTGTAAGATACACACCTTTCACCAAAGCAAAACTAACTTCTGAAGATCTGATCTATCGCACTAGATCCTTGTCCTACAATCGGTCATATCACAATATTTTAATGAAAACCATTTGGCCAACAACATAACTTAATCCAAATAACCTTAGGCTTCCTCAACCAACTTTAAGAGTATAGAATCCTTACCACTTGACTTACCAACTTCGATTTGCTAAAGGAATGGCTTAAATCGATTGCTTTCGAAATCCCAATGAGCCTAAAAGAATAATCGAATCCTAAAAATGGTTAGAACCTTGCAAAACAATGCCCAAAGGTTCGGCCTTTGTCCACAAGAAAACATCACAGAAACGAGAAAGAAAAGAAAGAAAACGTCCATGAACACTTACCCCTTTTTATCCAAAATCAATAAAAGAAAACCAAGGAGAGTCTACCCTTGAATATTCGGCCGAAACAAAGACTAAAAGAGAGGAAGAAGGTTCGGCTATGGTTGATTTGTATTAACAACAAGGATTCAATTAAAGTTGAGAAAGAGAAAGGAAAACAAAAGAAGAAGATGGAAGATTTCAATGGAAAAGAAATGTTTATGGCTTAAAATAAAAGAAAGTAAAGAGAGATGGAGAGATGGAAGTTTCGGCCAAGAGAGAATAGGAGGAAAATGTGATTTGAACAATATTGAAAGGAAGAAAAAGAGAGAGATGTGGGAGAGATTCGGCCAAACACTTCTTTGCCAAAAAGAAAGTGCACAAAAATGCACAAAGATAGATTATAGTTTCGGTTTCAAAAGAGCAAATGAAAGAAAGGAAAATGGTATCATTTGATTCAACAAAAAGAGGCTAAAATCAAAAGCAAAATGCACCAAAATGCACAAGACGTATTCGGCCAAACAGGAGAGCTTTGGGGAGGAAAAGAAAAATGCCAAAGATGCACAAAAATGCTAAAATGACTAACCAATTCCCCCCCAAACTACCTATCAAAATTTGGCCACCCCCTAGCCTTACATGCCGTCCACATACATGGTCTCCCAAGTCAAATCTATCCACCCAACACTTTCCAAAACCAATTCCTTATATCATGCCTTATGCTCTCCCAACCTTCCTTAACTTTAAGAATCTTATCCCCAATATCAAGCTTTCCTTAAACATATATTCAACTTACCAAAAGAAATAGTCCAACCTATCATGAATAAGGTTTGACCGTCCATAAATGCTATGATGAAATAAAAATCCTCAAAATGCTTTCCTTGATACTCGAACCATTAACCTCAAGCAACCTTTCAAGCTCCTTATCCACTATGCCACTAACTCCTCATGTGCTAGATTTAACACTTAAATTAACTTAAGTGTCAAGTTCACTTAATCCACTTCACTAAATTCTTCAAACTAAAAATTATTCTAGCCTCATTAATAAAATCAAGCCCTCACAAGACTATGCTAAACACACAAAATTCCTACCCGAGCCAACACAAAATAATACTCAAATTTCCAAAAGCTCAAGGCCCAATCCTACTAGGCCCAATTTCGGGATGTTACAGATCTACCCTCCTTAAAAATAATTTCGTCCTGGAAATTACTTACTAACGATCAATCGTACAGTCTAACTCACCGCACTACACTCTTGCTGCGCACTCTGATCTTAATAACACTACTATACTACTAACGACATTTGAATACGTCAACCCACAACAATCAAAACAGTATATGGAAATCCAATGATCAAGAACATACTGGTTATGACATCCGGTGCGTCGCCCTCCTCTCGTCGTCTCGCAGCATACACTAAACCAGGCTGTCTCGCATCAGTGTTGCTTGCACCTCTGCCAGATGCTCCGCGGCCTCGACCAGAGCCATTACCTCCTCTACCGTTATCACGACCTCTCTGCGGTGACGGTCCCTCCTTTCTGAAATGAGCACGATCTTGACCTTCAGACTGATTCCTGGCTTGCTTACGTGGACAGTCTCTCACACGATGATCCAGCGAACCACACTCGAAACATCCTTTTCCTCCGGTCCAACATTCGCCCCAATGAAACTTCCCACATCGGTTACACCGTGCTGGTCCCTGATTAGCAGTAACAGGCCTTCCAGACTGATTCGGCCCATTCTGTCTAACCATTTTTTGAGAATCTTCGTCCGACCCAGATGATCCATATCCTCTCTTATGCTTATTCCGATCGTAACTCTGCCTTCCAGATTCCTTTATCCCTTCGGCTATCTTAGCCTTTTCAACCAAAGCAGCAAACTCTCGCTCCTGATGTGGAGCAATCAGCAACCTCAGCTCATCTCTCAAACCATCCTCGAATCGAACACATCGCTCGTGCTCCGAAGCCACAATACCACCAGCATACCGGCTCAATCTTAAGAACTCAGCCTCATACTCTGATACGGATTTACTCCCTTGGACCAAACTCAGGAATGCCTTACGCTGCGCATCAACGTAACTAGACCCGATATACTTCTTCAGATACGCTGCCTTAAAGTAGTCCCAAGTGAGATCTTCCGTCGCAGCACCATTCCGAACCGTGAGCCACCACTGATATGACTCATCCCGAAGAAGCGATACTATCCCTTTCAGCTTTTCCTCGGCATTCAGATCCAGATCATCCATGATTCGTTCCGTCGCCTCTGACCAATATTCAGCTGAGTCGCCTCGGTTCTGTTGGCTCGGAGTCGCTCAGGTACCGACTTTCGAGCTCCCGCACCTCCACCTACTCAGCTACCCTCTCAAGAACTCGCAGCATCGCCTGAGATACTGCGTCATCTCCCGTTTGGTCCTGATGCTCAACTCCAACCGCTGGTGGTGGAACTGGTGGTACCTCATTCTCGGATCCCTGACCCGACCTCATTGGCTCAGACACAGCCATCCTACCTCGACCACGTCCACGAGTAACACGACCTCGACCACGAGTACTCATGTCTAACGTCTCGTCTTATCTAAGTTAAAAGTTTTATGCATTAGTCATTATTCCGCTTTCTTTAAAGAAGTTGTTTCGCGAGCACACCAAACCTATAGTCTTGGGTCTCTAAAGTAGTTCCTACTACTACACAGTCATGCCAACATCATCATATCAAATCATCAAAATCAACAGTTTTGATGTACTTACCAGGGCGGATCGGTGCCGGAGACTCGGGCCATGCCTTTCAAACCATATAATTTTCAATAATAACATTTAAAAACCATACTTTTAAAACTTTTTGGGCCTCGGGCCCACAGCTGAGCTTTTGAACTTTGCTCTGATACCAATTTGTAACACCCCAAACCCGGTCAATACGCCACGACCGAATCTAGTATGTCACTGAGGAAAATATTTTTGAAAGAATCGAATTAACAATTAAATTTTTGTGAAAAACCCTTTGAAATTCTATATTTGTAGAAATTACATATTGTATAAGTTGAAACTGAAAATTTACTTTGAAATTACATAAAACTTTTAAAAATAAGTGAATAAATCATAGGTTAGAAAATATTTATATCGTTTTAAGAAAACTCGAATTATTACTTTGAAACCATTTGCATTTGAATGTAGAACTTAATATTTGAAAATCATTTAAATTATCGAAAACACTTAAGTTGTTAAAATTATCAAATGATTTATGTTACCCAATGGTAACGTTTTAAAAACCATCGCGTTGTGTAGTTTAGAAAACTTGGTGCTCAATTTATTGTAATAATCAAAAATTTATAACCATATTTAAAACATAATCAAAACATAAAAATAATCCAAAACATAATTTAAAGAGGCCTTATTACAAACCCATAAAATATGAAAACCAAATTAAAGTAAAGTACCCAAATGGAAGTTCATATAAAGCCAACTTTTATTGCATGGCCTCCTCGAGTTCATCCGGCTCCATATTTGCGATCTCACGAATCACCTGAAATGATAAGGGAGAAGGTGAGTCACCAAGACTCAGTGCATATTCCCTCTCCCGAGTAATTACCACATACTTACACAGATTATAACAAAGCAATATATATGTATAATGCACCCAACCTAGCCATCCATAACTCCTTTTCTACCCCGTGTGGTACCAAACCACTGGTGGTGCCAAACCACTGGTGTCTAAAGACACAAAAGTGATACCAAATCACTGGTGACCGAAGTCACGAATAATCCATCTGTGGGGCCAACCCACGTGTGATACCAAATCACTGGCAGACGATCCCATATCTCAAAAGTGGGGCCAACCCACGGTGGAATTAACCACAAGGACAAGTCGCTATGAGGTGCCAAACCTCTGGTGTCCGAAGACACGAATGTGATACCAAATCACTGGTGGTTCCAAACCACTGGTGTCCGAAGACACGAATTATCAAGTTGTGGGGCCAACCCACGTGTGATACCAAATCACTGGCAGACGATCCCATATCTCAAAGTGGGGCCAACCCACGGTGGAATTAACCACAGGGACAAGTCGCTATGAGGTGCCAAACCTCTGGTGTCCGAAGACACGAATGTGATACCAAATCATTGGAGATACCAAATCTCTGGTGTCCGAAGACACAAATGTGATACCAAATCACTGGTGACCGAAGTCACAATCTTCCCCCTCTTCTCATGTTGCCCATACCAATGCAATATATAACCAAATCATGTTAATACACTTTAATATGAATCATATTATTATACCATAAATCATAGATCATGATTTCAATCCACATGTATTAACAACATATCGAAATGGACTTACCCGAATCCTCATTCATACCATCAAGGTATCATATCCAAATCTCATTGTTTTTCCCACTTTCATAATATGATTAGTTATAAAACACACATAAATACGTATATAAACCAAGTTATAAAGTGTGTAAGATACACACCTTTCACCAAAGCAAAACTAACTTCCGAAGATCCGATCTATCGCACTAGATCCTTGTCCTACAATCGGCCATATCACAATATTTTAATGAAAACCATTCGGCCAACAACATAACTTAATCCAAATAACCTTAGGCTTCCTCAACCAACTTTAAAGTATAGAATCCTTACCACTTGACTTACCAACTTCGATTTGCTAAAGGAATGGCTTAAATCGATTGCTTCCGAAATCCCAATGAGCCTAAGAGAATAATCGAATCCTAAAAATGGTTAGAACCTTGCAAAATAATGCCCAAAGGTTCGGCCTTTGTCCACAAGGAAACATCACAGAAACGAGAAAGAAAAGAAAGAAAACGTCCATGAACACTTACCCCTTTTTATCCAAAATCAATAGAAGAAAACCAAGGAAGTTCACTTAATCCACTTCACTAAATTCTTCAAACTAAAAATTATTCTAGCCTCATTAATAAAATCAAGCCCTCACAAGACTATGCTAAACACACAAAATTCCTACCCGAGCTAACACAAAATAATACTCAAATTTCCTAAAGCTCAAGGCTCAATCCTACTAGGCCCAATTTCGGGATGAAGTTTTCTGCTTAAAACACATAATAATAGATCTAACTACTAAAATAGGCCTTGGCCGAATGCTATAGACACTAGTATTCGGCTATGGCTTTGATGTGGATAACAATTTCGGCTCTTGAGGCTTAGTGAGAAATCGACTAGGGCTATTGGTATCTTCGGCTTTTGATTGTGTTTGTAATAGAAGAAGAAAAGAAAAGAGAAAAAGAGAATATGGCGGAGAGAATTCGGCAGAGAGAAGAGGAGAAACTTTAGAGAATTTCGGCAGAGGTTTTCTTGAAGAGAAAAGAATGAATGAAGAATAGCCTTACTCTTCCTTTTATAGCCAAAATTACTAGGTTAGAGTCCCTTACTTGGCCACCACTCTTCTATTTGATTACTTTATCCTTTTAATTATCACTTTATTAAAAGAATAATCCCTTATTATCTCCTTGAAAATAATTTAAGATAAATCATCATTTATCCTTCTATTTAACCGAAATTTAAATAGAATAAAACTCCTCTTTTAAGAGCCTTAATGCCGTCCACCTCTCTGCTTCTGGAAGCAAAAATAAAACTTCTTTTATTTGCTCCCCAAGTGACTCGAACTCAGGCCCACTTGCATAGCTGGTGGCGTCACCTACCTGGGCCTTAAGTGATATCTTCATGCCACTTTTCCAAGCCTGTTTGTGTGTCAAATTCCTCCTATTAATTTTCTTAAGGCCACCTTGCCTTAATTTCCCCTTTTTAAACCTTAAAACTTGACATTTCTTTACATTTCCAAGTTTCCAAAAATGTTCGTTTGCCTCCTTTAAACTTAACATTTCCTTACATTTCCAAGTTTCCAAAAATGTTCGTTTGCCTCCTTTAAACTTAACATTTCTTACATTTCCAAGTTTCCAGAAATGTTCACTTTCCTCTTTTGAAACTTAACATTTCTAAATCATTTCCAAGTTTCCAAAAATGTTCATAATACATTCACAACACATAAGACATGCCATTTCGTATACTTAAATCAAAAATGCATAGGCCCATTTTTAGGATGTTACAACATCACCCGTACCAACCTGCACACCGTGGGGACTACTAAGTCAACCCTCCATCAGCTACACACCATCGAAGGCAGTCGCTGCAGTCGACGTGCTCATCGCCCTTATAATTTCGTGGCATAGCCACCAGATAATATTTTGTGTCATGTGACACCACATTCAGATAATTGTGACCGAAGTCACCACATTCAGATAATGTGACCGAAGTCACCACATTCACTTCCCCTTTCACATTCACCCAAATGCCCATGTCATACAAAATCATGCATTACCATGCTATATTCTCAATTCACATTCTTATAAATTCACATATGTGTTTTAACAGATCTTATCACAATCCTAGTAGAAATAGGAAAACGTACCTGAGTATTTTGTACCACTGTATGGTACCTTAGCCATACTTTTCACATTCTTAACAACACATTTATATTGCCATAAATCATATTAAAGAAATAGTGTGGGGTACACACCTGATTCACTTAGCGGTTCACTTAAATCCCGAAAAGCTTGATCTAATGCCTTAGATCTTAAATCCCTACATTCGGCCAACCTTAATATGTTAGCAAAAAGCCTATTCGGCTATAAGACCAAATCCCAATAGGATTGTCATAATCCGAAAACTTACCTTGTTGCCGATTTGGTTACCAACCAAACCCCGAAAGTTCGTGGTACTTCCCCCTAGAATCGGCCAAACTTTAGATCACCGAAAGGGTTAGTTTTCGGCTTTTGAATAATTAAGAAATAGATCTAAGTACTAAAATAGGCCTTGGCCGAATGGGTAGGTACTCTTACCTTGATGGTCAAAACCCAAAACTTGTCACTTGGCTTACGAAGATGTCGACAATGGCAGAAATCCCGAAGAACCCTTCAATGTTTCGGCCAAAGATCACTAATAAAGTTAATATCTTGATTTCGACAAGCCTAAGAAAAAGTATAGAAATCGAATTTTGATCTTACCCCTTAATGATGTAGTCGATTGCACCCTTGCTTAACCCTCAAAGAAGTTCGGCTTAAGGCTTGGAGAATAATCGACTAGGGTACCTTGAGATTCGGCTTTTGGAGAATCAAAAAGGAGAGAGTGTATGAGGCTTAGAGAAAATCGTTGATGGTGAATTAGGGAGAAGAATATTTCGGCTAAAGAAAAAGAAAAAGAAGAGAAGATGACGGTTTTGGAAAAAAATTAAAAGAGAAGAGGAAATATGGCTAGAGATTTCGGCTATACCCTTTTACTAGCTTAGCCGAAATTACTAAGCTTAAAATCCCTTACTTGGCCATCACTTCTCATATCTTTATCACTTCGTTTAAAATTAATAGAAATAATCCTTCAATTATCCACCATTTATCTTTAAAAAAATAAAAGGATAAAAACTCCTAGATTTTAGCCTTAGTGTCGTCCTCCCTACTCCCTCTCATTGATGCCACTTAGCAAAAATAATCCTTAAAATTTTGCTTCCCACGTGACTCGAACACAAGTCCTTCCCCTAGCATGTGGCGTCATTTCCAGAGCCCTAAGTGGCACCTCCAAGCCACTTTTCCAAGCCCACTTTCATGTCATATCTCCTCTATAAATTTTCTTAAGACCACCTTGCCTTAATTCCCTCTTTTAAGCTCAAATCTTAATAATTCCTAAGACATTTCCTTACATTTCCAAGGTTCTAAAAATGCACACAACACATTCATAACACATAAGACATGCTATTTCATATAATTAAGCATAAATGCATAAGCCCATTTCCAGGATATTACAGATTCAATAAAAGTATTTTGAGTCGTTTTTTAAAACCACTTATTTAAGAGTTTTAAAACAAGGCCATATTTGATATTTAAAAATTCAAGGAAATCGTGCCCTATCGTGCTGGGTTTCGGTTTTCCGTTTGACCAAATAATCAAATATCCTTTTTAAATTTTATATATATTTTCAAAAATAAATATTTGTGTGCTTGGAAATTCGAGGAATCATGCCCTATTGTGCTGGGTTTTGGTTTCCGTTTGTCCAAATAACCAAATACCCTTTCAAAATTTCAATGCATGAGCTTTGAGAATTTTGGGATAATCTTGAATTCGAGGACTAAAATCGTCATATCCTATCGTGCTGGACGTGATGTTTTATTCCTTCAGAACAAAAGAATCTAAGGAATTTCAAAATCATTTCAAACTTTTCAACATTAGGACATTAATTAATCAATTTGATACCAGTCTTGGCCATTGCGAGGGTGCTAACCCTTCCTCGTACGGAACCGACTCCTGAACCTGTTTTCTTGAATTTTATAGACCAAAATGTTTTATAGGTGATCCGATCACTCCTGGACAAAAAAAGGATTGGTGGCGACTCCACATCATATTTTTAAGTAGATCCCCATTTTTTCAAACTCTTAAAAAAATGGTTTCGGCAGCTTGGCGACTCCACTGGGGACTGGCTGAGAGTCAGGCCATAAATTGATTAATTTTTGTCCTTTTGATTGAAAATTTGGAAAATTGTTTTGAAAAATCATGTTTACTTTGATGCATTTGGTAGTACTATGATGTTTTTTTTTTGTAGAATACTTGCATCTGCATTGCATAACCGTTGTGGTTACACCTTTAAGTGGGACTGAGAAAATATGCCTTCGTGAGGTTTTCACCTCCGCATGGGCTAGTGGACTGCTTCCGGGATACATCTGTACCTATGTGCTTCGTGAGATTTTCATCTCTGCATGGCCATAGGGAAATGTATTCCCCTAAACCGAACTCGATCTTTATGAGCCTATAATGGGTGAGGATCGAGGAATCTACTAGTTCTGGTACCTCTCTTTAGAACCAAACCACATGTAGTGAACCCTAGGAGCCCACTTTAGGTAGAACTTTGTCAAACCCTAATGGTCACCCAGACAGGTGTTCAGTGTTGTTTATTTCTCTTATACTAACGTGTTTTCTTTTGTTTTGATTGCATTGCATTGCATCATCATAGAAAAGAGATGTTGATTAATATTCGATTGCTAAATAGAGGAGTTTGTCATAAGGAAACGGACTTCTTGATAAAGTGGATTACAATATGGTTGTCCGAACATGGTCTGAGTAAACACGATGGAAGAAGGTTGCTAGTCCGCGGAGAAATGCAAAACCTTGCTCAAATGATTCAAATTGACAAAAACTGTGCAAGAGCTGTCATGCTTCAACTTTCTTAAAGAAGCTAATTAACATCGCAAGGGATAAGTGAGCAGCAAACCACGACCCGGGTCAAGCCGAATGGAAATAAGAGAGACATCTTTTCGGAGGATTTGAAGGATTCGACTGCAGCGTCCTGATATGAAGGAGAAGATCGATGTCTTCAACTAGACTATGAGGATGAAGCTGCAAATGTAATCTGTTTTATGTAAAGAAATTTGTTTTCTAGAAAAGTTCTTCTAATGGAATTGAATTCAGAATCAACGCCTCTCTTTCTTCTTGCATTCATTTCATGCATTTGCATTACATCATTTGCATTGCATTTTGTGCATTAGATTTTCACATAAGGTTTCCTAATTAGGTAGAATTATTTCAGTTAACCTGGAAAACATGGAACGAAGGTTGGAGAGATTAGAGCAAAGGCAAATACTGATGCAAAAGCAGTTGGCCAAAATTCAACTGGATATGCGAGATCAATTGAATATGATGCGCCAGTTAACTCAGTTACTAGCCGGAGGGCTTGAAAAAAAAGTTGCCCAGTGGTCAGCAGTGTGGATGATGATGAAAACATCGTTTAATCCCTGATAAATATTCCAACTCAACTAGACACGTATTCGCATGGGGTACGCATCATTATTGGACCCCAATGTCAGACTGATACTTCAGCCCTGTGGCACTTCCCGATGGGTTCAAGTTTTAACCCAGAGGATAATCGAGCCAAATCGGTTGCACTAGCAGAAACAAAGGAAAGAGGAGAGTGGACTTTAAAGGCCCCGAAGAGGAAGGACAAGGATGTGAATAATACGAGTGGATATAACAAGGGCCATTCGAAGCTATTTACGGTAACTCAGCCAAAGACAGTAGCTACCAGCTATTAAGTCTCCCCAAGACAAGAGACCAATCTAAAATCAAACTCGGAAAAACTCCAGTTCGCGCCCATTCCAATCTCGTATAGGGAGTTGTACCGAATTTTGTTTGACGCACATGCTGTATCCCCTTTTCATATAGAACCAATACAGCCTCCATACCCTAAATGGTACGATGTGAACGCCCAATGCGAATACCACGGTGGAATCATAGGGCATTCGATTGAGGACTGTACCGGTTTTAAAAAGATGATCGAAAGACTCACCAGATTGGGTATCATAAAATTCGATGGTCTTTCTGGTGCAGAAAATTTGTTACCCAACCTTTCTGTTAAAGGGGTAAACATCGTGAGTCCCATGATAGATAGGGGCAGGAGATCCAAGAATGCATCGAGCTCAGGGCCCTAATGCAAGGCCTGATCGATAACAAATTGAAAAGATCAAAGTCCCGGTGGGAACATTGGGGAATATAAACATTAACGACATATTCGAATAGGGAACCAAGGAATAGACTTTTCCAAGCTTCTCCCTTTATGTACTTGGGGTGTTTTGAATAGTGGGACTGTGAAAGGGATCCCTGTATTTTTAGAGCTAATCTAGAGTAATACTTAAAACACTTGTTGCTTTAAGCTTAGAGGCAATGAGAACCCTTTTGTCAAATAGGCTTGTGTCCAGAATTCTTATTTCAATAAAATGCATCTTTTAAGCAAATATGTTTTCATTCTTTTCATATTATACATACTTCTGTTTTTCTTTCATTCGTTATTCATGACCATATCATACAAGTAATCATCCGTAGAATCATTTATTCTTTGGATTTTTTGCCTTCGTACCTAGGTACCCAGATATCAACAACATGAGTGACGTTGTTGCTGACTCTCTTTTTGAATGAGATATGGGTCTAAGGGATCTAAAGACTTTTAAGATGATAAAGATTGTAGCCTATCTTTTGATTTGTTAAGGATGATAAAGCAAGATAAGAATAGACTCTACCTTGCAAAAGGTCAATAGACGTTGCGAGCTTAGGAAAGGGGCAAGGATTGAAGCCTAATTCACCACAAAATAAGGCAAGACATCATTGAGCTATTGTAAGACCCCAAACCCGGCCCAAACACCACGACCGGATCTGGCATGCCACTAAGAAGATTTAGTAAAACATGTCACATCTTTGGAAAAACATTTGTCGAGTTTAAACATTTATACCGGAAAACTTAATAATTTGGTAATGGATATAAGATAAAAGTTGTATATGTTGCCTTTATGAATTAAAAACCGAAATTAGAAAATGCCTTAGTTTAAATTTTTATCGAATAATTCAAGTGCCTGAAAGTAAAGCCCAAAAACCAAAAATATAAACTAATGGCCCATGGCCTTATTACAATGAAATAAAACCCAACTAATCCAAAATTTTAAATATCAATAAACAAAATAATGTCTTTTGCAGTATCCAAAATAATCGCATGCATGGCCACCTTGCGTTCCTCTCCAGCCCGGTCCAATGCTCTACGTGTCTCCTGAAAAATGTTAAACAACGGGGTGAGTCACGAGACTCAGTGTGCAACCCTCGTGCACCATCAGATTGGGCCTTAGCCCCACAGATCAGAATAACAGAATATCATATAGCAGAAATTATGCAAAGCCGAACCCAATCCTAGGTTTCCATCCGCTACACACCACCCTTACCTGCCAGTCACACCATTGGGGATTTCTACAATCAACCCACACCGCTACATACCATCGATGGCAGTCATGCTGCAGTTAGCTGCTCATCGTCAGAGTTGTGACATAGTCACCAGAACAGATCGTGGCAGAGCCACTACAACAGATCGTGCAGAGCCACTACAACAGATCGTGCAGAGCCACTACAACAGAATAGTTCCCCTTTCATTAATCTCCCAACCCCGTGCATACATAGAAATGAGCATACACAAAAAAAAAAAAAACATATCATCTCAACAGAATATGAATGACAGAAATCACTAACCTGGTGATTTGCTTTTACCCTCCTCGGGTTTTCAACCGTTATGCCGGGATTTCAGCATTTAACAGAATATAAACAGATTTATATACACATACTAACAGACAATCTAAATGGTGTGAGAAGTTACACACCTAATAACACGTAGTACTACTCTCTATGTCGATACCCTCACTAATCAGATCTACTACCCTTTGTCTACAACTTTGCTCAAAAGCCGGAAGAACGCGAAGATAATGCCTCTCATATATTCAGCCAAGGGTTAGTGTTTTACCCGAATTATACGTTTAAATTAACAGATCTCCTTACCTTGAAATCCCGAAAGTAATACAATCTGAGTGCTACTGAACTCTGGCTTAGAAATCTAAGTGATTGAATCCCCTTCAAATCCCGGAATGCCGCAAATGAGAGAAAACACCCGATTAGTTAACCATATAGCCATTCGGCTAAGATCTCTAAAAGCCGGAAAAACATTGAAATCTCGTGAATCGACACTTACCTTTAGTTTTCTTCAAGATTCGGCCCAAACAGACACCACAGAAGGAATTCGGCAATCACAGGAGATGAGATCTAGGGATTTCGGCTTTTAAAAAAATCCCGAGAAAGTATGAACAATAGAAGGCTGATGCGTTTTCGGCTTTTGGAAGAACAAAGAATTGAAAAGATGGGCAAGGACTAGGTAGAGAGATTTGGCCAATGAGTATTAAAGAAATGAGAAGGTGAATGGCAGAGTTTCGGCAATTGGTGAGACCTCAGGGGTTTCGGTTTCTGACAGAAAAGAAAAAGAAGAAGAGATGATTTTTGTTTGCCGAAAGAGAAAAACTAAAGGCTGTTCTAAATGAGAAATTCGGCACACCCTTTTGCCTATACTAAACCGATTCTCTCCCCCCCTGTGGTTGATTTTCAGCCAACTCTGCAACCAAATGATAGCTCCTATCCTTTCTTCCTTATCTTAATCTACTAACTCCTCAAAAAGAGCCCTAATTAGCACCAACTCCTCCCCCCTTTATCTGTTTATTATCCTCATAAATTAAACATTAAAAATCCCTAAAATTTAGCCTTGTTGTCGTCCCCCCTTGCTCCCTTTTGAATGCCGAAAATTGGCCCAAAAGCTTGGGCTCCAAGCGGCCAAACTTAGGCCTCCTCCCTTGCCACTGACGCCACTCTTTTTCTCCTTTATGGCGCCACCTTGCTTTGGGCCACAAGCCCAATTTGTCATTTAAAACACAAACAACTACCTTTAAAGCGCTAGAGTGTCTACACAGAATTTTAGTCAAGACCTCAGCCCATTTCTGAGCCCAATTCGAATCCCTAATTCTCAAATTAACACATTAAACCTACAACACACAAAATGCACAGGCCCACTAATTCAGGATATTACAGTTCTACCCGCTTAAAATAAATTTCGGCCTCGAAATTTACCTGATCAGAAGAGATGCGGATATTTTTGTCGCATAACATCCTCCAGCTCCCATGTTACTTCCTCTGCGCCATGGTTCCGCCACAACACCTTCACCAAAGGGACAGACTTCCTTCTCAGCACCTTTACATCTCGATCCAAGATTTGCACTGGCTCTTCCTCAAAGGACAAGTCTGGCCTTACTTCAATCTCTTCCACTGGCACAATGTGCGATGGATCAGAACGATAACGTCTTAGCATCGAGACATGGAACACGTCATGTATCTGTTCCAACTCTGGAGGCAACTCCAGTCGATATGCCACTGGCCCCACACGTTCTAGTACCCGATAAGGTCCAATAAACCGGGGACTTAGCTTGCCCTTCCAACCAAACCTCATTACCTTCTTCCACAGTGACACTTTCAAGAAGACTTGGTCCCCCACTGCAAATTCCAACTCTTTCAGCTTAAGATCCGCATAAGATTTTTGCCGATCAGACGCTTCCTTCAACCGAGCCCGAATCAACTTAACTTTCTCTTCCGTCTCTGACACTAGTTCTGGACCCAACACCTGATGCTCACCCAATTCTGTCCAACAAGAAGGAGTACGACATCTCCGTCCGTATAACGCTTCATAAGGCACCATCTGAATACTAGATTGATAGCTGTTATTGTACGCAAATTCAGCCAAGGATAAATACTCCTCCCAACTACCCCTAAAATTGATGATGCAACCCCTTGGCATATCCTCCAAAATCTGTATTACCCTCTCAGACTGACCATCAGTCTGCGGATGAAAAGCGGTACTAAAATCTAACCTTGTTCCTATTGCCTGATGCAGAGCCTTCCAAAATCGTGATGTGAACCTAGGATCCCTGTCAAAATGATCGACACAGGTACACCATGCAATCTCACTACCTCAGCCACGTACAGCTTAGCCAACCTTTAGAAAGAATAATCAACACGAACCGGTATGACATGAGTAGACTTCATTAGCCGATCAACAATCACCCAAATCGAATCCTTCTTAGTGGGCGTAAGAGGTAAGCCACTAACAAAATCCATCGTGATTCTCTCCCATTTCCATTGTGGAATCTTCACCGGCTGCAACAACCCCGAAGGCACTTGATGTTCGGCTTTGACCTGCTGACACGTCAAACATTTCCCCACATATTTCATAACTTCTCGCTTCAATCCAGGCCACTAGAAGTGTTCCCGTAGATCCCGATACATCTTACTTCCTCCAGGACGCATAGCATAAGGGCTACCATGCGATTCCCGAAGAATCATCTGTCTTAACTCCACATCTTTTGGCATGCAAATCTTCCCACGGAAACACAAAGCCCCATCACCATTCAAACCATAGTCCTCTCCTTCACCACTTTGCACTTGTCGGAATCGAGCACTCAAGACATCGTCTAGAAGCTGCTTTTCCTTGATCTGACTAGTCCACACTGGTCTCACTTCGAGTTCAGCTACCAAACTGCCATCTTCATACAGACTAAGATGAGCGAACATCACCCTTAAATCTGCTATCGCCTTCCGACTCAACGCATCTGCCACCACGTTAGCCTTGCCTAGATGATATTCGATCGAGCAGCCATAGTCCTTCAAGAGTTCAATCCACCTACGTTGTCTTAGATCAACTCCTTCTGGGTAAGGAGATACTTGAGACTCTTATGGTTTGTGTAAATAACAGACTTCTCCCCATACAGGTAGTGTCTCTAGATCTTCAGAGCGAACACTATCGCAGCCAATTCCAAATCATGCGTGGGGTAATTCAACTCATGCGGTCTTAACTGTCGAGACGCATAGGCAACCACTTTTCCCTCTTGCATCAACACACATCCTAAACCCGTGTGTGACGCATTACAGTAGATGGTAAATTCTCTCCCCATCTCTGGCTGAATTAACACCGGTGCTTCTGTCAAAATCTTCTTCAGCTTCTCAAAGCTTTCCTGCTATTTGTCAGTCCAAACAAACGGTACTCCCTTCCTTAACAACTTAGTTAGAGGTGCCGCAATTAATGAGAACCCCTCAACAAACCTCCTATAGTACCTTGCCAATCCCAAGAAACTTCGAATCTCTGCCAACGACTTCGGTGATTTCCAATCCAATACAGCTTCTATCTTCCGAGGGTTCACCCTAATTCCCTCTGCGGCAACTACATGCCCTAAGAAAGTCACTTCCTTCAGCCAGAACTCACACTTACTGAACTTTGCGTACAACTGCTTCTCCCTCAGAGTTTGCAACACCACACGAAGATGTGCGTCATGCTCCTTCTCAGACTTGCAATAAACTAGAATGTCGTCAATAAACACTTCTACAAACTGATCAATATATGGTTGGAACACCCGATTCATCATATCCATGAATGTCGGTGGCTCATTCGTTAACCCAAACGGCATCACCAAAAACTTATAATGACCGTAACGAGTTCGAAACGTCGTCTTATGAATGTCTCCTTCCTTTACCTTTAGCTGATGATAACCCGACCTTAAATCTATTTTAGAGAAAACCGAAGCTCCTTTGAGTTGATCGAACAGATCATCGATTCTTGGCAATGGGTACTTGTTCTTAATCGTTAACTTATTTAGTTGACGGTAGTCTACGCACATACGCATGGATATGTCCTTCTTCTTTACAAATAGGACCGGCGCTCCCCACGGAGACACACTTGGTCGAATAAACCCTCGATCCAACAGTTCCTGGATCTAAGCTTTGAGCTCCACCAGCTCCTTCGCTGCCATTTGGTAAGGAGCAATGGACACCAGAGCCGTGCCCGAGAGCAGCTCTATTCCAAACTCCACTTCGTGATCCGGAGGTAATCCTGGCAACTCCTCAGGAAAGACATCTACGAAATCCTTTACTATTCTTACCTTATCGACATTCACCTCCTTAGAGTCCAAAGCACTGATAAGAGCTAGAAATACATTGCATCCTTATCGAATCATCTTAACAGCCTTCAATGCAGATACCACGTTGGACAAATAATTCCTTCCTTCTCCTAACACAACCACCTCTCCGCCTTCCGGGGTACTCAACACCATACGCTTTGTCTCACAATCCAACTTAGCACGATGCTTAGTCAACCAATCCATTCCCAAAATGAGGTCAAACTCCCCAAATGGTAATTCCATCAAGTCAGCCGCGAACACTACGCCTTGAGTCTCTAAAGGTACGTTCCTAAACAGTTTGTCCACTACCCTAGATTGTCCTAAAGGACTAACCACAGTCATCTTCCTAGTCATTGTTTCAGAGTCTATACTTAGGGTCTCAGATACTGAACATGCAACATAGGAGTGAGTTGACCCAATATCAATCAAGGCAAGAAAAGGGTTATTAGCAATAAGAAACGTACCGGTTATGACGTCCGGTGCGTCACCATCCTCACGTCGCCGAGCTGCATAAACTAAACCTGGCTGTCTTGCGTCTACATTTCCTGCACCCTACTAGGTGCTCCACGACCCCGACCAGCCCCATTTCCTCCTCTACCTGGGCCACGACCCCTCGGTACTGGCTGACCACCTCTCCCAGCCTGATCAGAACCTTGTCCCGCGGGCTGTGCCTGATTCACCTGAGGACAGTCCTTAATCATATACTCCGTGGATCCACACCTGAAGCATCCACCAGTTCTCCTTCTGCACTCCCTATAATGTACCTTTCTGCACAAGTTACACGACCGATTCTGACTCTCAGTAGCAGATGTCGGCGCACGGGCTGGCCCATCAAACCTAGGCCTTTTCTGAAAATTTCTAGATGATCCCGACGGCCCAAAATTCCTCTTATTCCTATTCCTATCCTTATCCTTATTCTGTTTCTCAGTCCGCTTAACCTCTTCAGATATCTTAGCTTTCTCAACCAAAACCGCAAAGTCCCTTTCCCGCTGCGGTGCTACTAATACCCTCAGCTCATCCCTTAGTCCATCCTCGAACCGTACGCAACGCTCATAATCCGTTGCCACAATCCCTCAAGCGTAACGGCTCAACCACAGAAACTCCGCCTCGTATTCCGATACAAATTTACTTCCCTACACCAAATTTAAAAATGCCTTCCTCTGGCCGTCCACATAGTTGGCCCCAACATACTTTCCCTGAAACGATTCCTTAAAGTAATCCCAGTCAATCCGGTCTGCAGCAGTACCGTGAGCCACCATTGATAAGCCTCGTCTCACAGAAGAGACACGACCCCCTTCAACTTCTCCTCTACAGTGAAGTTAAGGTCATCCATTATATGCTCACTTGCCTCTAACCAATACTCAGCTGTATTAGGGGCTACGCCAGAAACACCCCTAAACATCTCCGCTCCGTTGGCTCGGAATCGTTCAGACACAGATTTCTGAGCTCCTGAACCTGTGCCTGCCCCAGTAACTCTTTCAAGGACCCGCGACATTGCCCGAGATATCGCATCATCTCCGGGTGCCTGGTCCCGTAATTCTCCCTCCACAGCTAGTGGATCTGGCATCTCGTTTCCTGACCCGTGGCCAGACTCTACTGGCTCTGAAACGATCATCCTACCCCTACCACGACCACGCGGCGGACATCCTCGACCCCTTGTACTAATTCTTCCAATTGGCGTTTATCTAATTAGAAATTTTATGAATTATTAACTCTTCCCACTGATTATCCACGAACAATCTTATGAAAAGTAGTTTTAAGAGTGATTCTTTCGAATTCGAACCTATCTACAGTTCCAGTCTCAGGTTTACCTCCTAATTCTAGATACCACATACATTTACACCTCAACATACATATCACATCCATGAAGTCACATTCACCACATAAGGGTATTTTCGTCATTTCACTACCTAGGGGTTTTTCCGTAATTTCATCCTACAGGGTTTCTTTGTAAACTAGCAAAATAAAGTGTCTTGGGGATTTTCGAAATATCGGTATATATATATTTATTTTTTAAAACAGGGGTATTTTGGAGAATTTGATTCTGAAGAATAGTTGATATCTTAATGTTTGTTGTTTTTGTTGGTTGTTGTGTGTTTTTTTTTCATAATGGGAGTCCATTGCACAAGTTCCGTTGATTTTGTAAACCGGGTATTCTTATAAATCTAGGAGTTTCCGGGTAAATTTGCAAAGCATGGGAATTCTGGTAATTTTCCCAACCAGGGGGTGTTTTAGTAATTTCTCAAATTTTGGTAGTTCTTCAAATCTAGGGTATTCGAGGATATTTCGTAAATCAAGAGTATTTTTGATAATTTTACAAACCAGGGGTATTTTAGGAATTTTGTGGGTCAGGGGTAATTTAGTAATTTCACAAATCAGGGATATTTTGGTCATTTTACAAATTAGGAGGTAATTTAGTAATTTTACAAAATAGGATGGCTGGTCCCTTTCGGGTTTTAATTAGAAGCTTTGGCTCGTCAACAAATCCTCGTGGCTAAGGTGAACAGTCACTACGCACCAGGTAGGATTCCAGCGAAGAGGAGGTGAGTCACTAGGACTACTTAAGTACCAGGCTGTTCCGGATCCAATCCTAGACATGCGCATGCCTGTTGCCACACCCTAACCGAGCGATTTGTTTACGGGTTTGTTTGGATAGCTTAAGTGTTATGAGATTTAAGAAGTTGTTCAGGCTAAGCCTAGAGTCCATCAAGTTCTAACTAAGATAACCTACGTCCCATAAAGCCCATCAAGCCAACATACATAACACACAGTGAGTTCAGAATACTTATCTGGCAGACTTGGGCCGGAGACGCAAGTGCCACGCCGAGAAGACCATCCTGTGTTATTTAAAAAACATGCATGTTTCAAAAACCCAACTTTAGAAAATGTTTTGAGCCAAAAACCCCAAAGCCGAGTTTTGAACTGGGCTCTGATACCAATTTGTAACACCCCAAACCCGGCCCAAATACCACGACCGGATCTGGCATGCCACTAAGAAGATTTAGTAAAACATGTCACATCTTTGGAAAAACATTTGTCGAGTTTAAACATTTATACTGGAAAACTTAATAATTTGGTAAAGGATATAAGATAAAAGTTGTATATGATGCCTTTATGAATTAAAAACCGAAATTAGAACATGCCTTAGTTTAAATTTTTATCGAATAATTCAAGTGTCTGAAAGTAAAGCCCAAAAACTGAAAATATAAAGCTAATGTCCCATGGCCTTATTGCAATGAAATAAAACCCAACTAATCCAAAATTTTAAATATTAATAAACAAAATAATGTCTTTTGCAGTATCCAAAATAATCGCATGCATGGCCACCTTGCGTTCCTCTCCAGCCCGGTCCAATGCTCTATGTGTCTCCTGAAAAATGTTAAACAACGGGGAGAGTCACGAGACTCAGTGTGCAACCTTCGTGCACCATCAGATTGGGCCTTAGCCCCACAGATCAGAATAACAGAATATCATATAGCAGAAATTATGCAAAGTCGAACCCAATCCTAGGTTTCCATCCGCTACACACCACCCTTACCTGCCAGTCACAACCATTGGGGATTTCTACAATCAACCCACATCGTTACACACCATCGATGGCAGTCATGCTGCAGTTAGCTGCTCATCGTCAAAGTTGTGACATAGTCACCAGAACAGATCGTGGTAGAGCCACTACAATAGAACACTTCCCCTTTCATTAATCTCCCAACCCAGTGCATACATAGAAATCGGTATAACAAAAAAAACATATCATCTCAACAGAAACATTCACTTATGAATGACAGAAATCACTAACATGGTGATTCGCTTTTACCCTCATCGGGTTTTCAACCGTTATGCCGGGATTTCGGCATTTAACAGAATATAAACAGATTTATATACACATACTAACAGACAATCTAAATGGTGTGAGAAGTTACACACCTGATAACACGTAGTACTACTCTCTATGTCGATACCCTCACTAATCAGATCTACTACCCTTTATCTACAACTTTGCTCAAAAGTAGGAAAAACGCGAAGATAAGGCCTCTTCTATATTCGGCCAAGGGTTAGTGTTTTACCCGAATTATACGTTTAAATTAACAGATCTCCTTACGTTGAAATCTCGAAAGTAATACGATCCGAGTGCTACTGAACTTTGGCTTAGAAATCTAAGCGATTGAATCCCCTTCAAATCTTGGAATGCCGTAAATGAGAGAAAACACCCGATTAGTTAACCATATAGCCATTCGGCTAAGATTTCTAAAAGCCGGAAAAAGATTGAAATCTCGCGAATCGACACTTACCTTTAGTTTTCTTCAAGATTCGGCCCAAGCAGACACCACAGAAGGAATTTGGCAATCACAGGAGATGAGATCTAGGGATTTCAACTTTTAAGAAAATCCCGAAAAAGTATGAACAATAGAAGGCTGATACACTTTCGGCTTTTGGAAGAACAAAGAATTGAAAAGATGGGTAAGGACTAGGTAGAGAGATTCGGCCAATGAGTATTAAAGAAAAGAGAAGGTGAATGGCAGAGTTTCAGCAATTGGTGTGACCTCAGGGGTTTCGGTTTCTGACAGAAAAGAAAAAGAAGAAGAGATGATTCTTGTTTGCCGAAAGAGAAAAAACTAAAGGCTGTTCCAAACGAGAAATTCGGCACACCCTTTTGCCTATACTAAAGCGATTCTCTCCCCCCTGTGGTTGATTTTCGGCCAACTCTGCAACCAAATGATAGCTCCTATCCTTTCTTCCTTATCTTAATCTACTAACTCCTCAAAAAGAGCCCTAATTAGCACCAACTCCTCCCCCCTTTATATGTTTATTATCCTTATAAATTAAACATTAAAAATCCCTAAAATTTAGCCTTGTTGCCGTCCCCTCTTGCTCCCTTTTGAATGCCGAAAATTGGCCCAAAAGCTTGGGCTCCAAGCGGCCAAACTTCGGCCTCCTCCCTTGCCACTGACACCACTCTTTTTCTCCTTTATGGCGCCACCTTGCTTTGGGCCACAAGCCCAATTTGTCATTTAAAACACAAACAACTACCTTTAAAGCGCTAGAGTGTCTACATAGAATTTTAGTCAAGACCTCAGCCCATTTCTAAGCCCAATTCAAATCCCTAATTCTCAAATTAACACATTAAACCTGCAACACACAAAATGCACAGGCCCACTAATTTAGGATGTTACAGTTATTTTCAAGAATTCGAGACATTTTCGCACGATCATATCAAGGCACACCAAGCTACTGAAATGTGGGTATGCTATTAAGATCGGTGTTTAAAAAGCCTATGTTAATGGTTCCATGACGGCTAGGCTAATTAAGAGGTTCAGGCTACTGGTTTGCCAAGAAAGGAAATTGCACCAGTTACGTTGTAAATGCCAAATTGAGGAAGAGAAAATTTATGCGCTTCCTCCATTTTTTCTATATGTGGCGCATAGATGTTATGGGAACCGATCTCATCAAAGGCATCTAACCGACACCAATTCGTCTTCATGGTTGTCAATTACTTCACTAACAGGGTGAAGGTTGCTTCATAGGTCAAAGTTACAAAGTCAGTAGTCATCTTCAAATCCAAATCCAAATCCAAACCCAAATCCAAATCCAAATTCAAATCCAAATCCAGACCCAAATTCGAGTTCAAATTCAAATTTAAAAAAAAAAGTGGCAATAAAGAATGTCAGAAAGAAACATAATTGCACAATGTCAAAGATTTATAGTCTGTTCAAAGATCAAACACCATATCAGTGCAGCTAAGGCAGCCAAAAGACCATTCAAAATTTTTTGAAAAATGACTGAGACTTGTAAAGGTTGGCATGGAGAAGTTACCATTTACCTTCTATGCTTCTTGAACGTTGGCCAGGACCTTCACCGGGGCATCTTTCCCATTGGTTTATGAAAGGGAAGCAATTGTTGGAAGTTAAGATTCCTTTTCTCCAAGCTTTGATTGAATTAAGAATTGAATAAAGCAGAATGTCTCCAGTAAGCTTGATTGAAAGTATTCATCATGGTTGAATTTACCAAAAACAGATGATACGGGCTTATAACAAAAAGGTTCGCCCAAGAGAATTTCATGATGGGAACCTGGCATTAAGAAAGATTTTTCTCATCTGAAAGGACCTCAAAGGTAGTTGCCAAATTTGAAAAAACCTTATGTGGTGAAGAAGGCTTGTTCTAGAAGATCGTTAACTTTGACCAAGATGGATGGCAAGGACATGCTCAGGCTGGCGAATTGAGATTTCATCTAAAAGGAGAGGCCAAGGTGAAAACCCGCAAAGGGCGCCTTGAGACCTTTTAAAAAATCAAAAAAGAAAAAAAAGAAAAAAAGAAAAAAGAAAAGAATTTTTTTCAATAAAAAAAATAAAAGAAGAAAGAAAAAAGAGAGACCACGGCGAAAACCTGCAAAGGGCACTTTGAGACCAAAGGGGATTTGAGTTGAAAACCCAAAAAGGGCGGCTCAAGTTTTGATCAAAAGTAGGGCACACAGTAGTCTTGCTATACTTGAATTAACATTGAGGAGGTATGATACATCTTGGGGCATCGACAAAGTACTCCGGATCCCTAAAAACACATATTGAACTCAGAACGGTCCTCAAGAAGTTTGAACAAAGAAGCTCAGGCTGCGATATCTGGGGCACCTAGTTTCCATTTTACCCATGCTAAATTTGTTATTTGTGATTATATTATTCTTCTCAAAATATGTTCACATGAAATTTCCTTCTTGATTGCGATTGCTATCTTTGCTTAACCCATTATTTCGAGCTATGCTCTTAATTAATTTCGTTCTTGTCCATAGTTATGATCTTTTTTCAGGCATTTTCCATTGAAATAACGATTAGTGGACTAATAACATTTTCACAAAAGAAGTTTCGCATATTACTCTGGAAGCTTCTGAATAATATAAGAACCTGAAACAGGGCTATTGTTTAGAACTTACTAAGCTTAAGGATTGGAAGTGTTTGAGAAGGAAAAGTCTAAACTAAGACTATCTCTTAAGATTTTTGTCAAAAATGGTGGTTGATGACAAGATATTGCGTCAGTAATACAATCTTGACAAAAAATGGGCATTGTTAACCCAAATGTAAAAGGGGAAGCATTCGCGAAAAAAAGGATATTCTGCACCCATGCAAATATCATGCATACACACTTGGTCGGGTCACCTGGGAGCGATCAGTTGACTGAACAAGTTGCAGTCCTCTACCCCTGAGTTGCAGTGGTATGGATGGAAAATGATACAAATCCTGTACCCTTGAATAGTGATGGGATGGATTAAAGAAGAAGTAAATCCTACATTTGGGAGTCACAGTGGGATGGATCTAGATTCTATACCCGTAAGTCACAATGAGATGAACCCTGAAGTTACAATGGGGCAAACCTGTTGGGCAAGATATAATTGTTTTCGCGGGTTTTCTGTTGGGAATACCAGCCGAACAAGATGGCAGCATAATACGAGCGATGACGACCCTAAGCAATTAAAAGGGATCATCCTTAGGAAATTTTGCATTCATGCAAAACACATTTAGTTAGGAGCATTTGATTCATTCCGATCATTGCATCCTAATCATTATACATTGTACAAAGACCATTCTTATGACATTCTGCATTCATGCAAATGTTGTCCATAACACATATAGTTAGGAGCATTTGATTCATTCCGATCATTGCATCCTAATCACTATACATTGTACAAAGACCATTCTCATGACATTCTGCATTCAAGCAAATGTCATAGGGGCATTTGATTCCTAATCATTCTTATGACATTCTGCATTTGCGCAAATGTCATTTAGTTGGGGGCATTTGATTCGTTTCGATCATTACATCCTAATCATTCTCATGACATTCTGCATTCAAGCAAATGTCATAACATTTAATTAGGAGCATTATATTCATTCTGATCATTGCATCCTAACCATAAGTATAAACACATAAAACTGATTTTGCAGGACAGGTCCCCTAGAGGGCGGTGTTGCAACATCGGTGAAGTCACAGATCTTGCCTTCTTGAGCGAAGCGGATCGAAAATACCAGTCTGGCATCCCTGAAGTTGCAGGGAGCAGATTAAGATAGCAGATTTGGCAATTCTTGAAGTTACAGGAAGCAGATCGAAGACATTAGTCTGGCGATCCTTGAAGTTGCAATGAACAGATTAAGATAGCAGATTTGGCAGTTCCTGAAGTTGCAAGAAGCAGATCGAAGACATTAGTCTGGTGATCCCTGAAGTTGCAGGAAGTAGATTAAGATGGTAGATTTGGAAATTTCTGAAGTTGCAGGAAGCAGATCGAAGACATTAGTCTAGCGATCCCTGAAGTTGCAGGGAGCAGATTAAGATAACAGATTTGGCAATTCCTGAAGTTGCAGGAAGCAAATCGAAGACATTAGTCTGGTGATCCCTGAAGTTGCAGGGAGCAGATTAAGATAGCAGATTCGGCAATTCATGAAGTTGCAAGAAGCAGATCGAAGACATTAGTCTGGCAATCCTCGAAGTTGCAGGGAGCAGGTTAAAATAGCAGATTTGGCAATTCCTGAAGTTGCAGGAAGCAAATCGAAGACATTAGTCTGGCGATCCCTGAAGTTGCAGGGAGCAGATTAAGATAGCAGATTTGGCAATTCATGAAGTTGCAAGAAGCAGATCGAAGACATTAGTCTGGCGATCCCTGAAGTTGCAGGGAGCAGGTTAAAATAGCAGATTTGGCAATTCCTGAAGTTGCAGGAAGCAAATCGAAGACATTAGTCTGGCGATCCCTGAAGTTGCAGGGAGCAGATTAAGATAGCAGATTTGGCAATTCATGAAGTTGCAAGAAGCAGATCGAAGACATTAGTCTGGCAATCCTCGAAGTTGCAGGGAGCAGGTTAAAATAGCAAATCAAAAAAATCAGTCGTGCCTCTTTGAGTTTGCATAGAGCAGATTAAAAGATAGTGGATATTGCCTTCTTGAAGTTGCAATGAATCAGATTGAAGCTATCAGATTTATTAAAGTTACAGTGGAGTTTGAAGCTGTTTGAAGAATACGAGGACCAATAAGTCAAGGCTCGGCAAAGACCGGGCAAAATTGGGCCTTTCAAATTCTTTGCTCTATTCTCGTTACACGATAATGAGTAAAGAGTGGCAGCTGTAAGAGCCCATTTTCGCCCGGGCACTGTAACATCCTAAAAAAATTTGAGTATCGATATGTTGCATGTTTTTGGTGCTTAGCTTGTAAATGATTAAATTTGTGTGCTTAATATAGTTTTGAGAAGGCAGGGGATTTACTCGGAATTAGAATAAATTTTAGTAATGAGTATTTCATTGAAGTGGAACAAGTGACCCTGATGCTTAAGGTAATTAAGTGTCAAAAACTAGCATAAGATGAGCTAGTAGCAAGGTGGAGTTGGCGCCATGAGTGTTGCTTGAGGGGAGAGGTTCGAATCCCATGTATAGCATTTTGGTGACTTTTATTTTTGCACCTATATAGCATGTGTCGGTCAAGCCTTACTTATGGTAAGGTTGGACTATTTCTTTTATGGCAAGGTGACTATTGGTTAAGGTAAGCTTAGAACTTGGGGAAAGAAATCCTAAGCTTATGGAAGGTAGGGGGGACACAAGGCATATTCCAAGGGTTATGTTTTGGAAACTTTTGAATGGCCTACTTGTCGATAAACTTGGATGGCTTTGTGGACTAAAGGGGGAGCCGAATTTTGGTGGAAAGCTTTGGGTAAAGTTTGGTAGCTTGATAGAATTTTCATTTGGTCATTTTTGCTCTCCCAAAATCATCTTTCTCTCATCCTTTCCTCTCTTGGCCGAATGTGTTTGTGTTAGGAGAAAGTAATCTTTGCTTTGTTTCTTTTGGTCATTCTTTTTGACCATTTGGTCATTTTTGCAAAACCCCTCAAGTGTTTCATCTTGTATTTCTCTCCTAGTGCCGAAATTATCAACACAAAAAGCCATTTCTTTTTCCATCTTTTTCCCCATTGCTGAATGCATATTTGTTCCTAAACTCCTCTCTTTTCTCTTCTCCCTATTCTCTTTTCCTCTCCATTTTACTTATCATTCAAACATATTCTTCCTTCATTTTCCTTCCATGGCCGAATGCTTATGACCATCCCCATAGTCGAAATTATTTTCCCTATCCATTAAATCATAGCCGAATCTCTTTTTCCTCATAGGCCTTATTCTCAATCATTTCTTCCATTAAGTTTTGGACAACCGGTAAGAATCATTTTTTTATTTTTTTTCTTTGATTTCTTTTGTTATTTGGTCACCTTGGCCGAATCTATAGGATGGCTTAGGAAGAGCCTTTAAATCGATAATCGTCCATTCTATTAAATGTTTCCTTTCGTTATATTTTAGTAAAATGGCCCAAAATGGCCCAATTCATCAAGAAAATCTGGAAACTCTAGACGCTTCCAGACTGTTCGTGCGCCCCAGCTTCTCTTACGCATGCCCCGCGTGCACCCGCGCGTGCCTTGCAGCATCCAAGCCAGCCTCAACAATGGCCTCCTCACCGTTCCATGATGCTCACACCTGCAAGCAAACAGCAAACAAATAACAGAAAAGAGGCTAATGAAACAAACACAGCAAAGCAGCAATTGGACAACAAATAATAGGAGAAAAATAAAGAAATAAGAATTTTGTATTTAGTTTTTTATTTTTTTGTTATTCAGCTATAAAAGAGTCCGATATCGATGTAAAAGTGGGGGGATTCCTTTGTATTACGCACACGCACGCATATAGAATACAAAAAACAAAAAGAAAATCGGAAAGGGGATTTTTCGATTCCACTTTCTTTCAAATTTCAGATCTCATTTTACTAGCTTTCAATTCTTTTTTTTTCTTTGAATGTGAAATAAAAAAGGAAAAAGAAGCCTTACCTTAAGGGAATGCCATGGGTTTCCTCTGGTTTCATTGAAATCGAGGCTGAGAGTGAATCTTAAGGCTGAAAAAGCTATAACATCCTAGATTAGGGGTTATGCGGTTAGTGCCTAATCCATGTAAGAGAAGGCTTAGTATGTAGTTGGGAGTGTTTTAAGGGTTTTGAGAATCCAACGATGTAGGAGGAAGTTTTGGAAAAATATTAGAATTTTAAGTCTAAAGGAGAAGCTAGGTGAATGAGGCCTTAAGGAAAATTTTAGGCTCTTTTGGACATGAAAGAGGCCTTGGTAAAGTGGCGGTGATGCGCCATTTAAGGGCCTGGAAATGACGCCTGGGCAAGGGCCTTGGTTCGAGTCTTGATGGTAGCATAAGTGTGTTTTTATTTTGCTCTTTGCGTCAAGAAGGGAAGCTGGGCTAAGGACGCTTTAAAAGAAATTATGGGGAGTTGATGACACAAAAGAATCAGCAGCAAGGTGGCTTGGGGCGTTTGCGTCACAGGGGCTTCAGGAGGGCTCATGTTCGAATCACTTGGGCAGCAAGGAGTGTGTTTTATTTTTTGGCATGTGACGGCAAGTGGGGAGAGCTAGTGGACGGCAGGTGGACTCCAAAAGATGAGATAAGGCTTGGTCTTTATTATTTTAATTTTGGCTAGGAAGATGTGATAAAGGTTTATTTATTTTATTTAGATAGAAGATAAGTGTAGATTTATTTTATTTATTTTTTTATGAGAAGATAAGGGATAAAGTGATGGGTTATTTAATTTATTTTGAATGAGTGGGGATTTATTTTATTTATTTTAAGTGGGTAGATAATTGGGGATTTGTTTTTTTGTTTTAAATATTGAGATAGTGGATGAATGGGGGTGATTTAATTTTTTTGAATAAGTGGGGATTTATTTTATTTTTTTAAGTGGGTAGATAATTGGGGATTTTGTTTTTTTGTTTTAAATATTGAGATAGTGGATGAATGGGGGTTATTTAATTTATTTTGAATAAATGGGGGTTTATTTTTTTTTTTAAGTGGGTAGATAATTGGGGATTTTGTTTTTTTGTTTTAATATTGAGATAGTGGATGGGGGGGTTATTTATTTTTTTGAATAAGTGGGGATTTATTTTTTTTTTTAAGTGGGTCTAATTGGGGCTTTTGTTTTCTTTGTTTTAAATCTTGCGCTGTGGCTGAGCGTTTTAATTTTTTGCATCCGTGGGGATTTTTTTTTTAGTAGAGCTAATGGTGCCTTTAGTTTTTTTTTTCCCTGGGCCGCTAATGGATCCTGTGCTCGCTTTTTTTTTGTTGGGTTTCTTTTTTATTTTGCCTGCGAGGTATGGAGAGAATCGGAAAGAAATAAGGGGATATGAAGGAGGGTGAACTAGTGGCCGAATTTGAGTAGTATAAGGGGGATCATCCATTGTTATTTTCTTCCTTCTTTCTCCTTTTTCCGTTCTCATAGGCCTCTTCCATTCCTTTATTCTTCTTTTCTTCAACTCCATACCTACTCCTCTTGATAGCCGAATATGCAGTTACCCTTTTTAAAAGCTTAGCCGAACCTTGTGAAGAGCATTAAAGACGAAATTTTGATCACTTTGAACCTATTTGCTTCTTGGCCGAATCTACTTCTTTGTCTCAAGCTTCTTCCTTTTTATTGTTAGTCGAATCTTCAAATGGTATTATTCTCCTACACCTGTCGCTAGTTTGAGAAGCCGAAAGTGTCTTGGGTGCAACGTGAAGGAGCCTTAAGGGAGTCTCTTGGATTCGATTCAGCAAGGAACAAGCCGACATTTCGGGATCTAGTTAGCAAGGGGGCAAGTCGACAAAAGTAGGGCAAGTATTCGGGATTGAGTAGACTGTGCCAAAAAGGTGCGTAGTTATCGCACTGTCTCTTGATTGTTTAAATGTGTTATTATATGTATATGATGTGCATGGTAGCCGAATTAATGGCTAAAAGGGTGGATACCCATGGTGGGTAAGCGATTAAACAGGTCAGTACTTTATGACAATAAGTTTCCTATGGTATACGTATGAAATTGTGATAGCACGTGATGTCTGCTTATTTTAATGATATTGTGGCATGACATATCTATGCATGGGATTTGGGATGAACAAAGAAGGAAAGGGTGTACATTATGTACGTGGTCTAATGATAGCCTTGTGCTACATTAGCGCTTGATGGTAGCTATGTGCTTCATCAAGGGAGGTGTTGGCTAGGTGCCCATCTCGACGGTTGATAGCTGTGTGCATCACCGTAGACTGATTGATATGTGGGATCACTTATGTGATCGGTGGCTTTGCCACGGCCTTGAGCAGCAGGTTTGCCAAGGTAAGATATGTGGGATCACTTGGTTGATCGGTGGATTAGCCACGGCCTTGGGCAGCGGGTCTGCCAAGGTAGGTGTGATGGATGGACATTAGGTTGGGATGGGCTTTATAATTGCATAATTTTATATGTATGGACTGTGTGGATATGGGCCAAGCCCATATGTGGAGACATGTGGAATAGCTATGCACTGAGTCTGTATGACTCACCCAAATTTTTACCAACATCGCAGGTGATGCATAAGCTGGGACCGGGTTGGAGTGGATACGAGGTGGCCCATGCAGAAGATGTTTTTAATTGTTTACATATTTTCAGCATTTTTAAGTATTTATTTGATGTAATAGGGGCCTCTTAAACTATTTGGAGACTTTATTTATGGTTTTGAAGTTTATTATTATTTAGCTAATAATGGGAAATATTTTGAATCAATTTATATTATAATAACTTATATAAAGTTTTAAATCCGGAAATTGGTAACAACTTGATTTTATTTGGAATTTTAAATATACAACGATTTATTAAAGACAATAATTTTTTATGTTTTTAATCCTAAGTTAAAATATTTTTTTAAACGTTTTCCGCAGTGGCATTTCAAATCCGGTCGTAGTGAATGGGCCGGGTTTGGGGTGTTACAGTTTGGTATCAGAGCCCGGTTCAAAACTCAGCTTTGAGGTTTTGGGCCCGAAAACAGTTTTCAAAAATTGGGTTTTCAAAATATGGACTTTTATTTCAGGTTATTCTGGCATGGCACCTGTATCTCCGACCCGAAGTCCACCAGGTAAGTACCTTTGACTGCTGAAGTGATTTGTATGTAATTATATGGCCATTATGGGAACGTAGATTAGTGAACTAGGATATATTGAACCCTAGGACTAGTCTACTCAAACACAAGTGCATAAGACTTAAGGACCATTAAACAAACATGTGATTAAGTCGCCGAGTTAAGGTGTGGCAACTGTTGTGCGCATGGCTAGGAGTGGATTCAGTAAGAGCTTGGTATTTAAGCAGTCCTAGCGACTCACCTCCTCTTTACTCGAATCCTACCTGGTGCGTAGTAACGGTTCACCCTAACCAAGAGGACTTATTCACGGGCTAAACCCAATAAATAAAACCCGAAAGGGACTAGCCATGTTTTCAAAAAAAAAAAACCCTAGTTTTAAAATCCTTAAATTAACCTTTTAATTGTAGCAAAGGATTATTGTGAAAATTTTTCCAAAATATCTCCGATTTGAAAAAAAATTACAAAAATGCCCCTGGTTGAAAAATTACGAAAATGCCATTGGTTCATAAAATTACCATATTACCCTCGACATTTATGAAAATATTCTTACTTTACAAAATACCAAAACCCTGTTTTGCGAAATGTTAAGATACCTTGATTTGGGAGATTTACTAAAATGCCCCTGGCTTGGAAATTTTTTTTTACCATACTACCCTCGATTTCAATAAAATTTTCTTACTTTGCAAAAGTGTCCAAAAACTCTATTTTGCGAAAATTTAAAATACCCTAATCGGGAAAATTTACCAAATTATCCCTGGTTTACGAAATTATCAAAATAACCCCGATTTCTGAAATTTCTGCAATACCTTGATTTGGAAAATCTTTCTTTTAAAATACCCATGAGTTTGAAAAATTTCGAAATGACTTTTGTGATTTTCAAATTGACCCCGATTTATTACTAAAATACCCCTGTAGGACAAATGACGAATTTACCCTTGGGTGGGGAAATGGATGGAATGCTTAAGAAAGTGTCGCGGATGAATGAATGTGTCTTTATTGATGAATGTGAATGTGATTCCCTGAATTAGAATAGTGAACTTGAACTGAAACTTTGATTGATCGAAAGAATTACCTCTAAACACTTCTTATCATAAAACTGCTCGCGGGGTAATAAGTGGAACAAAAGTACTAATGCATAAAACTTCTTAATCAGATTAAATCGCGACGTTAGAAAATGAGTTCTAGGGGGCGTGGTCGCCGTGGACGCGGTAGAGGCAGAATGGCTGTATCAGAACCCGCTAGATCGGGTCAAGGGTCTGAGAATGAGGTACCACCACCAGCTTTTGGTATTGAGCAGCAAGATCAGACGGGGGATGATGCTGTATCGCAGGCAGTGCTGCGAGTTTTAGAGATGGTGGCTGGAGCAGGTGGAAATATGAGAGCTAAGAAGTCCGTACCCGAGCGACTCCGAGCTAATGGAGCTGAAGTGTTCCGTAGAGTATCTAGTGTGGCACCCAGTACGGCTGAGTATTGGTTGGAAGCGACGGAACGGATCATGGATGAGTTGGATCTGACCCCTGAGGAGAAAGTGAAAGGAATGGTGGCGCTGCTACGTGATGAAGCGTATCAATGGTGGCTCACAGTTCGGGATGGTGCCACAGCTGAGGATTTGACTTGGGAATATGTCAAGGCAGCTTATCAAAAGAAGTATATTGGTACCCATTATATTGATGCGCAAAGGAAGGTGTTTTTGGGGCTGGTTCAAGGGAACAAGTCTGTGGCGGAATACGAGGCCGAATTCCTAAGGTTAAGTCGATATGTTCGAGGAGTGGTGGCTACGGAGCATGAGCGATGTGTCAGGTTTGAGGACAGACTAAGGGATGACCTGAGATTGTTGATAGCTCCACATCAGGAGCAAGAGTTTGTCGTGTTGGTAGAAAAGGCTAAGGTAGCTGAAGGGATCAAGGACTCTGTGAGACAGAACAGAGATAGGGATAGGAACCGGGATAAGAGGAATTTTGGATCGTCAGAATCATCTGAGAGTCTTCAGAAAAGACTGAGGGTTGAGAATTCTGCTCGTGTTTCTAAGCCAGCTACTAGAAATCCGGACCGTCCGTGTGCTCAGTGTGGAAGGTATCATGTTGGCGAGTGCTGGAACCGGGATCGGGAATGTTTTAGATGTAAGTCTAAGTCTCACTTGATTAAAGACTGGCCTCAGGATCTGAATAGGGCTCGGACAGCAGCCAAGGTTATGTGTAGCCAGGCAGAGGTGGTCAGCAGGCGACAAGGGGTCGTGGTCTGAACCATGGAGAAAATGGTTTCGGCCGAGGTCGTGGAGCACCAAGTGGAGGTGCTGAAGGTTCTGATGCAAGGCAGCCAAGGTTGGTTTATGCAGTTGGCCGTCGCGAGGAGGATGTGCCAGATGTGACAACGGGTACGATCCTTGGTTCTCGAATACCCTTATTTGCTTTGATTGTTATAAAGCTAGTTCGTTCTTATGTTGCTAGTGAAGTGTATGGAACCTTAAATGCGAATCTTGAGATGGTATCTAGGGAAAGATGTTAGTTTTATTAAAATCAGAGTGCACAGCATAAGCGTAGTGTGGCAAGAAGAAGTTTATTTAGCCAAGTAATTTCGAGGACGAAATTATTTTTAAGGGGGTAGAACTGTAACATCCTAGATTAGGGGTTATGCGGTTAGTGCCTAATCCATGTAAGAGAAGGCTTAGTATGTAATTGGGAGTGTTTTAAGGGTTTTGAGAATCCAACGATGTAGGAGGAAGTTTTGGAAAAATATTAGAATTTTAAGTCTAAAGGAGAAGCTAGGTGAATGAGGCCTTAAGGAAAATTTTAGGCGCTTTTGGACATGAAAGAGGCCTTGGTAAAGTGGCGGTGATGCGCCATTTAAGGGCCTGGAAATGACGCCTGGGCAAGGGCCTTGGTTCGAGTCTTGATGGCAGCATAAGTGTGTTTTTATTTTGCTCTTTGCGTCAAGAAGGGAAGCTGGGCTATGAAGGCTTTAAAAGAAATTATGGGGAGTTGATGACACAAAAGAATCAGCAGCAAGGTGGCTTGGGGCGTTTTCGTCACAGGGGCTTCAGGAGGGCTCAGGTTCGAATCACTTGGGCAGCAAGGAGTGTGTTTTATTTTTTGGCATGTGACGGCAAGTGGGGAGAGCTAGTGGACGGCAAGTGGACTCCAAAAGATGAGATAAGGCTTGGTCTTTATTATTTTAATTTTGGCTAGGAAGATGTGATAAAGGTTTATTTATTTTATTTAGATAGAAGATAAGTGTAGATTTATTTTATTTATTTTTTTATGAGAAGATAAGGGATAAAGTGATGGGTTATTTAATTTATTTTGAATGAGTGATGATTTATTTTATTTATTTTAAGTGGGTAGATAATTGGGGATTTTGTTTTATTTGTTTTAAATATTGAGATAGTGGATGAATGGGGGTTATTTAATTTATTTTGAATAAGTGGGGATTTATTTTATTTTTTTGGGTAGATAATTGGGGATTTTGTTTTTATTTGTTTTTATTGAGATAGTGGATGAATGGGGGTTATTTAATTTATTTTGAATAAGTGGGGATTTAATTTATTTATTTTAAGTGGGTAGATAATTGGGGATTTTGTTTTATTTGTTTTAAATTGAGATAGTGGATGAATGGGGGTTATTTTTTTAATTGGGGATTTTAGTAGGGGTGACTTTAGTTTATTTAATAATGGATAATGGATAATGATTTTTTTTTAATGTTGGGTTTATTAATTTATTTTGAATGAGAGGTATGGAGAGAATATAGGAAAGAAATAAGGGGATATGAAAGGAGGGTGAACTAGTGGCCGAATTTGAGTAGTATATATAAGGGGGATCATCCTTTGGAAATTCTTTTCTTCACTTATTTCTCCTTTTTCCGAATTCTCATAGGCCTCTTCCATTCCTTTATTCTTCTTTTCTTCAACTCCATACCTACTCCTCTTGATAGCCGAATATGCAGTTACCCTTTTTAAAAGCTTAGCCGAACCTTGTGAAGAGCATTAAAGACGAAATTTTGATCACTTTGAACCTATTTGCTTCTTGGCCGAATCTACTTCTTTGTCTCAAGCTTCTTCCTTTTTATTGTTAGTCGAATCTTCAAGTGGTATTATTCTCCTACCCCTGTCGCTAGCTTGAGAAGCCAAAAGTGTCTTGGGTGCAACGTGAAGGAGCCTTAAGGGAGTCTCTTTGATTCGATTCAGCAAGGAACAAGTCGACATTTCGGGATCTAGTTAGCAAGGGGGCAAGTCGACAAAAGTAGGGCAAGTATTCAGGATTGAGTAGACTGTGCCAAAAAGGTGCGTAGTTATCGCACTGTCTCTTGAATGTTTAAATGTGTTATTATATGTATATGATGTGCATGGTAGCCGAATTAATGGCTAAAAGGGTGGATACCCATGGTGGGTAAGCGATTAAACAGGTCAGTACTTTATGACAATAAGTTTCCTATGGTATACGTATGAAATTGTGATAGCACGTGATGTCTGCTTATTTTAATGATATTGTGGCATGACATATCTATGCATGGGATTTGGGATGAACAAAGAAGGAAAGGGTGTACATTATGTACGTGGTCTAATGATAGCCTTGTGCTACATTAGCGCTTGATGGTAGCTATGTGCTTCATCAAGGGAGGTGTTGGCTAGGTGCCCATCTCGACGGTTGATAGCTGTGTGCATCACCGTAGACTGATTGATATGTGGGATCACTTATGTGATCGGTGGCTTTGCCACGGCCTTGAGCAGCAGGTTTGCCAAGGTAAGATATGTGGGATCACTTGGTTGATCGGTGGATTAGCCACGGCCTTGGGCAGCGGGTCTGCCAAGGTAGGTGTGATGGATGGACATTAGGTTGGGATGGGCTTTATAATTGCATAATTTTATATGTATGGACTGTGTGGATATGGGCCAAGCCCATATGTGGAGACATGTGGAATAGCTATGCACTGAGTCTGTATGACTCACCCAAATTTTTACCAACATCGCAGGTGATGCATAAGCTGGGACCGGGTTGGAGTGGATACGAGGTGGCCCATGCAGAAGATGTTTTTAATTGTTTACATATTTTTCAGCATTTTTAAGTATTTATTTGATGTAATAGGGGCCTCTTAAACTATTTGGAGACTTTATTTATGGTTTTGAAGTTTATATTATTATTTAGCTAATAATGGGAAATATTTTGAATCAATTTATATTATAATAACTTATATAAAGTTTTAAATCTGGAAATTGGTAACAACTTGATTTTATTTGGAATTTTAAATATACAACGATTTATTAAAGACAATAATTTTTTATGTTTTTAATCCTAAGTTAAAATATTTTTTTAAACGTTTTCCGCAGTGGCATTTCAAATTCGGTCGTAGTGAATGGGCCGGGTTTGGGGTGTTACAAAAGCTATCACTAAGGCTCGAGTTTGCTAATCGGCGTCTGTGGTGGCGGATCGGCGTTAAAGGAGGAATTAGTCCGCCGATTAGAGAGGAATAGGAGATTAGGGTTCTGTTTCTAATTTTGCTAGTTTGGTTTTGGGAACGACTGAATGCACTAATGTTTAGGTTTTGTTTTAGTTTTTACATAGCATATGAAACGGCACCGTTTGGTGCCTATCCCATCGCCCCGATTCGATTCGACCCAAAAATCCGGAGGATCCGCATGTTTTCTCTAAATGGGTTATTTACTCAATTGATCCCTTTGCTTTCTGATTCTTTTGCAATTTAGTCTCTTTAAACGTAGCGTTTATTAACTTGGGCAAATTGCGTTTTTAATCCTCTTAGGTTGGCGCGCATTTTGTCTTAGTCTTTAATTCTGTTCCTATGTTTTATATTTATTTAAATGACCCTTTTCAGTTTGTATTTATTTTAATTGAATCCTTTTATTCTAATTATTCTATTTTGTATTTCTTTTATTCTTTTGTAACTTATTTGGTATTCATATTTTTGAATTTGTCTTAGTGTATCGTGTTGAATTATTATCTTTATATTTTCACTTGTATATTTTTTTCATTTGTTTAATTATATAGTTATTTATTTCAAAAAATCTGTTTTTATATTACTTTATTTTAAAGATTCGTATAATGATTAATTTAAATACTCTTGTATATTATTAACTTATACATACACATATAAATTAATATTAGTTATTTTATGTATATACTATTAACTTTATATTATTTTATGTATATATTTGCATATAATTTGTCTCTTTAAAAAAATTATTCTAGATTATATATTTATTTATTTCAAACACTTTTCAATATCATTATTATTATATATATACATCATTTTATATCAAGTTTTCTTTATTACATGCATATTATTTAAATTGACACATTATTTTACATATATCATTTGTTCATTTACTTTGAAATTTACTATATTATTTTAATTTGTTTTTTTTTAAATTGGTTATATCCTTAATTTTCTTTGTTTCTTGATTAATGATGTTGGTATTTTCAAAATAAAGGTTGTGAGATTATTAATTTTGTATATATTGAATTGTTTGTTCATGTTATCATTCATGTCATCCTTTTGTATAAACATTGTATTCATATATTATTATTCCATGCTCGATACTATATTTTTGTTTCTCAATATCTAGTGATTCAATAAAAGTATTTTGAGTCGTTTTTTAAAATCACTTATTTAAAAGTTCTAAACCAAGGCAATATTTGATATTTGGAAATTCGAGGAAATCATTCCCTATCGTGTTGGGTTTCGGTTTTCGGTTTGACCAAATAATCAAATATCCTTTTTAAAATTTGTATATATTTTCAAAAATAAATATTTGTGTGCTTGGAAATTCGAGGAATCATGCCCTATCGTGCTGGGTTTTGGTTGTAACACCCCTCACCCGTGTCCAACTCTAGAACAGGGTTCGAGGCGTTACCGTACTTCAACATTCACAATCATACAAAACCGGGTTACCAAATTCCGCCCAAAATTTAAAACTTTTCAAAGACATGCATTTGACATTGTCATCTATTTAATCACTTATACCACATAACAAGACATTAACACATACCATGGACAAATAGGCTTATAAGCCAAAATCATTATAAGCCACATCTCATGGCCATAATCAACAAATAACTATATGCCAATACATTTGGCTAATCACAACAACATCCATCATAGAAAAATTAAGTCCCTATACATGCCACTCACTTGAAAACATTTAACATACACATGCCAATACTCCAAGGATAATGACCCGATAGTGTGATACTGCCTCCGACGATCTCCAATGCTGAGCTGACCTGACAAAACTAAAAGAAATGGAAATGAGGGAGTAAGCTTTACGCTTAGTAAGCTTGCATGAAAATAATAAGCAATGTGATAACATGTTATTTTCATATTCTTCCTATTTATTCAAATTCCAGTTAAGTTGTTTTCTTCAGTTACAGTCATTAAATTATTTATATCTGGAGTTACGGAAATCCAAATTAAGATCTGTAAATTTCCCATGAAACTAGACTCACATATCCTTTTACCATAAAATTTTCAGAATTTTTGGTTTAGCCAATTAGTACAGTTTATTCTTCAAAGTCTCCCCTGTTCTGCTGTCTGACAATTCCGACCATTCTTTGCTAAAATTTAATTATGTTTTTGTACAGAATTCAAATCATGTTCTAGTTTGCTTCTTCTGAAAATATACTCAATAAGGAATCTAATCATTTAAATTATGTCCCAATATTATTTGTTTGCAATTTTCAATGATTTTTCCAAGTCAGAACAGGGGATTTCGAAATCACTCTGAACCAGTCTAGCAAAAATCTAAATATCTCAAAATATACCAATCCTTTGCTTTCTCAGTTTCTTTTATATAAAAATAGACTCAATACGATTTAAATAAATGTCTCATACAACTTATAATTCAATTTCTACCATTTTTGGTGATTTTTCAAATTCACCTCACTGTTGCTGTCTAAAACAGTTTTATTGTAAAATTTTGCTTTCTCTCACTATAGTTGTGTTCATCACTTGCCTATACCAACCTTTTCAATTTCCGATTACATATCGAGCATATTGTTCTACGTACATTTGCCACATTTCTCAATTGGTCACATTCACACTTGCACTTATTCATAACATGATCGCACCAATCATCATTAGTAAATTATCTCGTTGAACCCCTTCGGAAAACGCCCTATACTCGGTGGTCTCAGCACATAGCTCCACCCACACATAATTCGGCTTTCTTGTACACATGGTGAAGGTCCCTTATCACCCATGTGACCTAGCCATTCCATCTCGTAGCTCTCTTGTCTACATGGTGTCCAACACTAGGAACCACTCATGTGACCTAGCTACTCATAACCCGTAACTTTCTTGTACACATGGTATACACACAGTATTACACATGTGAACTAGTTACATATGAAATTATTATCCCGTAGCTTTTTTGCACACATGGTGAAAATCCCTTATCATCCATGTGGCCTAGCTACATATCAAATTTTTCCATCTCGTAGCTTTCTTGTGCACACGGTGAAGTTCCCTTATCACTCGTGTGACCTAGCTACATATTGTCCGTATCGCTCGGTTTTCCGAAGGTTCAATCGAGAATTTCGCATTCCATACATGTTCATATTGTAGTTATCACCCAATGATTTCCATAATATCTAGCAAAATAATTATTGAACAAGTAAAATAAATGCATTACTTACATATAAACTTTCCATTTCACATAATAACCATAGTCATAGAAAACACCTTTAAGCACAACATTTCAACCCATTTTCCATGTCACCTTTTATCATAAACATATTATTAAATCAATTCACCAACATAATATACTAAACATGTAATTCAGAAAAATCAATTTAATACCACAATTTAGGTTTCAAATATACATTACGACATTATTGCATTATTATTAACACACCAACTTACCTCGAATGCCGAAACAACCATTTTACCAACTTTCCCAATTTTCGATTTTCCTCCAATTCTAGGTTTAAATCTCGTTTTTCGGGGTCTAAAACATCACATTTCACTTATTTAATTAATGCACTATTCAAAACAGTCCTTAACTCAACTTTTGCAAAATTACAATTTTGCCCCTAAACTTTTACATATTTACACTTTTTCCCCAATACTCGAAAATTAAAGTTCAACCCTTAATCTTATGTTTTATAACATGCTGATCATTTTTATCTTCTATGGCAACATCAAATTCTCACTCTAACATGTACTTATGAACATTAGGTATTTTTACCGATTGTGACGTTTTACTCGTTTTCACGTAAAACCGCTTAGTAAAAGTTGTTTAACATAATTTCAGCCTTCATATTCTATCATAAAACATCAAAATACACACTTTTCACCTATGGGTAATTTTCCAAAGATGAACCCTAGCATGAATTATTGGTAGCATAAGCTAAATCGAGCTACCAGGACTCCAAAACCGTAAATAACTTGAAAAACGGGGCTAGAACAGACTTACCATGAGCTTGGAAAGTTGAGAAAACCCTATCCATGTCTTCTTTTGGTAAATTTCGTCCATATGGAGAAGATGGACATATTTGGCATTTAAATTTTGTTTTTAATTCATTTAATTCACTAAATTACCAAAATGCCCCTTAAAAAAATTCATTTGAAACATACCAATCCATATCCATTTTTGTCCACCACCTTAACCAATGGTCTAATTATCATTTAAGGACCTCCAATTTAAAATTTCATAACAATTGGACACCTCTAACATGTAGAACTCAACTTTTGCACTTTTTACAATTTAGTCCTTTTTGACTAAATTGAGTGCCCAAACGTCAAAATTTTCGAATGAGATTTTCACGAAATCATTCCGTGAAATTGTAAACCATATAAATATAAATCAAATAAATTTCTCAACATCGGATTTGTGGTCCTGAAACCACTGTTCCGTTTAGGCCTTATTTCTGCATGTTACATTTCTCCCCCCTTACGGATTTTCGTCCCCGAAAATCTTAACAGAATGAGGTTTAATATACTTCTCATGATTTCTAACATCACTAAATAATCTTTTTCAAGGCGATATTTTCAGAAACACTCTGTCATCGATCTGAATACTAATAGAACTCAGTGAATTCTGTCAAACAAAGAATCGATACATATTGAAATTATTATGCTAATTCCATCAAACGTTCGAAAACAACCCACTAGCATTTCTCTTGGCTCCACACAGATCAATCGATGATCACTCACAATCTTTTAATAGCTTAATTCATCACCACTGTCTTAAACTCAAATTTTGTTATACCATCAGATATATTAAACTCTCGAAACCAAGAAACATATGACATTCCTCGTTAAACAAACAGTATCATCAAATTTTTCAATACAGACATAATAATAACCATCTCTAAATTACTATTCGAACAGCTCTTTTTAATATAATATTAACTGTTTGAAAACATGAACCATTACTTTACATTTTAGAAAAATATACACATTCAAATCTGTTCATTGGTGCGTCACTGAAAAATTATAATTCCATTGTGTTCCAAAGTCGATTATAACAGAGATAAAACATATTCTATACAAATATAAACAGAACAATAGCCAAAAGAAACAGTAGAATCATTTCATATAAGTTCACTGTCACTTTTATCTCAGACGTAATGGAATTAAATTTCAATAAAAGATAGTGGAATACCAATCATAGATCTATCAAACTGACGATTCTTTACTCAGAAAACAAGCAATCATAATTCTCTAAAAAGATACGAAAACATAAAATGCCCAGAAGAGATAGTCGTAAACTGCTCAACTATGACTGTCATATTTAAACATCTTCAAATGTCAAACATCATTCTTCTGACTAATTCTGCCCTCACTAATTTCCACATTATTTCTTTCACTAAAGAAAATCAGTTCAGAAAAATTTCAGTTAATACTTCCTTTCAGTATCTTATTTGAATAAGTCGATTTATCAAAGTTAAATTTTTCACTAATTATGATATTGTATAAACCAAATAATTCTTGAGTCAATAAGATATTTCTCTAATCCTGTCCTTCATTTTTCAACTATCCTCAGTTTTTGATCATATCTATAGTTATTCTATAACTGAACTCTTTGATTCCACACTTAGGAACTTAATCAACATAATTCTCATGAATTTCCGTTATAAACACCTCATCGGTAAGGGGGTGAGGTCGTACAGCCTCTAACTCAATTCTCTCTCACACACACACACACACACACACATATATATATATATATATACACATATGACACATATTTCATTATCAACATATGTCATTATAACTATACGACCCACTTCGAACAATTTATCATTCATATTTGCCTGACATAAAATTTTCAATTATCTCATTCAAACAAGTGCACTCATTCATACATTCTACAAAATTTGAATAACTTATTTAGCACATTCACTAATCAATTTTTGTCAAGCATGCTACAGTATGCGAAGGTCAGAAAAAATATGAATAAGCATATTACTGTATAAACTTTCATTTCACACATTATCACATATACACATTACGAATTCTTATTCATACTTTTCCGAGTTTAACTCATCATTGCTACACTTTATTCAAATACTTCAATATTACTATTAAATGGTCGGATATAGCTCGGTTGGAGAGTACTTCTCTTTTCATAAGATTATCCTCAATCACGTCGGAAGGCATCACACTATCACATATTGGTGGCATGTATAGCTAGACTCTCACACTTGTTATGTTAGTCCGAGAACCGACCAAACCATAGCTCTGATACCACTAAATGTAACACCCCTCACCCGTGTCCAACTCTAGAACAGGGTTTGAAGCGTTACCGTACTTCAACATTCACAATCATACAAAACCGAGTTACCAAATTTCGCCCAAAATTTAAAACTTTTCAAAGACATGCATTTGACATTGTCATCTATTTAATCACTTATACCACATAACAAGACATTAACACATACCATGGACAAATAGGCTTATAAGCCAAAATCATTATAAGCAACATCTCATGGCCATAATCAACAATTAACTATATGCCAATACATTTGGCTAATCACAACAACATCCATCATAGAAAAACTAAGTCCCTATACATGCCACTCACTTGAAAACATTTAACATACACATGCCAATACTCCAAGGATAATGACTCGATAGTGTGATACTGCCTCCGACGATATCCAACGCTGAGCTGACTTGACAAAACTAAAAGAAATGGAAAGGAGGGAGTAAGCTTTACGCTTAGTAAGCTCGCATGAAAATAATAAGCAATGTGATAACATGTTATTTTCATATTCTTCCTATTTATTCAAATTCCAGTTAAGCTGTTTTCTTGAGTCACAGTCATTAAATTATTTATATTTGGAGTTACAGAACTCCAAATTAAGATCCGTAAATTTTCCATGAAACTAGACTCACATAGCTTTTTACCATAAAATATTCAGAATTTTTGGTTTATCCAAATAGTACAGTTTATTCTTCAAATTCTCCCCTGTTCTGCTGTCCGACAATTCCGACCATTCTTTGCTAAAATTTAATTATCTTTTTGTACAGAATTCAAATGATGTTCTAGTTTGCTTCTTCTAAAAATAGACTCAATAAGGAATATAATAATATAAATTATGTCCCAATATTATTTGTTTACAATTTTCAATGATTTTTCCAAGTCAGAACAGGGGATCTCGAAATCACTCTGAACCAGCCTCACAAAAATCTAAATATCTCAAAATATACCAACCTTTGCTTTCTCTGTTTCTTTTATATAAAAATAGACTCAATAAGATTTAAATAAATGTCTCATACAACTTATAATTCAATTTCCACCATTTTTGGTGATTTTTCAAATTCACCTCACTGCTGCTGTCCAAAACAGTTTTATTGTAAAATTTTGCTTTCTCTCACTTTAGTTGTGTTCATCACTTGCCTATACCAATCTTTCCAATTTCCGATTACATATCGAGCATATTGTTCTACGTACATTTGCCACATTTCTCAATTGGTCACATTCACACTTGCACTTATTCATAACATGATCGCACCAATCATCATTAGTAAATTATCTCGTTGAACCCCTTCGGAAAACGCCCAATACTCGGTGGTCTCACCACATAGCTCCACCCACACATAATTCGGCTTTCTTGTACACATGGTGAAGGTCCCTTATCACCTATGTGACCTAGCCATTCCATCTCGTAGCTCTCTTGTCTACATGGTGTCCAACACTAGGAACCACTCATGTGACCTAGCTACTCATAACCCGTAACTTTCTTGTACACATGGTATACATACAGTATTACACATGTGACCTAGTTACATATGAAATTATTATCTCGTAGCTTTCTTGCACACATGGTGAAAATCCCTTATCATCCATGTGGCCTAGCTACATATCAAATTTTTCCATCTCGTAGCTTTCTTGTGCACATGGTGAAGTTCCCTTATCACTCGTGTGACCTAGCTACATATTGTCCGTATCTCTCGGTTTTCCGAAGGTTCAATCGAGAATTTCGCATTCCATACATTTTCATATTGTAGTTATCACCTAATGATTTCCATAATATCTAGCAAAATAATTATTGAACAAGTAAAATAAATGCATTATTTACATATAAACTTTCCATTTCACATAATAACCATAGTCATAGAAAACACCTTTAAGCACAACATTTCAACCCATTTTCCATGTCACCTATGTCACCTTTTATCATAAACATATTATTAAATCAATTCACCAACATAATATACTAAACATGTAATTCAGAAAAATCAATTTAATACCACAATTTAGGTTTCAAATATACATTACGACATTATTGCATTATTATTAACACACCAACTTACCTCGAATGCCGAAACGACCATTTTACCAACTTTCCCGATTTTCGATTTTCCTCCAATTCTAGGTCCAAATCTCATTTTTCGGGGTCTAAAACATCACATTTCACGTATTTAATTAATGTACTATTCAAAATAGTCCTTAACTTAACTTTTGCAAAATTAAAATTTTGCCCCTAAACTTTTACATATTTACACTTTTTCCCCAATACTCGAAAATTAAACTTCAGCTCTTAATCTTATGTTTTATAACATGATTATCATTTTTCTCTTCTATGGAAACATAAAATTCTCACTCTAAAATGTACTTCTGAACATTAGATATTTTTACCGATTATGACGTTTTACTCGTTTTCACGTAAAACCGCTTAGTAAAAGTTGTTTAACATAATTTCAGCCTTCATATTCTATCATAAAACATCAAAATACAAACTTTTCACCTATGGGTAATTTTCCAAAGATGAACCCTAGCATGAATTATTGGTAGCATAAGCTAAATCGAGCTACCGGGACTCCAAAACCGTAAATAACTTGAAAAACGGGGCTAGAATGGATTTACCATGAGCTTGGAAAGTTGAGAAAACCCTAGCCATGTCTTCTCTTGGTAAATTTCGTCCATATGAAGAAGATGGACATATTTGGCATTTAAATTTTGTTTTTAATTCATTTAATTTACTAAATTACCAAAATGCCCCATAAAAAAATTCTTTTGAAACATACCCATCCATGTCCATTTTTGTCCACCAACTTAACCAATGGTCTAATTATAATTTAAGGACCTCCAATTTAAAATTTCATAACAATTGGACACCTCTAACATGTAGAACTCAACTTTTGCACTTTTTACAATTTAGTCCTTTTGACTAAATTGAGTGCCCAAACGTCAAAATTTTCAAATGAGATTTTCACGAAATCATTCCGTGAAATTGTAGACCATAAAAATATAAATAAAACAAATTTCTCAACATCAAATTTGTGGTCCCGAAACCACTGTTCCGTTTAGGCCTTGTTTCGGGATGTTACATTGGTTTCCGTTTGTCCAAATAACCAAATACCCTTTTAAAATTTCAATGCATGAGCTTTGAGAATTTTGGGATAATCATGAATTCGAGGACTAAAATCGTCATATCCTATCGTGCTGGACGTGATGTTTTATTCCTTCAGAACAAGAGAGTCTAAGGAATTTCAAAATCATTTCAAACTTTTCAACATTAGGACATTAATTAATCAATTTGGTATCAATCTTGGGCGTTGCGAGGGTGCTAACCCTTCATCGTAAGTAACCGACTCCCGAACCTGTTTTCTCGAATTTCACAGACCAAAATGTTTTATAGGTGATCCAATCACACCTGGACAAAAAAAGGATTGGTGGCGACTCCACATCATATTTTTAAGTCGATCCCCATTTTTTCAAACTCTTAAAAAAATGGTTTCGACAGCTAGCTGTCGAAACCAATTTTTATTTGTGTTTGAAAAATGGGGATAGACCTTTTAAATGACAGATAGAGTCGCCACCAATCCTTTTTGTTTAGGTGTGATCGGGTCACCTATAAAATGTTTTGTTTTATTTTTTTTAAAAGAAATCAATTTTGGTCTACAAATTTCGAGAAGAAAACGGGTTCGGGAGTCGGTTACGTGCGAGGAAGGATTAGCACCCTCGCAACTCCCAAATTTGGTACCAAATTGATTAGTTAATGTCCTAATGTCAAAAAGTTTGAAACAATTTTGAAATTCTGTTCTTTTTTAAAGCTTTAAATAACTCAAGTTGGACATTGAGATTCCTTTGTTCCGAAGGAATAAAACAATTTAAACTGTTTTGGATTGCTGTGATGTTATTTAGGGTGTAGTAGGACTTAATTGTGAACTTCGAGTAGGCTTGGATAGTAGAAAATTTTTATTTGTAAGCTTTAAAGATAGGGAGCCTCAGTAGGTAGGGGTCACAAGTTTAAATGAGGAATCATTTGACGCTAATAAAGGCCTTGGAAAAGTGGCCAAGGGATTGCCACTTAAGTGCTAGGATTGACGCCACATGGGGAGCAAGGGGAGCCTATGTTCGAGTCGCGGAAGTCCCCTTTTTCTCTCTATTTTGGACGGCAAGAGAGAGAGAAAAAATGCTCAGTTTTAAACTTTAGGATAATAAGGATATTATTAGCTTTTAATTAGATTTTATGAGAATAATCTTTAGTAGTTGGCAAAGAGAAAATAGAGGCTTTTGACTAATTCAAATTTGTTTGAATTAGTAGCCAAGAGTAATTCAAGGTGTTGGCCGAAATTTGAACTCCTTGGAGAGGAGTGGACGGCATGAAGACTAGGTGTTAGGGGGGGAGTGCCGAATTCTCTTTAGGCATACTCTCCATCTTTTTGTTTTTCTTTTTCTCCACTTTTGCAAGTAGCCGAAATTCCCTACTTCTCCATCTTTGATTTTCTCTCCTTTCTCATTCTCTCAAAACCGAAACCCCATTGCCATCTTCATCTTTTATTCTTTTTTGATCCTTGGCTGAATAACCTACCCTCCTTCCCTCTCTTTTTCTTCCTCTTTTCACTCAAAGCCAAGCCTTGATTGTTATTGTAATCAACCATAGCCGAACCTACACCCTACCTCTTTGCCGAAATTCCTTTTCTTCCTATTAAACTCTCTTTGGCCGATTAGTAAAGTGGGATAGATCTCTTCTGATTTTCTTTGTCAACCGATTGAAAAGGTAAATGCTCTAGGCCGAATGCCTATTCCTTCCCCTCCCCTTTCTTTGTCGACTTTGATGATGGTGAGAGCCGATTTCGGCACTTGTTAGCAAGGGTGCTAATCACCTGTTTTGAAATCGATTCTGTCTAGGTGCTTCGGGATCTTGAGATCTTCAAATCAAGCCTTCATTTGTTAGCAATCGAACTTGGTAAGTGGTGGTAAGGATCTATTTTAGTAAGTTATTTATTTAGTGTTCGAAAGCCGAAGGCTATTAACATGTGATTGCCGATTATAGGGAAGCAGAAACACTTGGTGTGTGGTGGCTTGTATTCAAAAGACGTATAGGTAAGGTTTCAGGTTCAAGTGACAACCCTTGGGTTTATTTTGGTTTGGCCGAATGGTCAAGAGCACTAACCTTAGGTTGGCCGAATATAGGGGCAAGAATAGCTTGGGTGACCGACTGTCTCTTTGGGGATTTAAAGCTTTCGTTGACAACAGGTGTGTACATACACACTTTATAACTATTTAATGTGCTAAAGGTTATGTGTATGCTTAATCGGGTTGTGTAGGTTCGGATTTAGTACCATAATGGTATAAGCAAGGATTCAGGTAAGTTGTAACACCCCAAACCCGGTCTATGCGTTTAGACGAGATTTGGTTTGTCACACCAATCATACATTCGTTTATTTTCAAGTGGTTAAGATAATATAGTGCTACAAAAACTTTTTGAAAATAGAATTTAATAAAATTAAGTTCGAGGATTTGAAATTTGTAGCTTAAGAAAAATACTTGTTTGAAAACTTATCGTAAAAATATAAATGTCAAAATCTTAAGATAGTTTAAAAGAACTTTGAAAGAATTTAAAATAATTAAAGTGTCCAAAAAAAAATTTTATAAAGCCAATGTTTTTAAGAAAACTTAACATTTTTAAGATAAAACCATATTAAAAGTTTGGAAATGAAAATAAATCCAACCACACAATAGAATCCATAAAAATGTAACTAGAGGCCTTATTACATCAAACCCATAACAGAAATTTAAGATAATAATTTAAATAAAGTCATAGTTTATAAAAACCCAAGTTTGTAGTATGGCCTCCACCAAGTCATCTCCGGCCCAAGTCCACGTCAATTTCCATTACCTAAAATGGTTAATAAAATTGGGTGAGTTACAAAGAACTCAGTGTGCAATTCACTTACCACCATTATTGGGCCAGATCGTCAAGATATTATGCTGGGCTTGAGCCCATTTGCAGAATTCAACATATAACATAAAATGAAATAACATAATTTAAAATGCATGTAAAAAAAATGAAATTTCCCAAACCAACCTAATATCCATCCGCTAACGCCCCCGTACCAACCAACACACCTGTGGGGATCAAGTCAACCCACCCCGCCAAACACACCAATCATAGGCTTTAAGCCTTTAAATAATTTTGTAGTGCACTACCGAACTAGATTGTGACATTGTCACCGAACTAGAGGCATTTAGCCGAATTTGTGGCAGAGCCACCGAACTAGAGGCATTGAGCCAAAATTTTGTGGCAGAGCCACCGAACTAGATATTTGGCAACTGGCCATTCTTCTCTTCATATACCCCACCCCATGCAATCATGCGTGTATAACAAAATATAGTCATATAACAATTTTTCAATTAATCCATAACATCGGTGGGTTTATCAATAAACATTTCATTTGGCCCATATAATAATAATAATTTAGTAATTTGCCCATTTAACAGTTTAGTGGGCTTTGGCCCATTTATCGAACTAGAGTATTTTGGCCCAATTTATCGAACTAGAGTATTTTGGCCCAATTTATCGAACTAGAGTATTTTGGCCCAATTTATCGAACTAGAGTATTTTGGCCCAATTTATCGAACTAGAGTATTTTGGCCCAATTATCAATCTAACGGGTTAACGGCCCATTTTAGCAATTTAACAGTTTTTCGCATAATTCTCGGTTTTCACCCTTTTCATGTATTTACCAGAAAATATTGATTACTACCAAAATCTCCGTTTTTACCATTTTACGATTTAAGCACAGTACTCACAACTTGATGTCTAACCCGAAAATGAGTGTGAAGTTACACACCTGGTTATTGAGAGAACTACACTTTCCCGCTCTTCAACACCTATATGTTCGCGATAATTAGAACACTTTAATCTAATAATAAAATCGGTCTAAATATAGCGATCTAGAATTTACCCTCTGATTTCCGTAGTACTTCTACTTGCGATATCTCCCCGATTGATGGTTCGTTAACCGAATCGAACCCACGAACGAATAATGGTTCGAGAGTGCGAACGACTTCGAACAATTGATTTTCCTCGGTTGAACGTCCGTAACCCGGTGGAAATCCCGGATTCCCGAAATAGTCCTTTGCTTGAACTTAGGGGAAATAACAGAACCTCCCCTCTTCCGAAGACTAAACACCGCCCTTTTCTTCCCTATTTTGAATGTCTTCAAAGACGAAGATCGTTAATCCAATCTAAAATAATTTCGAAATAATTCTAAGGTTTTAAAGATGTGATTTCCTTACCACAAAAATCGATTCCAACGATTTGTGTCACCCACGACTCCTTGATTTCCAAACTTCCGTTATCGCACTAAAGTATAACAAAATAAACGTTAATAGAATGAACGTTTATTTTGATCTAATAAAGCCTTCAAACCATCATCAATATTCGGCCATAACCACTATTAACTAATCGAAATGAAAAGAATCTCTTACCTATTTTCCACGTCGAAAAGAAAGGATTTAGAATGGTATTGATTGATGAAGGATTCGGCTATGAAGAATCAAAGAAAAAGAGAAAATGGTTCGGTTAAGGTACACTAATATTCGGCCATTGGAGAAAAAGAAAGAAATTATGAGTGAAAAGAAAGAAAAGAGAGAAGAATAATGATGATGTTGTTTTGATTTTCAAGGAGAATGGAGAAGAAAAGAATGAAAGAGATGAACTTTAAGATAGGTGTATATTCGGCAATGGTAAAAAGAAAAGAAAAGAAAAGCCTTTTAGGTATTGGCAAAATCGGCACAAAGAGAAAGGCACAAAATTGACACTAAAGTGAAAAGCAAAAATAACCAATTGATCAAAAGAATCAAGGCTTACCAAGGATCAAATTCGGCCAAGGGAGAGAGGTTGAGAGAATTTGCAAAACTATGCCAAAAACTAAGAAAATGACCAAAACAAAAGACTAAAATTCCTAGCCAAACTATCACCAAAAATTTGGCTCCCCCCTAGCCATATTGCCGTCCATATGCTTGGTCTATTGGCCAAGATATTGTTTCCAAAAATATTCCTTGATTCTTGCCTCATATCTTCACATTTTCCTTATTTTCTTGATTCCATTCCTTAAGTTATCAATTTCCTTATTCCCTTGATATACTAACCAAAAATAACATGGTCAACTCTTTCCATAATTAAGCTTGGCCGACACATGCTAGGAAAACCAAAAATAAAAGCCACCTAATTGTTATTTAAGGGATTCGAACCTTCACCCTCATGCACTAGCTCATGCGCCAACACCACTTTGCCATGCACTCATCTTATGCTACTCATTGACACTTAAATTAATTTATGTGTCAATGCCACTTAATCCATTTCCATAAATGCTCAAAATTAATATTATTCCATCCTAATAAATTTTAATTCTTCTTCAGGACTATAATAAACACGAAAATTAATAAGAAAATTTCAGTTTCTAAAATACTTACTCAAAGCACACAATAATAAATAAAAAAAAATATACTCGAATTTTCAGGGTGTTACATAAGTCCTTGTCGTTATGACTTCCTTTATGATGCTTTTGGGAAGCATGACATATTTGGTATATGAGGCTATGGCCAATGGTAAACTCTATGTATGTTGCTAAATGAACATGTTGGCGTGATTACTGTTAAATGTATATCTTTGATTGATGTGGGTTAAACGAGTGGAGGGGGAAGTGTATTCGTGTCGACGGACACCAGTGGTTTGGTACCACATTTCGTGACTACGGTCACCAGAGGTTTGGCACCTCCAGAGGTTTGGCACCTCACAGCGTCTCGTCCCCGTGGCTTAGCACCACAGTGGGTTGGCCCCACAGATGACATTATGGGATTGACGCCAGTGATTTGGTATCACACGATGGGTTGGCCCCATCATTTGATTTGTGACTTTAAGTCACCAGTGGTTTGGCACCACAGTATTGATGGATATTGTGACTTTTAAGTCACCAGTGGTTTGGTACCACCAGTGGTTTGGTACCGCACGGGGTAGAGAAAGGCGTTTGGATGGCTAGGTTGGGTGCATATTAAACTTGTGCATATTAAATTAATTATGATTTGTGTATGATGTTACATTAAACCGGGAAAAAGGGTTACACATTGGGTCTTGATGACTCACCTTTTTCCTTTAACATTTTCAGGTGACTCGTAGCTTTGGATAAGGAGCCGGATGGACTCGAGGTGGCCATGCAGTGGAATTGTGGTTTAAATGAACTTGAGTTATTTTCATTTTAATTTCGGTTTTAATTGTTCAAATTGTAATAAGGCCTCCTAATATTTCGTTTGATTATTTTACATGTTTTGGATGAATAGTTTTAACTGCTCAATGATTTTAAAATGATTACACAAGTTTTCTTGAACTTAACGTAAATGTTTTTTTGTGCCATCGGGTACCTTAATGAAACTTGTAACAACATGACCTAATGAAATTTTAACAACAAAGCTAAATGATGTATTCTTTATGCACCTCAATCAAATTTAAACAAGACCATACTTTATCAAAAATAAATGTTTTCTCAAAAACTAAATCGGCGAAATAGATGGTTTTCAAAACTTTTCCTCTGTGACATACCGAATTCGGCCGTAATGTTTGGGCCAGGTTTGGGGTGTTACACAAGATCATCCTAAAATTCTCAATTCTCATGCATTGAAATTTGAAAGGGTATTTGGTTATTTGGACAAACGGAAAGCCGAAACCCAGCACGATAGGGTACGATTCGTCGAATTTCCAAGCACACAAATATTGCCTTATTTTGAAAACATGGATGGAATTTTAAAATGATATTTGGTTTTTTGGTCAAACAGAAAACCGAAACCCAGCACGATAGGGCACGATTCCTCAAATTCCCAAACACACAAATATTGCTTTATTTTGAAAACATGAACAAAATTTTAAAAGGATATTTGGTTATTTGGTCAAACGGAAAATCGAAACCCAGCACGATAGGGCACAATTCCTCGAATTTCCAAATATGCAAATATTGCCTTATTTTGAAAACATGGATAAAATTTTAAAAGGATATTTGGTTATTTGGTCAAACGGAGAACCGAAACCCAGCACGATAGGGCACGGTTCCTCGAATTTCTAAATACACAAACATTGCCTTATTTTGAAATAATTTCAAGTACACAATATTAAAATGGACTAAAAATGCATTTATTTGGTATATACGTAATAAGAATGAAATATTTAGTAAAGGTTCGAATACATTAAAATTTGATATATAATACAATAACAAGTAGCATAAGCATCACATTAAGCATGAGGTAATATACAAACTTTAACATTATAAGAATGAACATAATTATAAATATAATTTAATGCACAAATATACAATAACAATAATCGCATGATTAAAAGGACATATTAACAATTAATAGCAATTCTACAAAATTTATGATCACAAATTAATATGAACCAAAATTTGAATGTTAACAATTGTGTTTAAAACAAAAAAAATGGATTTTGAAATCAACAATTTATGAAATTATTTAAAATAGAATAATTTGTACATAAATCTTATTATTATGTATGTATGTACAAAATAATAGCATATAATTGTATTTAAATTAAATATTATATAAAGAAATACATAATATGTTATTTTGGAAAAAAAATAAAAAAATAAAATTTATACAATATATATAAACAAAATACATATAAAGAGAATAGGCTAAAACATTACAAAATCAATTTCAAAACAATTTAATTAAAATAAGTTAAGTAATAAACAAAATTAATACTAAAAAAGGTTACATAAATTAGAAACAAAAATTAAAACTCAATTGAAATAAAAACAAAATTAAAAGGACAATCTATAAATAAATAATATTTAAAAACAGAACAAATGATCAAAATAAAATAAACATGAACAAATAAGGATTAAAAATGAAAATATCCCCAAATTCCCTTAAACGCGGTGTTTAGATGTAGTCCCAAATTGAAATAGTGCTCAAATTTGAGGGAGAAATTAAAAAAACAGCAAAATGATTCAATTGAATAACGACGAATCAAGGAGGGACCAATCATATAAATATCCCATTTTAAAAAAAATGCGCAGACCCTGGGCGGATTCGGGTTGACGCGTGGGTTCCTTCTCTCAAATGAAACGGTGTCGTTTCTTTTATGCTTAAAACCAAACTTGCTGCCATCATTTAAACCATTCATTCATTTTCTTTTAAAAATAAGACATAAAAACAAAATATTAAACCCCCTTTTCAAGCCCTTATTCGGCTGATTGAATGCAGCCATATGAATCCCATTTCACCATTGTTAATAGGTGAATAGAATCATGATAAATTTCCCTTTGCTCTTTGATTACAACAAAGCAAGGAAGGATTCGACGGCACAAATATTCAGATAAGTTTCTAACCCTTCTTTTTATTTCAACAATAGTAGATAAAAATCAGAGAAATAGAAGCAAAGTTGGGGAAAGGAAAAAAAAAGATCTGAGATAGCCTTTTTCAAAGAGTTTTTATTTGATTGTTTTTATTTCATGCGCATGCATGAATATTACAAAAGCAATAGGATCCAAAATCGAAGGAAAAAAAAAATCTATACTCACCTTTAAAATCTTGGTTGATTCCTATTCAAAAATTTATGTAAATGTGCATGAGTATATTTGTGAATGCGTAATACCAAAAAATCCCCCTCTTTTTACACAATCATAGTACATGGCTTTTATAGCTGGATGAAAAATAAATCAAGATACACATTTTCCTCCTTCCTTTCTGTTGTTTGTTTTGCAGGTAACCATCGTGGAGGCTGACATGGCTGGAGATGCGCGTGTGAGGAGGCATGTCTGCGGCGTTGGATGCATCTGGAAACTTCTAGGGTTTCCGAAATGCTGCAGATTTTGGGCTTAGTGGGCTGATATTGTGGTATTGGGTCTAATTATTTGGGCTGAAATTTGGGTAGGGGTTTATAAACAATTTGGGTTAGTTTAATTTATTGGGTTTGTATAAAACGACTGGACTGTTATTTTTTGTTATTATTTGGTTTTCTTTTATTTGTGTTTAATTTAGTTTATTTTTTGTTTTAAAATGGGCGGGCGAAATGGGCCTATTACAGCTGCCCCTCTTTGTTCATTGTCGTGTAACGAGAATAGAGCAAAGACTTTAAAAGGGCCAATTTTGCCCGGTCTTGTCGAATCTTGACTTCTTTTGGTGCTTTTCTTCTTCGAGTAGCTTCATTCCATCCCACTGCATCTTCGGGGGCATGAAATTTGTATCTTCAATCTTCTCCACTGCAAACTCAGGGATGCCAGACTAGTACCTTTGATCCGCTTCACTTAGGAAGGCAAGATCTGCTATCTTCAATTTGCTCCACTGCAAACTCAGGGATGCCAGATTGGTATCTTCAATTTGCTCTTGCAACTTCAGGAATGCCAAATCTGCTATCTTCAATCTGCTCCACTACAAACTCATGGATGCCAGACTGATATCTTTGATCTGCTTCCTACGACTTTAGGCTTCAAGGATTGCCAGACTAATGTCTTCGATCTGCTTCCTGCGACTTCTGGAATGCCAAATCTGCTATTTTAATCTGTTCCCTGCAACTTTAGGGCTTGCCAGACTAATGTCTTCGATTTGCTTCCTGCAACTTTAGGAATGCCAAATCTGCTATCTTAATCTGCTCCCTACAACTTTAGGGATCGCCAGACTAATGTCTTCGATTTGCTTCCTGCAACTTCAGGAATGCCAAATTTGCTATTTTAATTTGCTCCCTGCAACTTCAGGGATTGCCAGACTAATGACTTTGATTTGCTTCCTGCAACCTCAGGAATTGCCAAATCTGCTATCTTAATCTACTCCCTGCAACTTCAGGAATCCTAAATCTGCTATTTTAATCTACTACCTGCAACTTCAGGGATCGCCAGACTAATGTCTTCGATCTGCTTCCTGCAACTTCAGGAATCGCCAAATCTGCTATCTTAATCTGCTCCTTGTAACTTCAAGGATCGCCAGACTAATGTCTTCGATTTACTTCCTGCAACTTCAGGAATTGCCAAATCTACTATCTTAATCTGCTCCCTACAACTTTAGGAATGCCATATCTGCTATCTTTAATCTGCTCCTGCAACTTCAGGAATGTCAGATCTGCTATCTCCAATCTACTTCTGCCACTTCAGGAATGCCAGACTGGTATCTTCGATCTGCTCCACTGCCAACTCAGGGAGACAAGATCTGATATTTTCCATTTACCATACTACATTGTCCTTTTGAAGACATAACCTGTAGAATGGGTACATGCTTATGTCTAATAGTTAGAATGCAATGATCAGAATGAATCTAATGCTCCTAATTAAATGTATTATGGACGACATTTGCATGAATGCAGAATGTCATGAGAATGGTCTTTGTACAATGTATAATGATTAGGATGCAATGATCGGAATGAATCAAATGCTCCTAACTAAATTTGTTTTGTATGAATGTAGAATTTCCTGAGGATGATCCCTTTTAAATGCTTAGGGTCGTCATTGCTCGTATTATGCTGCTATCTTGTTCGGCTGGTATTCTCAACAGAAAACCCGAGAAAACAATTATATCTTGCCCAACAGGTTTGCCCCACTGTAACTTCAAGGTTCGTCTCATCGTGACTTAAGGGTATAAGATCTAGATTTATCCTGCTATGACTCCCAAAATGTGGGATTTGTTTCTTCTTTAATCCATCCCATCGCTATTCAAGGGTACATGATTTGTATCATTTTCCATCCATATCACCGCACCTCAGAGGTAGAGGACTACAACTTGTTCAATCAACTGATCGCTCCCCAGGTGACCTGACCAACTGTGTATGCATGATATTTGCATGGGTGTAGAATATCCCTTTTTTTCCACGAATGCTTCCCCTTTTACATTTGGGTTAACAATGCCCATTTTTTGTCAAGATTGTATTACTGAAGAAATATCTTGTCATCAACCACCAGTTTTGACAAAAATCTGAAGAGATAGTCTCAGTTTAGACTTTTCCTTCTCAAACACTTCCAAACCTTAAGCTTAGTAAGTTCTGATCAATAGCTCTGTTTCAGGTTCTTGTATTATTCAGAAGCTTACAGAGTAATATGCGAAACTCCTTTTATGAAAATATTATTAGTCCACCAATCGTTATTTCAATGCGAAATGCTTGAAAAAGATCATGACCATGGACAAGAAGGAAATTAATTAAGAGCATAGCTCGAAACAAATAAGTTAATCAAAGATAGCAAATGCAAAGAAATTTTATTGGGAGCGGAGCATTCTTTGAAAAGAATAAGATAATCCAAATAACAAATTTGAAATGGATAAAATGGAAACTAGGTGCCCTAGATATCGCAGCCTAAGCTTCTCTTGTTCAAACTTGTTGAGGACGATTTTAAGCTCAATATGTACTTAAGGGATATGGAGTGCTTCGTCGATGCCCCAAGATGTAACATACTTCCTCATTGTTAATTCAAGTATAGCAAGATCACCACATGCCCCTCCTTTGATCAAAATGTGAGCTGCCCTTTTCGGGTTTTCAACTCAAATCCCCTTTGGTCTCAAAGCGCCCTTTGCGGGTTTTCGCGTTGGTCTCTCCTTTTTCTTTCTTCCTTTTTTTGATTGAAAAATTTTTATTTCTTTTTTTTTTGGTTTTTTTATTCTTTTGATTTTATTTTAAAAAAAGGTCTCAAGGCGCCCTTTGTGTGTTTTCACATTGGCCTCTCCTTTTAGATGAAATATGAATTCACCAGCTTAAGCATGTCCTTGCCATCCATCTTGGTCAAGGTTAATGATCTTCTAGAATCAGCCTTCTTCACCACATAAGGTTTTTCTAAATTTTGGCATTTATTTTCATCTGAAGTCCTTTTGCATGAGAATGATCCTTCTTAATGCCAAGTCCCCACCACGAAATTCTCTTAGGTGAACCTCTTTGTCATAAGCCCGTATCATCCGTTTTGAATACTTTCAATCAAGCTTATTGGAAACATTCTGTTTCATCAAATTCTTAATTCAATCAAAGCTTGGAGAAAAGGAATCTTAACTTCCAACAGTTGCTTCCCTTTCATAAAACAATGAGAAAGATGTTGCCCTGGTGAAGGTCCTGGCCAACGTTCAAGAAACATAGAGGGTAACTAGTAACTTCTCTATGCCAACCTTTACAAGTCTCATTCATTTTTCAAAAATTTTGAATGGTCTTTTGTCTGATCTTTGAACATACTGTAAATTTTTTGATATTGTGCAATTATGTTAAACATGTTTCTTTCTGGAATTCTTTATTGCCACTTTTTTTTTTGTTTTTGTTTTTTTTTAATTTGAATTTGAATTTGGATTTGAACTTGGATTTGATTTTGGATTTGGATTTGGCTTTGAATTTGGATTTGGATTTGAATTTGATGACTTCTGACTTTGTAATTTTGGCATATGAAGCAACCTTCACCCTCTTAGTGAAGTAATTGATAAACACGAAGATGAACTAGTATCGGCTAGATGCTTTTGACGAGATCTGTCCCATCTATGCCCCACCTCTAGAAAGAATGGAAAAGGCACATAAGTCTTGTCTCCCCAATTTGGCATTTATGGCATAACTGATGCAATTTCCTTTTCTTGGTAAACCAGTAGCCCGATCCTCTTGATTAGCCTAACCATTATAGAACCATTACCATAGATTCTTTAAACAGCATACCCACATTTCAAGCCTGGCGTTCCTCAATATGATTGTGCAAAAACATCTTAGAATTCTTGAAAATAGCTCAATGATGTCTCGCCTTATTTCTATGGTGAGTTAGGATTCGATCTTTACCCCTTTCCTAAGCTCGCAACGTTCACTGACCCTTTGCAAAGTAGAGTCTATTTTCACTTGTTCAACCATCCTTAACAATTCAAAAGATATGCTACAATCTTTGTCATCTTCACAGTCCTTAGATCCCCTAGACCTATATTTCATTCAAAATGGGAATCTGTAACAATGTCGCTCATGTCATTGATATCTGGGTACCTAGGTACAAAGGCAATCCAAAGGATAAATGATTCTAAGGATGAATTTTTTATGGTATGGTCATGAATAAAGAATGAAAGAATATTCTAAAACACAAAAGAATGTACATTATGAAATGTAAAGAATGAAAAAATATTTACTTAAAAAGATGCACATTATTGAAATAAAAATTCTGGACACAAGCCCATTTCACAAAAGGATTCTTATTGCTTCTGGACTTAAAGCAACAAGCATGTTTTGAATATTACTTTAGATTAACTCTAAAAATACAGGGATCCCTTCCACAGTCCCATTGTTTAAAATCTTCCCAAGTACATAAAGGCAGAAGCTTGGAAAAGTCTATTCATTGGTTCCCTCTTCGAATAAGTCATTAAGGTTTAGATTCCCCAACATTCCCATCGGGACTTTGATCTCTTCAATTTGCTATCAATCAGGCCTTGCGCTAGGGTCCTGAGCTCGATGCATTCTTGGATCTCTTGCCCCTATCTATCATGGAACTTACAAAGTTTACCCCTTTAACAGAATGATTGCGTGACAAATTTTTCTACACCAGAGGGATTATCCAATTTTAAAATTCCCATTCTGATGAACTTTTCGACTAATTTCTTGAAAGCGGTGCAGTTTTCCATCGAGTGCCCCGTAATTCCTGCATGGTATTCGCATTGGGCATTCACATAGTACCATTTAGGGTATGGGGCTGTATTGGTTCCACGTAAAAAGGAGATACAATATGTGCTTCAAACAAAATTTGGTACAACTCCCTATACGAGATTGGAATGGGCGTGAACTGGGGTTTTTCTGAGTTCGGTCCTGGATCAGGTTCTTGCCTTGGGGAGACCTGACGGCTGGTAATTACAGTCCTTAGTTGGCCCACTGTGATCACCTCCAGGTGCCTCTTGTTATACCTATTCGTACTATTCACTTCCCTTTCCTTCTTCTTCGGGGCCTTTGAAGTCCACTCTCCTCTTTATTTTGCCAGAACAACCGGTTTGGCTCGATCATCTTCCGGGTTAAAACCTGAATCCATCGGGAAGTTTAACAGTGTCGAGGTGTCAATCTGACATTGCGGTTTAATAATGACAGGTGCCCCCTGTGAATGCGTGTCTGGTTGAGTCGGGATACTTATTGGGGAATAAACGATGTCCTCATCATCATTCACACTGTTGACCACTAGGTCACCCCTTTTCACAAACCTTCCAGCTAGTAACTGGGCTAATTCACTCATCATATTCATTTGATCTCGCATATCCTGTTGAATTTTGGCCAACTGCTCTTGCATCAGTATTTGCCTTTGCTCTAATCTCTCCAACCTTTGTTCCATGTCTTCTAGGTTAACTAAAATAACTTCACCTAATTAGGGTCATTTTGTAAAAACTAATGCAAATAATGCAATGTAATGAAAATGAAATAATGCAAATGATGTAATGCACATGCATGAAATGCAATTCAAATGCATGAAATGAATGCAAGAAGAAAGAGAGATGTTGATTCTAAATTCAATTCCATTAGAAGAACTTTTCTAGAAAACAAATATCTCTACATAAAACGGATTATATATACGGCTTCGTCCTCATAGTCCAGGTGAAGACATCATTCTTCTCCTTCATATCCGGATGCTGCGATCGAATCCTTCGAATCCTCCCAAAAGATGTCTCACTTTGTAGCATCTTGGAATTAGGGACTCTGCATTATTTTTATGTTGCTATGTGTTGGTGTAACATCCTACATTTATGGGCCTATGCATTTAGTGTAGGGATAGGATTAATTTGTTAATTTAAGTGATAGGGGTCCAAACCGGGCTCAGGATTAGGCAAAGGCCTTGATTAAATTATTAGATTGTGCATTATGGAGTTAAAAGGTGGTAATTATGTTTAAAATACCAACATGGGCTTGTGGCCCAACAATAGGTGGCACTGTAAGGGAATTAGAAGGTGGCGCCATCAACAATTAAAGAGGCCCAAGTTTTGGTCGCAAGGAGCCCATGTTTTTAGGCTATTTTCGGCACTTAAATGGGAGCAAGGGTGACGCCACAACAAGGGATTTAAGGGCCCAAAATTTAAGTTTAATAAAGCCCAAATCTTTTAATTTAAGTGAGTTAAATTTCGGCATTAAGACTTGATGAGGTGGACGGCTACAAGGCTTAAAAATAGGAAGATATATTTGGATTTTATAATTGATAATGTAGAAGATAAAAAGGAGAAAGGATAGGAGCCTATCTACAAGGAGAGTGATGGCCGAAAATCCACCACTAAGAGGAGTAAAGAATTCGGCTACTGCATGGCAAAGGGGTGCCGAATTTTCCCTCTCATTTAGCTTGAATTTTAATTAACTAGGAAGGGCGTTTTTGGTTTTATACAGGAGGTGTCGAAATTCCTATAAATAGGGGGGATAGCTCCTTGATTCTGACATTTAAAACCCTAATTCTCTCCTTATTTTTGTGCCGAAAATCCCTAGCCTCTTCCTTTCCAATTTCTTTTCTTCAATTTCTTCAAAAGCCGAAACCTCTTCTCCATTCTTTTTCCCTTGAGCGAATGTCTCTTTAAAAGCCGAAAACTCTATAGTTTTTCTTTATTCATCCTATTTGAGAATTAGTTCTATTTATTCCGGCATTTAAAACTTCCTTTGGCATTGCCGAATCCTCTCTCTAGTGCTAGCCGAACCTCCTATGCTAAGGTAAGTGTCGATTTTTGATTAGTTCTCATGATCTATTCCCGGTCTTTGAAAGGAAAAAGGCCAAAAAGCTAATAGTTTAATGGTTCTATGTTGGGCGACAATTCGGGATTTGAAGCAAGCTTGGTCGACTAGATCTAAAAGCCAAAAAACGTTAGTCTTCAATTTCGAGATTTTAAGGTAAGAAGATTTTCCCTAGATTTTTACTAGATTCGTTCATTATATGCAAGATCCTAACTTTATGATGAGGATTAACGATCATAAATTGTGATAGTAGTTCTGACAAGAACTTATGATGGAATTAAATATGGATCAGGCAAAGGAGAGAATCCTTAAGTTTAAGAAATGAGCAGTATCTGCCGTTCGAGATTGGCCACTTGGTTGTGGATCGGCTTTTGAACAACACCTTAGGAAGATAACAGTTGTGTTGACTAAGGGTAGCATCGACATAGAAAGCATCGTTTTATCGGTAATCAAGTGTGTCGATCTCTAACACACTACTAATCTTGTATGTATGTCCATATATATGTTATGGGCTAAAAAGCCAGAAAGAGGCTGTATAGACAGTCGAATGGAACCCTAAATGGGTTAGGCAAGGATGCTTAGTATGTAAACATAGATCTCCCTATGTGTATCGAAATATATGTAAGTCTGCTTGATGTTCTCTTTAGGTATGTATGCATGGGGTGGGAATTTTGATATGATGAAGGGGAAGTGCATGACAGGTCACTTGGTGATCGGTGGTAGAAAACCCACAAATATAAATGCTAGGTCACATAGTGATCGGTGGCTATGCCACGTTTAATGATTCCTGAATAACAGGAATAGGCAGTACGGCTGTCGTTATGGTGTGTAGCGGATGGAGGGTTGATTGTAGAAATCCCCAAGGTGTGATGGTTGGTACGGGTTGGTGTGTAGAGGATGGAATTCTAGGATGGGTTGGGTTTTTCATTATTTATTGTTTATCATGTGATTATGATTGATACCTTTATGTATGGGCCAAGGCCCATAATGTGTTTGTGGGCTCAGGTCGTTGTGTGTTTTGAGATTTATACCCTGAGTCTTGGTGAATAACGCTTTCCTTTTCTTTGCTCCTCTAGATGAGCAGTAGATCGTGGACATGGGAGCCGAGACGGACTCGAGGGGCCATCAAGCTTTATTTCTACAAATTATTATTTTGGGATTTCTTTAAAGTTTTCTTTTATTTATTTTTACTTTGGAATTATCAATGTAATAAGGCCCCCTAGTTTTATTCAATTAAGTAGTTTTAATGTTCTGCAACTTATGAGATTATGTCAAAGGTTTAATTATACTTAATACAAGGTTTTGTTCTTTTAAAAATGCCGCTTATTTTCTTAAATAATGTCTATTTAATTTACGACTTCCAAAACCAACACGACAAATGTAACATCCTAAAATTTGAGTATTATTTGTGTTGGCTTGGGTATGAATTTTGTGTGTTAGCATAGTCTTGTGAAGGCTTGATTTTATTTAGGAAGCTAGAATAAATTTTTAGTATGGTTTATTTAATGAAGTGGATTAAGTGAGCTTGACACTTAAGTTTATTTAAGTGTTAAATTAAAGCATAAGGGAGTTAGTGACATGGTGGTTAAGATGCATGAAAGGTGGCATGAGGGAAATGGTTCGAGTAGCATGGGAAACATTTTAACGATTTTATTTTGCTCATTCTAGCATTGATGGACGGTCAAACTTATTTATGATAGGTTGGACTATTAATTTTGGTAAGTTGAATATATGTTTAAGGAAAGCATGAATTTGGGGATAAGAATCTAAAGGTTATGGAAGGTTGGGGAGACATAAGGCTATGCTTTAGGAAAATGTTTTGGAAAGTATTCCTAGGCCTTTAGAGGTTGAATGTGGACAGCATGTATGGCTGGGGGGGTGGCCGAATGTGATAGGTAGCTTGTGGGGGAAATAGTTGGCCAATTTTTGTCATTTGAACATCTTTTTGCATTGTTTTTCTTTCTCTCCAAAATTCCTCTCCTTGGCCGAATGTGTGTTATGCTTTTGGTGCAATAGCTTTTGGTTTTAGCCTCATTTTGTTGGAAACCAAATCCTACTTTTACTTTCTTTCATTTATCCCTTTGAATCGAAACAACATTTGATCTTTAGGTGCAATTTTGTACACTTTTCTTTTAGGCAAAAATAGGTGTTGGCCGAACCTTATTTCTCCCATCTCTCTCTCTCTCTCTCTCTTCTTCTTTTGATTTTTTTGCTCAACCACATTTTCTTTCTCTTTCTTTTGGCCGAACCATTCTCTTCTTCAAACTCTCTCTTTTCTTTCTTCCATTGTTGATTAAACCGAATTCTCTCTCTCATTTCTATTCTCTTATCTACTCACATACTTTTCTTCTTTCATAACCATATTGCCGAAACATTCCATTTCCTTTTTGTATTATTTTTGGCTGAATATTCAAGGGTAGGACTTCTTTTGATTCATTCAATCGGATTTGAAAGATAGGTTCTTTGGGACTTTGGAAGCATTTGATTTAAGCCCTATCTCTCTAGCTATCAAAGGTTGGTAAGTCAAGGGGTAAGGATTCTTGTCGATTCATCATTCTTTTGAAAGGACTAAAGTTTTTGGGATTAAAGTGTTGTGGTTTGGCCGAATGGCCTTCGTTAATAATTTTAGTATTGGCCGATTGTAGGACAAGGTGATCTAGTGCGATAGATCGGATCTTTGGAAGATAATTCTTGCGTTGGTGAAAGGTGTGAATCTTACACACTTTATAACTTGGTTCATATTTGTATATATGTGTGTTAAATAACTATTCATGTTGTTAAAGCCGAAATGATGAGATTTTGAGATGATACTATGATGGTATGAATGAGGATCCGGGTAAGTCCGTTTCGATATGTTGTTAATACATGAGGATTGAAATCATGATCTACGACTTATGATATTTTTGTTATGTGATTCATATCATAGTATATTGACATGATTTGTTTATTGCATTGGTATGGGCAACATGAGAGGAGGGGGAAGATTGATATTGTGACTTCGGTCACCAGTGATTTGGTATCACATTTGTGTCTTCGGACACCAGAGATTTGGTATCTCCAGTGATTTGGTATCACATTCGTGTCTTCGAACACCAGAGGTTTGGCACCTCATAGCTTCTCGTCCCTGTGGTTAACACCACCGTGGGTTGGCCCCACTTTTGAGATATGGGATCGACGCCAGTGATTTGGTGTCACACGTGGGTTGGCCCCACAACTTGATGATTCGTGACTTCGGTCACCAGTGATTTGGTATCACATTCGTGTCTTCGGACACCAGAGGTTTGGCACCTCATAGCGACTTGTCCCTGTGGTTAACACCACCATGGGTTGGCCCCACTTTTGAGATATGGGATCGTCGCCAGTGATTTGGTATCACACATGGGTTGGCCCCACAAATGGATTATTGTGACTACGGTCACCAGTGATTTGGTATCACAATTGTGTCTTTGGACACCAGTGGTTTGGCACCACCAGTGGTTTGGTACCACACGGGGTAGAGAAAGAGTTATGGATGGCTAGGTTGGGTGCATTAAACATATATGTTGCTTTGTTATAATTTGTGTAAGTATGTGGTATTTACCCGGGAGAGGGAATATGCACTGAGTCTTGGTGACTCACCTTCTCCCTTATCTTTTCAGGTGATTCGTGAGATTGCGGATAAGGAGCCGGATGAACTCGAGGAGGCCATGCAATAAAAGTTGGTTTTATATGAACTTCCATTTGGGTATTTTATTTTAATTTGGTTTTCATATTTTATGGATTTGTAATAAGGCCTGTTTAATTATGTTTTGGGATTATTTATTTTTATGTTTTGAACATGTTTAAATATGGTTTATAAATTTCATGATTATTTTAATAAATTGAGCACAAAGTTTTCTAAAGTACACAACGCGATGGTTTTAAAATGTTACCATCGGGTAACATAAATCATTTGATAATTTTAGCAACTTAAGTGCTTTCGATAATTTAAAAGATTTTCAAAAATTAAGTTTCTACCATCAAATGCAAATGGTTTTCAAAGTAATAATTCGAGTTTTCTTAAAATGATATAACCTTTTCTAACTTAAGATTTATTTACTTATTTTAAAGTTTTATGTGATTTCAATGTAAATTTCAGTTTTAACTTATTTTCTACAAATAAAGAATTTCAAAGAGTTTTTCACAAAAATTTAATTGTTAATTCGATTCTTTCAAAAATATTTTTCTTAGTGACATACCAAATTAGGTCGTGGCGTATTGACCGGGTTTGGGGTGTTACATATTGGTATCAGAGCTAAGTTCAAAAGCTCGGCTGTGGGCCCGAGGCCCAAAATGATTTAAAGTATGGTTTTAAAATGTTTTTGTTTAAAATTATATGGTTTGAAAGGCATGGCACCGAGTCTCCGGCATCAATCCGCCCTGGTAAGTACATCAAAACTGTTGATTTTGACGATATGATTATAGTGATATTGATATTACTATATAGTAGTAGGAACTACTTTAGAGACCAAGACTATAGGTTTGGTGTACTCGCGAAACTTCTTATTAAAACTTTTCATAAAACTGTGCTTTAAAGAAAGTGGAATATTAACTAATGCATAAAACTTTTAAATCAGATAAGTCGAGACGTTAGACATGAGTACTCGTGGTCGAGGTCGTGTTACTCGTGGACGTGGTCGAGGTAGGATGGCTGTGTCTGAGCCAGTAAGGTCGGGTCAGGGATCCGAGAATGAGGTATCACCAGTCCCACCACCAGCGGTTGGAGTTGAGCATCAGGACCAAACGGGGGATGACGCAGTGTCTCAGGCGATGCTACGAGTTCTTGAGAGGGTAGCTGGAGTAGGTGGAGGCGCAGGAGCTCGGAAGTCAGTACCTGAGCGACTCCGAGCCAACGGAGCCTAGGTATTTCGAGGTGTTTCGGGTGTAGCTCCCAGCTCGGCTGAATATTGGTTAGAGGCGACGGAGCGAATCATGGATGATCTGGATCTGAATGCTGAGGAAAAGCTGAAAGGGATTGTATCGCTTCTTCGAGATGAGTCATATCAGTGGTGGCTCACGGTTCGGAATGGTGCTGCAGCGGAAGATCTCACTTGGGACTTCTTTAAGGCAGCGTATCAGAAGAAATATATTGGGTCTAGTTACGTTGATGCGCAGCGTAAGGCATTTCTGAGTTTGGTCCAAGGGAGTAAATCCGTATCAGAGTATGAGGCTGAGTTCTTAAGATTAAGCCGGTATGCTGGAGGTATTGTGGCTTCGGAGCACGAGCGATGTGTTCGATTTGAAGATGGTTTGAAGGACGAGCTGAGATTGTTGATTGCTCCACATCAGGAGCGAGAGTTTGCTGCTTTGGTTGAAAAGGCTAAGATAGCCGAAGGAATAAAGGAATTTGGAAGACAGAGCTACGACCGGATTAAGCATAAGAGAGGATATGGATCATCTGGGTCAGCCGGTAATGTTCAGAAGAGGGTTAGGAAAAATGGGCCGAATCAGTCTGTGAGGCCTATTACTGCTAATCAGGGACCAGCACGGTGTAACCGATGTGGGAAATTTCATTGGGGTGAATGTTGGACAGGAGGAAAAGGATGTTTCGAGTGTGGCTCGCTGGATCATCGTGTGAGGGACTGTCCACGTAAGCAAGCTAGGAATCAATCTGAAGGTCAAGGTCGTGCTTAGTTCAGAAAGGAGGGACCAGCACCGCAGAGAGGTCGTGGTAATGGTAGAGGAGGTAATGGTTCTAGTCGAGGCCGCAGAGCATCGGGCAGAGGTGCAAGCAACACTGATGCGAGACAGCCTGGTTTGGTGTATGCTGCGAGGCGACGAGAGGAGGGCGACGCACCGGATGTCATAACCTGGTACGTTCTTAATCTTTGGTGTTCCATATACTGCTTTGATAGATGTGGGTTCGACGCACTCGTATGTTGCTAGTAGCATTGTAGAGACCATGAGTTTAGATTCTGAGACTACTTCTAGGAGGATGACAGTACTTAGTCCTCTAGGTCACTCTGTAGAAGTAGAAAAGCTGTATAGAGATGTACCCCTAGAACTCCAAGGGGTAGAGTTCGTAGCTGATCTGATGGAACTGCCGTTTGAGGAGTTCGATCTGATTCTTGGGATGGACTGGTTGATCAAGTATCAAGCAAGTTTGGATTGCGCTGCTAAGCGCATGGTTTTGAAGACAGCTGATGGCGAAGAGGTGGTCATGATAGGTAATAGGAGAGATTATCTATCCAACGTGGTATCTGCGTTGAAAGCTGTGAAGATGGTTAGGAAGGGCTGTGAGGCGTTTGTAGTCCATGTGTGTGCGTTGGAAGCTAAGGAGTCTTCTGTGGGGAATGTCCGAACGGTGAAGGAATCTGCTGACGTATTTCCTGAAGAACTTTCGGGACTGCCTTCGGATCGTGAAGACGAATTCGGTATAGATCTGTTACCCGGAACGGCGCCAGTGTCTATAGCTCCGTATAGGATGGCACCGAAGGAATTGATGGAATTGAAGGCTCAGATTCAGGAGTTGTTGGATCGAGGTTTCATTCGACCAAGTGTTTCACCTTGGGGAGCGCCGGTTCTTTTTGTCAAGAAGAAGGATGGTACGATGCGGATGTGTATAGACTACTGCCAGTTGAATAAGCTGACGATCAAAAACAAGTATCCTTTGCCGAGGATAGATGACTTGTTTGATCAGCTTAAAGGGGCAGCGGTTTTCTCCAAGATTGATTTAAGGTCTGGATATCATAAGCTGAAGGTGAAAGAGGCTGATATCCATAAGACGGCATTTCGCACTCGGTATGGGCACTACGAGTTTCTGGTGATGCCATTTGGGTTGACTAACGCGCCGGCTGCATTCATGGATATGATGAATCGAGTATTCTAGCAGTTTTTGGATCAGTTTGTTGTGGTTTTTATAGACGATATTTTGGTATACTCAAAGTCAGAGGAGGATCATGATGCGCATTTACGAGTAGTGTTGCAGATTCTGAGAGAAAAGCAGCTTTTTGCTAAATTTAGTAAGTGCGAGTTTTGGCTTAGGGAGGTGACTTTCTTGGGTCACGTTGTATCAGCCGAGGGGATTAGAGTGGATCCTCGGAAGATCGAAGCGGTGTTGGATTGGAAGCCGCCTAAGTCTGTGGCTGAGATTCGGAGTTTTCTAGGTCTGGCGGGGTATTACCGAAGGTTTGTAGAGGGATTTTCTTTGATCGCCGCACCGATGACCAAGTTGTTGAGGAAAGGAGTTCCATTTGTGTGGACCGAGAAGCAGCAAGAAAGTTTCGACAAGTTGAAGAAGATTTTGACTGAAGCTCCGGTTTTGATTCAACCTGAGGCAGGCAAGGAATTCACGGTTTATTGTGATGCATCACATACTGGTTTGGGATGTGTGCTGATGCAGGAAGGGAAGGTAGTGGCTTATGCATCTCGACAGTTGAGACCACATGAGGTTAATTATCCGACACATGACTTGGAATTAGCAGCAGTGGTTTTCGCTTTGAAGATATAGAGGCACTATTTGTACGGAGAGAAGTCGATAGTCTACACGGATCACAAGAGTCTTAAGTATCTTTTGACTCAAAAGGATTTGAACTTGAGGCAGCGTAGATGGATCGAGTTGTTGAAGGACTACGACTGTTCCATTGAGTATCATCCGGGCAAGGCTAACGTAGTGGCAGACGCGTTGAGCCGTAAGGTTGTGTCAGACTTAAGATCGATGTTTGCTCATCTTCGCTTGTATGACGATGGGAGTCTTTTGGCGGAATTACAAGTCAAGCCGACTTGGTTAGATCAGATCATGGAGAAGCAGTTAGAGGATGATGGTTTGAATGATCGGAGGTTGCGGGTTCAGAATGGTGGTTTAGAGGATTATAGTTTGTCCAGTGATGGAGTGTTGTGTTTTAAAGGGAGAGCTTGTATGCCGAAGGATGTAGAGTTGAGGCAAAGGATTCTTTTGGATGCACATAGCAGCCCATTTGCTATGCATCCTGGAGGTAGCAAGATGTATCGAGATTTAAGAGAGCAGTTTTGGTGGCCAGGTCTGAAGCGGGAGGTAACTGAGTTTGTGGGTAAATGTCTGACGTGTCAGCAAGTCAAGGCTGAACATCAGTTGTCGTCTGGATTACTTCAGCCGGTGAAGATTCCACAGTGGAAGTGGGAGAGGATCACCATGGATTTTGTCAGTGGATTACCTCTTACACCTAGTAAGAAGGACTTAGTTTGGGTGATTGTGGATCGTTTGACTAAGTCAGCTCATTTCATTCCGATAAGGTTGGATTTTTCGCTTCAGAGGTTAGCTAAGTTGTATGTAGCGGAGATAGTGAGGTTGCACGGTGTGCCAGTGTCGATCATCTCAAACAGAGATCCCAGATTTACGTCGAGGTTTTGGAGAGCGTTACATCAGGCTTTGGGTACGCGGTTGGATTTTAGTACCGCATTTCATCCACAGTCTGACGGGCAGTCGGAACGAGTTATTCAGATTTTAGAGGATATGCTGAGAGGCTGTGTTTTGGACTTCAGAGGCAGCTGGGAAGAGTTTTTGCCGTTAGCTGAGTTCGCATACAACAATAGTTATCAGGCAAGCATTAAGATGGCACCATATGAGGCGTTGTATGGTAGGAGATGTCGCACACCTACATGTTGGACAGAGTTGGGTGAGCATCAGATGTTAGGACTAGAGTTGGTTGCGGAAACTGAGGATAAGGTGAAGTTGATTCAGGCTCGTCTGAAGGAAGCTTCGGATAGGCAGAAGTCTTATGCCGATCTCAAGCGGAGGGATATAGAGTTTGCTGTGGGTGACAAAGTTTTTCTGAAGGTCTCACCATGGAAGAAAGTGTTAAGATTTGGGAAAAAAGGCAAGTTAAGTCCAAGGTTCATTGGATCGTTTAAGGTGTTGAGGCGAGTGGGACCAGTAGCTTATCAGCTCGAGTTGCCAACAGAATTGAGTCAGATTCACGATGTGTTTCATGTTTCCATGCTTAGACACTATCGTTCTGATCCATCGCATGTCGTGGCAGTAGAGGAAGTAGAGGTGAATCCAGATTTGTCGATAGAAGAAGAACCTATGCAGATCCTAGAGCGAGATGTAAAAGTTTTGCGGAGGAAGTCAGTTCCTTTAGTGAAAGTCTTATGGCGGAATCATGGCGTAGAAGAAGCTACGTGGGAACCAGAGGATGCGATGAGGCAGCAGTATCCTCAACTCTTTTGATCAGGTAATTTCGAGGACGAAATTTTCTTAAGGGGGATAGAATTGTAACATCCTAAAATTTGAGTATTATTTGTGTTGGCTTGGGTATGAATTTTGTGTGTTAGCATAGTCTTGTGAAGGCTTGATTTTATTTAGGAAGCTAGAATAAATTTTTAGTATGGTTTATTTAATGAAGTGGATTAAGTGAGCTTGACACTTAAGTTTATTTAAGTGTTAAATTAAAGCATAAGGGAGTTAGTGACATGGTGGTTAAGATGCATGAAAGGTGGCATGAGGGAAATGGTTCGATTAGCATGGGAAACATTTTAACGATTTTATTTTGCTCATTCTAGCATTGATGGACGGTCAAACTTATTTATGATAGGTTGGACTATTAATTTTGGTAAGTTGAATATATGTTTAAGGAAAGCATGAATTTGGGGATAAGAATCTAAAGGTTATGGAAGGTTGGGGAGACATAAGGCTAGGCTTTAGGAAAATATTTTGGAAAGTATTCCTAGGCCTTTAGAGGTTGAATGTGGACGGCATGTATGGCTAGGGGGGTGGCCGAATGTGATAGGTAGCTTGGGGGGGAAATAGTTGGCCAATTTTTGTCATTTGAACATCTTTTTGCATTGTTTTTCTTTCTCTCCAAAATTCCTCTCCTTGGCTGAATGTGTGTTATGCTTTTGGTGCAAAATAACTTTTGGTTTTAGCCTTATTTTGTTGGAAACCAAATCCTACTTTTACTTTCTTTCATTTATCCCTTTGAACCGAAACAACATTTGATCTTTAGGTGCAATTTGGTACACTTTTCTTTTAGGCAAAAATAGGTGTTGGCCGAACCTTATTTCTCCCATCTCTCTCTCTCTCTCTCTCTTCTTCTTTTGATTTTTTTGCTCAACCACATTTTCTTTCTCTTTTTGTTGGCCGAACCATTCTCTTCTTCAAACTCTCTCTTTTCTTTCTTCCATTGTTGATTAAACCGAATTCTCTCTCTCATTTCTATTCTCTTATCTACTCACATACTTTTCTTCTTTCATAACCATATTGCCGAAACATTCCATTTCCTTTTTGTATTATTTTTGGCCGAATATTCAAGGGTAGGACTTCTTTTGATTCATTCAATCGGATTTGAAAGATAGGTTCTTTGGGACTTGGAAGCATTTGATTTAAGCCCTATCTCTCTAGCTATCAAAGGTTGGTAAGTCAAGGGGTAAGGATTCTTGTCGATTCATCATTCTTTTGAAAAGACTAAAATTTTTGGGATTAAAGTGTTGTGGTTTGGCCGAATGGCCTTTGTTAATAATTTTAGTATTGGCCGATTGTAGGACAAGGTGATCTAGTGCGATAGATCGGATCTTTGGAAGATAATTCTTGCGTTGGTGAAAGGTGTGAATCTTACACACTTTATAACTTGGTTCATATTTGTATATATGTGTGTTAAATAACTATTCATGTTGTTAAAGCCGAAATGATGAGATTTTGAGATGATACCATGATGGTATGAATGAGGATTCGGGTAAGTCCGTTTCGATATGTTGTTAATACATGAGGATTGAATTCATGATCTACGACTTATGATATTTTTGTTATGTGATTCATATCATAGTATATTGACATGATTTGTTTATTGCATTGGTATGGGCAACATGAGAGGAGAGGGAAGATTGATATTGTGACTTCGGCCATCAATGATTTGGTATCACATTTGTGTCTTCGGACACCAGAGATTTGGTATCTCCAGTGATTTGGTATCACATTCGTGTCTTCGGACACCAGAGGTTTGGCACCTCACAGCGTCTCGTCCCTGTGGTTAACACCATCGTGGGTTGGCCCCACTTTTGAGATATAGGATCGACGCCAGTGATTTGGTATCACACGTGGGTTGGCCCCACAACTTGATGATTCGTGACTTCGGTCACCAGTGATTTGGTATCACATTCGTGTCTTCGGACACCAGAGGTTTGGCACCTCATAGCGACTTGTCCCTGTGGTTAACACCACCGTGGGTTGGCCCCACTTTTGAGATATGGGATCGTCGCCAGTGATTTGGTATCACACGTGGGTTGGCCCCACAAATGGATTATTGTGACTATGGTCACCAGTGATTTGGTATCACAATTGTGTCTTTGGACACCAGTGGTTTGGCACCACTAGTGGTTTGGTACCGCACGGGGTAGAAAAGGAGTTATGGATGGCTAGGTTGGGTGCATTAAACATATATGTTGCTTTGTTATAATTTGTGTAACTATGTGGTATTTACCCGGGAGAGGGAATATGCACTGAGTCTTGGTGACTCACCTTCTCCCTTATCTTTTCAGGTGATTCGTGAGATTGCGGATAAGGAGCCGGATGAACTCGAGGAGGCCATGCAATAAAAGTTGGTTTTATATGAACTTCCATTTGGGTATTTTATTTTAATTTGGTTTTCATATTTTATGGATTTGTAATAAGGCTTGTTTAATTATGTTTTGGGATTATTTATTTTTATGTTTTGAACATGTTTAAATATGGTTTATAAATTTCATGATTATTTTAATAAATTGAGCACAAAGTTTTCTAAAGTACACAACGCGATGGTTTTAAAACGTTACCATCGGGTAACATAAATCATTTGATAATTTTAGCAACTTAAGTGCGTTCGATAATTTAAAAGATTGTCACAAATTAAGTTTCTACCATCAAATGCAAATGGTTTTCAAAGTAATAATTCGAGTTTTCTTAAAATGTTATAACCTTTTCTAACTTAAGATTTATTTACTTATTTTAAAGTTTTATGTGATTTCAATGTAAATTTCAGTTTTAACTTATTTTCTACAAATAAAGAATTTCAAAGAGTTTTTCACAAAAATTTAATTGTTAATTCGATTCTTTCAAAAATATTTTTCTTAGTGACATACCAAATTAGGTCGTGGCGTATTGAATGAGGCGCATGGTAGTGTATACGCTATGCACCCTGGAGGAAGTAAGATGTTTCGGGATTTGAGAGATCAGTTTTGGTGGTTGGGTTTGAAGCAAGAAGTAACCGAATTGGTGGGTAAGTGTTTGACCTGTTAGCAGGTCAAGGCGGAACACTAGTTACCATCAGGATTGTTGCAGCCAGTGAAGATTCCCCAATGGAAGTGGGAAAGAATTACCATGGACTTTGTTAGTGGGCTTCCCCTCACACCCACTAAGAAAGATGCAGTTTGGGTCGTTGTCGATTGCTTGACGAAGTCTGCACACTTCATACCCGTACGTGTTGATTATTCTTTGCAGAAGTTAGCTAAGTTATACATAGCAGAGGTGGTGAGGTTGAATGGAGTACCGGTTTCGATCATATCAGATAGGGACCCTAGGTTCACCTCACGATTTTGGAAGGCGTTGCATCAAGCGTTGGGTACGAAGTTGGATTTCAGTACAGCGTTTCATCCTCAGACCGATGGACAGTCTGAGCGGGTGATCCATATCTTGGAGGACATGTTAAGAGGATGTGTCATAGATTTCAGAGGTAGTTGGGAAGAGTTTTTACCATTAGCAGAGTTTGCTTACATTAATAGTTACCAGTCAAGTATTCAGATGGTGCCCTATGAAGCTTTGTATGGGCGGAGGTGTCATACTCCTACCTGTTGGACAGAACTAGGGGAACGTCGGATTTTAGGACCGGAGTTGGTGAGTGAGACAGAAGAGAAGGTTGAATTGACTCGGGTTCGACTGAAGGAGGCGTCGGACCGACAAAGGTCCTATGCTGATTTAAAGCATAAGGACATAGAGTTGGCAGTGGGTGATAAAGTATTCCTAAAGGTATCGCCATGGAAGAAGGTACTAAGGTTTGGTCGAAAGGGTAAATTAAGTCCTAGATTTATCGGACCATATCGGGTATTGAAGCGAGTAGGACCAGTAGCCTATCAGCTGGAGTTACCTCTGGAGTTAAGTCAACTTCACGATGTATTTCACGTTTCCATGCTAAGACGTTACCGTTTGGATCCGTCTCATATTGTGCCTGTGGAGCAAATCGAGGTAAGACCTGATCTATCCTTCGAAGAGGAACCAGTAGAAATTTTGGATCGTGATGTCAAGGTGTTGAGAAAGAAAACGGTTCCATTGGTTAAGGTGCTGTGGCGGAATCATGGTTCCGAGGAAGCTACGTAGGAACCCGAGGAAGTAATAAGGCGGCAATACCCTCATCTTTTCTGATCAGGTAATTTCGAGGACGAAATTTCTTTAAGGGGGTAGAACTGTAACATCCTAAATTTATGGGCCTATGCATTTAGTGTAGGGATCGGATTAATTTGTTAATTTAAGTGATAGGGGTCCAAACTGGGCTCAGGATTAGGCAAAGGCCTTGATTAAATTATTAGATTGTGCATTATAGAGTTAAAAGGTGGTAATTATGTTTAAAATACCAACATGGGCTTGTGGCCCAAAAATAGGTGGCACTGTAAGGGAATTAGAAGGTGGCGCCATCAACAATTAGAGAGGCCCAAGTTTTGGTCGCAAGGAGCCCAAGTTTTTAGGCCATTTTCGACACTTAAATGGGAGCAAGGGTGACGCCACAACAAGGGATTTAATGGCCCAAAATTTAAGTTTAATAAAGCCCAAATCTTTTAATTTAAGTGAGTTAAATTTCGGCATTAAGACTGTAACATCCAAAAATTTGAGTATTATTTGTGTTGGCTCGGGTATGAATTTTGTGTGTTAGCATAGTCTTGTGAAGGCTTGATTTTATTTAGGAAGTTAGAATAATTTTTAGTATGGTTTATTTAATGAAGTGGAGCAAGTGAGCTTGACACTTAATTTAATTTAAGTGTTAAATTATAGCACATGAGGAGTTAGTGGCATAGTGGATAAGGAGCTTGAAAGGTTGCTTGAGGGAAGTGGTTCGAGTAGCTTGGAAAGCATTTTGAGGATTGTATTTTTATGTATTCTAGCATTGATGGACGGTCAAACTTATTTATGATAGGTTGGACTATTAATTTTGGTAAGTTGAATATTGGTTTAAGGAAAGCATGAAATTGGGGATAAGAATCTTAAGGTTATGGAAGGTTGGGGAGACATAAGGCTAGGCTTTAGGAAAATGTTTTGGAAAGTATTCCTAGGCCTTTAGTGCTTGAATGTGGACGGCATGTGTGGCTAGGGGGTGGCCGAATGTGATAGGTAGCTTGGGGGGAATAGTTGGCCAATTTTTGTTTTTGGGCATCTTTTTGCATTTGATTTTCCTCTCCAAAAACTCCCTCTATTGGTCGATTGTGTATTGTGCTTTTGGTGCAATTTTGTTTTTGGTTTTTTTTTTAGCCTCATTTCGTGTGAACCAAATACCATTTCTCTTCTTTCATTTGTCCTTTTGAAACCGAAACAACATTGGAACTTTTGGTTCATTTTTCTTCTTGGGTAATTAGGTGTTGGCCGAATCTCTTACTCCCTTTTTCTCTCTTTATCTTTCTTTCAATATTGTTCAAACCACATTTCTTTTCACTTCTCTTGGTCGAATCTTCCTTCTTCCCTTTTCATTTTCTTTTCTTTGCCATACTAATTCTTCATTTCTTTCGAGCCATATATCAATTGTCTTCTTCATTCAAAAACCATAGCCGAAACTTCTCATATCCTTTTGGTTTGCTTTGGCCGAATATTCAAGGGTAGATTCTCTTTGGTTTTCTTCAATCGATTTTGGATAATAGGTAAGTGTTCTTGGCCGTTTCTCCTTCATTTCTTTCTCGATTCTATGTCATTTTCTTGTGGACAAAGGCCGAACCTATGGGCATTTGTTGCAAGGTTCTAATCATTTTAGGAATCGATCGTTCTTTTAGGCTCTTCGGGACGTTGGAAACAATCAACTAAGCCTCGTATCTTTGTCTATCGTTTTGGGTAAGCTATTAGGTAAGATTGGTATTTTTGAAGCGATAACTCTTTTGGATTAAGTGGTATGGCCGAATGGCCTTTGTTAATAATTTTAGTATTGGCCGATTGTAGGACAAGGTGATCTAGTGCGATAGATCGGATCTTTGGAAGATAGTTCTTGCGTTGGTGAAAGGTGTGTGTCTTACACACTTTATAACTTGGTTCATATATGTATATATGTGTGTTAAATAACTATTCATGTTGTTAAAGCCGAAATGATGAGATTTTGAGTTGATACCATGATGGTATGAATGAGGATTCGGGTAAGTCCGTTTCGATATGTTGTTAATACATGTGGAGTGAAATCATGATCTACGATTTATGATATTTTTGTTATGTGATTCATATCAAAGTATATTGACATGATTTGTTTATCTATTGCATTGGTATGGGCAACATGAGAGGAGGGGGAAGATTGATATCGTGACTTCGGTCACCAGGGATTTGGTATCACACGTGGGTTGGCCCCACAACTTGATTATTCGTGACTTCCATCACCAGTGATTTGGTATCACATTTGTGTCTTTGGGACACCAGAGGTTTGGCACCTCATAGCGACTCGTCCCTGTGATCTAGCATCACCGTGGGTTGGCCCCACTTTTGAGATATGGGATTGTCGCCAGTGATTTGGTATCACACGTGGGTTGGCCCCACATATGGATTATTAGTGACTTTGAGTCACCAGTGATTTGGTATCACAATATTGAATATCGTGACTTCGGTCACCAGTGGTTTGACACCACCAGTGGTTTGGTACCACACGGGGTAGAACAAGGAGTTATGGATGGCTAGGTTGGGTGCATTATACATATATGTTGCCTTGTTATAATTTGTGTAAGTATGTGGCATTTACCCGGGAGAGGGAATATGCACTGAGTCTTGGTGACTCACCTTCTCCCTTATCTTTTCAGGTGATACGTGAGATCGCGGATGAGGAGCCGGATGAACTCGAGGAGGCCATGCAATAAAATTTGGTTTTACATGAACTACTATTTGCGTACTTTATTTTAATTTGGTTTTCATATTTTTATGGATTTGTAATAAGGCCTGTTTAATTATGTTTTGGATTATTTATATGTTTTTGATTTGTTTTAAATTTGGCTTACAAATTACATGTTTGATATAATAATTTGAGCAAAAAAAGTTTTCTAAATTACAAAATGCGATGGTTTTTAAAACGTTACCATCGGGTAACATAAATCATTTGATAATTTTAACAACTTAAGTATTTTCAATAACTCATACTATTTTCAAAAACTTAATTTTTCCAAATTTCTTTTAGATACAGTTTTCAACCTAATCACTTTGGTTTCTTTTAAAAATATTAAAAGGTTTTCTAATCTATGGAATTGCAACTAAGTTTTAAAGTTTTAATTTTTTTTTTTGAGATTTCAAAAGTAAATTATCAGCTTTCAATTTATTATACACTTGTTTTGTACAAACAAAGTTCGACAAAGAGTTTTTCACAAAAATTTAATCGTTAACTCGTTTTTCTGCAAAACATTTTCCTTCGTGGCATACCAGATTCGGTCATGGCGTATTGACCGGGTTTGGGGTGTTACAAATTGGTATCAGAGCCAAGTTCAAAAGCTCGGCTGTGGGCCCGAGGCCCAAAATGATTTAAAGTATGGTTTTAAAATGTTATTGTTGAAAATTTTATGATTGGAAAGGCATGGCCCCGAGTCTCCGGCATCAATCCGCCCTGGTAAGTATATCAAAACTGTTGATTTTGATGATATGATTATAGTAATGCTGATATGACTATATAGTAGTAGGAACTACTTTAGAGACCCAAAACTATAGGTTTGGTGTACTCGCGAAATCTCTTATTAAAACTTTTCATAAAACTGTTCTTTAAAGAAAGTGGAATAATGATTAATTCATAAAACTTTTAAATCAGATAAGTCGAGATCTTAGACATGAGTACTCGAGGTCGAGGTCGTGTTATGCGTGGACGTGGTTGAGGTAGGATGGTTGTGTCTGAGCCAGTGAGGTCTGGTCAAGGATCCGAGAATGAGGTACTACCTGTCCCACCACCAGCGGTTGGAGTTGAGCATCAGGATCAAACGGGGGATGACGCGGTGTCTCAAGCGATGCTGCGAGTTCTTGAGAGGGTAGCTGGAGTAGGTGGAGGCGCGGGAGCTCGGAAGTCAGTACCTGAGTGACTCCGAGCCAACGGAGCCGAGGTATTTTGAGGTGTTTCGGGTGTAGCTCCCAGTTCGGCTGAATATTGGCTAGAGGCGACGGAGTGAATCATGGATGATCTAGATCTGAATGCCGAGGAAAAGCTGAAAGGGATAGTATCGCTTCTTCGGGATGAGTCATATCAGTGGTGGCTCACGGTTCGGAATGGTGCTGCGGCGGAGGATCTCACTTGGGATTATTTTAAGGCAGCGTATCAGAAGAAATATATTGGGTCTAGCAGCGTAAGGCATTTCTGAGTTTGGTCCAAGGAAGTAAGTCCATATCAGAGTATGAGGCTGAGTTCTTAAGATTGAGCCGGTATGCTGGAGGTATTGTGGCTTCGGAGCACGAGCGATGTGTCCGATTCGAGGATGGTTTGAGGGATGAGCTGAGGTTGCTGATTGCTCCACATCAGGAGCGAGAATTTGCTGCGTTGGTTGAAAAGTCTAAGATTGCTGAAAGGATAAAGGAATCTGGAAGGAAGAGTTACGATCGGAATAAGCATAAGAGAGGATATGGATCATCTAGGTCAGCCGGTAATTCTCAAAAGAGGGTTAGGCAGAGTGGGCCGAATCAATCTAGAAGGCCTGTTACTGCTAATCAGAGACCAGCACAGTGTAACCGATGTGGGAAGTTTCATTGGGGCGAATGTTGGATCGAAGGAAAAGGATGTTTCGAGTGTGGCTCGCTGGATCATCGTGTGTGAGACTGTCCACGTAAGCAAGCCAGGAATCAATCTGAAGGTCAAGGTCGTGCTCAGTTCAGAAAGGAGGGACCAGCACCGTAGAGAGGTCGTGGTAATGGTAGAGGAGGTAATGGCTCTGGTCGAGGCCGTGGAGCATCTGGCAGAGGTGCAAACAACACTGATGCGAGATAGCCTGCTTTAGTGTATACTGCGAGACGATGAGAGGAGGGCGATGCACCGGATGTCATAACCGGTACGTTCTTAATCTTTGGTGTTCCATATACTGCTTTGATAGATGTGGGTTCGACGCATTCGTATGTTGCTAGTAGCATAGTAAAGACCATGAGCTTAGATTCTGAGACTGCTTCTAGGAGGATGACAGTACTTAGCCCTCTAGGTCACTCTGTAGAAGTAGATAAGCTATATAGAGATGTACCCCTAGAACTTCAAGGGGTAGTGTTTGAAGCTGATCTGATGGAACTGCCGTTTGAGGAGTTCGATCTGATTCTTGGGATGGACTGGTTGGTCAAGTACCAAGCAAGTTTGGATTGCGCTGCTAAGCGCATGGTTTTGAAGACAGTTGAGGGTAAAGAGGTGGTCATGATAGGTAATAGAAGAGATTATCTATCCAACGTGGTATCTGCGTTGAAAGCTGTGAAGATGGTCAGGAAGGGCTGTGAGGCGTTTGTAGTCCATGTGTGTGCTTTGGAGGCTAAGGAGTCTTCTGTGGGGAATGTTCGAACTGTTAAGGATTATACTGACGTATTTCCTGAAGAACTTCCGGGACTGCCTCCGGATCGTGAAGTCGAATTCGGTATAGATCTGTTACCCGGAACGGCGCCAGTGTCTATAGCTCCGTATAGGATGGCACCAAAGGAATTAGTGGAATTAAAGGCTCAGATTCAAGAGTTGTTGGATCGAGGTTTCATTCGACCAAGTGTTTCGCCATGAGGAGCGCCGGTACTTTTTGTCAAGAAGAAGGACGGTACGATGCGGATGTGTATTGACTACCGCCAGTTGAATAAGCTGACGATCAAAAACAATATCCTTTGCCGAGGATAGATGACTTGTTTGATCAGCTTAAAGGGGCAGGGGTTTTCTCCAAGATTGATTTAAGGTCTGGGTATCATCAGCTAAAGGTGAAAGAGGCTGATATCCATAAGACGGCATTTCGCACTCGGTATGGGCACTACGAGTTTCTGGTGATGCCGTTTGGATTGACTAACGCGCCGGCAGCATTCATGGACATGATGAATCGGGTTTTCCAGCAGTTTTTGGATCAGTTTGTTATGGTATTTATAGACGATATTTTGGTTTACTCAAAGTCAGAGGAGGAGCATGATGCGGATTTGCGAGTAGTGTTGTAGATTCTGAGGGAAAAGCAGCTTTTTGCTAAATTTAGTAAGTGCGAGTTTTGGCTTAGGGAGGTGACTTTCTTGGGTCACGTTGTATCAGCCGAGGGGATTAGAGTGGATCCTCGGAAGATTGAGGCAGTGTTGGACTGGAAGCCGCCTAAGTCTGTGGCTGAGATTCGGAGTTTTCTAGGTCTGGCGGGGTATTACCGAAGATTTGTGGAAGGATTTTCTTTGATCGCCGCTCCTATGACCAACTTATTGAGGAAAAGAGTTCCATTTGTGTGGACCGAGAAGCAGCATGAAAGTTTTGACAAGTTAAAGAAGATTCTGACTGAAGCTCTAGTTTTGATTCAACCTGAGGCAGGCAAGGAATTCACGGTTTATTGTGATGCATCACATACTGGTTTGGGATGTGTGCTAATGTAGGAAGGGAAGGTAGTGGCTTATGCATCTCGGCAGTTGAGACCACATGAGGTTAATTATCCGACGCATGACTTGGAATTAGCAGCAGTGGTTTTCGCTTTGAAGATATGGAGGCACTATTTGTACAGAGAGAAGTCGATAGTCTACATGGATCACAAGAGTCTTAAGTATCTTTTGACTCAGAAGGATTTGAACTTGAGGCAGCGTAGATGGATTGAGTTGTTGAAGGACTACGACTGTTCCATCGAGTATCATCCGGGCAAGGCTAATGTGGTGGCAGACGCGTTGAGCCGTAAGGTTGTGTCTGATTTAAGATCGATGTTTGCTCGTCTTAGCTTGTATGACGATGGGAGTCTTTTGGCTGAATTGCAAGTCAAACCGACTTGGTTAGATCAGATCAAAGAGAAACAGTTAGAGGATGATGGTTTGAATGATCGGAGGTTGCGAGTTCAGAATGGTGGTTTAGAGGATTATAGTTTGTCCAATGATGGAGTTTTGTGTTTTAAAGGGAGAGCTTGTATGCCGAAGGATGTTGAGTTGAGGCAAAGGATTCTTCGGGACGCACATAGCAGCCCATATGCTATGTATCCTGGAGGTAGCAAGATGTATCGAGATTTAAGAGAGCAGTTTTGGTGGCCAGGTCTGAAGCGGGAGGTAATTGAGTTTGTGGGTAAATGTCTGACGTGTCAGCAAGTCAAGGCTGAACATCAGTTACCGTCTGGATTACTTCAGCCGGTGAAGATTCCACAGTGGAAGTGGGAGAGGATCACTATGGACTTTGTCAATGGATTACCCTTTACGCCTAGTAAGAAGGACTCGGTTTGGGTGATTGTGGATCGTCTGACTAAGTAAGCTCATTTCATTTCGGTAAGGGTGGATTACTCGCTTCAGAGGTTAGCTGAGTTGTATATTGTGGAGATAGTGAGGTTGCATGGTGTGCCAGTGTCGATCATCTCAGATAGGGATCCCAGATTTACGTCGAGGTTTTGGAGAGCGCTACATCAGGCTTTGGGTACGCCGTTGGATTTCAGTACCGCATTTCATCCACAGTCTAACGGGCAGTCAGAAAGAGTTATTCAGATTTTAGAGGATATGTTGAGAGGCTGTGTTTTGGACTTCAGAGGTAGCTGGGAAGAGTTTTTGCCGCTAGCTGAGTTCACATACAACAATAGTTATCAGGCAAGCATTAAGATGGCACCATATGAGGCTTTGTATGGTAGGCGATGTCGCACACCTACATGTTGGACAGAGTTGAGTGAGCGTCAGATGTTAGGACCAGAGTTGGTTGCAGAAACCGAGGATAAAGTGAAGATAATTCAGGCTCGTCTGAAGGAAGCTTCGGATAGGCAGAAGTCATATGCCGATCTCAAGCGGAGGGATATAGAGTTTGCCGTGGGTGACAAAGTTTTTCTGAAGGTCTCTCCATGGAAGAAAGTGTTAAGATTTGGGAGAAAAGGCAAGTTAAGTCCAAGGTTCATTGGACCGTTTAAGGTGTTGAGACGAGTGGGACCAGTAGCTTATCAGCTCGAGTTGCCAGCAGAATTGAGTCAGATTCACGATGTGCTCCATGTGTCCATGCTTAGACGCTATCGTTCTGATCCATCGCATATCGTGATAGTACAGGAAGTAGAGGTGAATCCAGATTTGACGGTGGAGGAGGAACCTGTGCAAATTCTAGAGCGAGATGTAAAAGTTTTGCGTAGGAATTCAGTTCCTTTAGTGAAAGTTTTATGGCGGAATCATGGCGTGGAAGAAGCTACGTGGGAACCGGAGGATGCGATGAGGCAGCACTATCCTCAACTCTTTTGATCAGGTAATTTAGAGGACGAAATTTTTTTAAGGGGGTAGAATTGTAACATCCTAAAATTTGAGTATTATTTGTGTTGGCTCGGGTATGAATTTTGTGTGTTAGCATAGTCTTGTGAAGGCTTGATTTTATTTAGGAAGTTAGAATAATTTTTAGTATGGTTTATTTAATGAAGTGGAGTAAGTGAGCTTGACACTTAAGTTAATTTAAGTGTTAAATTATAGCACATGAGGAGTTAGTAGCATAGTGGATAAGGAGCTTGAAAGGTTGCTTGAGGGAAGTGGTTCGAGTAGCTTGGAAAGCATTTTGAGGATTGTATTTTTATGTATTCTAGCATTGATGGACGGTCAAACTTATTTATGATAGGTTGGACTATTAATTTTGGTAAGTTGAATATTGGTTTAAGGAAAGCATGAAATTGGGGATAAGAATCTTATGGTTATGGAAGGTTGGGGAGACATAAGGCTAGGCTTTAGGAAAATGTTTTGGAAAGTATTCCTAGGCCTTTAGTGCTTGAATGTGGACGGCATGTGTGGCTAGGGGGGGTGGCCGAATGTGATAGGTAGCTTGGGGGGGAATAGTTGGCCAATTTTTGTTTTTGAGCATCTTTTTGCATTTGATTTTCCTCTCCAAAAACTCCCTCTATTGGCCGATTGTGTATTGTGCTTTTGGTGCAATTTTGTTTTTGGTTTTTTTTAGCCTCATTTCGTGTGAACCAAATACCATTTCTCTTCTTTCATTTGTCCTTTTGAAACCGAAACAACATTGGAACTTTTGGTGCATTTTTCTTCTTGGGTAATTAGGTGTTGGCCGAATCTCTTACTCCCTTTTTCTCTCTTTTTCTTTCTTTTAATATTGTTCAAACCACATTTCTTTTCACTTCTCTTGGCCGAATCTTCCTTCTTCCCTTTTCATTTTCTTTTCTTTGCCATACTAATTCTTCATTTCTTTCGAGCCATATATCAATTGTCTTCTTCATTCAAAAACCATAGCCGAAACTTCTCATATCCTTTTGGTTTGCTTTGGCCGAATATTCAAGGGTAGATTCTCTTTGGTTTTCTTCAATCGATTTTGGATAATAGGTAAGTGTTCTTGGCCGTTTCTCCTTCATTTCTTTCTCGATTCTATGTCATTTTCTTGTGGACAAAGGCCGAACCTATGGGCATTTGTTGCAAGGTTCTAATTATTTTAGGAATCGATAGTACTTTTAGGCTCTTCGGGACGTTGGAAGCAATCAACTAAGCCTCTTATCTTTGTCTATCGTTTTGGGTAAGCTATTAGGTAAGATTGGTATTTTTGAAGCGATAACTCTTTGGGATTAAGTGGTATGGCCGAATGGCCTTTGTTAATAATTTTAGTATTGGCCGATTGTAGGACAAGGTGATCTGGTGCGATAGATCGGATCTTTGGAAGATAGTTCTTGCGTTGGTGAAAGGTGTGTGTCTTACACACTTTATAACTTGGTTCATATATGTATATATGTGTGTTAAATAACTATTCATGTTGTTAAAGCCGAAATGATGAGATTTTGAGATGACACCATGATGGTATGAATGAGGATTCGGATAAGTCCGTTTCGATATGTTGTTAATACATGTGGAGTGAAATCATGATCTACGATTTATGATATTTTTTTTATGTGATTCATATCAAAGTATATTGACATGATTTGTTTATCTATTGCATTGGTATGGGCAACATGAGAGGAGGGGGAAGATTGATATCGTGACTTCGGTCACCAGGGATTTGGTATCACACGTGGGTTGGCCCCACAACTTGATTATTCGTGACTTCCGTCACAGTGATTTGGTATCACATTTGTGTCTTTGGGAAACCAGAGGTTTGGCACCTCATAGCGACTCGTCCCTGTGATCTAGCATCACCGTGGGTTGGCCCCACTTTTGAGATATGGGATTGTCGCCAGTGATTTGGTATCACACGTGGGTTGGCCCCACATATGGATTATTAGTGACTTTGAGTCACCAGTGATTTGGTATCACAATATTGAATATCGTGACTTCGGTCACCAGTGGTTTGACACCACCAGTGGTTTGGTACCACACGGGGTAGAAAAAGGAGTTATGGATGGCTAGGTTGGGTGCATTATACATATATGTTGCCTTGTTATAATTTGTGTAAGTATGTGGCATTTACCCGGGAGAGGGAATATGCACTGAGTCTTGGTGACTCACCTTCTCCCTTATCTTTTCAGGTGATACGTGAGATCGCGGATGAGGACCCGGATGAACTCGAGGAGGCCATGCAATAAAATTTGGTTTTACATGAACTACTATTTGGGTACTTTATTTTAATTTGGTTTTCATATTTTTATGGATTTGTAATAAGGCCTGTTTAATTATGTTTTGGATTATTTATATGTTTTGGATTTGTTTTAAATTTGGCTTACAAATTACATGTTTGATATAATAATTTGAGCAAAAAAAGTTTTCTAAATTACAAAATGCGATGGTTTTTAAAACGTTACCATCCGGTAACATAAATCATTTGATAATTTTAACAACTTAAGTATTTTCGATAACTCATACTATTTTCAAAAACTTAATTTTTCCAAATTTCTTTTAGATACAGTTTTCAACCTAATCACTTTGGTTTCTTTTAAAAATATTAAAAAGTTTTCTAATCTATGGAATTGCAACTAAGTTTTAAAGTTTTATTTTTTTTTGAGATTTCAAAAGCAAATTATCAGCTTTCAATTTATTATACACTTGTTTTGTACAAACAAAGTTCGACAAAGAGTTTTTCACAAAAATTTAATCGTTAACTCATTTTTCTGCAAAACATTTTCCTTCGTGGCATGCCAGATTCGGTCATGGCGTATTGACCAGGTTTGGGGTGTTACAAAGACTTGATGAGGTGGACGGCTACAAGGCTTAAAAATAGGAAGATATATTTGGATTTTATAATTGATAATATAGAAGATAAAAAGGAGAAAAGATAGGAGCCTATCTACAAGGAGAGTGATGGCCGAAAATCCACCACTGAGAGGAGTAAAGAATTCGGCTACTGCATGGCAAAGGGGTGCCGAATTTTCCCTCTCATTTAGCTTGAATTTTAATTAACTAGGAAGGGCGTTTTTGGTTTTATACAGAAGGTGTTGAAATTCCTATAAATAGGGGGGATAGCTCCTTGAAGGGGAGTGAAAGTAGGAGGAAAGTATGGGAATGGATGTCGGTGGAGGTGATGGCCGAATTTGGGTAACTTGAACGGGGAGTTTCGGTTAGGGGTGAGGATAGGTGAGTGTGCTGGATGTGGGTGAGGTCTTGGGCACCATTTGTGCATTTTCAGTCATGAGAGGTGTTATTATGCCATTTGGTGGCTAGCATCTTTAGAATGTGGAGTTGAGCCAAAACCGACTATAGGGATCCTCTTCTCATTTTGACACTTTGGTCTTTTGTTTTCACTTTTTTCTTTTGTTTATCGAATGAGAACCAAAGCACTCTTCTCCTATCTTTTTCTTCTCATCATCATTTCTTTACTTCTCTCACCATAACTAGACCTCTATCTCTTCTCCCTATTTCCCTACGCATATTCTTTCTTTCTTCTTCCACAGTGCACTTTTGTTTCTCATCTTCTTCCTCTTGGCCGAACCACTCACCATCACCCTTTTTGCGATTCATTCTTCTTTCCTCTCCTTGCTCCTCTATTCCCCCTTGTTTAGCCGAATCTCTCATTGAAGCGTTTTCTCCATTTTCTCTGCATCTTGCTCTAAATCGAAACCTCCTGGCTCTCGTATAACGATCCCATTTTCTCCTTCTCTTTTTTGTGATTTCTTTACTGTTCTTTTGAGTCGAACTTTTGTTGATCCATATAACATGTTTTACTCCTCCATCTGGCTCCATTGTTTCAAACCCTCCTCTCTTTTATTTCTTCTTCTAGCCGTAACCTTGCATCTGTTCTATTGACACCCTCTCGATTGTTTTTCTTTCTTTTAGCCAAAGAGTTCCTGTAACCCCAAGCGAATCGATTTCACTCTGCCTCTGGATTTTCGTTGAAGGTAATATTTCTTTTCTCTCTGATTGAAAAAAAAAGCGGAATCTCTTTCTTCTTTCTCTTCTTTTCGGTCCTACTTGGCCATAGCCGAATGGCTATATTGCTCTTGAGTTATGATTTGCGACTAATCTTTTCTCCCTTCATCTTTTATCGTTTTGGGACGTTACTCCGAGAAACTCCTCTAGTCAAAACGCTTGTAGTCCGAAGGCAGTGAGTTGTTGTTGCCGAGTTGGATCACTCCATTTGGGATCTTAAGGTAAGGGGTCATCTTGTGGTTTTCCGGTTATTCATTCCTATCATATGTGTTATGCCTTAACCGATTCTGTTATTAGTCAATCTATGCTTCTCCTTGTGCACTGATCAAGATTCTCCATGGATGCGAAGGTTGGTCAATCTAAGGAAGGGAGCGAACCCCTAGTTTCGGCTCCTAAATTTAAGAAGCGTGCTGTGTCGGCGGTTCGGGACTTTTCGCAGGGCTGTGGAAGAGAGCCGACGTCTGCGTGGGATAGACAGTTAGACGTCGTTCCTGCTAGCGAATGCGTTGACATAGATAGCTTGGTATTACGTGTGATCAGGTGTATATTACTCACACGCCTCCTATGCTAATTGTGTTATTAACTGTAAAGGCTGAAAGCCGAAATAACTGATGTGATAGGCAAAATACCCTTGCGGGAAAGGTTGGAGACGCCGGGTAAGTTCTTCGATATTGGTATTCTTGATAGTATGCATGTACGTATTTTAGATGTTATGCATGTATGGAATATTGTCTGTTATACATTGTGATAATTGGTTGCATGCATATTGTGCACAAGGTAAAGAGCATGGGCTCGGGATTGATTGAAATAAGGAGGGAGAATCAGTTACAACTGTCACGAGTGGTCTAAGTACCACAATGGTTGAAACAATGATTATTCTAATCAGTGACTTGTCACGGTGGTCAAGAACCACAATGGGTTGGCCCCACGTATACATATTTTATCAGAGATCGTCACGGTGGTCAAGTACCACAGCGGGTTGGCCCCACGATTCCATATTATAGTGACTTTTTCATGAGTGGTCTAGGACCATGGTGGTCATGAACCACAGTGGCATAATACCACGGGTGTTTTGGATGGAGAGCTAAACTGGGTTGGGCTGCATTGCATACTTGCAACATGTGCTGTATTGAATGGGCTATGGCCCAGTTTGCATTACATGGGGATTTACACAATGAGTCTCGATGACTCACCCCTTTGCTAATTTTGCAGATAATCAGTAGATGGCGGGTTTTGGGCCGAGACGAACTCGAGGTGGCCATGCGTTGCAATTTCATTCAGTACACTCGGACTTTATTTTAAAATTAATTTCTTTTTTTGGGATTTTAAGTTGTAATAAGGCCGCTCTAACTTTATCTTTATTTTGGGGTTTGCTATATGCTAGTTTTATACATGTTAAGAATTATAAGAAAAACGAGATTTTCTTAAAACGTAAATGAAGGTTTTTTTTTTAAAAAAATTCAACGTAGGGATAATAAGTCGTAAATAATTGAACTTGGTACTTTTCTCCATACTGCTAATACTATTTTCAAAAGATCGCGTACCTTAACATTGTTTTCAAAATGTCATTTTACGAAATCTTCCAAATTCGGTTTCTTTTTAAGAAATAAAACAACCAGTTTTTATCATCTAGTTACCCTTATTAAGAGTCTAGCAAGCTTTAATTTAACCAAATCATGAATAGCCCTTAACATGGGATTACTAGAACTAACGTTTTCTCAAACCGCGATGCTTTGTCAATATTTCCAAATCTTCTTTCCTGTAATAGTCCAGATTCGGTCATAACGTTTTGACTGGGTTTGGGGTGTTACACACTTATTTCCACTCAGCTTGATCCAGGTCGTGGTTCGCTGCTCACTTATCCCTTGCGATGGTAATTAGCTTCTTTAAGAAAGTTGAGGCATGACGGCTCTTGCACAGTTTTTGTCAATTTGAATCCTTCGGGCAAAGTCTTGTATTCTTCTGCGGACTTCTCTCGTTGTTTACTTGGACTATATTCAGACGACTGTTTTATAATCCACTTTATCAGGAAGTTCATTTCCTTATGACAAAATCTTCTATTTAGAAATCAAATATTAATCAACACCTCCTTTCTAAGATGATGCGATGCAATGCATTGAAAACTAAAAGAAACATGTTAGCACAAGAGAAAATAACAACAGAATAAAGTACCTAATCGTGTGACCACTAGGGTTTGGCATGGCTCTACCTAGGGTTGGCTCTTAGGGTTCACTATATGTGGTTTGGTTCTGACGAGAGGGTACCTGAACAAGCAGATTCCTCGATCCTCACCTATTATAGGCTCATACAGACCAAGTTCGGTTCAAGGGGATACATTTCCCTATAGCCACGCGGAGATGAAAATCTCACGAAGCACATAGGTACAGATGTATCCCGGAAGCAGTCCACTAGCCCATGCGGAGGTGAAAACCAAACGAAAGCATAGCTTTTTACTCCCACTTAAAGGTGTGACCACAACGGTCATGTAATGCAATGCCAAAGTATTTTACGAAACTCGACATTATTGTAATTATAGCACAAACAAATGCATCAAAAGAAACATGATTTTTCAAAACAATTTTCCAGATTTTCAATCAAAAGGAAAAAAATTAATCAATCTATGGCCTGACTCTCAACCAGTCCCCAGTGGAGTCGCCAAGCTGTCGAAACCAATTTTTATTCGTGTTTGAAAAACGGGGATCGACTTTTAAATGACAGATAGAGTCGCCACCAATCCTTTTCGTTTAGGTGTGATCGGGTCACCTATAAAATGTTTTGTTTTATTTTTTTCAAAAGAAATCAATTTTGGTCTACGAATTTCAGGAAGAAAATGGGTTCGGGAGTCGGTTACGTGCAAGGAAGGATTAGCACCCTCGCAACGCCCAAATTTGGTACCAAATTGATTAATTGATGTCCTAATGTCAAAAAGTTTGAAACGGTTTTGAAATTCTGTTCTTTTTTAAAGCTTTAAATAACTCAAGTTGGACATTGAGATTCCTTTGTTCCGAAGGAATAAACTATCACATCCAGCACGATAAGACATGACAATTTAAGTCCTCATATTCAAGATCATCCCAAAATTCTCAAAGCTCATGCAATGAAATTTTGAAAGGGTATTTGGTTATTTGGACAAACGGAAAGCCGAAACCCAACACGATAGGGTACAATTCCTCGAATTTCCAAGCACACAAATATTGCCCTATTTTGAAAACATAGACAGAATTTTAAAAGGATATTTGGTTATTTGGTCAAACAGAAAATCGAAACCCAACACAATAGGGCACGATTCCTCAAACTCCCAAACACACAAATATTGCCTTATTTTGAAAACATGAAAAAAATTTTAAAAGGATATTTGGTTATTTGGTCAAACGTAAAATCGAAACCCAGCACGATAGGGCACGATTCCTCGAATTTCCAAATATGCAAATATTGCCTTATTTTGAAAACATGGATAAAATTTTAAAAGGATATTTGGTTATTTGGTCAAACAGAGAACCGAAACCCAGCACGATAGGGCACAGTTCCTCGAATTTCCAAATACACAAACATTGCCTTATTTTGAAATAATTTCAAGTACACAATATTAAAATTGACTAAAAATGCATTTATTTGGTATACATGTAATAAGAATGAAATATTTAGTAAAGTTTCGAATACATTAAAATATGAGATATAATACAATAACAAGTAGCATAAGCATCACATTAAGCATGAGGTAATATACAAACTTTAACATTATAAGAATGGACATAATTATAAATATAATTTAATGCACAAATATACAATAACAATTATCAAATGATTAAAAGGACATATTAACAATTAATAGTAATTCTACAAAATTTATGATGATAAATTAATATGAAACAAATTTTGAATGTTAACAAATGTGTTTAAAAAGAAATGGATTTTGAAATCAACAATTTATGAAATTATTTAAAGTGGAATAATTTGTACATAAATCTTATTATTATGTATGTATGTATGTACAAAATAATTGCATATAACTGTATTTAAATTAAATATTATATAAAGAAATACATAATATGTTATTTTGGAAAATAATAAAATAAAATTTATACAATATATAATCAAAATACAAATAAAGAGAATAGGCTAAAACATTACAAAATCAATTTCGAAACAATTTAATTAAAATAGTTTAAATAATAAACAAAATTAATACTAAAAAGGGTTATAGAAATTAGAAACAAAGATTAAAACTCAATTGAAATAAAAATAAAATTAAAAGGATAATCTATAAATAAATAATATTTAAAAACAGAACAAAGGATCAAAATAAAATACACCTGAACAAATAAGGATTAAAAATGAAAATATCCCCAAATTCCCTAAAACGCGGTGTTTAGATGTAGTCCCAAATTGAAATAGTGCTCAAATTTCATGGAGAAATTAAAAAAACAGCAAAATGATTCAATTGAATAACGACGAATCAAGGAGGGACCAATCATATAAATATCCTATTTTTTAAAAAATGCGCGGACCCTGGGAGGATTCGGGTTGACGCGCGGGTTCCTTCTCTCAAATGAAACGGTGTCGTTTCTTTTATGCTTAAAACCAAACTTGCTGCCATCATTTAAACCATTCATTCTTTTTAAAAAAAGTAAAACATAAAAAAATATTAAACCCTTTTTCAAACCATTATTCGGCTAATTGAATGCAGCCATATGAATCCCATTTCACCATTGTTAATCGGTGAATAGAATCGTGATAAATTTCCCTTTGCTCTTTGATTACAACAAAGCAAGGCAGGATTCGACGGCACAAATATTCAGATAAGTTTCTAACCTTTCTTTTTATTTCAACAATAGTAGATAAAAATCAGAGAAATAGGAGCAAAGTTGGGGAAAGGAAAAAAAATAAGATCTGAGGTAACCTTTTCCAAATAGTTTTTATTTGATTGTTTTTATTTCATGCGCATGCATGAATATTACAAAAGCAATAGGATCCAAAATCGAAGGAAAAAAATCTATAATCACCTTTTAAATCTTGGTTGATTTCTATTCAAAAATATGTGTAAATGTGCATGATTATATTTGTGAATGCGTAATACCAAAAAATCCCCCTCTTTTTACACAATCATAGTACATGGCTTTTATAGCCGGATGAAAAATAAAACGAGATACACATTTTCCTCCTTCCTTCTATTGTATTCTATTGTATTCTGTTGTTTGTTTTGCAGGTAACCATTGTGGAGGCTGACATGGCTGGAGATGCGCGTGTGAGGAGGCATGCCCGTGGCGTTGGATGCATCTGGAAACTTCTAGGGTTTTCGAAATGCTGCAGATTTTGGGCTTAGTGGGCTGATATTGTGGTATTGGGTCTAATTTTTTGGGCTGAAATTAGGGTTGGGGTTTATAAACAGTTTGGGTTATTTTAATTTATTGGGTTTGTATAAAAGGACTGGACTTATTATTTGTTTTTATTTGGTTTTTTATTTGGGTTTAATTTAGTTTATTTTTGGTTTTAAAATGGGCCGGGCGAAATGGGCCTATTACAATTTCAATCAAATGAAAGCACTATTGACTGAGGCACTAGTTCTAGTTCAACCTGAGCCAGGTAAAGAATTTGTGATTTTTAGCGATGCATTTTTAAATGGTTTAGGTTATGTTTTGATGCAAGAAGGCAAGGTACTAGCTTATGACACATGAAAAGAATTATTTGATGCCTGACCTAGAGTTGCAGCTAGATCGATGTTTTTATAGCAGATATATGATGCTAAAAAATGTGATGATGATTTGCTAGCTAAACGGGCATAGTGTGAGTCGACTTCTGATTTAGAATTTCAAATAGGACCCGATGATTATTTATTATTTAGAGGTAGAATTTGAGTACCGAAGAACCCAGAGTTCATTCAGAGAATCTTACACAAAGCTCATAATGGTATCTTGTCTGTTCATCCGAGAAGTAATAAGATGTACGGTGATTTGAAGCAAATGTACTGGTGGCCGGTAATGAAACGCGAGATTTTACTTTGTATCTAGATGTTTAGTATGCCAACAAGTAAAAGCTGAACATTAGGTGCCTTCGGGATTGTTGCAGCCAGTGATGATACCGGAGTGGAAATGGGATTGAGTTAATATGGAATTTGTATCGGGTTTACCCCTATCTCCAAGGAAGAAAGATGTTATTTGGGTTAGTGTTGATCGATTGACAAAGTCTGCACATTTTATTCAGGTGCGGACATATTACTCCCTTGATAGATTAGCTGAATTATACATTTCGAAGATCATAAGATTGCACGGGGTGCCAGTTTCCATCATTTCGGATAGAGATCCGCAATTTACATCACAATTTTGGAGAAAGTTTTAGGAAGCTCTAGGTACGCGATTGCATTTTAGCACTACATTTCACCCTCAGAAAGATGGTCAGTCTAAGCGAATAATTCAGATACTCAAAGATATGTTTCGTTGTTGCGTATTAGAATTCGAAGGTAATTGGGAGAAATATTTACCGTTGGTTTGTGTTCGTGTACAATAGCAGTCATCAGTCGAGTATAAAAATGGCACTGTACAAAGCATTGTATGGTCATAAATGTCGAACTCCTTCATATTGGACTAAGCTTAGTGAGAAAAAGATACACGGGGTCGATTTGACTTGAGAGACGGAAGCCGTGACAGTTTGAAAGCAACTTCAGATTAACAGAAGTCGTATACAGATTTGAAACGTAAAGAAATTGAATTTCAAGTCAGCAGTTAAGTGTTTTTGGAAGTATCACATTGAAAGAAAGTTCTTCGTTTTGGTCGTAAAGGAAAGCTAAGTCCGTGATTTCAAAATAGTGGTTTCAGGACCACAAATCTAACGTTGAAATATTTATTTTATAAGTATTTTAATGTCTACAGTATGTTACTAATTTAGTATATGAAACACCCCAAACCCGGCCCACGAGCTTTGACCAGATTTGGTATGTTCCTTAAGTAAACCAGTCTCAAATTCTTTTGTTCCTTGGGAAAAACTTATGCGATTTTAAGAAAAATATTGTTTTGGGTTGGGCTTGTGGTGGAAACCAACTTATCTTATATTGAAATCCATTTAATTAAAGTGACAAAACAATTAGGGTTTATTTTTAAAAAAAATAAATTTACTCAAACTTTAATTGATAATAATTTAATAGACTCAATGTGGGTGAGTCAACAGACTCAATGTGTACACAACACTAAAATTTAATAGATCAGGCATACCATAACGTATCACATGCACATTCATATACAGATAAAATAATGATGCAACCCATACCCAAACCTAGATGCCATCCGCTACACATCCCCGTACCAACCTGCACACCGTGGGGACTACTAAGTCGACCCTCCTTCCGCTACACTCCATCGAAGGCAGTCGCTGCAGTCGACGTGCTCATCGCCCATATAAGATTCGTGGCATAGCCACCAGATTAAATAATTGTGTCATGAGACACTACATTCAGATAATATAACCGAAGTTACCACATTCAGATAATGTGACCGAAGTCACCACATTCAGATAGTGAGACCGAAGTCATCACACTCACTTCCCCTTTCTCATATAACCCGAATGCCCCATATATTTCATATCGTGTATATCATACTTAAATTCACATTCATGTCACTTTTCACACGTTAAACTATAACATATCTCGTAATCCTAGCAGGATTAGGAAACGTACCTGAGTACTTTGTACCACATTAGGGTACTTAGCCATATTCACATTCTTATACATACATATATTACATATTGCCATATAACGTATTAAAAGATAGTGTGGGGTACACACCTGATTCGCTTAATAAATTCCTTGAGATCCCGAAATCTGATCTACTGCTTAGATCTTTAATCCCTACATTTGATTAATCACTTACTATTTAGCATAGAGCCTATTTGGCTATAAAACCAAATCCTAGTAGTATTTGTATTCTTAAAACTTACCTTGTTGCTGGTTGGTTTAAGAATCAAGTCCCGAAATCTCTGTTACACTCTTCTTACATTCGCCCAAGCATTGAATCACTTAAACAAATTAGTTTCAGCCTTTGCAAAAATAAGGAATATATCTTAACCAACAATTAAGGCCTTGGCCGAATGTGTATAGGGACTTACCTTGAAATTCTCAAATCCCGGAATCCTTGTATACCTCTGTCGAAATCCCTATGTACCCATGTTAGATCTAATCTAACATTAAATCATAATAATATAGCTTATGGCCGAATGGTATTCATAACTTACCTTAGATCTTTGAAGTCCCGAAAGATACCTTCCTGTAGTTGACAATTTCTTAAATCCCAAAAACACCCTTCCAAAATTCGGCCAAAACCAATAATAGAGATTAGTCCCTAAATTTTCGACAGGCTAGAATATAAAAGAATTGATACCAAACTTGGATCTTACCCTTATTTGAAGGATTCGATTGCACCTTCACTTCACCCTTCAGAGATTCAGCTATGGCTAATGATGCTCTCACAACTTTCGGCTTTTGGAGGAATTAGAAAGAAAAGAGAAGGAAGAGTAAAGATGGAGGATTCGGCTAGACAAAAGAAAAGAGAAGAGAAGAGAACACTAAGAATTTCGGCAGAGAGAGAGAAGGGGAGAAAAATTGATGAGTAGCCCTATGTTCTTCCTTTTATAGCCAAATTTATCACTTAGAATCCCTTACTTGGCCACCACTCTTCTTTATTTGACAGCTTTATCCTTTAATTATCACAAAATAAAAGAATTTATCCAACATTTATCTCCTTAATAATTAAAGAATAATCCTTTATTATCTCCTTGAAAAATAATCTAAAATAAAAAAAATCCATTATTTATCCTTATTAGCCGAATTTTAAAGAGGATAAAACTCATCTGTTGCAAGCCTTGTGCCGTCCACCTCTGTGTTTCTAGAAGCAAAAATAAAACTTCTTTTATTTGCTTCCCATGTGACTCGAACTCAGGCCCATTATCCTTGTATGTGGCGCCATTTCCAGAGGCCCTAAATGATATCTTCAGGCCACTTTTCCAAGCCTGTTTATGTGTCAAATTCCTCCTATTAATTTTCTTAAGGCCACCTTGCCTTAGTTTCCTCTTTTTGAACTTTAAAACTCGACATTTCTAAGTCATTTCCAAGTTTCCAAAAATTTTCGTTTGGCTCTTTAAACTTGACATTTCCTTACATTTCCAAGTTTCCAGAAATGTTCACTTTCCTCTTTTGAATCATTTCCAAATCATTTCCTAGTTTCCAAAAATGTTCACTTTCTATTTTTGAACTTAACATTTCCATACATTTCCAGGTTTCCAAAATGTTCATTTCTACATCTTTTCCATACATTTTCAGGTTTCCAAAAAATGTTCAAAACATGTTCATAACACATAAAACATATCATTTCTTACAATTAAACCGAAAATGCATAGGCCCTTTTTAGGATGTTACAGTTCTACCCCCTTAAAATAATTTCGTCCTCGAAATTACCTAGCTAAAATAATTGAGGGTATTGCTGTCGCATTGTCTCTTCTGGTTCCCACGAAGCTTCCTCTGATCCATGATTGCGCCATAACACTTTGACTAGAGGAACTGACTTCCTCCGTAACACTTTCACATCACGTTCCAATATCTGAATCGGCTCTTCCTCATAGGATAAGTCTGGCCTTAGCTCCACTTCTTCAACTGGTACCACATGAGACGAATCGGATCGATAACGACGTAGCATGGATACATGGAATACGTCGTGCATCTGCTGCAACTCTGGTGGCAACTCCAATTGGTATGCCACTGGCCCAACTCGCTTCAGTACTCGATAGGGCCCTATAAACCTTGGGCTTAACTTCCCTTTGCGACCAAACCTCATTACCTTCTTCCAAGGCGAGACTTTCAGAAACACTTGATCTCCCACCTCAAACTCTATTTCCTTCCGCTTAAGGTCTGCGTACGACTTCTGCCAATCAGAGGCTTCCTTTAACCGCGCCCTGATTATCTCAACCTTCTCTTCAGTTTCTGCCACTAACTCTGGACCCAAAACCCGACGTTCTCCTAACTCAGTCCAACAAGTAGGAGTTCGACACTTCCGACCATACAACGCTTCATATGGTGCCATTCGAATGCTAGCTTGATAGTTGTTGTTGTAGGCGAACTCTGCTAAAGGCAAATAGTCTTCCCAACTTCCTCGGAAATCCATCACACAGCCTCTTAACATATCCTCCAACACTTGTATAACCCGTTCAGACTGCCCGTCTGATTGTGGATGAAAAGCCGTAGTGAAGTCCAACTTAGTGCCTAAAGCTTGATGAAGTGCCCTCCAAAACCGAGACGTAAACCTTGGGTCTCTATCCAAAATAATTGACACCGGTACTCCATGTAACCTTACAATTTCCGCTACATATAATTTGGCTAACTTCTGAAGAGAATAGTCAACTCTTACCGGAATGAAGTGCGCGGACTTGGTCAAACAGTCCACTACTACCCATACCGAGTCCTTCTTAGTGGGCGTAAGGGGAAGCCCACTAACGAAGTCCATGGTAATTCTCTCCCACTTCCATTGTGGAACCTTGATTGGCTGGAGTAATCCCGATGGAACTTGATGTTCAGCCTTAACTTGCTGACACGTCAGACATTTTCCCACGAATTCAGTAACTTCCCGCTTAAGATCAGGCCACCAAAACTGTTCCCTTAGATCTCTGTACAGCTTAATGCCTCCGGGATGCATAGCATAAAGGCTGCTATGCGTTTCCCGAAGAATCCTTTGTCTTAACTCTTTGTTCCTCGGGATACATACCTTTCCTTTGTAGCGCAATACTCCTTCATCATTAACGCCATAATCCTTTAACCCTTCGTTCTGTACATGTTGTAACTTAGCACTTAGGTCCTGGTCAGCCAACTGTCCCCTTTTCACCTCACTCAGTCATGTGGGCTTGACTTGCAACTTTGCCAACAGGCTTCCATCATCATACAAACTTAAGTGTGCGAACATAGCCCTTAGATCCGACACAACCTTCCGACTTAGGGCATCAGCTACCACATTCGCCTTGCCCGGGTGGTACTCTATCGAGCAATCATAATCCTTCAACAACTCCACCCACCTTCACTGCCTTAAGTTCAACTCCTTCTGAGTCAACAGATACTTAAGGCTCTTGTGGTCTGTGTAGATCACTGACCTTTCTCCATAGAGATAGTGCCTCCACACCTTAAGGGCGAAAACCACTGCTGCCAATTCCAAGTCATGGGTTGGGTAGTTAACCTCATGCGGCCTTAACTGTCGAGACGCATAAGCGACTACTTTTCCTTCTTGCATTAGCACACAGCCTAATCCCGTGTGAGAAGCGTCACAGTATACCACAAAATCCTTTCCTGCCTCCGGCTAAATTAACACTGGAGCTTCCGTCAACACTCTCTTAAGCTTTTCAAAGCTCTCCTGTTGCTTATCAGTCCATTCAAAGGATACTTCCTTCCTTAGCAATTTTGTCAAAGGCGCGGCTATTGACGAGAACCCTTCCACAAACCTTCTGTAATAGCCTGCCAAACCTAAGAAACTTTGGATCTCAGCCACGGACCTAGGTGGTTTCCAATCCAACACTGCCTCGATCTTCCTAGGATCCACTCTTATTCCCTCTGCGGATACCACGTCCTAAGAATGCCACCTCCTTAAGCCAAAATTCACACTTGCTGAATTTGGCATAGAGCTTTTTCTCCCTTAACATTTGCAGCACACCTCGGAGATGCTCATCATGCTCCTCTTCAGACTTAGAGTATATCAAAATATCGTCGATGAACACAACGACGAACCTATCCAAGTAGGGTTGGAAAACTCGGTTCATCATATCCATGAACGCGGCTGGAGCGTTCGTCAACCCAAACGGCATCACTACAAACTCAAAATGGCCGTATCTTATCCTAAAAGCTGTCTTATGGATATCTGCCTCCTTCACCTTCAATTGATGATATCCCGACCTTAAGTCTATCTTTGAAAAAACTGCGGCTCCCTTCAGCTGATCGAACAATTCATCGATCCTTGGCAAAGGATACTTGTTCTTGATGGTCAACTTATTCAGCTGACGATAATCTATACACATATGCATAGTTCCGTCCTTCTTCTTCACAAACAGGACTGGTGCTCCCCATGGAGACACACTGGGTGGAATGAACCCACGATCCAACAATTCTTGGATTTGAGCCTTGAGCTCAACCAACTCCTTTGGTGCCATTCGATACGGGGCAATTGACACAGGAGCTGTTCCCGGTAGTAAGTCTATTCCAAATTCCACCTCCCTATCTGGGGGTATTCCTGGTAGTTCCTCCGGAAACACATCTTCAAAATCTTTTACAGTTCTAACTCCACTGACACCTTCTTCCTTTCCACTTAACGCGCTTACGAAGGCTAAAAATGCCCTGCACCCTTTCCTAACCATTTTCTCAGCCTTCAACGCCGAAACTACGATAGACAAGTAGTTTCTTCTTTCTCCGATCATTACTACTACTTCACCCTCTGGAGTCCTTAGTTCCATACGTTTAGCCGCACAATCCAACACGGCTCGGTGCTCTACTAGCCAATCCATTCCAAGTATGAGTTCAAACTCCCCAAAGGGTAGTTCCATTAAGTCAGCCCGAAAGTTCACTCCCTGAATCTCTAGGGGTACATTCCGAAAGATCTTATCCACTACTACAGTTTGGCCTAATGGGCTTAATACAGTCATCTGCCTATCAGAAAGTTCAGAGTCTAGGCCCAATGTTTCCACTACACTACATGCAACATAAGAATGGGTCGAACCCACATCAATCAGAGCAAAATAGGGCTTGCCATAAATAAAGAACGTACCGGTTATAACATCCGGCGCGTCTCCATCCTCCCTTCGGCGGACCGCATAAACCAAGCCCGGTTGCCTTGCCTCAGCATTAGCAGCACCTCTGCCCTGCGTTCCACGTCCTCTGCCAGCACCATTACCTCTGTTATTCGAACCACGACCTCGTTGTGGCTGTTGTCCTCCTCTACCAGCCTGATTAACATTCTGAGCTGCTGGTCGACTTTCATCTGGTTTCTTAAGACAATCTTTGAGCATATGGTCCTTGGACCCATACCTAAAACATCCTCCCGTCTTTCTCCAGCACTCCCCTAAGTGCTTCTTTCCACAATGATCACAAGGACGATACTGCCATCCTGTACCAGCTTGCTGATTTCGTGGCCCATCAACTCTAAGCCTCTTTTGAACCTTCCCGGACGATTCAAAACCTCTTTTTGGCCTATTCCGATCCATAGTCTGCTTTGTAGCATCCTTAATTCCCTCGGCTACCTTGGCTTTTTCTACTAAAGTAGAAAACTCCCGCTCCTGATGCGGTGCTATCAACAATCTCAAGTCATCCCTTAGTCCGTCCTCAAAACGGACACAGCGTTCATGCTCAGTTGCCACTACTCCTCGGGCATATCGGCTCAACCTCAGGAATTCAACCTCTTATTCTGCAACGGACTTATTCCCTTGAACCATTCCCAGAAATGCTTTCCTTTGCTCATCAGTATACCTGGTTCCAACATACTTCTTTTGATACACTTCCTTAACATATTCCCAGGTTAGATCCTCAGCTGTGGCACCGTCCCGCACAGTTAACCACCATTGATACGCTTCATCGCGTAACAGTGCCACCATTCCTTTTAACTTCTCCTCAGGGGTCAGATCAATCTCATCCATGATGCGCTCAGTTGCTTCCAACCAGTACTCAGCTGTACTGGGTGCCAGACCAGATACTCCACGAAACATTTCGGCTCCATTAGCTCGAAGCCGTTCAGGCACAGACTTTCGATTTCCCGAATTTCCTCCTGCACCAGCCACCAACTCCAAAACTCGCAGCACAGCCTGCGACACAGCATCCTCCCCCGTCTGAGCCTGCTGCTCAACACCAACAGCTGGGGGTGGTGGTGGCGGTGGTACCTCATTATCAGACCCTTGACCCGATCTAACGGGTTCTGACTAGTCATTCTTCCTCTACCGCGTCCACGACGACCACGTCCTCTAGAACTCATTTCTATTGTTGCGATCTGATTAAAAAGTTTTATGAATTAGTCCTTGTTTCACTTATTACCCACGAAGAAATTTTATAAAAGAGTTTTAGGAGTGGTTCTTTCGTATTCATACATGCACACAGTCTTTCCATTCATTCATACATCCATCAAATAATTATGAACCTTCGTTCATTCAAAGAAATGTTGTAGTTTTCATTGTTATTGTCTTTCCACTACTTAGGGGTATTTTCGTAATTTGTCCTACAGGGGTATTTTCGTAATTTTTCAAAAGAAAGAGTTCCTTGGTGATTTTTGTCAAAAAGTATTTTGGAATTTTTAAATCCTCGGGGTATTTTGAAAAATTTTGAAATCCGGGGGTATTTCGGTAATTTTGGACCTTGGGGGTATTTTGGTAATAAACCAGAGTAGATTGGTAAAGTTTAATATTTCCAGGGTATTTCCAAACTTTGCAAAACTTTGAGAGTTCTTTTTGAGAATCGTACTTTCCAAAACGGTGATGTTGCAAAAATTTGGAAATTAGGGTCATTTTGGTAATTTTGTAAGTTTGGGGCGATTTTGTAATTTTCCAAAGTCAAGGTATTTTGATATTTTGCAAATTAGGGTTTTTTGAACATTTATAAAATGATGAAATTTTGGGCAAAACTGTTGAGTAGTTGGTCATTTTATAAATCAAGGGCATTTTGGTAATTTTACCACTAGGGGTATTTTTGAAATTTCGGAATTTTTTCGATTTTTTTTATAGAGATAGTTTTCACAAATTAAGGAAAAATGATTTTAAGAGTTTTAAAACTAGGGTTTCCATAAAAACACGGCTAGTTCCCTTTCGGGTTTTAGTTATTGTATTTAGCCTATGACCGAGTCCACTTGGTCAGGGTGAACCAAAGCTACGCACCAGGCAGGATTCAAATGGAGAGGAGGTGAGTCACGCGGACTGCTTAAGTACCAAGCTCCCACTGAAACCATTCTTAGACATGCGCACAGAGGTTGCCACACCCACTGCGACCTTTGGGTTAGGGTGAACCGAAGCTACGCACCAGGTAGGATTCCTGCGAAGAGGAGGTGAGTCACTAGGACTGCTTAAATACCAAGCTCTTCTGGGTCCAATCCTAGACATGCGTACAGGGGTTACCACACCCTAACTCGATTGACTTAGCGATAGGTTTGTTTAGTGGTCCTTAAGTCTTATGTATTTGTGTTTGAGTAGACTAGTCCTAGAGTTCAAGTACCTATCATTCAATTCTACGTTCCATTCCTTTTCTACCCTTCTCTAAATCACATAATCACACAGATGGTTAGGGGTACTTACCTAGTGGACTGCGGGTCGGAGACTTGGGTGCCATGCCATAAAACCTGCTTATTTCATAAAATACTTTTATAAAACTTGTTTGAGCTCGATTCAAAAATGTTTTGGGCCTTAGCCCATAGGTCGAGAGTTTTAAAACTGGGCTCTGATACCAAATTGAAACACCCCAAACCCGGCCCACGAGCTTTGACCAGATTTGGTATGTTCCTTAAGTAAACCAGTCTCAAATTCTTTTGTTCCTTGGGAAAAACTTATGCGATTTTAAGAAAAATATTGTTTTGGGTTGGGCTTGTGGTGGAAACCAGCTTATCTTATATTGAAATCCATTTAATTAAAGTGACAAAACAATTAGGGTTTATTTTTAAAAAAATAAATTTACTCAAACTTTAATTGATAATAATTCGTAAACATAAAAAAAATTGAAAATAGAAATAAAGAAATAAAACTATGGCCTTATTACATCAAGTAAAAACCCAAAATAAAATTCTTAAGTACTTAAATAAAATAAAATGTCCATATAGAATAAAACTTCAAGTTGAGCATGGCCACCACAAGTTCTGTCGTCCCGGTCCATCACTGTTCATCACCTGAAAAATGTTCCCACAACGGGGTGAGTCAATAGACTCAATGTGTACACAACGCTAAAATTTAATAGATCAGGCATACCATAACGTATCACATGCACATTCATATACAGATAAAATAATGATGCAACCCATACCCAAACCTAGATGCCATCCGCTACACATCCCCGTACCAACCTGCACACCGTGGGGACTACTAAGTCGACCCTCCTTCCGCTACACTCCATCGAAGGCAGTCGCTGCAGTCGACGTGCTCATCGCCCATATAAGATTCGTGGCATAGCCACCAGATTAAATAATTGTGTCATGAGACACTACATTCAGATAATGTAACCGAAGTTACCACATTCAAATAATGTGACCGAAGTCACCACATTCAGATAGTGAGACCGAAGTCATCACATTCACTTCCCCTTTCTCATATAACCCGAATGCCCCATATATTTCATATCATGTATATCATACTTAAAGTCACATTCATGTCACTTTTCACATGTTAAACTATAACATATCTCGTAATCCTAGCAGAAGTAGGAAACGTACCTGAGTACTTTGTACCACATTAGGGTACTTAGCCATATTCACATTCTTATACATACATATATTACATATTGCCATATAACGTATTAAAAGATAGTGTGGGGTACACACCTGATTCGCTTAATAAATTCCTTGAGATCCCGAAATCTGATCTACTGCTTAGATCCTTAATCCCTACATTTGATTAATCACTTACTATTTAGCATAGAGCCTATTTTGCTATAAAACCAAATCCTAGTAGGATTTGTATTCTTAAAACTTACCTCGTTGCTGGTTGGTTTAAGAATCAAGTCCCGAAATCTCTGTTACACTCTTCTTACATTCGGCCAAGCATTGAATCACTTAAACAAATTAGTTTCAGCCTTTGCAAAAATAAGGAATATATCTTAACCAACAATTAAGGCCTTGGCCGAATGTGTATAGGGACTTACCTTGAAATTCTCAAATCCCGGAATCCTTGTATACCTCTGTCGAAATCCCTATGTACCCATGTTAGATCTAATCTAACATTAAATCATAATAATATAGCTTATGGCCGAATGGTATTCATAACTTACCTTAGATCTTTGAAGTTCCGAAAGATACCTTCCTGTAGTTGACAATTTCTTATATCCCGAAAACACCCTTCCAAAATTCGGCCAAAACCAATAATAGAGATTAGTCCCTAAATTTTCGACAGGCTAGAATATAAAAGAATTGATACCAAACTTGGATCTTACCCTTATTTGAAGGATTCGATTGCACCTTCACTTCACCCTTCAGAGATTCAGCTATGGCTAATGATGCTCTCACAACTTTCGGCTTTTGGAGGAATTAGAAAGAAAAGAGAAGGAAGAGTAAAGATGGAGGATTCGGCTAGACAAAAGAAAAGAGAAGAGAAGAGAACACTAAGAATTTCGGCAGAAAGAGAGAAGGGGAGAAAAATTGATGAGTAGCCCTATGTTCTTCCTTTTATAGCCGAATTTATCACTTAGAATCCCTTACTTGGCCACCACTCTTCTTTATTTGATAGCTTTATCCTTTAATTATCACAAAATAAAAGAATTTATCCAACATTTATCTCCTTAATAATTAAAGAATAATCCTTTATTATCTCCTTGAAAAATAATCTAAAATAAAAAAAATCCATTATTTATCCTTATTAGCCGAATTTTAAAGAGGATAAAACTCCTCTGTTGCAAGCCTTGTGCCGTCCACCTCTGTGTTTCTAGAAGCAAAAATAAAACTTCTTTTATTTGCTTCCCATGTGACTCGAACTCAGGCCCATTATCCTTGTATGTGGCACCATTTCCAGAGGCCCTAAGTGATATCTTCAGGCCACTTTTCCAAGCCTGTTTATGTGTCAAATTCCTCCTATTAATTTTCTTAAGGCCACCTTGCCTTAGTTTCCTCTTTTTGAACTTTAAAACTCGACATTTCTAAGTCATTTCTAAGTTTCCAAAAATTTTCGTTTGGCTCTTTAAACTTGACATTTCCTTACATTTCCAAGTTTCCAGAAATGTTCACTTTCCTCTTTTGAATCATTTCCAAATCATTTCCTAGTTCCCAAAAATGTTCACTTTCTATTTTTGAACTTAACATTTCCATACATTTCCAGGTTTCCAAAATGTTCATTTCTACATCTTTTCCACACATTTTCAGGTTTCCAAAAAATGTTCAAAACACGTTCATAACACATAAAACATATCATTTCTTACAATTAAACCGAAAATGCATAGGCCCTTTTTAGGATGTTACAGTATAAAAATTTCATTAAGAAACTTTACCTTTTGCATGCTTAATTCGATAATAAGGATTAAATTGAAAAATGTTCAAAATTGGAGTTCTATAAGCTAAAGGGATTTAATAGCTATGGAGTTAAATGATTGGAGGGTTTATGTTGTAATTAAACCATTGGCATGTTTAGTGGACAAATATGGACATTTATTACGTGATTTTAAAGGTTAATGGCAAGGTTAATTTAGTAATTAAGTTAATAATTTAGTAACAATAAAATAAATAAAACATGTCATCTTCCTAAATTGTTTATCACCACCAAAAATCAAAAGGAAGAACATCCATGGAAGTTTGAACATTCGATCTTCTCATTTTTGCTCGCATGTGAGTATTGTTTGTCCCATTTTTAATGATTTCTATATTTTTGGAGTCATTGTAGCTTAGTCTATCTAGCCTGGGGATTAATTTGTGAAGGTCTTAAACTAGTAAGCTTTGGCTATTAATGAATGCGTATGAGTTTTGATGATTTTTTTGAATAAAATGATTAATTGTTGTTAAATAAACAACTTTTGTGAAGTGATTGTTAATGAAATTAACAAATAGGGGTTAATTTGAAAAATAGAAAATGAACATGGTAAATTTGTGAAATAAATGAAATATAGGGCTTGATAGGGACCTATATAAAATTCAGCTATACTGGATTGAGGATGAATTGGATGAATTTCCATTTTATGAGCTGAGGACTAAAACGAAAAGAAATAAAAAGTATAGGGGTAAAATTGTAATTTTACTAAAATATGGATTTGGGTTAAATTGAATAGAAAGATTATTGAATTGAGCTGAATTTATTCATTTAGATCAAGATAAACCATGTACGGTTCTAGATCGAGGCAAAGAAAAAGCATTAATTAGTCGACTTTATTTTCCTACGTTTATCGTTGAGGTAAGTTCACACATTTTAGTTTCGTTTTTATTTCATGATTTGAATGCTATTATTTTATAATATTAAATTGAGTGTTGTCAAAAAAATCCAACAGCTTAACGACAATCATCGATGAATGAAAAGAGATAGCTTTGGCTATCGAATACGAAAAGGGAAGCTTTGGCTATCAATTATAAAAAGGGATGGTGACGACCATCAACAATGAAAAGGGATGGTGATGACCATTGAACTATGAAAAGGGATGGCTTCAGCTATTGATCTATGAAAAGGGATAGCTTCGGCTATCAAATAATGAAAAGGGATGGTGACGACCATCGAACAATGAAAAGGGATGGTGACAACCATCGAATTATGAAAAGGGATAGCTTCGGCTGTCGAACTATGAAAAGAGATAACTTTGGTTATCGAATTATGAAAAGGGATATATCAATCATCGTATTAGTACCTTGTGTGAGCTTTGATAAGAGCTTTCAATGTAAATTACATTAGTTTGATGAAAGGTAGGTAGACTGTACCTTGTGAAAATTAAGAGTATGAATGGACATATATAAGTATTTGAGTTAGTTATTCTCATGTTAGATTGGGTTATACATGCTTTGTGATTGTATATTATATTGGCAAGGTTAGACTGTATGTGTTACAAACTTACTAAGCAAGATATGCTTACTTTATGTTTATTTTTCAGTGTTCTGTAGTAAATCGGAAGCTCGTTCGGGTTAGAAAGTCATCGAAGATCTATTACACTATCTATCAGCTCTTTCGGTACTTATAGATGTTCATTTTTTCTCATAATGGCATGTATAGGTATTTTGACTAATGTAGGCCATGTATTCACTATTGTTGAAATAAAAATTTGGTTTGGCTGAATCATGGTATTTTTATGGTGTAATAGATATAGTTTTGGCATGTGAATATTAGCTTTATAACGGTTGATGTTTGGCTTGTTATGTTTGAAAGATGGTGGAAGGTATGATAGGACAAATATGCATATGGTAGGTTTTTTATGAGGTATGGAATGTGGTGATTTAGTGAATTAATTATAAGTGAATTGTAACACCCCAAACCCGGCCCAAACGCTACAACCGGATTTGTTATGTCACTTAAGGGATTTTACAAAACACGTCGCATTTGGAAAACAATTACTAGGTTTAAACATCTATACCGAAAACTTAATAATTCATTAATTCATATAAAATATAAAGTTATAAATTACCTTGGTGAATTTTAAACAAAAACTATAATTTCATACATGTCTTAACTTAATTTAAAACATAAAACTTAAAAGCCCAGTAATAAAAGCCCAACATAAAACCAAAACATAAATAATAGTCTAGTGGCCCATGGCCTTATTACAAGGAAATTTAAAACCCATTAATTGAAAATATTAAAAACAATATTCTGAATAAAGTCTTCTGCTGGAATAGAATACTCTCTCGCATGGCCACCTCGCGCTACTGTCCAGCCCGGTCCGATGCACTAGGTGCTACATGAAATTGTTAAGAAATTGGTTGAGTCGCGAGACTCAGTGTGCAACCCTTGTGAACCATTAGATTTGGGCCTTAGCCCCACAGAACAGAATAACAGTTTAATATATATATATCAAAAAAATTATGCAAGCCCAACCCAAATCCTAAGTTTCCATCTGCTACACGCCTCCCGTACCAGCCGTTCACACCATAGGGGATTTCTACAATCAACCCGCACCGCTACACACCGTTGATGGTAGTCGTGCTGCTCATCGTCAGAGTTGTGACAGAGTCACCAGGCTGAAATGGCAAAAAGCCACCAGAAACAGAGTTTGTGACAGAGTCACCAGGCTGAAATGGCAAAAGCCACCAGAACAGATCACTTCCCCTTTTCATCAATTTCCCAACCCCAAGCATACAATGAAATTGTCATACAAAGCATATCATTTTAATAGGAATAATCACTGAAATAGGACAGAAGTCACTAACCTGTTGATCAACCTTTACCCTTCAAGGGTTTTCACTTGTTATGTCGGGATTTCGGCATTTAGCAGAGTATAGCAGATTTATACATATGAATATATATTAGCAAACAGTCTAACAGTGAGAAAGTTTACACACCTGATTAATGTCGATACCCTTGCTAGACCGATCTACAACTTTGCTCAAAAAGCCGGAAAGATGTGAAAATAGAGCCTCTCCTATATTCAGCCAAGGGTTAGTAAATCTGAATTTACACATTGAAACTAATAGATCTACTTACCTTGAAATCTCGAAAGTAACACGATTCGAGTGCAACCGATCTATAACTCAGAGATCTATGCGATTGACTCCACTAAAGTTCCCTTCAGATTTCAGCACAAGTAGGCACCACAGAAGTAATTCAGCAATCACAGGAGATGAGATCTAGGGATTTCGACTTTTAGGAAAATCCCAGAAAAAGTATGAACAAGAGAAGGCTAATGTGTCTTTGGCTTTTAAAATACTTGAGTGAAGAGTTTCGGTTTCTGACAGGAAAAGAGAAGAAGAAAAGAAAACAAGGAAGAGACTTGAAGATTTCGGCTAGGAAGAAAAAGAATGGAAAGAGTTTCAGCTTTTGAATCAAAGTGAAGATGAGGGAATTGGCTTAGAGATTTCGGCTTTTGCAGAGAATGAAGAAGAAGATGGAACTTTAGGAGTTTTCGGCTTTTACTCAGAGAAGAAGAGAAAAGAATGAGAGAAAAACCCAAATGTCGAAATTGAAGAAATATTCCCCCTATTTATAGAAATTTCGGCACTTACCTAACCTTGCAGATAAATCCTATTTTTTCTCCTTTATCTTAATCTACTAGCTCATCTAAAAGAGACTTAATTATCTCTAACTCCTCCTTCCTTTATCAGCATATTATCCACATATTTTAATCATTAAAATCCCTAAATTTTAGCCTTTATCTGCTTATTATCCACATAAAATAAATTCCTAAATAATAGCCTTTATCTCCTTATTATCCACATATTTTAAACATTAAAACCCCTAAATTTTAGCCTTGTTGCCATCCATTCCACCTAAACCTAATGCCCAAAATTTAGCTAACTTAAATTAAAAGAATTGGGCTCCATGAAACTTAAATTTGAGCCCCTTACTCCCTTGTGTGGCGTCACCTCCTAAGATTGGGCCACAAGCCCACTTTGGTATTTTAAACATAGATACTACCTTTTAAACCCTATAATGCCCAAGCTGATAATTTTAATCAAGGCCTTTGCCTAAGCCTGAGCCCAATTTTGACCCCTAACACTTAAATTAACACATTAAACATATCCACCCATTAAACGTATAGGCCCAAAAATTCAGGATGTTACATGAATTATATGACTACTTGGAGCTAAATCTTGAATGGTATATTTAGTACCATTTTGGTTGGTAAAACAAATGGTACAATATGGTATAAACTTGGTTAAGTATTAGTTTAATAATTAACCAATTTGTGTTTATATTGGTACATATTTTAAATGTTGTTATTTGGGGTGCCATTGGGCATATTGGTTGTAAGAAATTATACCATATGTATATAGCTTAATTATGCATGATATTGGTGCCTTGTTATGGCTTGTGCACATGTGTAATTTTTTTTTGTAGGTACATGAATAGTTCAGTGAGAAAAGGGGCTCGTAAATAGCCTATTTTCGTCCACACGAGCAGAGACACGGGCGTGTGTCTCAGCCGTGTGTGAGACACGGTTAGTTGACATGTCCATGTGTCACCTGTTGTAACATCCTGAATTTTTGGGCCTATTCGTTTAATGGGTGGATATGTTTAATGTGTTAATTTAAGTGTTAGGGGTCCAAATTGGGCTCAGCCTTAGGCAGATGCCTTGATTAAAATTATCTGTTTGGGCATTATAGGGTTTAAAAGGAAGTATCTATGTTTAAAATACCAAAGTGGGCTTGTTGCCCAATCTTAGGAGGTGACGCCACACAAGGGAGTAAGGGGCCCAAATTTAAGTTTCATGGAGCCCAATTCTTTTAATTTAAGTTAGCTAAATTTTGGGCATTAGGATTAGGTGGAATGGATGGCAACAAGGCTAAAGTTTAGGGGTTTTAATGTTTAAAATATGTGGATAATAAGCAGATAAAGGCTATTATTTAGGAATTTATTTTATGTGGATAATAAGCAGATAAAGGCTAAAATTTAGGGATTTTAATGATTAAAATATGTGGATAATATGCTGATAAAGGAGGGAGGAGTTAGAGATAATTAAGTCTCTTTTAGATGAGCTAGTAGATTAAGATAAAAGAAGAAAAGATAGGATTTATTTGCAAGGTTAGGTAAGTGCCGAAATTTCTATAAATAAGGGGAATATTTCTTTAATTTCAGCATTTGGGTTTTTCTCTCATTCTTTTCTCTTCTTCGCAGAGTAAAAGCCGAAAACTCCTAAAGTTCCATCTTCTTCTTCATTCTCTGCAAAAAGCCGAAATCTCTAAGCCTATTCCCTCATCTTCACTTTGATTCAAAAGCCGAAACTACATCCCTATTATTCTATTCTAACCCTCCCTTCAAATCCTTTGTTCTTCGAAAAGCCGAAATCCCTAAGATCTCACCTCCTGAAGTTGCCGAATCCTCTTTAATGGAGTCTACTTGTGCCGAAATCTGAAGGAAACAATAGGTAAGTGTTGATTTCGGGATTTCAAAGTTCTTTCGGCTTTTCAAAGTCCTTAGCTGAATGGCTATTAGAAACTAATCCCTTATTTCTTTATTATTTTCGACATTCTGGGATCTGAAGAGGAGGACAATCACGTAGATCTCTAAGTCATAAGTTCGATAATACTCGAATTGATGAACTTTCGGGATTTTAAGGTAAGAAATTCTATTGATCTTAGTATATAAAATTGGGTAGAATACTAACTATGACCGAATATAGGAGAGGCCTATTTTCACATCTTTCCGGCTTTTCGAAGCTAAGTGTAGATCGGTTTAGCAAGGGATATATGCATTAAACAGGTGTGTAACACTTCCACACCATCCAGATCTGATTGTTAACTATATGTTTATAAGTTTTATATGTTATGATAAATGCCGAAATCCCGGCATAATGACGGAAACCTAAAGAGGGTAAAAGCAAATCACCAGGTTAGTGAATGTTTTGATTAAATGTTATAAGAATATTGATTTTCTGTGATTGCATGGGTTGGGTTTGATGAAAGGAGGAAGTTATATGTTGTAACGGTTTTTACCGTGATCTGTTGTAGCAGTTCCTTACCGTGATCTGTTGTAGCGGCTTTTGCCGTGATCTATTGTAGTGGCTACGGCTATGATCTGATGATGAGCAGCACGACTATCATCAAGGCGTGTAGCGGTGAGGGTTGATTGTAGAAATCCCCAATGGTGTGAATGGCTGGTACGGGGGCGTGTAGCGGATGGAAACCTAGGATTTGGGTTGGGCTTTGCATATTATTTTTGTTATTTATACTTTGATTAATATGTTTTATGGGGCTAAAGCCCAAATCTAATAGTGCATGAGGGTTGCACACTGAGTCTCGCGACTCACCCTTTTATTCTAACCATCTCAGGTGACACTTAGGGCATCGGACAGGGCTGGAGAGGAGAGCAAGGTGGCCATGCGACAGAGCTTTGAGGATTCAGCAAAAAGACTTAGTTTAATATTTGATTTTCATTTAATTAATGGGTTTAAATTTCCTTGTAATAAGGCCATGGGCCACTAGACTACCATTTATGTTTTGGGATTTTATTACTGGGCTTTTATTTAAATTTTATATTTTCAATTAGGTTAAGACATGTATGAAATTTCAGTTTTCATTTAAAATCCACCAAGATAAATTATAACTTAATATTTTATTCTTTAATGAATTCTTAAGCTTTCGGAATAATGGTGTAAACCTAGTAATTGTTTTCCAAATTCCGACATCTTTTGCAAAATCTCTTAAGTGACATACCAAATCCGATTGTAGTGTTTGGGCCGGGTCTGGGGTGTTACAAATTGGTATCAGAGCCCGGTTCAAAACTCGACTCTGGGGTTTTTGGGCTCAAAACGTTTTCTAAATATGGGCTTTTGAAACATGCATGTTTTTAAATGATAACAGGTCTGTTAGCTCGGCATGACACCTACGTCTCCGGCCCAAGTCCGCCAGGTAAGTCTTCTGAACCATTGTGTGATATATATATGTATGTGGGCTTGATGGGCTTAATGGGACGTAGATTAGTTCGATTAGAACTTGATGGACTCTAGGCTTAGCTTAAACAACTGCTTAAATCTCATAAGACTTAACTTCACTAAACAAACCCGTGAATAAGTCGCAAGACTAGGGTGTGGCAACAAGCATGCGCATGTCTAGGATTGGATTCGGAAGAGCCTGGTACTTAAGCAGTCCTAGTGACTCACCTCCTTTTCGCTGGAATCCTACCTGGTGCGTAGTGACTGTTCACCCTAGCCGCGAGGATTTGTTGACGGGCCAAAATCTATAATTAAAACCCGAAAGGGACCAGCCACCTTATTTTTACAAAATTGCTAAAATACCCTTAGTTTGAAAAAAAAATACCCATGATTTGTACATATACCCCGATTTACAAAGTCAACGAAATTTTTCCTTAAAAAGAAAAAAAAATACCCCATTAGTTTTGTATAATTTTTGAAAATACCCTTGACTTGTAAAAATTTCCCAAAATATCCCTAATTTGTAAAATGACCAAAATACCCCCGAATTACAAAATTACCAAAATACCCCTGGATTGCAAAATTACCAAAATACCCTTATTTCACAAAATCACTAAGGAACCCTATTTTGGAAAATTACGAAAATACCCCTGTAGGATAAAATTACGAAAATACCCTGGTAATGGAATAACGAAAATACCCCTATGTGTTGAATGTAGGTGCATGGATTTTGTCTATATGTTGATTGTTAAATGTATGTGGTTTCTAGAATTAGGAGATAAACTTGAGACTGAAACTGTAGATAGGTTCGAATTCAAAAGAACTACTCTTAAAACTACTTTCCATAAGATTGTTCATGGTTAATCAGTGAAAGAAATTAATAATTCATAAAATTTCTAATTTAGATAATACGAGAATCAACGATGAGCACTAGAAGAGGAAGAAGAGGCCGCGGCCGAGGCCGTGGAAGTGTTAGGACTGATGTGCTGACTCAGCTAGTTAGGGAGGTACTGAAGGAGGTTAAAGAAATCGGTGAAACACTTCGGGTTGGGTGCGTGGACTGTAAGGAAAAAAAAAGATCGTAGTTTTTTTTAGGGTTGCAGTCTCGTTCTGTGAAGCATGTTAAGGTACGTCTAAACTTTCGGGTTTGTGAATATTGTAGAAGGCATCATCCAGGAGAATGTTGAAGGAAGTCAAGAACGTGTTTAAGATGCGGGTCTGAGGAGCATAAGGCTAGGGATTGTTCAATCACTATTAAGTCGGGTATGTTTTGTGTGGATGCTATATTTTTGGGGTATAGAAACTGTATGCGTGCAATGTTTATATATTATTAAATTAGAGTGCGCAGCGAAAGCATAGTGGTGAGACTTGGGTAGTACGATTAATAGTTAGTTGGAAATTTCGAGGACGAAATTTCTTTAAGGGGGTAGAACTGTAACATCCTAAATTTTTGGGCTTATGCGTTTATGGGTGGATATGTTTAATGTGTTAATTTAAGTGTTAGGGGTCCAAACTGGGCTCAGGCTTAGGCAGAGGCCTTGATTAAAATTATCTGTTTGGGCATTATAGGGTTTAAAAGGAATATCTATGTTTAAAATACCAAAGTGGGCTTGTTGCCCAATCTTAGGAGGTGACGCCACACAAGGGAGTAAGGGGCCCAAATTTAAGTTTCTTGGAGCCCAATTCTTTTAATTTAAGTTAGCTAAATTTTGGGCATTAGGATTAGGTGGAATGGATGGCAATAAGGCTAAAATTTAGGGGTTTTAATGTTTAAAATATGTGGATAATAAGCAGATAAAGGCTAAAATTTAGGGATTTTAATGATTAAAATATGTGGATAATATGCTGATAAAGGAGGGAGCAGTTAGAGATAATTAAGTCTCTTTTAGATGAGCTAGTAGATTAAGATAAAAGGAGAAAAGATAGGATTTATCTGCAAGGTTAGGTAAGTGCCGAAATTTCTATAAATAAGGGGAATATTTCTTCAATTTCGGCATTTGGGTTTTTCTCTCATTCTTTTCTCTTCTTCTCTGAGTAAAAGCCGAAAACTCCTAAAGTTAAATCTTCATCTTCATTCTCTGCAAAAAGTCGAAATCTCTAAGCCTATTCCCTCATCTTCACTTTGATTCAAAAGCCGAAACTACATCCCTATTATTCTATTCTTAGCCCTCCCTTCAAATCCTTTGTTCTTCGAAAAGCCGAAATCCCTAGGATCTCACCTCCTGAAGTTGCCGAATCCTCTTTAATGGAGTCTACTTGTGCCAAAATCTGAAGGAAACAATAGGTAAGTGTTGATTTCGGGATTTCAAAGTTCTTTCTGCTTTTCAAAGTCCTTAGCCGAATGGCTATTAGAAACTAATTCCTTATTTCTTTATTATTTTCGACATTCTGGGATTTGAAGAGGAGGACAATCACGTAGATCTCTAAGTCATAAGTTCAATAATACTCGAATTGAGGAACTTTCGGGATTTCAAGGTAAGAAATTCTATTGATCTTAGTATATAAAATCGGGTAGAATACTAACTATGACCGAATATAGGAGAGGCCTATTTTCACATCTTTCCGGCTTTTCGAAGCTAAGTGTAGATCGATTTAGCAAGGGATATCTATATTAAACAGGTGTGTAACACTTCCACACCATCTAGATCTGATTGTTAAGTATATGTTTATAAGTTTTATATGTTATGATAAATGCCGAAATCCCGGCATAATGACGGAAACCTAAAGAGGGTAAAAGCAAATCACCAGGTTAGTGAATGTTTTGATTAAATGTTATAAGAATATTGATTTTCTGTGATTGCATGGGTTGGGTTTGATGAAAGGAGGAAGTTATATATTGTAGCGGTTTTTACCGTGATCTGTTGTAGCGGTTCCTTACCGTGATCTGTTGTAGCGGCTTTTGCCGTGATCTGCTGTAGTGGCTACGGCCATGATCTGATGATGAGCAGCACGACTGCCATCAAGGCGTGTAGCGGTGAGGGTTGATTGTAGAAATCCCCAATGGTGTGAATGGCTGGTACGGGGGCGTGTAGCGGATGGAAACCTAGGATTTGGGTTGGGCTTTGCATATTATTTTTGTTATTTATATTTTGATTAATATGTTTTATGGGGCTAAAGCCCAAATCTAATGGTGCATGAGGGTTGCACACTGAGTCTCGCGACTCACCCTTTTATTCTAACCATCTTAGGTGACACTTAGGGCATCGGACAGGGCTGGAGAGGAGAGCAAGGTAGCCATGCGATAGAGATTTGAGGATTCAGCAAAAAGACTTAGTTTAATATTTGATTTTCATTTAATTAATGGGTTTAAATTTCCTTGTAATAAGGCCATGGGCCACTAGACTACCATTTATGTTTTGGGATTTTATTACTGGGCTTTTATTTAAATTTTATGTTTTCAATTAGGTTAAGACATGTATGAAATTTCAATTTTCATTTAAAATCCACCAAGATAAATTATAACTTAATATTTTATTCTTTAATGAATTCTTAAGCTTTCGGAATAATGGTGTAAACCTAGTAATTGTTTTCCAAATTCTGACATCTTTTGCAAAATCTCTTAAGTGACATACCAGATCCAGTTGTAGTGTTTGGGCCGGGTCTGGGGTGTTACTCCTGTAGCTTTTAAAGAGTTTCAAGTCAGGCTGTTACACGGCCTAGCACACGTCTTGGCACACGAGCGTGTGAGGTTACTTCGAGGGGTACACAGTCTGGAACACGAGCGTGTGTAATATCCTGGATCATGGCTTATGCATTATTGCTTAATTAAATGTGAAAGCATGGCTTTGTGTGTATGAATGTGTTTTTATGAATTTTTGGAACCTTAGAATAGGAGAGAATAATTTAGAAAATACCATATTTTAAGTTTTAATAAGGGAGCTAAACTTAGTAGGGCCTTAAGAGAAATTGTAGGGAAAATATGACACAAAGATCAGCTTGTTTAAGTGGCCTGAAGGCGCCACTTAAAGCTTTAATAGGTGACGTCACAAGCATGTGTACAAGGCCAAGGTTCGAGCAGCAAGAGGAGTACTCTTGAGAGTGTTTTTGCGTTAGACAGCAAGGGAATTGGGCTTGTAGTCCAAAATTTAATAATGCTAAGTTGGGCATAAGGGTGGCGTCACTTAAGAGGAGGAATTGGGCCCTGATTGGCCGCAAGGGGCCCAAGTTTAAGAGTTAAAATTCGGTACTCCTAGGGTAAGGGGGATGGACGGCAAGTATGCTACAATTTAGGAGCTTAATTCTTTTGATTTTAAGAGATAAATGAGGATAACTAATGAGACTAAGGATTAATGGAAAAGAAGATGTGATAATTTATAGATAAAGCTATCAGATAAGGAGAGTTGGCCGATTGGGGGAGTCTAAGGGTGGTATTTTCGGCACAAGGGAAGAAGTAAGGCCATTCTTCACACTTTTTTTTCTTTTCTTTTAAACCTCTACCGAAATTTCTAGCAACTCTTTTCTCCTTCTCATAGTTCTCAAAAGCCAAAATACCTTATGTTCTAGCCGAATTTCCATCATCAATCTTTTTCATCCCTTGCAAATTCTCTCAAAGCCGAATACTTAAAGAGAACCCCTAGCCGATTACTCCATTAAGTCCAAAAGCCGAAATCTTTGATCACTAACCAGTCTTCTCAGCTGAAAAGCCCTGTGGATTCAAGTGAAGGTGCTGCCGATTTGAGTATAGAGGGGTAAGGATCTATAGTCATCATCTTATTTCTCTTCTTTAAGCCGAAATTAAGATTGTAATGCCATCAATGTTTTTGGCCGAAACTATGGAAGGTTCTTTCGGGATTTAGGTGTTGTCGACTTCAGAGAAGGATTCTTCGGGATTGGCAAAAATCTAAGGTAAGTTATGTATTTGACTAAGGACCATTTATTAGCATTTAAATGTTAGAAGTGGATCTAACATGTACCCTGTAGGTTTCGACATCTCCATAGCCAAGTGGTGTTTTCGGGATTTAGGATTTACAAGGTAAGTGAATATGTTACTCGGCCAAGGCCCTATTTTGGGTATTTAGATCTGTTTTCTTATTCGTTTAAAAGCCGAAACTAATTAGTTAAGTGATTCTAGTGCCTAGCTGATTGCAAGGGGGGAACTCTACGAAGTTTCGGGATTTGGTTGGTAACCAAATCGGCGGCAAGGTATGAAGTGATTTTGATAATCCTATTGGGATTTGGTTTATGGCCGAATGGGTTTTATTAAATTGCTAGTGTTGGCCGAATATAGGAATTAAAGATCTAAAGCTTAGATCGGGCTTTTCGGGATTTGGAGTGAACTTGCTAAGTATATCAGGTGTGTACCCCACCCTAAGCCTAATAGTTTTATGGTATTAATTATATGCATGTGTTAATATGAATGTGGAAAATATGGCTAAGTACCATGCAATGGTACAAAGTACTCAGGTACGTTTCCTACTCCTACTGTGAGTATGATTTATGGCACATAAGTGAATGTGATAAGACTGTGGAATAAGACTTAAGGCATGATATTGCATGATATGTATGACATGGGGCATTTGGGTGATTATGAAAGGGGAAGTGAATGTGGTGACTATTGTCACAATATCTGAATGTGGTGACTTCGGTCACATTATCTGAATGTGGTGTCTCATGACACAAAAAATATTATCTGGTGGCTATGCCACGAAATTTATAAGGACGATGAGCACGTCGACTGCAGCGACTGCCTTCAATGGTGTGTAGCGGATAGAGGGTTGACTTAGTAGTCCCCACGGTGTGCAGGTTGGTACGGGTGATGTGTAGCGGTTGGTAACTAGGCTTGGGCTTGGGAATGCATCATGAACTGTATATTTTGATATGTATGTGTATGACTTGATATGCCTGAATCTATTCGGACTTAGTGTTTGTGTACACATTGAGTCTGTTTGACTCACCCCATTGTGGGAACATTTTTCAGGTGATGATCAGTAATGGACCGGGTTGGCAGGAGCTTAGTGGTGGCCATGCTCAGCATGGAAATTATTTATTTAGACATTTTATTTTTATTTAAGTACTTTAATTTATTTTGGGTTTGTTTTGATGTAATAAGGCCATAGTGTGAACTTTATTTTATGCATGAACATTAAATTATTTTATTATGATACGAACTTTTTATTAAATTAAAGACTAAGTAAATTTTATTTAAGAATGAACCTTAAACGTTTTGACACCTAAAAATAAATGGCTTTTAATGAAAGCTAAAATCAATTCGGCATATCTTTTAACTTAAAGTTTTGAAACTAACAACGAAATCTTTATAAAAACTTATGTTTCAAAAAAAAAATGGTTTCCAACTTAAGCCCAACCCAAATCGAGATTTCTCCCAAAATCACTCAAAGTTTTCCAAAGAACAAACGAATTTGAACCGGTTTTTCTTGAGGAACATACCAGATCTGGTCGAGGCTCGTGGGCCGGGTTTGGGGTGTTTCAGCTTGGTATCAGAGCCAAGTTTTAAACTCTTGGCCTTGGGTTTTAAGGCCCAAAACATTTTCAGAGGTTAAGCCCAAAAGAATTTTGTGAAAATTTTATAAGCAGGTTTTTCTGGCATGGCACCTAAGTCTCCGACCCGAAGTCCACCAGGTAAGTACCCCTATCTCTTGTGTGATTTATATTATGAATTGTAGAAGGGTAGAAATGGAACGTAGAATAGTATATCAAGTACTTGAACTCTAGGATTAGTTTACTCCAACGTTTTCATAAGACTTAATGCCTAATTAAACAAACCTATGGTTAAGTCACCGAGTTAGGGTGTGGCAACCATTGTGCGCATGTCTAGGATTGGTTTCGGTGGGAGCTTGGTACTTAAGCATTCCGCGTGACTCACCTCCTCTCCACTCGAATCCTACCTGGTGCGTAGCTTCGGTTCACCCTAACCAAGAGGACTTATTCACGGGCTAAACCCAACAACTAAAACCCGAAAGGGACTAGCCGTATTTTCATAAAAACCCTAGTTTTAAAATCCTCAAATTACCCTTTGATTTGTAAAAACTATTTTTATAAAATTTTTCTGGAATATCCTCGATTTACAAGATTACCTAAATACCCCTAGTGGTAAAATTACTAAAATGCCCTTGGTTTCTAAAAATACCATACTAGCCTCAATTTCAATAAAATTTTCTTACTTTACAAAAGTATCCAAAAACCCTATTTTGCGAAAGTCCAAAATACCATGGTTTGAAAAATTTACGAAACTACCCTTGATTGACAAAATTACCAAAATGACCTTGATTTTCGAAATTTTGCCATACCTTTGATCTGAGAAAATCTTTCTTTCAAAATACCCATGAGTTTGGAAAAATTTCGAAATGAATTTTGTGATTTCAAATTGACCTTGGTTTATTACCAAAATACCCCTGTAGGACAAATGACGAAAATACCCCTGGGTTAGGAACGGACAAAAATGTCCGAAGAGTGAATGTGTATGGGAGATATTATGGAATCGATGTGTTTTCCTGTAAGTAGGATAGAAAACTTGAACTTTGATTGATCGAAAGAATTACTCCTAAACTCTTTACATAAAACTCCTTCGCGAATAATCAGTGGAATAAAGGCTAATTCATAAAATTTCTTAATCAGATTAAAGTACGGATGTAGATATGAGCTCTAGGGGACGTGGTCGTAATGTGCACAGACGCGGTAGAGGCAGAATGGCCGTGTCGGAACCCGTTAGATCGGGTCAAGGGTCTGACAATGAGGTACCACCACCAGCTGTTGGTGTTGAGCAGCAAGCTCAAACAGGGGATGATGCTGTGTCGTAGGCTGTGCTGCGAGTTTTGGAGATGGTGGCTGGCGCAGGTGGAAATATGGGAGCTCGGAAATCTGTACCCGAGCGACTCCGAGCCAATGGGGCTGAAGTGTTTCGTGGAGTATCTGGGGTGGCATCCAGTACAGCTGAATATTGGTTGGAAGCGATGGAGCGAATTATGGATGAGTTGGATCTGACCCTTGCGGAGAAACTGAAAGGAATGGTGGCACTGCTACGCGATGAGGCGTATCAATGGTGGCTCACAGTTCGGGATGGTGCCACAGCTGAGGATCTTACTTGGGAGTATGTTAAGGCGGCATATCAAAAGAAGTATGTTGGAACCAGATATACTGATGCACAGATGAAGGCTTTTCTAGGGCTGGTTCAAGGGAACAAGTCCGTGGCAGAGTAGTAGCTACGGAACATGAGCGATGTGTCCGGTTTGAGGACGGACTAAGGGATGACCTGAGATTGTTAGTCGCTCCACATCAAGAACGGGAGTTTTCTGCGTTAGTAGAGAAAGCTAAGATAGCGGAAGGGATTAAGGACTCTGTAAGGCAGCACTCTGATCGGAGTAAGCAGAAAAGAGGATTTGGGCCGTCAGGGTCAGCTGGGAATGTTCAGAAGAGGCCTAGAGTGGATGGGCCGCGAGGTCAGCAAGCTGGTACTGGAGGGCAATATCGTACTTGTGATCAGTGTGGGAAGAAACACTTAGGGGAATGTTGGAAGAAGACAGGAGGATGCTTTAAGTGTGGGACAAAGGACCATATGATTAAGGATTGTCCTATGAGGCCGAAGGGGAATAGACCAGTAGCTCAGAATGTTAATCAGGCTGGTAGAGGTGGACAGCAGCCTCAGCGAGGTCGTGGTTCGAATGGTAGAGGTAATGGTGCTAGAAGAGGGCGTGGAACACCTGGCAGAGGTACTGGTAATGCAGAGGCAAGGCAGCCAGGTCTAGTGTATGCGGTTCACCGTAGAGAGGATGGAGACGCGCCGGACGTCATAACCGGTACGTTCCTTGTTTGTGGCAAGCCTTATTTTGCTTTGATTGATGTGGGCTCGACCCATTCGTATGTTGCATGTAGAGTAGTGGAAACTCTAGACATAGCCTCTGAACTTTCTGATAGGGAGATGACTGTAGTAAGCCCACTAGGTCAAACTGTAGTGGTGAATAAGATGTTTCGGAAAGTGCCTCTAGAAATTCAAGGAGAAGTATTTTCTGCCAACTTAATGGAATTACCTTTCGGAGAATTTGACCTAATACTTGGAATGGACTGGCTGGTAGAACATCGAGCTGTATTGGATTGTGCGGCTAAGCGAATGGAGTTAAGGACCCCAGAGGATAAGGAAGTAGTTATGATAGGAGAAAGAAGAAACTACTTGTCTAACGTAGTTTCTGCTTTGAAGGCTGTTAAGATGGTCCGGAAAGGGTGCAAGGCATTTCTGGCTTTTGTTAGTGCATTGGATACAAAGAAAGAAGGTGTTAATGGAGTAAGAACGGTGAGGGACTTTATGGATGTTTTTCCGGAGGAATTACCTGGAATACCCTCGGATAGGGAGGTGGAGTTTGGAATCGACTTGCTACCTGGTACAGCTCCTGTGTCAATCGCCCCGTACAGAATGGCACCTAAGGAGTTGGTTGAGCTCAAGGCTCAAATTCAAGAGTTGCTTGATCGTGGGTTTATCCGACCCAGTGTGTCTCCATGGGGAGCACCGGTCTTGTTTGTGAGGAAGAAGGACGGAACTATGCGTATGTGCATAGATTATCGTCAGTTGAACAAGTTGACTATCAAGAACAAGTATCCTTTGCCGAGGATTGACGACTTGTTTGATCAGCTTAAGGGGGCAGCAGTTTTCTCAAAGATCGATCTAAGGTCTGGATATTATCAGCTTAAGGTAAAGGAAGGGGATATCCATAAGACAGCTTTCTGGACAAGGTATGGGCATTTTGAGTTCGTTGTAATGCCGTTTGGTTTGACGAACACCCCAGCTGCGTTCATGGATATGATGAACCGGGTTTTTCAACCATACTTGGATAGGTTCGTCATTTTGTTCATTGACGACATCCTTGTGTATTCCAAGTCGGAGGAAGAGCATGATGAGCATCTACGGGTGGTGTTGCAAGTGTTGAGACAAAAGAAGCTCTACGCCAAATTCAGCAAGTGTGAATTCTGGCTTAAGGAGGTTGCGTTCTTAGGGCATGTAGTGTCTGCAGAAGGAATAAGGGTGGATCCTAGGAAGATTGAGGCAGTGCTAGATTGGAAACCACCTAAGTCTGTGGCTGAGGTTCGTAGTTTCTTGGGATTGGCAGGCTACTACAGAAGGTTTGTGGAAGGGTTTTCATCGATAGTGCGCCTTTGACAAAGTTGTTGAGGAAGGAAGTACCTTTTATATGGACGGATAGGCAACAGGAGAGCTTTGAAAAGCTAAAGAGGGTCTTGACGGAGGCTCCAGTTTTGATTCAGCCTGAGGCAGGGAAGGATTTCGTGGTGTATTGTGACGCTTCTCATACAGGATTGGGATGCATATTGATGCAAGACGGGAAAGTAGTCGCTTATGCGTCTTGGCAATTAAGGCCACATGAGGTTAACTACCCAACTCACGATTTGGAATTGGCGGCGGTGGTGTTTGCTCTTAAGGTGTGGAGGCACTATCTGTATGGAGAGAAGTCAGTGATCTACAAGGACCACAAGAGTCTTAAGTATTTGCTGACTCAGAAGGAGTTGAACCTGAGACAGCGAAGGTGGGTGGAATTGCTGAAGGACTACGATTGTTCGATAGAATATCATCCGGGCAAGGCATATGTAGTGGCAGATGCCCTAAGTCAAAAAGTAGTGTTAGATCTGAGGGCGTTGTTTGCACAATTGAGCTTGTATGATGATGGAAGTCTGCTGGCAGAGCTGCAAGTTAAGCCGATGTGGTTGAATGAGGTGAAAGAGGGACAGTTGGTTGATGATGAGTTAAGTGCTAAGCTACAGCAAGTGCAGAATGGAGAGTTGGAGGATTATAGTATTAGTGACGAGGGAGTATTGTGCTTTAAGGGTAAAGTTTGTATGCCTAAGGATCAGGAGCTAAGACAGAGAATTCTTCAGGAATCGCATAGTAGCCCTTATGCTATGCATCCTGGAGGAAGTGGCCTGGACTTAAGAGAGATGTTACAGAATTTTGTTGGCAAATGCTTGACGTGTCAGCAAGTTAAGGCTGAACACCAAGTTCCGTCAGGATTACTTCAACCGATAATGATTCTGCAGTGGAAGTGGGAGCGAGTTACCATGGACTTCGTTAGTGGGTTTCCTCTTACGCCTACTAAGAAGGACTCGGTATGGGTAATAGTGGATCATTTGACAAAGACCGCGCATTTCATCCCAGTGCGAGTTGATTATTCTCTGCAGAAGTTGGCAAAGTTATATGTGGTAGAGATTGTAAGGTTGCATGGAGTTCCGGTATCGATTATCTCAGATAGGGACCCAAGGTTTACTTCTCAGTTTTGGAAAGCTTTACATCAAGCTTTAGGCACCAAGTTGGATTTCACTACGGCATTTCATCCACAGTCAGACGGGCAGTCTGAACGAGTAATCCAAGTTTTGGAGGATATGTTGAGAGGCTGTGTGATAGACTTTAGAGGAAGCTGGGAGGAATATTTGCCTTTAGCGGAATTTGCGTACAACAGTAGCTATCAAGCTAGTATTCGGATGGCACCATATGAAGCGTTGTATGGACGGAAGTGTCGCACACCTACGTGTTGGACGGAATTGGGAGAACGTCGAGTTTTGGGTCCAGAGTTAGAGGCAGAATCCGAGGAGAAGGTTGAGATAATTCGGGCACGATTAAAGGAAGCATCTGATAGGCCGAAGTCGTATGCAGATCTCAAGCGAAAGGAAATCGAATTTGATGTGGGAGATTAAGTGTTTCTTAAAGTTTCGCCTTGGAAGAAGGTGATGAGATTTGGTCGGAAAGGGAAGCTAAGTCCAAGGTTTATAGGACCTTATCAGGTATTGAAGCGACTTGGACCAGTGGCATATCAGTTGGAGTTGCCATCGGAATTGAAGCAGATGCATGACGTATTCCATGTCTCCATGTTACGTCGTTATCGATCGGATCCATCTCACCTAGTACCGGTTGAAGAGGTGGAGCTAAGGCCAGATTTGTCCTACAAGGAAGAGCCGATTCAAATTCTAGAACGAGATGTGAAAGTGTTGCGGAGGAAGTCAGTTCCTCTAGTCAAGGTATTATGGCGAAATCATGGATCGGAAGAAGCTTCGTGGGAGCCGGAAGAAGCAATGCGACAGCAATACCCTCACTTATTTCAGCCAGGTAATTTTGGGGACGAAATTATTTTAAGGGGGTAGAACTGTAATATCCTGGATCATGGCTTATGCATTATTGCTTAATTAAATGTGAAAGCATGCCTTTGTGTGTATGAATGTGTTTTTATGAATTTTTGGAACCTTAGAATAGGAGAGAATGATTTAGAAAATACCATATTTTATGTTTTAATAAGGGAGCTAAACTTAGTAGGGCCTTAAGAGAAATTGTAGGGAAAATATGACACAAAGATCAGCTTGTTTAAGTGGCATGAAGGCGCAACTTAAAGCTTTAATAGGTGACGTCACAAGCATGTGTACAAGGCCAAGGTTCGAGCAGCAAGAGGAGCACTCTTGAGAGTGTTTTTGCGTCAGACAACAAGGGAATTGGGCTTGTAGTCCAAAATTTATTAATGCTAAGTTGGGCATAAGGGTGGCATCACTTAAGAGGAGGAATTGGGCCATGATTGGCCGCAAGGGGCCCAAGTTTAAGAGTTAAAATTCGGCACTCCTAGGGTAAGGGGGATGGACGGCAAGTATGCTACAATTTAGGAGCTTAATTCTTTTGATTTTAAGAGATAAATGAGGATAATTAATGAGAGTAAGGATTAATGGAAAAGAAGATGTGATAATTTATAGATAAAGCTACCAGATAAGGAGATTGGCCGATTGGCGGAGTCTAAGGGTGGTATTTTCGGCACAAGGGAAGAAGTAAGGCCATTTTTCATACTTTCTTTTCTTTTAAACCTCTGCCGAAATTTCTAGCAACTCTTTTCTCCTTCTCATAGTTCTCAAAAGCCGAAATACCTTGTGTTCTAGCTGAATTTCCGTCATCAATCTTTTTCATCCCTTGCAAATTCTCTCAAAGCCGAATACTTAAAAAGAACACCTAGCCGATTACTCCATTAAGTCCAAAAGCCGAAATCTTTGATCACTAACCAGTCTTCTCAGCCGAAAAGCCCTGTGGATTCAAGTGAAGGTGCAGCCGATTTGAGTATAGAGGGGTAAGGATCTATAGTCATCATCTTATTTCTCTTCTTTAAGCCGAAATTAAGATTCTAATGCCATCAATGTTTTTGGCCGAAACTATGGAAGGTTCTTTCGGGATTTAGGTGTTGTCGACTTCAGAGAAGGATTCTTCGGGATTGGCAAAGATCTAAGGTAAGTTATGTATTCGGCTAAGGACCATTTATTAGCATTTAAATGTTAGAAGTGGATCTAACATGTACCCTGTAGGTTTCGACATCTCCATAACCAAGTGGTGTTTTCGGGATTTAGGATTTACAAGGTAAGTGAATATGTTATTCGTCCAAGGCCCATTTTTGGGTATTTAGATCTGTTTTCCTATTCGTTTAAAAGCCGAAACTAATTAGTTAAGTGATTCTAGTGCCTAGCTAATTGCAAGGGGGGAACTCTACGAAGTTTCGGGATTTGGTTGGTAACCAAATCGGCGGCAAGGTATGAAGTGATTTCGATAATCCTATTGGGATTTGATTTATGGCCGAATAGGTTTTATTAAATTGCTAGTGTTGGCCGAATATAGGAATTAAAGATCTAAAGCTTAGATCAGGCTTTTCGGGATTTGGAGTGAACTTGCTAAGTATATCAGGTGTGTACCCCACCCTAAGCCTAATAGTTTTATGGTATTGATTATATGCATGTGTTAATATGAATGTAGAAAATATGGCTAAGTACCATGCAATGGTACAAAGTACTCAGGTACGTTTCCTACTCCTACTGTGAGTATGATTTATGGCACATGAGTGAATGTGATAAGAATGTGGAATAAGACTTAAGGCATGATATTGCATGATATGTATGACATGGGGCATTTGGGTGATTATGAAAGGGGAAGTGAATGTGGTGACTATTGTCACAATATCTGAATGTGGTGACTTCGGTTACATTATCTGAATGTGGTGTCTCATGACACAAAAAATATTATCTGGTGGCTATGCCACGAAATTTATAAGGGCGATGAGCACGTCGACTGCAGCGACTGCCTTCAATGGTGTGTAGCGGATAGAGGGTTGACTTAGTAGTCCCCACGGTGTGCAGGTTGGTACGGGTGATGTGTAGCGGTTGGTAACTAGGCTTGCGCTTGGGAATGCATCATGAACTGTATATTTTGATATGTATGTGTATGACTTGATATGCCTGAATCTATTTAGACTTAGTGTTTGTGAACACATTGAGTCTGTTTGACTCACCCCGTTGTGGGAACATTTTTCAGGTGATGATCAGTAATGGACCGGGTTGGTAGGAGCTTAGTGGCGGCCATGCTCAGCAAGGAAATTGTTTATTTAGACATTTTATTTTTATTTAAGTACTTTAATTTATTTTGGGTTTGTTTTGATGTAATAAAGCCATAGTGTGAACTTTATGTTATGCATGAACGTTAAATTATTTTGTTATGATACGAACTTTTTATTAAATTAAAGACTAAGTAAATTTTATTTAAGAATGAACCCTAAACGTTTTGACACCTAAAAATAAATGGCTTTTAATGAAACCTAAAATCAATTTGGCATATCTTTTAACTTAAAGTTTTGAAACTAACAACGAAATGTTTATAAAAACTTATGTTTCAAAAAAAAACTGGTTTCCAACTTAAGCCCAACCCAAATCGAGATTTCTCCCAAAATCACTCAAAGTTTTCCAAAGAACAAACGAATTTGAACCGGTTTTTCTTGAGGAACATACCAGATCTGGTCGAGGCTCGTGGGCCGAGTTTGGGGTGTTTCGGCGTGTGGTTTGGCCATGTGACCCAAGTCAATGAGTTACACGGGTACGGACACGGCCGTGTGTCTCTACTTCTAATGCCCACACGGCCTAGTCACACTGACCCCTGGAGTTTGAAAATTTTTATCTTTTTTTGAAAAATTCTATAAGTTTACGATTTAGTTCCAAGTTGTTTCTAATGCATATTTAGGGCCTCAAGTTCTCTTTTAAAGGACAATTTGTATGTTTTGATTTGGTCTTAATGTGTTTATCGATATGATTTAAGAAGTTTGAAATTTTTGTCCATTTGATTTGAAAACTCTGGTAATGCTTTGTAGTCTTGTTCCAGTGACGGATATGGGTTAGGGGTGTTACAATGGATGCTGAGATGGATTCTATGAAATCCAATACAATGTGGGAACTTGTAGACTTACTGATTGGGATTAAACTCAAAGGGTGTTTATAACTCTAGAAAAAAGTTATATTTTAGTCCTCTAGATGGAATTAATTGTTTGAAAGTAAGTAAATACATCTGCACTTTTAGAATAATTTTAGAACATTGTATATCAAAGTTTAGATTACGCTACATTGGCCATTATTTGTTACTTTTATTACATGGGGAGGAAAGGTGTGGTTCTGTGTGAACATAGGTGTAAGTAGAAGAAGAAGATGAAGAGAATGTAGAAAGAAAATAAGGGAACTAAAACATTTCCATGGCAATTGGTAAGATTGATTGCCAACAGAATTGCCATGACAATTTCAGGAAGATGACTCGGCATTCTATCCATGTCATTCTCAGCCAGTTGGATGTGTACCAGAAAAACCAACATGTAAAGAGGAACGAAAAATGTGGGATGAGGTGGGATGGATCTACCCAATAAAAGAAGGAGAGAGAAGAAGAAAATGGGATAGGAGAATCAGCATGAGAAAGAGATTGGTGATAGCAATTCTCTCTCTCTCTGCACAAAGAAGAACTCTATTGGAGAATTCCAGAGAAAGAAAGGGTAGCAGCTTAGAAGATAGTAGAATACAAACGTGAGGAAGGGGAAGAGAAATATATCCTGGATTCATGTACAATTGATGGTAATATAGAAGCGGGAGTGTGGAATTAACTTCCTGCAGTTCTGCCATTATTTTTCTAGATCGAATTTTCTATGATTCGAAATTAATTAAGAAATGTTGATGAATGATGTTATTTTGATATTTACTTTTCCACCCATGAACTAAATCTTTTCTGGGTTGGAGTTGTTTGGGTGAATGTTTTATCATATTTGATGCCTGGGATTTTAGATGGTCTATATAACTATTACATTAGATTCATGCTTATTTTAAATACATGCATGCTAACTCTAGACTTAGTTGAACATGTGTTGTGTTCTTAGGTGTTTTTAACTCTAAAAAGGTTAAGAATACTGGATCTTAAATCATTTTATGCAAGAAAAAACTAGACAGAATATTCGTATCACTCAAGAAATAAATGTTGCAAGTTGTACATAGAGGACGTTCATTACAATTATCAATCCCAAGTTATGTAGACGTAAATTAACTTAGATTTTTAGCTTAAGATCTAGCTATCGGAAGATGTAGGTCACTGTAGCGAATCACTGGGTAGTAGATTAAACAATATTTAGCCGTGGCATTATCTTGATATGAACATTTCTCCTGAATAATTCCAACCCTATTCATCCAACAACAGAAATACTCTTAATATTCTCTGTGAATTACCACTTTATTTTATTTGTCATATCAATTCTTTGTTCTTTATCTTTTAATTTTGGTAATTCATTATTCTAGTTTCTTATTCACTTTGAGATTATTTCCTAATATTTTGGTATAATTAATAGTATTATAATAACATTCTCAATTTACCAATTTTCAATCCCTGTGGAGATGATACTTGCTTATCACTTTATTACTTGAATGATGTGTACACTTGCACAATTGCTTTAGTTATTTTACACGCAACATGTTTTTGGTGCCGTTCTCAAGGATTGATAGCATTTGTGAAAAGTTGATTTGTTATTATTCTTGTATTTTTGTTAGAGTAGTTAACTAGTATTTATTTGATTTTTCAGGTTTGTATTAGTGCATGAGAAAAAGTATTCAAGAGGATACAAAATATTGTTTTGATCATGAAATCGAAGGACATTAAGGCGATGAAGAAAAGAATTAAGAGAAATGGAAAGGATTATAAATGATCCAATCAAATAAGATTATGTATTCTAGAATGGAAGGAATGCTAATGTTCCTCAAATTATAGATGACAGAGACAAACCCATCAGAGAACATGTAGTGCCTATTTTGGATGATCCAAATCCAGGAATTGTTAGGCCACACATTCAAGCCGAACACTTTGAGAATTAAAACCAGTAATGTTTCAGATGCTGCAAATGGTAAGGCAGTTTAGTGGTCTACCAACTAAATATCCAAGATTGCTCTTGAGACTTTTTCTTGAAGTATGTGACTCATTCAGGTAGCAGGGTGTTCCTGAAGATGCCCTTAGGTTAAAATTGTTCCTTTATTCATTACGAGATCATGTCAGATCATGGTTGAATGCTTTACCATCAGGTATGGTGGCATCTTAGAATAAACTGTGTCAGATATTTCTACTTAGGTACAATCCTCCCAACATGAATTCCAAGCTTAGGAACGACATTACATCGTTCAGGCAATCTGAAGATGAGACATTATATGAATCATGGGAGCATTTGAAGGAACTAATTAAAAATTCCCCGATTCATGGTTTTCAGCATTGGACACAGATGGAAATGTTCAACAATATATTAAATTCTCATACACGGATGGTGGTGGATGCATCTACTAATGGAATGTTTCTTGACAAATCCTACAATGAAGCATACAAAATTTTGGAAAGAATAGCAAACAATGATTATCAATACCCTACTAATAGAGTTGGTAGTGGTAGAAGTGTAACATCCTGAAATTGGGCCTAGTAGGATTGAGCCCAATGGGCCTTAGGCGTAGTAGCGTTTAAAATTTTAGAGAACGATATTAATGCAAGTTAGACTTATTAGGTAAGTGATTTTGGAAGGTTAGAGGGCTTCTAGGAAGTCCCGGGATCAAATTTAGGCTTTAGGGAAATTTTGGTTTTAGGCGGAAAAAACCCTGGAGGTTGGCAGGTAGGCCTTAAGAATAAAAAGTGGAGGAAAATGACACAAGTGGGGTGTGTGGTGTAGTGGCAAAGTCACGCCACTTAGGGAGCAAGGGAGTGACGCCACAAGGAAGGAAGGAGGTCCAAGGTTCAAGTCTTGGCGTCTGCATTTTGGTTTTCTTTTTACTTGGACCTTAGAATTTGGCTATAGATTTATATTTAGTTGCGCATGGTTTAAGACACAAGAGGAGCTTGTGGCCAAGTGGTTAGCAGCGTGGATTATGTTGCAAGGGAGCCTGGGTTCGAATCTCATGAGAAGCAAGGGAGTATTTATTTTGCGGATTGGACGGCAAGAGTTTCAGTTGAATTTAAACTCTACTGACGAAGGGATCCCACATCGGAAAGATACAAAGAAGAAGGGTGAAGAGCTAGCTATATAAAGAGCATTCCAGGAGGAGAGTTAACATACCTTGGTGGGCGTTTGGGCACAGCAGTGGGCGCAGCGCGGTTTAACACCAGAGTCCTATCAGGTGTGTAACTATCTCTACTCTAGTTGTAGAGCGGCAAATGCCGAAGTGCCGATCACGGCAATAGTAGCCACACGAGCGTGCGAGCGCACGTGTGGGGCTTCGATGCGATAGTTGAGGCCAACAATAGTATTCTTGTGGGTTGGGGCTGCTTGGGCCGCGATGGGCCGAAGTGGGCCCAATGGGCCCGTGGGCCCAATTGAGTAAAATGTATAATGATATAGTATATAGTGAACTAGACTAGGTGGAACTTATAGTATATAGTATAATAATTTGTGTTAGGTGGGCTACACGAGTGTGTGGGCCCGAATGGGCTAGAATTGGGCTTTAGGCCCAATAGTCCGATACGACCAGAATTGGTAGCTGAGTCGTTAGTGGCGACATTGGGCCTTCGGAAAGGCCATTTCAGGTAAGAAATTACTGAAATACCCTCAGTGGGTAAATTACAAAAATACCCCTGAAAGGTAAATTACGAAAATGCCCTTGGTAGGTAAAAATTACTGTTATACCCTTTAGAGGTTGATTAGCTTGGTCATATCGTATTTGTTGTTCTGATTATGATGGCCATACGTTTCATACGTTATCTTTGATATATGATTTGCATACTTGGCATACTGCATACACGAATTATTATGACTGGTGAACATGGCATGGACATGGGTATGATGAGAGGAGGAGGAAGATTGATATCCGTGACTTTGGGTCACCAGTGGTTTGGCACCACCAGTGGTTTGGTACCACAGTTAATTTCGTGTCTTTGGGTCATCAGAGGTTTGGCACCTCATAGCGACTCGTCCCAGTGGTTTAACACCACAGTGGGTTGGCCCCACAGTTAATATCGGGATTGTCGCCAGTGATTTGGTATCACAATGTGGGTTGGCCCCACACTTGGATTATTGATGTTCGTGACTTTGGGTCACTAGAGGTTTGGCACCTCATAGCCACTCGTCCCAGTGGCTTAGCACCACAGTGGGTTGGCCCCACATTTGATATAACGGGATTGTCGCCAGTGATTTGGTATCACAACGTGGGTTGGCCCCACATATGGATTATTCGTGACTTTGGGTCACCAGTGGTTTGGCACCACAATTATATTGATATCAGTGACTTTGGGTCACCAGTGGTTTGGCACCACCAGTGGTTTGGTACCACACGGGGTAGATCTGGGAGTTTCGGATGGATAGGTTGGATGGGTTGCATGACATGCATATTTGCATATGAATTTGTGTACGAGCTTAACATCTTTTGGATGGGGATTTAAACAGTGAGTCTCGGTGACCTACCCTTAGTTAATTTTGCAGGTAATCGTTAGATCGCGGATTTGGGAGCCGAGGCAGCCTTGTGGTGGCCGTACAATGTTTTTCTCGTAAACTCGTTCTCTTAGTTAAACTTATTTGTAACTGGGATTTTTGTTATGTAATAGGGCCACTTTAACTGTATTTTTGGTATTTTATTTGGTTTAGCTTTTGATTTGTTTACTGCTTATTATTAAATGATCAATATGGGATTTTCCTAATATGATAATAAACCGTTTCTTATTCAAAATTACTTACACTCGATTTTTCACAACAACTATAAAGAATACGAGCTTTTTAACGAACGCACAGTTTTAGACATTCCTTTCATGTGACATGCCAGATCCGGTCGTAACGTTTAGGCCGGGTTTGGGGTGTTACAATTATGGTATCAGAGCCATGTTCAAAAACTCGGCTGTGGGTTTTGGGTTCAAAAATGTTTTCAAAGGATGGTTTAGAAAAATATATATCTCTTTTCTGTAAGTATGGAACCCGAGTCTCCGGCATCAAATCCGTAAGTTTCCTTTTTACTATATTCTATTATATGCAGAATGATTGTATTTATTCTGCGATGTGTGGATGTGATGCTTGAATATAGGAATTGTATGTATGTGTGAAAAATATCTGCTTGCTTCGGTGTTAGATAGTTGGTTATGTGAAGGGGTTTCAAGATTTAGTTAGAAAGTATATTAGTTTTATTAAGATCAGAGGCGCAGCAAGAGCGTAGTGTGGTAGGTTAGGATGTACAACTGTTAGTTAGTTGGAAATTTCGAGGACGAAATTTCTGTAAGGAGGGTAGATTTGTAACATCCTGAAATTGGGCCTAGTAGGATTGAGCCCAATGGGCCTTAGGCGTAGTAGCCTTTAAAATTTTAGAGAACAGTATTAATGCAAGTTAGACTTATTAGGTAAGTGATTTTGGAAGGTTAGAGGGCTTCTAGGAAGTCCCGGGATCAAATTTAAGCTTTAGGGAAATTTTGGTTTTAGGCAGAAAAAACCCTGGAGGTTGGCAGGTAGGCCTTAAGAATAAAAAGTGGAGGAAAATGACACAAGTGGAGTGTGTGGTGTAGTGGCACAGTCACGCCACTTAGGGAGCAAGGGAGTGACGCCACAAGGAAGGAAGGAGGTCCAAGGTTCAAGTCTTGGCGTCTGCATTTTGGTTTTCTTTTTACTTGGACCTTAGAATTTGGCTATAGATTTATATTTAGTTGCGCATGGTTTAAGACACAAGAGGAGCTTGTGGCCAAGTGGTTAGCAGCGTGGATTATGTTGCAAGGGAGCCTGGGTTCGAATCTCATGAGAAGCAAGGGAGTATTTATTTTGCGTATTGGACGGCAAGAGTTTCAGTTGAATTTAAACTCTACTGATGAAGGGATCCCACATCGGAAAGATACAAAGAAGAAGGGTGAAGAGCTAGCTATATAAAGAGCATTCCAGGAGGAGAGTTAACATACCTTGGTTGGCGTTTGGGCACAGCAGTGGGCGCAGCGCGGTTTAACACCAGAGTCCTATCAGGTGTGTAACTCTCTCTACTCTAGTTGTAGAGCGGCAAATGCCGAAGTGCCGATCACGGCAATAGTAGCCACACGAGCGTGCGAGCGCATGTGTGGGGCTTCGACACGATAGTTGAGGCCAACAATAGTATTCTTGTGGGTTGGGGCTGCTTGGGCCGCGATGGGATGAAGTGGGCCCAATGGGCCCGTGGGCCCAATTGAGTAAAATGTATAATGATATAGTATATAGTGAACTAGACTAGGTGGAACTTATAGTATATAGTATAATGATTTGTGTTAGGTGGGCTACACGAGTGTGTGGGCCCGAATGGGCTAGAATTGGGCTTTAGGTCCAATAGTCCGGTACGACCAGAGTTGGTAGCTGAGTCGCTAGTGGCGACATTGGGCCTTCGGAAAGGCCATTTCAGGTAAGAAATTACTGAAATACCCTTAGTGGGTAAATTATAAAAATACCCCTGAAAGGTAAATTACGAAAATGCCCTTGGTAGGTAAAAATTACTGTTATACCCTTTAGAGGTTGATTAGCTTGGTTATATCGTATTTGTTGTTCTGAATATGATGGCCATACGTTTCATGCGTTATCTTTGATATATGATTTGCATACTTGGCACACTGCATACACGAATTATTATGACTGGTGAACATGGCATGGACATGGGTATGATGAGAGGAAGAGGAAGATTGATATCCGTGACTTTGGGTCACCAGTGGTTTGGCACCACCAGTGGTTTGGTACCACAGTTAATTTCGTGACTTTGGGTCACCAGAGGTTTGGCACCTCATTGCGACTTGTCCCAGTGGTTTAACACCACAGTGGGTTGCCCCCACAGTTGATATCGGGATTGTCGCCAGTGATTTGGTATCACAATGTGGGTTGGCCCTACACTTGGATTATTGATGTTCGTGACTTTGGGTCACTAGAGGTTTGGCACCTCATAGCGACTCGTCCCAGTGGCTTAGCACCACAGTGGGTTGGTCCCACATTTGATATAACGGGATTGTCGCCAGTGATTTGGTATCACAATGTGGGTTGGCCCCACATATGGATTATTCGTGACTTTGGGTCACCAGTGGTTTGGCACCACAATTATATTGATATCAGTGACTTTGGGTCACCAGTGGTTTGGGACCACCAGTGGTTTGGTACCACACGGGGTAGATCTGGGAGTTTCGGATGGATAGGTTGGATGGGTTGCATGACATGCATATTTGCATATGAATTTGTGTACGAGCTTAACATCTTTTGGATGGGGATTTAAACAGTGAGTCTCGGTGACCTACCCTTAGTTAATTTTGCAGGTAATCGTTAGATCGCGGATTTGGGAGCCGAGGCAGACTTGTGGTGGCCATACAATGTTTTTCTCGTAAACTCGTTCTCTTAGTTAAACTTATTTGTAACTGGGATTTTTGTTATGTAATAGGGCCACTTTAACTGTATTTTTGGTATTTTATTTGCTTTAGCTTTTGATTTTTTTACTGCTTATTATTAAATGATCAATATGGGATTTTGCTAAGATGATAATAAACCGTTTCTTATTCAAAATTACTTAAACTCGATTTTTCACAACAACTATAAAGAATACGAGCTTTTTAACGAACGCACAGTTTTAGACATTCCTTTCATGTGACATGCTAGATCCGGTCGTAACGTTTAGGCCGGGTTTGGGGTGTTACAATTATGGTATCAGAGCCATGTTTAAGAACTCGGCTGTGGGTTTTGGGTTCAAAAATGTTTTCAAAGGATGGTTTAGAAAAATATATATCTCTTTTATGTATGTATGGAACCCGAGTCTCCGGCATCAAATCCGTAAGTTTCCTTTTTACTATATTCTATTATATGCAGAATGATTATATTTATTCTGCGATGTGTGGATGTGATGCTTGAATATAGGAATTGTATGTATGTGTGAAAAATATCTGCTTGCTTCGGTGTTAGATAGTTGGTTATGTGAAGGGGTTTCAAGATTTAGTTAGAAAGTATATTAGTTTTATTAAGATCAGAGTGCGCAGCAAGAGCGTAGTGTGGTAGGTTAGGATGTACAACTGTTAGTTAGTTGGAAATTTCGAGGACAAAATTTCTTTAAGGAGGGTAGATTTGTAACATCCTGAAATTGGGCCTAGTAGGATTGAGCCCAATGGGCCTTAGGCGTAGTAGCCTTTAAAATTTTAGAGAACGGTATTAATGCAAGTTAGACTTATTAGGTAAGTGATTTTGGAAGGTTAGAGGGCTTCTAGGAAGTCTCGGGATCAAATTTAGGCTTTAGGGAAATTTTGGTTTTAGGCGGAAAAAACCCTGGAGGTTGGCAGGTAGGCCTTAAGAATAAAAAGTGGAGGAAAATGACACAAGTGGAGTGTGTGGTGTAGTGGCAAAGTCACGCCACTTAGGGAGCAAGGGAGTGACGCCACAAGGAAGGAAGGAGGTCCAAGGTTCAAGTCTTGGCGTCTGCATTTTGGTTTTCTTTTTACTTGGACCTTAGAATTTGGCTATAGATTTATATTTAGTTGCGCATGGTTTAAGACACAAGAGGAGCTTGTGGCCAAGTGGTTAGCAGCGTGGATTATGTTGCAAGGGAGCCTGGGTTCGAATCTCATGAGAAGCAAGGGAGTATTTATTTTGCGGATTGGACGGCAAGAGTTTCAGTTGAATTTAAACTCTACCGACGAAGGGATCCCACATCGGAAAGATACAAAGAAGAAGGGTGAAGAGCTAGCTATATAAAGAGCATTCCAGGAGGAGAGTTAACATACCTTGGTGGGCATTTGGGCACAGCAGTGGGCGCAGCGTGGTTTAACACCAGAGTCCTATCAGGTGTGTAACTCTCTCTACTCTAGTTGTAAAGCGGCAAATGCCGAAGTACCGATCACGGTAATAGTAGCCACACGAGCGTGCGAGCGCACGTGTGGGGCTTCGACGCGATAGTTGAGGCCAACAATAGTATTCTTGTGGGTTGGGGCTGCTTGGGCCGCAATGGACCGAAGTGGGCCCAATGGGCCCGTGGGCCCAGTTGAGTAAAATGTATGATGATATAGTATATAGTGAACTAGACTAGGTGGAACTTATATACGTGGCTAGATTTGTGTTAGGTGGGCTACACGAGTGTGTGGGCCCGAATGGGCTAGAATTGGGCTTTAGGCCCAATAGTCCGGTACGACCAGAATTGGTAGCTAAGTCGCTAGTGGCGACATTGGGCCTTCGGAAAGGCCATTTCAGGTACGAAATTACTGAAATACCCTTAGTGGGTAAATTACCAAAATACCCCTGAAAGGTAAATTACGAAAATGCCCTTGGTAGGCAAAAATTACTGTTATACCCTTTAGAGGTTGATTAGCTTGGTTATATCGTATTTGTTGTTCTGATTATGATGGCCATACGTTTCATGCGTTATCTTTGATATATGATTTGCATACTTGGCATACTGCATACACGAATTATTATGACTGATGAACATGGCATGGACATGGGTATGATGAGAGGAGGGAGAAGATTGATATCCGTGACTTTGGGTTACCAGTGGTTTGGCACCACCAGTGGTTGGTACCACAGTTAATTTCGTGACTTTGGGTCACCAGAGGTTTGGCACCTCATAGCGACTCGTCCTAGTGGTTTAACACCACAGTGGGTTGGCCCCACAGTTGATATCGGGATTGTCGCCAGTGATTTGGTATCACAATGTGGGTTGGCCCCACACTTGGATTATTGATGTTCGTGACTTTGGGTCACTAGAGGTTTGGCACCTCATAGCGACTCGTCCCAGTGGCTTAGCACCACAGTGGGTTGGCCCCACATTTGATATAACGGGATTGTCGCCAGTGATTTGGTATCACAATGTGGGTTGGCCCCACATATGGATTATTCGTGACTTTGGGTCACCAGTGGTTTGGCACCACAATTATATTGATATCAGTGACTTTGGGTCATCAGTGGTTTGGCACCACCAGTGGTTTGGTACCACACGGGGTAGATCTGGGAGTTTCGGATGGATAGGTTGGATGGGTTGCATGACATGCATATTTGCATATGAATTTGTGTACGAGCTTAACATCTTTTGGATGGGGATTTAAACAGTGAGTCTCGGTGACCTACCCTTAGTTAATTTGCAGGTAATCGTTAGATCGCGGATTTGGGAGCCGAGGCAGACTTGTGGTGGCCATACAATGTTTTTCTCGTAAACTCGTTCTCTTAGTTAAACTTATTTGTAACTGGGATTTTTGTTATGTAATAGGGCCACTTTAACTGTATTTTTGGTATTTTATTTGGTTTAGCTTTTGATTTGTTTACTGCTTATTATTAAATGATCAATATGGGATTTTCCTAAGATGATAATAAACCGTTTCTTATTCAAAATTACTTAAACTCGATTTTTCACAACAACTACAAAGAATACGAGCTTTTCAACGAACGCACAGGTTTAGACATTCCTTTCATGTGACATGCCAGATCCGGTCGTAACGTTTAGGCCGGGTTTGGGGTGTTACAATTATGGTATCAGAGCCATGTTCAAAAACTCGGCTGTGGGTTTTGGGTTCAAAAATGTTTTCAAAGGATGGTTTAGAAAAATATATATCTCTTTTCTGTAAGTATGGAACCCGAGTCTCCGGCATCAAATCCGTAAGTTTCCTTTTTACTATATTCTATTATATGCAGAATGATTGTATTTATTCTGCGATGTGTTGATGTGATGCTTGAATATAGGAATTGTATGTATGTGTGAAAAATATCTGCTTGCTTCGGTGTTAGATAGTTGGTTATGTGAAGGGGTTTCAAGATTTAGTTAGAAAGTATATTAGTTTTATTAAGATCAGAGTGCGCAGCAAGAGCGTAGTGTGGTAGGTTAGGATGTACAACTGTTAGTTAGTTGGAAATTTCGAGGACAAAATTTCTTTAAGGAGGGTAGATTTGTAACATCCTGAAATTGGGCCTAGTAGGATTGAGCCCAATGGGCCTTAGGCGTAGTAGCCTTTAAAATTTTAGAGAACGGTATTAATGCAAGTTAGACTTATTAGGTAAGTGATTTTGGAAGGTTAGAGGGCTTCTAGGAAGTCCCGGGATCAAATTTAGGCTTTAGGGAAATTTTGGTTTTAGGCGGAAAAAACCCTGGAGGTTGGCAGGTAGGCCTTAAGAATAAAAAGTGGAGGAAAATGACACAAGTGGGGTGTGTGGTGTAGTGGCAAAGTCACGCCACTTAGGGAGCAAGGGAGTGACGCCACAAGGAAGGAAGGAGGTCCAAGGTTCAAGTCTTGGCGTCTGCATTTTGGTTTTCTTTTTACTTGGACCTTAGAATTTGGCTATAGATTTATATTTAGTTGCGCATGGTTTAAGACACAAGAGGAGCTTGTGGCCAAGTGGTTAGCAGCGTGGATTATGTTGCAAGGGAGCCTGGGTTCGAATCTCATGAGAAGCAAGGGAGTATTTATTTTGCGGATTGGACGGCAAGAGTTTCAGTTGAATTTAAACTCTACTGACGAAGGGATCCCACATCGGAAAGATACAAAGAAGAAGGGTGAAGAGCTAGCTATATAAAGAGCATTCCAGGAGGAGAGTTAACATACCTTGGTGGGCATTTGGGCACAGCAGTGGGCGCAGCGCGGTTTAACACCAGAGTCCTATCAGGTGTGTAACTCTCTCTACTCTAGTTGTAGAGCGGCAAATGCCGAAGTGCCGATCACGGTAATAGTAGCCACACGAGCGTGCGAGCGCACGTGTGGGGCTTCGACGCGATAGTTGAGGCCAACAATAGTATTCTTGTGGGTTGGGGCTGCTTGGGCCGCAATGGACCGAAGTGGGCCCAATGGGCCCGTGGGCCCAGTTGAGTAAAATGTATGATGATATAGTATATAGTGAACTAGACTAGGTGGAACTTATATACGTGGCTAGATTTGTGTTAGGTGGGCTACACGAGTGTGTGGGCCCGAATGGGCTAGAATTGGGCTTTAGGCCCAATAGTCCGGTACGACCAGAATTGGTAGCTAAGTCGCTAGTGGCGACATTGGGCCTTCGGAAAGGCCATTTCAGGTACGAAATTACTGAAATACCCTTAGTGGGTAAATTACCAAAATACCCCTGAAAGGTAAATTACGAAAATGCCCTTGGTAGGTAAAAATTACTGTTATACCCTTTAGAGGTTGATTAGCTTGGTTATATCGTATTTGTTGTTCTGATTATGATGGCCATACGTTTCATGCGTTATCTTTGATATATGATTTGCATACTTGGCATACTGCATACACGAATTATTATGACTGATGAAAATGGCATGGACATGGGTATGATGAGAGGAGGGGGAAGATTGATATCCGTGACTTTGGGTCACCAGTGGTTTGGCACCACCAGTGGTTGGTACCACAGTTAATTTCGTGACTTTGGGTCACCGGAGGTTTGGCACCTCATAGCGACTCGTCCCAGTGGTTTAACACCACAGTGGGTTGGCCCCACAGTTGATATCGGGATTGTCGCCAGTGATTTGGTATCACAATGTGGGTTGGCCCCACACTTGGATTATTGATGTTCGTGAATTTGGGTCACTAGAGGTTTGGCACCTCATAGCGACTCGTCCCAGTGGCTTAGCACCACAGTGGGTTGGCCCCACATTTGATATAACGGGATTGTCGCCAGTGATTTGGTATCACAATGTGGGTTGGCCCCACATATGGATTATTCGTGACTTTGGGTCACCAGTGGTTTGGCACCACAATTATATTGATATCAGTGACTTTGGGTCATCAGTGGTTTGGCACCACCAGTGGTTTGGTACCACACGGGGTAGATCTGGGAGTTTCGGATGGATAGGTTGGATGGGTTGCATGACATGCATATTTGCATATGAATTTGTGTACGAGCTTAACATCTTTTGGATGGGGATTTAAACAGTGAGTCTCGGTGACCTACCCTTAGTTAATTTTGCAGGTAATCGTTAGATCGCGGATTTGGGAGCCGAGGCAGACTTGTGGTGGCCATACAATGTTTTTCTCGTAAACTCGTTCTCTTAGTTAAACTTATTTGTAACTGGGATTTTTGTTATGTAATAGGGCCACTTTAACTGTATTTTTGGTATTTTATTTGGTTTAGCTTTTGATTTGTTTACTGCTTATTATTAAATGATCAATATGGGATTTTCCTAAGATGATAATAAACCGTTTCTTATTCAAAATTACTTAAACTCGATTTTTCACAACAACTACAAAGAATACGAGCTTTTCAATGAACGCACAGTTTTAGACATTCCTTTCATGTAACATGCCAGATCCGGTCGTAACGTTTAGGCCGGGTTTGGGGTGTTACAATTATGGTATCAGAGCCATGTTCAAAAACTCGGCTGTGGGTTTTGGGTTCAAAAATGTTTTCAAAGGATGGTTTAGAAAAATATATATCTCTTTTCTGTAAGTATGGAACCCGAGTCTCCGGCATCAAATCCGTAAGTTTCCTTTTTACTATATTCTATTATATGCAGAATGATTATATTTATTCTGCGATGTGTGGATGTGATGCTTGAATATAGGAATTGTATGTATGTGTGAAAAATATCTGCTTGCTTCGGTGTTAGATAGTTGGTTATGTGAAGGGGTTTCAAGATTTAGTTAGAAAGTATATTAGTTTTATTAAGATCAGAGTGCGCAGCAAGAGCGTAGTGTGGTAGGTTAGGATGTACAACTGTTAGTTAGTTGGAAATTTCGAGGATGAAATTTCTTTAAGGAGGGTTGATTTGTAACATCCTACAATTGGGCCTAGTAGGATTGAGCCCAATGGGCCTGAGGCGCAGTAGCGTTTAAAATTTTAGAGAACGGTATTAATGCAAGTTAGACTTATTAGGTAAGTGATTTTGGAAGGTTAGAGGGCTTCTAGGAAGTCCCGGGATCAAATTTAGGCTTTAGGGAAATTTTGGTTTTAGGCGGAAAAAACCCTGGAGGTTGGCAGGTAGGCCTTAAGAATAAAAAGTGGAGGAAAATGACACAAGTGGAGTGTGTGGTGTAGTGGAAAAGTCACGCCACTTAGGGAGCAAGGGAGTGACGCCACAAGGAAGGAAGGAGGTCCAAGGTTCAAGTCTTGGCGTCTGCATTTTGGTTTTCTTTTTACTTGGACCTTAGAATTTGGCTATAGATTTATATTTAGTTGCGCATGGTTTAAGACACAAGAGGAGCTTGTGGCCAAGTGGTTAGCAGCGTGAATTATGTTGCAAGGGAGCCTGGGTTCGAATCTCATGAGAAGCAAGGGAGTATTTATTTTGCGGATTGGACGGCAAGAGTTTCAGTTGAATTTAAACTCTACTGACGAAGGGATCCCACATCGGAAAGATACAAAGAAGAAGGGTGAAGAGCTAGCTATATAAAGAGCATTCCAGGAGGAGAGTTAACATACCTTGGTGGGCGTTTGGGCACAGCAGTGGGCGCAGCGCGGTTTAACACCAGAGTCCTATCAGGTGTGTAACTCTCTCTACTCTAGTTGTAGAGCGGCAAATGCCGAAGTGCCGATCATGGTAATAGTAGCCACACGAGCGTGCGAGCGCACGTGTGGGGCTTCGACGCGATAGTTGAGGCCAACAATAGTATTCTTGTGTGTTGGGGCTGCTTGGGCCGCGATGGGCCGAAGTGGGTCCAATGGGCCCGTGGGCCCAATTGAATAAAATGTATGATGATATAGTATATAGTGAACTAGACTAGGTGGAACTTATATACGTGGCTAGATTTGTGTTAGGTGGGCTACACGAGTGTGTGGGCCTGAATGGGCTAGAATTGGGCTTTAGGCCCAATAGTCTGGTACGACCAGAATTGGTAGCTGAGTCGCTAGTGGCGATATTGGGCCTTCGGAAAGGCCATTTTAGGTATGAAATTACTGAAATACCCTTAGTGGGTAAATTACCAAAATACCCCTGAAAGATAAATTACGAAAATGCCCTTGGTAGGTAAAAATCACTGTTATACCCTTTAGAGGTTGATTAGCTTGGTTATATCGTATTTGTTGTTCTGATTATGATGGCCATACGTTTCATGCGTTATCGTATTTGGTAGGTAAGCTGTATAGAGATCTAAGGGAACAGTTTTGGTGGCCTGATCTTAAGCGGGAAGTTACTGAATTCGTGGGAAAATGTCTGACGTGTCAGCAAGTTAAGGCTGAACATCAAGTTCCATCGGGATTGCTTCAGCCAATCGAGATTCCGTAGTGGAAGTGGGAAAGAATTACCATGGACTTCGTTAGTGGGCTTCCCCTTACGCCTACTAAGAAGGACTCGGTATGGGTAATAGTGGATCGTCTGACCAAGTCTGCACACTTCATTCCGGTAAGAGTTGACTATTCTCTTCAGAAGTTGGCCAAATTATATGTAGCGGATATTGTGAGGTTACATGGAGTACCGGTATCGATCATCTCCGATAGAGACCCAAGGTTTACGTCTCGGTTTTGGAGGGCACTTCATCAAGCTTTAGGCACTAAGTTGGACTTCACTACGGCTTTTCATCCACAATCAGACGGGCAGTCTGAACGGGTTATACAAGTGTTGGAGGATATGTTGAGAGGCTGTGTGATGGATTTCCGAGGAAGTTGGGAAGACTATTTGCCTTTAGCAGAGTTTGCCTACAATAACAGCTATCAAGCTAGTATTCGGATGGCACCATATGAGGCGTTGTATGGTCGGAAGTGTCGAACTCCTAGTTGTTGGACTGAGTTAGGAGAACGTCGAGTTTTGGGTCCAGAGTTAGTGGCAGAAACTGAAGAAAAGGTTGAGATAATCAGGGCACGGTTAAAGGAAGCCTCTGATAGACCAAGTGTTTGAAGTGTTTCTGAAAGTCTCGCCTTGGAAGAAGGTGATGAGGTTTGGTCGCAAAGGGAAGTTAAGCCCAAGGTTTATAGGGCCCTATCGAGTACTGAAGCGAGTTGGACCAGTGGCATACCAGTTAGAGTTGCCACCGGAGTTGCAGTAGATGCATGACGTATTCCACGTATCCATGCTACGTCGTTATCGATCGGATCCATCCCATGTGGTACCAGTTGAAGAAGTGGAGCTAAGGCCGACTTATCCTACGAGGAAGAGCCGATTCAGATATTGGAACGTGATGTGAAAGTGCTACGGAGGAAGTCAGTTCCTCTAGTCAAAGTGTTATGGCGCAATCATGGATCGGAAGAAGCTTCGTGGGAGCCAGAAGAGGCAATGCGACAACAATACCCTCAATTATTTAGCTAGGAAATTTCGAGGACGAAATTATTTTAAGGGGGGTAGAACTATAACATCCTGAAAATGGGCCTATGCATTTTTGATTTAAGTATACGAAATGGCATGTCTTATGAGTTATATTTTGAACATTTTTGGAAACCTGGAAATGTATGGAAATGTTAAGTTTAAAAGAGGAAAGCGAACATTTTTGGAAACTAGGAAATGTAAGGAAATGATCAAGAAATGATTCAAAAGAGGAAAGTAAACATTTCGGGAAACTTGGAAATGTAAGGAAATGTTAAGTTTAAAGGAGGCAAACGAAAATTTTTGGAAACTTGGAAATGTAAGGAAATGTCAAGTTTTAAAGTTTAAAAAGAGGAAACTAAGGCAAGGTGGCCTTAAGAAAATTAATAGGAGGAATTTGACACAAGAACGGGCTTGGAAAAGTGGCAAGGAGACACCACTTAAAGCCCAGTAGGCGACGCCACAATCAGGGGGAAGGAGCCTAGGTTCGAGTCACTTGGGGAGCAAATAAAAGAAATTTTATTTTTGCTGCAAAGAGCAGAGAAGCGGACGGCACTAAGGAACCCAAGGGAAGAGTTTAAATTCTCTTCAAATTTCGGCTAATAGATGGATAAATGATGATTTATCTTAAATTAATTTCAAGGAGATAATAAGGGATTATTCTTTTAATAAAGTGATAATTCAAAGGATAAAGTTATCAAAATAGAAGAGTGGTGGCAAGTAAGGGATTCTGAGTAGTAATTTCGGCTATAAGAGGGAAAAAATAGGGCTACTCATCAATTTTTCTTCCTCCTCTTCTCTCTGCCGAATTTCTTCTTGTTGTGGAGCATCCATCTTTTTCTTCTTTTTCTTTTAGCCTCCTAGCCGATTCCTTCTAAGCCAAATATTCCTCTCTTCTTTCATCTTTGAAACTGAATGCATAGAGGGCTCATAGCCGATTGTTCATCAAGTCTCTAAGCCGAATCTCTGAAGTGGTGTCAGGAAGGATCTGTCGATTTCAATATAAAGGGGTAAGGATCTATAGTCATACTTGTATTCCTTTCTTTTAAGTCGAAAGTTAGTCTAATCCCTCCTATATCTTGTTGATCGAAATATGGAAGGTGAATTCCGGGATTTCAAATCTAAGGTATTTCGGCATCTCCATTAATCAGGAAGAGAGTTTCGGGATTTAAAGATTTAAGGTAAGATATATGTATATTCGGCCAAAGGCCATGTTTATGTTTTAATGTTAGATTAAATCTAACATATGGTTATAGGAATTTCGACAGCATTAAGGAAGCAAGGATTCAATTCGGGATTTAAGATTTGGAAGGTAAGCGTCTATGTATATTCGGCTAAGGCTTAGATTAGTATCTAGATCTGTTCTTTAAATGTTCAAAAGCCGAAAGCTAACCAAGTTAATTGATTGAATGCCTAGCCGAATACAAGGAGGAATAAAGCAAAGTTTTTGGGATTTGGTTAGCAGTGAAATCGGCAACAAGGTAAGTTTTAAGAATACAAATCCTATTAGGATTTGGTTTTATAGCCGAATAGGCTTTATGCTAATATATTAAGGTTGGCCGAATGTAGGAATTGAGATCTAAGGCAGTAGATCAGATTTCGATATTTCAGCGAAGTTGATAAGCAAATCAGGTGTGTACCCACACTTCTTCTTAATAAAATTTATGGCTATAATTAGTATGTGCATGTTTATAAGAATGTGAATATGGCTAAGTACCATGTAATGGTACAAAAGTACTCAGGTACGTTTCCTACTCCTATTAGGATTATGAAATATGTTATATGTAACATGTGAATAAAGATAAGAATGTGAAATTTGGCATGTTAATGCATAATATTTATGATATGGGGCATATGGGTTATTGAAAAGGGGAAGTGAATGTGGTGACCTAAGACCACGCTATCTGAATGCGATGACCTAAGACCGCGATATCTGAATGTGGTGACCTAAGACCACAACATCTAAACGTGGTGACCTAAGACCACGAGAATATAAGGGCGATGAGCACGTCGACTGCAGCGACTGCCTTCGATGGAGTGTAGCGGATGGAGGGTTGACTTATTAGTCCCCACGGTGTGCAGGTTGGTACGGGGGAAGTGTAGCGGATGGTTAACTAGGTTTGGGTTTTGGGTTGCATCATTATCGTAAATTATTATGTGAATATGATATGTATGTTGTGCCTAAATTTATTTGGACTTAGTGTTGTGTACACATTGAGTCTGTTGACTCACCCCGTTGTGGGACTATTTTCAGGTGACGAACAGTAATGGACCGGGCTCGGCAGAAGCTTAGGGATGGCCATGCACAGCAAGAAATTTACGATTTGGACTTTTATTTTATTTCAAGTATTTTAAATCTTAATTTTGGGATTATTTGATGTAATAAGGCCATAGTTGAATTTCTTTACTTCACTTTGATTTATTATGTTACAAATATTTATTAATTGAAAGATTAAGTAAATTTATTATCAAAATCAACCCTAAACGTTTTGTCACCTAAAGCTAAAGGATTTTTAATCAAATAAACTCGTTTTCAACTCAAGCCCAACCCAAAACAAATTTTCTTTCAAAACACACAAGTTTTTCCTAAGTCACAAAAGAATTTGAAACGGTTTACACCGGGGAACATACCAGATCCGGTCAAGGCTCGTGGGCCAGGTGTGGGGTGTTTCAATCACACTACAACTAGCTGATAGATTATATGCCCATCCAGAAGGTCAAATTGAAGATGCACTGGTAAGAGTTGACAAGTTCATTTTTCTACTAGATTTTATTATTCTAGAATGTGAAGCAGATAAAGAGGTACTTATAATACTTGGACGACCTTTCTTAGGAAATGGTAGAACACTGATTGATGTACAAAAAGGTGAGTTAACCATGAGAATTAATGGTCAACAGTTGACATTTAATATGTTTGATACTTTAAAGTGTGCAGACCCAAATGAAGAATGTCATGCTGTAGAATTTGTTGAAATTGTAATTCAGGAAGAGTTTGTGGGACATATGCACAACAATTATGATGTAGACTCTATCGAATTAAATGAAACAAAATCGATTAAAGAATTTGGAGAATTGATGGAAATTCAACAATTTGAAAGTGGATGCAGAAGGAGCTTTGAATCATTTGACTTATCAGATCGATCTTTCAACCCTCGTCACTCATGAATAGAATATCCACCTGTGCTGGAATTGAATCCATTACCAGTTCATTTAAAGTATGCTTATTTAGGAGATACTGATACATTGCCTGTAGTTATCTTTCTCGAGCTTACAACAAACCAGGATATACAATTATTGGAAGTCTTAAAAAATCCAAGAAAACTTTAGGATGGTCAATTGTGAATATTGAAGGAATTAGCCCAACAATTTGCATAGCCAAAATAATACTTGAAGATTGCCATGGAAAATCTATTTCACAGCAAAGGATACTAAATCATATCATGAAGAAAGTAGTTATGAAGGAGATTATCAAATGGTTGGATGTAGGAATTAGATACCAGATTTCTGATAGTTCTTGGGTGAGCCCTGTTCAGTGTGTATCCA